>CP106727.1:124427663-125679735 GCA_025506655.1 Gossypium rotundifolium
AAAAACTCTTTCTTTTGGCCGATTGTTATTGTGCACTTTTGTGCAAATTTTACTTATGTTTTAGCCTTCATTTTGTTGAACCAAATACCATTTTTCTTCTTTTATTTGTCCTTTTGAAACCGAAACAACATTGGAACTTTTGTGCATTTTCTTCTTTGGTAAAATAGGTGTTGGCGAATCTTTTCTTCCATCTCTCTCTTTTCTTCTTTTGATTTTTTCTCTCAACCACATTTTCCTTCTCTTTCTTTTGGTAGAACCATTCTCTTCTCCAAACACTCTCTTTTCTTTCTTCCACCGTTGATTAAACCAGAATCCTCTCTCTCATTTCTATTCTCTTTTCTACTCACATACCTTTCTTCTTTCATAACCATATTGCGAAACTTTCCACTTCCTTTTTGCATTGTATAATGCATTGATTACGCATAAACTTACCTCGGTACTCAAAAAGTATAAAGATGTGCAATTTAGTCCACCACCTTGCTCTTGCCTGGTTTCGATCTGGGCTTCGTCTTTCTTGATCTATAATGAATAAATCAACTTATTCAATACACACATTGACTAAATTGACCCTTATCTCGTACTTTAGCAAAATTATCATTTTGCCCCAAAACTTTCTCATATTTACACTTTTGGCCCAAGGCTCGTAAAATGGCTTTCATTCAACTTTCTAGCCTCTCATGCATAGTCGAACCATTTACTCAACTAAAGAAATCATCAATTCTTACTAAATCATACATGTATGACCAAACTCAAGACTTTCACAAATAAGTCCCTTATGCATTTTTCATGGAAAATCACTTAGCAAAAGATGTTTCTAATACATCAAGCTTTCGTATTCTTCCATAAAACATCAAAATACATGCATGTCATACATGGGCATATTTTTGAACATCCATCTTAGCTCAACATATAGCTAAAAATAGCTTATTCATGCTACTAGGACTTCAAAAATACAAAGAATATAAAAAACGGGGCTTAGATGCACTTACTAGCAAGCTTGAAAATTTGAAGAGCCCTAACAATGGCTTCTTGAAATTTTCGGCAGCCTTGGAGAAGAAGATGAATGAAAATTCTATCATCTTTTCCCATTTTAATCAATTAATTGATTAAATGACCAAAATACCCTTTTGTCAAACTTTCAAAATTTAACCCATTCATGCCCAATTTTGTCCAAAAATTAGAATTTGGGAAAATTACTATTTAAGGACCTCTAATTGGTAATCCAAAGCTATTTCACACAAATAGCTTCTAGAATATCACATTTTGTAACTTTTGCAATTTAGTCCTTTTGAACAATTCAACCGTAATTTAACAAAATTGCTTCATGAAACTTTCACACTAACATGCAATCATGGCATAAACCTCAAAAACTCATACACATACCTCAAATTTGTGGTCTTACACCACTATTCTGACTAGGCCCTAAATCAGGATGTTACAACTCTCCCCCCTTTAGAGATTTTTGCCCTCGAAAATCTTACCAGTAAAGAGGTTTGGATGTTGCTCTCTCATAGCTTCTTCCGTCTCCCACTTAGCCTCTTCCACATCGTGTTTTTGCCACAACACTTTCACTAGGGCTATATTCTTATTCCTCAACTGTTTCACTTCTCGAGCCAAAATTTTAATCGACTCCTCTTCATAAGACATATCCGGTCTTATCTCAATTTCCGTTGAAGGAATCACATGCGAAGGATCAGAGCGATACCGTCACAACATCGACACATGAAACATACATGAATCTTTTCTAATTCCACCGGTAAGGCCAAACGGTAAGCCATTGGTCCAATTCTGTCGGTAATTTCATACGGCCCTATGAATCTTGGACTCAATTTCCCTTTTCGTCCAAATCTCATGATCTTCTTCCATAGGGATACTTTCAAAAACACTTTGTCACCCACGTCAAACTCAATTTCTTTTATTTTCAAATCTGCATATGACTATGTCGGTTTGAAGCAACTTTCAAACCATCACGTATCACTTTCACTTTCTCTTCAGTTTCTTTCACTAGATCGACCCTAAGGATTCGCTTATCACTAAGCTCGGTCCAATACAAAGGAGTCGACACTTACGACCATACAAGGCCTCATATGGAGCCATCCATATACTCGACTAATAACTATTTTTATAAGCAAACTCGACTGATACTGAAACTGGCAGAGGTATAGGAGGAGGTGGAGGAGGTTGAGCATTAGGGTTTGCTCGAACATACTTTGTAACACCCCAAACCCGGCCCATGAGTCCTAACCGGATCTAGTATGTCACGGAGTAAAATAATTTGAATCTTTTTGAGTGTTTGGTGAAAACTTGTTAAAATGTGGCTAAGGTATTAAATCGGGGTTTGATAAAACTCAGTTGGGATTATTTTCATAAACATGGTTGGGTTGATGAACCCTTTTAAAACATTTGATCATGTAAAACTTTAAAATTTGTCAAGGTTATAATTGACTTGGTGTAGTTTGTTACCCGATGGTAACATCTTTGAAAACCCGTAGAAGTTATTAAGTTTGAAAAAGTTACTTTTAACCGGTTCAATTAACATTTATAAACTTCATTTGTAACATAACATAAGTAAAATAAAATAATCATCCAAATAATAAATAGCGGCCTTATTACATCCCAAATTAAAAACTTAGAAAGGAAAATAAATAAACTTAACGATAATAATTTAAATTCAAATCCCTCGAATACGCATGGCCACCTTGAGTCCTCTCCGGTTCCATCTCCGCGATCTACTCATCTGCAAAATAGTATGGGAAGGGGTGAGTCTCCAAGACTCAGTGTGTAAATCCCCCACCCGGAAATGTAACTCATACACAGGTTATTAATAAACATGCAAATATGCAACCCCACTAACCATCCGTACTCCTTAACTATCCCGTGTGGTCAAAACCACTAGTGGTCAAAACCACTGGTGACTAGTGTCACAAATTAAATGATGGGGCCAACCCATCGTGTGGTCAAAATCACTGATGACCATAGGTCACAAATATCATAATGTGGTCAAAACCACTGGTGGTACCAAACCACTGGGACTTAGTCACAATTTAACAATAGTGTGGTCAAAACCACTGGTGACCGAAGTCACAATAAATCTGATGGGGCCAACCCATCTTGTGGTCAAAACCACTGGTGACAGTCCATAAAAATCATCCCCCTCCTCTCATCAATCCCACCATCATCATGCTTGCATAATAATTATCATTTATCCATATATCATGTATAGCATAGCATTTAATAGCATGTGATGGCATACTCAAGCGTACATCATAGATCACGTAATAGGGGACTTACCTGGAATCCACGCTTATGTCCACAAGCTCTACCACAATGATAAAAAAAACAACAATATTGTCATGTAAACTAATAAAGTGTGTAGTGAGTTTTTACACACCTGTTTCTACCGAAATTCCTAGATCCCGAAGATCCGATCTACGATTCTAGATTCTTGACCCTATAATCGGCCAATCACCAAAGTTAGTGCCATAAACCCATTCGGCCAAATTAGTTAAAACCGAAGACTCACTTGTGGCACCTACCTTGACCCGATTTGGTTTCCAACCAAATCCCGAAGCCACACACTGGATTCCTTGCAATCGGCCAACCTTAGATCTACACAAGTGATTAGTTTTCGGCTTTTAAACATAAACTTTTTAACAAATGGCCCTTGGTCGAATGATGTATAAGCCTTACCATCACTTACCAAAATAATTTGAAATCCCGAATTTGTCACTTGAGTCTTCGAGATCCCTACCAAAACACATGTTAAAATTGACTTACACACTTATACAAAATGAAGGCCTATGGCCGAATATTACTTACCTCCTTACCTTGGCGAATCAAATCCTAAAAGATCTCCTTACTCCTTTAATGCTATCCTCCCTTGACTACAAAACAAGACGTGAAACCAAGGTCTTAATAAGGTTCGGCCAACCCAAAATATTAAGGCTTACCCTTGCTTTTGGCATACCAAAAGAGAAAGAACCCAAAGTTAAATGCTAAGGAGAAAATACTTACCACTACTTTGGAACCGACAGCACCCTACCTTAGGGGGATTCGGCTAATCACAAGATGGAAGGGTTGAAATTTTGAGTAGAAGAGGGGGTAGGTTCGGCCAAGTATAAGAAAAAGAAGCTGGAAATTTTGAACAATTTTGGCAATGTATCAAGGGAGAATTCGGCCAGCACTATTGAAGAGAGAAAAAAGAAAAGAACTTGATGAATTTTTGGCACTTCTTTGCTATACAAAATTGAATATGGATGGCCTCCCAAGGAGTCCTATATTCGGCCAACACCCTCCTTTTGGGATAATTTCCAGCCTAATTATCACCTAAAAAGAATAACATTTATCTCCTATCCACCTCTTCAACAATTTAAATGAAAATAAACCACTAACACATACCCTTTCAACCGAAATTGTGCAAAAATTTAAGCCTATCCTCATCACTTTAAGAGTCCAAAACCATGCCATCAGCTTACTCCCATTCACGCCAGCTGCATATAAAAAAAATAAAACCAATTGATGCTTTTTTGGTTCGAACCCCGAACCTCACTGCCGCAGGCCCCCTTACAACACCCCATGCCATTCCTCCCAATTGACTTTCATGTCATAAAACCTCACCATTTAATTATAAGGCCTTCCTAGGTCGATTCCCTTCCTAAAACAAAAGAAAATAGAATTCCCCAAGGTGCAACCTCGGCAGTTCGAACCCAAGACCTGCCACCTCTAAGCCCTTAAGTGGCACTCCAAGCCACTCCACCAAACGTCTTTCATGTCCATACCTTACCCACAAAATTCTTTAAAGCCTTCTTAACTTAACCCCTTCTTTAACGCCCAAAAAGCCCAACAAAATAAAATGTCTCCCCCTTGTAACTCCCAAGACTCGAACCTCCACCCTTGCAACACCTTTAGACGCACCAAGCCAATCGTGTCAATTAAATCCTTGTGTCATGTTCCTTCCAAAATTTTCCTTAACCCTTTATCTCACCTAGCTTCCTTCTTTTAAACACTTAAAAAGAATTTTTTTCAGTCCTAAGTCAGGCCTAGCTCGGGGTTATTTCTAGACCCTAGAACATGCCAAAATCATAGTATTTATTTCTTCAAGCACACACATGGGAAATTAATTAAATTACAACCAACCCCTAATTTAGGGTGTTACATACTTCGAGTACCAGTTACTCATCATCTGCAGAAAGGCTTCCCGATCCTCGTCTCCTTGACCTCTAGTCTCGGGTTCACTTTATATAGGCACGGTCCCTTTCGTGGGAGACGGCGCATTACTAGCTGCGTCATCTGCAGCCGATTGATCAGGATCCATACACTATATAAAAACAAGTTTAAAATCATCAGAAGCCACCACACTATCATTATACGCTTATGGCATGTATAGCTAGACTCTTACACCTGCTATGGTAGTCCTAGAATCGACTAAACCATAGCTCTGATACCACTAAATGTAACACCCCTTACCCGTATTCAACGTCAAAACTGGGCCCGAGTCATTACTGAATTAAAACCCCTTGATCGCCCCAGAAGGTCAACATGACTACTCTCATAAAGTCATCACAACAACCTTATTCTTAAATTATGAGGCCTCACCCATACATACGAGGCTCTCGAGACTATTTCGAAACTTTTTTGAATCTTAAAATTTTCTCCATCTAAACAGGGACTACACTCCCGTGCTAGATGACACACGCCCGTGGGTAGTCCAACACGCCCATGCTCATAAATCGTGCATGAAACTCAAGCATTCTTCCAATGCCCCATGGTTAGGGTACACGCCTGTACTCACCACCCGTGGTGCACGCTGACTACCTCACACTTCCTTGAGTCTAGACACACACCCGTGTGGCTAGCCTGTGGCTTTCACTACTCAATTTCGCCAAATTGACACGGCCAATGCACACGCCCGTTGGCTAGCCGTCTGTCACACATGGCCTAGACACATGCCCGTGTGTCTATCCATATGGACAAGAACAAAGCTATGTGCTAAGCTCTTCCCACTCCTCAAGTTTATACAACACATACTTATTCAACTCATCCATAAACAACTCAAAGACAAACACAATTTCACATAGATCACTACATTTTTTTCATATAATAAAGCAGCCAAAAACTATGGCATTATACAAAATAGATTATCCATCTATAGGCTAGCACATCTTAGCCATTTACAACAAAATTCACTAACTTGTCTAGCTAAAACAGATTATCCACCTATAGGCTAGCACATCTTAGCCATTTACAACAAAATTCACTAACTTGTCTAGCCCATATACATGCCATATACAAAACATTTAATCTAATATACTGGAGTGAGCTGATAGTGTAGGCGGTCTTTTGATTAATCCACATATCTTGATTCAACCCACTTTCTCTATAAGATAAGGGAAAAGAAAAGGAGTAAGCCTTGAGCTTAGTAAGTTTACACATAAACAATTTAAGCATTCCACTACCAAATAAATTCACATCTACAATTATGCTTACTCTTTCTATCCCTTACCACATTTCCAACACATCATGAGTCACATACTCATAATCTTTGGCATGCACCCCTGCACTCAATACCACATTTACTCAAAAATACAACACATCATTTTATCACACTAATACATCCACACAACTAAATTACTCGGTGGTTTCGCACATAGCCCACCACAATCAGGTAATAAGGTAGTATCGCACATAGCCTACCAAGAGGTACTCATAGTGGTTTCGCACATTGCCCACTAAATAACATACTTAACTATGGTATCGCACACAGCCCATAGTTGTTAAGTATTAAGGTGGTATCGCACTTAGCCTACCATCAAATATTATCTCTACACATCCACATATCTACTTACTCATTCATTCATTTATGATATCTACCACATTCATTCCACTTGAACCACATAGGTTCTCAATCATTCTCATTCATGCTTCACACTAGCTAACAATAAGAACATATAAGTATAACGCATTGATTATGTATAAACTTACCTCGGTACTCAAAAAGCATAAAGATGTACAATTTAATCCACCACATTGCTCTTGCATCGGTTTTAATCCGGGCCTCGCCTTTCTTGATCTATAATGAATAAATCAACTTATTCAATACACACATTGACTAAATTGACCCTTATCTCGTACTTTAGCAAAATTATCATTTTGCCCCAAAACTTTCTCATATTTACACTTTTGGCTCAAGGCTCGTAAAGTGATTTTCATTCAACTTTTTAGCCTTTCATGCATAGTCAAACCATTTACTCAACTAAAGCAATCATCAATTCTTACTAAATTATACATGTATGACCAAACTCAAGACTTTCACAAATAAGTCCCTACATGCATTTTTCATGGAAAATCACTTAGCAAAAGATGTTTTTACTACATTAAGCTTTCATATTCTTCCATAAAATATCAAAATACATGCATGTCATACATGGGAATATTTTTGAACATCCATCTTAGCTCAACATATAGCTAAAAATAGCTTACTCATGCTACTAGGACTTCAAAAATACGAAGAATATCAAAAATAGGGCTTAGATGCACTTACTAGCAAGCTTGAAAATTTGAAGAGTCCTAACAATGGCTTCTTGAAATTTTTGACAGCCTTGGAGAAGAAGATGAATGAAAATTCTATCATCTTTTCCCATTTTAATCATTTAATTGACAAATGACCAAAATGCGCTTTTGTCAAACTTTCAAATTTTAACCCATTCATGCCCAATTTTGTTCAAAAATTAGAATTTGGGAAAATTACTATTTAAGGACCTCTAATTGGTAATCCAAAGCTATTTCACACAAATAGCTTCTAGAATATCACATTTTGCAACTTTTGCAATTTAGTCCTTTTGAACAATTCAACCGCAATTTAACAAAATTGCTTCATGAAACTTTCACACTAACATGAAATCATGGCATACACCTCAAAAACTCATACACATATCTCAGATTTGTGGTCTCGCACCACTATTCTGACTAGGCCTTAAATCGGGATGATACACGATTAGGGTCAAAATTGGGCTGTTACAAGTTTTACCCTCCTGTGAAACTGTAGTTGATTTACTATTGTTCTCCGTGTAAAATAGTTAACTATTTTGATGGAAGTGGTATAAGATGATGCAATGATTTATATATTGATATACAAATATTTGACGTTGTGTTTTGATGATATAAATCATTCATGTTTAATTATTTCGAGTAGTTGGATTGATGGAATACGATAAAGGGATTATTATTTTTATTGTTATGTATGATTTATATTTAAATTGAAAGGTATGATACGTTTGATTTTATGAACTTACTGAGCTTATTTGAAAGCTTAATTTATTAGGTTTATTCTTTATAGATTGTCAAACTTTTTCTATCGATTGGAACATCGTTGGAGATCACACCATCCGGTAATTCATTCGATAATTATTCGTTAATTTTGGCCTAGTTATAAGTGACATGGAAATTGGGTTTTGTTTGTGTAAATTATAAGCATTTTGGTCATTTGTTGTGCACTTAAAATTCTGGTGTATGTGTTGGTGTAAATCCTAGTTGATAAATTATTTGGTATTAGTTGTGATGGTGGATGAATATGGTGAAATCTAGATGCATTTAAATGGTTGTTTTGGTATGTTTAAGTTAATATGCAATTTCGAGTGTTTGAAGATGAATGAATGTTCAAATTGATTATGTTAGATTATGCATTTCGAATAAGATATTTGAACATTTAAAGGTTTGATTTATGGATGAACTTTGATATTTTCTATCTAAAGTTTACAAGATGTTTAAATGAAACCATTTTGTGTGCATGTTTTGATTGAATGGTTGTTATATATATGTTTGAATTGTGGTGCTAATGAAAGCATATTGGTTAGGCACATAGATTGATCATGAATTTGTATGCTTTGGCTTGTTGAGGAAAATTTTGGATAGGTTTGATTGTTGGTTTGATTGTTGGTTGGGCACATAGATTGATCGTGAATTTGGTTATTGCATAGATTGATCATGTGGCGTGACATGTGGTTCATTAATTAAAGTTGCCAAATTTTGATTAGTTGGATCCCAACTCTGGTTCTATTAGGATGGAACTAGTTGGTTCCAAAGTGGAATACAAATTGATTAAGAATGGATGGTGGATATGGCTGGTGAGAGCCGTGCCTAAGGATTATATATATAAAGTAATAGTGGAGGCAGAATTTTATAAATCTTATTGATAAGAAGGGGGATGCAGATGAAGGGAGCTCTGTATGTAGCAACAGATGTGTGAATTTAAGGTTGGTAATGGAGAATAAAGGAACTTGTAAGTTTCCTTATCTTTCTCTATGTTCAGGAACTAAAGAAAGAAGTAGAATAAACATCTTAAAGCTTCTGTATAATTTCAGGTTTTGGATTTCTAAGAAATTCAGGTCAATTCTGCACTTAAGGAGTTTGTTTTCTAAGAAATTTAATATTTAATATTACGTTTTCAGTAATTAGGCCTTAGGATTAAAAGTTCATAAAAATAAGTGTTTTTCACACTTTTTGTAGGTGTTGTGACACAATAGGTCGACATAGGCCTTAGGTTGGGCTAATGGGTTTAATTGGGTGTGTAGGATGAAGATATAAATGTCCAATTGACGTGGAAGCAAGGGTCGAGTGCTACACAAGATTCCCAGGACATTAATGCACAAAAAAAACAACTAAGGCAGAATTGGGTTACGGTTATTAAGCAAGATTCCCAGGATATTATGCAAGACACAACACATGTCGACATGCTGCCCAAGTGGGTTACGATTATTTTGTCCCCACAACCAAAATTATACGAAGACCTAGGACGTGTCGAAGACCTAATCTTGGCTACCAACACCTTTATAAATAAGACATTAGGGGAGTGATGTAACTAACTCGTCCTAGATGTCTTAAAAAGCCCTAGTAGTTTAAGAGTAGATTTATATTATATTTTTTTCGCTTTTCAAAACTCTTTTGTTTTTTCCTCTTGAAATCAGTTTTGATTCAAGAGTTTATTTAATTAACTTAAGTATTTCAATTTATATTTTCTTATGTATTTGCTTTATTTCTTTGTTCTAATCGAGAGATTTGCTACTTCGTTCCTCATTCAATATTCAATCCACAATTATTCAAACTCTTTTCTCTTACAAATCGATTGTGTTCTTTACATAATCTCTTCAATCGAGATAGAGATTATGAATAACACGAGTGGTTAAATCTCTTAGGGGAGATTAACGAGTGGCTGTAGATGTGATTAATAGAGGATTTAGGGTTTCCTAAAAGGGATTAGTTGGTATAAATTATGTAATGCCCCGAATTATGGGCCTAAAAGTTTTGAGTTTTAAGCGTTAGGGGCAGTGGGGAGGTTGCACATATGTGTGTGGATGTGCAGTGTAGTGTTAGAATGGGCCTGCTGTTCTGGTGGTTGGGAGAGTGTTAAGGAACCTCATGGTTACAGGTTCGAGTCTTAGTGTGAACATTCTTGTAGGTATTTTGTTTTGTTTTCAGTTAATAATAAAAATTATTTGTAATTATTAAATTATTAGTTTTATGACTAAAGCTGCTTTTATTTTTTCTTTTATTTTTATTTTTCAGCTTTTCTATTTTCATGTTATCCTCCCCTCCCCTCTCTTCTTCTTTCTAAATATTTCTCAAAATGGTTGATTGGTGGATTCGTGAATTTTGCGCCTCTACCGTCTTCTCCGATCGCAATTAGGTGTGGGATTCGAATCTGGCTACTACTTTATGTTTTTAAATCGATTGCTATCTTGTTTTAAGAATCCCTTTCCTTTGGCTTTTTGTAGTTATGCATTACCCCTTCGGTTTTGAGTTTGTAAATGATAGAAGTGAAGGGAAATCATTGTTTTCTAATATATGTTGATAGGGTAAAGGTTAGGGACTATTATGGTGGCTAAAATGGTATTTTGGGGTTGAATTAGGGTGGTTTCGTAGCCTTCTCGATGGCCACACCGGCGTGTGCTGAGGCACACGGTCGTGTGGATTTTTTAATTAGGGTTTCTCGCTGATTTTGGGTGCTGTACGGCTGGGCCACACGGGCGTGTGATCGATTTGGGGATTTTTGTCAGAATCCACACGGCCGTGTCATCTGAGCACACAGGCGTGTGAGTTGGGGAATAGGGAATTAAAGTCACACGGTCGTGTGATAGATTTGGAGGAATTAAGGTTCCCACACGGGCGTATGCTTCGGGACACATGGCTGTGTGATTGATCTGGGGCCTATGGATTCCACATGAACGTGTGTTATGGGACACACGATCGTGTTTGCCTGCGCCTAATCTTAGGGAAATTGAACAGTGAGCTACACGACCTATTCACACGGCCATGTCCCTGTACCACACGGGCTTGTGCTGCCGTCACATGGCTGTGTGCCACACCTCACACGGGCGTTTGGATCCCCACACGGCCGGAGCACGCAGGCGTGTGGCCCTAACTCACCAAATTCTAATTTTAGAGCAAATATAATGCCATTGTGAGACTATGTGTTTCAACCCCTCGACTAAGCTTACTGAGGGTGAATTCGATTCTGTTTTGACTTCAAATTATGTACTGCTTGTAAGTGAATGTGTGCTATGGTAGGTACTAAATTTGAGTGTATAAGTGTGCACGTTTTGATTGACTAACTGTAAGTGACTACTTCTGAATGACTGCCTGAAATTGTATCTGAATTGGTGCATCTGCATTCATACATCTGCATACATATATTTGCATAAATACATCTGCATATAAAGTATTTTGGGTTGGGATTTTGAATAGAAGGAAGATTTACGATTTGGCAGTTTAACTACATACTGAAGCCCCTAATACCCAGAGGGTCGAGGGCATTCCTAATACCTTGAGGGTCGTGGACGATTTAACTGTACTGCGGATTTTCGCACTACACTGTACGATACATATGTCAGTATCGCTGCGTATCATTGACTGATCTAGCAGTTTTACTGAAACTCATCGGTATAGCGGATTACCGCATTGCATTGTACCATATGCACGTTAGTTACGCTACGTACCACTGTCTGATCTGGTAATTCATACTGCATGTCTGTACTATGATTTATAGTATTCCACAGTACAACTTATACGCTAGCTTTGTTGCGTGATATATGAGACTGGCAGTTTATCTACACACTGTTAGCCCCAACTCCCAGAGAGTCGAGGGCAGCCTCAGTTCCCTGAGGGTCAAGAACAATGCTGATGATCATCGTTGTCGGGCAACTCGGGATGACATTCTATGGAGTATAAGGTTGGATAGGCTTTTCGAGGTTCTACTCGGAGTGTAAGGATGGGTGGGTTGGGTTGGACGAAGATGGTGTGTTGACTAGATGGGTGGGTTATTTTATAACTCAGTTGCACTCATATGCATCTGAATGAATCTATGTGACTGAATGTGATTGTACTATTTGACTAAAATGTCTGATTGATCAAGTTGGCTGGATGTGATAATATGATTGAATGTGTTACTGATCAACTGAAAGGCACGTGTGCCTATACGATTCCTGTAGACTTTCTCTATAAATGTCTGACTAAACGATTATCATGATAGTGTGACTGACTTGTGAATGGTTGCTATTGTATTTGAATAGCATGTGAGGTTAGATGTGTCTGTTTGTTCCATATGACTGCAAGGTACATATGGTGTGTGTTTGATGTTGGGCGAACTCGCTTAACTGTTATCTGTCTGTAAGTGTGTTCTTCTTCTGAACTGCTTCTAGTTCCCTATTTCCTTTTCTGTAGTTAACGGATTTTGATTTCACTCTGAGCTTGAGTAGCTCACCCCTCATCTGTTTCCCCTTTTAGGTACAATTTTGGATTCTAGATGCTGGACTCAATACGCAGAGGACTCGGACAGTCTTGGTGGAAATGAGTTATAAGCTTTTATTTTCAGGTTTAATTGTTATTCGTTTAAGTTGAACTATAAAGTTTCATAATACTGTGGTACACCTTTTGTTTTAATTTTTCATTCGTAAGTGTTATACTGTTGAACTTACTAGGGAATTTAAATGATTAAACATTTTTGAATTGATTCGGGATAAACAGTTTCAAAATTAAATTTTTAAACGACTTGATTTGTAAAATTTTCTCATGGTCACTTCGGTGATCAATGTAGCATTCCAAATTTGATTTAGATTTCTAGGTCAGGTTTGGGGTGTTACAAATTATGTGTGCTTAAAGCACTAAGATTGACAACTTTAGGAAATTATCATAGGCAAGATGATCCTAGGAGATAAGTTGAACCAAGTAACTCATAATTTATCCTGGTTGAGAAAGTGAGGTCCAAAGATAAATGAGTATCAATCAATTGATTAATTAATTAAAGGTTGGGAGGTAATAATTGGTTAATCAATAGCAAATCTACCTTAATACTCTAATCGATGTTGATTACAAACCTTGAAACGAGTTAATTTTCTGATTGGTTTATTGATTTATTTCGTTTGTTTATTTTTCTTTATTTATTTCTTTTCTCTATTTATTTATTTTTTTACCTTATCAATCTATTTTATGGTTCATCGTAATATATGAATTAATTAGTACTATTTAGACTTATTATTGTAAAAACATTTTCATTATTTATTCTATCCTCCCTTGGGTTCGGTGCTCAGAATACTTCCTAGTCTTTCGCTGTAAAACTATATTACAATTTGACCTGTGCACTTGCAGACACTGCCGTTCTTAACTATTATATTTTTGGTGTGATATTTACTTATAAATGATAGTGCATTTATAGGCAGTCACTATTGAGCCCTAATACTCCAAGACTGTAAGGATATTGAACTCTAAGAAAGACCACAGATGTGGTAATCAGTAGGGTAGTTACTAATCGCCGCTTGCCAAAAATATTGAATACAATTATGAGGGAGAAAAATTCTGAGTTGAACACCTTACACTTTTCTCAAATTCTATATGCAGATCTCACTAAGTTCGTCCGAACATATAAGTTCTCTGCTAAATTACAGGTTGGTTAAAGATTCAAAATTAAGAGGGACCAAGCCAGACTTCATTAGGAGTGAGGCAAAACATGGAAGTGGGCATATGTACAAAGGGCACCCGTAGACACTTCGCCTTAGGTATAAGTTTCATTTTATGTTATAGGGTCTTTGTCCAAAAATTTGTAACTGACTACTGAAAAGAACCCTTAAATTTTATTTCTAGTTCAATATAAGTTGAAAGCTCAGTTAGGATTTTTGAACCCAGGGTGTTTTTAAAAATGTAACTAAACCTAAAATAGAAAGTCGTGTTAGGTCATTCTGGTCTGTGTAGCACTTGGTACTCGGACCTGGCGATTCGATCGGTGTTACAAATTTAGTGGTATTAGACCTATTTAGCCGATTCTTTGGACGTAAGGTGTTATGGGATAGCCCCTGTATGCATGTGACATTAGATTTGGCTTAGTCCATCATGGGTGGATAAGAAATGGTAACTATGACAAAGATAAGTACGGGATTTGCGGATTATAGTCAGATTGATGGAAACTGTGATGCAAAGGAAAAAATAGAATGAGAATTTTCATTTCTATAAGAAACCACTACAAATACAAAAGGTAGTTAGGCATTAATCTTAGTGGGCGGATAAGCCATTTCTTCTTCATTTTTCTCCCCCTTATTAATAGCCTCCTCTATTGTAGTAGGAGTAAAGGGCTCAGGATCGTGTGGGAAGAACAAACCTTTGAAATCTTTCCGTTTCTTTTGAAACTCTTCCCATTTAGCACCACAAGGGTTCAACTCATTAAAGCTTGAATTTTCATTAATATATTGGCACAGACAATTGAAGTCCAATCAGCTCACATCAAAAGGGCCTACGACAACTTCGGCATGAAGGATGTTATTGGACTTCAGCTTGGGAAGATAATCTGAGATCCCCGCCAGAGTCTTTGCTTTATATTGCTCCAGGGCTTCACTATTTTCTTTCTAAATCCTCTATAAGTCCTCCAAGCGATGTTCCTCTTACGCTTTGATCTGGTCCTCCAATTGACGAACCCTACTCTTAGACCCAATTTTTAGGGAGTTGTATTTAGACTCCCAGCTGGAGGCAGACTCGACGAATTCTTGAGCTTGATGAAGTTGAACCAGTTTATTTTTTTTTATTTTGAAAGGCTAAGGTCACCTTTAATTGAACTCATCTAGTTCAATTTTTGTGACACTAGTCATAGAGGGCCCAATCAATCAAATAAGATTCCTCCACCATGATTTGGTAAGAGCCCACCATCTTCGAGAGAGTTAATTAGTGAGCTTCAAAAGAAGAGGGGATAGTATATTCTTTCAGTTCTTGGGGTAGGTCCCTCTCCCAATGTTGGGGAAAGAAGGGACAGTTCGGGGAGCAGGCTCATTAGGTGGACTTTTTGCAATAAGAGTAACATCTATGGGATTAGTGGAATTAGTTTGAGTCTCGAGGTGAGATTGGAGGACATGCGGAGTAAGCTCTCCCATGGGAGGACATGCGGACAAGTCTACTACCACTGCTTTCATCCGTGCTTTGAAAGCCCCTTTCAGTCCCATCCTCTTATGACTACTACTACCCACCTATGCCCTCGCATTGGCATTATTGAAAAACTTTTGTCTCTCTCCATAATGTCATCCATGTCCATAATGCTTGAGGTCTGAGACAAACTGGATGATTGGGCAGAACCTACAAAAGAAAACTTAGGGATCAACCATACGAAGAATAAAATCTCTGTTTAAGAGACTCACCAACAACCACAATTGGTAGAGTGAACCAATGGTGCACGCATTGCCTGCAATAAGAATAAAAGAAATTTGAAAGGCCACATCGTATTGCAAGGGTGTGTAGCCGGAAGATAGCCTCAATATCAGAATCCAAGGGCCTGTAACCATTCAAGCTATGGTTCTCTAGAAAGAAATAAAAGATGTTTCTAAGAGTAATAAGGCTCTTCAACATGAAAGAGTAGCCCAACTTTAAACAATTAAACTGATCCTCTGCAGCCTCACTGTCTAGCTATTGTCTGTGGGTACAAACTGATTCAGGAGGAATAGACGATTGGGTTGGAAACCCAAACCCACCCTTTAGATTGCACCCCAACTGGATAAAATTTTTTTAAGGAAAAGGTTGGAGGCCCAGTTTCTGATAATGGGCTCACGTCCCTAGTGAGTACTAAAATGCCAAGGTCACTTTTAATTCGTAAATTCACTAGAAAATGCCTAGGATAGGTGAAAACGGAAAAATATTTAAGATTTTTCCTATATAATTTATCACCTTTTACTTAAATTTGTTGTTAAAACTAAGTAATTGTTTAATAAATTAATGAAATATATGAAAATATGAAATTAGGACATAGAAATTATTAAAATGTGATTTTATGTTTTATTATATAGTTTTCATGTATAAAATGGCTTATTTTATATTAAATTGAGCATATTATATTTTTAAGACATGAAGTGGGTCACACGTGATTAAATTAAATAATAAAATATAAAATTATGTTTAAATATTCATTTTAGATATTTCATTAATAATTTGGGTTATAATTAATTATTTAAATTGGATAAATTTTATTCTTTGGTTCTCTAATTTATTGATTTATTTTGGATAGGTCTGATAGTTTTGTTGGATTACAAAACCGTCCAAATTGGAGACCAAGTCAACCCAATTTTCGGCTACACTTGGCTGTCCACATAAACCACTTTTTGGTTTAATTGCACAAGGTCCTATCAATGTTGAAGAAATTAGAGATTTGCCTAAAGATTTGCACTTGGCTGAGTCTCAGTCCTGAGTTGTTATGGCACTTAAATTGAGCAAAAATCAGCTCAATTTCCTCAATTCATGGCCGGCCACCCTTTGAAGATGCTTGAAGTGATGGAACCTCCTATTTCTAGCAAACTATCCCCCTCTCCTCATCTATAAATAAGACCCCCATTCATTTATTGATCATCCTTCATCCCTCATCCTTCATCATTCTCTCTTCTCTCTTAATTCTCTTATCATTTTCCATTCCCCATGCCTAGCATCATATCTTCATAGAGATTTTAGCAACTAAGCCTCTTAAAGAGCCATTGGTCGACCACCTTGGAGAGCCATCAGCAAAAGAGCAAAGTGAAGGAGTCAAGGAGCCTTGTCGATCGGAGTATTGGGTGACAGCCACTTTGATTTGGGTTTAATCTTTCTTTTCTTTGATTTAATCTAAAAATGTTTGCTATGAGTTATTTTTTCTTGTTTACAAAAATGTTAGCTTAATTTTATTTAAGCTAGGATGATTGCTTTGATTAAATAAAATTTATATGATTTGTGCTTATAATGTTTGTGCCTCAATCAATCATGTTTTCAAAAAAAATCAAGTCCATATTTTGTTCATACATGATTGAAATGAACCTAAATTAGCTGAGCGATCCTGACCAGATGACGGCTAGTGGACACATAACTGAAATGTGCATGCTCAATTTTGATCCTAACCCGATTAAATTGCAGGTTGCACAACAACTCTGACCAAGCTCTGTTATCTGCATAGTTTTTAGATTTGTGTGATTAAACTGCTTCAAAAGTAACACATCCCTGTTACCACACACGAATGCTAAGAAACCCTTAGTAAATAAGGATCAGTAAAATGCGTATTTACTAAGTAAAGGATTTCGAAAGGACCTAATGTGGTTTCCAAACTCATGAAAGATCGAGTTGCCATGGAATGTTTTTTTCGAATATTATTAAGCATGTTGATAATAAATTGAGTTTAATTAAAGTAATTGTCCTAGTTTATTTATGTAATAATTGTTGCAAATTGTGTTTAATTTTGTTAAAATCTATTTCATTCGTATAATCTGCATATTTAGGATAATTTGCATTAGGGGTCATTGCATTTAGTTTAATATATTTGATTTTAATAATCACTTCCCAATCATATTGTGTTTTTATTTACCAAATTGTTAATATAAGTTTACAAATTAAGTGACTTAGAACAAATACAATCCCTGTGGAGACAATAACTCCATACTTACTTATTACTTGATAAGGACTGTGTACACTTGTACAAACTTACGCGTTACAATAGGTGACTCGCCCTTCAAATTACAGTAAAAAAAGTAGGCCACTAGGGTCCACTAAGATAAGCCAGCAAGTTCCCTCGACGTGTTCTCATAGTCGTTAAGGATAAAGCAAAAGAAGAGATGTAAGGGTATATGGAACCCATCTTCAAACAAATAGAAAGTGAGGTGGATACCATCAGAATGGTCGTTTAGTCGACACTCGCCTTGAACGAGGCTAAGATCATTGGCGAAGATGGGAAGTTGAATCCCTTTTACGCTAAAAAGCTGACCATTTCCCCTTAAGAGGTGGTGCATCAAAAAAGAGGGCTCTCCACTAGAACACTTACTCCGTGGCCACTGGGTCCAACTCTGTTGCCACCATAATCCCTCTTAGTCTCATTACAGCGATGATTGATGCCCTCACGATGCCATTGTTTAATTTTGACCATTTGAGGGGGAAGACAAAGGAAACAAAAGGGATTTCAGAAATTACCTGAGAAACGTACTGAGAAACGATATAGGGAAAAAGAGGAGGAACTTAGATGAGGAAATAAAAAAAAAACTAAGATAGAAACTAGGGATTTAGGAATAGGCTTAGTCAATAATGAGTTGAGGAGTGATTCTAGATGAATAGCTTCTTTTCCCAACATATTGATTTAAGTAACAAAACGTCTAAGGAAAGTTGGGAAAAATGAAACAAATGATTCAAACCCCTAAATCTATAGATTCCACCTGTCGAGCTAAAAAGGGTTTTTTTATACCTATTAATAACTAGAAAGATGAAAGTGTCTGCCAAAACTGATCGTTTATTGAGTATCTTCCATACAAGCCATGTTGACCCTATAACTACCTATTAGTGCAGTACTAAGACATGATGGACTGGCGGTGTAAGTAAGCATCCACCAGAATAAGTACAAAGTGGCCCATGCTACGAGCCCCTATGGAAAACCAAGGTAGAGCTGTCGATGAGAAGGATAAGATGTGGATGATATTCAAAGTGTTAAGGCAGTAAAATGTCCCCAAGAAAGGTGGAAACGATTGCCGCGAAATATGCGCATAATTTTCTAAGATAAGGGAAATTAGAACAAACGCAACCTTAAGAAGATTAGGTAAGAAAGGAAACTTAGAGGAAGAAATTTTCTTTAGGCTACGGGAGTTGTAACACCCTTTTGACCCGAAATTAAGGAAGTTAGGACTAAATTGAAAGGTTTAGTTAATCGTAGGACCCCACCAGGTAATATAGAAGTTGAAATGACCAAATTTCAATTAGTTGGATCCCAATTCTGGTTCGGTTAGGATGGAACTAGTTGGTTCCAAAGTGGGAGATAAAATAATTAAGAATGGATGGTGGATATGGTCGATAAAAACTGTGCCTAAGAAGTATATATATAAGGCATGAGTGGAGGAAGAATTTTCTAATTTCTATTGATAAGTTTTCTCCTCTCCATAGCATTATTTTCTTCAGTCGCCTTGAAGAAGAAGAGGGATGAGGATGAAAGGAGCTCTGCATGTAGCAGCATATGTGTGAGTTTAAGGCAAAAAATGGAGAACGGAGGAAATATTAAGTTTTCTTATCTTCCTCTGTGTTCAGGAACTGAAGAAAGAAGTAGAATAAGACTCTTAAAGCTTCTGTATAATTTAAGCTTCTAGATTTCTAAGAATTTACCATCGTTGGTTTAGCCAAAATATGATTTTCGCGCTTAGCTGCTAGGACGAAGGAGGCTTCAACTTTTGGACTAGGTAAGCTGTCAAGGATAAGGAAACAATGTGACTACCTACATTCTGCCTTCTGGTTGCTAAATGTTGTTGTATGAAATTTTCATGCTAGCTGATGATCGTAATAGCAAATTATTGTTGAATGGTTATCTAGTGTAATGCATTGCGTATTTGCTTTTTTTTGTATGGAATTCATGATTATTGTATGCATGATTTGGAAGGGAAATTACCTATGGGTTAAACGAAGTTAGGAATGGGTAAAAGAAATGATCTTATTAGATACCACCATACGATGTTGTTGAATGCAACCATGATGCTTGAAGCTCTGGGCCTTGCAGTGAGGACACTGCAGTGTTCGAGCATCAAGGTTAGGATTAGTGAAATGGAAGAATAGATAGAATACAATGGGAAAGGTAAATAGGAAAAATCATGGCTAGGCCATGTGATGGGCTCGAAACTAACTTATATTTTGACGAAGGCAAGCGCACCTATTGAATAGTAGTATAGGTTTGATGAGCCCGGAATATGGTATCCTCAAGGACTAAAATTACTAGTAATAACTATCTTTTTATTATTTAGCCTAGTAGTTAAAGGGTTTTGTTTTAATCTAAATTTTAACTAACTAATTTAATAAGAGCGCGACAGAGAGTGAAGAAAATAATCAAATAAACCAATGAATGAAGACAATACCCAAGGAAGAATCCACCTAAACTTCACTTTTCATTCTGACTCTCGTTAACCGATTTATTCACTTGTCTTGATCCGTAAAATCACTAAATTATGTTAATATCTCTTTCGAGATTAAAAACAACTGACTCTAGGTTGATTAATTGAAATCTCTTTCTAATTAAAACATATATCTTTGCATTAACTCGATCTACGGATTCCCTTATTAGATTTGACTCTAATCTGGCATATTTATTTCATCCTATTTCTAGGATTGCAATCAACTCCGCTTAATTACGAGATCTACTTTTAAATAGGGACTTTTGCTCCACTGAATAAGCACATCAATCTTGACTTAATATCCTGAAAATATTAAAGCAATGGTTAAGAACACATAATTAAGAACAAGAACAAGTATTTATCGTGTAATTCAGATAATTAAATAATAGGATTCATCATAGGTCATCCTCCCTAGGTATTTAGGGAGCTTAGTTCATAACGTAAAAGGAAAACATCTTAGAATTAAGAAAACAACAAGACATAAAGAACCCAAAAAATTCTAAAGAACTTGATGGAGATCTTCAATCTTGAATGAGATCCTGCTTCCGAGATGATTCCAACGGCTTCCTTTAAGTAATTTCTTCGACTTACTTTGCATGTTTTTTAAGTCTTCCTATGGCGTGTATTTTTAACTTTAGAAGGCTCAGAAACCCTAAAACCTTTTTCCACATTAAAACAAAGTAGGGTGCGACAGGGACACAGGCGTGTGCTCAGCCCATGTGAGGGTGCCCAGGCCGTGTGGAAATTTGGGTGACTTGCGATCGACACGGGCTGGCACACGGGCGTGTGTCCAACCCGTATGGTTCTGGGTTGGCCGTGTGGATCCTTAAGATGGCCCATTTGTTCTAGTTTTGGCCTGTTTTCCGCTCCTTTCGCTTCCCTATGCTCACCTAAGTATAGAAATATGAATTTAAAGGATTGGGAGCATCGAATTCACATAATTGTATAAATAAACATCCAAAAACACGCTAAGCATGGGATTAAAATGTGTTACTTTTATGGTTTATCAAATATCCCCACACTTAAAAGTTTGCTTGTCCTCAAGCAAAATCCTCAACTCACAATTAAATTAAACTTCCTTAATTCACAATTCTTATTAATAATGTATACATTGATAATTTAACTAAAATAGTCCTAAAGATTCAAACAATCCAAGTCACAAATTTTTATAGCACAAAAACATAGATGTTTCCCCTTATTTAAATAATTACCTTTGATTCAAAACCGATAAGAATTGACATCCTCACTAAAGATTCACTCAAATCACTCAAAGTGTTTAAGGTTCAAATTAAAACCTCAAAAGTCAAACATGAAAATTTATTACCATAGGCTTGCATGAAAATCAAATCTCCACCACTATAAAATGAGATGATACATAAATCAAAAGGTCTTTGAAAGTGAAACACCCTAAACTCGGTGATGAGCCTTGACCGAATCTGGTATGTTCCCCGGTGTAAACTGTTTCAAATTCTTTTGTTACTTTGGAAAATCTGGGTTTTGAAAGAACGATTGTTTTGGGTTGGGATGGAGTTAAAAACAAGTTTATTTTATATTGAAACCCCTTTAGGTTGGGCGACAAAAACACTTAGGAATTAATTTAAAATAAATTTATTTAGTCTTTAATTCATAAAAATTTTAAGTAACATAATACTTTAAAAGTAAAATAGTTCACTATGGCCTTCTTACATCAAATAAATCCAAATAATTGGAAGTACTTAATTAAAAATAAAAGTTCGAATCGTAAAATTTCTTCTCCCTTGATTTGTGCATGGCCACCTTTAAGCTCCGAATGATAAATATTTTAATATTATATTACGTGTTTATTATATGTGGATTAATGTGTGTGAAAATTTCAGAGAAAAATTTTATCGTTTAAGTGCTTAATTTGATGAAAAGGATTTAATCGAGAAAAGCGGTCCATTACTTGCTTTTAAGTGGGTGTCCTAAATCATAGCCTATGATAAGGAATGGCATACCACCTAAAAATGTTAAGGGTGAGTCAAACAGACTCAATGTGTACACAAACACTATGTCCAAATAGATTCATGCATATTATCACATCACATAACATGCTTATATGGTTTTGATATTTGATGGTTTTAGATTAAATATATAATCAAGTTTTGTATTGAAAATTTTGGTGATTTGGAGTAAATAGGGCTAAATTAAGATAGGGTTAAAATGATATAAAATAATGATGCAAGGATTCAACCTAACTATAGTGTTGGGAGATTTAGCATATTTTGTGTTTTGTATAAATAGGACTAATTTGTAAAAATGGGAAACATTAGGGGCAAAATGGTAATTTGTCTATCTAAGTGTTTTTGGATTAAATTGAGATGAAATGTGCTTGAATGGGCTAAATTTTAATGTGTCTAGATCAAGAACAAAGAAAAACGGAATTGGACTGGGGAAAGACAAAGGTTCTCGAATAAGCGGATTTACGGTCGATCGACAACCGAGTAAGTCCTTAAGCAAATTTATATCGAGAAATTATTTACAAAGGTAGTACATGATAAAGTTTGGTATTTAAGGCATGAAAATATATATAGGCCGAATGTGGGGTATGAAATTGTAGTAAATTTGTTTGTTGAATGTGATGTGGATAATTATGTTCGGTTTAACATGAAATTGAAAAATAAAGTATCTGAGATGGATGTGATTGTAGCATTAAGTAATGTGTATGGGAATGTTGATTGGGTTGATAATCGGGCTTTGAGCCTAGAGGCCTCATCTTAGGTGTTAATGTCAGACTTTGAGCCTAGCGAGGCCTCGTCTTGAGTGTTATTAATCGAGCTTTGAGCATACGAGCCTCGTGTGGTGTTATTCGGGCTTTGAGCCTAGCGAGCCTCGTCTTGGGTGTTATTTATCGGGCTTTGATGCCTAGCAGGCCTTGTGCTTGGTGTTACATATCGAGCTTTAATGCTAGCGAGCTTTGTCTTGGTGATTTATTTCGGGTTTTAATGCCTAGCATGCTTCGTGCAGGTGGTTTATTTCGGGCTTTAATGCCTAGCAGTGCTTCGTCTTGGTGTTTAAATCTCGGACCTTTGGTCTAGTAGTTTTATACCAACGATTTTAATACGAGCTTATGCTTATGAATGAAATGGTCTAGTTATGGCGATAATTGAATAAGCCAAGGTTTATTACTATAGTGTTCGACCAAAAGATATGTATCGAATCAAGTTTATGATATATGTGATGCTTATTGAATAATCAAGTTGATAGAAATGTGTTTATGTATTGATTACTTAAGATATGTGATTTGAAAGGACATTGAGTTAATATGTTTACTTGCTTACTTGAGTTTATTATATTGATATGAGAAATTATACCTATATAGGTTCGACCATGAGCTATACATATAGATAAAGGTATATATATTCAATTATGTACCTTATTTTAAATGTACACGAAAGTATTATTCGGTTGAAGAGAAAATATATATGTATTGATTAGCAACTGGGTACCATTGATAAGTTTCATATTTTAAGTGTCGTTGAATATTATTTCACTAGGTGTGAACATTGATAATCGGCCATGGTAGTATATATGTTTTTTGTCGGTTCATAAATGTTGATAATGTTATTCTATTCAATCTAATTGAATACCTAGTTGAGTTGTAAAGTCTGCTTAAGACTTACTAAGCGTTGACCTTACTCTGTTTATGTTTGTGCTCTATTTTATAGATCAATAATTCAACTACGGACTCGGGAGATCATCAAGACGATCGACCACACTATCACTCTCTTTGGCATAGTTATGTTTTGTAAACTTTAGAATCAAAGGCATGTATAGGCTTTGCTTTGATAAATAATGAATGATGTCGGTTTGTAAATATAAATATGGCCTTCATGAATAAGGTCAATTACTTTTGGTTAAGTTTAAGTTTTATATTTGATATAGTAGCTTGCATTAAAATACCATTAGATATGTGATTTAGGTCATGCTTTAAATCATACACGGAAAATGATCATATGATATATATATATATATATATATATGATGTAATATTAGGATATGCACTTAGGTATAAAGGAGTAAATGTGAATGTACAAGGATACCATGCATAAATAGCTATCTTATTTTGTTTTAGTTGACTTGTTTAAGCATGGTAAAATGTATATATGTTTATACTTGTAATGTCATTTGATAATGCTTAAATATGTATAGCTTTGTGGTAAGCATTTAGAGTAAAATTTTATACTTGATAAAGAGTACCTATAGTACGCATAAATGCATGTAAATTATGTTTGATTCATGCATATCATATATTTAAAATTGAATGAACATAGGTATCACTATTTGCATGTATTGTATGTTAAATGCATAAATAAAATACCGAGGTTATGAATTGATCTTGGTTGGAGTTTAGGTTTACATTTGAATGCTAACTCTATTCGGTTATGTGAAATGAGTTTTAAGGTATGATTATGTGGTTATAATTACATAAGTATATATATATATATACGTAAGTAATGGTCATTCTTAGAATGGGATGAATGAAAATGTGAATTGATGAATAAGTTAATATTTAAGTGGTAACATGTATTAAAGTGCATTTGATGAGTGTTGAGGTCGGGTAATACCTCGTAACCCTACTCCGGCGACGAATACGGGTTAGGGGTGTTACACGGTCCATTACTAATCATCACCTAAAAAATGTTCCCAAAACGGGGTGAGTCAAACAGACTCAATGTGTACACAAACACTATGTCCAAATAGATTCATGCATATTATCACATCACATACATAATCAGATAGCAGATATAAAATAATGATGCAACCGGACCCAAACCTATATGCCATCCGCTACACATCACCCGTACCATCCTCGCACACAAGTGGGGACTACTAAGTCAACCCTCCACCCGCTACACACCATCGGCGATCATCATGAGTCGACGTGCTCATCGCCTTATAAAATTTGTGGTCTTAGGTCACCACATTCGGATATCGTGGTCTTAGGTCACCACATTCGGATATCGTGGTCTTAGGTTACCACATTCACTTCCCTTTTCATATAACCCATATGCCCCATATCATACATATCATGCATTAACATGCCAAATTCTTATTTCACATTCTTATAATGTCATATGTGTGTAAATATGAGATATTTAACATAATCCTAGTAGGAGTAGGAAACGTACCTAAGTACTTTGTACCATTGCATGGTACATTAGCCATATTCACATTCTTATAAACATGCACATATTTATTATTGCCAGAAATCTTATTAAAAAGTAGTGTGGGGTACACACTTGATTCGCTTTAGCAAGTTCACTCCAAATCCCGAAAAGCTTGATCTAATGCCTTAGATCTTAAATCTCTACATTTGATCAATCACTTAATACTTAGTAAAGAGCCATTTGGCCATAAAACCAAATCCAGTGGGATTAGTACACTTAAATCCTTACCTTCTTCTCAGATTGATGTCTAATCAAATGCTGGAAACTTTGTATCCTTCTTTCTTGAAATTGGAAATCACTAGATTACTTGAATAGATTAGTTTTGCTTTTAAATATTAATGAAACACATCTATTTACTCAACATGGCCTTGGCCAAATGCTATAGATACTTACCTTGTGGATTTTAAATCCCGAAACTCACCGAATAACTAGGGAATACGCGGCCTATGGTGTACCTTCGGGAAAAGAATTTCTCCTTCCTTGTAGTCGACACTTAGTAAATCCCGAAAGATCTCTTCAAAGTTTTGACAACAAGATATTAATGGGGTTAGTCCTAGATTTCGGCAAATCTTAAAAGAAAAAGGATGAAACTGAATGAGATCTTACCCTTAATGCACAAGTCGACAACCCCTTGCTTGAAGTCTCAAACTATTCGGCTATGGTCTTGATAATAGCAAGTTTTTAGCTTTTGGAACTTAACAAGAAATCAGCTAAAGGTTATCTATGTTGTCGGTTTATCAAAAGAAAAGAGAGGAAAAGAGTCACTAGGGATTTGACAATGGTGGACTTACGGAGAAAAGATTTGACTATGGCAAAATAAGAGAGAAATGAGAGAGTTTGCTAGGAAATTTTGGCAGAGACTTCAATGGAAAAAGAAGATTGATGAATAGCCTTATTTTCCTCCTTTTGCCAAAATTACTAGGTCAAGATTCCCTTACTTGGCCATCACTCCTATTTTGATAACTTTATCACTTTAATTATCACCCATTCAATTTAATAAAACTTAATCCAATATTTATCTCTTATCTCTTAATAAAAATAAAAATAATAATAGTCAATCATTATCTATCTATTTGCGAATTTTAAAGAGAATTAAACTCTTCCCCAAGTGCCTTGGTGTCGTCCAACTCCCTTGCTCCTTGCAACAAAATAAAACTCTTTTATTTGCTTCCCACGACTCGAACCTAGGCCCATTTGCATAGCTTGTGACGTCACTTACACGGGCCTTAAGTGGTACCTCCTAGCCACTACTCCAAGCTTGTTCTTGTGTTAAATTCCTCTACTAATTTTCTTGTGTTTTAGTTTCCTCTTTTAAACTTAACATTTCTAAAACATTTCTTACATTTCCAAGTTTCCAAAATGTTCACTTTCCTCTTTAAACTTAACATTTCTAAAACATTTCCTTACATTTCCAAGTTTCCAAAATGGTCACTTTCCTCTTTAAACTTAACATTTCTAAAACATTTCCTTACATTTCCAAGTTTCCAAAATGGTCACTTTCCTCTTTTAAACTTAACATTTCTAAAACATTTCCTTACATTTCAAGTTTCCAAAATGTTCACCATACATTCATAACACATAAGACATGCCATTTAGTATAATTAAATAAAAATGCATAGGCCCATTTTCAGGATGTTATAGTTCTACCCCCTTATAATAATTTCGTCCTCGAAATTACTTACTATCGTTCAATCCTAACTCATCACACTACGCCTTTGCTGCGGACTCTGATCTTAACAAAACTAACACATTTCTTAGATACTACCTCGACCACGTCCACTAGAACTCATTACTAACATCGCGATTTAATCTGATTAAAAAGTTTTATGCATTAGTTCTTTGTTCCACTGTTTAACCGCGAAGAAGTTTTATGAAAAGAATTTTAGGAGTGGTTCTTTCGTATTCATACATGCACACAGTCTTTACATCCATACATCCATCAATCAATTATGAACTTTCGTTCATTCAGAGAAATGTTGTAGTTTTCATTGTTGTTGTTTTTCCACTACCCAGGGGTATTTTCGTAATTTACCCTATAGGGGTATTTTCGTAATTTGTCAAAATAAGGTTCCTTGGTGATTTTGTCAATAAGGGTATTTTGGTAATTTTGAAATCCCGGGGGTATTTCAAAAATTTTGAAATTGCAGGGTATTTCAGTAATAAACCAGGTAAATTTATAAATCTTAATAAATCAAGGATATTTTGGAATTTACAAAACTTGAAGGTTGTTTCTAAGAATTTGTTTTCCAAATCAGTGTTGTTGTAGAAATTTTTGAAGATCGGGGGTCATTCTGGTAATTTTGTAACTCGGGGGTATTTCGGTAATTTGCAGGGTAGGGGTAATTTCGTAAATAAATTTTTTTCCATAATCAAGGTATTTTGATATTTTGTAAATTTAGGGTTCCTTTAAGCAAAGTAGTGAAATTTTGATAAGAACTGTGGGTATTTGGAAATTTCATAAACCAAGGCATTTTGTAATTTTACCACTAGGGGTATTTTAGTAAATTTGTAAATCGAAATATTTCAGGAAAAATTATAAAATAATCTTTTCAAATCAAGAGGGTAATTTAGAAATTTTAAAACTAGGGTTTCCATAAAAATACGGCTAGTCTCTTTCGGGTTTTAGTTGGGGTTTAGCACGTGATTAAGTCCTCTTGGTTAGGGTGAACCGTAGCTACGCACTGTAGGATTTGAGTGGAGAGGAGGTGAGTCACGCAGATCGCTTAAATACCAAGCTCCCACCAAACCAATCCTGACATGCGCACCATGGTTACCATACCCTAACTCAAATGACTTAACCACGGGTTTGTTTAGTTAGGCATTTAAGTCTTATGTTTTGTTGGGGTATACTAGTCCTGGGTTCAAGTACTTAATCTCTATTCTACGTTCCATTTATACCCTTCTACAAATCATAATATAAATCACACAAAAGATCAAAGTACTTACCTGGTGGACTTCGGGTCGGAGACTTAGTGGGCCATGCCAGAAAAACCTACTTAAT
Organism: Gossypium rotundifolium; assembly: GCA_025506655.1. Taxonomy (NCBI): domain Eukaryota; kingdom Viridiplantae; phylum Streptophyta; class Magnoliopsida; order Malvales; family Malvaceae; genus Gossypium; species Gossypium rotundifolium. Next base: position 124,456,244 of record CP106727.1, read on the forward strand.
TCACAAAATCCTTTTTCGGCTTAACTTTGAAAATGTTTTGGGCCTTAAACCCAAGGACAAGAGTTTAAAACTGGGCTCTGATACCAAACTGAAACACCCCAAACACGGCCCATGAGCCTTGACCGAATCTGGTATGTTTCGGTGTAAACCGTTTCAAATTCTTTTGTTACTTTGGAAAATCTGGGTTTTTGAAAGAACGATTGTTTTGGGTTGGGCTCGAGTTAAAAACAAGTTTATTTTATATTGAAACCCTTTAGGTTGGGCGACAAAAACACTTAGGAATTAATTTAAAATAAATTTATTTAGTCTTTAATTCATAAAAATTTTCGTAACATAATACTTTAAAAGTAAAATAGTTCATCGTGGCCTTATTACATCAAATAAATCCAAATAATTGGAAGTACTTAATTAAAACTAAAAGTTTGAATCGTAAAATTTCTTCTTGTGCATGGCCACCTTTAAGCTCCTACCGGCAGGTCCATTACCGATCATCACCGAAAAATGTTCCCACAACAGGGTGAGTCAAGCAGACTCAATGTGTACACAAACACTATGTCCAAATAGATTGGGCATATTATCACATCACATACATAATCATATAGCGAGATATAAAATAATGATGCAACCCGAACCCAAACCTATATGCCATCCGCTACACATCACCCGTACCATCCACACACACCGTGGGACTACTAAGTCAACCCTCCATCCGCTACACACCATCGAAGGCAATCATTGCAGCTTGGCGTGCTCATCGCCCTTATAAAATTCGTGGTCTTAGGTTACCACATTCGAGATATCATGGTCTTAGGTCACCACATTCGGATATCGTGGTCTTAGGTCACCACATTCGATTATCGTGGTCTTAGGTCACCACATTCGGATATCGTGGTCTTAGGTCACGACCTTCACTTCCCTTTTCATATAACCCATATGCCCCATATCATACATATCATGCATTAACATGCAAAATTCTTATTTCACATTCTTATAATGTCATATGTAGTAGGAGTAGGAAACATACACTGTATGATATTTTATTAAAAAGTAGTATTGCCGTAAACACACGATTACACACCGATTCGCTTTAGCTAGTTCACTCCAAATCCCGAAAAGCTTGATCTAATGCCTTAGATCTTAAATCTCTACATTTGATCAATCACTTAATACTTAGTAAAGAGCCATTTGGCCATAAAACCAAATCCCGAGTAGGATTAGTACACTTAAATCCTTACCTTCTGTCACGATTGATGTCTAATCAAATGCCGAAACTTTGTATCCTTCTTTCTTGAAATCGGCAATCACTAGATTACTTGAATAGATTAGTTTCGACTTTTAAATATTAATGAAACACATCTATTTACTCAACATGGCCTTGGCCAAATGCTATAGATACTTACCTTGTGGATTTTAAATCCCGAAACTCACCGAATAACTAGGGAACACGCGGCCTATGGTGTACCTTCGGGAAAAGAATTTCTCCTTCCTTGTAGTCGACACTTAGTAAATCACGAAAGATCTCTTCAAAGTTTTGACAACAAGATATTAATGGGTTAGTCCTAGATTTCGCAAATCTTAAAAGAAAAAGGATGAACTGAATGTGATCTTACCCTTAATGCACAAGTCGACAACCCCTTGCTTGAAGTCTCAAACTATTCGGCTATGGTCTTGATAATAGCAAGTTTTCGGCTTTTAGAACTTGACAAGAAATCGGCTAAAGGTTATCTGTGTTGTCGGTTTATCAAAAGAAAAGAGAGGAAAAGAGTCACTAGGGATTGCAATGGTGGACTTATGGAGAAAAGATTTCGACTATGGAAAAATAGAGAGAAAGGAGAGAGTTTGCTAGGAAATTTTCGTGAAACTTCAATGGAAAAGAGAAGATTGATGAATAGCCTTATTTTCCTCCTTTTGCCAAAATTACTAGGCCAAGACTCCCTTACTTAGCCATCACTCCTATTTTGATAACTTTATCACTTTAATTATCACCCATTCAATTTAATAAAACTTAATCCAATATTTATCTCTTATCTCTTAATAATAATAATAATAATAGTCCATCATTATCTATCTATTTGTCGAATTTTAAAGAGAATTAAACTCTTCCCCAAGTGCCTTGGTGTTGTCCAACTCCCTTGCTCATTGCAGCAAAATAAAACTCTTTTATTTGCTTCCCACCTGACTCGAACCTAGGCCCATTTGCATAGCTTGTGACGTCAGTTACCTGGGCCTTAAATGGTACCTCCTAGCCACTACTCCAAGCCCGTTCTTGTGTTAAATTCCCTCTACTAATTTTCTTAAGGCCACCGTGTTTTAGTTTCCTCTTTTAAACTTAACATTTCTAAAACATTTCCTTACATTTCCAAGTTTCCAAAAATGTTCACTTTCCTCTTTTAAACTTAACATTTCTAAAACATTTCCTTACATTTCCAAGTTTCCAAAAATGGTCACTTTCCTCTTTTAAACTTAACATTTCTAATACATTTCCTTACATTTCCAAGTTTCCAAAAATGGTCACTTTCCTCTTTTAAACTTAACATTTCTAAAACATTTCCTTACATTTCCAAGTTTCCAAAAATGTTCACCATAGATTCATAACACATAAGACATGCCATTTCTTATAATTAAATCAAAAAATGCATAGGCCCATTTTCAGGATGTTACAGAAAGGGTTGTAATGGGGCTTGGGTTAATGGTGTGGATAAAGACTGAATTAGAGGGTTAGAATCAAACTAGAAAAATAAATTAATACTGAATAATTACATTAATTGAAATAACATGAGCTTCATCTCAAAATAACATAGAACTAGTAATAATTAAAATAAATGAATATATATTTCCACGTTTTTTTTTACAATAATAAGAAAGAATTTAACAACTGAAATAAAGAACATAGTTAGGCAACTGACCAAATCAAATCTCGACAAAAAGAGGGTTAATACGATAGGAAAAATTCTAAATGAATAAAAAAGAATAAGTTTTGGGTTAATATTAATGATAGATCAATAAATAATTTATTAGGCTCAAACGGGTTCACTAAGGGTTAATTATGAAGGTAGGCTTTTAATGGAATAAGTGGGTTAAAACCTAGGTGCCTTTATCATCTCAGTACATCAAATCAAAGTTGTGGTCTGTGTAACAGCCCAAATTTGACCCTAATCGAAACGGTGATTTCGGGACCATGAATTTGAGTTTAAAAAATTTTTAGATATTATTTGATTGTTTATTATATGTGAATTAATGTGTGTGAAAGTTTCGTAATAAAATTTTATCATTTGAGTGTTTAATTTGACAAAAAGGATTAAATCGCGTAAAGTGTAAAACTTGCTTACTATAGTGAAAAGTGCTAAAGTGATAGTGGCTTTTTACTATGAGGTACTAATAGGGAAAATAGCCCATTTTCAATGATAGTGGGCGGCAAAGGTCTAATATGACCTTAAGTTATATGTTATGTTTATTATTTATTAAAAGGTTAAAATAGTAATTTAATAAATGATTAATATATGTTAAAATTGCATGAAAAGAAACCATTATCATTTTTATTTCTCTTTTGGCCGAATGTTAGCTAAAGAAAAGAGCTTAGAAAAGCTTCAAATTTTGGCAACAAATTACCTTGATTAAGGTATGTGTAGTTTTCGGTTTTGATAATTTTTACGTTTTTGAAATCGTTGCTTCGAATACTTCAAGACCCATGCTTGAATTTTTAATTTTGATCAATATTTTGAAATGTACCATTGATGATTTCATGAGTTTTATGATGTTAGTTGATGGATTATGAAAGATATATGTTAGATTGATATGTTTTGGCTTTGGATTTTGGTTATTTTGAGAGATTAGGGCTTAATTGTGAAAATAAAATTTTAGAGGACTTTAATGTAAAATAAATGAAATATATGGATTTGTATGAGTGCTATAGATATTCGCCCTTAAGGTATTTATACAAATTGTGTGTATTTTGTGTTTTAAGCAAATAGGACTAAATTGTAAAATGTGAAATAATAGGGCAAAATGGTAATTTGCCCATTTATGTATTTTGGGACTAAATTGAGATGAAATGTACTTGAATGAGCTTATTTTAAATATGTTTAGATCAAGAACAAAGAAAAATGGATTTGGATCGGGGAAAGGCGAAGGTTATCGAATAAATGGGTCTTCGTCATTCCATCGATATTTGAGGTAAGTCTTTAAGCAAATTAATTCCATAAGAATTGATTATAATCTAGCATATATGTTGAATTATGAACTTGTGGAGTTAAACATGTTAAAACCGAATGTGAGGAAGTAATTTAGCATTGTATGTAATCGAACTCATTGAGATAATACGGTGATATTGAATTATATAGGATATATGTAATATTGGTAAGGTGTGAAAGTGATATTGAATTATATGAAATATATGTGATAGTGATAGTATGTGATGTGAATGAGATGACTCAATAATATGAATGTTCGGGCTTCGAGCCTAGCAGGCCTTGTGCCGGTGAAAGTTTATCAGACTTATTGTCTAGCAGGCTTAGTGCCGGTGATATATTCAGGCTTCGTGCCTAGCGGTGCTTAGTCTTCGTGATATATTAGAGCTTTGGGCTTAGTGCCGGTGATATATTCAAGCTTCGTGCCTAGCGTGCTTAGTCTTGGGGATATATTTAGGCTTCGCCGCCTAATGTGCTTAGTCTTGGGTGATATATTCAAAGCCGTGCCTAGAGTGCTTAGTCTTGATGATATATTCAGCTTCGTGCCTAGGTGCTTAGTGCTAGGTGATACTTTAAAACGAAGAAACCATAAATTGATCGAGGTGTAACATAGTGAATCTATTGAGTTAAAAACTCGGGTAAGCCCTAGTCTCATTGAATTAATCAAAAGTAAGGTAAGTTGTGATTAATGTTACTTGAGTTGAAATATTATGTTAAGAATGGTGTTATGTGTGATTGAGCTTATTGATCGATGTGTATGAATGGTATAAGATAGAATTTGAGCTTAAATGTACTATTTTAGGAGGTTCGGTTACAAGTAGAAATGCTAAGAGTGAAAAGACTTTGAATGTGATATTATAGTTGATATGAATGTTGTATCTATGTGACTTGGAGCATGTGATTCATGTAATATATGTTTATACTATGGTTCGATGAGTTACAGAATTATGGTAATGAAGTGTAAATGCTTAGGTTAATGAACTGTTAGTATTCGGCCCTGCATAAATTTATTTATGGAAATATTTATATTCAATGTCATAAGTTTAAAGAATAAAATGTTTAAGTGTTTGAGTGTTACATTATTATTTGCTTGAGACTTACTAAGCTAGTAAGCTTATTCTGTGTGGTTCAATGTTACATTTTATAGATTTTGGTCTCGCTATGGACCGAGGGCTTTATCGGGCCAAGTGTTTCACCTTGGGAGCGCCAGCGGGTTACTCTTTGTCGAGAAGAAAGGCGGTACTATGCGGATGTGTATAGACTACCGCCAAGCTGAATAAGTGACGATCAAAAACAAGTATTATTTGCCTCGGATAGATGACTTGTTTGATCGGTGAAAAGGCGTCGATTTTCTCGAAGATCGATTTAAGGTGCAGGTATCACCGATTAAGGGTGAAGGAGGGATATCTGCAAGACGGCATTTCGTACTCGGTATGGGCACTTTGAGTTCTTAGTTATACCGTTTGGGTTGACTAACGCGCTGACCTTCATGGATATGATGAATAGGGTGTTCCAACGATGTTTAGATCGGTTTGTAGTGGTTTTATCGACGACATCTTGGTATATTCAAGGATGAGGAGGAACATGATCGCATTCTGGGTGGTATTGCGGATTCGAGGGAGAGCGACTTTATCACGAAGTTTAGTAAATCTAATTACGGCTTAAGGAGGTGACCTTCTTGGGACATGTAGTATCGGTGAGGGATTAGAGTGGATCCTCGAAAGATTGAAGCGGTTTTGGATTGGAAGCCGCTTAGGTCGATGGTGAGATTGAGTTTTACGGGCTTGGCGGGATACTCTAGAAGATTTGTAGAGGGTTTTCGTTGATCGCGGTGGCGATGACTAAATTATTAAGAAAGGGGTTAGTTCATTTTTGAAGCGGCGGAAGCTTGACAAGTTGAAAAAGATTTTGGTGAAGCTCGGTTCGATTCAACTTTGAGGTCGGTAAGGAATTCACGAGGTACTACGATGCATCACATCGGATTTGGGTTGTGTCTTGATGCAAGAAGGAAGGTTGTGGCCTACGCATCTCGCAATTTGAGGCCACATGAGGTCAATTATCAGCATACGATCTGGAGTTAGCGGTTTGCGATCTTTGCCTTGAAGATTTGGAGGCATTACTTATGCGGAGAGATCGATAGTCTACACGGATCACAAAGTCGAAGTACCTTGACTCGGAAAGACTGAATCTGAGGCGGTAGCGAGATGGATCAGCCGCTGAAAGACTATGATTGCTCAATTGAGTATCATCGGGGCAAGGCTAACGTTGTGGCGGATCGTTGAGCCGTGGAAGGTTGTTTGGTTAAGGCGTTATTGCCCACTTGAGTTTGTATGACGATGGGAGTATTGGCGGCGGGCTGCGAGTTAAGCCTACTTGGGTTGAAGCGATCGGAGAAAAAGCAGTTGATGGATGAGGTTTTGAGTGCGCAAAGGACACAAGTGCGAATGATGGTTTGGAGGTTCTGATTTATGCGGAGAAGGGTGCTGTGTTTTTAGGGGAAGGCTTGTATGCCGAGAGACCGAGTTAAGGCAAAAGATTCTTGAGGATGCACATGGCGACCCTGCGCTATGCATCTCCCGGAGGTAGTAAAATTATAGGATCTCGGAGAATAGTTACGTGGTCAAAGATGCGAAAAGTAGACAGAGTTTGTGGGGAAGTGTCGACATGTCGGTGAGTCAAAGTCGAGCATCGATTTGCGTCGAGGTTGCTTTAGCGATAAAGATTCCACGATGGAAGTGGGAAAGGATAACCATGGATTTCGTCGGTGGATTACCGCTTACACCAAGCAAGAAGGATTGATTTGGGTAATTGTGGATCGGTCGACTAAATCACTCACTTTATCCGGTGAGGTGGACTACTCACTTGAGAGGTTGGCGGTTGTATGTATGTCGAGATTGTGAGGCCGCACGGGTGCAGTGTCGATCATCTCGAATAGGGATCAATTTCGTCAAGTTACGGAGGCGTTGCATCGAGCTCTGCAGTGCGGTTGGATTCAACGAGTATTTCATCCATGGTGACGACGGCGATCGAAAGGGTTATCTGAATCTTGGAGGACATATTACGAGGTTGTGTATTGGACTTGAGGGTAGTTGGGAGGAGTATCTACCGTTAATTGAATTCGCCTACAACAATAGTTACCAAGCAAGCATTAAGATGGCACCATATGAGGCGTTGTCACGGTAGGAAGTGTCACTCACCTACTTATTGGACAGAGAGTTAAGTGAGCGTCGATTGTTGGGGCGAGTTGGTTCTTTGAGGCCAAGACAAGGTTAAGTTGATTGAGGCTCGATTGAAAGAAGCTTGGACCGTAGAAGTCCTATCCGATCTTAAGCGAAGAAATATTGAATTTCTGTGGAGATCGAGTTTTCTAAAGGTCGCCATGGAAGAAAGTGTTAAGGTTGGGAGGAAAGGCAAGCTAAGTCCGAGGTTTATTGGGCCATATAAAGTAATTGAGACGAGTGGGACCGGTGAGCATATCAGCTCGAGTTGCCAGTGAGCTAAGTCGATTCACGACGTGTTCCACGTTTGATGCTTAAGCGATATCGTTCGAGATCCATCGCGTGGTGGCGATGGAAGAGATTGAGGTAAACCAGTTGACCGTGGAGGAAGAGCCTGTCTGATTTTAGATCGGGATGTGAAGGTTCTGCGTAAGAAGTCTGTGCCTTTGGTTAAGGTTCTTTGGCGTAATCATGGCGTGGAAGAAGCTACTTGGGAACTCGAGGATGTGATGAGGCAAAGAATACCACAACTCTTACGATCGAGGTAATTTAGGTCGAAATTATTTTTAAGAAGGTAGAATCGTAATATCCGGGTTAGGGGCTATTTTATTTTGACATTGCTTGCATGTTATTGGCTTGCTATGTTGTTGTTTGTGTGGTTTCGAGGCTTAGTTGTAGGCTAGGAGTGAGCTGAGTAGGTGGGAAAATTTTAGTTTTGGGCTTTAGGTGATAGGGAGAAGGAGTGGGGTTTACAATTATTTTAGGTGAATTTTTTAGCACATGAGGAGCCTTGGTGGAGTGGTAAGTAAAGGCGTCTCTAGGAGCTTGGTTTGGCGTCAATGGCAAGGGGGGAGAGGTCCTATGTTCGAATTGCGAAATGCCCCATTTTGGCTCCCATTTTGACGGCATGAAGGGGAGGAGTTGTAGGCAGTTCAAACTCTGCCTTGGACTAAGTCTTCCTATTCAAATGGGGGGTGGAGAGTAAATTGTGGAGGTGGACTTGGTCAAGCTAATTTGAATTGGTGGCTTGGGAGTGTTTGGGGGAGGTTGGCTTTTGAGGAGATTTTGGGGGAGTTGTGGTCGGTTGGAAAGTGTTGGGGAAGGAGTGCGAATTTCCACTTAGACAATTTGTGCATTTTCGGTCATAGGTGGTGTTAAACAAGTATTTCTTTTGGTCTTTGGTTGATGAAAGCAAAACCCCAAGTGATTTGTTCTCCTTAAACGAAAAGCTTCAACAATCTTACTGTCTTATTTGCTTTATTGTTTCCATCATTTTTTTGTAGTAGTAGAATGCTCCCTTGATCTCCGATTTTGCTTCTTGTTCTCCCTTTTATTATTTGGCGAACTCCTTTCTTCTTCTTTTTCATTCATGCTAAGTAAAACTAGCATCTTCTTCTCACACTTTCTTTCTCCTTTCTTGAAGAGTAGTAGCGAAACTTGTTCTCCTAAACACCTTCTTCATTTCTTTCCTCTCTGCTCATCTTGATTACCTTTCTTTTCTAAAACTATTTAGTAGAACCTTCACCTCTTGTACAAATTCCCTTTTCTTTTGCGATCACCTTGGCAGAATTGTGGGTGTGGTGTGGATCTTTTTGGGTTTCGTTTCCAATCATTGGAGAAGGTAGTAGGTAAGGCTGAATGCTTATATTACATCTTACATTCTCTGTCGGCATCTTCAAAGGAAAGAGTTGGTTTTGGTGTTTGTTTGGAAGTATAGTGATCATTTGTTTGGAATCGCTTTTATCGTAAGGCATTTAGGATTTGAAGCGATCAAGCTTAGCCTCGGTTCTCTGTTGATCGGTTGGTAAGTGGTGGGGATTGTTTTAATGTCTAATCGTTTGGTATTTGTTTAGGGAATTATCTTTGATTGGTTGCGATTGTAGAAAGTCAACTTGGTGTGTGGGCTAGTGTTCAAAAGCACTATTGGACGAATCATATTGGTACGAGGTTATCAAGGATTTAAAGTTTGGACGTTAATAAAAACTTAAGGCATGTATAGGCTAGCTTAGGGTATATGCTAGCATGATTAGCTTGAATGATAATTTGAATTGCATATAAATAAGCCATGGGACAGAGGTTTGGCAAATGGCTTAGATTTATTATCTGGGACTAATGATCTAACGTCTTTGAGTAATCGTCTAGCCCACTTATAGAATTGTGTGTATGTTCTACTTGATCATGAGTTTGATAGTGATATAAAGTCATGTTATGGTTTATATATATTTTATGTGTGTTACTTGAATTTACGAGTCTTGGACTCACTCTCTCCTTTGACTTTTCGGTGACACTTACAGTAGGGATGGACTCGAGGTGCTCATGATGCTTAAATAGAACTTTTATAAAATTTGGTACTTAAGCTTATTTATTACTATTTGGTTTTATTTGGGTTTGTAAATGGCCTTTTAAAATTATGTTTTCTATGTTTATGTTTAAAGTAGATTTATAATATGCCTTAACAAATTAATTGGGTTAAAATGTGTTAAAACTTGGAAGATAACGATTTCAAAACTACAAAAGTGATATTTTAAGCTATACCATCGGGTATCACACTATGATTTGGGATAAAGTGAACTCAAATGTTTTCTAACTTAAACACGATTTTCCACTAAGTCAAAATGTTTTATGACAACTTAAAACTTCCAAAAGAGATAAACTAGTTTTACCTACACATCGATTAAGTTTTCAAAATTTACGGGTTTTCAAATACACCATGATTTTAATCAAAGCATGAGTTTTTCTTCAAACACACAATTTAGCGAAGAGTTTTCATCATACATTTAAACGAAACCTACCTTCCCAAAATCCTTTTTCCTGTAACATACCAGTCGGTATTGGTGTGTGTTGACCAAGGTTTAGGGTATTCTGAAACGATTGGGTTATAAGTAAGTTTTGAGTAGTAAAGAGTAATATGGTGGTTCGGTTATGAAATGAACTTATTTGGAAGTGTATTGTATGATAAAACTTGGGTGTAAATATATGTCTCGGTTTGCATGATATGATATTGAATGGTCGAGTCTTAGATTTATGTTCCATGAATCTATGAGTTATGAGATATCCTTCTTATAAATAGGAAAGTTGGTATATATATATATGTGCATGGATTGTATGTTCGGCTACACCATTTGAATAGTCGGGTTAGAAATGCACGAAAATATATGTTTTTAAATGTTATAAATGAAAATGGTTGGTATGAAGTGAAATTCATATAATGGACAATCTTGATTTAGTTGTATCGATTATATATATATATATGTATCTCGATACATATTTGATTAATTTATTTTCATAAAAGGAAATTTTATGAAGTTGGTTATGTTATATCGAACGTGGTGAATCTTTCATAGATGAATGGATACACCATAGAGTCTTGTGAGAGTTTATGTTTAAATAGGTATATGTGTATAATATGTTAAATGATAGGTTGATAACTGAATAAGTAATAAATGTATTTATATTTACTTTATATGTATAAAGTGAAAGTGCATACTCAAACTTGTAACGAACATTTGAATAACATATATTCGATGATTCTATGGTTTGAATTGTACAAGCATGAATTAAGTCTCTTTTGGGTTTGATAAATGTATGATTTGTGATAAATGATTGTGATGATCGAGTCGAGTTCGGTAATGCCTCATAACCCTAATCCGTGACGGGTATGGGGTAGAGGTGTTACATTTGATTGGTATCAGAGCTTACGGTTTAGTCGATTCAAGGACTACCGTAGCACGTGTGGGTCTACTATACATGCCTTAAATTACAATACGATAGTGTGGTGACTTCTGCCATCTGAATTGTGATTTTATATTTTAAATGGATCCCGATAGAGCGAGAGTTGATGATGTTGAGGCGTGGCGCTGATTTTCGCATATAGGTCATTGCGGAGACTCTCGACCTATCTCGAGTAGTCATGAGGGGAAGGTTAAGTAAGCCTTCTACGGATGATAAAGCGAATGGTTTACTCAATATATCTAGACTAACCCGATTGTGCAACAACCTCCACCCCAAATAATCCATCTCCGATACCTATGGTACTTAGATAGTGGATCCGATAAGATTTGGCGAGCCTCCTGTAGATAAAATTGAGAAACACAGGGTAAGAATTTGAAACCGATGATGATGATAATGATACGAGAATGGTAAATTTGAGTTGTGGTTTGACAATACTATTTATGTGTTCAACGAGCTATCTTATATTAGGATCAATGTTTAAAGTTTACCATATCTTCATTAGAAGACAATATTAACATATTTGAAGCAGTGCCGGTCAAAGTGTATGCTATTTGAGTTCTAGAGGATGCCTCATCACCGATGTCATAACTAGTACATTTACTCTTTATGATACTTACATGATTGTTTTGATAAACCTTGGTTCTACATATCCGTATGTATGCATGAATTTAGTATTCAAGAAGACTTTGTTATAGAATCTTCTGAGTTTGCTATAAAAGTATTGAACCCCTAGATAAAAGTGTCATGGTTGATAAAGTATGCAAGAACTATCCATTAATGTTTCGAGATATCTGTTTCCCCGCTGATTTGATGCTTTTACCATTTGATGAGTTTAATATTATTTTAGGAAGGGATTGGTTGTTATGCATGATGCTGTTGTGAACTGCAAAAGAAAGACTATAACTTTGAGATGTTTGAAAGATAAGAAAGTACGAATTAAGTCTAATGGTTTGAGTAGATTGACTACTATAATATCTATTTTGAAAGCTCAAAATTATATAAAAAAAAGGGTTATGAGGCATATTTTGCCTATGTGATTGATTTGAAAGTATATGGGAAGAAAATTTAATCAATGCCTATTGTTTGTGAGTTTTCTGATATGTTTCCTGAAGAGTTACCGGGTTTGCCTTTGATTTGTGAAGTTAAATCTGTTATTAAGTTGTTGTGGAAATTGTGGATGCTCCCTTTATTTATTCACTTGATGAAAAGAAGCATACTGAACATTGAGAATTTTCTTGCAAACTTTGAGAGAAGAACAATTATATATATGATATTGAGAGAATGTGAATTCGATTGTATGAAGTTAGTCTTCGGGACATATTGTGTGACTTTTGGAATCGATTAGATCGATGATAGTAACTCCGATTGATTAGGCGCTTTGGAAAGATGTCGGGTTTGAATGGTCGGAAAAGTGTTAGAAAAGTTTCGATCGGTTGAAAGCCCTTTTGATTGAAGCTCAGGTGTTAGTTTAGCCTGAATCGGGTAAAGAATTTATTGTTGTTAGTGATGCTTCTTTGTGGATTGTGTTTTGATGCAAGAAGGCAAAGTCGTAGCTCACGCTTGAGACAATTGAAGCCGCATGAAAGAAATTACCCGACATGTGATTTGGAACTAGCAGCTATTATATTCGCGATGAAGATTTGGCGTTATTACTTGTTCAGGGCGAAATGTCATGTCTATTCAGATCATAAAGTTTAAAATAATTGATGAGTCAAAAAGATTTGAACCTGCATCAGGGAAGATGGCTTGAGATATTGAAAATTATGAGCTATTGTTAGATTATCATTGGGTAAAACAAATGTTGTGACTAATGGTCTGAATAGAAAGTCATCGTTGCATTACAGGCTTTGAATACTTAGTTGGACTTGTCTTATGATAGTTTTGTAATAGAGGAATTGAGAGTAGAATCGATGTTTTTACAACAGATATATATAAAGCTCAGAAATTTGGGAATAAATTGTTAATGAATCGAGCTCAGTGTGAAGTGAATTCCGAGTCTGAATTTCAAAATTGTTGATGATCGTCTGAGATTCCAGGATCATGATTGTATTTCGAGAAATTCAGAGTTAATTCCATCGATTTGAATGAAGCACATAATAGTCGTTTAACTGTTCATCTAGAAAGTATTAAAATGTATCATAATTTGTAGCAACACTACGGGTGGTTTGGTATGGAGCGAGACATTTCGATTTGGTTTTAAAATGTTTAGTCATCAACAAACGAAAGCCAAACATCAAGTTTCATCGGATTATTACAACCAATTTTGATTCTTGAGTGGAAATGGGATAAAGTAACAATAGACTTTGTCTACGATTGGCCCCGACTCAGAAAGAAATATGTGATATGGGTCATAATTGACCGATTAACTAAATCTACCTATTTCATTAGGTTAGGTGCGATTTCTCACTAGAGATTGACCGAGTTTTATATTAATGAGATTGTGAGATTGCACGGTACCACTATCTATTGTGTCGGATAGAGTGCGAGATTCCCATCATGATTCTAGAGAAATTTGCAAGAAGCTTTGGGCACGAAATTGCATTTGATTACATCCTTTCATTTGCAACAGATGATCAATTTGAACAAACTATTGATTCTTAAAGATATATTAAGGTCTGTGCGTATTAGAGTTTTATGGCTCATGGGAATAGTATCTACCATTGATTAAAAATTGTGTATAATAGTGGTTTTCAAATGAATATCAAAATGGCACCGTATAAAGATTTGTATAGACGTAAAAATCATATACCTCAGTATTAGGTGAACTCGGTGAGAATAAGTTACACGGGTTGATTTGATAAAGGATCTGTAATGTGAAGTGAAATTGATCCGAGATTGTTTGAAAGCAGTATTTGATCGTCAAAAGTTCTTTATAGACTTGAAACGAAAAGATATAGAATTTGAGATCGACGACAAAGTATTTCATGTTTCAATGTTTCGTAAATATCGGCTGATCCGTCACGTGTGATTGCCCCATCTGAAATAGAGATCCGATCTAATATGACATATGAAGAGAGCTAATCCCTATCTTAGCCGTGAGATAAAGGAGTTGAGAAATAAGAAATGGCGACTGAAGATTCAATAAGATAACAATATAAAATTGTTAATGGAAAGATTTTGGAGACGAAAATCCCTAAGGAGAGTTATAATGACCGAATTTGACCCTAATCGAAGCGGTGATTTGGGACCACGAATCTGAGTTCGAAAATTTTAGATATTATTTTGGTGTTTATTATATGTGAATTAATGTGTGTGAAAGTTTAAGTAATAAAATTTTATCGTTTGAGTGTTTAATTTGACAAAAAGGATTAAATCGCGTAAAGTGTAAAACTTGCTTACTATAGTGAAAAGTGCTAAAGTGATAGTGGCTTTTACTATGAGGTACTAATAGGGCAAATAGCCCATTTTCAATGATAGTTAGGCGGCAAAGGTCTAATATGACCTTAAGTTATATGTTATGTTTACTATTTATTAAAAGGTTAAAATAGTAATTTAATAAATGATTAATATATGTTAAAATTGCATGAAAAGAAACCATTATCATTTTTGTTTCTCTTTTGGCCGAATGTTAGCTAAAGAAAAGAGCTTAGAAAAGCTTCAAACTTTGGCAACAAATTACCTTGATTAAGGTATGTGTAGTTTTCAGTTTTTAATAATTTTTACGTTTTTGAAATCGTTGCTTCGAATACTTCAAGACCCATGCTTGAATTTTTGATTTTGATCAATATTTTGAAATGTACCATTGATGATTTCATGAGTTTTATGATGTTAGTTGATGGATTATGAAAGATATATGTTAGATTGATATGTTTTGGCTTTGGATTTTTGGTTATTTTGAGAGATTAGGGCTTAATTGTGAAAATAAAATTTTAGAGGGACTTAAATGTAAAATAAATGAAATATATGGATTTGTATGAGTGCTATAGATATTCGGCCCTTAAGGTATTTATACAAATTGTGTGTATTTTGTGTTTTAAGCAAATAGGACTAAATTGTAAAAATGTGAAATAATAGGGGCAAAATGGTAATTTGCCCATTTATGTATTTTGGGACTAAATTGAGCTGAAATGTACTTGAATGAGCTTATTTTAAATATGTTTAGATCAAGAACAAAGAAAAAGCAGTTTGGATCGGGGAAAGGCGAAGGTTATCGAATAGCCGGTCTTCGTCGTCCATCGATATTTGAGGTAAGTCTTTAAGCAAATTAATTCCATAAGAATTGATTATAATCTAGCATATATGTTGAATTATGAACTTGTGGAGTTAAACATGTTAAAACCGAATGTGAGGAAGTAATTTAGCATTGTATGTAATCGAACTCATTGAGATAATACGGTGATATTGAATTATATAGGATATATGTAATATTGGTAAGGTGTGAAAGTGATATTGAATTATATGAAATATATGTGATAGTGATAGTATGTGATGTGAATGAGATGACTCAATAATATGAATGTTCGGGCTTCGAGCCTAGCAGGCCTTGTACCTAAGGTGAAAGTTTATCAGACTTATTGTCTAGCGGGCTTAGTCTTCGGTGATATATTAGAGCTTCGTGCCTAGCAGCTTTCTTAGGTGATATATTGAAGCGTGCCTAGCGAGCTTAGTGTCGGTGATATATTCAAGCTTTGTGCCTAGTAGGCTTAGTGGGTGATATATTTAGGCTTCGTGCCTACTTGAGGCTTAGTCTTAGTGATATATTAGAAGCCGTGCCTAGCAGAGGCTTAGTCTTGGTGATATATTAAAGGGGCCGTGCCTAGCGTGCTTAGTCTTGGGTGATACTTTAAAACGAAGAAACCATAAATTGATCAAGGTGTAACATAGTGAATCTATTGAGTTAAAAACTCGGGTAAGCCCTAGTCTCATTGAATTCATCAAAAGTAAGGTAAGTTGTGATTAATGTTACTTGAGTTGAAATATTATGTTAAGAATGGTGTTATGTGTGATTGAGCTTATTGATCGATGTGTATGAATGGTATAAGATAGAATTTGAGCTTAAATGTACTATTTTGAGAGGTTCGGTTACAAGTAGAAATGCTAAGAGTGAAAAGACTTTGAATGTGATATTATAGTTGATATGAATGTTGTATCTATGTGACTTGGAGCATGTGATTCATGTAATATATGTTTATACTATGGTTCGATGAGTTCTGTAATTATGGTAATGAAGTGTAAATGCTTAGGTTAATGAACTGTTAGTATTCGGCCCTACATAAATTTATTTATGGAAATATTTATATTCAATGTCATAAGTTTAAAGAATAAAATGTTTAAGTGTTTGAGTGTTACATTATTATTTGCTTGAGACTTACTAAGCTAGTAAGCTTATTCTGTGTGGTTCAATGTTACATTTTATAGATTTTGGTCTCGCTACGGGCTCGGGAAATCATCAGCAAAGTCAACCACACTATCGACTCATATTGGTACTTTTAAAGTTTGGACATAAAAACTTAAGGCATGTATAGGCTAGCTTAATGCTTGAATGATAATTTGAATTGTATAAATAAGCCATGCTAAAATGGCTTAGATTTATTACTAATGATCTAACGTTTGAGTAATTCTAGTTATAGAATGTGTGTATGTTCTACTTGATCATGAGTTTGATAGTGATATAAAGTCATGTTAGGTTTATATATATTTTATACTTGAAACGATTGGGTTATAAGTAAGTTTTGAGTAGTAACTAGTAATATGGTGGTTCGGTTATGAAATGAACTTATTTGGAAGTGTATTGTATGATAAAACTTGGGTGTAAATATGAACAAATGCCTCAGTTTGCATGATATGATATTGAATGGTCGAGTCTTAGATTTATGTTCCATGAATCTATGAGTTATGAGATATCCTTGTTATAAATAGGAAAGTTGGTATATATATATGTGCATGGATTGTATGTTCGGCTACACCATTTGAATAGTCAGGTTCGGGTTAGAAATGCACGAAAATATATGTTTTAAATGTTATAAATGAAAATGAAAGAAGTAAGGTTGGTATGAAGTGAAATTCATATAATGGACAATCTTGATTTAGTTGTATATATATATATATATATATATATATATGTATCTCGATACATATTTGATTAATTTATTTTCATAAAAGGAAATTTTATGAAGTTGGTTATGTTATATCTGAACCTAGATGAATCTTTCATAGATGAATGGATACACCATAGAGTCTTGTGAGAGTTTATGTTTAAATAGGTATATGTGTATAATATGTGAAATGATAGGTTGATAACTGAATAAGTAATAAATGTATTTATATTTACTTTATATGTATAAAGTGAAAAGTGCATACTCAAACTTGTAACGAACATTTGAATAACATATATTCGATGATTCTATGGTTTGAATTGTACAAGCATGAATTAAGTCTCTTTTGGGTTTGATAAATGTATGATTTGTGATAAAAGATTGTGATGATCTGAGTCGAGTTCGGTAATGCCTCATAACCCTAATCCGGCAACGGGTATGGGGTAGAGGTGTTACAGTCTGGACATGCATAATCGAAGCAAATTCTAGAATAACAAATCAATATTGGCACACTCAGAACCAAAAATAAAGTGAGCAAGAAAAGTGTATGCTCATAAAGGCTCAAAATCTCACAAAAATTATGGTTTTTATGCCAATCCTGTAAATCTCAAACTTCAAGGTAATATATCAATTTAGGGAAAACAACCTAACAAATTTTAATTCTGAAAATAGACTTATCATGCTTGATTCTCTAATGTCTTAAAGTTTAAACCATCAATGAACAATTACCTATGACTTAATCCAAAACATATCAATAAAATTCATAAATCAATAAAAATTTTATTCTAATATTAATATGAGAAAGTTACTTAAATACAAGATATAATTCAAGGATTTTCTAATAATGATATAGTTAACCTCCCCACACTTAAGATGTATATTGTCCTCAATGTATCAAAATAGATAATGACAATGTAGGACTCAATTTATGCCCGGGCCCATTTAAACCAAACCAAACCAAGGGGAAACAGAAAATAAAAAACCATAATAATAACCAAAATTAAACAGAATCCAAAAAAGCCCAATCAGTCCAAATTACAATAGAGGTTCAAATACCTAACCCTTAACCCACTTACAGCCCAACAAACTAACCAAAAATTTTAAACACAATTTGAAGAGCCCGAATGGCCCAAACAATTTCGGCAAATAGAAAATGTAACACCCCAAACCCGGCCCAAACACCACGACCGGATATGGTATGTTACAGAGAAATAGGTGTAAAATGAAATTTAAGAAAGTACCATAAGCTTTGAAAATTTTTCGCTTGAGGGGTGGCTTTTAAACACAGTGGTTTGTCGTTGGAGGAAAATTTCCAAATTTAGTTAAGTTCCATTTGATATCCCAATTGGTACCTTGGGAGAAATCGATTGTTTTTATGCACTCCTATTTGAAAACCCTTCTTTTTTATTTTATGTTCTCCATATTAAAGTATGGTAACGTCATATCTTAAATAAAAATTTAATAATAAAACCAACTTAAAACCCAAAATTTACCAAATTTATAGCGGCCTTATTACATAACCAAGATGTCCCAAAGGAAAATAGCAATTACTAGTTTAAAATAAGTGTACTGAAATAACTCCTACATGGCCACTCCGAGTCCGTTCCAACCCAGTCCAACATATCATGAGCTACCTGCAATGTGTTAAGAAAATAGGGTGAGCCACCAGACTCAGTGTGCAATTATACCACCTCGTTCCACAAGTGGACTGGAGCCCCAAATCAACATGCCAAGCACAAATATTCAAATGATAGCCCCACCCAACCTAATGTCCATCCTCTACACACCTCTCCATACATCCATCCTCATACACACTGTCCATCCTCTACACACCTCTCCACATCCATCCTCATACACAGATTTCTACAATCGACCTTCATCAGCTACACACCTCTTTGGGGGTCATCTTGTGACACACTGCTTAAAGTCCACATAAGTGGTCTAGCCATAGAATCCACATGTGATTAAATCACCATATCCACAATGAGGCTTGAGGCCATCATTAATCGTGACAGAGTCACCCACATAAATACACTTCCCCTTATCATCATTCATATCCCAAAACCCATGCACATGCAACAAAATACAGCAGATGAGCAATATGATAAATCACAATTAGATATGCATATATGTACCTTTACAACATACTCACATACACCTACAACAGTTTAACCACTATTATCAAAGTAGATAACACACTAACCTTGTTTACCGATTACCCAACATAGCTAATACATTCACCACTGCCACTATTTTCGGCTTCCAAGCATAACACATAGGTTTAAAATAACTAAGGGAATAGTGTGATAATTACACACATGTAAACCTGAAGAACTAGACTATCGATCTCCCTAACATCCTTACTCAGAGAGATTACAGTGATCTGCTTGTCCTTTTAGATCACCGCCCACAACCGATGGCCAATCCCGAATCACTTGAAATCGCCGCTTCTTGAATTTAGGGGTAGGGACTGCGTGTCCAACCCCTCTCTTTAACTGACTGGTACTCGATTCCATCAAATAAGATCTTGGTCAGAAGACCCGGTTAAAACGTAGATCCAGATAATAACGAACTACATAAAAGTCTTTAATCCAATTCCCCTTACCGAATTTAACAGAACCCGGAGAGTCTCCACTGAACCAAGAGATTGTCGATGTAACATCCCAAAATTGGGCTTAGTAGGATTGGGCCCAATAGGCCTTGGACATAAGAATGTTTAAAATTCTGAGAATAAGAGAATGGCATTATTGCAAATTGGACTTGTTAGTTAAGTGAATTTGGAAGGTTACGAGGTTTCTATGAAGTCTCGGGTTTAATTGGGCCTTAGGAAAAATTTGGTATTTTAGCACTTTAAGGAGATGGAGTAAGTGACCTTAAAGCATATGGAAATAATTGATTAAATAGCTAGCATAAGTGAAGCAAGTTAGTAAAGAGGCTATGGCACCACATGTATTACCTTGAAGGAAGGAGTTGAATCACTTTGTATGCAATTTGACTTTTACTTTTGCTTCCCTTCCTTATGTGTCGGTCAAGGAATAAATATGGAAATGGTGGACTTCATTGTTTTGGTAAGGTGGCTAAAAGAATAAGGCAAGGTTGAAGTTGGGGAAAGGAATCAAGAGAAATAGGAAAGAAAGGGGGACATAAGGTTAATTCCATGGATGATGTTTTGGAAAGCTTAGGAGGCCAAACTCTAATCCTAAGGGGGGATGCATGTGGATGGTTTTGGAGTAGTTAGGTGGCTGAAATTTTATTTTGGCTTTTGGTAAAATCCTAGCTTTTTTTTGGCCAGAAATCCTTTTGGCAACTTTGTGCCATTTCTCTCAATTTTGCAACCCACCTTGCCGAAACATAGTAGAGCAATAGTGCATTGTTTTCCTCTCAAATTCTTTTCTTTTTCCTTTGCTTTGTGCGAAATTACGAGCCTTGGTGACCATATGTTTCTTCTTTCTTTTACTTTGGCGAATTCCCTAGCACATTTGTGCACTTTCTTGCTCTTTTGTTTGATCAAGATTTTCATCTCTTGTCTATCTCCCTTTTTGGATAGCCGAACCTTCCACCCTTCTATTGAACTCTCTTTTCCATTCGAGTGGTCATTTATGTACAATTGGTAAGTGAATTCTTTTCTATGATCATATTCTTTCCTCTTCATAGAATAAGTAATTATCACTATTTGGTTGTAAATCATGATCGTGAATCAAAATGGTGTTATCCTCCACTTCTTCATGTTTTATTCACTCTCTCTTTTCGTAGTGCTTTAAGTGGGAGACCGTGTATTGTTCTAGCCAAAGTCAAACGGTGGTAATTGGATCCAATATCGATAAGGATCGATTCTTGGTGCATCGAGGGAGATCACCATTGTGGTGTTGAATCGGTAGAAACCACAACTCGTAATCAAGGTGTGTAATCCCGTACCCTTCCGAATATATGTTTGAAATGATGAGTAAGTCTCACATCTCTCTGAAATTTTACATGAAATATTCTATGATTCGGTAGAAATACTAAAGAAAACTGATAACCGGCATCCGTGATCACTCGGACGTGCGTAGGTTCGTAGTGGTAATCATGTTTTGTAATAAAACAGTTTAGGTCAGAAACAATGACGTGTATTTGAAAACTCACGAAAAATTGGATAAAAGGAATTAAAAAGTGAGTAAGATATCAGATTAAATCTTACTGTGTCTACTTTAATATGGAAGAAACGAAGAAGGAAAGGGAATAATATATTCTGAGATATGTTAATTTTAGTGAGACTGGTTCTGAATGACTTCGGGGTATTCTGTTCTGTTTTGGAAAAATCATATAAAATTTTACAAAGTGAATTATGGGACATAATTTATATGTATGGATTCCTTACTGAACCTATTTTCGATGGAAACAAGTGGGAGCAGTAGATGAAAAGCGTACAATAAGATATTTGTGATTAAGGAAAGAGAGGTCAGAATCATTGGACAGTGAAACAAGGAAAATTTTAAGGAATAAAATGTACTAAATCGTTAAGCTAAAAATTCTGGAAAAATTATAGGATGAAGATATATGTGTCTACTTTCAAGGAAAATTTATGGATATGGATTTCGAGTTTTCTAACTCGAGTTATGGTCAATTTAGTCAGTATGATGCAGATGGACAGTTTCGATTTTATGCTCCAAATTAGTAGTTAAGCCTAGGTTGTGAAATTACCATAATACCGTTAGAGGGTAAATTATCGAAATACCCCTGGGTTGAGAGATTACCGAATTACCCTCGATGAGTAAAATTACAGAAATGCCCTTATGGGCCGAATAACGGAATTGCTCCTAATGGGCCGAAATACGAAATTGCTTAATGAACTGAATTGACATATTACATTATGGGCCAATCTGATATATTTTGTTATAAGGGCCAAAATATGTTAAATGGGCCAAATTTTGCTAGATCGTTAAATGGGCCAAAATGTGCTAAATCGTTAAATGAGCCAAAATTTGCTAGATCGTTAAATGGGCCAAAGTTTGCTAGATCGTTAAATGGGTCAGAATTTCTATTTTGACTAATGGGCAAAATTGATAACTTGTAATATGGGCTTTTTGCTGAAATTTACCTTATGAATATATTGTTATGCATTATCTATATATACATGGCTGCATGAGTTGGGGTAATTGTGAATAGAAGAAAGGTCATTGCCAAAATCTAGTTCGGTTGGCTCGCCACAAATATTTTAAATGGCTGTTGCCAAAATCTAGTTAATTGGCTTTGCCACAAATATTTTAAATGACCTGTTGCCAAAATCTAGTTCGGTGGCTCGCCAAAATATTATAATTAAGCAATGCACTGCTATTGGTGTGTTGGCGGGATGGGTTGACTTGATCCCCAGGTGTGTTGGTTGGAATGCAGTGGTGTGTAGCGGATGGAAATTTAGGCTTGGTTGGGAATTTCATATCACATGCATTTTATATTTGTTATATTGTTACATTTGTAAATGGGCTTAGGCCAAAATATTTGCTTTATGGACTTTGGCCCAAGTGAACAACGGTGAGTGGGTTACACACTGAGTTCTAATTAATTACCCCCCTTCTTTCTTAACCCTGTAGGTAATGCTCCGTGAGGTGGACTTGGGCCATGGATGATTCGATGGAGTCCATACTTCAGAAATAGTGTTATTAAATTTTAAATTTCTATTCTCGTTATGTAACACCCTAAAAATCCGAGTGTTTACATATTGCATGAATTGGTGTTTAAACTTTAAAGGAAAATTTCTTTCTTTTATTTTAGTGCTTATTGAAGTCCTAAAGAGGAGTATAGCATAATTTGGATAAGGAATAAAATTTAATAATTGAGAATTTATTGAAGAAAGTAAAGGTCATTAAGACTTAAGTTAAATTAAGTGTTAATGAGTGTCATAAGTTGAGTACATGGCATGGTGGAGTTGGCGCATGGGTTATAGCAAGAGGAAGAGGTTGAATCCTTGTTTAGCATCTAGATGAATTTTTGTTTTTAATTTTCTGCACATGGTTAGCAAGTGTCGGCCAAGAACATATATGGTAAGTGTTGACCATGTTATTTTTGGTTAGTGTATCAAAGGTTTAAGGAAATAGTTAACATATGGCATGGAATCAAATACTTAAGGAAAGATAGGGGGAACATAAGGCACATATCAAGGGGAAATTTTGGAAACAAATCATGGCCAATTGACCATGTGTTGGACGGCAACTTGGTATAGGGAGGGAGCCGAATTTTTGTGTTAGTTTTGGCTAAGAATTTCTTTTTCTCTTTGGTCATTCCTTGCACCTTGTGCAGAATTTTTGTTTTCTCTCTTTTCAACTTTCATCTTGGCCGAATTTTGCAATTGGTAAAGCTCAAGTTTTGTGATCATTTGGTCATTTTTATTTCATTAGCCATTTCTTGTGTCTTTTCTTTGAGTGCCGAAATCAACTATACCAAAAGAACCATCCTTTCTCTTTTCTTTTACCATGGCCGAATGTACTAGCTCCTAAAATCCATCTTTTTCTTCTCTTCTCTTTGAAATCAAACAACATCATCACCATCTCTTTTCATATTTTAAATTCTTTTCAATCAATGTTTCTCCATCAAACACTCTTTTAGTCGAATGCTAGAGTGCCTTAGCCGAATCTTAATTCTTTTTCTTTCATCATACATAGCCGAAATCTTCATCAATCACAAACACCTTTTCTCAATCCTTTCTTTTTGATCGTAGATTATAGGTAAGGGGTTCTTCTTTTTCGTTTTCGTTTTATTAAAGTGTTATGGCCGTATATTAATGGTGTTATGAAGGCCTTTTTGGATCAAAATAAACGTTCGTTCTAATAACTCTTCATTCGTTATTATATAGTGCAATAACGGAAGATCGGAACTCAAGTTATTGGGAGAATCATAGAAACGTTGGAATCGATTTCTTGTGGTAAGGAAATCACATCTTTTTTTAAAAGCCTCTAGTACTATTCGATATTATTTTAGATTTAATTAATATTTCTTTGATCGTGAAGACTTTCAAAATAGGGAAGAAAAGGGCGGTGGTTAGTCACGTTAAGAGGCGGATCGTAAATCCCCATTTAAGCGAAGAGCGATTTGGCAATCAGGGATTTTCCACGGGTTGTGGACCATCTTAGAAGGAGTCAATTATTCAAGTAGTACGAACTTCCGAGCCATTATCGTTGGTGGATTCTCGTGACGAGCGAATCAATAAGCGAGGAGAAGCGAAAATCAAGTGATTCAAAATCAAGAGGGTAAGATTTTGGATCTATTATCGATTAAGAAAATTTATCTGAAATAGTGTTCTAACGGATCGAAATATGTTTTAAGTGCCAAGGAGCGAGAAGGATTAGTACTCTCGGTATCGAGGTGTGTAACTTCACACTATTTCTCGGTTGGATGTCAATTTTGGTATGGAAGTAAAAATCATAAAAACGACTAGATCGGTAAAAGCGTAAAAAGCGATATTTTGGCGAAAATACGTAAAAATGACTAAATCGTGAAAATTATGAAAGCGCCTCGAGAAATTACTTGTTATTATGTAAATTGTATGTTTAAGTGAAAATGGGCCAAAATACTCTAGTTCGATAAATTAGGCCAAAATATAGTTCGATAAATTGGGCCAAAATACTTAGTTCGATAAATTGGGCGAAATACTCTAGTTCGATAAATTGGGCCAAAATACTCTAGTTCGATAAATTGGGCCAAAATACTCTAGTTCGATAAATTGGGCCAAAATACTCTAGTTCGATAAATGGGCCAAAGCCCACTAAACTACTGAATGGGCAAATTGCTAAATTATATTTTATGGGCCAAATGAAATGTTTTAATGATAAACCCACCGATGATATAGATTAAATAAAAATTGTTATATGACTATATTTTTTATATATACGCATAATTGCATGGGGTGGAATATATGAAGAGAAGAATGGCCTGTTGCCAAAATCTAGTTCGGTGGCCTTGCCACAAAAATAAATATGGCTTATTGCCTCTAGTTCGGTGGCCTTGCCACAAAAATAATCAAATGGCTTATTGCCTCTAGTTCGGTGGCTCTGCCACAATTATGGCTTATTGCCTCTAGTTCGG
The DNA here is from genome assembly GCA_025506655.1 of Gossypium rotundifolium. NCBI lineage: Eukaryota > Viridiplantae > Streptophyta > Magnoliopsida > Malvales > Malvaceae > Gossypium > Gossypium rotundifolium. The sequence continues at coordinate 124,481,471 of CP106727.1, forward strand.
TGGCTTTGCCACAATTATAAAAAGGCTTAATGCCTACGATTGGTGTGTTGGCGGGGTGGGTTGACTTGATCCCCACAGGTGTGATGGTTGGTACGGGGGTGTTAGCGGATGGATATTAGGTTTGGTTGGGAAAATTCATTTTACATGCATTTTTTTTAAATTATGTTATTTCATTTTATGATATTGTTGAATTCTATAATTGGGCTCAAGCCCAGCATAATATCTTGATGATCTGGCCCAATAATGGTGGTAAGTGAGTTACACACTGAGTTCTAAGTAACTCACCCCTTTAATTTTCCATCTCGGGTAATGGAAATTGGCGTGGACTTGGGCCGAGGATGACTTCGTGGAGGCCATCTTGCAAAACATGGGTTATTTAAACTCCGAACTTTTAATAAGTATTTTTACTTTTTGGGTTATTATAATAAGGGCCTCTATAAATAATTTATGGATTTTATGTGTGTTTGGTTTTAAATTATACTTTGGACTTTTAAACATGGACTATGATTATATGATGTTTTATTAAAATAAATTTGGGTTTTCAAATCCTTTTATAAATATTTTATTATTGTTAACTCTTTAATAAATTACCTAAAGGTTTTTGAGAATACAATGATTTTCAACTAATGTGATCTAATATTTATCAAATTTCAAATACCCTTCTAATTTTATTAAATCCTGTAAATAATATTATAGCTTTCAACTTATTGAAGATTTAAAAATAGCTCGATTCATGTAACGAACCAAATCTAGTCTCAATGCATAGACCGGGTTTGGGGTGTTACATTTAGTAATATCGAGCCGATTTCAAAAACTTCGGCTATGGTTTAGGTTTATAAATAATTTACATATGAAATCATTCAAATTTTAAAGATCAGTATGGCACCACAAGCATCCAAGCAACAAGTCAAGTAAGTATTTATTGCTTAATAATTACTACGATATAATCATAGGACCACTCTAGAACTTCTAGTTTTAGATGTGAAAACCGTAGAGATTGAGACTATAGGATATGTTGCGAAAAAATAACTTTATATCTCAAATCTCATAAAATATCATTAACAAACACCCAAACAAATTTTACGATTCATAAAACTTGTAATCGGATAAAAGCGAACAAGCTATCATGAGCACTAGAGGGCGTGGTCGTGGGCCGCAGGCGTGGGCGTGGTAGAGGCCGAGGTGCTCTGTTGAAGCACCAAATCATATCCTGGAAGTAGATGCACTGCGTCAATTGAAAGTGAGGCGGATCACGCGATCACATGGAAGAAGATAATGCATTGACTCAAGCAATCTGCGAGTCTTGGAAAGGGTTCTTTGGAACTAGAATTGGGCCAACAACTCGTGGGTCAATTTCAGAGCGACTTAAGTCAAATAATGCGAAGTTTTAGAGGAGTCTCGGTGTAGCTCGAATGTGGTGAATCTTGGCTCGAAGGCGTGGAATGGATCATGGATGACATGGAATGTCTTGTCGAGCAAAACTAAGAGGAGCTGTATCCTTGTTAAGAGATGAGGCGTGTCGGTGGTGGCTCATTTGTTTGAGAAGGCAGAAGCTACACCGATTAATTGGGAATTCTTTAAAGGCGCCTTCCAAGGAAAATACGTTGGAATGAGTTATGTAGGCGCTCGAAGGAAAGAATTTCGAATCTTGTCCAAGGAAGTAAGGCAGTGGCGACATATGAAGGTGAGTTTTACGTCGAGCCATTATGCGGACAATTGTAACAACAGATCACGAACGTTGTGTGCATTTCGAGGATGGACTTAATGATGAGCTGAGGGTTCTGATTGCTCCACAGCAAGTTAGAAATTTTTCGACTCTTGTGGAGAAGGCCAAAATAGCCGAAGAGGCTAAGAATTTAGAACGGCAGAATCGAGAAAAATTCCGAAACAAGAGAGAGACACAGCAGTCTGGTTCTTCAAAGAGATTCCAGAAGAAACCTCGGAATGATGAATCAGTTCAAGGTAGAACCCCGGTAGCAAATAATCGAAGTCGAGATTGCACTGAGTGTGGGAAAAGACATTTTGGAGAATGTTGGAGAAAAATGGGTGCATGCTACAAATGCGGTTCAATGGATCATCAGTATAAAAATTGTCCTCGACGTATGGATACGACTCAAGAAGTTCGTAATAATGATGCTGGTAGGCGAGGGTAATCAGCAGACCATAGGAGGTCGTGGACGGTCGTGGTGGTAATGGGGTGGTCGTGGTCAAGGTGCACCGGTCGAGGCAATGGTCATAGAGAAATGAGATGCAAGAGCGGACTGGGTGGTCTATGCGGTTAGACGCTGCGAGGACGGCAATGCACGATGTGATAAGCTGATACGTTCTTCATTTTTGATGTACCTGTTATTGCCTTAATAGATATTGGCTCTACCCATTCATATGTATCTAGTGCCATATCTGGAAACCTGAAATTAAAATCTAAAATTACCGATAGTGAGATGATAGTAATTAGTCCTTTAGGACAATCGGTAATTGTTAATAAAATATTTAAAGATGTGCCCTTAAAAATTCAAGAGGAGATATTCTTAGCAAACTTGATGGAACTACCTTTGGCGAGTTCGATCTCATTACAGGCATGGATTGGTGGTTAAACATCGGCGTAATTGGATTGTCTTTGAAAAGCGAATGTCGATAAGAACCTTGGATGATAAGGAAGTCATAATGATTGGCGGCGAAGGAACTATTTGGCAAATGTGGTATCGCATTAAAGGCGGAGAAGTTGGTGCGGAAAGGATATGGAGCATTCTAGCCTTTATCGTGCTTTGGATGCCAAAGAGTTATCTGTGAACGATGTGAGGACGGTGAAGGAATTTTCGATATATTTCGAAGAACTTCACGGTATACCTCTAGATCGGGAAGTAGAATTTGGCATTGAGCTTTTGCTTCGGGATGACTCCGGTGTCCATTGCTCCTTATAGAATGGCAGAAGGAGTTGGTGAGCTCAAAGCTCAAATTCAAGAATCTTGGATCGGGATTTATTCGACCAAGTGTGTCTCCGTGGGAGCACCGATTCGTTCGTCAAGAAGAAGGATGGATCGATGCGTATGTGCATTGACTACAAACAATTGAATAAATTGACGATCAAGAATCGGTATCCTCTGCAGAAATTGACGACTGTTTGATCAATTAAAAGGAGCTTGAGTTTTCTCCAAAATTGATTTAAGGTCGGGTTATCACTAGCTCAAGGTGAAAGAAGCGGACATTTATAAGGCGTCATTTCGGACCGTTACGGACACTATGAGTTTGTAGTGATGCCGTTTGGACTAACCAATGCACCAGCTGCATTTATGGACATGATGAATCGAGTCTTTCAACCATATTTAGACCGGTTTGTGGTAGTGTTCATACATGACATATTGGTTTATTCGAGAAATGAGGAGGAACATGACCGACATTTGCGGATAGTATTACTGACTACTTGATAAACAATTGTATGCCAAATTTAGTAAATGCGAATTTTGGCTAAAGGAAGTGACTTTCCTTGGTCATGTAGTATCGGTAGAAGGAATAAGGTGGATCCTCGAAAATTGAGGCTATTCGGATTGGAAACCACCAACATCGGTAGCTGAAATTGAGTTTCTTGGGTTTGGTTTGGATACTATAGACGTTTTGTAGAGGGTTTTAGTTGATTCTTTGCACCCTAACTAAAGCTGCAAAAAGGAGCACCGTATATTTGGACCGAAAAGCGCAAGAGAGTTTTGAGAAATTGAAGAAGATCGTGAAGCTCGGTTTGATTGATAGGAGGTGAAAAGAATTCTTGTTTATTGTGATGTGTCTCACACGGGTTTGGGTTGTGTGTTAATGCAAAATGGAAAAGTGGTGGCTTATGCTTCTCGTCAATTGAGACCACACGAAGTAAACTACCCTACGCATGATTTAGAGTTAGGCTGCTTTGTTGTCTTTGCTTAAAAATTTGGAGACACTATCTCTATGGTGAGAAATCTATAATCTACGGATCACAAGAGTCTTAAATACCTCCTTACCTAAAAGGAGTTAAATTTGAGACAAAGAAGATGGGTAAAACTATTAAAAGATTATGATTTCTCGATCGAATATCAACCGAAAGGCTAACGTGGTAGTGGTAGCGTTAAATCGTAAGGCGATGATCCGAATTAAGAGTTTTGTTTGCCCATTTGAGTGCATGACGAGGATGGCGGTTTGTTAGCAGAACTTCAGATAAAGCCTCTGTGGCTGGAACAAATCAAGGAAAAACAGACATCAGATAAGAAGTTGGGACCTTTACTTCGGCAAGTTGAAAATGGTGAAATTGAGGATTTTGGAATAAACACGGAGGGTGTGTTATGCTTTCGAGGAAGAGTATGTATGCCTAAGGATTCGGATTTGAGGCAAGCTGATTCTCTGAGGCGCATAGTAGCCCTTATGCTATGAATCCGGAGGAAATAAGATGTATCGAGATCTCCGTGAAGCGATATTGGTGGCGAGGTTGAAGCGTGAGATTTGAATTTGTGGGAAAATGTTTGACTTGTCGACAAGTGAAAGCGAACATCAATTACTGTCAGGTTGTTACAACAGATAAAATTCCTCTTTGGAAATGGGAATGGATAACCATGGATTTTGTTAGTGGGTTACCTTTAACACCTACTAAGAAAAATTACGTGTGGGTAATTGTTGATCGGTTGAAGAAGCGCTCATTTCTTGCCGGTCCGTCTGATTATTCATTCTGAAGTTAGCTAAGCTGTATGTATCCGAAATTGTGAGGTTGCATGGGGTTTTGTATCTATTATATCGGATAGGGACCCTAGGTTTACATCACGATTCGAAAGCTCTGCATGAAGCCTTGGGGACAAAGTTGAATTTTAATCGGCATTTCATCCGATCGATGGTCGATCGGAGAGGTAATTCAGATATTGGAAGATATGTTAAGGGGATGTGTAATCGACTTGAGGGTAGTTGGGAAGATTATCTACCTTTGGCGAAATTGCGTATAACAACACTATCGGTCTAGCATTGGATGGCACCTTACGAGGCATTGTATGGTCGTAAATGTCGTTCTCCTATTTGTTGGACTGAGTTGGGCGAAAAGCGGATGTTAGGTCTGAGATGATATCGGAGCAGAGGATAAGGTAAAAGTTATTGAACACGGTTGAAAGAAGCCTCGGATAGGCGAAGTCGTATCGCGGACTGAAGCGAAGGGATATCGAGTATGATGTGGGGATCGGGTTTTCTTGAAGGTGTCTCCTTGGAAAAGATCTTGATTCGGAAGGAAGGGCAAGCTAAGTCCTAGATACATTGGACCTTATCGTGTCTTTGAAGCGTGTTGGTCCGGTGGCTTACCAGATTGAGTTACCTCGGAATTGGATCAAATCCATAATGTTTTCATGTTTCCATGTTGAGGCGTTATAGATCGGATCCTTCGCACATTATCTAGGTAGAAGAATTGGAGTGAATTGATTTGTCTTTTGAAGAAGAACCGTTGGAAATCTTAGACCGAGATGTCAAGGTGCTAAGAAAGAAAACCGTGCCGTTGGTCAAAATTCTATGGCGTAACCACGGAGTAGAGGAAGCTACGTGGGAGCAGAGGATGCAATTCAGCAACAATACCCTCACCTCTTTCAACCGGGTAAATTTCGAGGACGAAATTTTCTTTAAGGAGGTAGAGTTGTAACACCTAAAATCCAAGTGTTTACATATTGCATGAATTGGTGTTTAAACTTTAAAGGAAAATTTCTTTCTTTTATTTTAGTGCTTATTGAAGTCCTAAAGAGGAGTATAGCATAATTTGGATAAGGAATAAAATTTAATAATTGAGAATTTATTGAAGAGAAGCAAAGGTCATTAAGACTTAAGTTAAATTAAGTGTTAATGAGTGTCATAAGTTGAGTACATGGCATGGTGGAGTTGGCGCATGGGTTATAGCAAGAGGGAAGAGGTTGAATCCTTGTTTAGCATCTAGATGAATTTTTGTTTTAATTTTACGCACATGGTTACAAGTGTCGGCCAAGAACATATATGGTAAGTGTTGACCATGTTATTTTTGGTTAGTGTATCAAAGGTTTAAGGAAATAGTTAACATATGGCATGGAATCAAATACTTAAGGAAAGATAGGGGAACATAAGGCACATATCAAGGGAAATTTTGAAACAAATCATGGCCAATTGACCATGTGTTGAATGACAACTTGGTATAGGGAGGAGCCAAATTTTTGTGTTAGTTTTGGCTAAAATTTCTTTTCTCTTTGGTCATTCCTTGCACCTTGTGCAGAATTTTTGTTTTCTCTCTTTCAACTTTCATCTTGGCGAATTTTGCAATTGGTAAAGCTCAAGTTTTGTGATCATTTGGTCATTTTATTTCATTAGCCATTTCTTGTGTCTTTTCTTTGAGTTGAAATCAACTATACCAAAAGAACCATCCTTTCTCTTTTCTTTTACCATGGCCGAATGTACTAGCTCCTAAAATCCATCTTTTTCTTCTCTTCTCTTTGAAATCAAACAACATCATCACCATCTCTTTTCATATTTTAAATTCTTTTCAATCAATGTTTCTCCATCAAACACTCTTTTAGCCGAATGCTAGAGTGCCTTAGCCGAATCTTAATTCTTTTTCTTTGATCATACATAGCCGAAATCTTCATCAATCACAAACACCTTTTCTCAATCCTTTCTTTTTGATCGTGGATTATAGGTAAGGGGTTCTTCTTTTTCGTTTTCATTTTATTAAAGTGTTATGGCCGTATATTAATGGTGTTATGAAGGCCTTTTTGGATCGAAATAAACGTTCGTTCTAATAACTCTTCATTCGTTATTATATAGTGCAATAATGGAAGATCGGAACTCAAGTTATCGGAGAATCGTAGAAAGCGTTGGAATCGATTTCTTGTGGTAAGGAAATCACATCTTTTTAAAAGCCTCTAGTACTATTCGATATTATTTTAGATTTAATTAATATTTCTTTGATCGTGAAGACTTTCAAAATAGGGAAGAAAAGGCGGTGGTTAGTCACGTTAAGAGGCGGATCTGTAAATCCCCATTTAAGCGAAGGCGGTTTCGGCGATCAGGATTTTCCACAGGGTTGCGGACCATCTTAGAAGGAGTCAATTATTCAAGTAGTACGAACTTAGAGCCATTATCGTTGGTGGATTCTCGACGAGCGAATCAATAAGCGAGGAGAAGCGAAAATCGAAGTGATTCAAAATCAAGAGGGTAAGATTTTGGATCTATTATCGATTAAGAAAATTTATCTGAAATAGTGTTCTAACGGATCGAAATATGTTTTAGGTCTTGGGAGGCGAGAAGGATTAGTACTCTCGGTATCGAGGTGTGTAACTTCACACTATTTCTCGGTTGGATGTCAATTTCGGTATGGAAGTAAAAATCGTAAAAGCGACTAGATCGGTAAAAGCGTAAAAGCGATATTTTGGCGAAAATACGTAAAACGACTAAATCGTGAAAATTAAGAAGCCGCCGAGAAATTACTTGTTATTATGTAAATTGTATGTTTACGTGAAAATGGTAGTAAAATACTCTAGTTCGATAAATTGGTAGAAATACTCTAGTTCGATAAATTGGGCCAAAATACTCTAGTTCGATAAATTGGGCAAAATACTCTAGTTCGATAAATTGGGCCAAAATACTCTAGTTCGATAAATTGGGCCAAAATACTCTAGTTCGATAAATTGGGCCAAAATACTCTTGTTCGATAAATTGGGCCAAAATACTCTAGTTCGATAAATTGGGCCAAAATACTCTAGTTCGATAAATGGGCCAAAGCCCACTAAACTACTGAATGGGCAAATTGCTAAATTATATTTTATGGCCCAAATGAAATGTTTTAATGATAAACCCACCGATGATATGGATTAAATAAAAATTGTTATATGACTATATTTTTTATATATACGCATAATTGAATGGGGTGGAATATATGAAGAGAAGAATGGCCTGTTGCCAAAATCTAGTTCGGTGGCCTTGCCACAAAAATAAATATGGCTTATTGCCTCTAGTTCGGTGGCCTTGCCACAAAAATAATCAAATGGCTTATTGCCTCTAGTTCGGTGGCTCGCCACAATTATGGCTTATTGCCTCTAGTTAAATTGGCTTTGCCACAATTATAAAAAGGCTTAATGCCTACGATTGGTGTGTTGGCGGGGTGGGTTGACTTGATCCCCAGGTGTGATGGTTGGTGCAGGGGTGTTAGCGGATGGATATTAGGTTTGGTTGGGAAAATTCATTTTACATGCATTTTTTTAAATTATGTTATTTCATTTTATGATATTGTTGAATTCTATAATTGGGCTCAAGCCAACATAATATCTTGATGATCGGCCCAATAATGGTGGTAAGTGAGTTACACACTTTGAGTTCTAAGTAACTCACCCCTTTAATTTTTCCATCTCGGGTAATGGAAATTGGCGTGGACTTGGTAGAGGATGACTTCGTGGAGGCCATCTTTGCAAAACATGGGCTATTTAAACTCGAACTTTTAATAAGTATTTTTACTATTTTGGGTTATTGTAATAAGGGCCTCTATAAATAATTTATGGATTTTATGTGTGTTTGGTTTTAAATTATACTTTGGACTTTTAAACATGGACTATGATTATATGATGTTTTATTAAAATAAATTTGGGTTTTCAAATCCTTTTATAAATATTTTATTATTGTTAACTCTTTAATAAATTACCTAGAGGTTTTGAGAATACAATGATTTTCAACTAATGTGATCTAATATTTATCAAATTTCAAATACCCTTCTAATTTTATTAAATCCTGTAAATAATATTATAGCTTTCAACTTATTGAAGATTTAAAAATAGCTCGATTCATGTAACGAACCAAATCTAGTCTCAATGCATAGGCCGGGTTTGGGGTGTTACACGTTATTTTATTATTTTGGTTTAAGTTGTAATAAGGCCTCTAAACTATTTTATTATTTGCTTTATGGTTGGTTTACTTATTATTTTGCTTAAATTGTTTTAAACGAGAATTTTTCTAAAAGCTCAAATAAAGGTTTTCCAAAATCGATTAACAAATGGAATTCATAATAAAATTTTTACAAATATTTTTAATACGGAAATCTTCTTCGAATTTTCAATGTCATTTTCAAAAGTCAATTTTATAAGATTATTAGTTCAAATATAACGATTTATCAATCAATTATCGAGGTTAGTAGTATTTTATCAAATGTCTCAAATCAAACTTGTTTTTCTTGATTTTAACAAAACTTATTTTAGTACGAATTTCAAATCCTTTATACGTTTTCTTTATTGTGACACGCCAGATTTGGGCCTAACTTTTGAGCCGGGTTTGGGGTGTTACAGTCAAAATCCCTACATTAACCCTTGTTAGATTCGGCCTAACACAAGAAATAGAGTTAAACTCTTGGTTTTAGCAACCCAAAGAGAAAAGAGTAAGATCCAGTTAAAAGAGAACGCCCTTACCACTATTACCAGAAAGCGATTGGGAGAGTTGGCACTAAACGAATGACGGCGCTTCTTCTAGCAATTGACCCATGAAGGAATTACCACCAAAGAGGTACTTGGCTTTGAATGATTCGATCAAGAGATGAGGCTCAAGGAAACAACAAAATAAAAGAATGAATAAAGATGAAGAAGAGAGAAGTAGTGATGAATGGAAGATTCGGCCAAGGTTCCAATAGATAGAAGGGATATTTGGCTCTTGAAGTGAAAGTTTAAGATTATCAAAATGAAAAAGAAAAGAGAATAAGAGAGAGATGTGGTTCAGCTTAGAGAAGAAGTAGAGAGAAGAAAATATGAACAAAATGCACCAAATGGTCACTCTCACTTTCGGCTTCTTACTATAGGAAAAGAAGAAAGAAAAGAATGGCTTTTGCTTGACACTTTTTGGCAAAGGAAATAGAGGAGAAAAGACTCAACAAGAAAATGATCACACTCCCTACCACAACACCTAATTTAGGCACCTAAAGCCCCTTAACCGAACCACTCCCCTCATGATTGAAAATCCTCTCCTCAGAACCCCATATTCGACCAACACTCACACCCCTCTCCCAATCCCTTATTCCTCTCCTAAATTTCCTCCCCCTCACTCATTCAAATAAGTTTGAATGATTCAACTCCTAATAATCCTCTCCACCACCTATTCAAAAATATTTGACCCCTTCAAACCTTCCCCTTTAAGTGCCCCAGCCGAATCCATCTCCTATCTCTCCATGCGCAAACTCCCAAAATGCTGTCCCTGTAGCTCGAACCCTTCCCCTTTAAACTCCATTCTGACGCCACCACCAAAGCACACCAAGTAACGCCTCCCTGCCACTACACCACCCTTCTCCATGTGTCAATAACCACAGAATTAAATCCTTAATAGCCTGGCTCCCCTAGCTTCCACCCACCCTAAATCCTAAAATCAAAATTTCTACTAAGGCTCAGGCTAAACCCCAAAGTTCCCGAAGCCCCCAAACACACTCAAATAGCCAAGCAAAGCATACCAACACATACATAGGCAATAAAATGCGAGACCCCTAAATCTTGGATGTTACAGAAAACCCTAGGGGAGTTTCTGTTTTCTCCAGCGCCGCAAGCCAAAATAGCGCTGCAAGTAGCCTTCTCCCCAACGCGCTCGCCACGTCCGCGCGTACGGCCTCCGTACCTGCGAGAATGAAAAAAGGACAGCAAAGCAAAAACAAAGAAAAAGAAAATAGTTTTATTTTTTATGCTATTTTGATTTTCATTTTGGCTTTAAAAGGCCCAAAAACAAACCATTGTGTTCTCCTTTTACGAATAGAAAATCGATATCAAAAAAGAAAATATCATAGATTAGCGCAAGGTTTTTTCCTTTTCTTTATTTTGCTTTCTTTATTTTATTTTTCTTCGAAACTGACCACTGTTTTACACAAAAAAAATATCAATACAAAATAAAAACAGATCAAAAAATGATGGTTCTCTTTTTCTTTTCCTTTTTTATGCTTTTTGAATATGTTCATTTAGATATATAAGGTTTTCTATTTAAATTTTAAAACTATACATATTATAGTATAAAAATTTAAAAATATATATACCTGTTTTGATTTTCGATCACCGTGCACGGTGGTCGGCAATGTTTACAATGGCGGTCCGAAGGATCAAGCAAGCACTGGGCAAAAACCTTAGTAGAGAAGAAGACCCCTTTTTTTTTTTTTACAAATGGCAGAAATGAAAAAAAAAAGAGAGAAAAATTTTGGTTTTATAAGTAATGCAAAACGACGACGTTTGGGGCATGTTTCATAGGCCTCAAAACTGTGCCGTTTAGGCACACGACCCGCGTCGCGTGACCCGACCCAGGGAGGATCCGCGTGTTTTCTATTATTGGGAAATTTGTGCATTTGGTCCTCCCTCCTTTTTTGATCTTTCAAATCAGTATATTTTTATTTTTTAATTTTTTCCCCAAATTTGTTTTCGGTTGCATTTTGGTCCATTCGAACGACGTCGTTTCAGAAGGCAGGGATTAATTTCTCTTTTGGTCCTTCTCTGTTATCCCCGCGTTCAATATGGTCCTCTTTTTTATTTATTTGTGAATTTGCCCTCAGATTTTTGTTTTCATTTAAAATTAGTCCTATGTTGTTAGTTTTGTTATTAATTTAATTAGTTTTAACATTATGTTCATTATTTTTATCATTGTTATTATTTTAAATATTACTATTAATGTGTAACACCCCATACTCGAGTCCGAGGCCTAGACCGGATACGAGACATTACTATACTAGAACTTGCTTAATCATTAAATTACAGGCCATAAAAGTTTGTTCCCGATTAAAAACCTTTCTCTCTCAAACGATTCATACATCTCATGGGCCTACGAGGCCTTAAACTCATGTTCGGAAACTTTTGAAACTTAATCGAAAAACCTTTCTTGGAAGCAAGGGTCACACCTCAAGTGGTTTGAGGCATGCCCGTGTACCCCTAGACACGCCTATGTCCTCCAACCGTGGCGGGGTTACTGACTATACTCACACGGCCTTGACACGCCCGTGTCTTCTGCCTATGTGGAGTTACTGACTAATTTCACATGGCCATGACACACCCGTGGGCTTAGACCGTGAGCTAACCCTTGATATACTGACTAAATTGACACGGTCTGGGCACATGGACATGTCCAAACCGTGTGTATTACACGACATACACACACGGCCGTGGGATTTGCATGTGGCCTGTTCTGAATAATAATACTAAAGTGCAGGGTTAACACGGACTAGACACATGACCGTGTGTCCAACCGTTCTGGCATTTAGGGGCTATTTACCAAGCTATTTGCCTCCCTGAAATCAGGATCAATCCAATACATTTTTCATAAATAATAATACATACTACATTGACCTCAATAAACCTACATACATAGACAATTCTGGCCAGTCAAATAGTCAATACAATAGAATAATTAAAAGGGGCATACACATCATTAATATTATCTTTATTTCAAAAAGAAGAGTTTGCCAAACATTTTCCTAAATCAAGAACCCATTACAAAATGATTTGCCACCAACACTTTAACTAACAATTACAACTTGACAAAACACCCTAGTCCTATACATGCCATATTCAAAACAAGTCTAAAATTGTTATACCAAAGTGTTGTTAATAGTGTGATTTCGAACCCCTACGTCTACGATCTTCGAGCTATCTTGGCAATACTATAAGAAAGAAGAGCAATGAAAAAGGGGTAAGCGATAAGCTTAGTAAGTTGTATAGAAATAATTAGAAATCGTAATCCTCATAAAAGAATAATTCATCCATAATATTAATTAATCGTACACAAGTCAAGACTTCTTGACAATACTTACTTACACTCGCCCTTATCTAACAATTTCTGAAACACATATAGAGCCAATATCTAGTGACTCATTCATTAGCACTTGTATTCATTCACATTTCTACTTTTAAATTCATCTGCTTATTCCACCATACAATGGAGTCTCCTCTAGGTACAGATGCCATGTCCCGGACATGGTTTTATAGGGAATTACCTCTATGTGTTAATGTCATATCTCGGACATGGTCTTACGCCTGCTCTTGTCTCAATGCCGGTGCCATGTTCCAAACATGGTCTTACACTGGCACTAATAATATGGCCAATGCCATGTCTCAGACATGGTCTTACTCTGACCCTCATAATATGGCCGATGCCATGTCCTAGACATAGTCTTACACTGACCCTCAAAATATGGCCGATTCCATATCCCAGACATGGTCTTACACTGACCCTCATAATATGGCTGATGCCATGTCCCAGACATGGTCTTACACTGACCCTCATAATATGTAATAGCATTTTTCGTATTCATCATAGTCCATTAGGACTTCATTATCATATTCACAAAAGTTTCTCAACTTATTGAAGTATCATGCATCAATATGACATCAAGCATTCTCAATTATGCTAATATAATATTGCAATAAATCACATACAACTTACCTCATTTTCACAATGAGTTAGTTCTTCAGTTTAGTCCACGACTTTATCCTTTCCTCGATTGAGGTGAATTCTCGTCTCCTCTTGCTCTATAATAGCAAATTAGCTCATTTTAATCATTTTACTAATATAAACATCTCAATAATCCTACTTAGGCAAAATTACCATTTTACCCCTAGATTTTGGCAAAATGACCGTTTTGCCCCTAGGCTCAAAAATTAATTCTAATCACATTTTTACCTTCAACAAGCCTAGGAAAACATTTAATGCTCTTAAAGCTACTATCAACAATCAATATTTCACATACTTACTACCAAGTTCATAACCTTTTAATTAAGGTCCTATTTAGTGTCCTCATGCCAACACCCTTTTTAAAAGTTGTTCATCTAACAACTAAGACTCAAGTTCTTCCTTAAAAATGCAACAAACAACTAAAGTAGCTCTCATGGTAAAACTCTAAACCTTTCACAACATTGCACAATAGTCCCCTCATTTGAGAGCTTAAGCTTTAGGGGCCTCAAAAGTACAATTATTTTCAAGAAAAGTTCACTAGAACACTTACTTGAATGGATGAGAGTTTGCTGAAATTTTTGAAGGTTTCTACCCCTTATTTGCTGAAATTTTTTGGTGGAAAATGATAGGAGAAAAAGATGATAACTTTTCTCTCCTTATTCTATTATTAAAATTCAAATTAGTCCACCTACTACTACTAACTTTGACACTAATTGACAATTTTGTCTCCCATGCTCTCTTATGGCCGGCCAAGCCTCTTTCAAAGCTAAATTGCCTTTTAAATACCCCCATTTAACAATCCATAGCCATTTGGTACTCTTAGCATATAGAATGGAACTTTCACACTTTATGCGATTTAGTCCTTTTTGCAAATTAAACACGAAAACGTTAAAATTAAAATACCAAAATTTTAATGCTCATATGCTATCATGCTCTAACTCATAATATATCATGAAAATAATTTCTCCAATCTCGAAATAGTGATCCCGAGATCACTATTCTGACTAGCCCCTAAATTGGGCTGTTACATAATGCACTATTATTATTACTAATATATTTGATTAATTCTGTTTTCGTTACTATCACTTTGTTAATATTTATTTATCTATTGTTTGTGAACATATTTATCATATTGTTATTTAATTTCCAATTTTAAATATTTAATCATTTGTATTGTTGTTATAAATATTTTTGAATGTAGTATTTATTTATCTATTGATTTACCATTAGCTTTTATTTTTGTTATTATTCTCTTTATTTATTCTTTTTATATTGTTTCATATAAATTGTTTGTTTTAAATTTTATTTTATTGTATTTTATTTTGGCCTTTATGTTGGCTATTTACATTATTACCCTTGTTTTTATTCTATCATATATTGATATTATAATTCACCTTCCATTTTATAAAACCATATCACATTTTATCCAATTTTTAGGAATAAGCAGTTACTTCGTGTTCTAAGATTTGAAAGAATCGTGCCCTAACTTACTGGGTTCCGATTTTTCTCGTCGAATCTAAATAACTAATTATCTTTTTTAAGTTAAATAAAAACTTATTCTCGGGAATTCGAAAACGATGCGTCCTAACTCACTGGATGTGACATTTTGTTATCTCGAAATAAGGATTTCCAAAATAAAGGCAATGTTCCGTATTCAGGAATTTTGAGAAATCGTGCCCTAACATGCTGGGTTTCGGTGTTTCGCTTGACCAAATAATCGAATATCCTTTTAAGATTTCATTCATGTTTTCTTAACTTTAAAAATAAGGCAATACTTGTGCTTGGAAATTCGAGAAATCGTGCCCTAACGTGCTGGGTTTTGGTTTTTCCGTATGACCAGACCCTCGAGTATCCTTTTAAAAAATTTTCAATGCATGAATTTTGGAAATTATGAGATGATCTTGATATCGTGGGTTTGAAATGTCATACCCTAACGTGTTGGGCGTGAGGTTTCATTCCTTCGAAATAAGATAATTTTAACATCCACTTCATTTGTTTTAAAAAGTTATTGTATTTTAAATCCTTTCAATTTGGTACCAATTTTGGGCGTTGCGGGGGTGCTAATCTTTCCTTGTATGTAACCGACTCCCGAACCCATTTTCTTAGATTACGTAGACCAAAATTATTATTTTAATAAATCAAAATGTTTTATTAAAATAATCCATCTCAAGGTGATTCGATCACACCTCGGATAAAAGATTGGTGGCAACTCCATTTGTCATTTTAAAGTCGATCCCCACTTTTCAAACCTCAAAAAAAATTGTTTTGATAGCTTGGCGACTCCATTAGGGACTTCGTTGAGAGTCAGGCCATAGATTGATTAATTCCTGTCCTTTTGATTGAAAATTTGGAAAATTATTTTGAAAAATTACGATCCTTTTTATTGCATTCGCTTACGTCATCTCATTTGATTGCTATGATTAATGTTGAGTCTTGTAGAATACTTTTGCATCATATTGCATGACCGTCGGGTCACACCCTTTTAAGTGGGAGTGACAACCTACTCCTTCGTGAGGTTTTCACCTCCGTGCAAGATAGTGAATCTCTTTTGGGATACATCACTACCTATGTCTTCGTGAGATTTTCATCTCCGTGCAGCCATAGGGAAATGTATTCCCCTAAACTAAACTCGGTCCATATGAGCCTATAATGGGTGAGGATTGAGGAATCTGCTAGTTCAGGTACCCTCAACTTTAGAACAAACCACATATAGAGAGACTTAGAGCCTACCCTAGATAGAGCCACGCCAAACCCTAGTGATCACCCAGACAGATGTTCTGTATTGTTTATTTCTCTTGTACTAGCATTTTTTCTTTTGTTTTGATTGCATTGCATTGCACCATCATAAAAAAGAGATGTTGATTAATATTCGATTACTAAATAGAGGAGTTTGTCATAAGGAAACGAACTTCTTGATAAATTGGATTATAATATAGTTGTCTGGACATGGTCTAAGTAAACACAATGGAAGAATGTTGATAGTCAGCGGAGGAATGCAAAACCTTTCCCAAAGGATTCAAATTGACAAAAACTATGCAAGAGCTGTCATGCCTCAACTTTCTTAAAGAAGGTAATTAACATCGCAGGGGATAAGTGAGCAGCGAACCATGACCCGGATCAAGTCGAGTGGAAATAAGAGAGACATCTTTTGGGAGGATTTGAAGGATTCGACCGTAGCGTCCGGATATGAAGGAGAAGATCGATGTCTTCACCAAGACTATGAGGATGAAGCCGCATATGTAATTTGTTTTATGTAAAGATACTTGTTTTCTAGAAAAGTTCTTCTAATGGAATTGAATTCAGATTCAACATCTCTCTTTCTTCTTGCATTCATTTCATGCATTTGCATTTCATACATTAGATTTTCACATAAGGTCTCTAATTCTATAAAATTATTTCAGCAACATGGAAACCGACAAAACTTTACCAAATACTCATCCTTACGGTACAAGAAAAAAGACCAAGTCAATGGATAAAAGACTAGAAAAATTGGAGCAAATGCAAAAGGATATGCAAGAACAAATGCAGGCACAGATGCAGGAGCAACTCGCTAAGATCCAGTCGGATATGATGGACAAAATGATGTAATCTTATGGAAATATGATGACTCGGATGATGCAGCTGTTGAAGGGGCTTATGGATAAAGAAAAGAACCCTATGATAAATGTTGAGAAGAATGCTGAGTATCTTCAATGTCCCCCTGATTTTACTCTGCCACATGTGCAAACACGACCTGAAGTAACTATACAAAGGCCATCTATCACGATCAGGCCTCAACAATTCCAAGTTGGTCCTTCAGGAAACCTCCAAACTGGCTCAGGTTTAGGAGATAATCCAATCATTACTAATGTCCCTGATTTGGATGAAATAGCTGAAGGAGAGAGGAAAAAAGTAGAATTGCCAAAGCAGCTAGAAGATAGATGTAAATTGTTGGAGGAGAAGTTTAAAGCGATAAAAAGTTTCGATAGCTGTTATGGAATCGATGCTAAGGATTTAAGCTCGGTCCCAAACTTGGTACTCCTATACAAATTAAAAATGCCTGAATTTGAGAAATATAATAGGACAATTTGCCCGAGGCTCACATCACCATGTTTTGTAGAAGAATGACAGGGTACATTAATAATGACCAACTGTTGATAGCTTCCAAGATAGCTTGGTGGGAGTAGCAGCCAAATGGTATAACTAGTTGAGTCATTCCCAAATTGGTGCATGGAAAGACCTGGCTCAAGTTTTCATAAAACAATATAGCCACGTGACAGACATAGCGCCCGACAGGATTATACACCAGAACATGGAAAAGAAGACAAATGAGAGCTTCAGGCAGTATGCCCAGTGATGGAGGGAGGTGGCGACGCAAGTCCAACCACCACTCTTAGAGAAATAGATGACCATGCTCTTTATCAATACACTGAAGGCCCCATTTATCACGCATATGCTAAGAAGTGCTACAAAGAGCTTCTCGGACATTGTAATAACCAGAGAAATGATTGAGAATGCCATAAAAAGTGGAAAGATCAAGGCAGGAGAAAGTAACAAGAGAATGGCCACAAGAAAGAAAGAAAGTGAAGTGAATAACACAAGCATGGGGTACTCAAAGTCAATCATCGTTAATCAACCAAAAACAGTGACTACTGGGTATCAGGGTTCATCAAGAAAAGAATATGGCACAAGGTAAAACACTAAAAAACTCCAATTTACGCTGATCCCAATGACGTATAAGGAGTTGTATCAAAGTTTATTTGATGCACACGTTGTGTCCCCCCACTACCCCAAACCAATGCAACCTCCATACCTAAAATGGTATGACCCAAATGCCCAGTGTGAGTACCATGCGGGGATCACAGGGCATTCGATATAAAATTGCCTTGCTTTCAAGAAATTGGTTGAAAAGTTCATCAGCATGGGTATTGTGAAATTAGATGGCACGCCAAATGCAGAAATATGAACCTATGAGCGTTTTGGACAATTGGACTGTGGAAGAAATTCTGTAGTATTTAGAGCTTACTCAGAGTAATGTGCAAGACGCACCTGTTGCTTCAAGCCTAGAAGTAATAAGATCTTTTGTGAAATAGGCTTGTGTCCAGGATCTTTTATTTCAATAAAATGCATCTTTTTGAGCAAATATTTTATTTTATTTCATACTATACATTCTTTTGGAATATTATTTCATTCTTCATTCATGATCATATCATATAAATAATCATTCTTAGAATCATTTATTCTTTGGAATTTGCTTTCGTACCTAGGTACCAAGATATCAATGACATGAGTGACGCTGTTACTGACTCCCTTTTTGAATGAGGTATGGGTCTAAGAGATCTAAGGACTTTGAAGTTGACAGAGATCGTAGCCTATCTTTTGATTTGTTAGCGATGGTAGAACAAGATGAAAATAGACTCCACCTTGCAAAAGGTCAGTGGACGTCGTGAGCTTAGGAAGGGGCAAATATCGAAGCCTAATTCTCCACAAGGCGAGACATCATTGAGCTACTTTCAAGAATTCAAGATGTTTATGCACGATCATATCAGGGCACGCCAGGCTACTGAAACGTGGGTATACTATTAAGATTGGTGTTTAAAGAACCCATATTAATGGTTCTACAATGGCCAGGCTAATCAAGAGGTTCGAGCTACTAGAAAATTGCATCGGTCACACCGTAAATGCCAAACTGAGGAGGACAAGACTTATGTACCTCCTCCATTTTTCCTATATGTGGGGCATAGATGTTATGGGGCCGATCTCGTTAAAAATATCTAGCCGACACCATTTCATCTTCATGGTTTTCAATTGCTTCACTAAGAGGGTGAAGGTCGCTTCCTATGCCAATATTACAAAGTCGACAGTTAACAAATCCCACTCTCAATGAAAAATTCCACCTGTCAACCAAAGATGCTAGAAAGGATCATGTTTAACAACATATAACCGCACAATGTCAAAAGGTTATAGTCGATTCAAAGGTCAGACACCATATCAGTGCAGCAAAGGCAGCCAAAAAGAAAAACAAAAGATCATAAAAAGGACAGATACTTGTAAAGATTGGCATACAAAAATTACTATTTACCCTCTATCAAACGTTGGCCAGGACTGTCACACGGGGCAACACATTTCTCATTGGTTTCTCCCATTGAAGTCAAAACTCCTTTTTCTGAGTTTTATCAGAACTAAAGTTGGATAGGGCAGAATGAATTTAATCTCGATATGACCAATTGAATTTGAAAAGAAAATGTTAAAAGCTATCTGTCACAGTCAGATGATGTGGGATTATAACAAAAGGTTCGCCCTAGAAAATTTCATGATAGGGTTTTGAAGAAGACTTTTCCCATACAAAAGGGACTTCAAAAGAAAGTGGATGCCAAACTGGGAAGGACCTTATGCAGCAAAGAAGGCCTGTTCTGGGGAATCATGGATATTTTCTGAGATAGATGGCAAGGACCTGCCCAATTTGGTGAATTCAGATTCAATAAAAAGTTAAAAAAACACTCAAAAAAGGAAAATAAAGAAAAAGGAGAGGCCAAGGTGAAAACCCGCAAAGGGCGCTTTGAGACCAAAAGGGATTTAAGTTGAAAACCCGAAAAGGGCGGCTCAAATTTTGATCAAAAGTGGGGCATACAGCAGTCTTGCTATGCCTGAATTAACAATGAAGAAGTATGATACATCTTGGGGCATCGACAAAATATTCCAGATCCCCTAAGCACATATTGAGCTTAAAATGGTCCTCAAGAAGTTTGAACAAAGAAGCTCAGGGTGTGATATTTGGGGCACCTAGTTTCCATTTTACCCTTTTTTTGTTATTTGGATTATCTTATTCTTTTCAAAAATGCACCCAATAAAATTTCTTTGCATTTGTTATCTTGACTTAACTTATTTGTTTCGAGCTATGCTACTAATTAATTTCCTTTTTCTCCATTGTTATGATGTTTTTCAAGCATTTTGCATTGAAATAACGATTAGTGGACTAATAATACTTTCATGAAAGGAGCTTCGCATATTACTCTAGAAGTTTCTAAATAATTCAAGAACCTAAAACAGGACTATTGTTTAGAACTTACCAAGCTTAAGGGTTGGAAATATTTGAGTCCAAATTAAGGTTATCTCTTCGAATTTTGTCAAAAATGGCGAATGAACAAAATGACAAGGCATTGCATCAGTGATACAATCTTGATAAAAATGGGCAATGTTAACCCGAGTGCAAAAGGGGAATCATTCTAAAAAAAATGATATTCTGCATCCATGCAAATATCATGCATAGACTTTTAGTTAGGTCACCTGGGGAGTGATCAGTTGATGGAACAAGTTATAGATCCTATATCTTTGATTTGAAGTTTGTTGGATTGAAGAAGATGCAGATCATATACTCCTGATTTACAGCAGGTTGGATTGAAGTTGAAACAAATTCTATACCCTTGAGTTATTGTGGGATGGATTGGAAAAGATTCAGATCCTATACCCCTAAGTCATAATGAGATAAACCCTGAAATTACAGTAGGGCAAATCTGTTGAGCAAGGTATAATCATTTTCTCGGGTTTTCTGTCAAGACTACCACTGAACAAGATGGCATCATAATACATCAGAGATAAATCCTTAATAAACAATGAGCGATGACACCTTAAGCTTTTTTAAAAAAAAAGGGATCATTCTCATGAAATTCTGCATTCATTCAAGACACATTTAGTTAAGAGTATTTGATCATTTCATCCTGATCCTTATACATTTAACCAAGGATCATTCTCATGACATTCTGCATGCATGCAAATGTCATCCATAATCATTTAGTTAGGAGCATTCGATTTATTCTGATCATTGCATCCTAATCTTTGTAAAAGACCATTCTTATGACATTCTATATCCATGCAAATGTCGTCCATAATACATTTAGTTAGGAGCATTGGATTCATTCTGATCATTGCATTCTAACCATTTTGCATAAGCATAAACACTTAAAACTGATTTTACAGGATAAGTCCCCCAGAGGATGGGGTCACAATATCGGTGAATTCACAGATCTTGTCTTCCTAAGTTTGCGGTGAAGCAGATTGAAAATACTAGTCTGGCATCCCTGAGTTTCCAGTGGAGCAGATTGAAGATAGCAGATCTGGTCTTCTTGAGTTTGCAACGAAGTAGATCGAAGATTGAATTCTTATCTTCCTAAGATAGCAAGGAAGCAGACTGAAGATTTCAGATTTTTTTCCCTCGAGATAGCAGTGGAGCAAATCAAGAATGGCCAGTCTTGCTCTCTGAGCAGTAGTAGAGTAGGTTGAAGGTTGTAAATCTTGTCTCCCTAAACAATAGTGGAGCAGATCAAGGGTGACCAGTTCTATCTCCCTGAGTAGCAGTGGAGTAGGTTAAAGATTGCAGATCTTATCTCACTGAGCAGTAGTGAAACAGATCGAACATCTGAATTCTTGTCTCCTTGAAGTTCCAGTGGAATAGGTTGAGGCTACAAATCCTTTATCCCTGAGTTTACAATAAAGATCAATCCGTATTTCTTTGAAGTTTCAGCAGAGAAGATTGAGGTTATGAATCTCTTCTCTCTGAATTTCTATCTCCTCCAAGTTTCAGTGGAGTAGGTTGAGGCTACAAATCCCTCTTCCCTGAGTTTACAATGAGGATCAATCCGTATTTCTTTGAAGTTTTAGTAGAGAAGATTGAGGTTACGAATCTCTTCTCTCTGAATTTCTATCTCCTCGAAGTTCCAATGGAGTAGGTTGAGGCTACAAATCCCTCCTCCCTGAGTTTACAATGAGGATCAATCCGTATTTCTTTGAAGTTTTAGCAGAGAAGATTAAGGTTACGGATCTCTTCTCTCTGAATTTCTATCTCCTCGAAGTTGCAGTGGAGTAGGTTGAGGCTACAAATCCCTCCTCCCTGAGTTTACAATGAGGATCAATCCGTATTTTTTTGAAGTTTCAGCAGAGAAGATTGAGATTACGAATTTCTTCTCTCTAAATTTCTATCTCCTCGAAGTTCCAGTAGAGTAGGTTGAAGCTACAAATCCCTCCTCCCTGAGTTTACAATGAGGATCAATCCGTATTTCTTTGAAGTTTTAGCAGAGAAGATTAAGGTTACGAATCTCTTCTCTCTCCAGTGGAGCAATTTCTATCCTCCTCCCTCCGAAGTTCAGCAGAGAAGATTGAGGTTACGAGTCTCTTCTCTGAAGTAGGTTGACGTTAAAAATCCCTCCTCCCTGAGTTTACAATGAGGATCAATCCGTATTTCTTTAAAGTTTCAGCAGAGAAGATTGAGGTTACGAGTCTCTTCTCTCTGAATTTCTATCGCCACGAAGTTCAAACGGAATAGGTTGAGGCTACAAATCCCTTCTCCCTGAGATTATATTGAGGATCAACCCTTATTTCTGTGAAGTTTCAGTAGGGACGATTGAGGTTACAAATCTCTTCTCTCTGAATTATTATCTCAGTGAAATTCCAATGGAGTAGATCGAAACTACAAATCTCTTCTCCTCTAAAATTACATTAGGAGCGGATCGAATGAAACACCCCAAATCCGGTCCAAAAAGCCTGACCGGATTTGATATGTTCCTCGAATAAAACTTTAGCAATTTCTCGTTTTGTTTAAAAAAAACTTGATGAATTTGTATAAAACAGATTAGCTTAATATTTAGGTTAAAATTAAATTTAAATAAATTTGTATCTTCTTAAAACATTATTTTTAAGAGAAATTTATAAGTTAAAAGAAAACCAAATTTTATGAAAAATTTTACTTATTATTGTAAAACATATATATATATATATATTAGTGTCAAAAACAGTTTAAATTATTTATCGAAAACCATTTAGTTATTTAATTAAATATTGTTCATGGCAGAATAAAAATCCAAACGTAAAAATTAAAAACAGTTCATAGTGGCCTTATTACAAAAATAGCAATACCCATAATAAATTCTAAGTAATAAAAATACGCTTAATAGGTTTAATTAAGAGAAACATCTGAAATACTTTTGTTAAGCAATGGCCACCACGTAGTCCCCACTGACCCGATCCATCATGCTAAGAGTCATCTGAAAAATTATCCCACAAAAGGGGTGAGTCATAAACTCAATGTGTAACAAAAACACTAAAAGCCCAATTGATCATGGCCTTTAAGCCCATTTAATAACACATATTGCCATAAGCCCAATTAAGTCATATTTAGTCATAAGCCCATTTTTATAGCAAATCAAATAAAATCATTTAGAAATCACATGGATAAATATATAATGAAATGCAAACCCGCCCACCTAAATATCCATCCGATGCACACCACCGTACCAACCAATCACAGTGGGGATTACTAAATCGACCCTCCATCCGCTACACACCATCGAAGGCGATTCTTTGTAGTCAACATGCACATCGCCCTTACAATTTTGTGGCGTGGCCACCAGACAATTGTGACCGAAGTCACCGGATTTCAAATGTGTGATCGAAGTCACCAGATTTCAAATATGTGACCGAAGTCACCAGATTCACATATGTGACCGAAGTCATCGGATATTGTGGTAAAACCACCAGAATACTTCCCCTTTATCAATAACACCCATATGCCCATGCACATACATATCATTTAGTTTTCATGCTTTTTACCCCAAAATCATAGCAAAATCATATTTATCTCACATTTAGGCATATAGCAAAATTAGCAAAATATTGGGGTTAAACATACCTGAATATCGTATACCACTGAATGGTACCCGCAACCATTCTTACACATATTTTCATACAAATCACATTTATTATAGATCTATGAGATTTTAGTATAATGTTACACACCTTATGACAGTGAGAACGATACCTTCCCGCTCGTCAACACCTAGTTAATTATCACACTTGATTAGAACACACTAATATTTATAATCTATACTATTGATGAGAGATATAAATCCTTACCTTCAAAATCTCGAACAACCGATATATGTGGTTTCTCTCCGATAGATGGATCAAAACCCGATGACAACCCACTAATGAAAAGTGGTTCGGTTGTACGCACGACTTCAAATAAACGATCTTCTTTAGCAGAGGGTCCACAACCCGGTGGAAAATCTCTTATCGCCGATACAGCCCTTCGTTTGAAGTTTGAGGGTATAACAGAGCCTCCCCTCTTCCAAACACTCCTTACCGCTCTTTTTGAACCTATCTTGTTCGTCTCGAACTCTCCCCTAAAATAAAGTTAATTAGTAATCTATCTAAAAGAAACGATATAACCGAAAATGATAATTCTTACCTTGGTTGATTCCGAATGACCTCTCCTAAAACGTTGGTTTCCAAAAAGAATCCTTAAAATCCTCTTCAAAGGTTCGGCCAAGGAGAAAATATGAGAGTTAGATTTCTAAAATCGGAAATTCCGAAAGAAAATAAAAAGAATGATTTGTAGAAAATCCTTACTCGACTACTTGGAGATTCGGCCTTATTGATTTAGAAGAATAGAAATGGTGATTTCGGTTTGGACAAAATGAGAAGAGAAAAGAGAGTGTTTTTGTCTATGATGGTTTCGGGTTTTCAACAAAAGAAAAGAAGAAGAAGATGAAAATAGAAAATGGAAGTTTCAGCCTTAGCAAGGTAAATAAGAAGAGAAATTTGAAAGAAGGAGATGATTTGATTTTTGGCAGAAGATGGTTTCGGTTGAAAGTGAAGAAGAAGAAGATGATGATGATCAAAAGAAAAGAAATGGGTTTAGAAGTTTATGTGCATTCGGCCATGAGGGAAAAAGTGAAGAAAAATAGGTCTTTGAACTTTGGTACTTTCGGTTACAAAGAGAAGAGAAAGATATTATGTTTTGGAGAATAAGAACTAGAAAGACTTCACAAAACCAAAATGGTAAATTGCAAAAGACTAAAAGAAGAGAAAAAGGCTTCTCTTTTGTGTAATAGGCAATCGGCTAAGAACAAGGTTTTGGAGAGAAAAGAAATGATGCACAAATTGGTTAAAGTTTTGGCCAACTATCCCCCTAATGCCTATGCAAAAATTCGGCCAACCCTTACCAACATGATCCCCTTTTTCCTCCTCATTTCTTCCCCATCAATCCCTTGATTCCAAACACAATTAAACCATCCCCCCTTAGCCCCTAAAGCCGACTAGGATCATGGTCAAATGACCATGAAAAAGCTTCCAAAACATTATCCTTTCTTCAAGCCTTTTGTCCCCTTATCTTACCTTAATTTCATGATTTTATACCATAACTTCTAGCTTGCCTTTTACATATGGTCTACTAACCAAAAATAAAAAGATGTCCATCCATTCTAGAATAATCTTGGCCGACATTTTAGGAAAGAAACAAAAAAAATTAAAATTCTTCCACTTGCTAACTAGGGGATTCGAACCTCTCCTCTCAAGCATTCATCTATGCGCCCTTACCACCTTGCCAATTGACTTATTATGCTTAAAACCTCTTGTCAATATTTCTTAAAGCCTATCTTGCTCAGCTCCATCTTAATTATTAAAAATTTAATATTTCTCTAAGCATTCACTTACATATTTGAAGTTCGAAAAACTTCCCAAAACACACTCAATTATACTTAGGCATGCAACAACATTCAATTAAGTAAAGATGCATAACCCCTTAATTCAGGATGTTACAGTTCTACCCCCCTTAAAAAAAATTTCGACCTCGAAATTACCTTGCTAGAACAAGTGAGGGTATTGCTGTCGCATCGCTTCCTCTAGCTCCCACGAAGCTTCTTTTGATCCATGATTACGCCATAACACTTTGACGAGAGGTACTGATTTTCTCCGTAACACCTTTACATCCCGTTCCAGGATTTGAATTGGCTCCTCTTCATAAGACAAATCTGGTCTTAATTCCACCTCCTCAACTGGCACTACATGAGATGGATCCGATCGATAACGGGGTAACATTGAAACAGGGGACACATTGTGCAATTGCTTCAACTCCGAAGCTAATTCTAACTGATATGCCACAGGTTCGACCCGTTTTAAATCCTGATAAGGTCCAATGAACCTGGGACTTAATTTCCCTTTGCGACCAAATCTCATCACCTTTTTCCAAGGTGAAACCTTTAGGAATACTTGATCCCCCACAGCAAACTCTATTTCTTTCCACTTAAAATCTGCGTACGACTTTTGTCTATCAGATGCTTCTTTTAACCGAGCCCGAATTACCTTAACTTTTTCTTCGGATTCAGTCACTATTTCTGGACCCAAAACATGTCGTTCCCCTAGTTCTGTCCAACATGTAGGAGTGCGACACTTCCGTCTATATAGTGCTTAATATGGTGCAATCTGAATACTGGCTTGGTAACTGTTGTTGTACGCAAATTCTGCTAACAGTAAGAACTCCTCCCAGCTTCCTCTGAAATCCATCACACAACCCCTTAACATATCCTCTAAAACTTGAATTACTCGCTCAGACTGGCCGTCAGACTGTGGATGAAATGTCGTACTGAAGTCCAATCTGGTGCCCAAAGCCTGATGCAATGCTTTCCAAAATTGATACGTAAACCTCGGATCCCTATCTAAAATAATTGACACCGACACTCCATGCAATCTCACAATCTCAAACCACATATATCTTCGCCAATTTTGCAAAGAGTAATCAACTAAGCGGGATAAAATGCCTGATTTCGTCAATCGGTCCACTATCACCCATACCGAATCTTTCTTAGTAGGCGTAGGAGGAAGCCCACCAACAAAATCCATGGTGATTTTCTCCCACTTCCACTGCGGAATCTTTATCGGCTGTAGCAATCCCGAAGGTACTTGATGTTTAGCCTTGACTTGTTGACACGTTAAGCACTTTCCTACAAACTCTGTAACTTCCTGCTTAAGACCAGGCCACCAAAACTGATCTCGCAAATCTCGGTATAACTTACTTCCTCCAGGATGCATAGCATAGGGGCTACCATGCGATTCCTGAAGAATCTTTTGCCTCAACTCCTGATCCCTCGGCATACAGACTTTGCCTTTAAAACACAATACCCCATCGCTGTTAATACCAAAATCTTCTAATTCCCCACTCTGCACCTGCCGAAGCTTAGTACTCAGATCATCGTCTACCAATTGTCTCTCTTTCACTTGACTCAACCACGTCGGCTTTACTTGTAATTCTGCCAACAAGCTTCCGTCATTGTAAAGACTAAGAGGTGCAAACAACGCCCTTAGATCTGATACCACTTTCCAACTTAGAGCATCTGCCACCATATTTGCCTTGCCCGGGTGGTACTCGATAAAACAGTCGTAATCTTTCAACAATTCTATCCACCTTCGCTGTCTCAAATCCAGCTCCTTCTGAGTCAATAGATATTTCAAACTCTTGTGGTCCGTGTATATCACTGACTTTTCCCCGTATAAATAATGTCTCTAAACTTTAAGAGCAAAGAATACAGCTGCCAACTCCAAATCATGCATCGGGCAATTAACCTCGTGTGGTCTCAACTGCCGAGACGCATACGCAACTACCTTCCCGTCTTGCATCAGAACACATCCTAATCCTGTATGAGAAGGGTCACAATACATGACGAAATCCTTCCCTGCCTCAGGCTGAATCAAAATCGGAGCTTCAGTCAAAACCCTCTTAAGCTTCTCAAAGCTCTCTTGCTACTTATCAGCCCACACGAAAGGTACTTCCTTTCTCAACAATTTCGTTAAAGGTGCAGCTATCGATGAGAATCCTTCGACAAATATTCTGTAATAGCTTGCTAAACCCAAGAAACTACGAACCTCAGTTACGGACTTAGGTGGTTTCCAATCTAGTACTGCCTCAATCTTCCGAGGATCCACCCTTATTCCTTCCGCAGACACCACATGGCCTAAGAACGCAACTTCTTTCAGCTAAAATTCACACATGCTGAATTTGGCATATAGTTTCTTCTCCCTTAAAACTTGCAACACAATCCGGAGATGCTTATCATGTTCCATTTCAGACTTAGAATATACCAAGATGTCATCTATGAATACCACGACGAACTGATCCAAGTAGGGTTGGAAAACCCAATTCATCATATCCATGAACGTAGCTGGGGCGTTCGTCAAACTGAATGGCATTACCAGAAATTCATAATGCCCATATCTTGTTCAGAAAGTTGTCTTATGCATATCCGCCTCTTTCACTTTAAGCTGATGATACCCCGACCTTAGATCTATCTTTGAGAATACCGTAACTCCCTTAAGCTGATCGAACAAGTCGTCGATTCTCAGCAAACGATACTTGTTCTTGATGGTCAGCTTATTCAACTGCCGGTAATCTATACACATCCTTATCGCTCCGTCCTTCTTCTTCACGAATGGAACAGGTGCTCCCAATGGAGACACACTAGGTCAGATAAATCCACGATCAAGTAACTCCTGGATCTGAGCCTTAAGCTCAACCAACTCCTTCGGTGCCATTCTATACGGAGCAATAGAAATTGGCGTCGATCCAGCCAATAATTCAATCCCAAATTCTACCTCTCGATCCGGAGGTAATCCTGGAAGTTCTCCCGGAAAAACATCTTCAAATTCTCTTACAGTCCTAACTCCTTCAACAGTTGCTTCTTTAGCCTCCAAGGCACTAACCAACATCAGAAAAGCCACACATCCCTTTCTAACCATCTTTTCTACCTTAAGAGCGGATACTACATTTGATAAGTAGTTCCGTCTCTCGCCCATCACTACAACTTCTTTGTCATCAATAGTTCTTAAGGACATCCGCTTAGCAGCACAATCCACATTTGCACGATATTTCACTAGCCAGTCCATGCCTAAGATCAGGTCGAATTCTCCGAATGGCAACTCCATTAAATCAGCCGAAAATTGCATCTCTTGAACTTCTAAAGGCACTTCCTTAAAAAGTTTATCTATTACTACTGTCTGCCCTAAAGAACTAAGTACAGTCATCTTCCTAGGTACAGTCTCAGAAGTCACATGCAAAGTTCCAGATACTTCACTAGCGATATATGAGTGAGTTGACCCTATATCTATCAAAGCAATAAAGGGTAACCCAGAAATCAGAAACGTACCCGTGATAACATCAGGTGCATCACTATCTTCTCTACGATGAACTGCATATACCAAACCTGGCTGTCTCACCTCAGAGCTACCACTACCTCTGCCTGAAGTTCCGCGACCTCTACCAGAACCATTACCTCTTCCATTTGGACCACGACCCCTTATCGGCTGCTGTCCACCTCTGCCAGCCTGATTAACACCACGACCTCTTTGACGGTTCTTATCTGAATTCATCGGGCAATCCTTGATCATATGATCTTTAGACCCGCACTTGAAACATCCCCCGATCTTTTTCCAACATTCTCTTGGGTGCATCTTCCCACATTGAGCACAAGTACGATATTGTCCTCCCGTAGCAGTCTGTTGACCTCGCGCCCATCAACTCTTGGTTTCTTTTGAAAATTTTCGGATGACCCAGAAGACCCAAAGCTCCTCTTATTCTTATTCTGGCCTCTGTCCGGTTACATCTTTCGATCGCTTAACTTCTTCAGCTATCCTTGCCCTTTCTACTAAGACTGCAAAGTCTCTTTCTCGGTGCGAAGCAATCAACACTCACAGCTCATCTCTCAGTCCATCCTCAAATCTGACACACCGCTCATATTCAATAGCTACTATCCCTCTAGCATATCGGCTAAGTCGCAAGAACTCTGCTTCACACTCAGCTATTGACTTATTTCCTTGTACTAAATTCAGAAACGCCTTTCTCTGGGAGTCGATGTAGCTAGCTCCAACATATTTCCCTTCAAATTTAACTTTGAAATGCCCCCAATCCACTCGATCCACAGGGGTACTCTCCTTGATAGTGAGCCACCACTGGTAGGCCTCATCACAACAGCACCTTTCAGCTTTTCTTTAGCAGTGCAGTCTAAATCATCCATGATCCTCTCGATCGCCTCTAACCAAGACTCGCTACATTTGGGGCTACTCAGATACTCCCTAAAACCTCAGCTCCATTTGATCTAAGTCTCTCGACCTCGACTTTTGAGACCCATTTCCGTACTAGCTTCTACTACTCGTTTCAAAACTTCATGACCTGACTTGTGATCTTGCATCACCTCCTTCATTTTGCTCTTGAAATTCCACCCCAACAAATTGGTGGCGGAACTTCATTTTCGAACCTTGACCAGATCTAGCTGGTTCCGACACGACCATTCTTCCTCTACCGCATCCACGACGACCACGTCCCCTAGAACTCATGCCTACTACGCGTCTTATCTGTTTTTACGAAAAAGTTTTATGCATTAGGGTCTTTTCACTTCTTATTAAAAGAAAGTTTTATGCAACAGATATTTATTCAGTGGTTTTCCGTAGTAGTACACATACACCTAGGGTCCATGTCTCTAAAGTATAGTTTCCTTAGGCATATCATACATTCATATCACTTTTTCAATAAAAGTACTTACGATGGACTGGGCCGAAAACTGGGTGCCATGCTTCTATAAAACCATTTAACTTAAGAAAACTTTCAAAAGTCATTTGGGCTAAATTTTGAAAAAATTGTGGGCTTCAAAACCCAAAGTGAGAGTTTAAAAGCGGGCTCGATACCAAGTTGAAACACCCCAAACCAAATTCAAAAAGCTGACCGGATTTGATATGTTCCTCGAATAAAACTTTAGCAATTTCTCATTTTGTTTAAAAAAACTTGATGAATTTGTATAAAAGCAGTTAGCTTAATATTTAGGTTAAAATTAAATTTAAATAAATTTGTATCTTCTTAAAACATTATTTTTAAGAGAAATTTATAAGTTAAAAGAAAACCAAATTTTATGAAAAATTTTACTTATTATTGTAAAACATATATATATTAGTGTCAAAAGCAGTTTAAATTATTTATCGAAAACCATTTAGTTATTTAATTAAATATTGTTCATGGCGAATAAAATCCAAGCATAAAAATTAAAAGCAGTTCATAGTGGCCTTATTACAAAAATAGCAAAACCCATAATAAATTCTAAGTAATAAAAATACGCTTAATAGGTATAATTAAGAGAAACATCTGAAATACTTTTGTTGAGCAATGGCCACTACGTAGTCCCCGCTGACCAGATCCATCATGCAAAGAGTCATCTGAAAAATTATCCCACAAAAGGGGTGAGTCATAAACTCAATGTGTAACAAAAACACTAAAAGCCCAATTGATCATGGCCTTTAAGCCCATTTAATAACACATATTGCCATAAGCCCAATCAAGTCATATTTAGTCATAAGCCCATTTTATAGCAAATCAAATAAAATCATTTAGAAATCACATGGATAAATATATAATGAAATGCAAACCCGCCCACCTAAATATCCATCCGCTACACACCACCGTACCAACCAATCACATCGTGGGATTACTAAATTGACCTCCATCCGCTACACACCATCGAAGGCGATTCTTTGCAGTCAACATGCACATCGCCCTTATAATTTTGTGGCGTGGCCACCAGACAATTGTGACCGAAGTCACCGGATTTCAAATGTGTGACCGAAGTCACCAGATTTCAAATATGTGACCGAAGTCACCAGATTCACATATGTGACCGAAGTCACGGATATTGTGGTAAAACCACCAGAATACTTCCCCTTTATCAATAACACCCATATGCCCATGCACATACATATCATTTAGTTTTCATGCCTTTTACCCCAAAATCATAGCAAAATCATATTTATCTCACATTTAGGCATATAGCAAAATTAGCAAAATATTGGGGTTAAACATACACGAATATCAGTATACCCTTTGAATGGTACCCGCAACCATTCTTACACATATTTTCATACAAATCACATTTATTATAGATCTATGAGATTTTAGTATAATGTTACACACCTTATGACAGTGAGAACGATACCTTCCCGCTCGTCAACACCTAGTTAATTATCACACTTGATTAGAACACACTAATATTTATAATCTATACTATTGATGAGAGATCTAAATCCTTACCCTCGGAATCTCGAACAACCGATATATGTGGTTTCTCTCCGATAGATGGATCAAAACCCGATGACAACCCACTAAAGAAAAGTGGTTCGGTTGTACGCACGACTTCAAATAAATGATCTTCGTTAGCAGAGGATCCACAACCCGGTGGAAAATCTCTTATCGCCGATACAGCCCTTCGTTTGAAGTTTGAGGGTGTAACAGAGCCTCCCATCTTCCAAACACTCCTTACCGCTCTTTTCGAACCTATCTTGTTTGTCTCGAACTCTCCCCTAAAATAAAGTTGATTAGTAATCTATCTAAAAGAAACGATATAACCGAAAATGATAATTCTTACCTTGGTTGATTCCGAATGATCTCTCCTAAAATGTTGGTTTCCAAAAAGAATCCTTAAAATCCCTTTCAAAGGTTCGGCCAAGGAGAAAATATGAGAGTTAGATTTCTAAAATCGAAAATTTCGAAAGAAAATAAAAAGAATGATTTGCAAAAAATCCTTACTCGACTACTTGGAGATTCGGCCTTATTGATTTAGAAGAATAGAAATGGTGATTTCGGTTTGGACAAAATGAGAAGAGAAAAGAGAGTTTTTTTGTCTATGATGGTTTTGGGTTTTCAACAAGAGAAAAGAAGAAGAAGATGAAAATAGAAAATGGAAGTTTCGGCCTTAGCAAGGTAAATAAGAAGAGAAATTTGATAGAAGGAGATGATTTGATTTTTGGTAGAAGATGGTTTCGGTTGAAAGTGAAGAAGAAGAAGATGATGATGATCAAAAGAAAAGAAATGGGTTTAGAAGTTTATGTGCATTCGGCCATGAGGGAAAAAGTGAAGAAAAATAGGTCTTTGAACTTTGGTACTTTCGGTTACAAAGAGAAGAGAAAGATATTATGTTTTGGAGAATAAGAACTAGAAAGACTTCACAAAACCGAAATGGTAAATTGCAAAAGACTAAAAGAAGAGAAAAAGGCTTCTCTTTTGTGTAATAGGCAATCGGCTAAGAACAAGGTTTTGGAGAGAAAAGAAATGATGCACAAATTGGTTAAAGCTTTGGCCAACTATCCCCCTAATGCCTATGCAAAAATTCGGCCAACCCTTACCAACATGATCCCCTTTTTCCTCCTCATTTCTTCCCCATCAATCCCTTGATTCCAAACACAATTAAACCATCCCCCCTTATCCCCTAAAGCCGACTAGGGTCATGGTCAAATGACCATGAAAAAGCTTCCAAAACATTATCCTTTCTTCAAGCCTTTTGTTCCCCTATCTTACCTTAATTTCATGATTCCATGCCATAACTTCTAGCTTGCCTTTTACATATGGTCTACTAACCAAAAATAAAAAGATGTCCATCCATTCTAGAATAATCTTGGCCGACATTTTAGGAAAGAAAACAAAAAAAAATTAAAATTCTTCCACTTGCTAACTAGGGGATTCGAACCTCTCCCCTCAAGCATTCATCCATGCGCCCTTACCACCTTGCAAATTGACTTATTATGCTTAAAACCTCTTGTCAATATTTCTTAAAGCCTATCTTGCTCAGCTCCATCTTAATTATTAAAAATTTAATATTTCTCTAAGCATTCACTTACATATTTGAAGTTCAAAAAACTTCCCTAAACACACTCAATTATACTTAGGCATGCAACAACATTCAATTAAGTAAAGATGCATAACCCCTTAATTCAGGATGTTACAGTTCTACCCCCTTAAAAAAAATTTTGGCCTCGAAATTACCTTGCTAGAACAAGTGAGGGTATTGCTGTCGCATCGCTTCCTCTGGCTCCCATGAAGCTTCTTTTGATCCATGATTACGCCATAACACTTTGACGAGAGGAACCGATTTTCTCCGTAACACCTTTACATCCCGTTCCATGATTTGAATTGGCTCCTCTTCATAAGACAAATCTGGTATTAATTCCACCTCCTCAACTGGCACTACATGAGATGGATCCGACCGGTAACGGCGTAACATTGAAACATGGGACACATTGTGCAATTGCTTCAACTCCGAAGGCAATTCTAACTGATATGCCACAGGTCTGACCCGCTTCAAAACCCGATAAGGTCCAATGAACCTGGGACTTAACTTCCCTTTGCGACCAAATCTCATCACCTTTTTCCAAGGTGAAACCTTTAGGAATACTTGATCCCCCACAGCAAACTCTATTTCTTTTCGCTTAAGATCCGCGTACGACTTTTGTCTATCAGATGCATCTTTTAATCGAGCCCGAATTACCTTAACTTTTTCTTCGGATTCAGTCACTATTTCTGGACCCAAAACATGTCGTTCCCCTGGTTCTGTCCAACACGTAGGAGTGCGACACTTCCGTCTATATAGTGCTTCATATGGTGCCATCCGAATCTTGGCTTGGTAAGCTGTTGTTGTACATAAATTTCGCTAACGGTAAGAACTCCTCCCGACTTCCTCTCAAATCCATCACACATCCCTTAACATATCCTCTAAAACTTGAATTACTCGCTCAGACTGGCCGCCAGACTGTGGATGAAATGCCGTACTGAAGTCCAATCTGGTGCCCAAAGCCTGATGCAATGCTTTCCAAAACCGAGACGTAAACCTCGGATCCCTATCTAAAATAATTGACACCGGCACTCCATGCAATCTCACAATCTCAGCCACATATATCTTCGCCAATTTTTGCAAAGAGTAATCAACCCGAACTGGGATAAAATGCAAAGATTTCGTCAATCGGTCCACTATCACCCATACCGAATCTTTCCTAGTAGGCGTAGGAGGAACCCCACTAACAAAATCCATGGTGATTTTCTCCCACTTCCGCTGCAGAATCTTTATCGGCTGTAGCAACCCCGAAGGTACTTGATGTTCAGCCTTGACTTGTTGACAAGTTAAGCACTTTCCTACAAACTCTGTAACTTCTCGCTTAAGACCAGGCCACCAAAACTGATCTCGCAAATCTCGGTATAACTTACTTCCTCCAGGATGCATAGCATAGGGGCTACCATGCGATTCCTGAAGAATCTTTTGCCTCAACCCCTGATCCCTCGACATACAGACTTTGCCTTTGAAACACAATACCCCATCGCTGTTAATACCAAAATCTTCTAATTCCCCACTCTACACCTGCCAAAGTTTAGTACTCAGATCATCGTCTACCAATTGTCTCTCTTTCACTTGACTCAACCACGTCGGCTTTACTTGTAATTCTGCCAACAAGCTTCCGTCATTGTAAAGACTAAGAGGTGCAAACAATGCCCTTAGATCTAACACCACTTTCCAACTTAGAGCATCTGCCACCACATTTGCCTTGCCCGGGTGGTACTCGATAAAACAGTCGTAATCTTTCAACAATTCTATCCACCTTCGCTGTCTCAAATTCAGCTCCTTCTGAGTCAGTAGATATTTCAGACTCTTGTGGTCCGTGTATATCACTGACTTTTCCCCGTATAAATAATGTCTCCAAACTTTAAGAGCAAAGACTACAGCTGCCAACTCCAAATCATGCGTCGGGTAATTAACCTCGTGTGGTCTCAACTGCCGAGACGCATACATAACTACCTTCCTGTCTTGCATCAGAACACATCCTAATCCCGTATGAGAAGCGTCGCAATACACGACGAAATCCTTCCCTGCCTCAGGCTGAATCAAAACCGGAGCTTCAGTCAAAACCCTCTTAAGCTTCTCAAAGCTCTCTTGCTGCTTACCAGCCCACACGAAAGGTACTTTCTTTCTCAACAATTTCGTTAAAGGTGCAACTATCGATGAGAATCCTTCGACAAATCTTCTGTAATAGCTTGCTAAACCTAAGAAACTATCAACCTCAGTTACGAACTTAGGTGGTTTCCAATCTAGTACTGCCTCAATCTTCCGAGGATCCACCCTTATTCCTTCCGCAGACACCACATGGCCTAAGAACGCAACTTCTTTCAGCCAAAATTCACACTTGCTGAATTTGGCATATAGTTTCTTCTCCCTTAAAACTTGCAACACAATCCGGAGATGCTTATCATGTTCCATTTCAGACTTAGAATATACCAAGATGTCGTCTCTGAATACCACGATGAACTGATCCAAGTAGGGTTGGAAAACCCGATTCATCATATCCGTGAACGCAGCTGGGGCGTTC
This sequence comes from Gossypium rotundifolium, assembly GCA_025506655.1. Lineage (NCBI taxonomy): Eukaryota > Viridiplantae > Streptophyta > Magnoliopsida > Malvales > Malvaceae > Gossypium > Gossypium rotundifolium. Next base: position 124,517,834 of record CP106727.1, read on the forward strand.
GTCAATCCGAATGGCATTACCAGAAATTCATAATGCCTATATCTTGTTTGAAAAGCTGTCTTATGGATATCCGCTTCTTTCACTTTAAGCTGATGATACCCCGACCTTAGATCTACACTTTAAGCTGATGATACCCCGACCTTAGATCTATCTTTGAGAATACCGCATCTCCCTTAAGCTGATCGAACAAGTCATCGATTCTCGGCAAAGGATACTTGTTCTTGATGGTCAGCTTATTCAACTGCCGGTAATCTATACACATCCTCATCGCTCCGTCCTTCTTCTTCACGAATAGGACTGGTGCTCCCCATGGAGACACATTAGGTCAGAGAAATCCACGATCAAGTAACTCCTAGATCTGAGCCTTAAGCTCAACCAACTCCTTCGGTGCCATTCTATACGGAGCAATAGAAACGGCATCGTTCGTGCAATAATTCAATCCCAAATTCTACCTCTCGATCCGGAGGTAATCACGGAAGTTCTTAGGAAAAATATCTTCAAATTCTCTTACGATCCGACTCCTTCAGCGATTGCTTCTTTAGCCTCCAAGGCACTAACCAACATCGGAAAAGCCATACATCCCTTTCTAACCATCTTTTACGCCTTAAGGCGGATACTACATTTGATAAGTAGTTCCGTCTCTCGCCCATCACTACAACTTCTTTGTCATCAATAGTTCTTAAGGACATCCGCTTAGCAGCACAATCCACATTTGCATGATATATCACTAGCCAGTCCATGCCTAAGATCAGGTCGAATTCTCCGAATGGCAACTCCATTAAATTAGCCGAAAATTGCATCCCTTGAACTTCTAAAGGCACTTCCTTAAAAAGTTTGTCTATTACTACTGTCTGCCCTAAAGATCTAAGTACAGTTATCTTCCTAGGTACAGTCTCAGAAGTCACATGCAAAGTTCCAGATACTTCACTAGCGATATATGAGTGAGTTGGCCCTATATCTATCAAAGCAATAAAGGGTAACCCAAAAATCAAAAACGTACCCGTGATAACATCAGGTGCATCACTGTCTTCTCTATGATGAACTGCATATACCAAACCTGGCTGTCTCGCCTCAGAGCTACCACTGCCTCTGCCTGAAGTTCCGCGACCTCTACCAGAACCATTACCTCTTCCATTTGGACCACGACCCCTTATCGGCTGCTGTCCACCTCTGCCAGCCTGATTAACACCCTGACCTGCTGGGCGATTCTTATCTGAATTCATCGGGCAATCCTTGATCATATGATCTTTAGACCCGCACTTGAAACATCCCCCGGTCTTTTTCCAACATTCTCCCGGGTGCATCTTCCCACATTGAGCACAAGTACGATGTTGTCCTCCCGTAGCAGTCTGTTGACCTCACGCCCATCAACTCTTGGTTTCTTTTGAAAATTCCCGAATGACCCTAAAGACCCAAAGCTCCTCTTATTCTTATTCTGGCCTCTGTCCCGGTTCTGTCTTTCAGTCCGTTTAACTTCTTCAGCTATCCTTGCCCTTTCTACTAGAGACTGCAAAGTCTCTTTCTTGGTGCGGAGCAATCAACACTCGCAGCTCATCTCTCAGTCCATCCTCGAATCTGACACACCGCTCATATTCAATAGCTACTATCCCTCTAGCATATCGGCTAAGTCGCAAGAACTCTGCTTCATACTCAGCTATTGACTTATTTCCTTATACTAAATTTAGAAACGCCTTTCTCTGGGAGTCGATGTAGCTAGCTCCAACATATTTCCCTTTAAATTTAACTTTGAAATACCCCCAATCCACTCGATCCACAGGGGTACTCTCCTTGATAGTGAGCCACCACTGGTAGGCCTCATCACAACATCACCTTTCAGCTTTTCTTCAACAGTGCAGTCTAAATCGTCCATGATCCTCTCGACTGCCTCTCACTAGTACTCCGCTACATTTGGGGCTACTCCAGATACTCCCCTAAAAACCTTAGCTCCATTTGATCTAAGTCTCTCAGCTACTGACTTTCGAGACCTATTTCCCGTACTAGCTTCTGCTATTCGTTTCAAAACTCGCAGCAGAGCTTGTGATACTGCATCACCTCCTTCATTTTGCTCTTGAAATTCCACCCCAACAACTGGTGGCGGAACTTCATTTTTGGAACCTTGACCAGATCTAACTGGTTCCGACACAGCCATTCTTCCTCTACCGCGTCCACGACGACCACGTCCCCTAGAACTCATGTCTACTACGCGTCTTATCTATTTTTACGAAAAAGTTTTATGCATTAGGGTCTTTTCACTTCTTATTAAAAGAAAGTTTTATGCAACAGATATTTATTCAGTGGTTTTTCCGTAGTAGTACACATACACCTAGGGTCCATGTCTCTAAAGTATAGTTTCCTTAGGCTTATCATACATTCATATCACTTTTTCAATAAAAGTACTTACCGATGGACTGGCTGAAACTCTGGTGCCATGCTTCTATAAAACCATTTAACTTAAGAAAACTTTCAAAAAGTCATTTGGGCTAAATTTTGAAAACGTTGTGGGCTTCAAAACCCAAGGCTGAGAGTTTAAAACTGGGCTCTGATACCAAGTTGAAACACCCCAAACCCGGCCCAAAAAGCCTGACCGGATTTGATATGTTCCTCGAATAAAACTTTAGCAATTTCTCGTTTTGTTTAAAAAAACTTGATGAATTTGTATAAAAGCAGTTAGCTTAATATTTAGGTTAAAATTAAATTTAAATAAATTTGTATCTTCTTAAAACATTATTTTTAAGAGAAATTTATAAGTTAAAAGAAAACCAAATTTTATGAAAAATTTTACTTATTATTGTAAAACATATATATATTAGTGTCAAAACAGTTTAAATTATTTATCAAAACCATTTAGTTATTTAATTAAATATTGTTCATGGCGAATAAAAATCTAAGCATAAAAATTAAAAACAATTCATAGTGGCCTTATTACAAAAATAGCAAAACCCATAATAAATTCTAAGTAATAAAAATACGCTTAATAGGTATAATTAAGAGAAACATCCGAAATACTTTTGTTGAGCAATGGCCACCACGTAGTCCCCGTTGACCCGATCCATCATGCTAAGAGTCATTTGAAAAATTATCCCACAAAAGGGGTGAGTCATAAACTCAATGTGTAACAAAAACACTAAAAGCCCAATTGATCATGGCCTTTAAGCCCATTTAATAACACATATTGCCATAAGCCCAATTAAGTCATATTTAGTCATAAGCCCATTTTTATAGCAAATCAAATAAAATCATTTAGAAATCACATGGATAAATATATAATGAAATGCAAACCCGGCCCACCTAAATATCCATCCGCTACACACCACCCGTACCAACCAATCACACCGTGGGGATTACTAAATCGACCCTCCATCCGCTACACACCATCGAAGGCAGTTGCTGCAGTCAACATGCACATCGCCCTTATAATTTTGTGGCGTGGCCACCAGACAATTGTGACCGAAGTCACCGGATTTCAAATGTGTGACCGAAGTCACCAGATTTCAAATATGTGACCGAAGTCACCAGATTCACATATGTGACCGAAGTCACCGGATATTGTGGTAAAACCACCAGAATACTTCCCCTTTATCAATAACACCCATATGCCCATGCACATACATATCATTTAGTTTTCATGCCTTTTACCCCAAAATCATAGCAAAATCATATTTATCTCACATTTAGGCATATAGCAAAATTAGCAAAATATTAGGGTTAAACATACCTGAATATCGTATACCACTTGAATGGTACCATAACCATTCTTACACATCTTTTCATACAAATCACATTTATTATAGATCTATGAGATTTTAGTATAATGTTACACACCTTATGACAGTGAGAACAATACCTTCCCGCTCGTCAACACCTAGTTAATTATCACACTTGATTAGAACACACTAATATTTATAATCTATACTATTGATGAGAGATCTAAATCGTTACCCTCGAAATCTCGAACAACCGATATATGTGGTTTCTCTCCGATAGATGGATCAAAACCCGATGACAACCCACTAACGAAAAGTGGTTCGGTTATGCATACGACTTCAAATAAACGATCTTCGTTAGTAGAGGATCCACAACACGGTAGAAAATCTCTTATCGCCGACTGACCCTTCATTTGAAGTTTGAGGGTATAATGAGCCTCCCTCTTCCAAACACTCCTTACCGCTCTTTTGAACCTATCTTGTTCGTCTCGAACTCTCCCTAAAATAAAGTTGATTAGTAATCTATCTAAAAGAAACGATATAACCAAAATGATAATTCTTACCTTGGTTGATTAGAATGATCTCTTCTAAAACGTTGGTTTTCAAAAAGAATCCTTAAAATCCCTTCAAAGGTTCGCCAAGGAGAAAATATGAGAGTTAGATTTCTAAAATCGAAAATTCGAAAGAAAATAAAAAGAATGATTTGTAGAAAATCCTTACTCGACTACTTGGAGATTCGGCCTTATTGATTTAGAAGAATAGAAATGGTGATTTTGGTTTGGACAAAATGAGAAGAGAAAAGAGAGTGTTTTTGTCTATGATGGTTTCCGGTTTTCAACAAAAGAAAAAAAGAAGAAGATGAAAATAGAAAATGGAAGTTTCGGCCTTAGCAAGGTAAATAAGAAGAGAAATTTGAAAGAATGAGATGATTTAATTTTTGGTAGAAGATGGTTTCGGTTGAAAGTGAAGAAGAAGAAGATGATGATGATCAAAAGAAAAGAAATGGGTTTAGAAGTTTATGTGCATTCGGCCATGAGGGAAAAAGTGAAGAAAAATAGGTCTTTGAACTTTGGTACTTTCGGTTACAAAAGAAGAGAAAGATATTATGTTTTGGAGAATAAGAACTAGAAAGACTTCACAAAACCGAAATGGTAAATTGCAAAAGACTAAAAGAAGAGAAAAGGCTTCTCTTTTGTGTAATAGGCAATCGGCTAAGAACAAGGTTTTGGAGAGAAAGAAATGATACACAAATTGGTTAAAGTTTTGGCCAACTATCCCCTAATGCCTATGCAAAAATTCGCCAACCCTTACCAACATGATCCCTTTTCCTCCTCATTTCTTCCCCATCAATCCCTTGATTCCAAACACAATTAAACCATCCCCTTAGCCCTAAAGTCGACTAGGTTCATGGTCAAATGACCATAAAAAGCTTCAAAACATTATCCTTTCTTCAAGCCTTTTGTCCCCTATCTTACCTTAATTTCATGATTCCATGCCATAACTTCTAGCTTGCCTTTTACATATGGTCTACTAACCAAAAATAAAAAGATGTCCATCCATTCTAGAATAATCTTGGCCGACACTTGAGGAAAGAAAACAAAAAAAATTAAAATTCTTCCACTTGCTAACTAGGGATTCGAACCTCTCCCTCAAGCATTCATCCATGCGCCCTTACCACCTTGCCAATTGACTTATTATGCTTAAAACCTCTTGTCAATATTTCTTAAAGCCTATCTTGCTCAGCTCCATCTTAATTATTAAAAATTTAATATTTCTCTAAGCATTCACTTACATATTTGAAGTTCGAAAAACTTCCCAAAACACACTCAATTATACTTAGGCATGCAACAACATTCAATTAAGTAAAGATGCATAACCCCTTAATTCAGGATGTTACATCGAAGCAAAAGTTCATATACCCCTGAAGATGTAGTGGATTGGAATGAAGCTACTCGAATAAGAAAATCACCAAATGAAGTCAAAAATCGACAAACACAGGGCAGAATTGGCCCTTTTAAAGTCTTTGCTTTATTCCCGTTACGACAATGAGCAAAGAGGGAAGTGAAGGAACCAATTTATGCCCGGGCCTATTTAAACCAAACCAAACCAAGGAGAAACAGAAAATAAAAAACCATAATAATAACCAAAATTAAACGGAATCCAAAATAGCCCAATCAGTCCAAATTACAATACAGATCCAAATACCTAACCCTTAACCCACTTACAGCCCAACAAACTAACCCAAAATTTTAAACCCAATCTGAAGAGCCCGAATGGCCCAAATAATTTCGGCCAAAAGAAAACCTAGGGGAGTTTCTATTTTCTCCAACGACGTAAGCCAAAATAGCGCTGCAAGTAGCCTTCTCCCCAATGCGCTCGCCACGTCCATGCGTACGACCATCGTACGGCCACACATTCCGTACCTGCGAGAATGAAAAACGATAGCAAAGCAAAAACAAAGAAAAAGAAAACAGTTGTATTTTTTATGTTATTTTGATTTTCATTTCGGCTTTAAAAGGCCCGAAAACAAACCATTGTGATCTCCTTTTACGAATAGAAAATTGATATCAAAAAAGAAAATATCAGAGATTAGCGCAAGGTTTTTTTCCTTTTCTTTATTTTGCTTTCATTATTTTCTTTTTCTTCAAAACTGACCACTGTTTTACACAAAAAAAAATATCAATACAAAATAAAAACATATCAAAAAACGAAGGTTCTCTTTGTTTTGTTCCTTTTTTATGCTTTTTGAATCTTTTCATTTAGATATATAAGGTTTTTTATTTCATTTTTAAAACTATACATATTATAATATAAATATTTAAATATATATATATATACTGTTTTGATTTCCACCATCGCGCGCGGTGGTGACGATTTACCAATCCAATCCGGATTGGCGCAAGCACAGGGCCAAAACCCTAGCAGAGAAGAAGACCCCCCCTTTTTTTGCTTTTTTTTTTACAAATGGTAGAAATGAAAAAAAAAGAGAAAAATTTGGTTTTATAAGTGATGCAAAACGATGTCGTTTGGGGCCTGTTTCATAGGCCTCAAAACGGCGCCGTTTAGGCACACGACCGTGCGTGACCCGACTCGGGGTGGATCCGCGTGTTTTCCATTATTGGAAAATTTGTTCATTTGGTCCTCCCTCCTTTCCTGATCTTTCAAATTAGTTTATTTTTTATTTTTTAATTTTTGCCCCAAATTTTTTTCAGTTGCATTTTGGTCCATTCGAACGACGTCGTTTTAGAAGGCAGGGATTAATTTCTCTTTTGGTCCTTCTCTGTTATCCACGCGTTCAATATGGTCCTCTTTTTTTATTTATTCGCGAATTCGCCCCCAGATTTCTGTTTTCATTTAAAATTAGTCCTATGTTGTTAGTTTTGTTATTATTTAATTAGTTTTAACATTATGTTCATTATTTTATCATTGTTATTATTTTAAAAATTACTATTAATGTACTATTATTATTACTAATATATTTGATTAATTATGTTTTCGTTACTATCACTTTGTTAATATTTATTTATCTATTGTTTGTGAACATATTTATCATATTGTTATTTAATTTCCAATTTTAAATCTTTCATCATTTGTATTGTTGTTATAAATATTTTTTGAATGTAGTATTTATTTATTTATTGATTTACCATTAGCTTTTATTTTTGTTATTATTCTCTTTTCTTTATTCTTTTTATATTATTTGATATATATTGTTGGTTTTAAATTTTATTTTATTGTAGTTTATTTTGGCCTTTATGTTGGCTATTTACATTGTTACCCTTGTTTTATTCTATCATGTATTGATATTATAATTCACCTTTCATTTTATAAAACCATATCACATTTTATCCAATTTTAAGAAATAAGCAGTTACTTCGTGTTCTAAGATTCGAAAGAAATCGAGTCCTAACTTACTAGGTTCTGATTTTTCTCGTTGAATCTAAAGAACTAATTATCTTTTTTAAGTTAAATAAAAACTACTTCTCGGGAATTCGAAAACGTTGCGTCCTAACTCACTGGATGTGACATTTTGTTATCTCAAAATAAGGATTTCCAAAATAAAGGTAAGTTCCGTATTCAGGAATTTTGAGAAACCGTGCCCTAACGTGCTGGGTTTCGGTGTTTCGTTTGACCAAATAATCGAATATCCTTTTAAGATTTCATTCGTGTTTTCTTAATTTTAAAAATAAGCCAATATCTTGTGTTTGGAAATGCGAGAAATCGTGCCCTAACGTGCTGGGTTTTGGTTTTTTCGTATGACCAAACCCTCGAGTATCCTTTTAAAAAAATTTCAATGCATGAATTTTGGAAATTACAAGATGATCTTGATATCGTGGGTTTGAAATGTCATACCTTAACGTGTTGGGCGTGAGGTTTCATTCTTTCGGAATAAGATAATTTTAACATCCACTTTATTTGTTTTAAAAAAGTTATTATATTTTAAATCCTTTCAAATTCTCGACGTTAGGACATTAATTAATCAATTTGGTACCAATTTTGGGCATTGCGGGGGTGCTAATCCTCCCTCGTACATAACCGACTCTAGAACTCGTTTTCTTAGATTTCGTAGACTAAAATTATTGTTTTAATAAATCAAAATATTTTATTAAAATAATCCATCTGAAGGTGATCCGATCACACCTCGGATAAAAGATCGGTGGCGACTCCATTTGTCATTTTAAAGTTGATACCCATTTTCCAAACCTTGAAAAAAATGGTTTCGACAGACAATATAAGAATATCATCAGAGAGGGAGAGAAGTGAAACTTCCTGAATTTTGGATGATATTCATGGAATAATAAATGCGGAATTGTAGATATAACCAAGTGAAGTCCATGATTCTGAGCAACTATTAAGAAAAATAAACACAACTGTGGAAGAAGATTAAGGGATTACTCGATTAGGAATAATTATAAAAAAACTAAAATATAGTTCAAAATATGAAAGATAAGTCTTTGAAAATATGATACGAAACATAAAAGAAAATAGACTAAAATAAAAATAAAAATAAAAATAAAATAAATGGACTCAAAGGTCCTCATCGTTAGATGCATCGCGAGGTGACAGTACTGAAGGTGAAATATTGAGATGGTGGCATATTTGCTGTAAGGTGGCCTCAAGACTATCGAACCGCTGATAACACTGCTGCTCAAAGCAGTGAGTCACTCGGATATGTTGTTCAAAGTAGCAGCAGAAGAAGGAGGTCGGTGACTCAGAGGTGGAGGGTGAGGTGGATCCTCGTGAGGGAGAGGGACATCCTCAGTGATGTCCTCGGGATCATCCTGATCATCAGGGCAAGCCAATCGGTACTGAGGAGGACCGAGTCCATGACGTCACTCGATCATTCTCATATGTAGCATTCTCGAGGTTCCTTGAGGTGACATCTAGCCAACAAGTGTGAGGTTGGAAGACTGCGCTGGTGTGTCGAGGAGACCGAAGTGTCGAGCTAGGTGAGTCACATAAGGGCCTAAGCAGATAGGGCCCTTCCTATGGCGGCCAGTCTGATGGAGGAAAGATAAAGCAATGAAGTATGCCAAGTCGATAATATGGCGTGAGCCATGCTCTCTCTCCGTCCTATCAAAGTATGAGCTAAAAGGGCATGAATATACCGTAGTGCTGGAGAGAAATAAGTCGCCTTCAAGCGACTAGCATCATTGGTCGTCAGGCCACACGTGATATCATTCCAACAGCGCGAAGGTGAGTAATGAATATGGTGATATAGCTGAAGAAAGTCCTCAGTGCTCATGAACTCTTCTGTGTATAGTCCCAAAGCAGCACCGAATTCTGGGATGCTCATATGACACACCAAACCGCCAAGGTGAAATATGATGGTACCGGGCTCGTCATGGACTGTCATGACGCTTTGAAGATGGAACGTCGAGCAAAACTCCAAATTAATCTCTATATAAGTGGGCTCAACGATACTGAAGAAGCGATCCCATGGTGCTGTGATAATGAAGGCGCGAACCTCGTCAGCGAGGTGGACCTGCTCCAATTCGGCCCAATCAATGCAAAGGGCCAAACCTAGGGGTCGTACTCGAAGGAGCTGAAATAGGTCCTCCGATGGGTCTGCGGTAAATCTGAGGTAAGGGTGGCGCACTTTAGCGGAGGCACCCGAGGAGGTCGCACCGGGACCCTTCCGCTTTTTTGAAGCAGGAACGGCGACCTTAGTCTTGCCTCGAGTATTTTTCATGATGTTCCTGAAAAAGGGAAAGAGGTTCATCAACAAAGAAATAAATCATTACCAAATTTGCAAATAAAAGCAAAGTCTAAGTAGTCATTAAATAGGAAAGTATGCCTAAACAATGTGTATTCTTGTCCTAGTATGAAAAATCAAAATGAAGTCATCATGATTTAAATTGGTGAAAATAATAAAAATAAATCAACTAAATAATTCTCAACTAGGAGGAAAATATAATTATTATAAAACAAAGAAGAATAAGAAATAGAAAGCAATTAATAGATAAACAATTCAAGATTAATAAAATTTGTGAAAAGGCAAATCAATTAAAGAATAAGTATCATCTTAACATAGTAACAAGCAAAACTATAACATGAAATAACTATCAATAATCGTAATAGAAAGACATAAACTAATCAAGAAATAAAAAACTAACAAGTAATGATATAAAATAATAGAATATAGAAATAAATAAATAAAAACTAAAATAAATAAATAATATAGATAATGGACAACAAGGGAGAAGAAGAACCGACGGTGGGCAAGGGCAGTGGTAGGAGTGAGGTGCGACAGGCGATCGATGGGCGTACGGCAGGTCGGGGCTGTGGTGTGTGCGAAAGGGGTGGGGTGGCCAGAGAAGGGAGAAAGAAGGGAAAGGGGACGGTTTGGGTGTTGGGAGTTTGGAAAGAAGGGAATAAGAAGGAAAGTAGAAGGGAGAAGAAGAAAGGAATGGGAGGGGGTTGATGGTGCAACGACCGGAGAAGGGGGTTGGGGATGCAGCAGAGCTGGAGGAGGAGACGACATTTAGGGTTGGGAAGAAGACAGAAGAAGAAAAAAGAAGGGGTTGGGGATTTAATAGGTGACACAGTCGTGTAATAGCCCGTGTTGGGCCACACGGCCGTGTCACACACCGTGTGGTATATCTTCAGCCCATGTTTGTCGCGAAATTGAAAAGCCTAGTATTCACACGGCCTTGGACACGCCCATGTGTCCAGGCCGTGTGGTCCACAAAGCCGGATCGCACGGTCGTGTGTGAAGTCCTTCGCTTCTCCCACGCCTGTGTGGAATTCCACAGGCCCATGTGATCGCACACATGGCCATGTGTCTTGCTTGTGGAGCCCCTTGACTTGTTTTAAATTTTAAAATTTGAAAACTTAAGCTTCAGTTTTCACACGGCCTAGGCCACGCCCGTGTGGAATTTGACACGCCTGTGTGATCGCACACACAGCTGTGTGTCTCGCCTGTTGAACCCTCTGTCAATTTATTTAAAATTTAAAAACTAAGTACCAGTATCCACATGGCCAGGGACACACCCGTGTGTTTAGGCCGTGTGGGTTTTAAAACACATTTTTATTATTTTTTAATTAATTAATTATTTATTTAATGTCAAATATATTATAAAACATAATTAGTAAATTAGGCATGTTAATGCTCTGGTTGCCTCCCGAGAAGCGCTTATTTAGAGTCTAAGCTTGACTTACCTCATTTTCTCTCTGTTACGGTGGTTTGTTGAGTTGAGACTCCTCTTTTTCACTATCAATCCTATTATCAACATACGGTTTGAGTCGAGTAATGTTTACTTTAAAAGTGCTGAAATTAGAATGAGTTACCTCGACTATCCCATATGGAAAGATATTTAGTACCGTAAAAGGAGTCGCTTCATTTGTATTTAGCTCTGAAGTGGTTATTCGGGGGTCAATCGCATCTAACAGTACTCGGTCCCCAACCTTGAAGTGATTCGTCCCACCTTTAAGCTTTTCATGGAGTTTTTTGGTTTTGCTTCATGTATTCATAGGTTCTCCTTGCCAAGTGTGTTCCATTCGTCTAGTTCATGGATCTGAAGCCTTCGCTCCTCATGGGTCGTTCTGTGTTTGTCATATAGGATAGAATGTGGCTCCATCACTTTCTTCCTAGGGATTTCCTACAAAGAAGTTTGAGCTGCAACGTTACTTTTATTAAGAAAACTCCTAAAATCATCTTGATCACTAGATACAGAATCATGAACTTGGAGTTTAACCGTGTCATCACCTACACGAAGTAATAATTCACCTATGCCAACATCAATTATAGTTCTAGCAGTTGCTAAAAAGGGTCATCCTAGGATTAAAGGTGCGTCACTGTCCTTATCCATGTCTAGAACAACAAAGTCAATTGGAAAAATAAATTTATCAATTTTTACAAGCACATCCTCAACAATTCCCCTAGGAAATCTAATAGTTTTATCTGCTAGTTGAATGCTCATCTTAGTTTGTTTAGGTTTCCCAAGACCTAGTTGCTTAAACATTTTATAGGGCATGACGTTAATACTCGCCCCTAAATCAGCCAAAGCATTATTAACATCTAAGCTACCAATTAAACACGGACTAGTAAAACTCCTGGATCCTTTAATTTGTTAGGTAGTTTATTATGTAAAATAGCTGAGCAAACTGCATTTAGCTCTATGTGCGATGCATCATCTAGCTTACGTTTGTTTACTAGAAGCTCCTTTAAAATTTTAACTGAGTTGGGCATCTGTGAAAGAGCTTCGATAAACGGTAAGTTAATATGTAGCTTTTGTAAGAGTTTAAGAAATTTACCAAATTGTTCATTGTTATGGTCTTTCTTCGTCGCGTTGGGGTATGGCACACGAGTTTTATATTCTTTACTTACCGGTGTCTACGCATTGTGGTTTATCTCAACCTTACCTTTACTTGCCATGATTTTTTGCCTCGGTTCAGTTCAAAATTCTACTAACACTTCTTTGTTCCACACCGTGATGGCCTAGAGTTGCTATCTTCGGTTAGGTTCGGTATTACTCAGCAAGCTACCTTATGGTCATTCTGAGATTAACTTGGCAAGCTAACCTCTTTGGTTCTCGAGTCCTTCAATCGATGCCTGTTGATTTTTGAGTGTTGTTTCAATGTTTTGAAAATGGGTTTCTGACACTGAAATGAATTTTGTTAGCATCTCCTCAAGGTTCGGCTTCTTCTCCTATTGATAGTATTGTTGTTGAAAGCCTGGAGAGGGTTGTTGTCTCTAATTTCCTTGACCACCCCAAGAGAAATTGGGTGGTTCCTCCAACCTGCATTGTAGGTGTTACTATAGGGATTATTCTGAGGTCTAGAATTGTTACCCATATAGTGAACTTGCTCATTCTCGGTGTTCAGGTTGTAGGATGGATATTCTGTTGTTCATCCCTCCTCCATTTGTGTCACATTGCATTACCGGATGTACCTGCGTAGAAACACATAAACCAACAATTTTTTATTTAAAAGCTCTACTTGGTTAGATAGCATGGTGACTACGTCGAGGTTGAAAACACTAGTGGCTTTCATCGACTTTGTTCTCATGACTTGCCACTGATAGTCTTTCAGTGACATCTCCTCTATAAACTCATAAGCCACTTCAGGGGTTTTGTTGTTTAGAGTACCACCGGCGGCTACGTCAATCAGTTTCCTAGTTGAGGGGTTCAAACCATTGTAGAAGGATTGAACCTATAGCCATAAAGGTAACCTATGGTGAAGGCACCTTCTCAATAAGTCCTTATACCTCTCCCATGCATCGTAAAGAGTTTCTAAATCCATCTGCACAAAAGAAGAGAGATCATTCCTCAACTTTGCCGTTTTAGTCGGTGAAAAATATTTTAATAAAAACTTTTCGGTCATTTGTTCCCAAGTAGCGATGGAAGCTCGTGGTAACGAGTTCAACCACTGTTTAGCTTTATTCCTCAATGAAAAGGGAAATAACCGTAAGTGAATGACATCATCAGAAATGCCATTAATTTTAAAGTATCATAGAATTCTAGAACGTTGGCTAAATGAGTATTTGAATCCTCATCCTGTAAACCATCGAACTGAAAATATTGTTGGATCATTTGTATAGTGTTCGGCATCAGCTCGAAGTCATTTGCAGCAACAGCAGGCCTCACAATACTCGATTCAGCCTAGTCAAATTAGGCTTAGCATAGTCGTACATAGTACGAGGAGCAGGATTTGCGGCAACGATCGAGGATAGTGGATAATTATCAACCATCTCCTCAGTAATGTTGGTATCTTCCTCTTGCTCTTCCTCTATATACTATAGACTTCTCTTTATTTTCCTACGATTTCTGCAAGCGGTACTTTCTATTTCACTGTAAATAAGTAATGCTCTTGACTTGTTCCTTCTAGTCATAAACTAAAAATACCTGCCAGAAGTGAATAAAAGAAAAGTTAGTAAATTAAAATAAATAAATAAATTGCAATAAAAAATAAAAATGGCTAAAGTAATAAAAATTAAGCGTTCATAATATTCTAGTCCCCGGCAACGGCGCCAAAAACTTGATGGGCTCGAAGCAAACTAATATTTCGACAAAGGCAAGCGCACCTACCGAACAGTAGTATAGCTTTGATGAGTCCAGAATATCGTATCCTCAAGGACTAAAATTACTAGTAATAACTATCTTTTTATTATTTAGCCTAATAGTTAAAGGGTTTTATTTTAATCTAAAATTTAACTAACTAATTTATTAAGAACACAACAGAGAGTGAAGAAAATAATTAAATAAACCAATGAATAAAGACAATACCCAGGAATAATCCACCTAGACTTCACTTTTTATTCTGACTATGAATTAACCGATTTATTCACTTGTCTTGATCAGTAGAAATCCCTAAATTATGTTAATAACTCTTTCAAGACTAAAAACAACTGACCCTAGGTTGATTAATTGAAATCTCTTTCTAATTAAAACCCCTATCGTCGCATTAACTTGATCTATGGATTCCCTTATTAGATTCGACTCTAATTTGGCAGATTTATGTCATCCTATTTTTAGGGTTGCAATCAACTTCGCTTAATTACGTGAGATCTACTCTTAAACAGGGACTTTTGTTCCACTGAATAAGCACATCAATCTTAACTTAATATCCTGAAAATATTAAAGCAAGGGTTAAGAACACATAATTAAGAACAAGAACAAGTATTTGTCGTGTAATTCAGATAATTAAATAATAAGATTCATCATAGGTTTCATCCTCCCAAGGTATTTAAGGAGCTTAGTTCATAACGTAAAAGGAAAACATCTTAGAATTAAGAAAACAACAAGACATAAAGAACCTAAAAACTTCTAAAGAACTTGGTGGAAATCTTCAATCTTGGAGTGAATCCTCTTCCGAGATGATTCTTATGGCTTCCTTTGAGTAATTTCTTCGATCTACTCTGCGTGTTTTTTAGGTCTTCCCCTAGCGTGTATTTATAGACTTTAGAAGGCTCAAAAACCCTAAAAATTGTCTTTTTTCGCGTTAAAACAAAGCAGGGTGCGACATGGACACGAGGCGTGTGCTCAGCCCGTGTGAGGGTGCCCAGGTCGTGTGGAAATTTGGGTGACTCGCGATCGTCACAGGCTGGCACACGGGCGTGTGTCCAGCCTGTGTGGTTCACACGGGCATGTGCCCTGCCCGTGTGGTTCTGGCTTGGCCGTGTGGATCCTTAAGATGGCCCATTTTGTCCTGTTTTGGCCTATTTTCTGCTCCTTTCGCTTCTCTATGATCACCTAAGTATAGAAACACTAATTTAAAGGATTAGGAGCATCGAATTCACATAATTTTATAAATAAACATCCAAAAACATGCTAAGCATGGGATTAAAATGTGTTACTTTTATGGTTTATCACCATGGGTCCAATCGAAGGCTATATGCCAAAAATGTGTAAGGCCATAGCCAAAAATGTTATGGCATCACTCGTCGATTTGACGATAAAAATGAGTAAGACTATAGTTGAAAGGCGTTATAGAATTATATGAAATAGTAAGAGCATAGCTAAAATTAACACATTTTAATCCATAGCTAAAAGATGTTATAAAACTTCTAAAGAGTAAGACTATAGCTAAAAGATGTTATAACATTATTTGATAGTCATTCGGGACGGTAAACATGGGGTTTTATTGAGTAAGAGCATAGTTGAAGACGTTATGGCACCATAAATGGTTCATCGAGACATTAAACATGAGATAGTCCATTGGGACATTAAAAATGGGATAGTCCATTAGGATGTTAAATGTTGGAATCATCATTGAAAAGTTTGAAGTTCACGAAGGATGTTCAGGTTGAGAGTAAAGTTCGCGGTGTGACTAGAGCGATAATTCGCATTGAGAGGTGAGTTGATATGACAAGAGATATGGACCACCAAAACTGTGAGAAACACCAAGATTTTGCATCCACCCCAAATTGGGTTAAATGAAAAGGAGCTCTCTAGGTAAGGGAGGGGGTACTCGTAGTATAAGCATATTCTTGTTCGCTAAGAAAGCTATGAATCCCTTGCAAGGTAATTAGGCAGGGTTGGGTCTACCCTAGTACTCAGTCATGTATACTTATTAGGGTGATGGAAAAAAAGGTTCAGTTGAAGGATTTAATAGCTTGGACCAGGTCCTTTTAAGAGGGACGGTATGCCCCAAGCTAGATGACCAGCAAAGTTCGCCAAAAGGTTGTGGAAAGCGAAGCTCAGATTTAGCCATGGAGAATAGCAAGGATTACATGGAACTCCCAAGGTAAGGACTACACATGTTGAGAAGCCTCCTTTGAGGATTTTTGTGATGCCCTTAACCTGACTCAAATCTCTAGCTCTGGATCTTTGTGTTATTACACAATTCACTTAACAAAATTCCTAAACAACCTTCTTAAACTTTTAACACAAGTTATTTTCCTTAATTTACCATGAATCATTATCATTAAAGAAATAAGAAAATGTATTTAAACATAATACATCATATCTATAATAATTTATTACAATACATAAGTTTAATAAAACAGACTCATATGGCATAATCCTATAATATGCCACTTGTCCAACCAAGTCCACTGTATGCATAGTTTCCCCTTTTGCGCTTCTTTGGCGTATTCCTGGCTTGTGCCTCCCAACGGACATACTTAAAAAGCAACACTTGAAATATAAATATAACATTTTGTAAGTTAGAGGAACTTAATGTGAAACACCCCAAACCCGGCCCACGAGCCTTGACCTGATCTGGTATGTTCCCCGGTGTAAATCGTTTCAAATTCATTTGTTACTTAGGAAAACTTGTGTGATTTGGAAGGAAGATTGTTTTGGGTTGGTCTTGAGTTGAAAAAAAGTTTATTTCATTATTAAAAATCCTTTACCTTAGGTGACAAAATGTTTAGCCTTCGTTTTAAAAATAGATTTACTTAATCTTTTAAATAAAGATTTGTAAGCTTAATAAATAAAAACAGAATAAAATAATTCTACTAAGGCCTTATTACATCAATAATACCCAGAATTTAAATTGAAAATACTTAAAGTAAAATAGTCCAAATAAAAGAAATCTGAACTCCACATGGCCTCCACTAAGCATCTGTCGGCCCGGTCCATCACTGATCGTCACCTGAAAAATAATCCCACAAGGGGTGAGTCAAACAGACTCAATGTGTAACCAACACTAAAATTTAATAGATTTAGGCATACCATGCATATCATGTTCACATAATAATTCAAGATAATGATGCAATCCCGAACCCAAAACCTAGATGCCATCCGCTACACATCCCTGCACTCAACCTCGCACACCGTGGGACTACTAAGTCAACCCTCCATCCGCTACACACCATCGAAGGCGCGTCATTTGCAATGACGTGCTCATCGCCCATATAAAATTTGTGGCATAGCCACGGATTAAATAATTACATGAGACACCACATTGAGATAATGTAACCGGTTACCACATTAAGATAATGTGACGAAGTCACCACATTCGAGATAGTGAGACCAAGTCACCACATTCACTTCCCCTTTCTCATATAACCCGAATGCCCCATATTATTCATATCATGCATATCATACTTAAATTCACATTCATGTCACTTTTCACATGTTAAATATAACATATTTCGTAATCCTAGTAGGAGTAGGAAACGTACCTGAGTACTTTGTACCGTAACACGGTACCTTAGCCATATTCACATTCTTATGCACATATTAAATATTGCCATAAAACATATTAAGAGTTAGTGTGGAATACACACCTAATACGCTTAACAATTTCACTTGAAATCCCAAATTTTGATCTTAGATCTTTAACTCCCTACATTTGGCCCATATTAAAGATTTAATGAAAAACTCATTCGGCCACAATACCAAATCCTAGTAGGATTTGTGTACTAAAACTTACCTTAATGCCGATTTGCTTTTCACTCAAATCCCGAAAACTTTGTTATTCTCTTCCTTGTATTTGGCCAAACAATGGATCTTTACATAGGTTAGTTTCGGCTTTTTAACAATTATAAAATAGATCTAGATATCCAAAATAGGCCTTGGCCGAACATACCTATGTGCTTACCTTCCAAATATTAAATCCCGGAAGTGATCTTTTGTCTTAGGTGCCTGTCAAAATCCTTATAATCGTAAGTTAGATCGATTTTTAACACTTAATCACTATTAAATGGCCTTTGGCCGAATGTCAAAGTGTTACTCACCTTAGATCCTTGAAATCCCGAAAACACTATTTTGACTATGGAGATGTCGACAATAGCAGAGATCCCAGAGAACCTTCAAGTTTCGTCCAAAGATCACTAATAGGATTAATACCTTGATTTCGACAATACTAAAAGTAGAATAATGGAAACCGAATTTTTGATCTTACCCTTACTTGAAGAAATCGACAACCCCTTTGCTTTAAGTCCTTCAAAGATCCGGCTAAGGCTAGAGGGGACTTATTTTCAGCTTTTGGAACTTAACAAGAAATTGGCTTATGAAGATGTCTGTACTGTCGGTTTAGCAAAAGAAAAGAGAGGGGAAAGAGTCCCTTGAGAAATCGGCAAAAGTGAACTAAGAAGAGGGGGAAAATTTGTCTAGAACAATTGGAAAAGAAAGAAGGAAAAAGATGATAGCTTGGAGAGAAAAGAGTTAGCAAAGGAGAGGCAAGTTGGCTAAATGAAATTCGGCTATAGCCCCCCCTTTACAACCTTGGCCGAAAATACAATCCAAGGAGTCCCTCAATAGGCCAACTCTCTACAACTTGATAAATTTTATCTTTTATTTATCACCTTAATTAATCTCATCAATTATCTCTTCATTAATCCACTTAAAATAATCTAATATTAAATCTATTATTTATCCCCTATTTAGCCAAAATTTGAAGAGAATAAAACTCCTCTTTTAAGAGCCTTAATGTCGTCCACCTCTCTGCTTCTGGAAGCAAAAATAAAACTTCTTTTATTTGCTTCCCATGTGACTCGAACTTAGGCCCAATTCCCTTGTATGTGGCGCCATTTCTAGAGGCCCTAAGTGGCATCTCCAGGCCACTTTTCCAAGCCTGTTTGTGTGTCAAACTTCTTCTATTAATTTTCTTAAGGCCACCTTGTTTCACTTTCCTCTTTTAACTTAAGTTTCCAAAATGTTCACTTTCCTCTTTTAACTTGGGTTTCCAAAATGTTCACTTTCCTCTTTTAACTTAGGTTTCCAAAATGTTCACTTTCCTCTTTTAACTTAGGTTTCCAAATGTTCACTTTCCTATTTTAACTTGACATTTCCAAGTTTCCAAAAATATTCAAAATATATTCATAACAAATAAAACATGTCATTTAGTACAATTAAACCGAAAATGCATAGGCCCTTTTCAGGATGTTACAGTTCTACCCCCTTAAAGTAATTTCGTCCTCGAAATTTTCCTAGTTAAAATAATTGAGGGTATTGCTGTCGCATTGCCTCTTCTGGCTCCCACAAAGCTTCTTCTGATCCGTGATTTCTCCATAGCACTTTGACTAAAGGCATTGATTTCCTCCGTAACACTTTCACATCTCATTCTAGGATCTGAATTGGCTCTTCCTCGTAGGATAAGTCTGGGCTTAGCTCCACCTCTTCAACTTGTACCACATGAGATGGATCCGATCAGTAGCGACGTAGCATGGATGCATGGAATACGTCGTGCATCTGCTACAACTCTGGTGGCAACTCTAGCTGATATGCCACTGGCCCAACTCGCTTTAGTACTTGATAGGGCCCTATAAATCTTGGGCTTAACTTCCCTTTCCGACCAAACCTTATCACCTTCTTCCAAGGCGAGACTTTCAGAAACACTTGGTCTCCCACTTCATACTCTATTTCCTTCCGCTTGAGGTCGGCGTAAGACTTCTGCCTATCAGAGGCTTCCTTTAACCATGCTCGAATTATCTCAACCTTTTCTTCAGTTTCTTCCACCAACTCTGGTCCCAAAACTCGACGTTCTCCTAACTTAGTCCAACAAGTAGGAGTTCGAAACTTCCGACTGTACAATGCTTCATATGGTGCCATCCGAATGCTAGCCTGATAACTGTTGTTGTAGGCAAACTCTGCTAAAGGCAAGTAATCCTCCCAACTTCCTTGGAAATCCATCACACTGACCTCTCAACATATCCTCCAACACTTAGATTACCTGTTCGGACGCCCGTCATTTGTGGATGAAAAGCCGAGTGAAGTCCAACTTAGTTCCTAAAGCTTGATAAAGTGCCTCCAAAATCGAGACGTGAACCTTGGGTCTCTATCCGAAATAATTGACACCGGTACTCCGTGTAACCTTACAATCTCCACCACGTACAATTTGGCTAACTTTTGAAGGGAATAATCCTCTCTTACCGGGATAATGTGTGCGGACTTAGTCAAACAGTCCACTATTACCCATACCGAGTCCTTCTTAGTAGGCGTAAGGGGAAGCCCACTAATGAAGTCCATGTTCCCACTTCTACTGCGGAATCTCGATTAGCTGAAGCAATCCCGATGGAACTTGGCATTTAGCCTTAACTTGCTGACAAATCAGACATTTTCCCACGAATTTAGTAACTTCCCGTCTAAGATCACGCCACCAAAATTGTTCTCTCAGATCTCTGTACAATTTAGTGCCTCCCGGATGCATAGCATAAGGGCTACTATGCGCTTCCCAAAGAATCCTTTGTCTTAACTCCTCATCCTTCGGCATACAGACTTTTCCTTTGTAGCACAATACTCCTTCATCATTAACGCCATAATCCTCTAACTCTCCGTTCTATAATTGCTATAACTTAGCACTTAGGTCCTTATTAGTCAACTGTCCCCTTTTCACCTCATTTAGCCATGTGGGTTTGACTTGCAACTCTGCCAACAGGCTTCCATCATCATACAAACTTAAGTGAGCGAATATAGCCCTTAGATCTGACACAACCTTCCGACTTAGAGCATCAGCTACCACATTCGCCTTGCCCGGGTGGTACTCTAACGAGCAATCATAATCCTTCAATAACTCCACCCACCTTCGCTGCCTCATGTTCAACTCCTTCTGAGTCAATAGATACTTAAGGCTCTTGTGGTCTGTGTAGATCACTGACCTTTCTCCATAGAGATAGTGCCTCCACACCTTAAGGGCGAAAACCACTACTGCCAATTCCAAGTCATGGGTTGGGTAGTTAACCTCATGCGGCCTTAACTGCCGAGACGCATAAGCGACTACTTTTCCATCTTGCATTAGAACACATCCTAATCCTGTATGCAAAGCGTCACAGTACACCACAAAATCCTTCTCTGCCTCCGGCTGAATTAACACTGGAGCTTCCGTTAAAACCTTCTTAAGCTTCTCAAAGCTCTCCTGTTGCTTATCCGTCCATTCAAAGGGTACTTTCTTCCTCAATAACTTTGTTAAAGGCACGGCTATTGACGAGAATCCTTCCACAAACCTTCTGTAATAGCCTGCCAAACCTAAGAAACTTCGGATCTTTCCAATCCAATCCAACCGCTTCGATCTTCCTAGGATCCACTCTTATTCCTCTGCGGATACCACATGACATAAGAACGCCACCTCCTTGAGCCAAAATTCACACTTGCTGAATTTGGCATGAGCTTCTTCTCCTTAACACTTGTAGCACAACTCAGAGATGCTCATCATGCTCCTCTTCAGACTTGGAGTACACCAAAATATCGTCGATGAACACAATGATGAACCGATCTAAGTAAGGTTGGAAAACTCAGTTCATCATATCCATGAACGCGGCTGGAGCGTTCGTCAACCCAAATGGCATTACTACAAACTCAAAATGGCCGTATCTTGTCCTAAAGGCCGTCTTATGGATATCTGCCTCCTTCACCTTCAACTGATGATATCCTGACCTTAAGTCTATCTTTGAGAATATGCGGTCCCTTCAAATTGATCGAACAAGTCATCGATCTTGGCAAAGGATACTTGTTCTTAATGGTCAGCTTATTCAACTAACGATAATCTATGCACATATGCATAGTTTCGTCCTTTTCTTTACAAATAGGACCGGTGCACCCCATGGAGACACACTGGGTTGAATGAACCCACGATCCAGCAATTCTTGGATTTGAGCCTTTAGCTCCATTAACTCCTTTGGCGCCATTCGGTATGGAGCGATTGACACAGGAGCTGTTCCCGGTAGCAAATCTATTCCAAATTCCACCTCCCTATCTAGGGGTATTCCTAGTAACTCCTCCGAAAATACATCTTTAAAGTCCCTTACTATTCTAACTCCACTAATTCCCCCTTCTTTTGCATCTACTGCACTGACGAAAGCCAGAAATGCCTTGTACCCTTTCCTAACCATTTTCTCAGCCTTCAATGCCGAAACTACGTTAGACAGGTAGTTTCTTCTTCTCTGATCATTACCACTACTTTATCCTCCGGGGTCCTTAGTTTCATTCATTTAGCTGCACAATCCAACATGGCTCGGTGCTCTACTAGCCAGTCCATTCCAAGTATGAGTTCAAACTCTCCAAAGGGTAGTTCCATTAAGCCAGCCCAAAAGTTCACTCCCTGAATCTCTAAAGGTACATTCCGAAAGATCTTATCCACCACTGCAGTTTGGCCTAATGGGCTTACTACAGTCATCTGCCTATCAGAAAGTTTAGAGTCTAGGCCTAGTGTTTCCACTACACTATATGCAACATAAGAATGGGTCGAGCCCACATCAATTAAGGCAAAATAAGGCTTGCCATAAATAAGGAACGTACCGGTTATAACATCCGGTGCGTCACCATCCTCCCTCCGGCGAACCCAATAAACCAAACCTGGCTGCCTTGCCTCAATGTTAGCAGCACCTCTGCCTTGTGTTCCACGTCCTCTGCCAGCACCATTACCTCTGTTATTCGAACCACGACCTCGTTGAGGCTGCTACCCTCCTCTACCAATTTGATTAACATTCTGAGCTGTTGATCGACTTTCATCTGGTTTCTTAGGGCAATCTTTGAGCATATGGTCCTTGGACCCACACCTAAAACATCCTCTCGTCTTTTTCCAGCACTCACCTAAGTGCTTCTTTCCACAATGCTCACAAGGACGACATCGCCTCATGTACCAACTTGTCGACCCTCACCCATCAGTCCGGGCCTTTTCTCCACATTTTCGATGATCCCGACGATCCATAACCCTCTTGGGTCTATTCCTATCGAGCTCGCTTAATCAATCATTGATTCCCTCGGCTACCTTAGCCTTTTCAACCAACGCGAAAACTCCCGCCTCGATGTGGAGCTATCAATAACCGAGGTCATCCCTTAAAGCGTCTTTTAAATGGACATAACGCTCATGCTCGATTGCTACTACTCATGAGCATATCGGCTCACCTTAGAAATTCAACAAATCAGACGTCTCATCGACTTGTTCCTTGAACCAACTCTAGAAAAGCCTTCTTCGCTCATCAATATATCTCGTCCCCACATACTTCTTCTGATATGCCATCTTAATATATTCTCAGGTCAGATCCTCAGCTGTGGCACCATCCCGGACAGTTAACCACTATTGATATGCTTCATCACGTAACAGTGCCACCATTCCTTTCAACTTCTCCTCAGGGGTCAAATCGAGCTCATCCATAATGCGCTCGGTCGCCTCCAACCAGTATTCAGCTGTACTGGGTGCCACACTAGACACTCCACAGAACACTTCAGCTCTGTTGGCTCGGAGTCGCTCAGGTACAGACTTTCGAGCTCCCACATTTCCGCCTGCTCCAGCCACTATTTCTAGAACTTACAGCACAGCCTGCGATATAGCATCATCCCCCGTCTGAGCCTGTTGCTCGACACCAACAGCTAGGGGTGGTGGTGGCAGTGGTAACTCATTGTCAGACCCTTGACCCGATCTAACGGGTTCTGACACAGCCATTCTTTCTCTACCGCGTCCATGACGACCGCGTCTTCTAGAACTCATATCTAACGTCATGATCTGATTAAGAAGTTTTATGACTTAGTTCTTGTTTCACTTGATTACCCGCGAAGAAGTTTTATGAAAGGAATTTTAGGAGTGGTTCTTTCGTATTCATACATGCACACAGTCTTTACATTCATACATCCATCAATCAATTATGAACTTTCGCTCATTCAGAGAAATGTTGTAGTTTTCATTGTTGTTGTTTTCCACTACCTGTGGGTATTTTCGTAATTTGTCCTACTGGGTATTTTCATAATTTGTCAAATATGGTTCTTTGATAATTTTGTCAATAAGGGTATTACGGTAATTTTTTATTCCCGAAGGTATTTTGGAAAATTTTGAAATCTGAGGGTATTTTGGTAATTAACCTGGGTAAATTTGTAAATTTTAATAAATCAATGATATTTCAAAATTTGCAAAACTTGAGGGTTCTTTTTGAGAATTTATTTTCCAAATCGGTGCTGTTGTAAAAATTTTGAAAATCAGGGGTCATTCTGGTAATTTTGTAACTCGGGGGTATTTCGGTAATTTTCCAAAATCAAGGTATTCTGATATTTTGCAAATTAGGGTTTTTGATCATTTTATAAAGTAATGAAATTTTGATAAGAGTTGTGGGTATTTTGAAAATTTCATATACCAAGGGCATTTTTGTAATTTTACCACTAGGGGCATTTTAGTAATTTTCATAAATCAGAAATTTTTCAAAAAATTATGTGGAAAAAAATCGTTTTCACAAATTAAAGAAAAATGATTTTAATAGTTTTAAAATTAGGGTTCTAAAAAAAACATGGCTAGTTCCTTTGGGTTTTAGTTATTGGGTTTAGCCTATGTGGTAAGTCTTCTTGGTCGGGGTGAACCAAAGCTACGCACTGTAGGATTCGAGTGGAGAGGAGGTGAGTCACACTGATCGCTTAAATACCAAGCTTCCATGAAACCATTCCTAGGCATGCGCACAGGTTGCCACACCCACTAAGCCCTCGGGTTAGGGTGAGCCGGCTACGCACTGTAGGATTCTCCAAGAGGAGGTGAGTCACTAGGACCTGCTAAATACAAGGCTCTTTCGGATCCAATCCTAGACATGCATGGGGTTACCACACCCTAACTCGGTTAACTTAGCCATAGGTTTGTTTAGTTAGGCATTTAAGTCTTATGTAGTAGTTGGGGTAGACTAGTCCTAGGTTCAAGCACGTATCATTCTATTCTACATTTCATTCCTTTTCTACCCTTCTATAAATCACATAATCACACAGATGGTTGGGGTACTTACTTGGTGGATCATGCGGCTCGAGACTTAGGTGCCATGCCATCAAACCCGCCTATTTTCGTAAATACTTCCATAAAACTCATTTGGGCTCGATTTGAAAACGTTTTGGGCCTTAGACCACAGGCCGAGAGTTTAAAACTGGGCTCTGATACCAAATTGAAACACCCCAAACCCGACCCATGAGCCTTGACTAGATCTGGTATGTTCCCCTGTGTAAACCGTTTCAAATTCATTTGTTACTTAGGAAAACTTGTGTGATTTGGAAGGAAGATCGTTTTGGGTTGGGCTTGAGTTGAAAACAAGTTTATTTCATTATTAAAAATCCTTTACTTCAGGTAACAAAATGTTTAGGCTTCGTTTTAAAAATAGATTTACTTAATCTTTTAAATAAAGATTTGTAAGCTTAATAAATAAAAATGTAATAAAATAATTCTACTAAGGCCTTATTACATCAATAATACCCGAATTTAAATTGAAAATACTTAAAGTAAAATAGTCCAAATAAAAGAAATCGAACTCCACATGGCCTCCACTAAGCATCCGTCATTCACCTTGGTCCATCACCGATCATCACCGAAAAATAATCCCACAAGGGGTGAGTCAAAGCAGACTCAATGTGTAACCAACACTAAAATTTAATAGATTTAGGCATACCATGCATATCATGTTCACATAATAATTCAAGATAATGATGCAATCCCAACCCAAAACCTAGATGCCATCCGCTACACATCCCCTACTCAACCTCGCACACCGTGGGGACTACTAAGTCAACCCTCCATCCGCTACACACCATCGAAGGCAGTCGCTACAGTCGATGTGCTCATCGCCCATATAAAATTCGTGGCATAGCCACCGGATTAAGTAATTGTGTCATGAGACACCACATTCAGATAATGTAACCGAAGTTACCACATTCAGATAATGTGACCGAAGTCACCACATTTAGATAGTGAGACTGAAGTCACCACATTCACTTCCCCTTTCTTATATAACCCGAATGCCCCATATTATACATATCATGCATATCATACTTAAATTCACATTCATGTCACTTTTCACATGTTAAATATAACATATTTCGTAATCCTAGTAGGAGTAGAAAACGTACCTGAGTACTTTGTACCGTAACACGGTACCTTAGCCATATTCACATTCTTATGCACATATTAAATATTGCCATAAAACATATTAAGAGTTAGTGTGGAGTACACACCTGATACGCTTAACAATTTCACTTGAAATCCCGAATTCCGATCTTAGATCTTTAACTTCCTACATTCAGCCCATATTAAAGATTTAATGAAAAACTCATTCGGCCACAATACCAAATCCTAGTAGGATTTGTGCACTAAAACTTACCTTAATGCCGATTTGCTTTTCACTCAAATCCTGAAAACTTTGTTATTCTCCTCCTTGTATTCGGCCAAACACTGGATCTTTACATATTTTTAACAATTATAAAATAGATCTAGATATCCAAAATAGGCCTTGGCCGAACATACCTATGTGCTTACCTTCCAAATCTTAAATCCCGAAAGTGATCTTTTGTCTTAGGTGCCTGTTGAAATCCTTATAATCATATGTTAGATCGATTTTTAACACTTAATCACTATTAAATGGCCTTTGGCCGAATGTCAAAGTGTTACTCACCTTAGATCCTTGAAATCCCGAAAACACTATTTTGACTATGGAGATGTCGACAATAGCAGAGATCCCGGAGAACCTTCAAGTTTCGTCCAAAGATCACTAATAGGATTAATACCTTGATTTCAACAATACTAAAAGTAGAAGAATGGAAACCAAATTTTTGATCTTACCCTTACTTGAAGAAATCGACAACCCATTTGCTTTAAGTCCTTCAAAGATTCGGCTAAGGCTAGAGGGGACTTATTTTCGGCTTTTGGAACTTAACAAGAAATCGGATTATGAAGATGTTTATACTGTCGGTTTAGCAAAAAAAAGAGAGGGGAAAGAGTCCCTTGAGAAATCGGCAAAAGTGAACTAAGAAGAGGGGGAAAAATTCAGCTAGAACAATTGGAAAAGAAAGAAGGAAAAAGATGATAGCTTGGAGAGAAAAGAGTTAGCAAAAGAGAGGCAAGTTGGCTAAATGAAATTCGGCTATAGCCCCCCTTTACAACCTTGGCCGAAAATACCATCCAAGGAGTCCCTCAATCGGCCAACTCTCCACAACTTGATAAATTTTATCTTTTATTTATCACCTTAATTAATCTCATCAATTATCTCTTCATTAATCCACTTAAAATAATATTATATTAAATCTATTATTTATCCCCTATTTAGCCGAAATTTGAAGAGAATAAAACTCCTCTTTTAAGAGCCTTAATGCCATCCACCTCTCTGCTTCTAGAAGCAAAAATAAAACTTCTTTTATTTGCTTCCCATGTGACTCAAACTTAGGCCCAATTCCCTTGTATGTGGCGCTATTTCCAGAGGCCCTAAGTGGCATCTCCAGGCCACTTTTCCAAGCCTGTTTATGTGTCAAACTTCTTCTTTTAATTTTCTTAAGGTCATCTTGTTTCACTTTCCTCTTTTAACTTAAGTTTCCAAAATGTTTACTTTCCTCTTTTAACTTGGGTTTCCAAAATGTTCACTTTCCTCTTTTAACTTAGGTTTCCAAAATGTTCACTTTCCTCTTTTAACTTAGGTTTCCAAAATGTTCACTTTCCTCTTTTAACTTAGGTTTCCAAAATGTTCACTTTCCTATTTTAACTTGACATTTCCAAGTTTCCAAAAATATTCAAAATATATTCATAACACATAAGACATGTCATTTAGTACAATTAAACCGAAAATGCATAGGCCCTTTTTAGGATGTTACATAATGAGATTTGACACAACATACTTTTTTAACTTATTATGTTTAATTCCTTATCCTGAATATTTGGATTTCCTTATATCTGTCTTTGGCGGATACCTTATAACACCGCGAACTCGTATCCATCGTTAAAATAAGATTTCGAAGCATTACCAAATAAACGTTACCTAAATCATTCATTTCAAAACATTTCAATAATCACAACGTAATCCATCATTAAGCATGCATATCATCCCTTATTCAAGCCCTCGAGGCCTTAGAATCACTTTAGAAACTATTCGGGACTAAATTGGAAACATTTGAAAATTTGAGGAAAAAAGGTAGAAAAATTCAACTACAGGGGTCACACACCCGTGTGGCTAGGCCGTGTAACTCTCTGACTTAGGTCACACGCCCGTGTGGCCAAGTTGTGTGCACCCAAAAGTACCTTAAAACTCAAGTTTACCAATACCTACTTGCTTAGGCATTAAGCAACTCAAAAACCATTTGTTTAACCTATTCAAAACATGCCAAAAAAATCATCCTAGGTGCCAAACTAATGTACCCTCATTGGTACCACAAGTTATATCATCAAAATATATCATCCATGCATCATTCAAATCAAAGTTTTAAACATGTCACAATTAATCAATTTAGCCTAGCTTATAACTACCTAAGACATTAAACTTAAAATTCACATATACCTAACAAGTCTTGGTTCAAACCAACATGCCAATTTATGGCTTCAAACACAAAAATATACTATATATACTCAAACCAACATTATACTTTAATTCTATTACAAACCATTCACAAAATAAGTATCAACTTAAAACATCCTAGGTACATGCCATCACAAAAGGTAAACTTCACCACATTTGAGATCGGGATCATTGTTGAATGTTGAGTTGCCGATCAAAAGAGAAGTACCTAACCTGCTCACGGAAAACAAGACCGTACGCTGAGTAAAACTCAGTGATATTTCCATAATCCGAATAATTAAAAACATAATGATACAGGAATGCATAATTTGAATTATACGAACAAACTATTGTCTAAGCTCACAACTATCATATATCATCATTTCAAATTCAAGCATATTACCATAGCATTTCATACTATACTCAAATTTCACATGCTATCATATTTGATTTGTTTAACAAATATCTCAATTCACATCACTTGCTATATAAATAGCTTTTCACATATCAATCCACATTTGTTTATACAAAGGCATGATCCATTCCATATTCAATTCATGAGTATATAACTCATATATTTCATTTAATCACAACATATCTCACTTTTCATGTTTCAATTCACTATCTCATTTCCATTTCACATACCATGCCATTCAATATCGATCATAGAACTTTATTATTTAATTATCCCTATTAACACGACTCAGACGCAGACAGATACACGAATCTAACCAATACACCAGTTTGGCATCCAGTGCCTTATCGGATAAATCTGAAGTAAGAACTGGGCCAAGCGCTATATAAATTGACACCCAGTGTCTTATTAGTTAAACCAAGTAATTGGCACCCAGTGAACTCTTCCTATCCTATGGCATGCCATCTATATCCAACTCAGCCCTATATAGTTAATAGAGTTTCATTTCACTTTTTAAATACAACCAATATCCAATTCTCATATTTGCACATTATCACATTTACACATATATTCATTTCAATTCAAATAATCAATACATTCATAATGTATATACCAATTCAAACCATTTCAATCAACTATAATTTTAATTCACTATCAAAGTGCCAAAAGACTCACATCAACCACTTACCATATGAATTAAATCAAAATACAACAATCAACAACTAGGTTCGGATTATAGAAATAAAACCGTGGATTCTAAGCTATTTGACGTCAATTTTATCATTTCCCTTTTTAGTCAAGGATCCCAGTACAACGTTAGCTACGGAATTTAAACAATTAAAATGCATCAATACAGCACAATTCACTTTCACATTGAATATTTCAATTTTTACTCAATATTTTCTTAAATTCCAATTTAGTCCCTAAACCAAGACTAATTTTTATTCTTCACATTTAATCTCATATTTTTATACTAATTTCACTTTAAGCTAAATTTAGCTCTCTATTTTTAATTAAACCCTTAAATTTCAAAATTTTCACAATTTACTCCCTATTACTCAAATTTTAAAATTTGTTCTAGAATTTAATCCTTTTCCATTTCTAGCTTAAAATCTATCAATTAAATCATTAATACTAAAACTATTCAACAATAACAATATCTAAAATCTTAATCAATGTTAAAATTTTGACATGGGTCGGGTAGTACTTAACATCGGGATCCAAAAATATAAAAATTACAAGAAAATAGACTAAATTGACTAACCAATTGAAGTTGAAAAGTTTGAAACCCATAGGTTGTCGTCCCACTCTTCTCTTCTTTATTTTATTTCCTTTTTTTTTCCATGTTCTCATTCATTTCCACTCTCTTTTCCTTTATTTTATTATAATAACTATTATTATTTTATAACTTATAAAATACATATTATATTTTATTCATTAAAACATATAATATATATTAAATTATAATATATATTTAACACAAACCATCAATTCCGTCCACTATACATATATATAGGTATATTTACTACTTTAATCCCTTAATTTTTAATCTATAATTCAACTTTTACCCTATATGTGATTTAGTCCTTATATGCGATTTACAAGTCCAGTTTACGGGAATGGAGTCCCGAGCTTCATTGTCCAACACCCCTCATTATAGGGTTGTTACATACCTTCACATTTGCAATTATATGATTGCATACTTATACGCCACTTACAATTTTCAATGTATCATCATTCATCTAATAGTTTAGATGTCTTTAGATCTTAACAAACGATACTAGCTTTTTTTTCCTTTTCCCTTCAGATAAAATTTAAACAACTATTCTAAAACAGTTAATCGTAGACATCGTTCTTGGCGAATACCACATACTATCCATACTTTTAGCAGATTCCCATACTATTCTTGCTAAATCAGACCTTAAGTTGGACTATACTCTAACCCAACCCAATAAATATTCATACTGATGAGATATACTTTAGATCATTCATAAAAATTCCACACGTCTTCATTACAAGGCATAAGACCTCCAAAATAATGAACAACTCAGATTCCTTTAAGTTTCTAAACAAGACATGATACTAATCACATACAATAAATACTAAATAACTCATATTTCCACCTTAATAGCACAAATAGCTCAACCTGACGAGCTCTTACACCAAATATGCCATTATAATAAATTGACAGATAACTAAAGTGGATACCCTCTTTGAACATATTGATTCATACTTCTTTCAAGAACTTTATTTAAGACTTATTCGATTTCAACATAGAACTTTTCATACCAGATAACTTTAAATAGATTATATCCTTATAATAGATTTATCAGAATATGCCATAAGGGCTAGACAGAGATATGTCACAAAGGCAACATATGAAATAGGCCACAAAGGCTAACAGAATATGCCACAAAGGCTAATAGAATATGCCATCATCGCCTTGGGACACAAAAAACCCCAATCAAAAAAATGTTGTCCATCTGCCCCTTTTTCAAAATTATGCCATGGCCATGGCCATGGACTTTCTTCAGATTTATCATATCATAACTCGTTTTTATTGTGCCGACGGACTCCTTTGAAAACCACTGTGGTGTCAAAACTCACATCACAAAACCTCTCAACACTCAGTTACACCCTATTTCCCCATCTTTATTAATCACACCTTATATACCTAACATAGTACACATTCAAATATACTATACTCATTTTCTTAACCAAATCACTCATTACACGTTTCACAAACACACCAGATGATCACGTATCATAGTATACATCTCAAACACACATACAAAGTTGCTTTATAGAATCATACATATAGTCCACTACATACCAGACTCACGAAGACACTATATCAAGATCTCACACATATTTTCAACAGTCAAATCAAGTACACATTCATCGATACTAAAATATTGATCACAAAGATTTATCTAGAAAAACTTGTAGGAGTTAATATTAAGGACTCACCTGAGACTCACCAACTGCAACTACCAACTCCAGACTTAGATATCTGGTATGAACTAGTAGCAACAACTGCTTAAAAACATTTACTCAACATTACAACGCATTTAATTAGGGCTCAACATTTACTCCATACTTACGTAATTCTTTAATTAGGCTCTCGTGAACAAGTAGGGTAGATGTCATAGCGATTCTTGATCCTCGCTACTCGTCAAGAGCATCAGCTATAGCTCAAAGTAATTATGAGTCATCCATTTCTCTAACAATACCTCGTTCAACATTAGGTGGTTGATTACCCACTAGATTAACATTCGGTGTCGCCGTCTCGATTTTATCTAATACATAGGATTCATCATCTCCAGTATACATTTCTTGATCAGTATCATCAATATATTCATCCGACATGTTCAGCTATAAAACAAAAACAAACAATATATCTATTAGCATCTAAATCCCGACTCAATTTGACTTAATTATTGCATATACCACTAGACTCAATTATGAGATCGATTTAGTCCAAGAATCGGCTAAACCTGCAAAGTTTTGATACCAATAAATGTAACACCCCTAACCCTTAGGCATTCTCATGTGGTCAAGGGACACGCCCGTGTGACCATTAGACATGCCCGTGCCTCAGGCCGTGTTTAACCCCGTGTAACTCTCTGACTTAGGCCATACGCCCATGTACTAGGCCGTGTACCTTACACAGCTGAGACACATGCCCGTGTCTCTACCCGTGTGAAAATACTTGAGCATCCTATTTTGAAAATTTTAAGTTGCAAGGGACACACTACCAAATCACATGCCCGTGTGTTAGCTATGTGTCTCACACGGTACAGTCACATGCCCGTGTGCCTGGCCCTCTGGACTCAAAATGAACCTTTTACACCAAGTTTTCCCTTTCTTGCAAATTTGAACATCAAGAAACTCAAAAACCAATTATTAAACCAGTATTCAACCAATCCATAACACATTCAAATACATCTAAAACATGCCCAAACAATCAATCCAATAACCTAACCAATGTACCTTCATAGGTACGTTACATATACTATCCAAATCATTCCAATTAATTTCATTCAAGCCAAATCTAATTTCATACCAAATATCAAGCCAAAATGCCTATGTTAAGTTCATTCACACTTTAACCAAAATATACCATTTTATAGCATCAACATAACACATATACTTTCATATAACCAATCAATTTCAACTTATAATATCATTTACATTCATTTCCCAAAATGACATACTTAGGACAACCTAGGTACAAGCCGACACAAAAAGAAACATACATCACCAAGTTTTTAGTTCGGGATTGTTGTGGATGTTGAATCGACGATCAACTTTAACACCTAACCTGCACATGAAAAACAAACTGAACGCTGAGTTTGAACTCAGTGGTATTTCTATAATCCGAATGCTTAAAGATAAGTTTTTATAACATATACATTTAAATAATATAATAACCATAGTTATACAATTAATCTCACCATAACAAAGATCATTCAAATAATCAATTTCATAAATGCACCGTTCATGGCATTTCCAATTCTCATCTCTTGCTATTTCAAATAGCTTTTCGTAATATAATACACAATTCATTTCCATTCCATATTTAATGTTTTTCAATACCATTCATAGTACCTTTTCCTCTATTTTTCCCTATTCACATGACTCGGACTCAGACGAATACACGGATCCAACCAAAACACACCAGTTTGGCACCCAGTGCCTCATCGGATAATTCGAATTAATCAGTTGACACCCAGTGTCTCATCGGCCATGCCAAAGTATATTGGTACCCAGTACCTCATCGAATTTATCTGAAGTAATAATGTGACACCTAGTGTCTCATCGACTCGAGGTCGAAGTAATCCCAGAACTCTTCCAATCCTATGGCAAGCCATCTATATCCGACTCAGCTCGATACAGTTAATAGGGTTTCAATTCAAAATTCAATAACAATCAATATCAAATATCAATTTTCCATAAAATCACATATACAATGAATTCAATTCAATTCAATATCAAAATGTCATATACTCACCTCAACTACTTGCCATAAACAATAAATAAAAATACAACAACTAATAACTAGTTTCAGATTATAGAAATACAAAACAGAATTTTCAAGTTATTCTCGTCGACTTTTTTCCTTTCCCTTCTTAGTCGAAGTTTTCGGCACAATGTTAGCTACGGAAATTAAACAATTAAACATTATCAATACAACACAATTTCACATTGAATATTTCAATTTATATTCAACTTTTACATAAATTCTAATTTAGTCCCTAAACCAAGACTAACTTTATTTCTCCAAGACTAATCCCATATTTTCATTCAATTTCCACTTTAGACTAATTTCAACTCTCTAATTTCACTTAAATCCCTAAATTTCAAAATTTTCTCAATTTAGTCCCTATCACTCAAAACTTACAATTTATTTTACAATTCAATCCCTTTTCCATTTCTAACTTAAAATTCTATCAATTTAGTCCCAAACACTTAAATTATTCAACATGAACATCATTTAAAAATCTAATAATTTCTAAAATTTCCACATAAATCAAGTAAAATTTAGTTCTAGGATTCTAAAAACATAAAATTTACAAGAAAAGGGATTAAATTGACTTACCAATTAAGCTTTGAACATTAAAACCCTAATTTTCTCTTTCCTTTTCTTTCTCTTTTTCTTTTTTCTTTCCTTCCCTATTTCGTCCCCCCTTGTTCTTCTTTTTAACTTATTTTTCTTTCTTTGATTTTTTATTATTTAGTTTAATTATAATAGTGTAATATAATAATAATTTAATAATAAAATAAAATTTACTTTAATTATAAGTAAATAAGTATTCATTATTAATATATGTATTTTATTTTACCACATGTCACCACCATCATCATCCACTTGTCATGAAACACCCCAAACCCTCGCCCACAAGCCCCGAATCGGATCTCGCAAGCTTCTAGGGAAAATCTTTCAAACTTATTTGAAGTTTTGCCAAAATTTTGTGTGTTTTTGAAGAATAGTTGATTTGTGTTGATTAGGTGTCAAAACATTTAATCTTTGTTCTTAAGAAAATTACTTGAACTTTAAAATTGATAAAAATCAAATCGCACCATACTAAAAATAATTAAAATGCATGCATAATCGTTTAATACTTATAGCCTTATTACATCAAAATAAATCCCAAATAGTCTAAAATACTTAAGTATTGAAAGTCCAAAACAAAATAATTTCTGAGCTGAGCATGGCCACCATAAAGTTCCTGCCAACCCGGTCCATTACTGAGTGTCACCTGAAAAAGATCCCACAACGGGGTGAGTCAAACAGACTTAATGTGTAACCACCAAACACAAACTCTCAATCAATTTAGGCATGTCAAATCACACATATGAAACACATATAATCAATGATGCAAACCCGAACCCAAACCTAGATAACCATCCGCTACACATCACCCGTACCAACCATCACACTGTGGGGACTACTAAGTCGACCCTCCATCCGCTACAC
Organism: Gossypium rotundifolium; assembly: GCA_025506655.1. Lineage (NCBI taxonomy): Eukaryota > Viridiplantae > Streptophyta > Magnoliopsida > Malvales > Malvaceae > Gossypium > Gossypium rotundifolium. Next base: position 124,553,533 of record CP106727.1, read on the forward strand.
ATCATCGAAGGAAGTCGCTGCAGACGACATGCTCATCGTCCTTATATATATTGTGGCATAGCCACCATATAATTATTTGTGACATAAGTCACCACATTCGGATTTTGTGACATGAGTCACCACATTCAGATATTGTGGTATAAACCACCATATCACTTCCCCTTTAAAATAATTTCCCATATGCCCCATGTCATACAAATCATGCAACATCATGCCTTATGCCTTATTTCACATTCTTATCAGTATTCACATATGTGCCATATTCCAAATATTCCTATCATTTATTAACATAATGTTAAGGTTACGACTGAGTACTTTGTACCATTGCATGGTACCTTTGGCCACATTTCACATCATTATAAACACATATATTAAATTGATGTCAGAATCTATTAAAAGTTAGTGTGGGTACACACCGGTTTACTTAATGCTTTCTTGAAATCCGAAAACCCGATCTAATGCTTTAGATCCTTAGTTCCTACATTCGCCAACCTAAGTACTTCAAAGAAAAGCCATTCGCTAAATAATCAAATCCCAAAGGATTAACGAATCAAATCTTACCTTCTTGCCGATTTGATTACTAATCAAATCCCAAAATTCGTGATACTTCTTCCTTGAAATCGGCCAACACTAGTTCACTGGACTTGGTTAGTTTCGGCTTTTCGAATAAATATGAAATAGATCTAAGTCACTAAATAGGCCTTGGCTGAATACTATGTGTACTTACCTTGTGATTTTAAATCCCGAAAGTGGTTACTTGCTTTGAAGTTGTCGAAATCCCTTGAAGACTCGAATCCAAGAAACTCCTTTGATGCTCCTTAACGTTGGCTACACAAAAGAAACACTCATTATGGCACTAAGCATATTCGGCCATCCCTAAACCAAGGCCCTAATCACCTGATTTGGCACACCAAATGAAAAGAACCCAAAACCGATTGCTTAATGAGGAGATCACTTACCACTATGTTGCTTACCACTAACGCCTTCTCGAAGAAACTACAAGAAAGTAGTCAACGGCACCACTCTAGAAGATTCGGCCTCAAAGATTTGCGAAATAGAAGAGAGGATGAGAGGCTGAAAGATTCGGCAATGGTGATCAATAGTAGAGAGTTTTCGGCTTAGTTGCAAATGAGAGGGTGGGTTTCAGTTTTTCTTTTTTTTTCTTAAGAAGTGAGTGAGGGAGAAATAAGTTGTAAAAAAAAGAAGAAGAGGCACAAATGACTCCCAACTTTCGGCTTTGGTCAATTGAAGAGAAAACAAGTTGAATTCTTATGGTTTTTCGGCACAAAGAGAGAATGAGATGAAAAAAACCAATTTTCGGCACTAAGGGAATTAAGAAGAAAAAGAAAGATCAAAAGATGATCACTTCCCTTTGTCCTTATCAAATTCGGCACACAGACACCCCTAGAGTCCTATATTCGGCCACTAGCTCCTCCTCTTATCATATCCCTTATTTTGCTCCTCTTTTCTCTCTTCAACACTCATTCAAAAAGTTTGAATGAGTCAACCATTATCCTTCTCTTCTTAGCCAAAATTCAAAATAAAGACCAAGCCTCATCCTCATCCCTTTAAAGTCCCATTTGTCGTCCAACATCTTCCCTCTCTTGACGCAAAAACAATACCCATAGTACAACCTCTGCAGCTCGAACCTCCTCCCTCCTGAAGCTCCCTTTGACGCAAACTTCACAGCACCCTAGGTGGCATCCCTTGCCACTTTTCTGCTTGACTTCTTGTGTCACAAATCCCACGCAAATTTCCTTAAGGTCTCCTTAGCCTAGCTTCCCCTTTTAAACTTAAAATCTCATAATTTCCTAAGGCATTCCTCTACATCCTAGGGTTCTCAAAATTCATAAAGCACATTCATAATATACACAGTCATACAAGCACATGCAATTGAGCAAAAAAATGCACAAGCCCTAATTCCCGGATATTACATGTCAACTTTTGCTTAATTGCTTATTTAGTCCCTTCACTTTTCTCTATTCTATATTTCAACTTTTATCATATATGCGATCTAGTTCTTATGTCTAATTACTCTAAATTTAAACAAATTCACCAAACCAAAACCTAATTGACCACACAACTAACTTCGAAAATATTTTTAATAAATATTTACGAATCCATTTTACGAAAATGGAGACCCAAAACACACTATCCAATACCCGTGACTATCGAGTCGTTACATTTCTCCCCCTTAATAAATTTCGTCCTCGAAATTTACTTGAAAAGAGGTGGGGGTACTGAGATCTCATAGTTTCTTCCGGTTCCCAAGTATCTTCCTCAACACTATGGCTTCGCCATAATACTTTCACTAATGGAACTCACTTATTAAGTAATTTTTTCACCTCTTGAGCTAGTATTTCAACTGGTTCCTCTTCATATGATAAATCGGGTCGAATTTCAATATCCTCTATCAAAATAACATGAGAAGGATCTTATTTGTATCCTCTGAGCATTGAAACATGAAAAACATCATAAATTTTCTGTAATTTTGAAGGCAATGCCAAACCGTATGCTACTGGTCCAACCCTTTCTGTAATCTCATACGACCCAATAAAATGAGGACTTAATTTTCCCTTTCGACCAAATCTCAAAATTTTCTTCCAAGCTGAAACTTTAAGAAATACATTGTCGCTGATAGAATACTCAGTATCTCAACATTTCAGATCTGCATATGATTTCTATCTGCCGAAAGTTATTTTCAGTCTATCTCGAATCTTCTTAACAGTGTCCTCAGTTTCTTGAATTAATTTGGCCGAATCATTTTTCTTTCATTTAATTCCATCCAACAAACAGGTGATGGACATCTACGACCATATAAAGCCTCGTACGGAGCCATTTGAATACTCTATTGGAAACTATTATTATATACAAATTTAGCCAATGGTAAATAACATTCCCAACCTGATTCAAAATCAATGACACAAGCACGAAACATGTCTTCAAAATCTAAATAACTCGTTCAGATTGTCCATCACCTGCAGATGAAATGTTGTGCTAAAGTTGAGTCGAGTACCAAGTGATTCATGCAACTGTCTATAGAATATTGAAGTAAACCGTGGATCCTCGATCAGAGATTATCGACATAGGAATACCATGCAATCTCAAAATTTTTCGAATGTAAACCTCAACTAGCTTTTGAAGTGACCAATCAATTATGACCACTATGAAATGAGCTGATTTCGTAAGCCGATCAACAATCACCCAAATATAATTTTTCTTACTTGCTGACAATGGTAACCCCGTTACAAAATCCATCGTGATACAATCCCATTTTCATTCGGGAATATTAATAGGCTGAAGTATTCCAGTAGGAACTTGATGCTCTGCATTAACTCGCTGACAAGTCAAGCATTTAGCCACATATTCAACAATATCTTTTTTCATTCTAGGCATTCAATATGATTTTCACAAATTTTGATACATTTTCATTCCTCCAGGATGCAAAGCAAAATGACCGTCATGAGCTTCGCGAAGTATCAACTCTTTCAATTTAGAAACATCCGAAAAATAGATTCGATTATGAAATCTCAAGCAATCATGTTCATCAATGTTGAAATTCTCTAACATGCCATCCTGAACCATTTCTCTTTTCTTTCTCAACTTGACATCTTCTAACTGTGCTAACTTGATCTGATCAAACATCTCTAGTTTAATTCTCACAACTAATAGAGTTCCATCACCACTGATACTAAGCAGAGCAAACATTGCATGTAATTCAATTACTGCTTTTCCACTCAATATGTAACACCAAACCTGAATTCGTCGCCCGAATAGGGTTACGAAACATTACCAAAGTTTACAAAAAAAATAACAGACATTTCATAATTCTTTAGTAATCATATCAGATTTCAATCAAATTTCATCATATAGTCCCTTACATGAGCCCTCGAGGCCCAAATCATGCATTAGAATCGATTCGGGACTAAATCAAAAACTCAAAGAATTTTTCATGAAATTTCAAATTTTTCCCATACACGGGGGTCACACGCCCGTGTGAGTAAGCCGTGTGGTTCATACGGCCAAGTGACACACCCATGTCCTAGGCCGTGTGATATACGAAACATATTACATGGTCGTGTTCCTAGCCCGTGTAACTCTCTGACTTGCAAAACATTAAGGTTAATTTTTACACGGCCAAGACACACGCCCGTGTCTTAGGTCGTGGCTGAGACACATGCTTGTGTCTCTGCCCATGTGCTCAATTTTGAGCATTCTATTTCTCAAATTTAAGATGCAAGGGACACACGGCCAAACCACATGCCCATGTGCCAAGCCGTGTGTCACACACGATCAAGACACACCCCCTTGTGCCTATCCGTGTGGACAAAATAAAGCTATTTTCTAGCTTTATTTCTCATCCAAACTTTGCCCATAACCTACACCAAAACTTACATTCATAAATTAACCAATTCAAGCATTCAAAACAAATCCAAATCATGTCTTAAACATAACATAATATCATATACAACCAATGTACCCCTAGGTACTACAAATGACAATTTATTATCATGTTAATATATCTTTCATATTTATCTATTTACCAAATGTACATATGCATGATTACATTCATTTTCAAACATGATAGATCCACTTACAAACATATCAAAATATGTCAAACACAAGTCATTCCAATGGCTAGTTTATTTCAAAACATTTACATGCCATCATTGGCTAAATAACCTATAAATGCCATTATAACCATAATTGATTTACCGTATATACTAAAATGGGCCAATGGATAGTGTGAATGATCTCTACCAAGTTTCAATCCAACGAGCTTCTGATTTACTATAAAACAAGGAAATAAAACTAAGTAAGCATATAATGCTTAGTAAGTTCGTATAACTTGGAACTTAATTTACCACTATTGTCACACCCCAAACCCGGCCTAGACATTATTGACATATCTGGCAATGTCACACGATAGTGTTTTTGAAACCTCGTTGTTACGATGAAAACATTCCATGTTATTATCTTTAGTAAACCTTTGTTAGAACTTAGGAAGTCGTCGTTATTCATTTAAAACATTTGTTTTGAAACATCCCTCATTGAGGAAGCTTTAATAAAACAATCTAGGTGATTATGCGTTTAGAAATTACTTTAACTTTTTGAAAACCAAATTTCTTACGACCAGTAGGTATAAATCCATAAAATAAAATAAATAAATAAAACCCAAATTTAAAACCAAAGTCCCAGAGGGTCCTTAAATTACAACCCAAATAATCAATAATAGTCAAATCATAAATCGTAAATTGAAAACCATGAAGTCCAAAAATTACTGTGGTCACCGCTGAGTCCTCCGTCGTACTGATCCGTCTAGGTCTGGGGATCACCTGTGCACATTAAACAAAAAGTGTGAGTTTAAGTAAACTCAGTGTGTAATCCCGCTGAAACAAACAAACAATCAGTATTCACAGTGCACAGTTGAACAGTCTTGGGCCTAAGCCTTTTTCAGTATCAATGACAGTTTGGGCCTTAGCCCATCTCAATATAGTGTCAAAATGCAGTGGGGCCTTAGCCCATCACAGTCTCAGTAGTAGTAACAGTTATGCAGTAGCAAAATCCTACCCACCCAACCTCTACACACCATCTCCGTCCAACCCTACACTCCATGTGGGGATATAATCAACCCACCCATCCCTACACTCCAAGTAGTACTGAATGCGGCAATGTCAGTTAGTTTGCAAAATGAGTGCTAGTAAATTAGGCTTAAAGCCTTTTAGTACACTTCTTCCGAATAACAACCCCAACCCAATGTAATGCAACACACAATGGATGACATGCTATTATGCAATTTCAGTACATATATTCAGATATTAACATGCCCAGTACAGATATCATTCAGTCAATTCACACATTTAGGGGTCTAAGTAGCAGTTACTGACCCTACAGTAGGTTCACAGTCAACTTGGGAGTCCCCTGCAACCTTAAAAACATTTCGGTAAAAATGGGCCCACATGCCCATGTGATTTGCCCGTTTGGGGACACACGCTCGTGTGGCCCACTTGGCCCAAATTATCCTTGGCCATGTGATCCATTTTTAAAGTAACCTATGCTAGCTCAACACTCATATATGTTTTCACTATTTACTTATATGTTCATTCAAAGCTGTCTACTTGAGTCATTATCACTAAATTATTTATATCTTGAGCTACTGAATTCCAAATTAAGATCCGCTTAATGTTTTTGAAACAAGACTCAAATACCTTTCTACCATAAAATTTTTAGAATTTATAGTTTATCAAATAAGTATAGTAAAATCTTTAAAGTTATCCCTATTCTACTGTTTGACAGCTTCATCTTTTCCTTACTGAAAATTATTTATCTTTTAGTACGGAATTTAGATGATATTTCCATTTGTTTCTCTTGAAACTAGACTCATTAAGGATTTAAAAATATAAATTTAAGTCCATAATTATTTTTTTACAAATTTTTTATGATTTTACTAAGTCAGAACAAGGGAACCCGAAATCATTCTTACCTTGTCTCACAAAATTTATTATATCTCATGATTTACAATTACATTGCTTACACTGTTTCTTCCATGAAAAACTAGACTCAATAAAATTTATTTTTATATTTTATTCAACCTCTAACTCAATTCCCACTATTTTTGTAACATCCCAAAGCTGGGCCTAGTAGGATTAGCCCAATGGGCCTTGGGGGTAGTAGCATTTAAAATTTTTGAGAACAAGAGAATGGTACTAAGGCAAGTTGGACCTATTAGGTGAGTGATTTTGGAATGTTAGGAGGCTTTTATGAAGTCCCGGTTAAAGTTAGGCCATAGGAAAAATTCTGGTTTTAGGTGAAAAAACCTTGGGAGTTGGTAAGTAGGCTTTAAGAATAAAATGTGGGGAAAAATGACAAGTGGAATGTGTGGTGTAGTGGCAAAATGATGCCACTTAAAAGGCAAGGGGGTGACGCCACAAGGAAGGAAGGAGGTCTAAGGTTCAAGTCTTGGTGCTTGCATTTTAGTTTTCTTTTTAAATGGATTTTTGAATTTGGCCATAAGACTTATATTTAGTTGCGCATGATTTTAGAAGCAAGGAGCTAGTTGGTAAAGTGGCTAGCAGCGTGGATTATGTTACAAGGGAGCCTGAGTTCGAATCTCATGAGAAGCAAGGGAGTATTTATTTTGCTAAGATGGGGCGGCAAGAGTTTGAGTTGGATTTAAACTCTGCTAGCGGAAGGATCCCACATCGAAAAGATATAAAGAAGGAAGGTGAGAAGCTAGCTATATAAAGAGCATTCTAGGAGGAGAGAAAAGATACCTTGGTGGGCGTTGGGCATAGGAGCTTTGGGAGCGCGGTTTAGCAGCTTCAGAATTCCTATCAGGTGTGCAACTCTCTCTCTACTCTAGTTGTAGAGCAGCAAATGCCGAAATTTCGGTCACACGGCGATGGTAGCCACACGAGTGTGCAAGCGCACGTGTGGAAGCTTTGACACGATAGTCGAGGCCACCATGAGTATTCTTGTAAGTGTGGGCTGTTGGGCCCGAGGGCCCATATGAGTAAATTGTATGATTGAGTAGTAGATAGTGAACTAGACTATGTGAATCTCATATATGTGGCTAGGTTTGAGCAGAATGGGCCACACGAATGTGTAGGCCCACTTGGGCCGATAATAGGCCTTAGGCCGATTCGCATCATTATCTCTGTTTAGAATACTTGAGTCGTTCGAGGCGACAGTGGACATTTTGTTGGGTCGTTAATACCCTGGTTTGTAAAATTATTGAATTACAGCTGGTTTGTTAATTTATCGAACTACCCATAATTTGCGAAATCACCAAAGTACCCCCGATTTGTGAAATTACCGAAATACCCTCGATTTGTGAAATTACCAAAATACCCCCGTTTACGAAATTACCAAAATACCCCTAATTTGTGAAATTACAAAAATACCGTGGTAGGTAAATTACGAAAATACCCTTGGTAGGTAAATTATGAAAATACCCTTAGTGGGTAAATTACGAAAATACCCTTGGTAGGTAAATTACAAAAATACCATTGGTGGGCAATTACGAAAATAAATGGGTATGAAAATACCTTGGTGGGTAAATTATGAAAATACCCTTGGTAGGTAAATTATGAAAATACCCTCAATGGGTAAAATGATCGATATGCCCCTAGAGGGCAAAAATGACGAAAACGCCCCTACAAGTTATATGATTATTCTTGTATGTAATTTATGATTGTTATCGTATGATTATTATTGTATGTTGCATTCATGTGTTATTATGTTGCATGGGGATGGGATTATTCGAAGGGAAGTGCATATAGGATCGCATGGTCGCTGACATCGTGGATCCACCGAAGGCTTTAGCCACCGAGTAGCTATCTTTGCATCGATAAGTTAGTGCCGCAACCGGTGCTACATAAGGAGTGTAGGATAGGTGGGTCGATTAAATCCCAGTGAGTGCGGTGGTTGGACAGAGACTGAGTGTAGGGTTGGTATGGGCATTAATGCATTGCATATGTGGTTTTATTTGAGATGGGCTCGCACCGAGATAAATATGATTTGTGACATTTATGGGTTAAGGCCCAATCGAGGCTTTTATGGGCTAAGGCCCAATTGCCACACATGAAATGGGCTTTGGCCCAAACTATCGTGATTCATGTTCTTATTGATGAGGGTTCTGCACACTGAGTTTTTGTAAACTCACACCCTCTTTTTAATATTTGTTTTCTCAAGTAATCCTCAGTAAGCGGTTCGACGTGCTGGAGGACTCGAAGGTGGCCACACTACAAGCAGTTTTGGACTCTAGTATTTTACTTATTTTTAACTTTGGTTAATATTTTGTAATAAGGCTTCTCTTAAATTCTGGTTTTAGTTTTGGATTTTTAGTTTATTATGTTTTAAATCTGCTAAACTTTGTATCACGGTTTTCCAAAATAATATCTGCTTTTAAAATACTACGCTTTCACGAATAGGTCATAAACATCACGTTTTCATAAGTCAGTCATTTTAATTAAGTTTTCGCAACCAAGAAAGTTTTTTTGGTAATAACTTTTTAATAAATGTCGATTAATAATGAACAAACGCAAACTCGGACTTTAGTTTTTAATATCAAGAATGGTTTTCAAATGGAACCATGGTTTCTCGAAAAGGACCCCAATGTGACACGCTAGATTCGGGCCTAACTTCTAGGCCGGGTTTGGGGTGTTACATTTAGTGGTATCAAAGCCTAGGTTGCAAATCTCGGGCTGTGAGATGGGTTTTAGTGTTTATTTTAAAGATGTTTACAAATGATTTTTAAGTAGTTTTGAAAGGTTTTTGTGTGGCACACCGAGTCTCTAGCGTCAGACTAAAAAGTTCTCTTATCTGTTTTAAACTGTTACTGCTCTAGGTAGATACTAGGCTTACTTTAGATGATAGACTATACTGAGGACCGTAGGAGACTAAAAACTATAGTGAGCTGGCAATTTCGAAAACAACTCTTAACTACTACTTTCACAAAACATTTGTTTAATTATTGGAACTATGAGCTAAATTAATAAAATTTGTAATTCAGATAATTAAGACTAGAGTGCGCAGCAGAAGCATAGTGGTATATCCGGTATTGTGTGACTATGAGATAGTTGGAAATTTCGAGGACGAAATTTCTCTAAGGAGGGTAGATTTGTAACATCCCAAAGCTGGGCCTAGTAGGATTGGGCCCAATGGGCCTTGGGGTAGTAGCGTTTAAAATTTTTGAGAACAAGAGAATGGTACTAAGGCAAGTTGAACCTATTAGGTGAGTGATTTTGGAAGGTTAGGAGGCTTTTATGAAGTCCCGGGTTAAAGTTAGGCCATAGGAAAAATTTTGGTTTTAGGTGAAAAAAACCCTGGGAGTTGGTAGGTAGGCTTTAAGAATAAAATGTGGGGAAAAATGATAAGTGGGGTGTGTGGTGTAGTGGCAAAGTGATGCCACTTAAAAGGCAAGGGGGTGATGCCACAATGAAGGAAGGAGGTCCAAGGTTCAAGTCTTGGTGCTTGCATTTTAGTTTTCTTTTTAAATGGATTTTTGAATTTGGCCATAAGACTTATATTTAGTTGCGCATGATTTTAGAAACAAGAAGCTAGTTGGTAAAGTGGCTAGCAGCGTGGATTATGTTACAAGGGAGCCTAAGTTCGAATCTCATGAGAAGCAAGGGAGTATTTATTTTGCTAAGATGGGGTGCCAAGAGTTTGAGTTGGATTTAAACTCTATTAGCGGAAGGATCGGAAAGATAAAGAAGGAAGGTGAGAAGCTAGCTATATAAAGAGCATTCTAGGAGGAGAGAAAAGATACCTTGGTGGGCGTTGGGCATAGGAGCTTTGGCGGCATGGTTTAGCGACTTGAATTCTTATCGGTGTGCAACTCTCTCTACTCTAGTTGTAGCGGTAAATGTCGAAATGCTGGGTCACACTGCGGCGATGGTAGCCACCAGCGTCTTGAAAAGACGTGTGGAAGCTTCGACGCGATAGTCGATGCCACCATGAGTATTCTTGTAGGTGTGGGCTGTTGGGCCACGATGGCCCGAAAGGCACCAAGTGGGCCCAATGGGCCCGAGGGCCCATATGAGTAAATTGTATGATTGAGTAGTAGATAGTGAACTAGACTATGTAAATCTCATATATGTGGCTAGGTTTAGGCTGAATGGGCCACACGAGTGTATGGGCCCATTTGGGCCAACAATGGGCCTTAGGCCGATTCGCATCATTATCTCTGTTTAGAATACTTGAGTCATTCGAGTGATAATGGATCTTCATTGGGTTGTTAATACTCGGTTTGTAAAATTATCGAATTACCCCTGGTTTGTGAAATTATCGAACTACCCCTAATTTGTAAAATTACCAAAGTACCCTCGATTTGTAAAATTATCGAAATACCCCTGATTTGTGAAATTACCAAAATACCCTAGTTTACAAAATTACCAAAATACCCCCAGTTTGTGAAATTACGAAAATACCCTTGATAGGTGAATTACGAAAATACCCTTGGTAGGTAAATTATGAAAATACCATTAGTCAGTAAATTACGAAAATACCCTTGGTGGGTAAATTATGAAAATACCCTTAATAGGTAAATTATGAAAATACCCTTGGTGGGTAAATTACGAAAATACCCTTAATGGGTAAATTACGAAAATACCCTTGGTAGGTAAATTATGAAAATACCCTTGATAGGTAAAATGACCGATATGCCCTAGAGGGCAAAAATGACGAAAATGCCCCTATATGTTAAATGATTATTCTTGTATGTGATTTATGGTTGTTATCGTATGATTATTATTGTATGTTGCATTCATGTGTTATTATGTTGCATGGGGATGGGATTATTCGAAAGGGGAAGTGCAAATAGGATAGCATGGTTGCTTGACGATTGTGGATCCACCGAAGGCATTTAGCCACCGAGCAGCTATGCTGCACCAATAAGTTAGTGCCACAACCGGTGCTACATAAGGAGTGTAGGGATGGGTGGGTCGATTAAATCCCCACAGGAGTGCAGGGTTGGACAGGAGATGGAGTGCAGGGTTAGTATGGGCATTAATGCATTACATATGTGGTTTTATTTGAGACGGGCTCAGGCCCAGATAAATATGATTTGTGAGATTTATGGGTTAAGGCCCAATGAGGCTTTTATGGGCTAAGGCCCAATTGCCACAGATTCTTGAAATGGGCTTCTACCAAACTCTTGTGATTCATGTTCTTATTGATGAGGGTTATGCACACTGAGTTTTCGTAAACTCACACCCTCTTTTTAATATTTTTTTCTCAGGTAATCCTCAGTAAGCGGTTCGACGTGCTAGAGGACTCGGAGGTGGCCACACTACGAGCAATTTTGGACTCTAGTATTTTACTTATTTTTAACTTGGGTTAATATTTTTTCATAAGGCCTCTCTTAAATTCTGGTTTTAGTTTTGGATTTTTAGTTTATTATGTTTTAAATCTGCTAAACTTTGTATCACGGTTTTCCAAAACAATATTTGCTTTGAAAATACTACGCGCCATGAATAGGTCGTAAACATCACGCTTTCATAAGGCGGTCATTTTAATTAAGTTTTCGACCAACAAAGTTTTTTGGTAATAACTTTTTAATAAATGTCGATTAATAATGAACAAACGCAAACTGGGACTTTAGTTTTTAATATCAAGAAAGGTTTTCAAATGGAACCATGGTTTCTCGAAAAGCAATCCCAATGTGACACGCTAGATTTGGACCTAACTTCTAGGTTGGGTTTGGGGTGTTACAATTTTTGATGATTTTTCAAAGTTAGACTACTAGTGTTGTCCAAAACTATTTTAGTGCAAAATGTTGATTTCCAAGTTTATAACACCCTTATTTCCTTTCTCTACAATTTTTTGCATCATTTTCTCTTATTTCTCTTATTTCTTGACAGAAAGTAATTTTGGCTTTTCGTGAATCCCATTTTCTAATTTTGGGTACACACCTGTATCGTTTTCACTGCTTACGCAATCCCGAGATCACCAAAAACCTATAATTGACAATCCCAACTTTAGAATCGATCTTAAACTAAGATTAAACCGTATTCACGTACCAAAAGGTCTAAGCTTGTCCGTTCATCACTTACCTTCTAACTTCGCACAATTCCACCACTACTCAACACGAGGGAGATAGCAACTGAAACGATTCGCTGCTGTAAAAATAACCAATCCTCATTAACGAAGAGTTCAACAAAGTTAAGAACTAATTCAAAGCCAAAACCACTCGCCCAAACAACACAAGAAAACACATACCTTATACGCTTACCAAACGATCACCACTTTGAGTCAAATCGAAAAACGTTAATTCCAGCCTCATGATCGACTCCTAAATAGTCAACAAAACACCCATTAATCCCTTATCCAGAGTAACATTCGAGTTTAATAAAATGGAAACTTACCGTACAACACAATTGCACGCTTGCACAAACGGGAAAAGATGAAGAAAGATAAAGAAAATGGAAGGGGAATTCAAAGGAAATTTGGTGGCAAGAATTTATTATTTAGAAAAAAGAGGAAAATTGAAAATTGAGAGTGGGGGAGAAGAGAGAAAACGTCAAAAAGATGGAAAAGAGTTCGAAATTTAAAAAAAAAAACTAAACAAAAAGATAATGCCTAAAAATCTGGTAACTCATCTCTTTAATTCTCTCCCTAACCTCCTACAACAACTCTAATACTCGAAATTTCAATTTGACTAGGACTCTACCACCCCACATGGCCAAGAAACAAAAATAATTCCCTTGCTCGCACAGGGACTTGAACTCCAGACCTTCCACACGCTAACACACACCTTAGCCACCAGACCAACAGGCCCATTCTGATATATTTTTACCAACAATTAAATAAAACCCTACTGAACAAGAGTAAGGCCTAATTCATTCAAAATACTAAAATTTTCCCAAGTGAAGGCTTGAACTTGGGACCTCCCAAACACTCCCAGAACACATAACCACTAAAGCTGACAGATATTTGTATCATATTTTCTCAATAATAAAATTAGAAATTTTGGGGCATTACAACTATCTTAAATTTAGGTAAGCATTTAATTTATTCCCAAATCATGTTGGCCAAATGCCTAAACACATATCCTCATTAACCATGTCAGTCATGTATTTCGGGTAATAACTCATAATCACGAATATACACAATTGTCAGACCATTTCATACACATGTTTTCCATCACATATTTTCAATATATCACGAAAGTACAAAGTCATTAAGCATGTTCCACATTCTTGTATCAAGTACATCATACTTCAACATAACAAATGCTATCATTTCCATGTATCTCAGGCTTGTTTCAGTAATTGTTTTTCTTGAATTCATGTTAAACATATTTTTTTTATGAATATCAGAAAATATATTTCTCGACACTAGTCAAATTTCCATGTTCAAATATTTCTCGTGTCACGTGTTCATGTAACAAGTATAATTCAAGTCCATATAATTCAAGTATATTTTCGTAATAATTCATCTCAAATTTAGATTATTTCATGTCAAAACTTTACCCATTAAACCATTCGAAATATCAATATCACACAAGTAGTACACTCAAAGTGTACAAATCTATAATCATGAATGAACATATTCATTAGAAAATTCCATGTACATATATCATCATCTCATATTTCCATGTATCATGTATCATCATTTATATGTATTTTAGGAAGATACATGTATTAATTAATTTCATGTTCATATTTTCTCATGTTAGGATTTTCCCCGTTGAATTTATCTGAAATATCGATGGATACTCAAGTAGTACACTCGAGGTGTACAGATCAGGATCCGTCAATTCATATTTAGGAGTACCTATTAAGGCACTTAATCAGAAATGTAACACCCCAAACCCGGTCAATACACCACGACCGAATCTGGTATGTTACAGGGAAAAAGGTATTTGAAAGGTTTAGGTTTCCGTTTAAAAGTTTGATGAAAACTCTTTCGTAGGTTTTGTTCTTGTGGAAAACTTGAGCATGATTGTTTAAAAGCGATAGTGTATTTGAAAACCCAAAAATTTTGAGAACTTAATCAGTTATGAAAGTAAAACAAGTTTACCTCATTTAGAAATTTAAGTAATCCTTGTTGTTGCTTAAACACAGTTTTTTCTTTAAGTTAATAAGAAATCACATTCAAGTTTGGAAGACAATTGAGTTTCATTTATTTTGAATTATAGTGCGATACCCGATGGTAAAGTTTAAAACATATCGCTTTGTAGTTTTGAAAACCTTATCTTTCCAAGTTTTATCGATTATTACCCAGTAATTTGTTAAGGCATATTTGAAGTCCAATCTAAACAAGTAAATAACAAAATATAAGTTTAAAATTTTAAAGAGGCCTTTTACAATCCCAACATAATCAAATGAAATTAAATAAGGTAAAGTACCAAGTTTGAAAATCCGTGCAAGTCCGAATTTATTTTTGGCATGGTCACCTCGAGTCCATCCTGGCTCCAAGTCCGCGGTCTACGTGTCACCTGAAATGATAAGGGAGAAGGTGAGTCGCAAGACTCAGTGCATAAATCCCTCTCCCGGAATAACATGCTAACACACACCATAACAAAGCAATTCAAGTAATGCACCTGATCCTAACCATCCATAACACCTTTTCTACCCCGTGTGGTACCAAACCACTGGTGGTGCCAAACCACCGTGACCCAAAGTCACGATATCCATAGATGTGGTGCCAAACCTTTGGTGACCCAAAGTCACGAAAGATCCATTTGTGAGGCCAACCCACGTGTGATACCAAATCACCGGCACGATCCCATATCTCAAAAGTGGGGCCAACCCACGGTGGCGTTAACCACGTGGACGAGTCACTATGAGGTGCCAAACCTCCGGTGTCCCAAAGACACAAGTGTGATACTAAATCACGGTGACCGTAGTCACAATTAAAATGATGGGGCCAACCCATCGTGTGATACCAAATCACTAGCGTCAATCCCAGATAATCAACCGTGGGGCCAACCCCATCGTGGTACTAAGCCTTTGGACGCGACGCGGAGGTGCTAAACTTCGGTGACCCAAAGTCACAATAGTCAATCGTGGTACCAAACCACCGGAGGTGCCAAACCTCCGGTGTCCCAAAGACACGGATATCATATCCCCCTCCTCTCATATCACCCAATATCATATCATACTAATGCAAAGCGTCCAATCATGCTATCATGCTTACATGCTTAGTATGACATCTCAAAATACGTGCACCATAAATCATGCTATCACATATCATCACATATCTCGTAATGAAACGGACTTACCCGAATCTGTATCCATACCCCATTGGGTATAATATCAGTCAACCACACTGTTTCACTTACACAATCAGGTTATTAACACATTACTCAGTTAAGAAGGTGTGTTAGTTTACACGCCTGATAGATCGCACGCCTAATCCCGAAGAACATGTTTAAACCCCTCGATTATTTGCTCCTAACGTCAGCCAAACACAGGATTAATCACTTAAAACCATTCGGCCAGAATAGATAAACCAAAGGGGTTTGCGTTAAACCTTTACCTCGTAAATGGTTTGGTTTCCAACCAAACCCGAACCAACAATGGTTCCCTTACCAATCGGTCACACCCTAGAAATGAAAAACGGTTAATCTCTTAATAACTTGGCTTAAAGAAAACTAAACGAAATCGACTAAAAGAACTCGTTCTTACCACCACTTACCGATTGCTTAACAGAGAAAGAAGGCTCCTCACGATCGTTCCCAAAATCCGGATGTCCTACACTGAAATCGGTTTAGACACAAAAGATTAACTCCCTTCAATAAAAGCCTAAAAATCGGCCACATAAACAAACCCAAGCCGAATAAGAACATGAGGGAGAAGATAACCATTCGGCCAAACTCTTACCTATCCCACCGATTGACAACAAAAACACAACAAGGTCAACCCTCCTCAATATTGACAATGAAGAACTATAGGAGAAAGAAAAAGATTCGCCAAGACCCTTAATCAAAATGGAAAAGGAGGTTCAGCCTTAAGAGAAATGGGAAGAACGATTGGGAACAAAAAGGCTAAGGGGTTTTGGAAAAGAAAAGAAGAAGATAAAATGATGAATGGAGGGGTGCTTTCGGTTTAAAGAAAAAGAAGATGGAGAGTGAAGTTTTTGGAGGATGGTGTTTCGGTCAAGGAGGGAGAGAGAGAGAGAAGCTAGTTTCGGCTCACAAGCAATGGAGAAAGGTGATAACGTAAGAGAAGAAGGGTTGCTAGTTTCGGTTCACCCAAGATGAAAATAAGAGAAAAATGGGAACAAGCATTCGGCTACCAAAGAGAATCAAGAGAAAAGAAACAAAGCAACTTTTGGCAAAAAGCTTAAACTTTCGGTTTAAGGAGAACAAATGGAAAAAAAAAAAGAAGAAAGCACTTGGGGTTTCGACTTGTTTTGACAAAAGGTGAATTTGCTTCCAAAAATGCTTTTTGACCGAAAAGAATACACAAAATGAAGTAAAAGTTTCGGCACTCCCACTTTCTCACATACCAAACCGTCCACTCCCCCCCAACATCTCTCCAAAATCCAACCACCACTCCCCAAACACTCCAAGCCTCCCATTCAAACTAGTTTGAACTAGTCTCCTCCTACTTTCACTCTCCACCCATCGCTTGAACCTTTGACTTGGTCCAAGCAGAGTTTGAACCGCCACAACTCCTCCCTCCTTGCAGTCAAAATAGAACCCAAAATGGAGCACTCTGCAGCTTGAACACGGACCTCCTCCCTCCCGCAAGTGACGCCTAATCCAAGCTCTTAGTGGCGCCTTGCTTGCCACTCCACCACCTCCTTTCTTATGCTAAAATTCACCTAAAATATTTATAAACCCCACTCCTTCACTCCTCTCACCTAAGCCTAAAAACAAAATTTTTCCTACCACTCAGGCTTACACCTAGCTTATAACTAAGCCCCAACAACATCAAAATAACCACATAGCACACCATGCACATGCAACAAAGCCAAAAAATAAAATAGCCCATAACCCGGGATATTACAAGAAAGCACACTCTCGAGCCATATATCATATAATAGGATTACTTGTCCAAGCTAAATCATGTTTCTAACATATGCTCATAAGAGCTTAATCAGGATTACCCGTCTGGGCTAAATCCTATCTATAACCTATGCTCAAGAGGGCTTATATCAGGATTACCAGTCCAGGCTAAATCCTTTCTGTAATGAGGTCAATAGGATTACTAGTTCGAGCTAAATCCCATCAGCAACAAATGTAGCACCTCATTCAATAGAGAAAATCATGTATCCATCGATTTTCATTTATTCAAACGGGATTTAACATTTTTCAGGCCTTATCAAACATGTGATTATTTCATTCATCTATAACATTCATATAATTCAAATAAACACCTTCGTCATTCATTTCAAACATAAAATTAACATTTTTTATCATTTATCATTTATCGGGCATTATCATTTATCATTATTCAAGCATTACCATTTACCGGGCTTTGTCGGATATGTTTTCAATGTCATACATATATGATATTTATACAATTCATATACATAACATCTAATTCAAACATACAAATATACACAATTTAGTTACACGAAGTTACCTCGACAAATGTTCGTATATGTAAAATCTACTAATCCGACATTTTCCTCATTTCCTCGTTCTAGCTCCGAATTTGGTCTATCTGGATCTATACGAGTAAATTTAACATCAATTTAATACAATTTAAACTAAATTCAGTCCAATTTACATCTTAGGAAAAATTATCATTTTGCCCCTAAAATTTTAATTAATGATTTAATACAATTTAAACTAAATTCAGTCCAATTTACATCTTAGGTAAAATTATCATTTTGCCCCTAAACTTTTAATTAATGACTATTTCGTCCTTAGGCTCGAAAAATGAAATTCATGCAATTTACTCCCTATTCCAAGCCTAACCGAAATTTCAATATACAATTTACAGCACATGTATTCCGTAAATTTTAGAATTTTTCTTCAATTTTCACAACTTCAGAAATTAGTCCCTAAATCATGTTTTCATGAAAATTCACTTTGTAAAAGATGTTTATCTATCAACAACATTTCATATTCTATCATAAATTTCAAAATTTCAGCATATTCATCCATGGTAGAATTTTCATACTTTGATAACTTTACAAATTAACCCCTAAAATATATAGATTAAGTTATCCCGATCACGAAAATATAAAAATTACTAAAAATGGGACAAGATTACTTACCCAATTGAGCCAAGAAAGCTTCCTTTCTCTTTCCTAGGGTTTCCACGTATTTTGGGGAAGAAGATGAAATAAAATGATGATATTTTGTTATTTAATTAATTTATCACCTTTTATTTTTCATCTTTCCAATTTCATCATTTTCTTTATTTTATTTTCATGGATGAATCACCATCCTTAACAACTAAGCATTTTTAATGGTCTAACCTCCAATTTAAAGTTCTATAGCTATTTAATCCCTTTAGCTATTAGAACTCAACTTTTACACTTTGTGCAATTTGGTCATTTATCAAATTAAACATGTAATCGATAAAATTTCTTCACGAAATTTTCACATAATATTATTATCATACTGTAGATCATAAAATAGTATTAAAATATTTTTTTCTTTCTAAACTCGAATCAGTGGTCTCGAAACCACTATTTCGATTTTATCGAAAATAGGTTGTTACACAATGCACCAACTACAACATTAGCCTTTCCGGGTGATAATCAATAATGCAATCATAATATTTTAAAAGCTCTATCCAACGACGATGTTTCAAATTTGACTCCTTTTAGATAAAAGATAATTGAGACTCTTATGATCAGTATAAATATAACATTTCTCACCATATAAGTAATCTCTCTAGATCTTTAATGTAAAAACTGCAGCAGCTAGCTCCAAATCGTGCGTCGAATAATTACGTTCATGCGGTTTCAATTGAAGAGATGCAGAAGCAATCACATTTTCATCTTGCATCAATACACAACCCAGACCACTCAAAGAAGCATCACTATAAATGACAAAATCCTTTACCGATTCTAGTAAAGTCACAGTCGGTGCTTCAATCGACATTTTCTTCAATTTCTCAAAACTTTCTTGACATTGATCATCCCAGAAAAACTGAACATTCTTTTGCAACAACTTTGTCATCAGCAAAGCTATCTTTGAAAATCCATTTACAAATCTTCGGTAATAACCAGCCAATCCAAGGAAACTACGAACCTCTGACACATTCCTTGGTGCTTTCCACTGAACAATTGCTTTAATCTTCTTCGGACCAACTCTAATTCCATCTGCTGAAATAACATGCCCCAAGAAAACAACCTTTGATAACCAGAATTCACATTTACTAAGCTTCCCGTATAACTGTTTCTCCCATAATATTTGCAAAAAAATTCTGAGATATTGCTCATGTTCAGATTCAAACTTCGAATAGACCAGAATATCATCAATAAAGACTACCACAAACTTATCCAGGTACGGTTGAAAAATATGATTCATGAGACCCATAAATGCGGCTGGAGCATTAGTCTATCCAGAAGGCATTACTAAAAATTCATAATGTTCATACCGTGTACGAAATGTCGTCTTCGGTACATCACTTTCTTTTACCTTTAATCGATAATAGCTCGATCTCAAATCAATCTTTGAAAAGACAGAAGCTCCTTTTAACTGATCAAATAAATCATCAATACGGGGTAGATGGTATCGATTCTTAATCGTCGCCTTATTCAATTGCCAATAATCAATACAGAGTCGCATCGAACCATCTATCTTTTTAACAAAAAACACTGGAGCTCCCCAAGGCAAAGTACTAAGACGTATAAAGCCACAATCTAATAAGTCCTGTAGTAGCACATTCAATTCTTTTAACTCTGTAGGTGACATACGATATGAGGGTATTGACACTAGAGTTGTACTAGGATATACTTCAATTGCAAATTCAAGCTCCCAATTAGGTGGTAATCACAGTAATTCTTCAAAAAATACATCAGGAAATTCACAAACAATTCAAATTTTACTGGACTGACTTTCAACAGAATCTGAATTAATAACATAAGCCAAAAAAGCTACAAAACCCTAATGAATAAGTTTATTAGCCTGAATCGTTGAAATAATACAGGTTGACCCCCTAGTTCGAATGCCATTCACCTCAATCTTATCCCCATTTTCACTCTGAATAATAAACTCCTTTTTATAATAATCTAAAATCACTTCATGCTCTGAAAACCAATCTATTCCCATAATTATATCAAAATTGCCAAATGGCATTATCAACAAATAAACAGGGAAGATTATGTTTTGTATCATTAACGGACATCTCCTATACACCTGGTCCACTAGCACAGTTTGCCCCAATGGACTAGACACTGTTGTTGATACTCTAGGCATTTCAGATTTTAAACTTTCTGACTCAACCAATTTTGTATTAAAATATGAGTGTGAAGATCTCGGATCTATTAAAGCATAAAAAGGTTTCGAATGAAATAAAAATATACATGTCACCAAATCATTTGCATCACCCTCTTCAAGAGTCCATACAACATATGCTCGAGCTGGTACTCTAGCTTATGATTGTTGAGTAGCAACATCACTTCCTTTTCTAGCACCACCCCTAGAAAATGAACCACTTCGACCTGATCCACGACCTCTTGAAACAAGCACAGATCTCTAAGAAGTAACAGGTGTAACATTCTCACTCTTTGGGCAATATCTAACAAAATGCTCCATAAACCCATAATGGAAATAGCCTCGAGTCAATCTCCAACACTCACCTCGATGCTTTTTCCCACAACGTTAGAATTTGAAATTTTAGTATCCCTAGATGGACCTCGTACACTACCAGTAGAGACTGTCAACTGTCTTTCACAATTTCTATCTCCTTTGTATGATCTAAAGCTCGATCTCCAACTACCACCAGATTCTTTTGATCTTTTGGGTTGTGGGTTTGAACTAACAGCTCTAGAACATTTTCCAAATGGACGAGTATTCTCAGCCTTTTTATCAAGACCCAATACTTGTTCAACCATTTTTGCCCTTTCAACTAAACTGCAAATTAATTGATTCTGTGCGATACCAATTGCACTCGTAATTCATCACGTAAACCCCATAGAAATCGCTTGCAACAATCAGCTTTTGTAGGCACAAATTCAACTGCATATCTACTGAGTCGTGAAAATTCCCATTCATAATCAACTACTGACGTCTCACCTTGTTTTAACATCAAAAACTTATGTTTTCGGTCTTCTATATGCAAATCACCCACATACTTCTTTTGAAATTCACTTTAAATGAAATCCCAATTTACCTGTTCTATGGGTACATGATGTATTACTGATTCCCACCAAACATATGCTTCTCCTTGCAATAGAGAAACAGCACATAATAAACTTTCTCATGTAGTACATTCAAGTTGCTGCAGAATTCTTTTTGTAGCTTCAATCTAGTTTTCAGCTGTAAAAGGATCAACTCCTTTTAAACCCAGAAATTTAGTTGCACCATACTTACGTAATTCTTTAATTAGGGCTCGGGGACAGTAGGGGTAGATGTCATAGTAGTTGTAGTCCCTGCTACTCATTGAAGAGCATCAGCTATAGCTCTAAGTAATTGTGAATCATTCATTTCTCTAACATTACCTCGTTCAACATTAGGGGGTTGATTACCCATTGGATTAACACTCGGTGTTGCCGACTCAATTTCATCTAATTCATAGGAGTCATCATCTCCAGTATACATTTCTTGATCAGTATCATCAATATATTCATTCGACATC
The DNA here is from genome assembly GCA_025506655.1 of Gossypium rotundifolium. Taxonomy (NCBI): domain Eukaryota; kingdom Viridiplantae; phylum Streptophyta; class Magnoliopsida; order Malvales; family Malvaceae; genus Gossypium; species Gossypium rotundifolium. The sequence continues at coordinate 124,575,750 of CP106727.1, forward strand.
TTCAGCTATAAAATAAAAATAAACAATATATATATATCAGCATCCAAATCTCGACTCAATTTGACTCAATTATGGCATGTACCACTAGACTCGATTCTGAACTTGATTTAGTCCGAGAATCGGCTAAACCTAAAAAGTTCTAATACCACTAAATGTAACACCCCTAACCTTTATCCGTCACGGATAGGGTTACAAAAAATTATAGGACCTTTCAAATTAAATACAAACAATACATAAATATTCACATATAAACATCATAATTCAATCATATAGCCCTTTTATGAGCCCTCGAAGCCCAAAACACATGTTAGAAACAAATCGGGACCAAATCGGGTACTTTAGAAATTTTCATGAAATTACAATATTTTTTCTAAGTGCAGGGGTCACATGCCCGTGTGTTCAAGGGACACGTTGTGTGACCATTAGACACGCCCGTGCCTCAAGCTGTCTCCAACCCCGTGTAACTCTCTGACTTAGGCCACACGACCAACCACACGGCCATCAACTATGCCAGTGTGCCTCACACACTGAGACACACTCCCGTCACTCTGCCTGTGTGAAAATACCTGAGCATTCTATTTTGAAAATTTAAAGTTGCAGCGGACACACTGCTAAACCACATGCTTGTTTGTTGGTCGTGTGGACCCAAAATGAACCTTTTACACCAAGTTTTCCCTTCCCTGCAAATTTGAACTTCAAGCAACTCAAAAACCAATTATTCAACCAGTATTCAACCAATCCATAACACATTCAAATACATCTAAAACATGCCCAAACAATCAATCCAATGACCTAACCAATGTACCTTCATAGGTAATTCACATATACTATACAACTCATTCCAATTAACTTTGTAATATCCTGATCTAGGGGCTATGCATTTGATGTTTTTTGTGTGTATGCTTTGTGTAATGTGCTTGTTTAGGGTGTATGGGAGTCTAGGAAAGGCTCGGTGAAAAGTCAGAACCCTGGCTAAAATTTTCTTTTTAAGCACTATAGTGGAGGAGCTAGCTGGAATAGGACTTAAGGGATTATGTTGGTGTTTGGTTGACACAAGAAAAGGGGTGGCAGAGTGGCAAGGAGGCGCCACTTAAGATGCTGGTAAGTGACGCCACAAAGAGTAGTAGAGGGAGCAGGTTCAAGTCACAAAGAGCTCATTTTGGGAGTTCTTTTTGGCATCAAGGAGAGCAGAGGTAGAATCATTGGGACACTTGAGGATAGGGGAGTGGGTGAGTCAAATAATTTGAATAAGTGGCAGAGATGAAAAAGGGGAGCTTGAAGTGTTCAAAATATTTCAAACGGGTAATCGGGAGGAATTTGAGGAGAAAAGAAAGGGATGGGCATTGTGAGCTTGGTGTTGGCCGAATTTCAAACTCATAGTAGAGGGGGGAATCGGTTTTTGTGTGGCTAGGGTGTGCCGAATTTCTACTTTGGAAACATAGGCTTTTTGTTCTCAAAATAGTGCATTTTCGGCTTTTGGGTTGGTAAGTGCCAAAATTTTGTATAGTCAAGTGAGAGTTCTCTTCCTATTTTCAGCATTTGAGGTTTTCTTTCATTCTCTTCTTCATTTTCTACTAAAGCCAAACTTACTTAAGTCTTGCCAAAAATTCTTCTTCTTCTTCTTTACCATTCCTACCACTTCTTTTTATTTCATTTTTTTATTCTTCTTCTCTCAATTGTTTCTTTCTCAAAAGTGAAACCCCTAGCCCCATTCTCATCTCCATTTCTATGCTATAGCCGAATGTCCCTTGTCCATAGTTCTCTTCTCTGATTTCTTCTACAAGCTGAACCTTCATAGCCTTCTCTTTTTCATCTTTTCTTTTGATCTCTTCTAAAACCGAAAACTCCTAAGTCCCATTTGTAGTTTTTATTTTATTTTTTGGCCTTTTCATCTTCTTCCCTGTCATTATCGGATCTTCTCTTAAGTGATAGCTGAATCTCCTGTGTTAAGGCAAGTGACGACTTCTGTTAACTCTTTATTTTCTCTTTCGATTTTTTGAAGCCAAAGCCGAATGGCTAATTGGCTTGGTAAGGCCATCGTTGGATTTATGATTCTTATTGTTTCTTGTGTTCTCTTTGGGGCGCTATTTTGGGAATTAAAGCAAATCAAATCATCTAAATCCCTAAATCGAAAATCATTAATCTCTGAACCTTATCTCTCTTTTCAAGATTTCAAGGTAAGGGTGTTCTCTTTAGATTTTGTTTAGGTTCGTTATCGTATTCATTACATTAACCCTATATTGTGGTTTAACAACCATATTTCAGTATAGTAGCATCTGACAAGATCTTTTGATGGAATCCAATACCGATCAGGCAAAGGGGGTTGGACCCGTAAACCCAGCCCTTAAGTTTAAGGAGCAAGCGGTGTCAGCAGTCCGAGATTGGCCACCGGGTTGTGGACCGACTTCAGAATAGAGTCGTAGGTAGATAGTAGTTATTTCTGCTATCGATAGTGTTGACATAAAGAGTATCGTTTTACGTGTTACTAGGTGTGTAAACCCTAACACACTTTACTTAATTGTATTATTAATTGTATGGGCTGAAAAGCCAAAAAATGCTATAAATACAGTCGAAATACCCTTGTGGGTAAGGCAGGAAGTGCCAGGTATGTATCCGTAATTACCTGATATGAGTTGGTTGTATGTGATGATTTATTGCCTTGTTACTAGCATGATACATCTGTCACGATATAAATGTTGTGCATGGGATATAGGAATGTTGATAAAGGTGAAGTGATAAGGTCACATAGTGATCGATGGCTCTGCCACATTGTTCATAAGGTCACATGGTGATCGGTGGCTCTGCCACATTGTTTATTAAGGTCACATAGTGACCGGTGGCACTGCCAAATCTATTTATGAGGTCACATAGTGATCGGTGGCTATGCCACAGTTGATTTTAAGGTCACATAGTGATCGGTGGCTCTGCCACATTTTCTGATAGCATGACTGTCAAGTCGGCGTGTAACGGATGGAAGGTTGATTATAGAAATCCCCACGATGTGATGGTTGGTTCGGGATGGCGTGTAGAGGATGGAAATACTAGGTTGGGCCGAGCTTAATGCATTTCTTGTGATTGTATGACATTGTGTATGAGCTAAATACAAGATTTTGGGCCGTGGGCCGATTTATGTGTTTGATGGTTTTACACACTGAGTCTCTGTGACTCACCCTTTCCCTAACCTTTCAGGTAATCAGTAGATCGTGGAGATGGGAGCCGAGGTGGACTCGTGGAGGCCATAAAAGACATTATATTTTTATGAACTTTCTACTGCTTAAAGTTAGTTTTAAATTGGGGATTTTAGTTGTAATAAGGCCTTTTAAATTTATACTTGGTTTGATTTAGTATTTATGCCTGACACCATGCAAAAACTTAGGCACGAAATTTAAATGGGGTTTTGGATATTCGAGTTCACTAAATAACGTTTCTTTCAAATTCGCACCTAGTCTAATAAATAATTGGTTAAATTAAATTTTGAAATTTTTTTCCACGCTAACAAATCTTGGTTTTCGAAGCATCACTTAATCAAAAGGTTTTCAAAACTATGATTTTTTCCCAGAGTTGTTAGAAAATCATTTTCACCTAACCCTGTGACATACCAGATTTGGTCGTAGCGTTTAGGCCGAGTTTGGGGTGTTACAAACTTCATTCAAGCCAAATTTAATTTCATACCAAATATCAACCCAAATTGCCTATGTTAAGTTCATTCATACTTCAACCAAAATATACCATTTTATAGCATCAACATAACACATATACTTTCATATAACCAATCAATTTCAACTTATAATATCATTTACATTCATTTACCAAAAATGACATACTTAGGACAACCTCGGTACATGCTAACACAAAAAGAAACATACGTCACCACGTTTTGAGTTCGGGATTGTTATGGATGTCGAATCAACGATCAACTTTAACACCTAACCTGTGCACGGAAAACAAACCGTACACTGAGTATGAACTCAATGGTATTTCTATAATCCAAATGCTTAAAGATAAATTAATATAACATATACATTTAAATCATACAATAACCATAGTTATACAATTAATCTCACCATACAAAGATCATTCAAATAATCAATTTCATAAATGCACCATTCATGGCATTTCCAGTTCTCATCACTTGCTATTTCAAATAGCTTTTCGTAATATAATACAGAATTCATTTCCATTCCACATTCAATGTTTTTCAATACCATTCATAGTACCTTTTTCCTCTATTTTCCCTATTAACATGAGTCGGACTCGGACGGATACACGGTTCCAACCAAAATGCACTAGTTTGGCACCTAGTGCCCCATCGGATAATTCGAAGTAATAAGTTGACACCGAGTGTCTCATCGGCCATGCCGAAGTAAGTTGGTACCCAGTAGCTCGTTGAATTTATCTGAATTAATAATGTGACACTCAATATCTCATCGACTCGAGGTCGAAGTATTCCCAGAACTCTTCCATCCTATGGCATGCCATCTATATCCGACTAGCCTAATACGGTTAATAGGGTTTCAATTCACAATTCAAAAACAATCAATATCAAATATTAATTTTTCATAAAATCACATATACAATGAATTCAATTCAATTCACTATCAAAATGTCATATACTCACCTCAACTACTTACCATAAACAATAAATAAAAATACAACAACTAATAACTAGTTTCAGATTATAGAAATACAAACCAGAATTTTCAAGTTACTCCTCGTCGACTTTTTTCCTTTCCCTTCTTAGTCGAAGTTTCCTACACAAGTTAGCTAAGGAAACTAAACAATTAAAAATTATCAATACAACACAATTTCACATTGAATATTTCAATTTCTATTCATCTTTTGTATAAATTCCAATTTAGTCCCTAAATCGAGGCTAACTTTATTTCTCCAAGACTAATCCCATATTTTTATTCAATTTTCACTTTAGACTAATTTCAACTCTCTAATTTCACTTAAATCCCTAAATTTCAAAATTTTCTCAATTTAGTCCCTATCACTTGAAACTTACAATTTATTTTACAATTCAATCCCTTTTCCATTTCTAACTTAAAATTCGATCAATTTAATCCCAAACACTTAAATTATTCAACATGAACATCATCTAAAAATCTAATCATTTCTAAGATTTCCACATAAATCAAGTAGTATTTAGTTCTAGGATTCTAAAACCCATAAAATTTACAAGAAAATGGATTAAATTGATTTACTAATTACGCTTTGAACCTTAAAACCCTAATTTTCTCTTTCTTTTTCTTTCTATTTTTCTTTCTTTCTTTCCTTCCTGTTTTGTCCCCCCTTGTTCTTCTTTTTAATTTCTTTTTCTTTCTTTTATTTGTTTATTATTTAGTTTAATTATAATAGTTTAATATAATAATAATTTAATAATAAAATAATATTTACTTAAATTGTAAGTAAATAAGTATTTATTATTAATATCTGTATTTTATTTTACCACATGTCACCACCATCACCATCCACTCGTCAACTTTTGGCTTAATTGCTCATTTAGTCCCTTCACTTTTCTCTATTCTGTATTTCAACTTTTATCCTATATGCAATCCAGTCCTTATGCCTAATTACTCTTAATTTAAACAAATTCACCTAACCAAAACCTAAGTGACCACACAACTAACTTCGTAAATATTTTTAATAAATATTTTTGAATTTTGTTTTACGAAAATAGATACCCAAAAACACACTTTCCAATACCCGTGACTATCATGTCGTTACAACGAGCTTGAAAATGATAATCCATAAATAATTCCCATAACACGCCTTGCACAAATAACCACAGATATTCACATATGACCATTTTTGGTGAATAGTCCCTGTTGTAGACTATTAATGTAACGCCACGAATTTTCGGCCTAGAAGAATTGGGCCTTGGGCATGGGAGCATTTAAAATTTTTGAGAATAAGAGAACGGCACAATTGCATGTTAGATCTATTGGGTGAGTGATTTTGGAAGGCTAAGGGGCTTCTATGAAGTCCTAGGTTCAAGCCAAGTCATATGGAAAAAAATTTATTTTTTTAGCATTAGGGGAACCATGACTCTTGGTTTTAAGCCTTTTAAATAATTGTGATTAAAAAGAGACACAAAAGAGCCTGTGGTGTTGTGGCGAGGTGGCAAAATAGGTGCGGCAAGGAGGTGGCATCACAGGTGTGGCAAGGAGGTTAGAGGTTCAAATCTCACTACATGCAAATGGGATTATTTATTTTGCTCATGTGTAGGCAAGAGTTTGTGTTGGATTTGAACTCTGTGTTGGACAGTTTAAATGGGTCAAATGAGTGATTTAAGGAGTGGATCACGGAGGAAATTAAGGAGGGGATATGGAGAGGTAAGGGGAGAAAATCAATGAGATTTTTGGTTAGAAAAGAGTTGGTCCCGAATGGGATTTGTAGCACTCAAGACTTTCGATTTTGGGGAGTTTAGCCACTCTATTTTTGAGACCTATGAACATATTGGCTCTATTTTTTTTTGTTGAGGCCGAATAATGCTGGGGAGGTTTTGGTAGTATTATTCGTTTAGCTAGCATCGATTTGGCACTTCTCTTGAGGTCTCTCATTTTTTTGACTCTTTTTTCCCTCCTTCTTAGTCGAATTCTCTCCTTCCTCTCTCTCTTAGTTCTTTTGACTCTATCAATCCTCTATTGCATCTTATGCTTGGCCGATTATCCCCTATTTCATCCTCTTTTAAATTTTCCTTTTTCTTCTAGTGACAGCCAAATACCCTTTTCCCTTTCCTCTCTTTTCCTTCGACTCTTTTCTAGTGTCCCTCCTTGTATTGCTAAAACTGAATACTCTTTCCCTCATTTCATTCTGTCGGTTCTTTACATTTTGTGTTAGCCGAACATTCCATCTCAGGGTGCAATTATTCCATTTTGCCTCTATCATTCTCTATACTTTTGGCTTTTGTATGGGTGTGGCGATTGTTCTTTTCTTATAATCTAGACTCTGCGTTTTCGATAAGTGACTTCTCGTCTAGTTAAAACTATTCAATTGTTTTATGGTTGATAAGTGTTGGTTGGAATGCAGATAACCCCTAAGGCCTATTGATCAATCTCTTGCGATGGTTTAAGTAAGTGATCCTCAATCATTTGATCAAGGCAAGTAATAAATCATATCCTGGATAGTGGTATAGAAATGAATTGTTTATTCTTATTGTTAAAGGACTAATGGTGTATCGTGTTGGATATAGGTTTCTGCGCCCGTGGGCTACTGCGTTTTTCTCCAACAAGGTGTGTACACACACACCACTCCAATTATAGATCGGCAAATGCCGAAATCCCAAAATGCTGAGAAGCCAAAAGGCTGAAAGTACGCTACGACTATCACACGAGTGCACAAACGTCCTTGTGGATAATTCGATACAACGAAAGAGGTCACCATGAGCATCTCGTGGCCTTAGGCCATTTTGGGGCCAAATGGATCGAAATGGGCCAAGTGGGCCCTAAACAAGTAATTTTTTTGAATGGATAAGAAATAATGAGCCGGCCATGATGATCACATGGCCAAAGATAGTTTTGGGCTTAGTGGGCCACACAAGCGTGTGGGCCCAGGTGGGCCATATAATGGGCTTGGGACCATTAAAGCGCTTTGATTGCAAAAGGTTATACAAGTCATGCGGGACGACTGTGAGCCAATTGACGGGTTGATATGTGTACTCAGGCCCTAAGTGAGAAATGACTACTATGTCCCTGAAGGGCAAAATAACTAAAATGCCGCTACATGTTATATGATTGTTATTGTATGCCATTTATGGTATGTTTGCATTCATGTGATATTATGCTGCATGGGGGATGGGATCATTGATTTGGAGGAAGTATATGACTTGTTAGGGTCGCATGGTCATTTGACAAACTGTGGATCCACCGATGGCTTTAAGCTGGTTATGTGATTGGCAGCTCTGCTGCAATATTGGTTAGTGCCGCAACCGGTGCTACATAAGGAGTGTAGGGATGGGTGGGTAGATTTAATCCCCACAGGAGTGCAGGGTTGGACAGGAGACGGAATGCAGGGTTGGTTTGGGTATTTATGCATTGCATAAACTTATTTTGATATTGAGATGGGCTTAGGCCCAGATAGATGTGATATGTGCCATTTGATATGGGCTAAGGCCCAATTGAGGCTATTATAGGCTAAGGCCCAAGTGCCACCATTACTATGTTGGGCTTAGGTCCACATTGATTACTATAATAGTCTTAGGCTCGGTTTGATATGATGCATGCTTTATGATCGATGAGGGTTGTACACACTAAGTTTTCGTAAACTCACCCCCTCTTTTTAATTTTTCAGGTAATCTTTTGTGCGGTTCGACGTACTGGAGGACTCAGAGGTGGCCATACTATGAACAGCTTTAAATTTTAGTATTCTATTTTACCTTACATAAATCGCTTTCTTATTGGGTAGTAATAAAGCCTCTTTTAATTTCTGGTTTTTAATTTGGGATTTTTAGTCTATTACGTTTTTTCGTTAAAAGTAGATCGCGGTTTTCCAAAACGATAACTGTTTTCAGAACACTATGTTTTTGCAACAATTTTTAAGCTTCCGCAACAAAAAAGGTTTTAGAACTAATGACGATTTAAAATGATTAACAAAATATTGGTATAATATGAGTTCTAACAAAGAGGCTTCAACCTCCAAACGAGTTTTTTTTTGCAATAAGAAAAAAATGGTTTCCAAAAAGCACTCCAATGTGACACTGCCAGATTCGGCCATAACTTGCAGGCTGGGTTTGGGGTGTTACATTTAGTGGTATCATAGCTAGGTTGCAAAACTCGGTTGTGGAATGGGTTTCAAATCTTGGATTCCAATAAGTTGTTTTTTTCAATATGTAAAGGGTTTGAGATATTTCTTCTGAAAAGTATGGTACACCGAGTCTCCGACATTGGACCAAGTAAGTTCTCCTGATATTGAAATCTTTTTTAAATTGTTATACTGTAAATAGTTAACGGGCTTACTTTAGATGATAGACTATACTGAGACTCTTTAGCTAGAGTAAACTGAGAAATTATAGGAAACTAAAACTGTAGTGAGCTCGCGATTGAAAAAAAAAACTCTTAACTACTACTTCCAAAAAACATATGTTTAATTATTGAAACTATGAGCTAAATTCAAAAACTTTATGATTCAGATAATACGCGAAGTGATAATGACCACTAGAAGAGGTACAAGAGGCCGCGACAGAGGCCGTGGAAATACTAGGGCTGGATCTTCAACACCAAGCCCTATACCCAACATTGAAGCGAAAGAGGCTCTGGCTTCAGTGATACCTGAGACAAGGTCATATGATCGGGCAGCTGAGGATGATGCATTGTCCCAAGCAATGCTAAGAATTCTGGAAAGGGTCGATAGGCCCAACAATGCAATTGGAAGCCGTGGGTCAATTTCGGAACGACTTCGATCAAATGGAGCAGAAATTTTCAAAGGTATCGCGGGAGTGGCCCCTAATGTGGCTGAATATTGGTTGGAGGCCATCGAAAGGATAATGGATGACTTAGGTTGCACTTCGAAAAAAAAATGAAAGGTACGATTACGTTGTTGCGAGAGGAAGCCTACCAGTGGTGGCTTACCGTGAAAAAGGGCACTCATCCTGACCAGGTCACTTGGGAGTTCTTCAAGTCCATATTTCAAGGGATGTATGTGGGCGTAAGCTATTTCGATGCCCGGAGGAGGGAATTCTTGAACTTGACTCAGAGAGACAGATTTGTGGCAGAATACGAGGCGGAGTTCCTACGACTCAGTCGGTATGCTAAAGGAATAGTGGCAATAGATTATGAACGTTGTGTTCGGTTAGAAGATGGCCTTAGAGACAGTCTTCGAGTACTAATTGCTCCCCAAAGGGAGCGAGATTTTGCAGGAGAAATCAAATATCACTAAAGATGTGAAGCGCTCTGAGCGCCTAAACCGAAAAAAAGAAAGGGGCAGAAACAAGAGGGATTTTGAACACTCCAATTTTGATCAGAGACCTAAAAGAATGGCCAGAGTGGATGGGCCAATCAGAGCTGGGCCCTCTGTTGCTATCTTGGGTTACCACCTTGTGCTATTTGTGGGAAAGGTCATGTGGGTGAGTGTTGGAGGAGGACGAGAGCTTGTCTGAGTTGTGGTTCCATGGAACAGCATCTCAGAGAGTGTCCCAGAAGACCGAATCAGATACAAGTTTTTGGTAAGGGTGATGTACAGCCACCTAGGGGTGGACAGAAGCCGCCTAGAGGCCGTGGACAGGCCAGGGGTGGAAACAGTTTCGATCGTAGAGCTCCAAGTAGAGGTGCTGGTCATGCCGAGGCGAGGCAGCTAGCTTTGGTTTATGCAGCATGTCACCAAGAAGATAGAGACGCTCCAGATGTGAATACTGGTACGTACTTTACCCATCGTGTATTATTTACCTAATTTGCAATTAGGATTAGAGTGCGCAGCAAAAGCGTAGTGGTGTAACCTGTGTTGTGTGGCTATTAGATAGTTGGAAATTTTGAGGACGAAATTTCTTTAAGAGGGTAGAGCTACAACGCGCTCGAACTTTGGCCCTCAAAGAATTGGGCCTTAGGCATGAGAGCATTTAAAATTTTTGAGAATAAGAGAACGGCACAATTACATGTTAAATCTGTTGGGTGAGTGATTTTGGAAGGTTAAGGGTCTTCTATGAAGTCCTAGGTTCAAGCCATGTCATATGGAAAAATATTTATTTTTTTAGCATTAGGGGAACCATGACTCCTAGTTTTAAGCCTTTTAAACAATTGTGATTAAAAAGAGACACAAAAGAGCCTTTTAAATAATTGCATGTTAGACACATTTATTTGTATATAGACTTACCTCGTACGTGTAATAGCCCGATTTAGGGGCTAGTCAGAATAGTGGTTTTGGGACCACTAAACTGAGGTCGGGGAAATTTATTTTTGATGTTATTTTATGTGTTGTAGCATACTTATAAGGCTATGTGAAAATTTTGATGAATTAATTTGAGTGATAGCATGCTTAATTATGAAAAATGATTAAATCGCATTAAGTACGAAAGTTCTATTTTATATGGTAAAGGTACCTAATAACTGTAAAATGTAATTTGGAGGTCTTTAAAGTGCAATTAGGCCATTTATCTAGTGATGGCCGGCCATATAGGAGCTAGGGAGACAAGGTTTTAATGTTAGTCAAAATTGGATGGATATTAGGTGATAAAAATGAATAAAATAATATGAATAAAGATGTTATCATCTTTTCACTACTCATCCACCTTCATCCACCGAAAATTTGAAGAGAAAACAAGGGTTTTGAAGCTCAAACTTTCAGCCAACATATTCCCTAGCAAGTAAGTGATTTTTGAAGTTTTTCTTGATTATTTTTGTGTTTTTGGAGTCCCCAAAGCTTAAGCTAGCTAATGAGGGACCAATTTGCAATATGTTTGAAAGTCTAGGGACTTGCCATGAAAGAGTTTATGTTGTTAGCTGAGTTTTTATGGAAAAAATGAATGTTAGGAAGCTGAAAAACAACTTTTGTGAAAGGTGTTAACATGAAAACACCTAATAGGACTTAAATGCAAAGAATGGAATTGTGTCATAAATGCATGAAATGGTTGGAATGGTGAGTAGTTGTAAGAGAAATAAATGTTCAGCTAGGTTTTTTTATTGATAAAATGTGTTGAAAAATGATTTGCGAGCCTAAGGGTAGGATTGTAATTTTGCCATAGTGCAAGGGCAAAATGGTCATTTTTGCCTAAGTGTAGATTTTGATGCATTATGATCATTAAATGATCTAAATGAATGAATCTTATTGTTATAGATCAAGAAGAACATGGAATTAACCTTGACCAAGGAAAAGGCAAGGTTACGGAGTAAATCGCAATCCAATATGTTTTGCACCGAGGTAAGTTTATGTGTAAACAATCCAATATGTTTTGCACCGAGGTAAGTTTATGTGTAAACAATGCATTTTATATACATTCGTGTTGGTAATTAGTGCATGGCACAATTGAGAACATGTATGATTCGAGTGGATTGAATGTCGTAGTTATTGAATAATTCTAGTATGAATGATGGGAAGGATATGTAAATATGTTATATCAATATTTGATAGTGGGCTAAGTGCGATACCACCTTAATACTTAACTACGATGGGCTATGTGCGATACCACCGTAACTAGCCTCTTTGGTGGGCTATGTGTGATACCACCCTAATAAAGACCTATGGTGGGCTAAGTGCGAAACCACCAAGTAATTCGGTTATGAATGGTTGAATTAAGAGATTGTGATGTGTTGTATTAAGTGACGTTGTGGTGCTAAGTGTAAGGAGACATGCTACTAGATGCATATATTAAGCTTGTGATATGGTTTGGATGTGGAAATGGAAGAAATGAGTAAGCATGATTATGAATGTGGAATGTTTCTTGTTTAGTATGTAATGCTATTTATTGTTTTGCACATACTATAATGCTAATGGTTTACATGTAAACTTACTAAGCTTAAAGCTTACTCCCCCTTCTCTTTTCCCTTGTTTTATAGAGCTTAAGAGCCGAGCCGGGATATGTCGATAACCAGAAGATCACCCACACTATCAGCTCACCTCGATATATCTAGACTTAGTGATTTTTTATATGGCATGTATAGGGGCTAGATAAGTTAGATTATTTTGTTATTTTGGCTAAAAGTGTGTTGGCCCCTTATTAAGATAACTATTTTGTATATTGTCATGGTTGATGGCTCATCTTATCATTAACAAACATATGAAGTTATTCATGAAAGTTCATGTTGCAAATTACGAGTTGTTTATTGATATGTTGAATGGATTCATGTGGTGTGTACTAGAGGAGTGCAAAGAGCTTGGAAAATAGCCTCGTTCTTGTCCACATGGGTAGGCACACGGGCATGTGTCTAGATCGTGTGTGACACAAGGTCAGTCCATGGGCGTGTGCCCAAGCCGTGTGAAGTTTGCACTTAGGATTTGGAATTTGAATCGCCACACGGTGGAAGCACACGAAGGTGTGACCAACCATGTGGATTAATCAGAGACAACCACAGGCATCGAACACAGGCGTGCGTATAGGCCGTGTGAATGAGTTAGAATGCCAAGGTTTGGCACATGACCCCTTACTCGTATTCTACGCTGGAATCGGGCCCGAGGTATTATCAATTAAAACCCCTTGATCGCCCAAGAGGTTCAACTTGACTACTCTCTTAAAGTCATCACAACAACCTTATTCTCAACTTACGAGGCCTCACCCATACACAAAAGGCTCTCGAGACTATTTCAAACTTTTTCGAATATTAAAATTTTCTCCATCCAAATAGGGATTACATGCCCGTGCTAGATGACACACATCCGTGGGTACTCACACATGCCCATGCTCACAAACCGTGCATGAAACTCAAGTATTCTGCCAATGCCCCACAGTTAGGGCACACGTCTGTGCTCACCACCCGTAGTGAACACTGACTACCTCACACGGCCTTGAGTCAAGGCAAACGCCCGTGTGGCTATCCTGTGGCCTATACTACTCAATTCTGTCAAATTGACACGGCCAATACACACGCCCGTGAGCTGGCCGTGTGTTACACATGGCCTAGACACATGCCCGTGTACCTATCCAAATGGACAAGAAAAAAGCTATTTGCCAAGTTCTTTCACTCCTCAATCATACACAACATGCACTCATCCAATTCATCTATAATCAACTCATATTGAAACACAAACTCATATGAATAACTACATCTTTTTATATAATAAAATAGCCAACAACTATGGCAATATACAAAATAGATTATCCATCTAAAGGCCAACACATCTTAGCCATTTACAACAAAAGTCACTAACTTGTCTAGCCTCTATAAATGTTATATACAAAATATCAAGTCTACTGTACCGGAGTGTGCTGATAGTGTGGGCAATCTTCGATTAATCCACGTATCTCGATTCAACCCTATTTCTCTATAAGGCAAGGGAAAGGAAAAGGAGTAAGCTTTGAGCTTAGTAAGTTTACACATAAACAATTTAAGCATTCTAGTATAAACTAAACAACAATTAGCATTATACTACCAAATAAATTCACATCCACAATTATGCTTAATCTTTCTATCCCTTACCACATTTCCAACACATCATGAGTCACATACTCATAATCATTGACATGCACCCCTGCACTCTATATCGCATTTACTCAATATACAACACATCATTATTTCTTAATAATACATCCACACAACTAATTTCTAAGTGGTTTCGCACTTAGCCCACCACAATCAATTTATAGGGTAGTATCGCACTTAGCCTACCAACAAAGGTATTCATAGTGGTTTCGCACATAGCCCACTAAATAATATACTTAACTATGGTATCACACACAGCCCATCGTTGTTAAGTATTAAGGTGGTATCGCACTTAGCCCACCGTCAAGCATTATCACTACACATTCACATATCTACTTGTAATCCATTCAAAATTATTATCTCATTCATTCCACTAGAACTGCATAGGTTCTCAATCATGCTACACATTAGCTAGCATTAAGAATGTAAATGCATATTTGCATCGTTTATACGTAAACTTTCTTCGGTACTCAAAAGTATTAAAATGTGCAATTTAGTCCACCACTTTGCCCTTGCCTCGGTTTCGATCCGGGCTTCGTCTTTCTTGATCTATAATGATAAATCAACTCATTCAATACACACATTGACTAAATTGGCTATTATCTCATACTTTAGCAAAATTACCATTTTGTCCCTAAACTTTCCCATATTTATACTTTTGCCCCAAGGCTCGTAAAGTGATTTTCATTCAACTTTCTAATCTTACATGCTTAGCCGAACCATTTACTCAACTAAAGATATCATCAATTCTCACTAAATCACACATGTATGACCAAACTCAAGACTTTCACAAACAAGTCCCTACATGCATTTTTATAGAAAATCACTTAGCAAAAGATGTTTCTACTACATCAAGCTTTCATATTCTTCCATAAAATATCAAAATGTATGCATGTCATACATGGGCATATTTTTGAACATCCATCTTAGCTCAACATATAGCTAAAAATAGCTTACTCATGCTACTAGGACTTCAAAAATACGAATAATATTAAAAATGGTGCTTAGATGCACTTACTAGCAAGCTTGAAAATTTGAAGAGCCCTAACAATGGCTTCTTGAAATTTTCGACAGCCTTGGAGAAAAAGATGAATGAAAATTCAATCATCTTTTCCTATTTTAATCATTTAATTGACAAAGGACCAAAATGCCCTTTTTGACAAACTTCCTATTTTAACTCATCCATGCCCAATTTTGTCTAAAAATTAGAAATTGGGAAAATTCCACATTAAGGACCTCTAATTGATATTCTAAAGCTATTTCATACAAATAAATTCTAGAATCTCACATTTTGTAACTTTTGCAATTTAATCCTTTTGGACAATTCGACCGCAATTTAACAAAATTACTTAATGAAACTTTCACACAAACATGCAAACATGGCATAAACCTCAAAAAATCATACATATACCTCAGATTTGTGGTCTCGCACCACTATTCTGACTAGGCCCTAAATCGGGATGTTACAACTCTCCCCCTTTTAGAAATTTTTGCCCTCGAAAATCTTACTAGTAAAGAGGTTTGGATGTTGCTCTCTCATAGCTTCTTCCGTCTCCCACGTAGCCTCTTCTACACCGTGTTTCTGCCACAACACTTTCACTAGGGCTATGTTCTTATTCCTCAATTGCTTCACTTCTCGAGCCAAAATCTTAATCAGCTCCTCTTCATAAGACATATCCGGTCTTATCTCAATTTCCGTTGAAGGAATCACATGCGAAGTATCGGAGCGATATCATCACAACATTGACACATGGAACACATTATGAATCTTCTCTAATTCCACCGGCAAGGCCAAATGGTAAGCTACTGGTCCAACTCTGTCGGTAATTTCATACGGCCCTATGAATCTTGGACTCAATTTCCCTTTTCGTCCAAATCTCATGATCTTCTTCCATGGGGATACTTTCAAAAACACTTTGTTACCCACATTAAACTCAATTTCTTTTCTCTTCAAATCCGCATACAACTTCTGTCGGTACGAAGTAGCTTTCAGACCATCACGGATCACTTTCACCTTTTTTTCAGTTTCTTTCACTAGATCGACCCCAAGAATTCGCTTCTCACTAAGCTCGGTCCAATACAAAGGAGTCTGATACTTATGACCATACAAGACCTAATACGGAGCCATCTGTATACTCGACTGATAACTGTTGTTGTAAGCAAATTCGATCAAGGGTAGATATCTTTCCCAACTACCTTCGAATTGTAACACACAGCATCAAAGCATGTCTTCAAGAACTTGAATTACTCTTTCAGACTGACCATCAGTTTGCAGATGGAACGCAGTACTAAAATTTAGCCTCGTACCCATGGCTTCTTTTAACTTCTTCTAGAACCTCAAAGTAAACCTCGGATCTCTATTCGATATTATAGACACAGGCATACCATGCAATCTTACTTTTCGTCACATACAACTCATCTAACTTATCCAGTGAATAATCAACAAGTACTGGAATAAAGTGAGCCGACTTCATCAACCTATCCACAACAACCCACACGGGATCTTTTTTTTCAGAGTCAAAGGTAACCCCATCTCAAAATCCATGGTAACTCGATCCCATTTCCACTCGGGTACCATCACAAGTTGAAGTAATCCGAAGGCACTTGATGCTCAACTTTCACCTGCTGACAAATTAGACATTTTGTCACAAACTCTGAAATGTCTCTTTTCATACCCAGCCACCAATAAAACTTTCTCAAATCATTCTACATTTTCGTACTGCCTGGGTGTACTGACAAATAACCACTGTGCGCCTCATGCAAAACTTTTTGGATTAACTCTTCATCTCTTGATACACAAATTCTACCATGGACATCAAACAATCATTCGAACCCACTCGAAACCGAATCACTTCCCATCCACACTTAGCTCTCTTAGCTTGCATCTCACTGTCTTTTCTCTGAGCCTTACTTATCGGTTGGACAAATAGTGATCTAGCTTTCAACTCGGCCGAAATAGTCTCATCATCAGACAATGTCAGACTCATGCTCATGGCTCTCAAAGCATATAAGGATTTCCTACTCAGGGCATCCGCAACCACATTTGCTTTTCCCGAGTGATAATCGATGACTAACTCATAGTCTTTCAATAACTCGAGCCGCCGCCTCTGTCTCACATTCAGATCCTTCTGATCCATCAAATACTTCAAACTCTTGTGATCCGTAAAGATTCAATACTTTTCCCCATACAAGTAATGTCGCCAAATCTTTAACGCGACAACAATCGCAGCCAACTCCAAATCGTGAGTCGATAATTCTTTTCATATGGTTTTAACTGCCTCGAGGCTTAAGCGACTACCTTACCCTTTTGCATCAACATGCAACCGAGACCATTAAACAATACATCACAATAAACCACGAACTCTTTTCCCGATTCTAGCTGAACCAAAACCAGTGCCTCAATCAATAATGTTTTCAACCTCTTGAAACTCTGTTGACATATCTCAGACCAATCAAACTTTATGCAACAGTTTCGTCATTGGGGTAGCAATTACAGAAAACCCCTTTATGAAACGTCTGTAATATCCCGCTAAACCCAAAAAGCTTCTAACATCTGATATGTTCCTCAGCTGTTTCCAATCCACAATAGCTGATATCTAACTTGGATCAACTCGGATACCATCACCCGACACAATGTGTCTTAGGAATCCGACCTCCTGGAGCCAAAACTCACTCTTGCCAAACTTAGCATACAACTGCTTATCTCTCAAAGTTTGCAAGAAAATTCTCAAATGTTCTTCATGATCATTCTCATTTAGAGAATAGATCAATATGTCGTCAATGAAGACAACCACAAACTTGTCCACATACGGTCTAAAGACACGGTTCATCAGATCTGTAAAAATAACAGGTGCATTCGTTAAACCAAACGGCATGACCAGAAACTCGTAATGGCCATACCTTGTTCGAAATGCATTTTTCAACACATCTTGCTCTTTCACTCTTAGCTGATAATAACCAGACCTTAGGTCTATCTTGGAGAACACTGAAACTCCTTTCAGTTGATCAAAAAGATCATCAATCCTTAGTAAAGCATACTTATTCTTCATCGTCACCTTGTTAAGTTGTCTGTAGTCTATGCACAACCTCATAGACTCATCTTTCTTCTTCACAAATAATACCGGAGCACCCCACGGTGAGTAGCTCGGTCTCACAAAACTTTTATCCGTCAACTCTTGCAACTAAACCTTCAGTTCTTTTAACTCTACAGGTGCCATCCTATACAGAGCAATTGAAATAGGTGTCATTCCCAGAATTAACTCAATCCCAAACTTGATCTCTCTCACTGGAGGTAATCCGGGTAACTCTTTTGGAAATACATCTAGATATTCACATACCACCGGTACCGATTCAATCTTCACCTCAGACTTTTGAGTATTTAATACAAACGTGAGACAGGACTCACATCTCTTTCTCAAGCATTTCTCAGCCGCTAAGGAAGAAATAATCACTAGTGGACTATCCGATCCACCTAATTCAACCCAAATAACATTTCCACCCTTACATTTTATCTCGATAAACTTACTACCACAGTTCACTAAGACACTATGTGTAGTCAACAAATCCATGCCAATGATTAAATCAAACTCATCAAAAGGCAACAACATCAAGTTCGCCGGAAAATAATGACTCTCAATCATCATAGGACAATTCTTACACACCTTGTCTACTAACACATGCTTACCTAACGGGTTTGACATATTAACCACAATGTCCGTAGACTTAACGGTCATACTCAAACTAGATTCTAATTTCATGCAAAAATAGGAATAGGTAGACCCTGGGTCAATTAAAGTAATAACAAAGGTTTCATAGAAAGAAAAAGTACCTGTTATCACATTTGGGGAGAATGCCTCTTGCGAGCACGAATGCCATACGTCCTTGCAGGCACTCGACCCTCCAGTCTCACAACAGAATCTCATGACGCACCTCTACCACTAGTTTCCCCTCCGGGTTCTTTGGTGGCCTACCCCTCGTAGGTACATTGCTAGATCTTATCTCTCGTTTCTCTTCCTTGGCATCCCTCTCGGGGCAATTTCGGATAAAATGATCAGGGGAACCACACTTATAACAGTTTCGACTGTTACTCCAACACTCTCCAGTGTGATACTACCACAACTTGGACACTTTAGTTTGTTCTTCGGATTGCCCACGCTTTCCATCGAGGTGGCTTGGACTCTTGAACCCGAATGTATGTTGCCTTGATCTCGAGGTGAATATCGAACTGATGTAGTGGTTTGAGGATTTGCCTCCTTGGATCTTTTCGATTGAGCTTGGTATGATTTGCCCATCGGCCATTTTCTAGCATCTCGAGCCTCACTCACCGCCCTCCTCTTTTCCTTACTCAATTCTTCGGCCTTACTTGCCCTATCAACCAACACTATAAACTTTTTTAGTTCCAGAATACCCACCAAGAGTTTGATATCCTCATTCAGTCCAACTTCAAACATTTTACATAAAACGGTCTCCATCGACACACATTCTTGAGCGTATTTGCTAAGCCTAACAAACTCGCGCTCATATTCTGCTACTGACATTCTTCCTTGCTTCAACTCAAAGAATTCCTTCCTTTTCCTATCGATAAATCTCTGGCTTATATACTTCTTTCGAAACTCTTCCAGAAAGAAGTCCCACGTCACTCGTTCTCTCGGGACTACCGACATTAACGTCTACCACCAATGGTATGATGAGTCTCTTAGCAAAGATAAGGCAGACTTCAAGTTCTCTTCAGGTGTACATGGGAGTTCATCGAACACTCTCATCGAGTTCTCCAACAAAAACTCTGCCCTCTCAGGGTCATCATCTATCTTAACTCTAAACTCATTAGCCCTGTGTTTCCTAATCTTATCCACCGGGGGCTTCGTTACTCTTACCACTTCTATACCTTAAGGAGCCACTGGAACTGGCTGAGGTATAGGAGGAGGTGGAGGAGGTTGAGCATTAGGGTTTGCTCGAACATACTCTGAGTACCAGTTACTCATCCTCTAGAGAAAGGCTTCTCGAGCCTCATCTCCTTGACTCTCATCTCGGGTTCACTCTGCACAGGCGCGGTCCCTTACGTGGGAGCTAGTGCATTACTAGTGTGTCATCAGCAGCCGATTGATTAGGATCCATACACTATATAAAAAAAGTTTCAAATCATCAAATGCCACCACACTATCATTATACGCTTATGGCATTTATAGCTAGAATCTTACACCTGCTATGGTAGTCCTAAAACTGACTAAACCATAGCTCTGATACCACTAAATGTAACATCCCTTGCCCGTATTCTACGCCAGAACTGGGCTTGAGGCATTACCGGATTAAAGCCCTTGATCACCCTAGAGGTTCAACTTGACTACTCTCTTAAAGTCATCACAACAACCTTATTCTCGACTTACGAGGCTTCACCCATACATACGAGGCTCTCGAGACTATTTCAGAACTTTTCAAATCTTAAAATTTTCTCCATCTAAACAGGGATTACACGCCTGTGCTAGATGACACACGTCCGTGGTTAGTCACACATGCCTATGCTCACAAACCGTGCATGAAACTCAAGTATTCTACCAATGCCCCACGGTTAGGGCACACGCCTGTGCTCACTACCCGTGGTGAACACTGACTACCTCACACGACCTTGAGTCTAGGCACACGCCTGTGTGGCAAGCCCATGGCCTATACTACTCAATTCTGTCAAATTGACACGGCCAATACACATGCCCGTGGGCTGGCCATGTGTTACACTTGGCCTAGACACATGCCCATGTACCTACCCAAATGGGCAAGAACAAAGCTATTTGCCAAGTTCTTTCACTCCTCAATCATACACAACATGCACTCATCCAATTCATCTATAATCAACTCATATTGAAACAAAAACTCATATGGATAACTACATCTTTTTATATAATAAAATAGAAAAAAACTATGGCATTATACAAAATAGATTATCCATCTAAAGGCCAACACATCTTAGCCATTTACAAAAAAAGTCACTAACTTGTCTAGCCCCTATACATGCCATATACAAAACATCAAGCCTACTGTACTAGAGTGTGCTAATAGTGTGGGCGATCTTTCGATTAATCCACGTATCTCGATTCAACCCTCTTTCTCTATAAGGCAAGCGAAAGGAAAATGAGTAAGCTTTGAGCTTAGTAAGTTTACACATAAACAATTTAAGCATTCTAGTATAAACTAAACAACAATTAGCATTATAATACCAAATAAATTCACATCCACAATTATGCTTACTCTTTCTATCCCTTACCATATTTCCAACACATCATGAGTCACATACTCATAATCATTGACATGCACCCCTGCACTCAATATCACATTTACTCAATATACAACACATCATTATTTCTTAATAATACATCCACACAGCTAATTTCTAAGTGGTTTCGCACTTAGCCCACCACAATCAAATTATAGGGTAGTATCGCACTTAGCCTACCAACAAAGGTATTCATAGTGGTTTCGCACATAGCCCACTAAATAATATACTTAACTATGGTATCGCACACAGCCCATCGTTGTTAAGTATTAAGGTGGTATCGCACTTAGCCCACCGTCAAGCATTATCACTACACATTCACATATCTACTTGTAATCCATTCAAAATTATTATTTCATTCATTCCACTAGAACCGCATAGGTTCTCAATCATGCTACACATTAGCTAGCATCAAGAATGTAAATGCATTTTTGCATAGTTTATACATAAACTTTCCTCGGTACTCAAAAGTATTAAAATGTGCAATTTAGTCCACCACTTTGCTCTTGCCTCGGTTTCGATCCAGGCTTTTTCTTTCTTGATCTATAATGATAAATCAACTCATTCAATACACACATTGACTAAATTGACTATTATCTCATACTTTAGCAAAATTATCATTTTTTCCCTAAACTTTCCCATATTTACACTTTTGCCCCAAGTCGTAATGTAATTTTCATTCAACTTTCTAATCTTTCATGTTTAGCCGAACCATTTACTCAACTAAAGCTATCATCAATTCTCACTAAATCACACATGTATGACCAAACTCAAGACTTTCACAAACAAGTCCCTACATGCATTTTTCATGGAAAATCACTTAGCAAAAGATGTTTCTACTAAATCAAGCTTTCATATTCTTCCATAAAACATCAAAATGCATGCATGTCATACATGGGCATATTTTTGAACATCCATCTTAGCTCAACATATAGTTAAAAATAGCTTACTCATGCTACTAGGACTTCAAAATACAAAGAATATTAAAAACAGGGCTTAGATGCACTTTCTAGCAAGCTAGAAAATTTAAAGAGCCCTAACAATGGCTTCTTGAAATTTTTGGCAGCCTTGGAGAAGAAGATGAATGAAAATTCTATCATCTTTTCCAATTTTAATCATTTAATTGACAAATGACCAAAATGACCTTTTTGACAAACTTTCTATTTTAACTCATCCATTCCAAAATTTCTCATTAAGGACCTCTAATTGATATTCTAAAACAATTTCATACAAATAACTTCTAGAATCTCACATTTTGTAACTTTTGCAATTTAGTCCTTTTAGACAATTCAACCGCAATTTAACAAAACTGCTTCATGAAACTTTCACACTAACATGCAAACATGGCATAAACCTCAAAAACTCATACATATACCTCAGATTTGTGGTCTCGCACCACTATTCTGACTAGGCTCTAAATCGGGATGTTACACGGGCCAAGGCCACGAAAGTTTCCAGGCCGTGCGAAATTGGTCAGTGTCGACCATGGGTGGAAAATGCGGGCATGTCTTAGGGGCACACGGGCATGTCCGTGGACCAACACAGGCGTTTGACTCTGTTTAGGTGAAAACTTTTTAAGTGTTCATAAAGTTCGGTTTGATCTCGCAATATCCCGAGCGTGTGTAAAGGGTCTCGTTAAACCATGATAGGGATGTTATGATGGTGAATGAAAAGTTTTAAATTGGAGAAAATTTTCATAGCCTAAAGTGGAATGATCAAGCAAGTCAAGTCCGATAATGCCTCATGCTCGGTTCCGGCGGAGAACCCGGGTAAAGGGTGTTGCAGTACGGATATAAACGGACAGAGACGACTACTGGACCTCTTTTATTCGCCAAATCATTCAATTCAATCAAAAACACACATTTATGGTATTTTACAATTTAGCCCTCGTATTTTTACATTTTAACATTTAAGTCCCTATTTTATAAATTCACAAATTATACAAAATTTCAATATTACATACCTAGGCCAAATCTTCCTCATTTTCATACAAGTCCATAAATTTCATTTATTTCACATTTTAGTACCTCAATTTCTCATTTTCACAATTTAGCCCAAAATAGTCAAATTCATCAAAAATTCAAAGACAAAACATGTTAATCTATCACATATCTTTCATATTTCATCATTAACTATCACAAAGCTCAAGCATTCATCAATGGCACATCTCAAATTCATCATCAAATTCTAAAATTAAGATATGGGCTTGATAGAACACAAAGCAACGATCACAAAAACGTAGAAATTATCAAAAATCGAGCTAGTTACATACCTCAATTAAGCAAAACCAAGGTTGAACCCTAGGAACTCTTTTTCTCTTCTTTTTCTTTTAAAATTCGACATTAGTGATGAAAAAGATGAACAATTCATGTTTTGTTTTATTTTCATTATCAATATTAACATATTTACCAAATTATCCTTAATGAAATAATAGTAAAGCTTTAGAATGGTTGTCCATAACCATCCATATTATCTTTCAATGGCCTAATTTCATTTTAAGGCCTCCACATTAAAAGAACATGGCAATAAAGCACTTTAACTAATAGAAAGTCACTTTTGCAATTTACGCGATTAAGCCCTTTTTTCAAATTAAACAACCAATCGATAAAATTATTTCACAAAACTTTCACACATGCTTAATCACATTCTGCAGGCACAAAAAATAATATTAAAATATTTTTCTAACTCTAATTGTGTTCGTGAAACTACTATTCTGACTAGGGTCTAAACCAGACTGTTACAATTCTCCTCCCTTAGAGATTTTCGTCCCCGAAAATCTTTCCGTTGAATAGATTAAGATATTGCTCTCTCATAACATCTTCGGGTTCCCACGTAGCTTCTTCAACCCCATTTCGATGCCACAATACTTTTACTAATGAAATTTTCTTATTTCACAATTCTTTAATCTCGCGAGGTAAGATACGAATCGGTTCTTCTTCATAAGTCATATTAGATTGAATTTCCATTTCAGAGGAAGAAATTACATGCTAAGGATCAGATCTATATCGTCGAAGCATTGATACGTGAAACACATTATAAATCTTTTCTAGCTCCAATGGTAATGAAAATCTGTACACAAAGGTCTAATACACTCAATGATTTCGTACGGCCCGATGAATCTCGGACTCAGTTTTCCTTTACGACCAAATCGGAGTATTTTCTTCCATGGTGAGACTTTCAAAAACACTTTGTCCCCGATCTAAAATTCAATGTCTTTTCGTTTCAAATCTGCATAAGATTTCTGACGATCAGACGCTACTTTCAAACTATTACAGAACACTTTTACTTTCTACTCAGTTTCTTTTATCAAGTCAACCCCGTGAATCTTATTCTCACTGAGTTCTGACCAATACAGAGGTGTTCGACATTTCCTACAATACAAGGCTTCATACGGTGCCATTTTAATGCTCGACTGAAAACTATTATTATACGCAAACTCAATCAATGGTAAATATTGTTCCCACGTACCTTTAAACTCAAGAATGCAACATCTCAACATATCCTCGAGAATCTAAATAATTTGCTCGGATTGACCATCAGTCTGTGGTGAAAAGCTGTACTGAAATGCAATTTAGTACCTAAAGCTTCTTGCAGTTTCTTCCAGAATCATGAAGTAAAGCTCGGATCTCTGTCAGACACAATAGAAATCTGAGCTTAACTAACTTATCAAGTGAATAATCAGATCGTACCGGAATAAAATGAGTTGATTTCGTCAATCTGTCAACTACAACCCAAATTGCATCTTTCTTCCTTGGAGTCAAAGGCAACCTAAAACAAAATTCATCATCACTCTATCCCATTTTAACTCAGGAATCATAATCGGTTGCAACAAACCGGATGGCACTTGATGTTCAGCTTTAACTTGCTGACAGATTAAACATTTCAAAACAAACTTTGAAATATCCCACTTCATATCAAGCCACCAATAAAGTTGTTTCAAATCATTGTACATCTTTGTACTTTCTAGATGAACAGATAGGCGACCATTATGCGCTTCTTTCTAAATTAATTAAATCAATTCTAGGTTTCTTGGAACATATATTTGATCTCGAAATCTCAAACAATCATCAATATCAATTCGAAATTCAGAATCAGAGTTCAAATCACATTGAGCTCGTTTCGCTAACATTTCAATATCAATTTTCTAAGCATCACATATTTGCTGTAAGAACAACAGTTTCGCTTTCAATTCGGCCAAAATGAACCATCATCAGAAAAGTCTAAATGAGCATTCATCGCATGTAGTGTAAATAGTGATTTCTAAATCAATGCATCAGCCAAAACATTTGCTTTACCCGGATGATAATCTATCATAAGCTCGTAGTCTTTTAACAGTTCTAACCATCTTCTTTGTCGCAGATTCAATTCTTTCTAAGTCATCAAATATTTCAGACTTTTATGATCTGAAACACATGGCATTTTTCACCGAAAAGATAGTGGCGCCAAATCTTTAAAGCAAACACAACCGCTGCCAGCTCAAGATCGTGTGTCGGATAATTCTTTTCATTCGATTTCAATTGTCTTGAGGCATAAGCTATAAGTTTGCCTTCCTGCATCAAAACACATCCCAGACGATTTAAAGAAGCATCACTATATATCACAAAATCTTTACCAGATTCTGGTTTTACCAACACTGGAGCTTCGGTGAATAGAGTTTTCAACTGATTAAAACTTTTCTTACACTTTTCAGACCACTCAAATTTCACATCTTTCTGAAGCAATCTCGTCAGTGGAGTTGCAATCATTAAAAGCCTTTTACAAACCGTCGGTAATAACCAGTAAGTCCCAAAAAACTGCAAACTTCAGACATATTTTTCGGAGGCTTCCACTCTAAAATAGTTGAAATCTTGCTCGGATCAACTCGTATACCATATGCTGACACAATATGCCCCAAAAAGCCAACTTCACGCAACCAGAACTCACATTTACTAAACTTTGCATACAATTGCTTATCTCACAGATTTTGTAACACAATTCTCAAATGTTCAGCATGCTCAACTTTATCATAGGAATAAATCAAAATGTCATCGATGAATACAAAAATAAATCGATCTAAATACAGTCTAAAAATTATGTTCATCAAATCTATAAAAACAGAAGGAGCATTTGTTAGTCCAAATGGCATAACTAAAAACTCATAATGCCCATACCTCATTCTAAAAGTAATTTTCAGAATGTCTAAATCTTTTACTTACAACTGATAATATCCCGATCTCAGATCTATCTTTGAAAATATGGTGGCTCCTTTCAGCTGATCAAACAAATCATCAATTCTGGGCAAAGGATATTTGTTCTTAATAGTCACTTTGTTTAACTGACGGTAATCAATGCGCATTCTCATTGTGCCATCTTTCCTTTTCACAAAGAGAACGGAAGCAGCCCAAGGTGAGAAACTCGGTCATGCAAATCCTCTATCGGTCAATTCTTGCAACTGAGACTTTAACTCTTTCAATTCTATCGATGCTATTCTATACAGAGCTATTGAGATAGGAGTCATCCCCAGCACTAAGTCAATACCAAACTCAACTTCTCGTATCGGAGGTAATCCCGGTAGTTCTTCAAGAAACACATCAGGGAATTCACAAACAACTGCACAGATTCAACTTTCTTTTCAGTCGCTTTCGAATCAATCATATTGGAAAAATAAGTTTCATAACCCTTTTTCAAATAACTCTAAGCTTTCATTACTGATATCACAACGGTAATCCATTCAAATCATTAGATTCAATCCGAACTATTTCATCATTCTAACATCTCAAATCAATAGTCTTTCATTTGCAGTTCACAATAGCATCATGCAATGTTAACCAATCCATACCCAAAATTATATCAAACTCATCAAAAGGTAATAACATCAAATTAGTCGGAAAATAAATATCTCAAAACATCAACGGACAATTCTTGCACACTTTGTCAACCAAGACACTTTTACCTAAGGGGTTTGATACTCTAATTACAAATTCAGTAGACTCTACAGGTAAAGTCTTACTGAATACTAAATCCATGCATACATACAAATGAGTAGACCCTGGATCTATCAATGCAATCATAGAAGCATCATAAAGAGTAAATGTACCCGTAATAACATCTAGAGATGAAGCTTCCTCACGAGCTCGAATGGCATAAGCTCTAACATGTGCTCTAGCTTCAGATCTCGCAATTGTATCTTTCGTAGCTCTCTAGTTACCACTCACATTTCTTGTGTTTTTAGAAGGTCTACCCCTAGCTGAAGCATTATCTGACTTTGAATTCTGTACAATCTCTTGTTCAACAGACTCAGGACAATCTTGAATAAAATGGTCCAATAATCCACATTTAAAACAAGCTCGGTCATTCAATCTACAATTACCCGAATGTCTTTTACCATAATGTCTACTTTCAGGTCACTCAGATCGGACATTTCCCACACTAGCTATCGAAGTAGCTAGAGCTTTGAAGTTCGAATGCAATCTAGCATGATCTCTGTTTGAATGTCCCACATTAACCTTTGAACAGCTATGTTCATCTCTGAATTTCTTTGGTGTAGACCAAAATGATTTACTTGAGAATCTCTTTTTCACATCTCTGGCTTCTGACTCAGCTTTTCTTTTATCTTTCCCGAGTGCTTCAGCTTTACATGCTCGATCAACAAGCACAACAAACTCTTTTATTTCTAGAATTCCAACTAACAAACGGATATCTTCATTCAGACCGTCTTCAAACCTTTTACACATTATTGCTTCAGTCGATACACATTCCCATGCATATTGACTTAATCGCACAAATTCTCGTTCGTATTCTGTGACAGACATACGGCCCTATTTCAATTCAAGAAACTCTTTTTGTTTTTGATCTATAAATCTCTGACTAATATATTTCTTTCAGAATTTAGGTTGAAAGAAATCACAAGTAACTCGTTCTTTTGGAACAACAGAAGTCAAAGTTTTCCACCACTGATAAGCCACATCTCTTAACAAAGAAACGGCACATTTCACACATTCCTCAGAAGTACAAGACATTTCATCAAACACTCGAATTGTATTCTCGAGCCAAAACTTAGCTCTCTCAGCATCATCATCACTAGTGGCCCTGAACTCTTCAGTCCCATATTTAAAAATTTTATCGACCAGAGGCTTATTCAACATATTTAGATTCATAATCGAAGGCACAACAGAAGTCTGAGAAGCATTGGGTGGGGGCCAGTCGGATTTGTTCTAATATATTGATTGAACCACTCATTCATCATTTGGAAGAAGGCTTGTTTAGCCTCTCCTTCCTGGCCGCTAGTGGCTAGTCTAGAATCAGATGGCACTGTCCCTTGAGCAGAAACAGGTGCATTACTTTCAAACATCGTCAGCTACAGCTCTTTTGGGATCCATTTACTATACGAGAAACACATTTTATATATCAGGATTCATCACACTATCACGGTTCGTATATATGGCATATATAGCTAGACTCACACGCTCTATGTTAGTCTGAGAATCGACTAAACCGTAGCTCTGATACTAATAAAATGTAAAACCCATAAAACGTAACCATCGCTGGTTTAGGGTTAATATAATTTCGTTTGTAATATTCAATTTATTCTCAATTGAAGAGTGGTATGTAATATTCGCTATCAACGTATGTTGGCAGGGTACGAGATCAATAAAGACCGTTTTCAAGAGATGCTAGCCAATTTACGCTTAGATAACGCCGAAGGCGCAAACTACCTGTGCAATATTCTTTTCGAACAGTGGACACAAGCATATGACGGCAGCCTACGATATGGTCATATGACCACAAACCTAGCCGAATGCATAAATTCTGTTCTAAAAGGAACCCATCATCTACCAATTACATCGATTGTATGGGAGACATATTTTCGTTTAGCGGCACTATTTTCGAAGAGAGCAGCGAGTTATAGAGGGCAGATGCAAGAAGGCCATATATGGAGCCCGAAGGTCTTACAAGAAATAAACCGTGGGAAGGCACAGGTGAACACCATGCACACAGTGTGTCACAACTGCGACAGCCTATGGTTTCGTGTCACGGAGCTTGACAGATCGAACCAAGGTATTATTGGTGGGCATTATCGTGTACACTTGACAAATAGGACTGCGATTGTGGGATATTTGATGCGCCGTTACCCATGTGCTCATGTACTTGCGGCTTGTCGAATCTCCGTCTTGATCCAATGAGCTATGTCGTGAAGTGTACAAATTAGAAAACATGTACAACGTGTGGAACACGTATTCCCACTAGTCCCAAATGAGCGTAAGTGGCCGTCGGTATCGCTTGCATCGTATAAGGCATTCTTGGGATAGACAATTGAGGCGTAAACCAAAAGGTCGACCTTGCTCGACTAGAATACATAACAATATGGATATCAGAGAAGCGAGCAACCAAAGTCATTGTCTTGGATGGTGTAGGAACTCGGGCCATACATCTCGCTCTTGTCCAAATCGAAATAGTTGACCGTGTTCTTAGCTTTTTTGTCTTACGGTGGCTATGTAATTTCTATTTTTTGGAGGAAAAAGGTTAACTTTTGTACAAGAACTTTTATTTTATTCAAGTTATAAAAATTAAATTACAAAATTACAAAAAAATTAAACCATTTCTATCTTATCAAGATATTAAAATTAAAATAAAAAATTAAATTACAAAAGAAATAAAATTAAACTCAAATTTTATTAAATATAAAAAATTAAATTACAAAAATATTAAACCATTTCTATCTTATCAAAGATATTAAAATTAAAATAAAAAATTAAATTACAAAAGAAATAAAATTAAACTTAAATTTTATTAAATATAAAAAATTAAATTACAAAAAATTAAATCATTTCTATCTTATCAAAGATATTAAAATTAAAATAAAAAATTAAATTACAAAAGAAATAAAATTAAACTCAAATTTTATTAAATATAAAAATTAAATTACGAAAAAAATTAAACCATTTCTATCTTATCAAAGATATTAAAATTAAAATAAAAATTAAATTACAAAAGAAATAAAATTAAACTCAAATTTTATTAAATATAAAAAATTAAATTACAAAAAAATTAAACCATTTCTATCTTATAAAAGATATTAAAATTAAATTAAAAAATTAGATTACAAAAGAAATAAAATTAAACTCAAATTTTATTAAATATAAAAAATTAAATTACAAAAAAATTAAACCATTTCTATCTTATCAAAGATATTCAAATTAAATTAAAAATTAGATTACAAAAGAAATAAAATTAAACTCAAATTTTATTAAATATAAAAAATTAAATTACAAAAAAATTAAACCATTTCTATCTTATCAAAGATATTAAAATTAAATTAAAAAATTAGATTACAAAAGAAATAAAATTAAACTCAAATTTTATTAAATATAAAAAATTAAATTACAAAAAAATTAAATCATTTCTATCTTATCAAAGATATTAAAATTAAATTAAAAATTTAAATTACAGAAAATAAAAAATTAAACTCAAATTTTATTAAATATATTAAAACTAAATTATAAAAAATAAAATTACAAAACTAAATTAGGGTTTAGGGTCGATCTTGGGGTGGGAACTAGCGCCACAGGCGGCCCGTGATTCTGTGTTGGATTCCTCCTTCTTCTAGCTTTGGTGGGGTCGTGGAACCTCGGGCGAGAATCGGGTTCCTCGGCGGTGGAGTGCAGTTACAGGTGTTGCGATGATGACCCACCTTGATAAAGTAATGACCGGATGTGTTTGCATAAACCACGGCGGGGTGGCGCATCCGTCTGTGCGAAGTCTAGTAGAAAGAAGCGCTCCCCAACGGCTCCTCCTCTAATCCCACATCGACGTCGGCCTCACGATCGAGTGGCTAGCGGGAGTAGTCGGGAACAGACTCGAACTCAGCCATGCATTCCAACCTGGGGTGGGATTGGGAAAAGGAAACATATACGGGTTAGGAGGATACATATACGGGTTAGGAGGATACGCACCTGGCATAAACGGTGGAGGCTATGATGTCGGTGTTGTCGGTTGGTGATGGGCCGGTGGATCGTGGCGGTATTCTTTGGGCCGGTAATCGTAGTAGGCTGTTGATGGCCCCGTCTCTTCACTCCTTCTCCTTGGATTTAAAGGGGCCCGACGTTCCTTTTGCTCGAGAATTTGTTGTCGCCTCTCTTCTTCTGACAACAGATACGGCTTGTCATGGATCCTAAACCATGGCATGTACTCCGGCACACACGCTAACTCAGGAACGATGATCGGTTCTTGGATAGGTAAAAAGTCATACCTGTTCTCCCACGTCTCGATATAACCTGACCAAAATCTTGGCCAATCCGTGTGCGGCTGCCGTAAGTCCACTTTGTGCTCATCATCGAGCACCTCCGGTGGCACGGGGATCGGTTGCTAGAATCCAAATTACCGCAGAACCCGATCTGACTGGTGTATCTCCATGGTTGCGTAGGTGATCAATGGGACCTTCATGTGCCAACTGTTCGGATTTTGGAAGAACTCCTCCGGAATTACCACCCGAATTTTTGGATCCTCGTACGGTGTCCATTGAAACTATATTAACATTACCAAAATATTAGTTATATACATAATATTAGAGACTACATACAAAATACTAAATTTTAATAACGAAATTCGAAACTTACTTGTGATTCCGACCGTTGGTCCAATAGAAGCCGTATATCCTCAAGTGAGTTAGGTATTCCAACATGACTCGCCAAATGGTTCCACCTAATTAAATAAACTTTTAGCATGCACTTATACTATAAATCGACAAAATAATTGTAAAATATAATATTAAATTTACCTCGTTATCAGTGGGAATGAATATGGCTAGTCGAGTCGAGGACGTAAAAATGGAAATCGAAACCATGCCCATGATTGTAGTAGTGATAGGCAACCTCCGATTTTGGCTTTACTCTACCGTGTCGCTCGCACATCTCCGGTACAACCTCGATATACAGCGGACCCCAACTCAATTCACCTTTGCTCTAAAATCAACAAGTTTGAAGCCATCTCGGTGGACGAGGTTTTTAGAGATGTCTAGCATCGATAGCCTCCAATTATCGAAGAATGTATGCCGAGCATACCGTATTCTTTCTACTTGATTGAACCCTCGTTTGGCTCAGGAATGCATCTCGTAACCGAGCCATATCGATTCGAGCTTCTTGAATTCTATCCGAATGGCACCGAAGCTCGTAGCATCTGACCATCCAATCGATAGATGTTGCGGAACCGGTGACTACTGACCCGCCCACCGGTAATCCCAACCGCAATGCACATCTTCTAGAGTAATGGTACACTCTCCGCATGGCAGATGGAAAGTGTGCGTCTCGGGTCTCCACCTCTCTATCAACGCGCTGATCAAAGGCGGCTCCAACTTGAACCCCTGGCCTATCGTGGCCACGTGCCAAAAACCCACTTCCGCAGGTAAGTCTCGATCAACGGCGATGGGGGACCATGCATGTTGCGAATATAACATTCCAACACCCAATCTACTGATTTGTTTAAAAATTATATAATTAAAATTAATTAAAATTGCATAATAGAAAAAAATAAATAATATTGAATAATTAAAATTAAAACTTACCATTTGCATTTGCTCGACGGAGATGTGCTTGTTGTCTAGGCTACGTAATTCCCGACCATTGTAATCGGATAAAAATTTTAAAATTTTCCAAAAAATATATTAAAAATTATAAAGGGCTTTTTAAGTAAATAGTAAAGGACTATTTAGAAATTTGAGCATAAATTTCAAGGAATTTGAGAGAAAATTGAGAGAAAATTGAGAGAATATTGAGAAAGGATTGAAGTGTTAAAAAAATAAAGGGTTGGGGGGGTTTTATACTTTTTTTTACCGTTGGGGCCCCCAACGGTCAAAAAAAATTAGTCGTTGGGATTTGACCGTTGGAGGGCTAAAGCGCGTGGATCGCTGAGGTGGACAAAAGCGTGGCTAAAGGCGCTTTAGCTCTGCATCCCCAAAATGCACCGACGTGGACGCATTTTTGGGAAACAAGATTTTCCGTAATTATTTTTCAAACGGCACATTTCCGTAATTTTTCTTTATTTTTGATATATATGGGATATTTACCCAGCAAAGTTCTCTTAAAACTATTTTTTTCAATTTAAACTTGAGATTGTGCTTAAGCAAAATTTTGAAATCAATTATCTAATTTTAAATTAGGGTGTGTTTGTTTGATGAAAAATTATTTAAGTTTTTTTTATATTTTCTCGTGTTTGTTTAGTGGAAAACAAGTTCATTAATAAAAAGATTTATTAGTCAACACAAAATAAATCTATTTGTCCGAAAATAACTTTCGAAGGGCAAATCATTTTCTAGAAAAATAATCCTTATGATTTTTATATAAAATAACTTAAATAAAATCAAATATTATTATATTAATAATAATTTTTAAAATTTTAAAATATTTAAAATTATTAAAATACTAAAATCAAATATTATCTTTTTCAAAATTATAAAACATATATATTTAATCATATAATAAATTATTAATGTAATTTTAACATTAACAATAATTTAAATTTTAAGTAATATATAAAATTTTATATTAATATATATTACAATTAATAAATATTTTATAATATAAAATATAAATATTTTAGTAATATAAATATGAATATTTATTTAAATCTTGTTTAATTTTATTTATGATGTGACAATCTACTTTTATATATATATATATATATATATATATAATCTTAAACAAGATTAAGTAGAAAATAAAAAATTTTGAAAATATAAAATTTAATAAATACAACATTAAGGATTTATATAATTAAATCTAGACATTAAAAGTAACTTAATATGGTTTAAATACGAATTCAAAGGCCAAAACTTGTAATTCTTATAATAATTTTGTCCAAAAAATTTTGCTCTTATAGTCTTCACTAAAACAACAATATTTTGAGCTCTTGAATTTGAAATAAGATTATTCAAAGTGCATTTTGAAGTTAAGATATAGCTCTTTCATTATTCAGAATATCTCAACCCAAAAATGTCTAGATCTCATAAAAATGTGTCGAAAATCAACTGATTTTCTAGACTTAAAAATTGAACCTAAGCTCAATCCCACCTAAACCTAATCTGTGCATGTATCAATATTAGTACATTTTATATTTATTTAAGCTCAATTCACTTGAAATATGAGCTTAAATTTTATACAAAAAAATATTATCTTATCATAAAATACATTTAGATTATCAAAGTAAAATTCTTCTTAATATTTTGTAACAAATATAATTTACATTATGTTTGTTTTATTAAAAACAAGTCCTAACATATGATTTCAAGAAAGTTGGTCAAACAATGAAAAAATATTTATGCAGGATATTTAAACATAAAAAATTTATTTTCTCCTAAAAATTAATCCATCTTCCATAAATCATTTTTGAAAGCTATTTTCAGTGAAACAATATAATTCTAATAATCAAAATTGCCTCGTATTTGAATATTGCTTATGTTATACCAACTTTTCTTTAACATATGTGAAAGAAAATAAAAGAATTTTTTAAAATAATAATAATAGGTTTTAAAGAAATTAGTTTTTCTAAGAGTGATTTAAGTTATTTTATTTATGTTATATGAAAATTTTAAAAATTTTAAATTACTTGGTATTTGTTAAATTTTTTTATAATTTTTTTTAGTTTTTCTAATTGAATCGATATCAAATTAATTTGTAACGTCAACTCAACTAAAGATTTTAACATTAAAGATTTTTTTTTTATTATGAGAGGCTTGTTTTTTAGGCTCAGGCCTAGCTCTGTTCAAAAAATAGGCCTAAAATTCTGACCAAGTTTGGTCTAATTTAAAAATGCTAAACACGAGCACGACCTGGTCTACCCGTATTATTTTTTTAAGATTAGTTTTTATATAATAACAAATTTAAAAAATATAATATATTAAATACACTAAAAACATTAAAATAAATGTTTCCTAACAGATTAAAAATATATTAAAAAAATCTTTATTCTTAAATAACACTAAGATCGTTGCAACTTAGTAAGCAACTGGCTCTATAATAGTAGCAAAATTAACAATAAAATAATAGTTATATAATATCCAAACAATAATAACAAAATAGTAGCGAAATTGTAGCAAAACAACAACAAAATGACAGCAAAACAATAACAAAACAACTAATTCGAGCTAGGCCAAGCTAAAAAAATCCTACCCGAGGCCATACCCGTTTAGAAAATGGGTCTTGTTTTTTGTCAAAACCCTTTTTTGGGCCTATATTTTTATTCAACCTCCCCATTTTCAGGCAAACCTTTGGACCTGGGCGATGAATCAACCCATGATCAGGTCTAATAGTCGGGTGGCCAACCTAGTTTGAATGAGGTCAGCCTTAAACAATGATATATTTTTTATCCTAGGATTTGGTTAATAGAGAATCAAAGTTGATGTACTGATGAATCATGAAATACTATGGTTCTAAAATATGGTTTTAAAAATTTATTCAGAATTAATTCGCGAGATCATGCACTCTTTTCTTTCCTAGTTATAATGAAAAAAAGTACAACTTGGTGAATACAGTCTATTCTTGAAATAAACAACTTGTACATACCCCTTTTTCCAAAAAAATCAATACACCAAGGACTACACTTAGATTTATTAGATTTGTTGCTAAAATATCGGTATTAACTCTGAAACTCCTGGTTGAAACGAAATACCCGGTTACATTTTTCATATGAACTCTTATTTTATTTTGGATAGATAAAAAAAAAAGAACTCTGTTCTTTATTTTTTGTATTATATCGCTTTGACTCTTTTATATTATTATTAGATAGACTAAACAAATTAATATTGACATATGTTGGATGCTTAATGGGTGAAAATAATTTATATGAGAATTAAATGGAATTTAGTTGAAATAATAAGGTCTAAAAATTTTAATATTTTAGAATAAATTTTACTATGTAAATTATAATTATACAATCTACTTTGTGAAAAGAGTAAATTTTAATTATTTCACAATTAAATTAATATCCAATTCGTAACAAAAATTGAGTTGGAGTCTTGATACACTACCAATGGATTTAAACTCCATGAAAATGAAACATGCATCATTCTTTAATTCTTGATTATCTATTTAAGAATCCCACAAAAAAATATATTATAAACAACCTGAAATTAATAGAACAATTTTATAATAATAACAATAGGCTTAAATTTTAGATTTTAAAAATAAACTAAATTCCTATAAATAAAAATATAAAATTTAAATTTCCGAAAATACAAAAACTTATATACCATAAAATTAACCGAACCAGCGAAGGTTTCAAAACCATGTACAGTTTTAACATTTGCATTGATTAAGCCGGCGGCTGTCCGAAAGTCAAAATCTTGGTGATGCCCAATCCCTCATTATGCCACGTGTAGGATTTTGATACGCTTGTAATCTGGTCGCGTGCTTGGAGCTAGGGGACCCACTGGCTGTCCAATGCGTCACTACTTGACGCGTGTCCACGTTGTCGTTGTCACTCGAGTGGCGGGGACAGATGCAACGTAATTTATGGTCCCCCATCCCCTTTCTTCCATTTCCGCGAAGTTTTAGCTTTTTCTCGTCAAATTCCTGTTTAAGTCTCTCTACTATGCTCAACGTTTTAACTTAGTCCTTATACTTTAATTTGACATAATTTATTTCCTTTATTATTACATCATTAGTTAAGTGAAAATGCTGACATTGCATGATTATTAAAACACTATTTCATGTCATCATTTGATATGAATTTCTTTTTAATTGGAAAATGTATTTTTTAAATTATATCAAATTAAAGTATAAAAATTAAATTTAAAATGTAATTGTAATAGAGAAACAAAAATCAAATTTTGACTTCTTCCTCTCAATATCACAAGGGCAAAGTCATAGCCTAACATCGGTAACAATTCCATAAAGGATTATTAAGTATCAAGAGCAAACAGAAAAGGGAGCCAGGCATCATGTTTTTTTTTTTTTTTCTTTTAACATTCACCTTAAGCATTTCAAATATTTTGGAAGGTATTAATTAAGCCTCTCAAAAATTTTTAAAAAATTGTTTTTATTTTTATTTAAAAAGTCTCATTAACCTGTTCAAAATTATTGCACATACTCATCATACATCTTCAAACTTTTTAAAATTTTAACTAAATCCTCAATTTTTTTTAAAAAAAATTCACAAATAGAACAATCGTAAATGTGTTTTGAATAAATTTAAAAATCTAAAATGTAATCAAACGGAACACTTATCACAATTCTAACAATGCTAGTAAAAAATAAACTGCTGTCTGACAGTGTATCTGATAATAATTGGTCTGATAAAACCGAACAAAAACTACAAGACATGGGAACATTTGCAACATTCCACTTCGTTAGGAATTAAATTATCTTCGTTAAAAGTGGTCGGTTTTTTTCATTTACTTTTATTTTTATAATAACTGAAAGAAAAAAAAAAACGCAATATGGAGTGACGTGGAAAGCAGGCTCCCACATTCAAGGATACACAGCTGGAGCTGGTTACTACACAAATTACTAGAACAATCCAACTAGTTGTCGTGGTTCATACAGATTCCATGATGTACTTCTGTTGTCGTAAGCATTTTTGCATGCGCCCTCACTAGTAAAAAAGCAGTTTTTAAAAAATATTTATTTTTTAGTTTTTTTTTTAAATTTAGATAAATATATTGATTTTAGAAAGAGAAATAAAAACGTTTATTATAGGAAGTATTTTCTGTTTCTAAAAAAATATTTTTTTATTTGGTGTTGAAAATTTGGAGAGAGTTTTATTTGTATTTGTATTTGTATTTGAGGTAGATATTGTGATAGTTTTAAGATATGTTTGAGTTCACGATGATGCGATAACGCTAGAAGACACACACATTTCATCTGACGTGTGGGGATGGAATCATAACCTTAGAATTCTATCACATTGCAATTTAAGCTCCCAGTTCACAGTGGTTATACACCCCGAGATCCACAAATTCCATTTGTCGTGTGACAAACCATGTCACAGGTCGTGTGTGCTCAAAAACACCTTCAAGCACAAGTCAAATCACATACTAATTCTTAGACTCCAAGCCATGCATTAACCAACATTCAAACATATTCAAAATATATCAAAACATGTCAAAATATACCAACTCACAAACAACCTATGTGCCTAACCAATGCGCCATCATTGGCACTACAATTCAAACATAAACAACAATCATTTATTCCAAAACATAATCAACATGTTAATCTCATTCCATTTTCAACTAAGTCCCAAATACCATATGCCAAAATCATCCATTTAAACCGAACTTTCAAATGCAAACATACTTCATCCCAAGTTCATAAATTACCAAAACCAAAATGACAATTTCAACAACAATTCATCAACAAAGACATCAAGTGATAAGCTACCATTTCAAGATACCAAAACCCAAGTACAAAATTACATCCCAAATGACACAAGTCATCACCAAGTTACCTAATACATTTGTACCAAATCAACCATTCAAAATGCATTTAAAACCAAAAAGATACCATTGCCATCACACATCACAGCCAACCAAAAATACCGATTGGGATTTACATCTATATACACATCTCATACTTCAATTGGCACGAAACATATTCATAATGCATATAACATACATAATCAATACCCTATTTACATGCCACATATAACTGGCCAAAATAAGTAAACAACTACCGAAAGAGTTGACAGATAGTGTGATCTCCAACGACTTTCTAATTGACAGCAAAAGTCTGACAATCTATAAGGAAGAAAAATCAAATAGAGTAAGCTTACGCAAAGCTTAGTAAGTCTATAAAAACAAAACATCACATAGCTGTAAATTTAATTACAAATCCTACATATCATTAAACTAACAATCCTTTGTCCTAATTATCATTTCAACAATCGAAATAACTAAACCTGGATGTTTTATATCACAAAAACATAACATGTCAATAATCATAACCATAAATAATTCATCATATTTTCTCATTCTATTTGCATTTCAATAGTTAACCGTTTTGCCCGGAGAACAATAGTAAATTTACTTCAGATACACGGGAGATTAATTCTCACACAAGCTGACAAAAAACATTAACCGATACATGATGCTGTTCACACAAGCTTCAAAGAATCCGCAACACATGCAAGATCTCAAACCATTGATATGGTATCCATCACTAGTACATAGTACCTACTGAATATAAATGGCACATAGCCAACACCGGTACATAGTACATGTTGAATATAAACCCTAATGACATGTCATCTGTATTCTAACTATTCAGTAAGTTCACATTAGCTTATCCTGTTATAACGAGATAATTCCATGCTCAAATTTACCTTTCAAACAATAATTCTTCCATTTCATTACTATTCAATAGATCATACTATCATTCAAATCCATATAATCAAACACATAAATTAATCAAGACATTAACAAACATAATAAACATAATACGAACTTACCAAAATACGATAGCTACCAACACTCGATGACGACTACTCGACGACTTTTTCCTTCCCACAATTATCAACTGATTGATCCGTTTCTTAATTTAAATATAATGATTTTATTCAATTAACCAATTCAAATACCATAAAATACTTAATTTCACATATTTGACCCATAATCAATATTTTACACTTTTACCTTAAATTTTTTCCTTTTAATCAATTTAGTCCTTAAACTTGAAACTTTCAATTCAATCGCAATTTAAACCAAACAAGACCAACCGAATTTTCTATAATCCCCTTATAGCCCATATTCATCATATTTTTACAAAAAATTATGTAACTTTACTATTTTAGTAATTAAGTCCTTAAACTTTAAAATTAACCAAAACCACTTTACAAAACAATCCTATCAACTATAAAGATTAATAATCTACCATCAAACTTCAAAAACATTACAAATTCATCCATGGCATATTTCTAAACATTTAACAATTTTACAAATTAGTCCTTGGGTTAGCTAGATTAAGCTACAACGATCTCAAAAATATAAAAATAACTAAAAATGGATAATTAAGGAACTTACATGCAAGGAAATAAATGTTTGATCCTTCAATTTTGACAATGGCTTCTTAAGGTTTTGTTCTTTCATATATTCAGTGAAGAATTTAGGTGGAAGATGATATTTATAATTTTTTTTATGTAATGTATTTTATTATTTAACTAAAATTATGGTTTATTTGCAACATAAAACCTCCCATTTTTACTTTTTAAGCCATTTAATTAAGAAAAATCAATAGCGAGTAACTTTTGTAATTTTTACTATTTAGTCTTTTTTACTTAATCAACTATCCAAACGTCAAAATTTCTAGACCAAATTTCAATCACATATATAATAAATTAGTAAATATGGGCTCGTTTTATAGAAATGAGGTCTCGATACCTCGTTTTTCAAAACCACTTGACTCTGAGATAAACCACTTATACAACTATTCATTCAATTAGCAATATTTATCTTATCAGAATTCAATATTATATTATATTTGACTCGTAAATATTAAATAATAATATTTATAGCCTCACTCAACAGGTTTGTGGTCTCAAAAGCACTATTTTTAACCCCACTAAAAAATGGGCTGTTATAGTATTTATGCGATCATGAGTTCAAGTTTCATGATATCGAAAGAGGATGTTTTATAAACTCTATACATAAGTTTGAGACCACAATCATAGGGAAAAACATAGTATAATCAACTTATAATTTTTCTCCAACTCCACCAAAGGTAGTATCCTTAACCTCATTGTCCATAACTCTGTAACAAAGTTGGGGGTAAGAAGACTTTTAAAGGGAGAAGTGACTGTGACAGTGGAGAAAAAATTGAAACTCGAGTCGGGGTATGTAACACCCAAACTTAACCCGATAATCCATATCTGAATCTTGGGCGCTACGGGTCTTATAAAATTAAAACTTAGTTCTACTTATCCAAATCCCAATCAAATACAGCTGATCCATATAAGAATATCTTTAATAAAATGAGTAAGTATAAATAGTGGTGAAATCTTATTAACAACATCAAAAAATGTAATTATAACTACGATTGATTTAGTTACAACTGATCCATGTGAAAGGCTTTTATAAAGCAACTCAGACTCACACACGCCAACAAGCTTGCTCTATATGCAAATAACTCACCTCGCCATTCCTTGGTGTAGCCCTAGCGTCGTCCCTCCAAGAGAAGACCCTTAAAACCACCTAAAACATAACACAGAGACAAGTTCAATGGAACTTATTGAGGCGAACACTATTTCCTTGAACCTTACTTGCACACCGCACTTAATGTTTTAAGAACCATCATGTTGCTCTTATTCTTCCTCGGGTCTCTAACAAAAGTTGTCTCTATCTCCATTTCTTTATTCACGGTCATTACCATACCTTACTTTGAGACTGTTTCTTTCTCTTTTGTGCCTTTGACACCTTACCTACATTCTCCGTTCACAAAGTCATTACTTCCTCAACTTCAGGAAGAGACTCATACATAGATGATCAATACTTCTTTCAAGACTGTAATGTTTACATTCATTTTTAGAATACCTTCCCATTACAATGCTATATCTCTTAGAATTTCCATCTCTGCAAAAATCCTTATTATCTTGAGCACCTTACCATAATACACATAGATACATTTTGTGCTTATTGTTCTCGTTGTTTACATTTAGAAGTAATAAGAAATACGTTTTTCACCTAGCACATAATCCACCACAAAGAGCGTTCTTCATGGTTTATTCTTGAGAGCCTCTCCAGAGTATGCCACAGGAGTAGCCTGATTTTGTGTGCCGTGAAAACTTTCTTTATGGAATTCGCCTAGTAGGATGTTCCTTCAGAACCTGTTGCAAAGGCATACCCTTTATTCTTTACCGTGAATGCTCTAAGTCCATAATCCACCTTTCATATCGCTCCCTTCCTTATTCATTAATAATTCTATTTCATCAAAATACATCATCAAAATCATTTATTTCTTTCAGGGTCTGCCACAAAGTCATTTCCTACAAAAGATTACCACACGGGTCATTCTTTAGAATACACCACAAGGACTTCTATTTCTCTTAGATCGTCACAAAGGCTTCCATTTTTTTCTGGCGCTTGCCACAGAGATTCGCTTAGACTCACACTCGGTGAGGTTTGCCCCTTATCGTTTGGGTCACACAGAGAACCCGTTAGGTAATAACCTTCCTTCAGTTCTTTCCATATGATGTCATAATACTAAATTATGGTTTATTTGCAACATAAAACCTCCCACTTTTACTTTTTAAGCCATTTAATTAAGAAAATCAATAGAGAGCAACTTTTGTAATTTTTACAATTTAGTCTTTTTTACTTATTTAACTATCCAAACGTCAAAATTTCTAGACCAAATTTCAATCACATATATAATAAATTAGTAAATATGGGCTCGTTTTATAGAAATGAGGCTCCGATACCTCGTTTTTCAAAACCACTTGACTCTAGGGATAAACCACTTGTACAA
Source organism: Gossypium rotundifolium (assembly GCA_025506655.1). Lineage (NCBI taxonomy): Eukaryota > Viridiplantae > Streptophyta > Magnoliopsida > Malvales > Malvaceae > Gossypium > Gossypium rotundifolium. The sequence continues at coordinate 124,618,511 of CP106727.1, forward strand.
CTATCCATTCAATTAGCAATATTTATCATATCAGAATTCAATATTATATTATATTTGACTCGTAAATATTAAATAATAATATTTACAAACTCACTCATCCGGTTTGTGGTCTCAAAACCACTATTTTTTATGACGGGTTGTTACAGTATTTATGCGATCATGAGTTCAAGTTTCATGATACCGAAAGAGGATGTTTTATAAACTCCATAAGTTTGAGACCACAATCATAGGGGAAAACATAGTATAATCAACTTATTATTTTTCTTCAACTCCACCAAAGGTAGTATTCTTAACCTCATTGTCCATAACTTGTGACCAAGTTGGGGGCAAGAAAACTTTTAAAGGGAGAAGTGACTGTGACAGTGGAGAAAAAACTAAAACTCGAGTCGGGGCGTGTAACACCCAAACTTAACCCAATAATCTAGATCTGAATCTTGGGCGCTACGGGTCTTATACAATTAAAACATAGTTCTACTTATCCAAATCCCAAATCAAATACAGCTGATCCATTTAAGAATATCTTTAATAAAATGAGCAAGTATAAACACTGATGAAATCTTATTAACAACATCAAAAAATGTAATTATAACTATGATCGATTTAGTTACAACTGATCCATGTGAAAGCTTGTATAAAACAACTTAGACTCACACACGCCAACAATCTTGCTCTATATGCAAATTGCTCACCTCGCCACTCCTTGGTTTATTTGCAACATAAAACCTCCCACTTTTACTTTTTAAACCATTTAATTAAGAAAAATCAATAGCGAGCAACTTTTGTAATTTTTACAATTTAGTCTTTTTTACTTATTTAACTATTCAAACGTCAAAATTTCTAGACCAAATTTCAATCACATATATAATCAATAAGTAAATATGGGCTCATTTTATAGAAATGAGGTCCCGATACCTTGTTTTTCAAAACCACTTGACTCTAGGGATAAACCACTTGTACAACTATTCATTCAATTAGCAATATTTATCGTATCATTATTCAATATTATATTATATTTAACTTGTAAATATTAAATAAAAATATTTACAGACTCACTCATTAGGTTTGTGGTCTCAAACCACTATTTTTTACGAAGGGTTGTTACAGTATTTATGCGATCATGAGTTCAAGTTTCATGATACCGAAAGAGGATGTTTTATAAACTCTATACATAAGTTTGAGACCACAATCATAGGGAAAACATAGTATAATCAACTTATTATTTTTCTCCAACTCCACCAAAGGTAGTATCCTTAACCTCATTGTCCATAACTTGTGACCAAGTTGGGGGTAGGAAGACTTTTAAAGGGAGAAGTGACTGTGACAGTATAGAAAAAACTGAAACTCGAGTTGGGGCGTGTAACACTATAGAAAAAACTGAAACTCGAGTTGGGGTGTGTAACACCCAAACTCAACCCGATAATCCAGATCTGAATCTTGGGCGCTACGAGTCTTATACAATTAAAACATAGTTCTACTTATCCAAATCCCAATCAAATACAGCTGATCCATATAAGAATATCTTTAATAAAATGAGTAAGTATAAACAGTGATGAAATCTTATTAACAACATCAAAAAATGTAATTATAACTACGATTGATTTAGTTACAACTGATCCATGTGAAAGGCTTTTATAAAACAACTCAGACTCACACACGCCAACAAGCTTGCTCTATATGCAAATAGATCACCTCGCCACTCCTTGGTTTATTTGCAATATAAAATCTCCCACATTTACTTTTTAAGCCATTTAATTAAGAAAAATCAATAGCGAGCAACTTTTGTAATTTTTACAATTTAGTCTTTTTTACTTATTTAACTATCCAAACGTCAAAATTTCTAGACCAAATTTCAATCACATATATAATCAATTAGTAAATATGGGCTCGTTTTATAGAAATGAGGTCTTGATACCTCGTTTTTCAAAACCACTTGACTCTAGGGATAAACCACTTGTACAACTATTCATTCAATTAGCAATATTTATCATATCAGAATTCAATATTATATTATATTTGACTCGTAAATATTAGATAATAATATTTACAAACTCACTCATAAGGTTTGTGGTCTCAAAACTACTATTTTTTACGAAGGCTTGTTACAGTATTTATGCTATCATGAGTTCAAGTTTCATGATACCGAAAGAGGATGTTTTATAAACTCTATACATAAGTTTGATACCACAATCATAGGGAAAAACATAGTATAATCAACTTCTTATTTTTCTCCAACTCCACCAAAGGTAGTATCCTTAACCTCATTATCCATAACCTGTGACCAAGTTGGGGGTAAGAAAACTTTTAAAGGGAGAAGTGACTGTGGCAGTGGAGAAAAAACTGAAACTCGAGTCTGGACGTGTAACACCCAAACTTAACCCGATAATCCAAATCTGAATCTTGGGCGCTACGGGTCTTATACAATTAAAACTTAGTTCTACTTATCCAAATCCCAATCAAATACAGCTGATCCATATAAGAATATCTTTAATAAAATGAGTAAGTATAAACAAGGATGAAATCTTATTAACAACAACAAAAAATGTAATTATAACTACGATTGATTTAGTTACAACTGATCCATGTAAAAGGCTTTTATAAAATAATTCAGACTCACACGCCAACAAGCTTGCTCTATATGCAAATAGCTCGCCTCGCCACTCCTTGGTGTAGCCGTAGCGTCGTCCTTCCAAACGAAGACCCCTAAAACCACCTAAAACATAACACAGAGATAAGTTCAATGGAACTCAGTGAGGCGAACACTATTTCATTGAACGTTACTTACACACTGCACTTAATGTTTTAAGAACCATCATGTGGCTCTTATTCTTCCTCGGGTCTCTAACAAAAGTTGTCTCTATCTCCATTTCTTTATTCACGTTCATTACCATACCTTACTTTGAGACTGTTTCTTTCTCTTTAGTGCCTTTGACACCTTACCTACATTCTCCGTTCACAAAGTCATTACTTCCTCAACTTCAGGAAGAGACCCATACATAGATGATCAATACTTCTTTCAAGACTATAATGTTTACATTCATTTTAGAATACCTTCCCATTACCATGTTATATCTCTTAGAATTTCAATCTTTACAAAAAATCTTAATTATCTCGAGTACCTTACCATAATACACATAGATACATTTTGTGCTTATTGTTCTCGTTGTTTACATTTAGAAGTAATAAGAAATACGTCTTTCACTTAACACATAATCCCCCACAAAGAGCGTCCTTCATGGTTTATTCTTGGGAGCCTCTCCAAAGTATGCCACAGGAGTAGCCTGATTTCGTGTGCCGTGAAAACTTTCTCTAGGGAATTCGCCTAGTAGGATGTTCCTTCAGAACCTATTGCAAGGGCATACCCTTTATTCTTTACCGTGAATGCTCTAAGTCTATAATCCACCTTTCATATCGCTCCCTTCCTTATTCATTAAGAATTCCATTCCATCAAAATACGTCATAAAAATCCACTACAAAGAAAAATGTACTTTTAGCGGCTTTTTAGGCTTTTAGCGCATTTTTAAGCTCCACTAATAGAGTTGCGGCGCTTTGAAAATGCCACAAAAAACGCCGCTAAATGTGGCGCCAAGAATTTAAGCGGCATTTTGTGAGAAAACGCGCTAGAAACCATGACTTTTAGCGGCGCTTCACACAAACGCCGCTAAAGATGGCGATTTTAGGCGCTTTAGAAAAAGTACCGCTTAAAGACTTTAATGCGCTTTTTCTAAAACGCCGCTAAAAACATGACTTTTAGCGGCGCTTTTTCTAAAAACGCCGCTAAAGGTATGACTTTTAGCTACGCTTTTTTCTAAAACGCCGCTAAAAACATGACTTTTAGCGGCGCTTTTTTCTAAAACGCCGCTAAAAACATGACTTTTAGCGGCGCTTTTTTTTAAAACGCCGCTAAAAATAATGACTTTTTACCGGCGCTTATTTCACAAACGCCACTACAGGTTTGACTTTTAGCGGCGCTTTTGCCCACAAACGCCGCTAACTTGTACATATTTAAAATATTCAATTTATCCAATATCATACGCCTCCTGCACTAAAACCAACCAATGACAACAAATATAATATATAATTTCAACCCAAATAACAAATGTAGCATAAAAAATTACACCAACTACATTAATTCTAAATGTTATTTTAAAATAAATAAAAATATATGATATCGCATAAAATATCCTTACAAAATGTTAAATGTAACAATGTTAAAATCATCTTACAATAAGAACATAAATGTCTAAGATGGCTGCGTCATGATCGTTGTAACATCTTCATCATAACTCAAGTCAGAGTAAGTTCTTCATACTTCCTGCTTTGCTCGCCTCCCTTGCTGCTGCCCGCTTTAAGTAGAGAAATTTGCTCGCCTCCTCCTAGCCGCTCGGCCCATCACGCCTCGGCTCTAAGTTGAGAAATTTGCTCAACCGTGCTAGCTTGCATTTGAGCTATCTCGGTCTTTTAGCCTCGAACTTCAAAGACGAGATTGACTCTAAGGCATATATTGTTGGGAGTCGGATCCAAAATATTGGCCTGAGTAACACTGATCCTTGAAGTCGAACCCGACTGCATCTTTCAACACCCAAAACATTAGTGATAATTTTGTTATAAATATACTCAAGAATAATGTAACTATTAGTCGAAGAAGTCGTACCTTTCAGACCCAAAACATCGTAATAATTCAATTATCGACATCCTCAAGATGAACAGAACTATCACGGCGACCGCTTCATAAAGTGTCTTCTTCTCCTTTAGTTTCTCCTAATAAATTAATCAAAAGTTAGAAACGAAATATACAATAAGAAGGAATACATCATAACTTAACATTATTAATTTAAAACTACTAACGAAGAATTAAACTATTATAAGTAAACATTATAAATCTATTTTTAATAAATCAAATTTTATTAAGTAAATATACCATAATCTCTCCACTTGGTGTCATCATGAGACCCATCCTTCTTCCTATCGTAATGTCAAAAGTCGAACACGCCCAACTTTTGACCGGTGGAGAGTTCCTACAGTTGTTGTATTACAAATATAATTTAATAGTATAAAGTCATTAATATTTGATGTAATTAATAAATTATAATACCTCACCACCATGTAGCAAAACTTCTCGATCCTCCGCTGTGGTGCGTGAATTTTGTTTCGTCACGCTTGTTCCGACATCGCCACGGCCCTACATAATGATATTATTGTTACGTATATAGTAAATACTATACACCAAAAACTTATAAGAGTTTAGAAGTAGGTAATACCTCTCCTTTCTTTGAGTTCCGAATCTAACCGCATCTTCCCATTGATGCCTCAACATTTTGGTGGGACATTCCGCATTTATCCTCGAGGCTTATTTCTTTCTTAAAATATTCTTTTTCAATATGCTTTTGTTGTCTCTCCATTTTTTCCCAATGTCTTTTTTATATAGTCATCTGAGACCTCCAAATTAAACCTCTCCTAAAAAACATAAATTTAAAAGTAAATATAAATGAAACTTCAACCAAAGTATTATAAATTACATTCATGTTTTGTTACCTTAATGTTCTCCGAGCTTGATTTTTGTTTGCATGTTAGGCATGTGATGCCATGACTGTAATTGATAGGCAACATATTTGCATTTCGTGCAATAATGCCCAAATAGCCTGCTAGAACTCGAGCTTCAGGCCAATAGGCTGGCCATAATCGCTTCTCCTTACTTTCACACGGTCGCCAAAATTTAATTCAGATAAACCTTTTAAATGAACGTCCCCGACCTTTATGCGGCTCCACCATTCTCGGTGACCAATGATAAATTATTGTTATATTAAAATTGAAAAATAAATCAATAAAAAAGTCAACATCCATGTAAAATAATTTAATTTTACTTTGTAATTGTAAGCTCATCATCTATGTCGCACATTAGAGGATCCAACTCACTGCTCATTGCTCACTATTGCCCTCTCCTAATTTATAGTATCATGTACAATATTTAAATCTCGCATTCTTTTTCTACTCATTTTCCCCTAATACACATAAAATAGTTGAAATATTAGTAACAAATAACAACAATTATGGTACATATAAAATATTTAAATTACATAAAATGACCATGATTAAAATTATAATATTACATATAAATAAAAATAGTAAAATCTTACTACATCATAATTTGTAAATATCTTCGCCCACATCCCGATTTAACCCATTGAAATTGTGCACTAGTACTAGGATATTTTCATTTAAGTTTTGTTCGAAAAGGCGAGTTTCGATATTTCGACGATGTCATCTCTACTTCCACCGCCCATGTCGAACAAGTCTCTAGGAGTATTTCAAGTGCAATATACCAACCTCATCGCTTGGATCTTCCGAGTAAAAACTTGTTTCACTTGAGAAGAAAACACATACGCCTCGCTCATCGCTTGTTCTCCTGTGAATCAATCGAGAAATTCACCATTGTAAAACCATATTGATCTTTTTAATTCATGAGCCGTATTCACATCAGCCCATTCACCTCAAACAAGACAACTTTCCATTTGCCGTAATAATCCAACTCAATGATTTCAGAATAAGTCCGTAATACTCCAGATTCCCTCGATGTGATTATCATCCCTAGCACTAGAATAACTCGTAATTGAAGAATTAACAACAATTCCACAATTTTGGGTTCTCTCAACCTCTCGCGATACCTTGTATGAAATCAGATCCGTTGATGAGGAATGCGCTATATCTTTTCACTATTCGGTTTGGACCTTGTGAAAGACATTTAACTTCGTCATTAACTTCATTCGACTCCAAACCTATTGAATCGAAAGTAAATCGAGTAATTATAAATGTTATGAGAAAACATTATTACTTGTCAATGAAAACTTAAATTGCATACCATTTGGCTTAACCATTCATGGAATGATTCTGTGAACATCTTATTAATTTCTCGTCGATGTAACCTTCGGGACCGTGAACGAGCTCTCAATACTTGTTTGTACTCACTATGTTAAAAATGGTTACTTTGTTAAAAGACAAACAAATTATAATTGATGAGTATTTATCAAATTCTAGAACTTACTTCCAAATGGTTCCATTGAATCGTGATGAAAAGAACGATCGATGTGCTTGGACCCATGATCGTCATCTAATTTCGTAATTTTGACTTTACCGACGGTTCTCGAAAATTTGAAATAAATAAGTTCCGCCAAGTTATGATCCGTGAGCCCAAGATTTCTACTTGGTATGTTCATTCTTGTTTCAACATCTTCCAAATACCTTGAATGTAAAGTCATACATTCTTTCGCCAAGTAGCCTTTGGCAATTGATCCTTCCGGATAACGTTTATTGCGGCAATAAGACTTCAATTTGGAGAGGAGCCTAAACACAGAATAAAACATTATCAAAATTTGGAACTAAAGGCATTTAGGTGAATGAAGGAATAATTTACAAATAAATTAATACCTTTCAATGGGATACATCCATCGATAGAACACGGGTCCAACAAGTATCGCTTCACGCGGGAGATGAATTAACAAGTGCACTATAATTGTGAAGAAGGAAGGCGGGAAGATCTTTTCCAGATTGCATAAAGTCAGTGCGGTTCGATCTTGTAGTGTCTCAAGTTCTTGAACGTCCAAAACTTTGCCACAAATGCCTTTCATTATGTTGGACAGTTCAATTACACAAGACGTCACCTTTTTTGACATACAACACCGCATAGCAACTGGCAGTAAGTCTTGCATCAAGATGTGATAGTCATGCGATTTTAAGCCATATAGTCTTCGATCTTTAAGACTAACACATCGAGATATATTTGATGCATATGCATCCGGGACCTTTATATCCTTCAACACCGTACAGAACACTTTTTTTCCGTCTTCGACATTGAATAAATAGCAGGCGGTAATCGATATTTCATATTCGGAAGTGCTTGAGGATGAAGCTCACGCCGAATTCCTATGTGAACTAAATCAAGTCGACTTTGAAGATTGTCTTTTGATTTTCCATCGACATTCAAAATAGTCCCAATAATGTTCTCGCAGACATTTTTCTCAATGTGCATGACATCAAGATTATGGCGTAATATCTGATGCTCCCAATAAGGCAACTCATAAAAAATACTTCTTTTTTTCCACAACTCCGCCTCATTAGGATCATCCTCTTCGCCGATTCATCATCGATTCATCCCTTTCTCTCAGCTTTCTTTTGGCTTGGCGGTTGATTCATCTTCCCATAAATAAAATTTATATCTTTCAACATGAATAATATTTCGGATCCATCGGTCTGCGATGGAGCTTTTTGAACTCTTCAAGATCACAAACCGAGCACTCGATATCTAAATCTATGATTTTTGGTAACCACCGACGATACCCCATATAAGAGAACTTCTTCCCATTATATAACCATTTTGAACATGTTCGCAGAGACAACAAGGACAAGCATAACGTCCCCTAGTACTCCAACCAGATAAATTAGCATAAGCCGGGAAGTCATTAATAGTCCACATCAAAGCTGCACGTAAGTTAAAGTTCTCTTTTCTCATTGCATCGTATGTCTCAACACCAACCCATAGTTGTTTTAACTCTTCAATAAGTGGCTGCAAATATATGTCAATATCATTCCTGCCCTTTCTCTCGTGTATAATCATAGATAAGATAAAAGATGACTGCTTTATGCAAACCCATTGAGGTAAATTGTAAGGAACAAGCACCACCGGCCAAGTACTATATTTGTGCTCATGAGTTTGTAAGGGTTAAATCCATCCGATGCTAGCCCAAGCCTAACACCGAGGATTGCGTGCAAAGCTTGGAAATTTTGAGTCAAATGATTTCCAAGCTAAAGAATCTGCGGGGTGCCTTAACAATCCATCATCGGTTCGTCCATCATGGTGCCACGTCATTGACTCGACTGTCTTCGACGACATGAAAAACCTTTGAAGCCTTGGTATTAGCGGGAAATACCGCAAAATCTTAACCGGCTGCTTCCTTGAATGTGTATCCTGCTCATCATTGTTACCATCCTCTCGCATTTCTTTTAATCCAACGAGATTCACCGCAGACATGACAAAGACTATTGGTTTATCCGGTCGCCTAATACAACATGCAATCATTTCGACAACTATGAATTTTGTTGTAGCCAAGACCCAAATCCTTTATCGGCTTCTTCATGTCTTTGGACGATTTAGGATTTTCGCAACGGAACATTTCTTGCGAAACTCTAACACATTTTCAACGAGTTTCGGTCCATCCTCCCAAACATTTCAAGTGAAAAAGACGAATACGTAAAGACAGCTTTGGAAAATTTTGATCCTCATACGCTTCTTCATTCATTTCACCAAGTAACGGTAGAACCTTGCCGCTTCTTCATTTGGTTGTTCATTATGTACAGTTCTTCCACCTTCGGTGAAAGTATTTCCACCAAAACTATAATCATCGGTTGCACCCATGTCGTGGAAATGACCCAAACCATCACGTGCATATTAAAGCATCCCGTAACATGCCTTCCATGTTATAATCTCTAACATTCGATTGTAAGCACTATGAGGATAACCTAGATTCATCGATGATGATGCTCCACTAGATGTACACTCTCCATGAAAAATCTATTTTTGTACCCCTAACAAAGCCATCAACAACTAGATGTTCATAGACAACTTCACAGTAATGCCAATTGGTATTGCAATACTTCTCACACGGCAAAGAATCATATTCTCTTGGCTTGCATTTTGAAATGCGAAATTCAAAAAGTTTCTACTCCATTTCGATAACCGCTGCTTACCCTTGACAAATTCATCCAAGTCCTATCCATTTCATAGTTGTTGAAGTCTAATGTTGACAATAAATTACACGGCTAAATTGTTAATTTATAATTTACGTAAGTAATGATAATTTCATATATATAACCGAGTACTATGTAAGTATTATGTAAGTTATGTATTATGTAGGTTATATATTATGTAAGTTATGTATTCTTTAAGATTCAACATACATGGCATTGTTACACCTAGGGAGGATCCGTTATATCTAACAGTGAGATATAAGGCAACCCGTCAGTTTCCAAACTATATACTTTGAATCTCTTTTTTTTCTATACAAGTATTATGTAAGTTATGTATTATGTAAGTTATATATTATGTAAGTTATGTATTCTTTAAGATTCAACATACGTGGCATTGTTACACCTAGGGAGGATCCGTTATATCTAATGGTGAGATATACTGCAACCCGTCGTGTTTCCAAATTTATATACTTTGAATCTCTTTTTTTCTATACAAGTATTATGTGTTATGTATTATGTAAGTTATATATTATGTAAGTTATGTATTCTTTAAGATTCAACATACGTGGCATTGTTACACCTAGGGAGGATCCGTTATATCTAATAATGAGATATACTGAACCCGTCAGTTTCCAACCTATATACTTTGAATCTCTTTTTTTCTATACAAGTATTATGTGTTATGTATTATGTAAGTTATATATTATGTAAGTTATGTATTCTTTAAGATTCAACATACGTGGCATTGTTACACCTAGGGAGGATCCGTTATATCTAACAGTGAGATATAAGGCAACCCGTCAGGTTTCCAGCCTATATACTTTGAATCTCTTTTTTCTATACAAGTATTATGTAAGTTAAATAATGTGATAAAAGCTATGTAAGTTATGTAAGTTATGTACATGTAAGTTATGTAATTTTATGTTAGTTATGTATTATGAATTATGTAAGTTAAATTAAAATTTCAAATCGAGAATAAGTTAAGGTTGGAAAATGTTATTATATGGTTTTTATAATTGAAATTTTTGTGATGTTATTAAGTTTACAAAGTTTTTAACTTACTTTTTTAAAAAAATTATTTTCTATATTAAAACATATTTCAATAATGATCTATATTATTATATTGATAACAATATTAAATTTAAAAAGTTTTTAAATTACTTCTTATAAAAAATAATTTACTTTTTGTAATTAAAACATATTTAAGTAATGATCAATATTATTATTATACCGATAACAAAATATTATTACCATTTTGGAAAACATTGAAAATATTAAATATTAAAAGCAAACATTAGTAATATAAAAATTAGTAATTAATAATTAGTAATAAGCCTAAAAGCCATATAAATGTAAGTATTCTTAAAAAAATATTGTTTACTTTTAAGGAAGATAAAGTAATAAAAATTCTTTAATATAATATATAATATATGTAATGACAGTGTTTGTATTAAAATATGTTAATATCTTCTTAACTTGCAAATATTTATTAAAATATGAATTTATGTTAAAAATTATAACATACTTTAACAATTTACTTTTATATTTTGTTAATGTTATTTTCTATATCGCACTGCACCTAAATTTTAAAAAATAATACACTAAGCTTGTAAAAAATCTGAAGCGGCATGAGTAGATAGCAAATTGGAGGTTGTTCAAACATTATTAATAATAAAAGCAATAATAAAAATGTAGCTTTAGGCATAAATTAATAATAAACAAAGAATAATAATAAACAAATAATAATAAAGAATAATAATAATAAAAGAATAATAATCCGCAATTTTGGACAAAGAATTTAGCAAGTTAAATATATACCTATATACTTCAAGTCCAAACGAAAGCTTGTCTAATAAACGATATATTGCATACTTGAAGTCCAAAAGAAAACTTGTCCGAAGAAACCTTGTCTACTAACTTTATTGAAACAAAGGAGGAAGATAGACAATTATGATCAAATCGAAAGTACTAAATATCGATTCATAAGGTGAAACATGATAGTAAGCAATGGAATTTTCGATATACCTTGCTAAATTAAGCCTTTTTCGTGAAGTCTAATAAACGTCAGATAATGACTTTGCAATGATGTATACAAGGTTCGTAACACAAACTTACTTCATAATACAAACACCTAAAATAGACCATCAATTTAACCATATTCTCACCCTAAATTTTTTTATCGTCCACTTTCTCAATTTTTTTAATTTAATTTTCAAAATTACTAACAATATTATTAAATTAGTACGATTTTTATAATAGATACTTGTACAACTTTCTAGCGTAAGGAGACAAAATCATTAAATAAGTAAATCGCTTAGATACTTGTACAAGATTTAGCCAAATGAAAATCCACCATCACAACTCAACACTTCAATTCCATCTACACATACACAACTTTTACTCCAATTACAGACTTCAGCTTTTGATCCATAAAGTCGAGTTCGACTTATGCACTTCATAAGTAAATAAAAAACACATTTCCAGCACTAGATCATATTATTCATTAGGCACCCAGTTCTAGCAGTTGCAGAGCTGAAGGAAGTTGATCTTTGAAAACTGAACAAAAACAGAGCCATTTCAAGCTTCTTCAAGTTAAATAACAACCACCAATGCTGCAAAGAAAATCTAAAACTTGCAGCACAAACTCTTGTTGAAAAGACAAATATCGTTGAGAAATTCTTGTGAATAACAGAAATGCAATCACCTGGAAAGTAGCATACAAGTTCTGTTCTAATTGAACCTACTGATGCTTCAAATCTTATAACTGTCCAGCCATCACTCACCAAACCTAGTGAAGACAAGCTTAAATTTCACAACCATTACCCTCAATCTGAGTATCTGCTCTTGAAACATGAAAGAGAAGCAACACAAGCTTTCTAAATTTTCCTCCTATTACATAAACATTTTTATTCCAAAGATATCCATCTCACTCAATGATTTTCTCTTTGGGTAGCTTTTCTCATAGTTCTCAATTAATTATTACAAGCCTTTAACTTAATTATTCTTATTCACACATATAAGATTGATAATTAGTATCTATATTCTTACTAATATCTCATCTATAATCGAGACTCAAATTATAGTAGCAATTTAGGTACATATGCACAAATGTGTGAGAGATGAACTACGTGAAGATCATAACAAACAATTTACTCGTAAGATGACATTCAAAACAACTAGCGTAAAGCAAAAATGTCTATAAAATTCAGTACATCCATGTAAATATATTTGAAAAGGTGAACAACTAAACTCAAGAGTGAAAAAGCCAATTTTGAAAAAGCTTGACAAAATAATATGTGCACTATAAATTACATTTTATCTAGAAAACGAGGTATTACCCAAAGACTAAAATTATATTCACATGGAACAGCTTAATCAACGATAAATTTCAATTAGCCTCACTTTAGGTTCTACATCTAAGCTTGAACAATAGAAGAGTCGTATACGTGTACTTCAAGAATATAGAAGAGTCGATTAACCAATGTGACTAATATTAAGACTACTAGAACTGTTTCTTTTCAACTTGTATGCTACTTTCCAAGTGATTGCATTTCGGCATTCAATGCGAAGCTAGTCATACAAAGCACGATATACCATATGCGCCATAATAGAAAGAAATATTCCTATTATCCTATATGGAAAACACAAGACTCAATTTAATCCGAATTATCAATATCTTTGCTAGTCCATGTTTTAACCCAATAAAATCACATAAAACTTGGGTTCATTTACATCAATCGCCAGCCTCTCTCTTTAAAGGAAAAACCTCCCTAAGACCAAAATGAAAAACGAACCCTAAAATCTTAAAATCTATAAACAAAGACAACAAAGATCCACGCCCAAAGAAATAAGAGAAAATAATTGATTGAACCAAACTCAACAAGCAGAGTCCATGTTTTAACCCAATAATTGATAACCCGTTAAACTTATTGAAGCTCAAAGAAATAGGAAAAGCCATGGCATGGATTTTTAAAGCTTAATGTTGATGCTAGCAGAGGTATAATAATAATAAGTTGGGGCTCAGGTAGTGATTCAAGATGCAAATGGAGACTTTCCATTTGGGGAAAGATGATTCGGTTATTGGGGCTATTATCAAAGATATACAGAGGTTAAGGGAGGCTTTCCATAGCTGCAGGTTTCTATACACTGCTTAGGAGGGAAATGAATCGTCCTTCATTATGGCTACAGAGGGACTAAAAAGGGGGGAAACGATTTACCTTGTGGATGAGGTATATATCTATATAAACATCAAAGTGACCTTTCTTCTAAAGACAAACTATGATATATATATATTGCATCATTGCTATTGTGATTGCGTGAAACCTAGATTTTCTTTCTTCAATGACTGTGATGCATGCAGATGCAATTAAGGAATTCTAGGTTTCCAATTGATGCTTATGTCCCCCTTTATTCACCATTGTATGATGCAATTGCATAACTCCAGGTTTGAAACTTCCGGATCTTTTGCTTTTGTTTTCTTTTCTTTAATCAAAATTTCCTATTTTCTTGAGAAATCCATAATCATACTATTACTATCATAAAAGCTAGCTTCATGTATCGTCTTGCTACACTCCAAAGATAGAAATGACCCTACAAGAACCCGCAACAAGTTCCATGGCCCCATATCCGACCGTTGAATCTTTCAGATCAACACTAGTTTCGATAAAAAGAATATGTAACTAACCCTAAGTTCCACAATGACACGAGTTATGCAACATAGTATACCACTAAGTAATCCATATATTATCTAACAGAAGTAATCCATAATACAAACTAGACTATTGCTATTTAGGAAAACATTAACAACGAAGCACGTTAATATTAAGAAATAAGAGTAATCGAATGCTTATTAGAACATCCAAATAACATAAAATTTAGATAAATTTAAAACTCAAATATGAATATGAAATCCAGATAGAGAGAGTGGCTTACAAGATGAGAAAGAGAGGTCGCTCCTCGCCGCAAATGAGATTTATGGCTCGCTTGCTTTCAATTTGTATCTGAAGAAGAAGAAAAAAACAGAGGAAGAAGGTTAATCAAAAATAGGGAAGAAGGTTAGGGATTTCGGATTTTGGATACTCGACTTAGGGATTTCGGAAATCAAAAATGGGGAAGAAGGTTAATCAATTTTACGCTAACAATACGGTACTGCTTTTAACTAAAATAAATGATTATTTTGGGTTTTTTGAAACGCCATTATTTATTTTTTTTATGCGCTTTTAAATTACAAACGCCGCTAATATTCTTGATACTAATATATTTTTAAAGATTTAATCAAATCTTTTCTTTATTTTAAAGTTTAAGTAATATTTAAAACAATTAGATAAATTTTGAAATTTTTAAAATTTAAAGTTATTTAATATATAAATTAAAATACAATTACTTATATACTCAAAAAATTAAAATATATTGTAAATAATAGTATTTTATTTTTTCATTTTTAACATTTATTTTAAATGTTATTGGTTCTGAATTTTCTACATTACAAATAATAATAGACCGATTTAATATATAAATTTTAATATTTTAAAAGTAAATTTCAAATAAATTTTATATTAATTAATCAATATAAAAATTAAATAAATAATAATAGATCAAGAGGATGAAAGAGTATTGCATGAGTTTTCAAAATCTAAACCCTAAACTATAAACCTTTATAAACTCTAAACAACTAAAATCCTAAACTATAAACATTAACCCCTAAACCTTTATCAACACTAGTTTGTTTACATCCAAACCCTAAGTCGGCCCCTAAACCCTAAAACCTATAAAACCTTAAACACGTAACCCCAAAATCTAAACCCTAAACTATAAACCTTTATAAACTCTAAACAACTAAAATCCTAAACTATAAACATTATCCCCGAACCTTTATCAACACTAGTTTGTTTACGTCCAAACCCTAAGTCGACCCCTAAACCCCTAAAACCTATAAAACCTTAAACACGTAATCCCAAAATCTAAACCCTAAACTATAAACCTTTATAAACTCTAAACAACTAAAATCCTAAACTATAAACATTAACCCCTGAACCTTTATCAACACTAGTTTGTTTACGTCCAAACCCTAAGTCGCCCCAAACCCCTAAAACCTATAAAACCTTAAACACGTAACCCCAAAATCTAAACCCTAAACTATAAATCTTTATAAACTCTAAACAACTAAAATCATAAACTATAAACATTAACCCTTAAACCTTTATCAACACTAGTTTGTTTACATCCAAACCCTAAGTCGGCCCCTAAACCCCTAAAACCTATAAAACCTTAAACACGTAACCCCAAAATCTAAACCCTAAACTATAAACCTTTATAAACTCTAAACAACTAAAATCCTAAACTATAAACATTAACCCCTAAACCTTATGACCTAAACACTAAACACTAAATGCTAAACCTTTAACACTAAGGCAAAAAATTAAACACTAAACTTACCCTAATAAACCCTAAAACCCTAAAATCTTAAACCCTAAACACTAAACCATAAACCTTAAACCATAAACCATAAACCCTAAACCCTAAACCCTAAACCCTAAACCATAAACCATAAACTCTAAACCCTAGGACAACCTTAAACTGCAAATCATAAACTATAATCCCTAAACATTAAAACAGTAACTCCTACACCTTACACCTTAAACTATATATGTTAAACCATAACCCTAAATAATCATGAGAATTAATATTCAATATTTTAAAATTAATACTATCTCTTTTACGATTATATAAGAAATTATTTAATATTTTTTTCATTTTTAACAAATATTTTCTCTTAAATAATTTAAAACTAGAATCATAATTTTAATGTATTAAAATTAATGTTATCTCTTTACAATTATATAAAAATTATTTAATATATAAATTTAAAATAATAAGTCATATATATCCAAAAAACTTTAAAATTACTTTTAGCGGCTTTTGGAAAGAAAGCGCTAAAGGCCGACTTTTTAGCTGCTTTTGGGAAAAGTCGCTAAAGGTCAGACTTTTAGCTTTTGGGAAAGTTACGCTAATGACCAGACTTTTAGCGTTTTGGGAAAGCGCCGCTAAAGGCCAGACTTTTAGTGGCGTTTTGGGAAAGCGTCACATCGACCAGACTTTAGCGACGCTTTTGGGAAAGCGCTAAAGGTCAGACTTTTAGCTGCGTTTTGGGAAAAGCGCTAAAGGCCTGACTTTTAGCGGCGTTTGGTAAATAAACGCCACTATTGCTCTTTTTTGGCGGCGTTTTCATTCAAACACCGCTAATGTATAAAATTTGCGGCGTTTTTCTTTAAAACGCCACTAAAAACGCCGCTAAAAGTCTGTTTTGGTGTAGTGATCATTTATTTCTTTCAGAGTCTGCCACAAAGTCATTTCCTACAAAAGATTGCCACACTAGTCATTCTTTATTTAGAATACACCACAAGGAATTTTATTTCTCTTAGATCGTCACAAAGGCTTCCATTTTTTTCTGGCGCTTACCACAGAGATTCGTTTAGATTCACACTTGGTGAGGTTTGCCCTTCATCGTTCTGGGTTGCGCAGAGAACCCGTTAGGTAATAACCTTCATTCAGTTCTTTCCATATGATGTCATAACCAAACAAATATGATCTTACATGATATAGTGCCATGGCCATGTATTATTCCTTTTAGAGATCATGTTTACGGTCCTAACGGATCCCTTTAGATGACTCTACGGAGACATACATAGACTTACTTAATAGACTTTCATGTATTGATATCACCCTAGTACTTAGTTCTTTGACCGTTCTTATATACCAGACGGACAAACACATAACCCTTCTCATGTATATCAATCATATTTGTATAATCTTACCCTGATGTAAAAGGTGCTTGTTAATAATGGTACAACATACAAACCTCGCAACCATACATACCATAGAATACTCTATACATGGTATTTTCTAGGGTCAGTTTCACAGTCCATAGATATTACACAGAAGCATCTAGAATATATTGTATACACACAAGAGTCAGCTTTGGTGACTCACTTGATTTTCATCTTTTGTAACATCAAACTCTAAATCCAGACTTCCCTCGACCAATTAGCAACAACTACTTCTACAAAACATGAAAACTCATCAAGATTTATTCATGTACCTTTTTTTTCGTCATCTCTGGAACCAAAATCACCGAATAAGATCTTTTATCATCCATCTTACCAAGTTAAATAGATTTACTCTTTCACAATCATAGGATGTAAGGTCATAAATCTTACATTGACATAGAGCATTCTCCGGCAGAGATCCGGATCTACAACTTAGCTTAAGTGGAAGAAGGGATTGCCGTAGGTTCCTTTAGATCTAGAAAGAAATACTTCTTGAAGAAGGAAGAAGAAAAACTCCCCTTTTTCCTAACTTGATTTTCTAGATATGAAACCTTTATCCCTATTGAAACTTGACACGCGTCATAATCATGTTCAATCTGTCATAGAAGTGGTTTATAGCTGTAGAGAGAGATGTGTACGAAAATTCAACATTTCTATATAATAATATTTTTGGGTTCATTCCATCGTTCGTTCCTAACCACTTGGTTAGAACGTAACCAATACCATGACTAACCAAACTTGGTATACAATACATTATGTTGACAACCTAATTACCCGAAATTTCTTAATTCATTACAAGCTCCTTTTCTTAACAATTCATCCTTTCTAAGGTCAATCCCTCGCATTAATTCTATGCTTGCTACGTGCCCACTTTTATACGCCAAAAGCATCGGTTGGGGGGATAGTACTACGCCACTCAGAGTATTACTTGATTTATCCACTAATTTTAGAACTCATTAGATTCGAGTGTTACAAGGCAGCAACGATTACAGTTATTAATGAGTTCTTTAATCACAACAATTGCTTCCACCTCGATTCACATTTTAGCATTCCTTCAACATCACAGTCAATCATCCCCTTAAAAGTCTCATTTTCCCCAACTCTGTCATAGGTTATAGTAATAGGGAGGTCAAGGATATTACCATTATTGGAGATAGAGAAAAAGAATAAGTTGATTATACTGTAAAGCTCATTTTTTCCTTATGATTATGGTATCATACTTATGTATGGGGTTTATAAAGTATCCTCATCCTGCAGAATTAAACTTGAACTTATGACTGCATAACTACCGTCAACTTGGGGCCGAGTTATACTTGAACCCGTGACTGCATAACCACCATCAATTTGGAGCTGTAGTTACACTTCAACAAGTAACCGTATAACCACCGTAAACTTAGAGCCCAAGTTGCAATGTGATGGGCTTCTAAGGTGATGGTTTGATCCCCATATAGTAGATGAAATGTGTGGCTCTTTGAGTGCCACCACTTCACCGTGAACTCAAACACGCCTTAAAACTATCAAAATGTCTCCATCAAACACAAATACAAATAAATCTTTCCCTCTAAAATTTCAACACTCAAAAAAAAATTTAAAAGAGAATTTTTTATCTTTTAAGGGACAGTGGGTGATAGAGTTTATGAAGTAGGGGGAGCAAAACCCATTTTATATAGGCAACCGAGGGGAAATTAGAAAAAACAAATGATGTGGAAACCCATGATCGTTTGAGATTCTCGGATGGAATATCTGAAAATTATCGGATTCTTGGTTTTGAAATTTTTTCACGAGTTTGGGTTAGCATTGAAAATGTAAGAGAAGGTAGTAAGCATTTTCAACTGAGAATGCAACAAGGACAGTAAAAGCGTGCCCCATAGGACACGTTTTCATCTAAGGTGGTTGTCAGGCAAGCTGAAAGTGCATCTTATAGGGCACGCTTTCAGTGTCCTTACTATCATCTCAGTTGAAAATGCATCCTTCAAGACGCGTTTTCTTCCCTCAAATTTTTAATCCTAACCCTTAAAAAAATTCATAACCTTAACCCTAACCCTAGACCAAAGATTCTTAAGCTAGAGAATCCCAAATAACATTTAGACATCACATTCAAATTTTTTTAAAAATACATTTCTAACAAGAATTGTCTGCTAAAAACTATTCAGACTTTTCAAAAAAATGATTCTTGTCAGAAACATTTTCTATACTTATTATTTCCAATATTTTCCAACATTTTGAAGTTATGTTTGATATTTGATAGTAGTATTTCCTATAAAATGAATATATTCTATGTATAAGTTTCATATTGAAATTTGCATAAGGAAAAGATTATTTATGTTAAAAATCAATTTCAAAAATCGATCAAACAAAGTAAATTAGTTTGTGTCGTTTTAATTTGGATAATGAGTACTCATTTTTCTATATAATATTTTGTTTTTAAACATGTAAAATAGGCTATTTGGTTGAAGATAATTAGACGAATTAGAGTCGTTACTTATTACAATGGTTAAATTTGTGACACCGAAATTAATGTCATTTTTGCATCAATCCAATCTTTAGAATTGGCTTTTAAACAGAGCATAAAATTGCACAAGATTCGATCAAAAATTAGGAGGAAAGTGGCGAGTTCAAGCTAGAGAATAATTTCAAGCTTGAAATATAGATATCTAATGTCACTAAACCCCGTTAAATATGATATATTTTAGCTCACAAGCAACAAGGAGGTTGGGAAAATGCTCGATTCGCATTAATCTAATGGAAATGCTATACTAGAGTTATATGTCGACTTTGTCGACATTGATGAAGGTGTCTCGAGTTCAACAATAAGCAGAAAGTTCAACCACACAGTTGTGCGATGGGTTCACAGCATTGTTACAAAACTCCTATTTGAAAATGTCAGAATCATCAATGGAAATACATTCATCGGTTTCAGCCCTCATTTTCATAAGGAAATTTGCATAAGGAAAAGATTGGTTATGTTAAAAATCTAAATTTCAAAAATTGACCCAAAAAAGTAAATAGTTCAACTTTCATTTTAATTTGGATAATGCATACTCATTTTTCTATATAATGTTTTGGTTTTAAATATGTGAAACAAGTTAGTTGGTTACTCGAACTTTGACACCTCAGCACGACATTCTTTGAATGCTTTGATTTCAACTTCTGAACGCCAATGTTCTATGTTGGAAACACTGATACAAGTATGCTATCAAGTTACATCGATGGGCAATTCGTAAGTGATTTTGGTTTTAATGTAAGGTTTACAATAATGGATGATGTACTCCTTACAACCTGTACCGGCGAAGGGACATCCAACCCTAGACATACAACAAGGGTTGATAACAAAATAAGGAGCTGAGAATGAAAAGAATCTAATTTTGATGATGATCTAATCTAGGAGTCTAGGCCAAAGGGTTCGTAAATTGCATTGTTTTTTGAACCAGAGCTTGTTCCTACTGAATTAGAAAAGAGTGGTTTTAACGGTAAAGATCTGGACAATGTTGAAGGAACTCAACTTGATTTTACACCATATGCTTAATGTATTGGTTAGAATTTCCAAAACTTTTTCGTAGAAGATTAGGCCATGTAAATTCTTCATTAAATGTTGGCGATTTACAAGTTGGAATGGAGTTTTCCTCGAAAAATGCTTTAATTGCTGCGATTAAACGATATCGCATAAAGTATGGGGTCAACATCCATGTTAAATCCCAATAAAAAAATTTGAGGCCAAGTGTGCAATACGTGACAACAGATGTCCATGCAAATTTATGGCATCTATGAGAAAAAAGAGGGGTTTTGAAAAATTAAGAAATATAACGTTCCACATACTTGTGTTGTTGCAGGTTACATCATATGATTACTCGAGATTAGATTTTGCCTTCTCTCTAACACTGTCTTACTCATTCTGAAATACTCGTGTTGTTGCATATATGTTACAAGATCATCCCAAATTGGATTCTGACATGATCTTTGACATTATCTTACCTATGGTGAAAGAGAGTCCTAAGATTTCTGTGTTGGTTTTGATTGTTAATATTTGTAGTCAGTACGATTACACCGTGTTGTACTACAAGACATGGGTTGCAAAACAGAAGGCTATGAAAAAAATGCAAAACGAATGGGATAAATCATATAATGATTTGTGGCAAAGGTACCGTAACTGATCTACAAATGGAACTTGCGTATTATGACGATTGATTATAGGATATTCAAGCAATATATTGCAACATTTTAATTTTGTAAGTCATTGGTCCAAATTAGTAGCACATTCATGTATGGGAGATATGAGCATCGATTTTTGTTGGTTGTTGCATAGGATGGTAATTGAAAAATTCTGTCAATAGCTTTTGTAATAAGAGAAGGAGAATCCATTGATACTTGGGATTTCTTCTTGATTAACTTAAGAAAGCATGTTGTGTCGTAACATGATATATGCATAATTTTTTATAAGGGGCCCAGAATCCATGTTGCAATTGATTTGCGTGGAAGCCTCTAGTACCGTGCACACCATAAGTATTGTATACGACAAATAGGGTCTAACTACATAGGCCAATATTATAAGGATGTTAACGGCAACATGTTATTAACATGGGTATGTAGTAGCCACTATTTTCTTTATCATTTTTTAACAAACATATTGTTTGCATTCATGGATTTACTCTTTATTTTCTTTGACGGATTACAAGCTCGTCCAACATCATTTTCATGAAATGTTGGAGAACTTACGGGCTATAAACAAACACGATGCCCAATACCCAGGGCATAGTAAGCCAACATGTCCATACTTAGGGGCAACATTGAGGAGAAGACCTAATTAAAACATTTATTCATTTTTTGATAGACATACTAAAAAAAAACTAACAAACAATTTGTTCATTTTTTTCATTTCTTCTCATTTCTTGGTAAATTGTAAATATTGATATACTTTTGATGTAAAATACAATAAAATACAATATAAGCAATTTTTTCATTTTTTTCATAAATTGTAAATAAGTATATATTATTTATATGAAATAAAATAGAATGCAATACAAATATTTTTTTAATTTTTCTTAGATTGTAAATAAATATATTATTGATGTAAAATACAATAAAATAACTTTTATGATATAATTGGAATAAGCACATAATGGATGGAAAATTTTAATACAATACAAATTAAAAGTTAACAAAGTAAATGATGATTTACATGACAAAAAAATTTAAAAATATTCATCGACATCGTCAACCCAAATGTGTGCCATAACCCAGTGGGTGTCGGTTGCGAGGAGGAATTCTTCGTTGTTGGGGTTTCGACTCCTCATCTTTTTTATCTTCATCATCACTTCCACCTTTATCTTCATCTTCATCTTCATTTCTTCCTCCATGCTAGAGTGTCTTGTCATTCTCGGTTCCCATCTTATATTGTCTGTTGTAGTAATAGGTGGTTGCGAAGATGAGCCACCTCAGTAGAACAATAATGCTAGGGGTATTTGCAACACTGTCGATGGATAAGTGATGGCATTGCATAACCTGATTGCGGATAAAATGTTGGAATTATTGGATATGACGAATACATCAGTGTTGTTGTCCACATTAGTGTGTAATATGGTGCTGGGGATTGAGATGGTGCAAAAAATATACCTGGATAAGGTATTGATGCATAGTATGATGGTGCATAATGTGGTGTTTGTATAAAAAAATAAGGTTAGTGAAAACACCAGAATAATATGAACCTTACTGACCGAGAGGTGGTGCATCCATTGGTGCCTCTTGTGGGGTTAAAGAAGATAATGACTCCATGTAGGCATGTACTCCCAATCGCGGCCTCATATAGGGTCATCTTTGCCTTCTACAACAACGTTGTCTACTCCTTTCCTCCTCCGGTAATGACTTACTGTGATGTCTAGATCATGTCATGTAATCCAGAGAGGTCGCCAAATTCAGTGGGAGAATTGGTTCACACATAGGTATGAAATCGTACCTATGTTACCAAATGTAGATATATTTGGTGTGGAATTTCAGCCAATCTTCATCGGTTTTCCTCCGCAAGTCAATCTTGTGTAGTTCTTCGAGCTCCTTAGGTGACGATGGAATACTTTGCCTAAACCCGAATTGACGCATCACTCAATTAGATTTGTGCATCTTGATTGTCGCAAAAACTAACAATGGCACCTTGACGTGCCAGATATTGCAACTGGTCAAAAATTTGATCGAGGTGCATTCTTGAATTCTCGAATCAGCATATAGCATCCATTCAAACTATAGTATGGAATCATTAATTTTATTAAGTACCTAATATTAAATCTCAAATACTTACATAAATATTATATAATTGAAAAATTCAAATTCATAAATATTATATAATTGAAAAATTCAAAAACTAACCTCGACTTTCAATCATTGATCAAACAATAGCGAATATCTTTGAGCTTCTCTGTTATACCCAAATGACTCGCCTCATTACTTCACATATTCAAATAATATGTTATTTCAAATATATAATAATAAAAAATATTATGATAATTATTTTATCAAGAGAATTTTTACCTTATTACGAGTAGAAATTCATAAGGGGCGTTTACTCGATGACGTAAAAATGGTAGTCGGTACCATGCTCATGAATGAAGGAGTATGCAACCATCGATTTTAATTTTTTGTGGTTCTATCGCCCAACACATATCTCGATACAAATGATCCCCAATTAAGTTGCCTCGTTTCTTTCAAGTCAATGAGTTGTAGTAGCCACCTTAAATGTACCAGATTTCAAGATTTATCTAGCATTAGAAAACCCCCTGATTAACCTCATAATTAATGCTCGCACGTATTGCTGTCTTTCAACGTCACTCGCCAAGTTGTCAATATAATTGAAATTGTCTTTTAACAATTTCATCTTTATTCGACTACCACGAAACTTGTCCGAAACCTTGTCTAATAGTTGCTCGTAAATTGCACTCCAATCGCTAACGCCTATTACCCTTATAACGATTGCCCCATCCACCAATAAGTCGAGTCGAAAAGTTATGTCCTCGAGTGTAATTGTACACTCACCACACAGAAGATGGAATGCATGCGTCTTGGGTCTCCATCTTTCCACTAAAGCATTAATAAGTGTGGGATCCAATTTAGTCCCTCCGAGTATATGAGACATGTGCAAGAATCCCTCCTCTTGCAAATGTTGTTCAATAACACACGGTGCCCTCATACTTAAATTGTGTATGTACATATTGAGAATTTGATTTTCGGTTTGATTATATAAACATAAACAAATTATAAAATTAATAAAGTTAACAACTTAATAAATTAATTAATTAAATTTTTTTTAAAAAAATCTTACCATTGGCAATTGGACGCCGGAAATGTGTTTGTCATCCAAAGGAATAAGTGGCATTGCCATTATAAAAATCAAATAAAATCAAAGAAATTACAAAATATAAAAATAAAACAACAAGAATTTGAGAGAAATTGAATGAAAATTTGAGAACTAAATAATTGAGAGAATAGATGAATTGAAAGAATATGATTTGAATGCAAAAGAAAGAAAATGACTTGGATTTAGGGTCCGTTTGTTTACATGTAAAAAGTTTTACGGAAAATATTTTCTACATTTTCTGTTTTTGTTTCATAGAAAATAGTTTGATCAATGGAAAATAACTTATAAGTCAAGGTAAAATAAGCCCTTTTTTTCCTATAAAATGACTTACGCTTTTCAAAAGCATAAGTCATTTTTCGAAAAAGAGCTCATCTATAGATAATTTTATTTTTATAAAATTAACTTAAATCAAGCTTAAATTATTATATTGATAATTAATTTTATTTTTATTTTTAAAATAGTTAAAATATTATATTTTTCAATATTATTAAACATACATATTTAATTATTTATATTTAGTCATATAATAAATTATTAATATAATAAACATAATTTATTATTTTAATAAATTATTTAATATTTCAATTTTATTTAATAATAAATTTTAAAATAATAATTTTAAGTAATATTATTCACATATTATTGAAAATATTCAAAATTAATTTTTAATAATAAATATTTAGTACAATTATAAATATATTAATAATAAATATTTTCTAGTATAAAGGTTAAAATATGTCATAAGTCTATGTATACTTCACAGATTTGTAATTTAGTGTTTGGACTTTTATTTTTAAGAATTTAGTCCCTTTACTTTTCAAATTTGAAAATCAAGTCTAATTGTTGACATCATTAATTTTTTTCAATTTTGTTGATGTCACATTTCTAAATAAAAAATACTCAATTAGTAGTCATGTAATTAAAAATAACGTTGTAATGAATTTGATTTTAACATAATATTTTTAATAAATGCAAAAACAATGTAAAATATAAAATTATAGATAAAAATAAATTCAATTAAACAATGAAAAATAAGAAAATCTCAAATATATGTTTGTTTAATTGAAAACAACTTTTATAAAATATTTTTAAGAAATTTACCAAACAACAAAAAGTATTTTACACCGATTCATCCAAACACCAAAAAATATTAACTTTTCCAAAAAAAAAACCATTTTCCAGAAATTATTTTCCGAAATTATTTTCAGTGACACAAACGGAGCCTTATATAACAAATAAATTAGCCGTTTGAAAAAAATTATCCATTAGATTTTTTTATCATTGAGAAAAGTTACCGTTAAATGTTTTCTATTTTTCTCTCCAAAATCGACTTATTTCCCTAAATTTAGGAAAAAACGGCCTACTTTGCTAAATGTTAAATTAGAAGTTTCTGTTATTTTCCGTTTTTCACTCCCTTTATATTTTCCCCTTTTCAATTTTAACAATCATGGTAAAAGTTGAAATCTTGAGACTTTGAGTATTTATATTCAAGTTTTATCATATGTAAATATTGTGTAAGAATTTTCTTTTAATTTATTTTGAGTTTAAGTCTCAACATGTGTGAATCCTTTTATATTAATTTTGATCTATATTCGGATATATTTCGATTTTCATAGTTTATTGTACTTTGTGTTGAGTTTATTTTAGTTCTAATTAATCAAATATGTATTGGTTGTGGCTTGTATTGTACTTATGATTGTAGTTATACTTGTAAACATTTCCAAGAAAAAAGTTCAAGAGATCAATTAAATATTAAGATAATTCATTTATACATGGCGGCGGTAGAGTTTTTTTAACTCCACAAGTGAGATGAAGATGTAGACAAATGTCCTTAATTGATATTTAGAATAAGGAAATTCATTTGATACACTACCAGTGCAACTTTTAGACTCTAAAAATTAAGTCAGAGGATTGACAAGTGTCTTATAGAGATATAGTAAAATATTAAAAAATATATATTTTAAGAAAAAAGCTACATGACAATTTTTTAAGGTTGATTATGAAAAAAAAAAAAGAAGAAGGTATATATATTGCAATGGAGTTTTTAAACTCCAAGTAATGCCAAGAGGTTGATAAGTGTCTTACAAGAGTATAGTATAATTTTTAAAAATAAATATTTCAAGAAAAGAAACACATATCAATTTTTTAGAGTTGCTTGTAGAATAAAAAAGTAAATTGCTGGTGTATTAAATACTAACCACACATAAATGACACATGACAGTTTTTAATCTCGTTCCTAAAGCTAAAAGAACTCCACCACCTATGTATCAAATAATAAATCTTAAATACTATGCCAAATTTAATTTTGATTCCTCTACAATGCTAAAATTTAGGATTTTGTATTTGTACTTTTATTCAGTATAATTTTATTTAATTATATTTGTAAAATTTAGGTAGTTCATATTGTTAACGTTATCAATATTTTGTTGTACTGCTTAAAGGTATTTTTAACAGTTAAAAATATGTTATTAGTCCTTGTACTTGTATAAAATTTATGATTTTTCCCCTGTATTTTTATAGTTTGAATTCAATCCTCCTACTAGTACAATTTGAGAATCCTAGTTCAAACATTATTATTTTGATAGTTTCTGTCAAAATTTATTAGCATATTTATTTTTCGTCAATCATATATCACATCTTATGATGGCAACTTAACTACTATGTCAAATTGACAAATTTAGCAAAGAATACTAACAAAGTTAATGTTGGACTAAGATGTTTAAATTAGAAGAGTTAGACTTAATAACTTTTTAAAATAGGAACTAAATTTTAAATTTTATCAAAATATAGGAGTAATAACATATCAAACGTATTTTTTTAAAAAAAAATCAAAGTCAATTAACATAATCCACTAAAATTTACATAATAACAAAATGATTAAGAGTCTAATACTTTAAACAACCAATAACATTTTAAAAGTAGGAGTATCAAACCATGTGAATTTGAATTACATTTTAAAAGTAGGAGGATCAGGAAATTAAATTTTAAAATTTAAAACTTAATAAAAATATCAAAATCATGGTTTAATCTACCAGTTGAGCCTATGGTGTAGTGACAAATGATTTGTTTTGAAATCAAACCTTAATTGTCACCAAATCCTAGACACCCCTTCCCCTCCAATTATTTATACCTAAATGCTATGACATTTTTCTATGTGTCCTAATAAAAGAAGAAATATTGGATTTCAATTATTGATCTCCAACCAATCTTTTATAAAAGGATAAAGTAACAAAACTTGATAACCTTTTTTCTATATTCATCTTTAAATTTAGATTTTGCAAACTGCTTCATCACTAAATTTTTAAATTTATATCCTTTTAATGGCTTGTTGGTATTTTTTTAGATTTTATTTAAAATTTCAATTGATAACATAGCACAATCTCAGAATATCATATCGTCATACTTTTCACTAAATCCAAGTTCATGAAATAAATTGAGAAAAGTTGTCAAATTTGAGACTAATGTAGAGCAAAAGATATTTTAAAACCAAGATGAAAAAGATTACAAAATTTAGAGACTAAGTATTACTTTATCCATTTTATATAGTTATTTTGAATTATCAGGACATATATCTACTTATTTTAGAGACTAATTGTTGAACTTTTGGTTCAAAGTATTGTATATTGTGAATTTAATTTCATCAATTTTAGTTTTTGTAGGTTTTGAATTTATCAAATTTAGTCTTTATGTTTTTTAAAATTTAAAATTTTAATAATAGTTAAATTATGCGTTTAGTCTTGTGCAATACGTAAAGTAGTAGATTTAGTCTATGTTCTTCAAACGACTCATTCTTAGTCATTATATTTTTCAAACTTTAAAATTTTCGTTTTGACACAAATAGAGACGTTAAATCTCTATCAATAATATATGGAAATAACAAACTATATAATATAATAATATGTTTCCAGAAAATAATAAATTTAATTTGACAATTACAAAGGTATGAAATTAAAGTAGAACCTACACATATAACAAAATCTAACCTCAATCTTACAACAACAGCAAAGAGTTTAATATTTAAATTAATAGGAACCCAACCTTAAAATTGTCACACATCAACACCGGGACACCTTAGTTTTGGCTATAAAAAGTCTTCAGTCCACCATTTTTCATAATATGAAATGATAATAAATAAATAAGGAAAAAAATGAAAAGAGTGGCCTTTCAGCTTTCACACCGTTTTCATCATATAAGCAAGATTTCTTGACCTGAAAACAGCTTCTCCTTCAAAACTATACTTTTCCCATTCTCTCAAAACTCTCCCATCAAACACGTTTCTTACAGTAACTCACTACTTGTAATAATTTCTTACCTTTTTCACTTATGCTTCAATAATACAAATTTCTCTATAAATACAACCATGAATTCATAATCATCTAGGCGCAGTCGATTTGGCTACATTCATGTCGTTTCACCACAACCACTTTTCCTCCCAAGACCTTCCTCTCCATCCTCACTTCGCCGACCACCACCACCACCAACGACAACCGGCGCAATTTCCGGAAACCAGCGGTCCCAATTGGTTAAACGCCGCCCTCCTCCGTTCGGAGCAGGCTCAGCCACCACCGCAGCCCCACGGTGATCATTTTTCTGATCACCCGAGCTTCCTCAACCTTCATATTGCGGAAACTGTTTCAGACTCCACCGCCGCGGGTCACCAAGCTCCGAACCGGTGGCTATCGCGCTCGTCGTCTTCGCTTCTTCAACGCAACCACAGCGATGTCATCGAAGACGTGGCGGCCACCGCAGCAGCAGCAGCAGGAGGAGGAGGTGGTGGGGACTCCATGGTCGCCGTGGAATCTGGGGAATTGAAGAACAGCAACAGCGATACCATGAACAAGAGCGAAGGCGTCGTGGTGCAAAGCGGAGGAGATGCGGCGGTGAATTGGCAAAATGCGAGGTGCAAGGCGGAGATATTAGCCCACCCTTTGTACGAGCAGCTACTGTCGGCGCACGTGTCGTGTCTTAGGATCGCCACGCCGGTGGACCAGCTCCCAAGGATCGACGCTCAGCTGGCTCAGTCGCAGCACGTGGTGGCCAAGTATTCCGCTCTCGGCGGCGCAGCCCAGGGCTTGGTTGCGGACGACAAAGAACTCGATCAGTTCATGGTAAGCTACTACTACACAAATTGCTAATTTATTCCCAGTGGCAAATGAAAAAGAATTTAATTGCCTTTCTGGGTTTTAAAAGTTATGAATTTTTTTATTGCTCTTTTGGAAAACATTTGTGATTAATCACCCACTAGAATCAGGTTTAATTTTCTTTTTTCTAATTTACCAACAAAATATTGATGAGAATTTTAAGAGAAGATTTATTTCATCGTCCAATTTTATAAAATAAATTATTTTAGTTTCTTTTTCTCTCTTCTAATTTTTGAAATTACATTACAATTAATTAAGTTTTTAAATTTTAAAATATACTTTTATCATTATATTGAATTTTAAAATTTTACATGGTATTTAAATGGCGATTCACATATATATCTTAGACATTTAATTTTTTCATTAGTTTATTTTAAAATAATTTGATAAATAACACAAAATTAAAATTAAAATAAACAAAAAATAAATAAAAGATTAGAATGAAATTTTTATAAAATTAGAAGGTGAAATATATCATTAAGGCTTTTAAAATTTTAAAAGTGATATTAAGTTGCTTTTCACAACTTTGGGGGCCAGCCCCTGAATGGAACATTTTTTTAATTAATTGTTTTCTAATGTTGTCTTGAATTTTGTCGCTAAACTTGAGGATAATGGCGTTTTCATCACTCAATTTTGAGGTTAAAGTGAAGCCGCGTTTCCATTTATGGTAGTTTTTGGGTTAATTTCTCCAAACATCTAAAACTATGATTCAAATATTAAATTGATTTCTAAATTTTAAACTGTTTTAATTGAGTCCCTTAACCATAAATGTCTTACCAACAAAATCTTTTTATTAATCTAACCATTAGTTTGGACGTCTAATGCTACCTCAAATATAATTTAGAATATATTCAAAACATATGGATTAAATTATAAATATGTATTTGAGATTGTCATTCAACCCTTCAAATATTTTAAAAACTTTACTTAGACTTGTAAATTTTAGAATTCTAATAGAGTCCTACAAAAATTTTGAAAATTTTAATTAAATCCTTTAAAATTATTGAAAATTGCCATTATTTATTTTTTTTTGAAATTTAAACTAAACCCCTCTTTATTTAATTTTAAAAATTCGTTAAACCCTAAAATTATTGAAAATTTTAATTAACCCCAAAACTTAATGCAATATTCCACCACTATAGTATTTACAATCAGTTATAAATAGGGGTGGGGTTTAAGTCCAAAATGAAGTCATTAGAAAGGTTTGAAGAAATTAAAATTTGATGGTATTGCTTTCTAATGTAGACGCAATATGTTGTATTGCTATGTTCGTTTAAAGAACAATTGCAACAACATGTTCGGGTCCATGCAATGGAAGCAGTTATGGCATGCTGGGAAATTGAACAATCCTTACAGAGCTTAACAGGTATTTTTGTTTATAGCTGCCTTCAATTTCTTGCTTTATACTAATCCATTGGTATCCCATGCTTTCTCAAGGCGTAATCAAAGAGACATTGAAGCCCTTTTAAATTAAAGTTTTAGTTTTGGCCAACACCAATTTCTTTATTTCGCATGTATGTATACAAATACTCAATCCTCTAAATATATAAACCTATAATCGGATCAATATCCCACACTTAGGAGTCGGAGTGACATTTTTGACACGTAAACAGGAGTTTCACCGGGGGAAGGTACGGGGGCTACAATGTCAGATGATGATGAAGACCAAGTGGAGAGTGATGCAAACATGTTTGATGCAAGTTTCGAGGGTCCTGATTCTATGGGATTTGGCCCTCTCATCCCCACAGAGACTGAAAGGTCTTTGATGGAGCGTGTGAGACGGGAACTCAAACACGAACTCAAACAGGTAATAAAATTTGATGAATTTTTTTTTTTAAATGTCGCAATTCAATTGTGGCTTAATTTTTTTTATACTTCTTACAGGGTTACAAAGAGAAGATTCTTGACGTAAGGGAGGAAATTTTACGTAAGAGAAGGGCAGGAAAGCTTCCAGGGGATACGACGTCGGTTTTAAAAGCTTGGTGGCAGGCACATTCCAAGTGGCCATACCCTACTGTAAGTTCTACTTCTAGCTCAACCATCAACTGCATTCCAAAACAATATTGGAGGGTCAAATATTTTTTTTAAAAAAATTATCTAGAAAAAGTCTTGATTGATTACATAACAATTAAAAGGGATTAAAATTGTTATTAGTCCACTTTAACTAAGAAAGTCCAAAGACCTTGTTTTCAACTAAGATGACAAACAGTTGAAGATTAAATATCGAGTTTAAGATGATGGCATTTTAAAAGACTGTTGTTATACAATTATAATAAAATATATCATAATTCGATTTGAAATTCGACTCAGAATCCAACTATAAAATTCTCTTATATATATTTTTAAAGATCCTCTTTAGAGAGACGGCATCCTAAACACTTCATTTTATTATTTTCTTCCTCTTGTTTCTTCATCACGACACCTTTCTCCTCTTTCTCCACATCTGTTGATACTGTATATCAAAAACTCTAGTCTTAGAGCCAATGTTACTATTCTAGAACGGTCATCCTTATAAAATTTGAAGATTTGTTTCTTATATTTTAATTTGTGATGTCATGATCTCTACTACTATGTTTTAATTTAATTCACTAACATCCTCAATGGCTTATATGGATTTTTAAATTAAAATATCGAGGCTGAATTAGAATTATTTTTTAAAATGATAAATTAGTTAAAAATAACTATAGTGGTAAACATAATTTCACATAGGGATTTAAGATTTATTTATTTTAATACATATCAAGCTATTAACAAGATTTTTAACGGTGTTGGTAGTTAGGATTAAAGCATAATTTAATAATAATAGAAGAATTAAATTATGTGAAGTTAAATCTCCAAATTGAATTTATTATTGAGATAAAAATCAGAATTTAACCACTTTGTAACTCCTTATCATTTCTATTAAAGATTAATATAATTTTGTTGAGTATGGTGATAAGATATACATTGCACCTTGAAAAGAAAATTCTAATTTCAACCTTGAAAATGACACTGTTGAGAGGGAAATTTCAAACCTGAAAAATAATTTTCATGCACAGTAATTAATATTAAATCTAACAAAAAAAATTTAATTAATTTCAGGAGGAAGATAAGGCAAGGTTGGTTCAAGAAACAGGGTTACAATTAAAACAGATAAACAATTGGTTCATCAATCAAAGGAAGAGAAACTGGCACACTAATCCATCTACTTCTACCGCCTTGAAGACCAAACGTAAAAGGTATATACACATATAATTCCATGTCTCTTTTTTTTTAACATATACCAAGTTTACCAACCTTAATTTCAGTATTGCAGGTGAAAACTGAAATTAAAAAAAGAAACACACAAAACGGTGATCGTCTCCGACGGGATAGCAAATCACCGACACGACAAAACCAAACATACGTAATGTGGTGGCCATGCAACAGTTTTAGGGATTATATTATTGCAACTTTACTGGGGAGAAAGGAAAGGGTTTAATTTGTATTGTTAGATTATGAATTTTGGTTACTTTTATTTGGGTCCTTGTGAATAAGGGTAGTGAGTAGTGAGTGTACAGTGTAATAAAGTTGGCATAATTTATATTCCTTTTAGCAGTCATGGTAGATCATTTCAGCATTTGAAATGTAGATGTTGAATTTGCAACAATGTTAACATATAAAGCACTCATATTTGATAGCATGTGTGTGAAAAGCCTTCTTTTTAAGGCTTTTTTTTTTCCCTTACCCTTTCAATGATGTGCCTTCATAATAATAATGATGACAATAGAGTGCTTTTCTAATTAAATCTTAATGTTTTTGGTTTAAAAAAATGGATGTCAAATTTTTAGTTAACATTAATTAGGAATTCCATCCCTAAACCTCTTTATCCCTTCCTCTTATTAAAAAGAAAGAAAGAAAGTCACGCATCTTAAAAATAGGGGAAGACCTCCGTAAGTCTCACTGAGAATTACAGCGAAATCTAAGCTAGAATAATAGATAGCATTGTGGAGAGAGGTCATGGCCAGGCAGCCCACCCCATCCACTCTGGATCCGATTAAGATTTATATACAGCCTGGCTCCAATTACTAAAAATATATTTATATTCATATCTACATTTTTTTTATAATTAAATTTAAATATAAAAATTATTTCCTTTGAAATAAGATATTCACAAGTCCTTATGGGTTGAGTCGGATTCATGCAAGGTATTTAGACTAAAATTTTAAGTTCCAGCTTGACTCGGGCTGAAAAATGGGTTTATTTTTGTCCAACCCCAGGCCAATTTAAGAAAGATAAATTCAGGCTCAGTCCAGCCTACTCATATTTGAATTTTTTAGATTATTTTTATTTAAAATTAAATTTTTAAAAATATAATGCATTAAAATATATTGAAATAAAAGTTTTCTAACATATTAAAAAACACTACTATAAATATAATAAATATTTTATTATGTTAGAAAATACAAATAAATGTAATAAATATTTTATTGTATTAGATATAAATTTTAAAATTTTATATTTTGATTGGGTTATTTAGTTAAGTAATTTTTTTAAATTTTAAATAATGAAATTAATTATTATTAGGTTAATTATTTAATATAAACATAAACATAAATATAATTAATATAATATTTTATAACATAATATATTCAAGTCTGGTCGAGTTAAGTTTGGGCTAAATAAATCTTGCTCAAGACTCGACTCATATAAAAAATTACTCAATCCCCTAATATTTTGTCTAAATATTTTTATTTAATCAAGTCTAATATTTTATCTAAATCTTTCTATTTTTTGACTAAATCTTTCAGTCTGATCAGATAATCCAACTTATGAAACTTCGCTGTGCCTTGAATAGGTGAAAAATCTTCAACGTGCATTATTTTGTTGATTGGAGTTGGTGGGTGGGACTTTTGAAATATGGATGTCCACTCTAATTTGACCTTTTATGGAAGTTTGGACTCTTGAGATCCCCAAAATCTCCTTTGTCGGTTTTTAAAAAGCGTACCTAACTGTAATGGGCAATTGGAATAGAATTAAATCAGTAATTTTATTTCTAGTCCTTCTATTATGATTAAATTTAAGACTTAATCTCATTTTTAATTTGATATAGTTTAGTTTTTCTAAAATTAAAATTTTGATTTTTAATTTGTTATTAAGGCTTTGTTCACCTTTTAGCCTTATTAGTTTCAAAATTTTCTAATTTACTTCTAATAAAATAGTAGGGGTCATATTGAATAAATATATAAATATTGAAGGTTAAATTTATTATTATACATTATACATGAACACTAAATTTTAATAGAGGAACTGTTTTGCTCGCTTATCTAATGTACAAGGGTTAATTTGTTCATTTTTAGTAGAAGGGCTAAAATGCAATTAAGTATAGTACGTGAGATTTTATGATACTTTTACTAGTGTTATATCGATAATTATGTTAGTAGTTAGTAAAATTAAATTAAACCAAAATATCCTGTGTAAAATTACACAAAATAGAAACCCATATATAATAATGCATGCTGAACCAAAATTTATTTGTAATTTTGCATTTTATCCCTTCTTTTATAAGAAAAAACTGATTGGACTCGTAAAATTATAATGACACATGTAACAGCTTTCATGACAATTCACGATACTTAATAAAATTTTATAAAATTTTAAAAGAATTATCCACGTCAACAATAAAGCAAACATAAATTGTAACATGGTATACACAAGATATCATGTCAACACCGTTAAGTTTTTAATAGTCCAATAAGTTTTTTTTTTTAACAAAAAGTAATATAACTGACAATTGAAGATCAAGTAATAAAGTAATTTTAAAAGAGAAAAAAGCGGGTTAAAAACCAAAGTGATAAAAGAATAGGAGGTAAGATTGAAATTATGCCAAACAAGTAACTACACCAAAACGAACCGACTTTCATTAACATTTATCATTGGCCGTATATGAAGACACTGTAAACACATATGACGATTGTGAACAATGTACAAAAAGAATGGTCTGACTCAACAATTCAGGACAAATAAACTTACAAACCAATGTAATGGTAAAATTTCTTTTTGACCCCCTCAAAAAATTATATTAAATTTAAGCCCCCAATCTCTCTCTCTCTACCCTTTGTTGATCCCACATGGAGCTGCAAATCTAGCAGAGAAATCAAGGAAAGCAGCATCAGCTTCTCTATGGATCCCTTCATCGAAATTGAGTTCATAGCTCTGAATATCATACTGCATCTTCATCGTCGACCTCCTTTTTTTGTTGGCTCCATAAACGCTGAACCTTCCACTACAGCAATTTGGACTTTTAGCGGCGTTTTTTTAGGCCTTTAGCGCTTTTAAGCGCCACTAAAGTATTTGGCGCTTTTAGAACGCATACAAAAAACGCCGCTAAAAGAGGCGCCAAAAATTTAGCGGTTATGAGAAAAACGCGCAAAGTTATGACTTTTAGCGGCGCTTTTCACACAAACGCCGCTAAAAGCATGACTTTTAGCGGCGCTTTTTCACAAACGCCGCTAAAAAGCATGACTTTTAGCGGCGCTTTTCCCACAAACGCCGCTAAAGCATGACTTTTTTAGCGCTTTTTCACAACGCCGCTAAAGCATGACTTTTAGCGGCGCTTTTCCCACAAACGCCGCTAAAAAGCATGACTTTTAGCGGCGCTTTTCCCACAAACGCCGCTAAAAAGCATAAAAATAAAAAATTATTATATTTTTAGCGACGCTTGTTTTCAAAAAACGCTAAAAGTCATGAAAATTAAAAAAAATATTATAAAAACACCAAAATTCAATTTAAAATATATAATTTAATTTAAAGACATTAAAATGAAAATAATAGAAGAATACATATTTCTATAATTGAATCTCAATATTTGAGACCCTTTCCACTTTTTAAATGTAACAACGAACAATTTTATTCTATCATAATTAAAAAGAACAACGATGCCAAGCAAACCTTTCCACCACATTGGATTTTATTCTAATATAAACGATATAAAAATATTTAGAAGACTCTAAGGACAATTATAATTCGACTGTGTCCTCCAAAGTAAAAATTGGTAATTTTCCATATCCTTCTTGGTAATTCAAAGCGAAGTAGCAATATCGTTCATCACCAAGTGCCTACCCATTGTGGATACTTGAGTTGCATTGAGAAATCAACAATGTGGCAATATTATCCATGTAACATGCATTCCCTCTTAGACCAGAAGCAAATTGGCCACTTCCCATGCCGGTCTTTGTGTGTGGCTTTTTCTTCCCATTTGAGCTATAAACTTGTCCACCCCATTCAACCAGTGTTGAACTATGATTCAAGTAAAATAGTAGTGTTAATGCTGGCCAATACCCAACTGGTATATCTTGCCCAATTTTTAGCCACCAATTGGCTGTGTTCGGATCCTGCAAATCAAACCACTCGATTACCTGATGTCACAATCAATGAGGGTAACTCAGAGCAACTACATAATACATGTTTAGAACAAATACTGATTCATGCACTAATAATTAGAGGCAATGGAGAATAGCACAAGATTCAGACATTTAACTTGAATAGCATACCTGCATAACAACTGATGATGCTTCCAAAACAAACAAACCAGATGCAATGAATAAGGGAAAGAACATTCCAGTACAAGCGGCCATTGCAGCTAATGCGCCACCGAGGGCCGAGGATCCAGTATCACCCATAATTACACCTGCTTTATTAACCCTAATTAAGATTAAATTACAAGATCTAGCTTGAATATTAGAGCACGAGTAAGCGAAAGATTTAAATAAGCCTAAGGATTAATTTGCAATATATACATACACATAAATATTTGCAAAGAATTTACCGGATGTTATGCTTCCCATTAAACTCGGAAGAAAGCAGTGTTTAGTAGATTTTCCTTTGAGCTTGATTCAAACATCACACATCGAACCCAGAACTCGTAAACCCTTTGCCTTCCATTCGAGTAAGCATTCATTGAGCTCGGTTTCAGTTCGAGAACATGTATGCACAATCGCTCCGAATGTAGCTAATTCCTCTACGATTGCATGCCCGATCATCATCGTATTAATCGCACAATACTTGGTTTGTCGTTGACATAAAACAAACACGTTGAAGACAATAATAATAAAGAAGAAAAAGTAACCATTTCATGTGGAAAGTACCGATGCCTTTGGTACCACCGTGACAAGTGCGATCATGCCTTGAAGACTCCATCTTTTGTCTTTGCTACACCCTCTCGCTTCGATCCCATTTTGCTTACTTATGGTGCTTCATATATCTATATATGGATGGATGGATAATGTGTAAGAAGTAAGAAGCTCCATTTTCTTTTATATAATCATATAGGTATATCAGGTGGAAGTATAAATATATAGACATGAGAGTGAGCAGTTTGTGTAGAATTGGGTTTCCTTTTTATGAAAATTATGAAATTAATCCTAATCCAAATAGGAATAGGATGATTGAATTTAAATAAAATCCAAATCTAATATGTAAAAAAATAGAAATCCAAACCTAAATCGCTTTATTAATAAATATGATAAGATGAAAATAATGGAAGAAGTCGAAAACTTCAACAAATCAAGGAATAGGCTTTAAAATATTGTTTTGCACGTCATCTAAGTGATGCAACTCAAAAGTGGAATCATGTGTCTTTAAAATGTTATTTTAGCAATAGCCAATGAATAAGTCGTGAATGCATCGATAAATGCATGCGACATCTCAAACTAACGATATTTGCTTGTTCAAAGGAATCTATACTAACTCGGGCATATTGGAAGCACCGCAATTGACATTCCAATAAAAGCAAATGAAGCAATCCCAAGAACAAGACCATCAAGACCATCTGTTATGTTAACCCTTTTCCCATGGAAACAAAACAAAGTGGAGTCAACAATAGGTAAAATTTTCCCAAGCACAAAGAGCCCAACAGTGTGTAGAGGAACCAAAGATTTTCCCGCAATAAAAGTTAAAATGGTTTAAGAGAAAACCAAATGCATCATTTGAGCATAAAACACAACATGAAATATAGTCTTCAACCAACAAGTCTAACACATAAATCAAGCAATGGGAGAAGAAATGTGAAAGACCAAATGGTAGTTTATTTACTCAAGCAATCAAACATTACTTCAATTTTAATAATAAAACAAATTGGTATTACATGGTTCCAAGTTGCATAATACAATACACCCACTAATAAATATATTAAACATGAATTAAAAAAGGTAAACAAGATAACAAGAAACAAGCATTTGTGAATACCTCGCAGATAGTTACGCTTTTGTCATAAGCGGTAAGTTAGCGGGAACATTAGTAATTTCTCCATGTCTTTATATTGTTCAACAATCAGTCACACGCATTTCAGCTTATTTGCAATATGCCACTAATTACACGGACCATAAAAGCAGTTTAATTATGCTCTTAGTCCCTCTACCCTTCACACATTTGAAATATAGTCCTCTACTCTTTTGATTTAGATTTTGAAGTCCAATGACAATACCAATAAAAGACTTACGTTGAATTAAATTATATGAAATTTTGGGAAAAATATCATAAGAAAATAAATTCATTTTAGAAAAGGAAGAAGTGAAAACCGACCTCATAAAATCGACATCAAAAGAAGCAAGTGTTCCTACCAGTCCTTGCTTTACCCCTATTTCTACTCGAGAATATCTTATCGCTTTTGGTTCTCATTTATGTCAAACATCTCAATGAAAATAGTTATAAACCAACAAATGATAGCATAAGAAAAAACCTAGACGCATTCGTATGAAGATAAATCTCTCGATTTGTCCGGTTCATGCTTTCAACAACCGGACATGAAAGTGAACAACGATCGCAAGTGCCCTTAATGTAAATAGAAATTAACAAAGTTAAACTACAAAATAAATTATAAAGCCATTGTAACCTTGCTAGCTTTGAACAACCTAATTCAATTGGTACGAGCACCTTTGAAAAGAATTGGAAGCTTTTAAGTTAATCGGTATGTATAGATATTTACCCTTAAAAGAGGATAAGAAACTTTAATGGACTTTGTAAAACACCACCCAATACACTTTGTCTAAGCCAATGGCTCTACCATGCTTGACTTGTGACAACACTTGGCACTCACAATTCATAGGTCTTGCTTTTATGCCCTTTGTACGTAAATAGTGCAATAGGAACAAGTTTATTATCATTAAAAGTCTTATCACCCAAATCTCAAAAGAAGAATTCAATAAAATCGATGCGGCAACAACCTTAATGCGGTATGCAACCGCACTTAAGGGGACTTATCTCGATAAGTAGACCACTCATTATGGTATTTGCCTTCAACTAGATCAAAAGAAGTCGTAGAATAGGTAAGGCAAGAAAGTATGAAGCATATTATATCGGGAAGACTAAATGAAGGACTACCACAGATGATGAATACTAGGGACTACCACTAATAAGTATATTTCACCATCATTTTATTACCCTCCTTCATTTTTACAACAACTAAAACAGCATTTGTGAAGTGCAAATACACTTTTCCTTCTTTGACCTAAAAGGTTGATTCTAGAACCAAACGAAACCGTCTCTTATCTCCCACAAGAACCCTAAACTAATCACAAATAAAACCTAGAAATTTTATAATGTAAAGTATTGAAAATCAAAAGAAGTAAATAAAATCACGTCCATATGTAAGTAATAGAGGCTTCCAACAACAAATCATGAACTAGGATAGAGTAAGAGTTACTGACATCGAAATTCAATCTCCAACTTGTTAGATGACACCTTTCAATAGTGACTACATGAACTACATGAAGCAATTGGATTAAACTCTGCTCAATCAAGATGCTAATCTATATACAAACTTCAAAGAAGCTTATTTTTCTTTTAAATGGTAGTTTCGTAAGGAACTGTGACTACTTATTAACTAAATTTTACCTTGGTATGGAAAATTGTTTATTATTCGGACATCTCTCGATGGCTTCTTAACCTCTCAGAAGCTGCTGGAATTGTCAAAGCAATGATAAAACCATAGTGTGGGAATCTCTCGCACTGTGTCTCTTGTTCCACGTGTGTCCCAATGCTCCCCATCGCTACTCTTTCCGATTTGTGAACCCATCCCGAGCCGTTGTGTTCTCACCCCATGTGCGATTCCATTGATCTCCATGCTTTCCTTGCCACCATGTTTCTCCTTGCTTTACACCACGCCCGTTGGTGTCAAAATGTTCGTCCCACTTGTCACCCCATTTTGACCAACCATCACCTTCGCAGCGCTCCGCCCACTTGTTTTTAACTAAGCCATAAACCTTGACCAGATTTTACATTATACTTAAGACATTAGTCATTATGTGTCTAGTAAGACAATAAATATTTTATTTTTAAAATACTATTAA
Source organism: Gossypium rotundifolium (assembly GCA_025506655.1). Classification (NCBI taxonomy): domain Eukaryota; kingdom Viridiplantae; phylum Streptophyta; class Magnoliopsida; order Malvales; family Malvaceae; genus Gossypium; species Gossypium rotundifolium. The sequence goes on from CP106727.1 coordinate 124,659,861, forward strand.
AAGAGATTATATTTGATACTATAGATTTATATAGTGATGTTGAACCACATGATAGTATATCATTAAAGCATATTAAAAAAAATTAAAAGAATATGAATACAAGTAATGCTTACTTGATTATATTTGAGCACTCGCTTAATGTGTTCATGACTCCATAGCCTCCTGCACTTTCCAGGGGTTTTAGATTTTTGGCGAATAATATCTTTTCCCAACTCTTCAAGCATATCATGCATAGTTATTATATCTTCATTATCAGGAGATGAGATATTTATTAAGCTCTTGCTGATCAATTTGCTTATTCCATCCTCTACACCCCGATAACAACTTAGAACATGCTTTACTCTTTTTATGGGTTCCCCTTTAAAGAAGCATGCAATGTCAAGAAATATATTCTTCTCTACCATACCTAGCCCATCATAACTACTTTTCAAAACCTCAAAAATTTCGGGGTGGGAATATTCCCTTAGCTTCTCCATCTCACTTTCCCAATCATTTATAGTCCTTCCATATAAATTACAACCCAAAACTCTAAGAGCAAGTGGATCGCCTTGGGAGTACTCCACAAACTTGCATGATAGATCTCGAAAATCAACTTCGATTCAACTGCTTAAATGCAAAGGTAGAAAAAGTTGAAGAGAATCATACTTATTTAATGCTTTCACCTCATGTATTGTGTCACTCCTCCACTCTTAAGCACTTGTTTCTCTCTAGATGTTATAATGATTTTACTTCCGAGCCCAAATGTTTAACACCCATACAATCTATTTGGTTTGGGTCACTAATATCATCAAGGACAACAAGTACTTTCTTATTGTTGAGCCTCTCTTGAGTTAAAGTGGATCCTATAGAGGGGTGTCTATATCAACATTTGAGTTCAATAATTTCGAAAGAAGTTCATTTCGAAAGATTTCTTCCCTGCTTTTCTATTTCTCTCTAACATTTTGGAGAAAGCAACAACTTTCAAACTCCAAAGAGATTTTTTATATACAACCTCAGAAGGGTTGTTTTGCCTTGACCACCCATTCCCCAAAGTCCTAATACACGACGTCTTTTTGCTTAATCAACTTCAAAATCGTCCTTTTCGATCATCTATTCCAACCAATTCTTCGAAGCACTTCCGACTTAATATTCGTCAACTTTTTATAACATATTCAACAACATATTTAATGTACCCGGTTTCGTGTCTAAAAAAAAAAAACCAAGAATATGAAATCTAAAATAAATATAAGTTGAATATAACAAGATGAGAAAATATAGTTACCGTCAAATTTGCCTCCTTCTATATGCCACCCTTTAATTTACCGACCTCAAAAGCAGCTTTTCCATTGTTGTACTCTATCACCGGTTGCTCGATTCATGCTCTTCAAGGATGTCTTAAAATTCCCACCACCGCCTTACATCGGAAGGATCAACATGGTAAAAGACGGAAGAACAAGATGTTTGCCGGTGGAATTGTGCTTACTAGACGGGTGAGCTAACCTACAAGGGATTCATTCCACACAATTATTTTACTACAATCGACAAATCTCGCTCCCAACCATTCATTATATGTGGTTCTCAACATATGCTTACGTGGAGCCAAGATGGACCATATACTCTAAGGATGATTGAACTTCATAATTATATAACAATTTAATTTAGATGATATGAACCCTACAAGTAAAATGCAATAAAAAGAAAGGGTCTTGAGAAATGTATCATCTTGCTTCAATTATGTTGTTTTTATCGACCGCAACATCGATTCTCTCCACTTTTCACTCCAAACATTCCCGAAAACATCACGCCCGATTTCGTAACCTAGTTCCTTGAAGTCGAACTCATCGAAGCCTCCCAAGATTTCTCTTGCCATTCAACGCCTTGGTCAAGACTAACACCTCGATCATTGTCCACCGCAAATCACACCATCGGTCTTTGCTCGATTCCGCTTCAATCCACCATCTTGTTCCATCTTGATTGACTCCTTGAGATGATAATTCTTTGGCCTTATGAAGGGCATCACCGCTTCGCAAAGATGCTGAAAATTCAACTTCAAGGTCACGTTCCTCTTTAAAGAAATCTCTTCTACATCAACCTCGATGCTTTTGTTTTATCAACTTCTAGAAGTGATCAAAACGGTGGAAGATTGGGTGGTCTTGTAAGCTTTACTCTCAAAAGGAATAGAGAGAAAGCCAACGGACCTCTCTTTCTCCCACAGCATTTGTGAAGTGCAAATACACTTTTCCTTCTTTGACCTAAAAGGTTGATTCTAGAACCAAACGAAACCATCTCTTATCTCCCACAGTAACCCCTAAACTAATCACAAATAAAACCTAGAAATTTTATAACAGAAAGTATTGAAAATCAAAAGAAGTGACCCATATTAAATTAAATATATAAGGAAACAGTGAATAAATTTTAGATCAATCAAGGAATCGTTAATCAAATTTTGGTTTCGAATTTTTTGGAAAATAGATGGAGAATCGGAGAAAAATAAAGAAAGAAGAAGAAGGTTACTGCGTCGCCATGATCGATCCGATGAACGAGCAAACGGTTAAACCAGATTTTGATCTTTGATGGGCGACGAAGATGATACATAAAAAAAAAGTAGAATGAATTAAGAATATATAGCCCAAAATCGCAGATTTAAGCTTCCTTGATGCTTTCCTCTTTCCTTTCACCTGGGAAAGTTTTAGTAAATGGGGAAAATTTTGGGGAAAAATTAAGAATTTTGGGGTATATAGGACGGGAAGGTTGAGAGCAAATGTTTTGTATGCTTATAAAAAAACGCCACTAAAAAAGCTAACAAGGCAGAGTCATTTTAATTAAAGTAAAATAATTTTTTTGTGGCGTTTATCATAAAAACGCCGCTATTATTTATTTTTAGCGGCGTTTTTAAAAGCGCCGCTAATAGTCAGACTTTTAGCGGCGTTTTTTGAAAGCGCTAATAGTCGACTTTTAAGCGTTTTGGTTACCGCTTAATACTCGACTTTTAGCGCGTTTTTTGAAGCGCGCTAATGCTCGATGTTTTAGCGGCGTTTTTCCAAAAGCGCCGCTAATACTCGATGTTTTAGCGACGTTTTTCAAAAGTTACCGCTAATGCTCAGATTTTTAGCGCTTTTTTGAATAAACGCCGCTATATATCATTTTAGCGGCGTTTTTTAAATAAACGCTATTGTTCATTTTTAGCGGCGTTTTTTTAAACGCCGCTAATGTATAATTTTTGCGTTTTTCTAAAACGCCACTAAAAACGCCGCTAAAAGTGCTTTTTTGTAGTGTTCAGATGAAATTCTTCCACTTGGGCCCTGCCAATACCTCCGATACCTCTTTCAGTTCCTTGGCTTTCCTCTTCAACCAGCTTTCTTTTGCCTCGTCTTGTTGCAGCAAGTACCCCTGCCCTTCAAGCCGGAACCGCCACCGGAAAACTCCCCGGAAACAACAGCAGCCGAAGGCCGAATCCGGGTCTTCGAAATCTTGGGAGTAGTCTTCGTTTCCGTCGTTTCTTAATGGCCACGTTTCTTTGGCGTGGGTTGGTTTTTCTTGTGGTGCGGCGGCCATGGGAGGATGTAAAATGAAGAATGATTTTTGAGAGCAACGAGGAATGCAGGTATTATAAAAAGAAACATCCAAAGCCACAAAAACCGGCATTTGCTGTCCAATTTACAGCTCACTTGCTTTTAAGCCAATGGGGATCCAGCTGCTACTTGACCGTTAAAAGGGGCCAGTGCCTAATCTGTTTTCTAATTTGTCCATATGTCAATTAATTTCTTGTTGTTGGGATGCTCTAACTGCCATTTGCATATTAAATCAACATCCTTTGCTTTTTGGAATCAGATTACAGTGACGGATGGATTATTTGTACCCAAAATCGATTTACATAGAAAATAAATAAATTAATTTATAAGTGAATAGTTAAATCAATTAAAAAACAAAATATGAGATTAAAAGTAATTGAATGGTTTATAATTTTTATTTTTTATTATTATTGAAACGAAGATGAAATTAATCATATTAAAAATTGATAATCTGACTAGTTTGATTATTAATATAGTTTTTGAAACATTTATGCCAACCACTCACCTACTATCTTAAAATTTTTTATATTCGAAAATCATGTATTCGGAATGGACCTAACATTACTTTGTCCGTCTAATAATATGTGAACTGGAGACCTTGCTAGAAGGAAATCGAGTATCCAATGTAACCACTCACCAACTGTTGTTGCAAATCATTGGTTTTGTGTATTATATGGTTTGTTTGTTTGCATCAACTGAATAATTAATTTAATATTAAATTTATTATTTACATGAGAGAAAATATTGATTGAATTTTAATTTAGTCAGTATTATTGTTACTGTAATAAGATAGATATTGTAAGTTAGAGAGATTTATGAATAATTTAAAAATTAATATATAGATTCAAGAAAAGAAACCCTAAATTTTTTTCTCTTTTTCCTTTTAAGTTATTTATTTCTTCTTTTTTGTTTTGCCTAGCAACAATGTCAACTTTTAGGCTAGTTAGCGCATGTTTTTTTCTGCCTCCCACAATTTTTTTTTTCTCATTCACTCGGTGTGTTTTTTCTCTTTTTAGTTTGTAGATATATTTTACGAGTATCTTTGCCATCTTTACAAATAGTAATGAATAGATAATGGTGTTTATCGTTACTAAAACTCTACTTTCCACCAACAATTTCTCCGCCATCTATTTTTTAATCTGTTTCTTTTTTTAGAGTATTTCAAAATAACCTATACCGTCTTTAAGCTTTTTTATATATTTTTATTTGTTTTATATTATTTAATAAGTTTTCATTTTTTTTTTGAAGTTTTTGTATGTTATTGTAGCACGTTTTTTGGTGTTGTTTGTGTATAAAGTCTTATTTATGGATTTAATATTACTTTTGCAAGTAATTTTATGGATGTTTTGCACGCTTTTCAAAAATAAATATACTTATCGCTTTAGACTATTCAGGGCTATTTTGTTTATTATATTAAGTAATTGCAATCACCTTAGATATATTGTGCTTATGTTGTTATAAAGTCAATTGTCAATGTACCATAATATTTTATTGATGCTGAAGTATTTGTTGGGTCGATGGAGCTCGTCCTTCATTACCTATGATGAATGTTTTTTTTTTCTTCAAATTGTATGGTCCCATTTATAGAATAAATTAATAAATTTTCTTTTAAATATATATTATATATATATATATATATATATATATATATATATAATATTTGGAGAATATTCATTTCGTGAATGAACTAATGAGCTGAGCCATGTGTTTAATGTATTATTGCAAAACATTGTAAGTAGGAAGTAATCAACGGATTAAGACCCCGGTGATGAATTTGGGTTTTTATCCCAAATTAGCTAGGTTGACTCAGTGGAGATGGTCCTAATATCCCAATTGTAAAGAACAAAATGATTTTTTGCTTGCTTTGAATTTCATCTAATTTTTATGTTTCCTGCTTCATTTCCGTTTTCAACTTAATTTTATTTCTACTCAATTCAAAAATTTTAGTTGAAAAATTATCCGTCTTGATCTCAAAGTTATTTGAATAATTTCATATTAAAATTGAAATTAGGGTGAGTTGGATTGTTTTCACACAACAAATTAAATTAAATCCTTTAAATTCCAATAATCGGATTTTCTTTTCTGGTCCATTAATTAGGCCCAATTGAGTGTGTAAGGTCGAAAAACCTTGCCATGGCGCCATACTAGACGCCTCTGGACACTCCCTCCAACATATTTCCACTAGGGTCAAGTCAATCATAACAAAGGAACCAAAACCCACCCAAAATCTCTGCACTGCCATCCTTCCTTAGCTTCCATGGTAAACCTTCTCAATCCCTCTTCCTTTCTTTCTTACACTAATTCCTTCTGCTCTCTCCATTCTATCTGCCATATGTATAATGTTTGTTCTTTCTATTTTTTTGATAGGAGGAGCCACAATTGCTGCAGCAGCAGGAAGAAGAACAATCACAATCAGTATCTCTTCAAGATTGCTTCAAGTTACTAAAAGGCGAGCGGGACGAGCAACGTCTCGCTGGCTTGCTTCTCGTCACCAAATTCTGCAAAAGCGATGATCTCGTTTCCCTTAGGGCTATCTACGACGCCGTTGGACCTCACTTCTTGGACCGTCTCTTGAGGACCGGTATTAATTCATACTTTTTTTTTTTTAAATATGATTTTGCAATTCTTTTTTTTATGCTTAAATATAGTTTTTTTTTTTTGGTTTATAAAAAGGGTTGGGTAAAGGTGTAGTGAGCAGTGGTAGCGGTGAAAACCGGGATGCGTATTTGCAGCTGTCAGTGACGGTTCTGTCTGCGTTTTGTCGAGTTTCTGAGATTGCTTCTTCGAAAGAAATGGTTTCCAAGGTTCCAATGATTTTTGAAGTAATGTCAATAAAGTAAGCTTTTTATCCATACTTCTCTTTGTTTCAAATTCATGAATTTAGAAATGTGCAGTGCATGATATGAATTTTTAGCTTTAAAACCATGTTACTCGGATTCGGGTGTAAGTGGTATGTCTTCAACACAAGTATAGATAGATTTCTCAAAGTTTCTCAATTTATTTGGTGGATCTTTGGAAGTTATATCTTTGTTTCTGTATGTCACACACTAGTATCTGATGCATAGCTTTTAATGTTTTACAACAAAACTTATGGCCCATTGCTGTGTTGTTAGTCTCTGTAACTAAGGTTTTTTTTTTTTTTTTGAAAGCAGATCGGGCATGCCTGTGGTTGAAGAATGCTATGAATTTTTATACTTGGTGTCAACTGCTTCTGAGGATGGACTTACAGCACTGTATGAATCCGGAGGGATTAAATTACTTGCTGATCAAATGTCCACTCTGCCAGATGGTAGCTTATCTTACACTATAACAAATTTCTAGAATTTGGCACTTCCGGGGCCTTATATTTTACAGCCTTCATTATAATTTTAGCTGGTAGCTTTCAGTCTGGACAGAATTTGTTGTTTTCTATTCTGTCTTTGTGCCTAACTTTTTAGGGACCTAACTTATTTAGTTTACATGGTGTTATGGATTTGCAATTTGAATTCTACTGTCTATGCAGAGAAGTGATAGTATGTGAACTTGCTGCAGGGTCTCATTTGATGGAACTTGCCACGAAGCTTGTCCAATTGATGCTAAAGAAGCTGTCAAAAGGCATTGTTGAGAACGATCATCTCTCGGAGCTGTCAGTCATTGTGAGTCTAGATTTTTTCTAGCCATTAAGCTTTTGTTTTCAATGTTTAGTTCACAATGGTTAAATTTTGGTCATTTAAACCATTTCTCTTGCAATTTAGGTGACCAAAATAGCAAGACAATTTGCTCTCCTACAAAATGCCTTGAAGTTTGAAGCGCTTCACTTATTGTCTGCCATCTTCTCTTCAGAATACTCGGTATGCCTCCCCCCCCCCCCCAACTGTTTTCTTTCTAGGAAGTTATTGCTTTGGATCTCTAATTGTTAGGAATCATCTTAACTTTGACTGATAATATTTTCACTCGATACGTTTAGACACTCCTTCACGATGCTCTTCGTGTTATTCAAAACGAAAACTGGTCAAACCATATGCGTGATGGTGTTGCGACAATTTTACAGAACCGTGTAGGTATGTTGAACTGAATTTGTTCAATCTTCCTTTCCAATCAAAACTAAGTTTTAATTACTGAAACTTACTGGTGATAATGTTTTTGATATTTTATTGCAGCACCTGCTGAAAAATTTGAGGCCCTTATCCTAGCTGAATCCATGGTATCTATAAAGGGTGAGGGTTGGCTGATTGGTCAAATAAACTTGCCTAATGTACAGGATCCTATTCCAGCTGACAGGTAAGGAGTGCTTGTTGAATTCTTTTGGCTCTTGTAAAGCTACCATAATTGGGTGGGATGGTTCATTATTTGTAGATTTATTTCTCAGGTGTCTATTGCTTGTCTTAGAGTCATCACGGGTTGAAGTTGCTGTTTTGCTGAATGAGCAAGCCTACTTGAAATATGAAGCTTCTAAGAGTTCTTCATCAACAGTTGAAACAATAATCTCAAAGCAACAGAAAGTGACTATTGTCTTTTCATTGGTGGAGAAGATAATAAAGTTGATATCAAACATTGGTGAAACTGAAGGTATGTTGCATTTGCTACCTTGCGAAAATTTTGTTCAGTTTGTTGCACTGGAGTTCCTTATTTTCTAGTAAGCATATTGGAAGCTGTTTATTTAAGAATTTTAACAAAGAAACTCAAATTACAGGGCACCTTCTTGATGAAAATACTTTCATAAAGGCGATCAATGGGCTTAATGAGACAATTGGTGTGGTTCTAGAGTATCTGCAAGATGCAAAGGTATGGTTAGAAATATGATCACAATATTTCTTTACCTCTTTTATTTACTGTTAAAATTTTGCAGGAACATGGGCAAAAAGTAGGAAATGATCTTCTTGCTTCAGTACGCCTTGTTGGGAGGTATTTTTGATGCCATCTCATTCAAAGTATTTATGTCATTTCCTTTTTATATATCCAGGCACACATATACATTGTCAAGCATTGGATTTGATCTTTTGCACCTACGGTGGAATGTTTTGTTGAGCTGATGTTTGTGTTTGTTTTAGCTATCTTGCAGAAGCACCTGTTGCATGCGAAGATAAAATCACGGAACTTTTGGGATATATGCTTTCAGTTGAAGGTGAACATGAATCAAGGTATGACAACTTAACTTTGTAGTTCTTTAATGATTTGATACCCACGTCTTTTGTTTGATTTCTGTAGTTCTTGACCAACTTTGCTGAACATTTTTGCTAATTAACTTTGATACAGCCCATTTTACTCTGTATGCTTTCTGCTTCCAATGTTGTGTCAAAAGACTATGAAAATTGAAGGATGCAAACTTTTGGCTTCTTCTGGAGGTTATAAAGCTGTAAGTATATCTTAATTAAAAGTCCCATTCTTGTTAATATCTAATACCAATTCAACTGCTAATAAGGCCTTGGCTCAATGGCAAGGTTGAGGCCCCAAGTTTGAGCCTAACCTTATAGAAATGTGAGGGATCTCTCCCAAATTTATTCTGGTTGGTTGGTTAGTTTAAATTGAGTTGGTTGTTAGTTTTTCAGTTCAGTGCTTGTAATGATTAATTCTATTGGAACTATTGTAACTTAAAAAAAAACCAATTAAACTTTAAGGTGTATTAGTGAATATGTCAAGCCTATCTTTCTGATATACATGCGCATCTGTATATACATTTAAAATATGTGTACCTCTTTGGCTATTTCTACTTTTTTCAAGAACCATTAACTAGGTGCTCTCTTGGAAGTGACATTTCAAATTGTGATTTCTACATGTACAATAATCCCCTTACTTTAGTTAACATTAAGCTGTTACCAATCCATTAAAAACATGCTTTAGATGTCTGTGTTACCATATGCAATTCATATCACCATGTACTAGTCAATATATTACGAGCACGTTACAATTTGTGGAGGGTTCTAACATTGTCATTTCATAGTGTGAACTGAAAATATTGGTACTGTTGCAGGTGGTGGACTGCCTCATGAAGTTGATTGAGCAAAACAGAAATGGGGTCGAGAATAATGGTTGCATTTTCTTGGCGTGTGATACAATTATGAATCTTTTAAAGGTGGTGGTTATCATATTTGGTCATAAGATACTACATTTATGAAATATACTGACTTCCATTCTTTTATCAACAGATGGAGCAAATTACCTTTTCAGAAGATGAGTCAACATTTATTAGTCTCTTGAAAGCATTGGCACTTTGGACAGGTACTATTTTAGTCATCAGATAGAGCCGCCTCATTTGAATTGTCTTCGACATCTTACTTCAATAAAATACTACAGGAAGTGATAACTGATAAATAAATTAGACTACATTGTCTACTGCTTGTGTAGCAACGTTCATGCAATTGTGTTATCTTATCTTTAAATTTCAGTGTGGAATTTTCATGGAATAGCATTTACTGTTACTCCATGTAACTTATGCTCTAAATTTCCCTCTGCCTCCGAAGTCCAGATGCTGATTTGAAGCGATTCCTGAATTTTTTTGCAGAGAAAACTAATGACCAATCTTCTGTTATGATGGCTTCAAGCATTTGCACTTTGATATTTGACATGACATCCGAAAATGCTCTTTTGAATCATCCTAGTTTTAGTAGCAGCTGTCTCGATAGCCTGTCACAGCTCATTGCAAGAAGTTTGGCTTCATGGGGACAGGTAAAAGCTGACGCTATGTTCGTCTATGCAAGTTTATTTGCTGATTTGTTTCACAAGTCTTGGAACTTATATTTAGATGTCTCATTATTGTAGGATATGTCTGATGCTGCTAAAGCAGATATGGATCTTCTAGAGATTGTTACTGCAGGTTTGCCTCAGTTTAGGGCTTCCAAAATTAAGGAGATTTTTAAAAAAAATTATAAACATTGCAATTATTTTAAGATCGTCTTCGAATTGGCTTTATGTGTGCTATGTTTTTATTGTGATACAGGATATTCTCGATGGGCTGATCGGTTCCCTCAAATACAAAAAGCAGTTGAGAGATAATCAATGTAACTACTTAGTTTCCTTGAAGGTAATATATTATACTGGTAATTTTCTTTTTAATGAAGAACCCTCCGATCGTTAAACCTGTCAATTGTGTCTTGAACCCGAATAAGCCTACCCAAATAACACATTTGAATCAACTTGATTTGATCATAAAAAACCAACCTAAACTCGAAATGACTCAGACCATAAATGACTAGAACCCGGAAAGACCCAAATCTAAAATGTGCCGAACAAGTAACCTGTAACCTGAAGTGATCTGAAACCGAGATGATTCTACTTTTAAACTTGAACGACCAGGACCCAAAATGACCCTCGAAACTGTGATTCAGGAATTTAGTTATGTAACTTGTAGTTCTCACTGATAATTCTCAGGTATGGTTGAATTGTGTGTCCATGCACCTCTGGTGACATGACCGGCGAGGATGGATTGAATAACACAGCAAAGGAAACCTATAACTTTATCTTCTTACCTAGAGACAGCTTATTGACGTGTTTGAAAAAAACACAGCAAGGCCAATGGAACATGGAGTGTAATCATGGGGAGTGCGTTTGAAAACACACATGATTTGACTTTAATTCCTGTTGTACATAATACTAGAAATTAAGGTAGAATTGTAACATATTAACAAATGCGTGCACGGATGGTTGGGTCAGATGACAGTTTGATTTTTGTAATTTTCAAGTTTTAGAAACCACATTTCACCCCCTAACCTTGAATCATTCAAAAGTGATGTTTTTAGAGTTTAGTAATGCTAGGTATGGTTGGTCGAAAGGTATCTCCATCATCATTTCTCGTCAAGGATACATTCATAATCATCCTGTTAGGGAAGTTACCTCACCTATGACTGAAGGTACATTCATAATCATCACTGTCGCTTGTCATCCACTTATATTACATCATATAAATCACTTGGCCAATAGACCTATTGAGCGATAAGTCCAATCAGAAGAGGACATCTTTTTGTCCCTTAGAGTGAACTGCGACCACCGTCTCAGGCAATTTAATTCGATTTTTAAACCCGTTAAACTTCGAGGTTAATGGCTGAATTATCAATTCTAGGTTGGACCGGTCACTTCAATCTGATTGTGATCACCATGAAAATCATTGAATAATTAGATTTTGTAACTGTTTTTTTTTTAACACATCTGTAATAATTGTTTTCTTTTATAATGGGTTTTTGTTAAAAAAATTATATACAAAATGATATAACATACAAATTAATTAAAAAATTGATTTTTACACAAAAATAGGGTGCCAAGCTCTCAGGTGATAGCGCCTTAAAATTTTTCCTATCATTAAAAAAATAATATTTTAAGTGGTGTAGCTTGGTACATCAGTATGAATTTTTAAAGAATATATATATTTTGGAAATTATACACAACCATAAATACACAATGAAAAAAATATATTTTCTTTTATGGTGTCAAGTCACTTGACACATCGGTGGCACCTAGGAGTGTTCTAATGGTTAACCGTTTGGTTGGTTGAATCGAATTACTATTAATCGAATTTTTTAATCCTCTAATAGTTAACTGAACCGAAATTTTTCAAAAAAAATTAACTGAATCGAAATTTATATGTTTTTGTTTTTTTGGTTAAAACAAGTATAAAATATATAAAAAATAAATTGATAATATTCACTTGATCGAATTAATCGAATTAAATTACAAATAACTTGTATTATTAATTATTAAGTTCGGTTAATTACCCGATTTCAAACTGAATTAACCAATAATCGAACTTCTAAAAAAATATTAATCGACCTTCAATCGAATTAGATCGATTCGGTAGGTTAATTCGGTTTTAACCGAAATTTGAACACCCCTAGTGGCACTAGTGTTCTTTAAAATAAAAGTGGAGGAAAAAAATTGAAAAAGCGAGAAAAAAAAAGCTGGCAAGTTGGCGGCACCGGATTGAAATTTTAAAACGTTCGGCTATTGTTAAAAAATAAGCTAAAATGATTTTTTTATGGGTACCATGTAACACCCTATACCCAAATTTAGTCATGGGACCGAGCTATAGAATATCGCAACAAGAATCGTAATATTCGCAAGCAATTTATTCGATAATACTCAATAATTAATAAATTAAAGTTAATTCCATGTTAAACATAGATTACAATCAAAACTGAGCCTTAACCATGCTTACGAAAGCCTTCAATCAAGTTCGAAACTAAACCAGGACCTATAACACTCACATCCCATTTCTGTCGCTGGAATAGGGTTACGGCACATATCACGACTTCTCACAACAATTGGCATCCAAATATCAAATAAATTCCATTAATAAGGATATGTTCAAAAAGAACTAAAACATACATGTACATGCTTTAAATCGAGCCTTCGAGGCCCTAAAAATAGTTTACGAATAATCAGTGACCAAATCAGAACAAATTAGGACATTTCAAGCAAAACTGAAAATTTTTCACCTACAAGGGTCATATGGCCGTATGGTTCTCCCATACGCTTGTGTGGCCATCCCACATGCCCATGTGCTCAATTGTGTGCCTGCTCGTGTAACTCACTGACTTGGGCCATACGCCCGTGTCTCAAGCCAGTATGTCAAACCATGTGAACCCTGCATCTAACACACCCTTATGTGACACACGGCCGTGTACACCATTAATTGACCCAAAAGTTGCCTTTTCCATACCCAAATGCTTGTGTATCTAAACATATCCAAAGTACATGCATACTAACCTTTAAAGTGCATTCAAATATGCTCAAAACATGGCAAAGCAATTAGTCTAAGTGTCAAACCAATGTGTCATCAATGACACCACAACTCAACACCTAGACAATTCTTTACTTTAAATTGACATACAAGTCACAAATGCATATCCAAAGTCTTGCTTCCACAACCAAAATGCCTTACTCATTTCATACTCAAACCATACCAATTTCCAACTCATTCAACACACTTGCATATGCTACAACATGACTCATGTTATCAAACATGTACTTACCTTAGACCACAAAACTCCAAGAACCAAGTTATACAACAGCTTACACATAATCAGCCACAAAACATATTCAATAGCCCTATTACATGCCATATAAGTCAAGTTGTTTCAAAATCTACCAAAAGGTCCTTGAGATAGTGTGATGCTGTAGCTTGATCTAATTTCTGAAATCTACAAAACATAGAACAAAACACGGGTAAACTTAATGAAAGCTTAGTAAGTTCGCCAAATTAACGATAAATCTTACCAACAAACTTAATAGTTCAATTATAAGAAATAACAAAGTAATCCCTGTCAAATACAGTTCACAACGGATGAGTATTATACCGTACCATAACTCAAATTCTTCCAATTTCGGTAAGGCATGATCTCATTTCAGTAAGCACAGAATCTCGCTCGTTTGAGCTAGTTACAGAGTCTTGATCGGTTCACGAGGCTTCTCACACAAGCTGACAAGAATCTGCAACGTATGCAGGATCTCAACCATCATGTTGATCCGTTTTATCATAATAGAGTATTCAGTCATTTCACCAATTTATGATGCTGCTCACACAAGCTGTTGAGAATCCACAACATATGTAGGATCTCAACCATCGGAACGGTCTATATCATTAGAATAAAATAGCCATTCAATTTACCAATTCACGATGCTGCTCACACAAGCTGTCGAGAATCCATAATATACAAGCCCAATTCTACCCGGGCCCATTAAAGCAAAACCAATACAAGCATTTAACCCAATTAAACCACAAACCTAAAGGCCCAATTACAAACCCAAATGGCCCAGTTTACAAACAGGCCCAAAACATGTAGATTTTTTAAAAAAAAATTTAGGGTTTCTAAAACCCTAAATTAGCTTAGCTGCCGCCCCACTTGCCTTGCCTTTTGACATCCACTTGTTCTGCCTCTGCCAACCACCACTGTCAAGCTCCACTTGCACCATCCATACCCTGCAAGAACAAGAGAACACGCAACAACAGCAATGGCAGAAGAAATAATAAATAAAAGGAACAAAAATAGAAATGAAAGACTAGGGACTCGGCTATAAAAGCCATATCAACATGCTTGTAAGGGGGTTTTTTTTTCTGTTAATTTCTTTGTAAAAAAAGGGGACCTTTTTTTGCAATCAGAAAAAAAAGAGAATCGAAAAACAAAAACCAAAAAAATAAAAATAAAAAAAGGGATTCGAACCCATCAAAAAAATCGAATGTACAAAGGGGAAATTCTGAATGACAAAAGAAAACAGATCTATTGAAGTCTAGAGAGGTTTTTTCATTCTTGTTCTCTGATTATTGCATTTCTATTTCAAATTTATCTTTATTTTCTTTTTATTCACGAATCACAAAAAAAATTTAATAAGAAAAAGAAGAAGTATACCTCTCATTCGTCGAAACCCGCTTCTCGATCTCAAATCAAAGCTAAAAAGGGGAAGAGGCACTTGTCGTTTCGGCGCTTGTGGAGGTTTGAGGACGGAACCTTTGGTCGTGCCTTGAAACGGGTCTAAGGGCCTACTTTGCACACCGTCGGCCACCGTATGCATGGTGGTATGACGGGCAACGAGCAAGCTCGCCGGAGGTAGCCCTATCGTCGGGGAAGATGAAAGGAAGAGAGGAAGAGCATGGGTGGGAGATGAAAGGTTTTAAAACCTGTTTTAAAAAGAAAAAGAAGAAAAGGGGTTGCAAAATAAGAAATAAAAATGGTTTTAAAACATTGAATGAAAAAGCAGTTTGGTGGGGTGGGAATCTGCATATACCAACCTTAAAAGGAAAATTTACGCTTCTAGTCCTTACCGTTTGTTGTGTTATTTGATCAGACTTTATTTCTTTTTATTTTTAATTTGGCCCAAGAATTTGTTTGATTTCAATTGGTACTCCACGATGTTGTGCATTTTGAAGGAAGGGGTTATTGACCATTTTGGTTCCCCTCCTCCCACGCACATTTCAAATAGGCCCTTTTCCTTTTATTTTATTTTGAATTGACTCCAAACTTTCATTTTAAATGCAATTTGATCCTGTTTTAGTTATTTTGCAATCCTTTTAGTCCTTTTGTTATTATATTATTATTGTTGTTATTACCATTATTATATTTTTATGTACATATTTTATTATTATTTTGTTTCACTAACTTTATTATTATTATTATTATTATTATTATTATTATTATTTGTTATTTTGATTATATTTTACTATTATTTATTTGCTATTACTATTATTTATTATTACGATTGTATGTGTTATTATTTTATTTTTCTACTATTATTATGACTAAGATTATTATTTTATTTATTATTATTATTTGTTGTTTTCATTATTATTATTATCTATTTTTATCATTATTTTATCATTATTATTACTACTATTATATTAATTTTTTATATGTATATATTTTTATTTATTTATTTTATATATATTATTTCATTTATTAATTGCCATCATTATTTTTTACGTATTATCATTATTATTTTATTTTCATTTCAAGTATCATCATTATTATTTTGTCATTATTATTTTTATTTTATTTTATTTTATTTTTACTTCTATTACTACTTTTTTATTATCATATTATTATTATTATTATTATTATTATTATTATTATTATTATAAGTATTTTTATATTTACTATATTTACATCTATATTTGTTTTCTTAGTTTTGTACTATATTGTTAAACAAAGTACATTTTGTAAAATCATCATATTTCATCAAAAGTTTTTAAAATAAAGGCAATGTTTTGTATTTAGAAATTCGGAGAATAGTGTCCTAACATGCTGGGTTTCGATTTTTCGTTTGACTAAATAACCTAACATCCTTTTAACAAACTTCGTAAATCATGAGATGACTTTGATTACGAGAGATTAAAACATCGTGTCCTAACGTGCTGGATGTGATGTTTGTATCATCTCGGAACAAAGAAATCTCAAATTTCAGCCCAAATTATTCAAACATTTTTTAACGGGTCCGTATTTTAAAACCTTTTCAAATTTTCGACATTAAGACATCGACTAATCAATTTGGTACCAATTTTGGGCGTGACGAGGGTGTTAACCCTTTCTCGCACGTAATCGACTCCCGAACCCGATTTTCAAAATTTCGCAGACCATCAACATTGTTTTAGTAAACCAAAACATTTTATTAAAACAAAGGTGATCCGATCACACCAAATAAAGATCGGTGGCGACTCCCTGTCCTTTTTCATTTTAAAAACCAAAGTTGAACCCCGTTTTGTTTTCCAAAAAGAATGGTTACGACAGCTTGGCGACTCCACTGGGGACAAAATAAGAGAGTTAAGCCACGAGTTGATTACTTCTTGTCTTTTTGTCGAAAATTGAAAACTTGGTTTTAATATACGATCCTTTCTTTGCATTTCATCTGCTTTATGTTACAATCTCCATCATTGTATTCATATTTCCTCTATTTGTTTCAAGCTTTTTGGAAATCTTTGCACATTCCATTACACGACCGTCGTGGTCACACCTTTTAAGTGGGAATGAGAAACTACTCCTTCATGAGGTCTTCACCTCCGTGCAGGATAGTGGATCACTTTCGGGATACATCCGTACCTATGTCTTCGTGAGATTTTCATCTCCGTGCAGCCATAGGGAAATGTATTCCCCTAAACTGAACTCGGTCTATATGAGCCTATAATGGTTGAAGATCGAGGAATCTGCTAGTTTGGGTACCCTTACCTTAGAACCAAACCACATGTAGTGAACCCTAAGAGCCTACCTTAGGTAGAACTATGTTAAACCCTTAGTGGTCAACTGGATAGGTACTCTATTTTGTTTATTTCTCTTGTGCTAACGTGTTTTGTTTTGTTTGTGATTGCATTGCATTGCATCACACCGCATCATCTTAGAAAGGAGGTGTTGATTCATATTCGATTGCTAAATAGAAGAGTTTATCATAAGGAAATATGTTACTTGATAAAGTGGATTATAATACGGTCGTTCGAACATAGTCCAGATAAACAACGAGAGAGGACTGATAACCCACAGAAGAATACAAGACTTTGCCCGAGGATTCAAGCCGACAAAGATTATTCGAGAGTCATCATGTCTCCATTTTCTAAAAGAAGCTTATAAACATCACGAAAGATAAGTGGGCGAAGAGGTACGGCCTGGACCAAGCAACAAGGAGCTAGAAGAGGTATCTATTGAGAAAGTTCACGGGGCACGACCATAACATCCGGATACGAAGAAGAGGATTGGTGTTTTCACCTGGACTATGAGGATAAAGCCGTATATACAATCCGTTTTATGTAAAGAAATGTATTTTCTAGAAAAGTTCTTCTAAGGGAATTGAATTCATAATCAATGCCTCTCTTTCTTTTTGCATTCCTTCCATGCATTTGCATTGCATTTCATGCATTTGCATTGCATCATATCACATGCATTAAAATTTGTAGAAAGACCCTAATTAGGTGAAGTTATTTCAGTAACCTAGAAGCCATGGACCGAAGGTTGGAGAGATTAGAGCAAAGGCAAATACTGATGCAAGAGCAATTGGCTAAAATTCAACAAGATATGCGAGATCAAATGAATATGATAGCCCAGTTAACCAAGATACTAACCGGAGGACTTGAAAAAAAGAGTGGTTCAATGGTTAACGGTGTGGATGATGATGAAGAAATCGTTTACTCCCCGATAAATATTTTGACTCAACTAGACGCGCAGTCGTATGGGGTACATGCCATTATCGAACCCCAATGTCAGACTAATACCTCTACCTTGTTGAACTTCCCGATGGGCTCATGTTTTAACCCTGAGGATGATCGTGCCAAACCGATTGTTCAGGTAGAGACAAAGGAAAGGAGAGAGTGGACTTTGAAAGCCCCGAAGAAGAAGGAAAAGGAAGTGGGTAGTACGAGTAAGTATGACAAGGGCCATTTAGAGCCGATGACAGTAAGCCAGCTAAGAATGGTAACTACCAGCCATCAAAGGCCCTCTAGGCAGGATTTCAACTCAAAGCCTAACACTGGAAGGCTCCAGTTCACACCCATCCCGATGACATATAAGGAGCTCTATCAAAATTTATTTGATGCGCATGTGATGTCTCCTTACTACTTAAAACCAATACAGCCTCCATACCCCAAATGGTATGACACAAAAGCTCAATGTGAGTATCATGCGGGGATTATAGGACATTCAATAGAAAACTACTTTACTTTTAAAAAGTTGGTCGAAAATCTCATTGAAATGGGAATTGTGAAGTTCGACGATTCTTCAGAACCTAATCGCTTTGACAAAGCAGTAAATGCGATAGTTTGAGGTAGAGGCAAGAGAGTTGCGACGCCTTGAATAAGACAAGAACCCGAAAGGAATATCGAGGAGTCTGAATAACATATCCGAAGAGGGAATTTGGGGAATAAAATTTTCAAGCCCTTATATACTTGGGAGAGTTTTAAACAATAGGACTGTGGAAGAAATCCTGTGTTTTTAGAGCTAATCTAGAGTAATACTCGGAACACACTTGTTGCTTTGAGTCTAAAAGCAATAAGAGTCCCTTTTGTGAAGCATGATTTTGTATAAGGCATCGTTATTTTTAATGAAATGCATCTCCGCCATCTTTTGAGTAAATTTTCTTCTATTTTCATTCATTATCATTATTCTTCTATTTTTTAGATATTCTTCTAAATATTTTCATTCTTCATACATCATGCCAATAAATATGCTTAGATTTCTTTGTTCATCTCCATAACAGGTCCCCAAATATCAATAATTTGAGTAACGCTACCGATGACTCAGAATGTCCCTTTGAGCAAGATATGGGTACGAAAGATTTTCAGGATTTTGAAGATGACCAAGGTTGTGACCTATCTCCTGAACTATTAAGGATGGTAGAGCAAAAGGAGAAACAAGTTGTACCTCACAAAAGAGTCATTGGAAATAGTGAACCTGGAAAACGGACAAGAAAAGAAGGAAGTGAAGATCGGAGCTGGTATTAACTCAGAGACAAAGCGAAACCTCATTGAGTTACTCCAAGAATTCAAAGATGTCTTCATGTCGTCGTATCAATACATGCCCGGGTTAAGCACTAATATCATGGTACACCGTTTGCCCATAAAGGAAGAGTATAAGCCAGTCCATAGAAACTTCGGAGGATGAGGCCAGATGTTTTGCTGAAAATAAAAGAAGAGGTCAAGAAGTAATTTAACGCAGGTTTCTCGTAAGTGGTTAAGTACTCGAAATAGGTAGCCAACATCGTCCCCGTCCTTAAGAAAGATGGGAAAGTACGAATGTGTGTAGACTACAGGGATCTAAACAAGGCTAGCCCGAAAGATAATTTCCCGTTACCTCATATCGACACCTTAGTAAATAATACGGCAAGTTATTCATTGTCCTCATTCATGGACGACTTTTCATGATACAACAAGATAAAGATGCTTCCTGAAGACATGGATAAGACCATGTTCATAACCATGTGGGGAACCTTTTGCTATAAGGTAATGCCATTTGGGCTGAAGAATGCGGGAGCAACATATCAGAGAGCCATGGTAACCCTATTCCATGACATGATGCACAAAGAAATTGAGGTTTATGTCGACGATATGATCGCCAAGTCTCAAACTGAAAAAGAGCATGTCCAAGTCTTAAGGAAATTATTTTTGAGGTTGAAGAAAGTCCAGCTAAAGCTTAATCCGGCAAAGTGTACCTTTGGAGCCATGTCAGGGAAAACTGCTAGGATTTATAGTCAGCGAACAGGTGATTGAGGTTGACCCAGACAAAGTCAAGGCTATACAAGAATTGCCTCCGCCTCACACGCAAAAAGAAGTTCAAGGATTCTTAAGAAGATTAAATTACATTGCTCGATGCATTTCATAGCTGACTGAGAAATGTGACCCCATATTTCGTCTTCTTAAAAAACACAATCCAGGTGTGTGAGACGAGGAATGTCAGAAGACCTTCAATAAAGTAAAGCAATACCTGTCCAATCCTCCAGTATTGACACCGCCTAATCCAGATAAGCCTTTAATCCTCTATTTGTCGGTACTTGATAATTCAATGGGATGTGTGCTCGGCCAACACGATGAGTCAAGAAAGAAAGAAAAGGCAATATACTACCTTAGTAAAAAGTTCACTGAATGTGAAATGAGGTACTCGCCAATTGAGAAACTTTGTTACGCCTTGATCTGGACAACTCGGAGATTGAGGCAGTATATGTTGTATCATACGACTTGGCTCATCTCATAACAAGACCCTCTAAAATACATGATGGAATCGACTGCTTTGAATGGTCGGATGGCCTGATGGCAAATCTTACTTTCTGAGTTCGACATAGTTTATGTAAACCAAAAGGCGGTGAAATGGAGTGCAATAGTGAATTTTCCAGCCAGTAGAACTCTGCCAAATTACGAGCCTTTGAGCTTTGATTTCTCTAATAAACATCTAATGTATGTGGCAACCACTGAAGAAGGTACCCCGAAAAGTCATCCTTGGAAACTGAATTTGACGGGGCATCGAATGCTATAGGCAATAGAATTGGGGCAGTTCTGGTATCCCCAAATGGAGATCATTACCCATTTACTTGTAGGCTGGATTTTGATTGCACAAACAATATGGCAGAGAATGAAGCTTGCATCATGGGTATCCGTGCTACTATAGAATGCAAGATTAAGGTGCTGGAAGTATACGGAGACTTTGCACTGGTGATTTATCAACTTAAAGAAGAATGGGAGACGAGAGATTGATTTATCAACTTAAAGAAGAATGGGAGACGAGAGATCTCAAGTTGGTCGAATACAAAAGATTGGTCAAGAACTGATCAAAAAGTTCGATGACATCACTTTCAGTTATCTACCAAGAGACGAAAATCAGATGGCTGATGTTCTAGCCACATTGGCTTCTATGGTGCGAGCAAACAACAAGGAGGATATGAGGCCTATACAAATGAGCATTTATGAGGCCCCAGCCCATTGCTACAACGTGGAAGAAGAGGAGCAAAATGATCACCCGTGGTATCACGATATACTATAATACGTGAAAGATCATAAATACCCCGATCAAGCAACCGAAAATGACAAAAGGACGTTGAGAAGACTAGCTTGTGACTATGTCTTAGACGGAGAGATCCTATACAAAAGAAGAAAGGATCAAGTGCTATTGAGATGTGTGGATGGAGCCGAGGCTAGGCAGATCCTAGAAGAAGTCCATGGGGTGTCTGTGGAACACATGGCAATGGGTTCGCAATGGCCAGACGAATCATGAGATTCGGGTATTATTGGTCTACCATGGAAAGAGATTGCATTGATTATGCTAAGAAATGTCATAAGTGCCAAATTTATGGGGACAAGATTCATGTACCACCCTCACCTTTACATGTTATGACCTCCCCATGGCCTTTTTCTATGTGGGGCATGGACGTTATTGGACCAATCTCTCCAAAAGCTTCCAATGGACATCGGTTCATCTTCGTGGTAATTGATTACTTCACTAAATGGGTGGAGGCCACTTCATATGCTAATGTAACAAAATCAACAGTCAGCAAGTTCTTAAAAAAAGAAATCATATGTAGATATGGAATGCCTAAGAGGATCATATCTGATAATGCGTTAAACTTAAACAACAGCATGATTGTAGAAGTCTGTAGGCAATTCACGATCAGACATCACAATTCGTCACCATATCGCCCAAAGATGAACGGCGCAGTAGAAGCAGCTAATAAGAACATTAAGAGGATAGTAGGGAAGATGACTGAGACTTACAAAGATTGGCACGAGAAGTTACCATTTGCCCTTTTCGCCTATCGAACGTCGGTCAGAACCTCCACCGGGGCAACTCATTTCTTATTGGTTTATGGAATGGAGGCGATTTTACCCATCGAAGTTGAAATTTCGTCCTTTCGAGTATTGTCCGAGCTGAAATTGGATGAAGCAGAATGGATCCAAGCTCGATATGATCAGTTGAATCTGATCGAAGAAAAGAGAGTGAAAGCTATCCGTCATGGTCGGATGTACCAAAAGTGAATGATGCGAGCATACAACAAAAAGTCGCCCAAGAGAATTCCACGAGGAGACTTAGTTTTGAAAAAGATCCTCCCCATACAAAATGATTTCAGAGGAAATGGATGCCAAATTGGGAAGGACCTTATGTGGTGAAAAGGCTTTCTCGGAGGGCACTAATTTTGGCCGAGATGGATGGGAAAAATTTATCCAATCCCATAAATTCAATTCGGTTAAAGTATTATGCTTGAAGAAAGGAAAGGCTAAAGTGAAAACCGCAAAAGGGCGCTTTAAGACCCCAAAAAAAGCAGAGAGGCTAAAGTAAAAACCCGAAAAGGGCGCTTTGAGACCAAAGGGGTTTTGAGTCGAAAACCCGACAAGGGCGGCTCAAATTCTGACAAGAGGAAGAGTATGTGACGATTTTATTCTCTCAGAATTAACAGAAAGGAGGAATGTTACACCTCAGAACATCTACAAAGCACTGCAGATCTCCCAACGTCTATTCAGCTCAAAATGATCTTCGGAAGGATTCGGTGGTGAAGCTCAGGCTGCAATATCTGGGGCACCTACTTTTTCCTTTTACCCATTTTTTGTATTCCTATAATGTTTACTTTTGATTTAATCCAATTCCATTCTTCATAAATTCCATTGTTGTTTTTAAGCTGTTTGCAATTGAAATAACGACCCATGGACCCATAATGCTTTTATAAAAGGAGTTCCGCCTATTACTCTCGAAGCCTCTAAACAACGCAGAACACAAACAGATTTGTTGTTCAGGAACCACCACACCTAGGGGTTGGAAACGCCGAGGAAGAGGAGTCTAAAATCATGACTATTTTTTCAGATTCACTGTCATAGTTATCAGACGAGATATTGCGTCTGTGCCGTGACCTTGACGAGCGAACGAGCAATTATAACCCTAAGCTTGTAAAAAGAGATCATTCTCATGACATCTCGCATTCATGCAAATATCCTCCATAATATCATTTAGTTAGGAGCGTTCGATTTATTACGGTTATTGCATCTTAATTATTATGAAAAATTATCATTCTCATGACATTCTGCATTCATGTAAGTGTCATCACGCGTAGTCAGGAGCATTTGAGTCATTCCGACCATAGCATCCGCATCATTTGACATAAAAAATCAAGTATACAGGATATGTCCCCAGAGGACGGTGTAGCAACACTGGTGAAGCCATCATTCTATCGCCACTGACCAGTGGTGGAATAGGTTAGAAACCATGCTATTGCCACTGACCAGCAGTGGAATAGGCTAAAGATTGTCTTATTGCCACTGACCAACAGTGGAATAAGTTGATGATTACTCTATTGCCACCGACCAGCATTGGAATAGGTGGAAGATTGTCTTATTGCCACTGACCAGCAGTGGAATAAGTTGAAGATTGTCCTATTACCACTGACCAGCAGTGGAATAGGTTGAAGATTGTCCTATTACCACTGACCAGCAGTGGAATAGGTTGAAGATTGTCCTATTACCACTGACCAGCAGTAGGATAGGTTGAAGACCGTCCTATGTCCCGACCAGCAGTGGAATAGGTCAAAAATTGTAGATCTTGTCACCCTAACCAGTAGTGAGGCAAGATCGAAGGCAAATCTTGGCTCCCAACAAGAGGGAACATGATTTAGGCCAATCCTATGTCCACGACCAGCGGTGGCAATAGGTCAAAATTGTAGATCTTGTCGCCTTAACCAAGAGTGGGGCAAGATCAAGGCAAATCTTGGCTTCCTAACCAGTAGGGAACATGATTTAGGCCACCGCCCTATGTCCCCGACCAACAAGTGGAATAGGTTAAAATTGTAGATCTTGTCGCCCTAACCAAGAGGTCGGGCAAGATCGAAGGCAAATCTTGGCTCCCTAACCAAGAGGGAACATGATTTAGCCACCAATCCTATGTCCCCGACCAGCAGTGGAATAGGTCAAAATTGTAGATCTTGTCGCCTAACCAAGAGTGGGGCAAGATCGAAGGCAAATCTTGGCTCCCTAACCGTAGGGAACATGATTTAGGATCCTATGTCCCCGACCAGCAGTGGAATAGGTCAAAATTATAGATCTTGTCGCCTAACTAGTAGTGGGGCAAGATCGAAGGCAAATTGGCTCCCCAACCAAGAGGGAACATGATTTAGCCACCGTCTATTGCCACCGACCAGCGATGGAATGGGTCAAAATTGTAGATCTTGTCGCCTCAAGTAGTAGGGCAAGATGGCGAATCTTGGCTCCCTAACCAGCAGGGAACATGATTTAGGCCACCATCCTATTGCCACTGACCGACAGTGGAATAGGTCAAGAATTGTAAGTCTGGTCGCCCTAACCAATAGTGGGGCAAGACCGAAGGCAAATATTGACTCCCTCACCAGCAGGAAACATGATTTAGGCCACCGTCCTATTGCCACTGACCAGCAGTAGAATATGTCAAGAATTGTAGGTCTGGTTGCCCTGACCAATAGTGGGGCAAGACCGAAGGTAAATCTTGGCTCCCTAACTAGTAGGGAGCATGGTTAAGCTTTAGTCCTATTGCCTTGACTAGTAGTGGAATAGGCTGAAGACCAAAGACCTTATCTCTCTAGAGATGTAGTGGAGCAATTTAAAATAAACAAGTCTCATCCTATTGAAGTCGCAGCAGGAGCAAATTGAAGCCACAGGTCCCATCTCGTTGAAATAGCAGTGGAGTGGATCAAAACAACAAGGTATGGTGGACTAAAACAAGGCTACCTAAAGAAGAAGAGCACCAAAGAAGTCAAGACTCGACGAGACCGGGCAAAATTGGTCTTTTAAAAGTCTTTGCTCCATTCCCGTTGCACGACAATGAGCAAAGAGGGGCAACTGTACAAGCCCAATTCTGCCTGGGCCCATTAAAGCAAAACCAATACAAGCATTTAACCCAATTAAACCACAAACCTAAAGGCCCAATTACAAACCCGAATGGCCCAGTTTACAAACAGGCCCAAAACATGTGGATTTTTTAGAAAAATTTAGGGTTTCTAAAACCCTAAATTAGCTTAGCTGCCGCCCCACTTGCCTTGCCTTTTGACATCCACTTGTTCTGCCTCTGCCAACCACCACTGTCAAGCTCCACTTGCACCGTCCATACCCTACAAGAACAAGAGAACACGCAACAACAGAATGGCGAAGAAACAATAAATAAAAGGAACAAGAATAGAAATGAAAGATCGGGACTCATTTATAAAAGCCATATCAACATGCTTGTAAGGGGGTTTTTTTTTCGGTTAATTTCTTTGTAAAAAAAGGGGACCTTTTTTTGCAATCAGAAAAAAAGCGGGAGAATCGAAAATCAAAAACCAAAAAAAAATTTAAAAAAGGATTCGAACCCATGAAAAAATCGAATGTACAAAGGGAAATTCAATGACAAAAGAAAACAGATCTATTAAAGTCTGAGAGGTTTTTCATTCTTTTCTCTCGATTATTGCATTTCTATTTCAAATTTATCTTTATTTTCTTTTTATTCACGAATCACAAAAAAAAAATTAATAAGAAAAGAAGAAGTATACCTCTCCTTCGTCGAACCCGCTTCTCCAGATCAAATCAAAGCTAAAAAGGGAAGAGGCACTTGTCGTTTGGCGCTTGTGGAGGTTTGAGGACGGAACCTTTGGTCGTGCCTTGAAAGCGGGTCTAAGGGCCTACTTTGCACACCATCACCACCATATGCATGGTGGTCTGACGGCAACGAGCAAGCTCACGGAGGTAGCCCTATCGTCGGGAAGATGAAAGGAAGAGAGGAAGAGCGTGGGTGGGAGATGAAAGGTTTTAAAACTGTTTTAAAAGAAAAAGAAGAAAAGGGTTGCAAAATAAGAAATAAAATTGGTTTTAAAACATTGAATGAAAAAGTAGTTTGGTGGGGTGGGAATCACGTATACCAACCTTAAAAGGAAAATTTACGCTTCGGTCCTTACCTTTTGTTGTGTTATTTGATTAGACTTTATTTTTTTTATTTTAATTTGGCCCAACAATTTATTTGATTTCAATTGGTACTCACGATGTTGTGCATTTTGAAGGAAGGGTTATTGACCATTTTGGTTCCCCTCCTCCCACGCACATTTCAAATAGGCCCTTTTCCTTTTATTTTATTTTGAATTGACCCCAAACTTTCATTTTAAATGCAATTTGATCCTGTTTTAGTTATTTTGCAATCCTTTTAGTCCTTTTGTTATTATATTATTATTGTTGTTATTACCATTATTATATTTTTTATGTACATATTTTATTATTATTTTGTTTCACTAACTTTATTATTATTATTATTTGTTATTTTGATTATATTTTACTATTATTTATTTTTTACTATTATTTATTATTACGATTGTATGTGTTATTATTTTATTTTCTACTATTATTATGACTAAGATTATTATTTTATTTATTATTATTATTATTTGTTGTTTTCATTATTATTATTATCTATTTTATCATTATTTTATCATTATTATTACTACTATTATATTATTTTTTATATGTATATATTTTATTTATTTATTTTATATATATTATTTCATTTATTAATTGCCATCATTATTTTTTACGTATTATCATTATTATTTTATTTTCATTTCAAGTATCATCATTATTATTTTGTCATTATTATTTTTATTTTATTTTATTTTATTTTTACTTCTATTACTACTTTTTATTATCATATTATTATTATTATTATTATTATTATTATTATTATTATTATAAGTATTTTTATATTTACTATATTTACATCTATATTTGTTTTCTTAGTTTTGTACTATATTGTTAAACAAAGTACATTTTGTAAAATTATCATATTTCATCAAAAGTTTTTAAAATAAAGGTAATGTTTTGTATTTAGAAATTGAAGAATAGTGCCCTAACGTCTTTGGGTTTCGATTTTTGTTTGACTAAATAACCTAACATCCTTTTAACAAACTTCAGTAAATCATGAGATGACTTTGATTACGAGAGATTAAAACATCGGGTCCTAACGTCTTTGGATGTGATGTTTGTATCATCTCGAACAAAGAAATCTCAAATTCAAATTTCAAATTATTCAAACATTTTTAACAGTCCGTATTTTAAAACCTTTTCAAATTTCCGACATTAAGACATCGACTAATCAATTTGGTACCAATTTTGGGCGTGACGAGGGTGTTAACACTTCCTCGCACGTAATCGACTCCCGAACCCAGTTTTTGAAATTTCACAGACCATCAACATTGTTTTAGTAAACCAAAATGTTTTATTAAAACAAATGTGATCCGATCAAACCAAATAAAGATCGGTGGCGACTCCTTGTTCTTTTTCGTTTTAAAAACCAAAGTCGAACCCCGTTTTGTTTTCCAAAAAGAATGGTTACGACACATAACATATGCAGGATCTCAGCCATTACAATGGTGTGTATCATCATAGCAGAATATTCATTTAGTATTCACCGGCTTGAAGCTTGATAACTCGTCAATTGATCATTTCTTAGATATTTTCAACCAACCAATTATTAAGCATACTATGAATTTAATTATATAACAAAGAATGTATAAAAAGAATCATTATATTATAGAAATAATAGTACGAACTTACCAGACTGATTTGCAGTAACTGCCAAAATACAGAGGACTATTCAACAACTTTTCTATGCCTCGATTTTCAATCCAATCTTGATCTAAAATATTAATTTCATTCAATTAACAGAATCCAACAATAAAATTAACTCTTTTTATGCATTTAAGTCCTTTTTGACTTTTTTATAGAATTGCTCCAAATATTTTACTTTTATGCAATTTAATCCTTAAGCCCCAAACATGCAAATTAACTATTTTTACCTTAAACCCAGTACAACCAAAACATTAATAGTCTCTATCAGCCCCATCTGCAATTATTTCACACCAAGTCCTTATACGTTTACTATTTTCACATTTTACCTTAAACATTAAAATTAACAAAAACTACTTTATAAAATAGTCCTATTTAGAAACCAAGATTAATATTTTACCATAAAACTTCAAGAAAAACTCAAATTCATTAATGGCACATTTGAAAGTTTTACAAATTAGTCCCGAGTTAGCTAGATTAAACTAATACGAGCTCAAAAACATAAAAATTACAGAAAACGGATATCAAACACGTACCCAATAGAAAACCCTAGCTAGCCGAAGCTTGATCTCCCCTTAACAATGGTGTTTCGGCCTTTGGAAGAAGAAAACAATGACACTTTCGCCAATTTGGCTTTTAATTCATTTAAATTTTATTTATTTACTTAATTACTATTTTACCCTTAATTAATTCATGAAATTTTAGCGAAAAGAAAGCCAAAACCGTCCACTATGGGTAATGGTGGTTTATTTACCATCCAAACCCCTTTAATTTACCCCCTTTAACTAATAAATCCATCTTTTCTATTTTACAATTTAGTCTTTTTTACTTAATTAACCATCCAAATGTTAAAATTTTCAAACCAATTTTTAATACGACACTAATGACCTCGTAAATATTTACAACTTGAAATATAGGAGTTGTGGCCCCGAAACCACCATTTCCAATCATATTGAAAAATGAACTAATTAGTAAAACCATACTTAATTAGGATTTATTGCAATTTACCAAAATCTAAACAACTCTTCATCATTTCTATTATTAGGACATTTAAGGAGGGTCCAATTACACAATTGGTCCTTCAATTATATTAAATTCCAATTAAACAAACTTATTTACAATTTAGCCTTAAACTAATTAGGACTAAATGAATAAATAACCCAAAAGTTATTGGAATGATTGACATCAACCACCGCTTGGACTTTTTAACCATGATTTAATCATCATTTTGGTCCCTTTACTATTTTAAATTTATAGCAATTAACTTTTACCTTTTTTGCAATTTTAATCCTTTTACCTTAATTAAGCAATAAATCATCAAAATTTTCGGGCCAAACTTCAATTCACATATAATATAACTCTGTAATATTCAATAAAAATATTTATGGTCTAAAATTACAAAAACAAGGCCCTAATACCTCATTTACAACAACCACTTGACTTTTGGACTAAACCACTCATACTAACTATTAATTCAATTAATTAAAATTCCTCAAATCAAAATTCAATATAAAAATTATTATAGACTCGTATAATTTAAATACTAGTTATACGAACTTTCTTGTCGGTTTTGTAGTCCCTAAACCACTTTTTCGACACTACTGAAAATCAGGGTGTTACATACCACTTGACAGTGTGGCAACACCAAACCCTTATATAAACCCCTTTCTCAGCAAAAAAACAAAATTTTAGTTGTTTATGAGTTCCAAATAAAACGAGAGAGAAAAAGAGTTGTTAGAAATCAAGATTGAAGATCAACAATATTTGTTTTCTATTTTAGAATTCAAGTTTGAATTGATAATGTTAGTTTGTAATTATTTTTATGTATTTTTTATTTTACTATTATATATGATTATGTGGCTATATATTGATAACTAATAGTATGAGATGCAAGTTATATTATATGATAAAAAGTTATTTTATTGCTTTAAAATGGTATAGAGTTGTTTTAATAGGAACTAATATATATTTTTATTTTTAATTTATTTTACATATTTAGAATCGAAGATGAATAACTAATTCTTCATACACATCCATTTCGATGGAGGTAATTTTTCAAACAAAAGTTGGTTGTATATTTGAATCACGCCATCAAATAGCAATGAGGTATAACAAGAGTGTAAAACTTGATGAAATCAAACAAAAGATTAGTGCGAAAACCACTCGACGTTGTGGGAGTAGGATGTCTAAACTATTCTACAAATTTCTAGTTTCATCAAATCCATGCAAATATAGGGAGATGGAACTTGTAGAGGATGATAATGTGGAGACTATGATTGCATTGTATTGCTCGCTTGGTAACGTTGAGCTGGTTGAGTTGTTCGTTAAGTTAGTAGATGTTGAACTCATACAAAATGTCATTCCATTAAATCAATATGGAGTTCATGACCCGTATACAGAGGTTCTGAGAGCATCTATCAATAAGCGATCTTTTTTACACAGGTTTGACTTTGATCTGAATGTTAAGTGGGAAGAACCATGCGGTTATGGAGCGACATCAACATGGGGTGGCAATCCACATAGTGCTCTTATAGTGTACAATTACTCTAACCTAGGTCCTCATTTTCATATACATCCATTGGTGATTGGTACCGATGCAGATGGTGAAGAAAGACCTAATAATAATGGTGATTCTAATTACCAGGGTGAAGATTTTAGTGATCCTGATCTCGATGAGGTCCTGAATGATATCGATGATAAAGGTACAGGTGATGATGATAATGCATATGCCCATTTGCTTGGAAACTCGACTTGTGACATTATTATATCGAATGATCTTTTAGCCCATGTGTTGAGCATAGATCCCAATGCTACGTATGCATCTGAGTTTCTTGAATACCTAAATATAATACCTTCTCATAAGTTGACACCAGATTCTGAATTAGAAGAGTTGGTTGTAGGTGAACAATTCCCAAACAAGAAGGAATGTGTATTTTCCATAAAGAAGTATAGCGTGAAAGTGTCAGTAGAATACAAAGTTGTTGTATTTAAACCGACATTATATAGTGGGGAATGTTGGACGTTTGCATAAGGTTGCAACTAGTGGGTACAAGTTGTATTGATGTAGAGGTTGCAAGTGGGAGACTCGAAAATATGTAAGGCCTCACACATGCCCTGTTTTATAGATGACGTAAGATCATGGGAAACTTGGTGAAAGGCATGCTTACCATTTCTATATTGGTCCTAATTGTCAGTACATAATCCCAATTTTAGTACAAGGTATCATATAAGAAAGCATGGTAGGCTAAACATATGGCGATGGAATAATTGTACGAAGATTGTGATGCTTCATACGATGAACTTTAGGGGTGGTTAGCCACATACAAGAGTATGTGCCAGGGACTATGGTTGACTTGCAGACACTGCCTACTTACGGACTAGATGACTAACTAAATTCGAGGAAAAAAATTTTCCACCGCTTGTTCTGGACATTCAATCCATGTGTAAGGGCCTTTCCCCACTTTAAGTCATTTGTGCAAGTTGATAGAACTAGCTGTATAGGAAATATACACAAATCCTCCTTATTACGACTACACAAGATGGTAACCGAAAAGTACTACTAATAGCCTTTGTAGCATGCCCAATCTGCCTGGGCCCACACCATAACCATAAAATAAAATATAAAATAAAACTAAATAAAATTAAAGTCCACGTCCATTACAAATTTAAAACCCAAATCAGCCTACCCAATTGCACTAAACCCAAACCCTAAAATAGGCCCAAAAACCCAATTCTGAAACTGGCCCGAATGGCCCAAATAGTTTTAGTAGACAGAAACCCTAAAGGTTCCAGAAGCAGTTTTGCGTCGCGCGCGTGCCTCCATGCACGTCACCACGCGTGCCACCACGCGCTCGCTCCTCCACGTCGGCCCGCCTCCGTACAGCGCCACACACACCCATACCTGCACAAAGAAAGGACAAACGACATCAAATCAAATAGGAAAAACGATTGTATTTATTTTGATTATTATTTTTTTGAATTCGATTATAAAAAATCGAGGCAAAAACACTGTAAACGGTACATGATTTTCAAATACAAAAAAATCATACCAAAGCAGAGGTATTTTTAGTTTTTTCAGTCTATTTTTTACTTCAAATGTCATGCATGCATTGAGAATAGAATGAAAATGCAAACTTTTACCTCTTTGTGACGATCGAAGTCTCGAATACGAAACATTTCTATTTGTTCTTCGATTTTAGTGGGAGATTTGAGTATTCGGTGTTGTAGATTTGTGTTTAGGGCTTATAAAGGAGTTTAAATCGGTGTTTTTTGGGGTATCTGACCAACGCACACGACGGCAGACTGTGGCGGAGTATGGCGGCCCGATGATCGAGCTCGGCCGAACCTTGGTCGGTGCTCGGAGGGCAAAGGTTTTCTTCAGAGAGTTTAAACTTTTTTTTTTGAAGAAAGGATGTTTAGAATGAATTTTTTGTTCCTTTTTTAGTATTTATTGCCCCTCGGTGCGACGTCGTTTTGGTATGGTCTGTTAATGACCAAAATGGCGTCATTTAAGGGCCATACCGGGTGAGTGACTTGACCGGGGAGGGTCCGCGCGTTGTCAATTATTGGTATATTTGCACAACAAGCCCTTCCGCTTTTGTGGCGGGGTGCAATGTGGTCCTGCATTTTTCTTTATTTTGCAATTAGGCCCCTTGATTTTTACTTCTAATTCATTTCGGTTTGCGCTGAAACGACGCGTTTTGAGGGTTCAGGGTAATTGCCCATTCAGCCTCTGTTCTTTGTGCGCGTATTCCATTTAGGTCCCCTCATTGTTTTAATATTATTCATTTAGACTCCGAATTTTATTTTACTTCTAAATTAGCCCTTAATATGTTTTAACTTGCTTGTTTGTCATTTATTTGTCTTATTATTGTAGTTTATTTTAAAAATAATTCTATGTTATCTATTGCAGCCATTTTCATTTTAATTTCTTTTATGTATATTATTTACATTAAATTTATATATTATTTACTTTGAACGTTCATACATATTAGTTAGTTTAAATTATTTAATGTATTACCTATGCTAAGTTTTTATGTATTAATCATTTTAAAATTGTTCTATAGTTATTAATGTCAAGATCTTGCATTCTATTTTTATTAAGATGTTCCACGTTTTATATATATGTATTATTCATGGCAAACTCCTTTTTATATATTAGTAAATTAAGATTAAGTGTTAGTTTAAGTTGTTTTTTTTAATTAACCATTTTGAAATATTTTATATATTATCTTGTTTTAAAATTGTTTCACAAACTTTTTAAATTACTTTATATTATTGCTATTATGTGATTTGTATTTCTTAATTATTAGTTGGTTGTAGTGATGCACTAGTGTAACATTTGATGTAGATTAATATCTTGCTTTATATATTATTATTCCATTGTATTTCATAAAAGAATTTTGAGTTTTAATGTCATTTCAGTTTTAAAATCATTTTACTCAAAGTTTTTTTTAATAAGGCAATGCTCGCGTTTAGACACTTCGAGAAAATCGTGCCCTAACTCACCGGGTTCCGATTTTTCTCTTTAAATCCTGGCGACCGAGTACCATTTTCTCTTTTAAATCAAAATGCATAAGTTTTTAAACGAAAAAACTTATTCTCGGAATTTGAGACGTTGGGTCTTAACTCACTGGATATGACGTTTTATCATCTCGAGGTAAGAATTTCCAAAAACAAAGGCAATATTCTGTATTCGGGAATTTTGAAAAATTGTACCCTAACTTATTGGGTTCCAGTTTTTTTTCATAAAGCCCAAATAACCGAATATCCTTTTCAAACTTTATTACACGAGTTTTAAAAATCAAAAGATAAGTTCAGTTTCAAGAATATAAGTTGTTATAACCTAACTTACTGGGTATGATATTTCATTTCTTTGAAATAAGAGGGTTTTGGCATCCAACATGATTTTGTTCAAATGAATTTCAAGCAAACGGATCTTAATCTAGAATCTTTTCAAATTTTCGGCATTAAGACATTAAATAATCAATTAGGTACCAATTTTGGGCGTTGCGAGGGTGCTAATCCTTCCTCGTGCGTAACCGACTCCCGAACCCGTTTTTCTTGGAATTCGTAGACCAAAATTAATTTCTTTTAAATATAATAAAATGTTTTATAGGTGATCCGATCACACCTAAACAAAAAGGATTGGCGGCGACTCTATTTTCGTTTTCAAAGTCGACCCCGTTTTCCAACACAAAAAAATTGTTTCAATAGCTTGGCGACTCCACTAGGGACTCTGAAGAGAGTAAAGCCGTAAAATTGATTATTTGTTGTCCTTTTGTCGAAAGTTGAAAATTTGATTTGAAAAATTACGATCCTTTTATTGCATGTGTCTGTGTCATTGTTGTGGTTTGAGTTTTGTAGACTACTCTTGCATCATATTGCATAAAGACCTTTTGGTTTTTATCCCTTTTAAGTGGAAGCGAGAAACTACTCCTTCGTGAGGTCTTCACCTCCGTGCAGGATAGTGGATCGCTTTCGGTATACATCCGTACCTATGTCTTCATGAGATTTTCATCTCCGTGCAGCCATAGGGAAATGTATTCCCCTAAATCGAACTCAGTCTGTATGAGCCTATAATGGGTGAGGATCGAGGAATCTGCTGATTCGGGCACCTCAACTTTAAAACTAAACCACATATAGAGATACCTAGGGGCCTACCCTAGATAGAGCCACGCCAAACTCTAGTGGTCACCCGGACAGGTGTTCTATGTTGTTTATTTCTCTTGTACTAACGTGTTTTCCTTTGTTTTGATTGTATTGCATTGCATCATCATAGAAAGGAGGTGTTGATTAATATTCGATTGCTAAATAGAGGAGTTTGTCATAGGAAAATGAATTTCTTGATAAAGTGGATTATATTACGGTTGTCCGGACATGGTCTAAGTAAACACAACGGAAGAAGGTTGATAGTCCGCGGAGGAATGCAAAACCTTGCCTGAAGGATTCAAATTGACAAAGACTGTGCAAGAGCCGTCATGTCTTGAATTCCTTAAAGGAACCAATGAGCATCGTGGGGATAATTGAGTAATGATTCACAGCCTGGATTAAATAGCAAGGAGCTAGAAGAGGCATCTATTGAGAAATTTCGCAGGACACGACCATAACATCCAGATACGAAGAAAATGACTGGTGTCTTCACCTGGACTATGAGGGCAAAGTCGCATGTGTAATCTGTTTTATGTAAAGGAATTTATTTTCTAGAAAAGTTCTTCTAATGGAATTGAATTCAGAATCAACGCCTTTTTTTTTTTTGCATTCATTCCATTTATTTGGATTGCATT
Source organism: Gossypium rotundifolium (assembly GCA_025506655.1). NCBI lineage: Eukaryota > Viridiplantae > Streptophyta > Magnoliopsida > Malvales > Malvaceae > Gossypium > Gossypium rotundifolium. The sequence continues at coordinate 124,695,161 of CP106727.1, forward strand.
TCATACATTTGCATTGCATCACATCATATGCATTAAAATTTGTAGAAAAATCCTAATTAGGTAAAATTATTTCAGCTAACTGAGGAACTGACAAAATTCTACTGAACTGAGCATCGTTACGGTACTCACGCAAGAAAAAAGCCATAGATCAAAGGTTGGAAAGAATAGAGAAAATGAAAATATAGATGCAAGAGCAATTGACCAAAATTCAACAAGAGATGCGGGAATAAATGCTAGAATTCCAAAGGAATATGATGGGTCGATTAACCCAGTTATTAGCTGGAGGACTTGAAAAAGGGGGTGGCCTAGTGGTCAACAGTATGGATGATAACGAAAACATCATTTATTCCCCAGGATTTTCCCCAATTATCCCGACTCAAGCAGACATGCATTCGCATGGGGTACCTGTCATTATCGGACCCCAATGTCAGACTGATACTTCGACCCTGTTGAACTTCCCGATGGGCTTAGGTTTTAACTCGAAGATAATTGAGCCAAACCGTTTGTTCTGGCAAAAACAAAAGAAAGAGGAGAGTGGATTTCAAAGGCCCCGAGGAAGAAGGAAAAGGAAGTGAATAATACAAGTAGGTATAACAAGGGCCAATCAAAGCCGTCTATAGTAAGCCAGCCAAAGAGGGAAAATACCAGCTATCAGGTCCCCCTAAAGCAAAAACCCAATCCAAAATCGAATTCAGAAAAACCCCAGTTCACACCTATTCCAATGACGTATAGGGAGTTATACCAGAGCTTATTTAATATGCATGCTGTAGCTCCTCATTACCTGAAACCAATGCAACCCCCGTACCCCAAATGGTATGATTCGAATGCTCAATGCAAGTACCACGCGGGAATAACGGGTCACTTAATCGATAACTGCATTGCATTTAAGAAGTTGGTCGAAAGGTTCATTAAAATGGGAATTGTGAAGTTCGATGATTTTTCAGAACCTGATCATTCTGACGAAGCAGTAAAATGTGATAATTGAAAGTGGGGGCAGGAGAGTTGCGTTTCCTTGAAGAAGTCATCAGAAGCCTAGAAATCGAGAAATCAGAACACCAATGGCGTATCCGAAGAGGGAACCGAGGAATAAAAGTTTTCCAAGCATCTGCCTATATGTACCTGAGAGTGTTTTGAACAATGGGACTGTGGAAGAGACATGTATTTTTAAAGCTAATCTAGAGTAATATTCAAAACACGCTTATTTCTTTTAGCCTAGAAGTAATAGGAGTCATTTTGTGAAATAGGCTTGTGTTCAGAATCTTTATTTCAATAAAATGCATTTCTATTAAGTAAATATTCTTTTATTTTATAGATTCTTTTGTTCATTAAACCTTCTATCAAATATTCTTTCATTCTTCAATCATGATCATATCACATAAATAATCATCCTTAGAATCATTTATTCTTTGGAATTTGCCTTCGTATCTACAATAGGAACCCAGATATCAAGACATGAGCAACGCTGTTACTATCTCCGTTTTTGAATGAATATGGGTCTAAGGGATTTAAGGACTTTGAAGATGACAAAGATCATATTCTATCTCTTGATTTGTTAAGGGTGGTAAATCAAGATGAAAATAGTCTCTACCTTGCAAAGGGTCACTAGATGTTGCGAGTCTAGGAAAGGAGTGAAGATCAAATCCTACCTCATCGCAGAAATAAGGCGAGACATCATTGAGTTATTTTCAAGAATTCAAAGATGTTTTTGCATATCAAGGCACGCCTGGGCTACTGAGACGTGGGTATGCTGTTGAGGCTAAGGAAATCTTAAAAGAGGTCCATAAGGATATGTGAAGGCCACATGCTAATGATTTTATGATAGCCAAGCTAATCGTGAGATTCAAATTCTGTTGGTTCATCATAGGAAGAGATTGTATCAGTTATACCATAAATGCCAAATTTATGAAGATAAGATTCATGTGCCTCCTTCATTTCTTTGTAGACCTTATCTATGTGGGGCATTGAGTTTATTGGGACAATCTTGTCGGAAGCTTCTAACAGGCATTAATTATTTCGCTAAGAGGGTGGAAGTAGCTTCGTAGGCCAATATTACAAAGTCGATAGTCATCAGAACAAAAAAGAGAAAGAAAGAAAGAATACTGGCAAAAAAAAGTTTTCAAAAAGATTACATTTAACCACACAATGTCAAAAGTTTGTGGTCTGTTCAAAGATCGAGTGTCACATCACAGTGCAGCAAAAGCAGCCAGAGAGGAAAAACAAAAATAAAAACAAAAAAATAAAAAAATAAAAAAATAAAAGCAACAAAACAAGGATCATTAGGAAGATGACCTAGACTTGTAAAGATTGGCATAAAGAAGTTACATTTACCCTATATGCTTATCAAACATTGACCAAGACCTTCGCTGGGGGTAATGTCTTAGCTTGTGGAATAAAAGCATTTTGTCTACTGGAATCGACATTTTTTTTTTAGTCTTGTCAGAACTGAAGTTGGAAGAATGGATTTAATCCCGATAGGATCAGTTGAATTTGAAAAGAAAATGTTAAAAGTTGTCTGTCACTGATAAACCATAAAAGTAACATATTTTAATCCCATATTTAGTATGCTTTTTGATGATTTAGCCCTTGATTTTATATAAAAGGTGCTTGCAATCCTTTCTTTTCATGTCATATACTTAGGAAAGCACCCAAGGATAAAAAGAACACAAAACGGGCTTAAAACAGAGTAATTGGGCCTTAGCAAGAAATCAACACGGCCTGGCCCAAATCCCACATGACCGTGCCTCATCAATTGCCTAGAGCACGGCCTCAACTACGTCACACACGGCCGTGCATCATCCATTTCCCACACGAATGTGCCTGGTGATCTACATGGCCGTGTCCCAATCGACAAACCTGAAGCACAGCCTGAATCTTAACTTACACGGCCATGCCCCAATCGACAGAATCAAGACACGACCTGAAGATGATTTACACGGGCGTGTACCATGGCTGTGCCCCTGGCACGGGAAAGAGTAATTTCACTCGGATTTGGATGCTTGGAGGAAAGGAAACACATTCCTAAGTCTACTTAAACATTCTAGGAGGAATTCTACTTGAATTAGGATACTTAGGAGCCAAGTAAAGCATCCCAAAGCCTATATAAACAACCCAAGGCAGACATTGAAAAGGGGCTTTTGTAGAGGCTTTTGCTGAAGCTTTCATCTTTTAGGGAGTCACTTGAAGATAGCCAGTTGATCCATCTCAAGAAGCCAGAGTTCTATTCAAGACTGGGATCTCCTCTTCAATTCCTTCAGGGGGTTTTAGGGATTTCTTATGTTTTGTTTTATCTTTTCTCTTGAGATGTTTTTTTATTTAGTTATGAACTAAACCCCTCAGATACCTGAAGGGGATGAAACCTATGATGAATTTTATTATTTTATTTCTAAATTATATGATAAGTACTTAGTTTGTTCTTAATTATGTTGCTTAATTTAATCTGATATGCTTAGGTGGAGGAAGAATAGACCCTGCCTAATAGTAGATCTAACATAATAGAGCGGAGTTGATCGGGCGCCTAGAGATAGGGTTACGAGATTTTGTCGGATTAGGGTGAAACCTAATATGGGAATCCATTGATTGATTTACTACTTCCTTAGGGGGTTATTATAAGAGAACTAGAGTTCCACTAATTAACCTAAGGTTAGACGTTATCCGCCTGGAGAGAGGGTTTAATATAGGTTAGGGAGTCTCACGGATCAAGCTAAGTAAACAAATCATATGGTTTGGGGAATAAATAATAAGTGAAGTCATAGGTGGATTCTTCCTGAGGGTATCGTCTTCATCAACTCAGTTTTCCTAAAGTCTTTCTCCAATTCATTCTTTTGTCTTTGCATCTAGTTTAGTTTTTAGATTATTAAACCAATCACTCTATATTTCAGGCTAAATAATAGAAAGAAAGTGAGTAGTAGTACTTTTAGGTTCCCTTGGGTTCGATAAGATATTCTTGCCTAAACTATACTATTGTTCGATAGGTGCACTTGCTTCTATCGTTGTCATAGTTAGTGTATAGGTTTGATCATTCTTTTTATAAATTTTAAAACTCGACTGTTTGACACGATCAAGTTTTTGGCACCGTTGCCGGGGAGCATCTAAAATATTAAGAAAGCTCTATTTCTATTACTTTAGCCATTATTTTTATTTTTAAAATTTTCTTATATACATATATTTTTGTTTTTCTAAATTTTTTTCTTTCTTTTCATAGCAGGTACCTCTAGTTTATGACTAGAAGGAACCCGAGAGGACCATTAGCATAGAAAGTGACATTGAAGCTACCGCTCGCAGAAATCGCAGAGAAATTAGACGAGCTCTAGACTACCAAAGAGAAAAACAACAGGATAGATCCAATCCTACTGAAGGGATGGACGAAAACAATCCACCGCCAAATGTGCAAGAACAGAACGCTCTGCGTACTATGTATGATTATGCTAAACCTAATTTGACAGGAGCAGAATCTAGTATTGTTTTGCCCGCTATAGCTGCTAATAATTTTGAATTAAAGCCTAACACAATACAAATGATTCAACAGTTTCTTCAATTTGATGGTTTGCACGATGAAGATCCAAGCACTCATATATCTAATTTTTTAGAATTCTGTGATACTTTCAAAATAAATGGCGTTTCTGACGATGCCATACGTCTTCGATTATTTCCTTTTTCATTAAGGAATAAAGCAAAGCATTGGTTGAACTCGTTACCATGAGGGTCAATCACCACATGGGATCAAATGACCGAAAAATTTCTTTTAAAATATTTTCCACCAGCCAAAATGGCTAAATTTAGGAATGACATATCTTTTTTTGTGCAGAATGAAGCAGAAACATTATATGATGCATGGGAAAGATACAAGGATCTCCTAAGGAGATGCCCACACCACGGATTACCTTTTTGGCTTCAAGTCTAAACTTTTTACAATGGTGTGAATTCTCCAGCTAGGCAAATGATTGATTCATCAGCCGGTGGAACTCTGAACAACAAAACTCCTAAAGCGGCTTACGATTTTATTGAGGAGATGTCGTTAAACACCTATCAATGGCAAATTACAAGAGCTAAATCGACAAAATCAGCCGGAGTTTTTAACATAGACACAGTGACAATGCTGTCAACGCAGGTGGAGTTAATGAACAAAAAGCTTGATAACTTATGTTCTTCGCAGGTACACCAAGTCATGCAATGCGAAGCAAGTGGAAATGTGGCGAATTTTGAGTACCCACCCTACCAACCGGGTGTAGACAACGAGCAGACAAACTATATAGGTAATAATTTTGATCTAATAATAATCCTTATGGTAACACTTATAATGCAGGTTGGAGGAACCACCCAAATTTTTCGTGGGGAGGACAAGGAAATCAAGGAAATCAAAGATAGCAAACTCTTCAAATTACAAAAATTAGCCCTATCCACAAGAAAAGACATCAAACCTTGAAGAGATGCTGACAAAATTCATGGCAGCTATAGATTCTCGTCTCCAAATTACGGAAGCAACACTTGATAAACAGCAAATCTCACTCAAGGGAATCAAGACTCAGGTGGGAGAGCACATTATGTCAGTTGGAATACTTACTGAAATAGTATGTGAAATAAGGACGAAAATTTTTTCCAAAGACACAGAGCAAGTAAGGGCAGTCACACTAAGGAGTGGCAAAGAGCTAGTTGAACCAAAAAGAAAGACACCACATGACGTTATCAAGAAAAAAAGTGTAGAAGTTGAGAACGACAATACATTGCCTAAAGAGAATAGAACACAAATTCCATATCCAGAAAAATTTAAGAAAGAAAATCTGGATGCTCAATACGGTAAGTTCCTTGAACTCTTTAAACAAATACATATTAACTTACCTTTTGTTGAAGCTATTTCCCAGATGCCAAAGTATGCAAAATTCTTAAAGGAACTTCTCATAAACAAAAGGAAGCTTGAGGAAGTATGAAAGGTGGAGCTTAATGAAGAGTGTTCAGCCCTTCTCCAAAATAGACTACCATGGAAGTTAAAAGGTCCAGGGAGTTTCACTATTCCTTACTTAATTGGTAGTTTAAACATCATGAAAGCATTAGCAGACCTAGGCATTAGTATCATCTTAATGCCTTACCAATTGTTTAAACGGCTAGATCTTGGGGAACCAAAACCCACTAGGATGAGTATTCAATTAGCTGATAGATCTATTAAATATCATTTTTGCTTTTGAAAAATTTAGACAATATCTAATATTATTGAAAGTTGTTGTTTACACTGACCATTCAGCTCTTCGTTATCTTTTAACCAAACCTGATGCAAAACCTAGACTCATACGATGGATTTTACTCTTACAGGAATTTGACTTGGAAATACAGGATAAGAAGGGAGCTGAGAATCTTACGGTAGATCACCTCTCAAGACTCGAAAATCCACACACCAAAAAGCTTGATGAACATGAAATAAATGATTCATTTCCCGAAGAAGAACTCTTTTCTTTAACGCATTGTGAAGTACCATGGTTTGCAAATATTGTGAATTATTTAGCAGCTAACGTCTTGCCAAGAAAATTAACACATCACCAAAAGAAGCGATTCTTTGCTAATGTGAAAAATTATTTTTGGGAAGATCCTTTCTTTTCGTATATATGCAGATCGTAATTCAAGATGCATTACAAAGATGAAGCAAGCAAAATCTCGAACATTGTCATTCAGGACCATCAAGAGGACATTATAGTGGTATTAAGACAGCACACAAAATACTCAAATCAGGTTATTACTGGCCTACTCTAGTTAAAGATGCCAACAGGCATGTTACCTCGTGTGATAAATGCCAAAGATCAGGTAATATTTCTAAACGTGATGAAATGCCTCAAACATATATGTTGTCATGTGAAATATTTGATATATGGGATATTGATTTTATGGGACCATTCCCTAGCTCATTTGGAAATAAATACATCCTAGTATTAGTTGATTACATGTCAACATGGGTAGAAGCAGAAGCTTTACCTACCAATGATGCTAGGGTAGTAGTTAAATTTCTTAAGAAACTATTCTCCCGATTCGGGACACCTAGAGCAATCATTAGTGATAGGGGTACTCATTTTTGTAATACACAATTTGAAAAAGTTCTAAAGAAATATGGAGTATGCCATAGAACAGCCACCTCATATCATCCTCAAACTAAGAGTATGCCATAGAACAGCCACCTCATATCATCCTCAAACTAACGGGCAAGTTGAGGTAGCAAACCGAGAGCTTAAGCGCATCCTAAAAAAATGATTGAATCAAATAGAAAAGATTGGGTAGTTAAAGTAGATGATGCTTTATGGGCCTACAGAACAACATTCAAAACACCTCTAGGAACATCCCCATACAAACTTGTATACGAGAAAAGCTGTCATCTACCATTTGAGCTAGAACACAAAGCTTTTTGGGCATTTGAATACTGACCTCACAATTGCAGGAAAGAGAAGAATGATGCAGATGAACGAGTTGGATGAATAGAGATGAAGCCTATGAAAACTCAAAGCTGCATAAGGAAGCAAAAAAGCGACGCCACGATGCTCGTCTCAAGCGATCAAGATAATTCGAAGTAGGAGACCTGGTCCTACTATACAATTCAAGGCTTAAACTATTCCCGAGAAAACTGAAATCAAGATGGTCAGGCCCATTCATGATCAAAACAATCTTTCCATACGGCACCATTGAGGTAACTCATCCCACAAAAGGCACATTCAAGGTAAATGGTCACTGACTTAAAATTTATAATGGTGCAAATTCTGGAGATATGAGAGAGGAGCTTCTGCTCCACGAACCCTCCTTTAGAATCGAAAGCAGGGAAAGTCTAGCTTAAGACTATAAACAAGCACTCCTCGAGAGGCAACCCGAGTGCTAACACACTAACATTGACCTTGTCTTTCTAAAATTTTTCTAAAATGATCTAACAGAAATGCAGGACTGTTAACACAGCCTTGAACATGGGTGTGCCAACGACGTGTACAAAATAGGGACACACCACGGGCATGCCGGGATCAATGCACAAACAGGAATTTTTTTCAACAAACACGGGCGACGATATCAGACACCCCCGTGCCTTTCAACCGTACGAGGTTACTGGCTTGTCAAGCACGGGCTATACACGGCCGTGCCCTACCACCGTGTGAAGCTACTGACTTATTAACCACGGGTAGAACATAGTCGTGCCCCACGACCATGCGAACATACTGGCTTATCGAGCATGGGATACACACGCCCATTCGACCCAACCGTGTGAATCAACACACGGGAGTGGCAGCTTCAACATGGTCGTGGCAAATCCACCTGAACGCACCTAAAACCCAAAATTACGAAAAGCACGGCCAAATTGAAAATGACACAGGCGTGGCGATTGACCGTCTCCCAGCCCCTATATATAAATCTAACCATCATCCCCAATTTCAAACCCTAAAAATCTGAGTTTCTAAACCTTTTTCTCCCAATCTGGCTGCCCAACGGTCCCCTCCACCCAGAAACACCTCTCTTTACCATTTTCATCATAAAAACCACCCACAAACCTCGCACACGCCCGCAGGACCACCGTGCTAAAAAACCCCATGCCCTTACTAGGTCGTGCCCACACTGAAGAAATCACCACCACCGCCCAACCCAGCCAATGCAGAGGACCTCTGAGTCCTTTTCTTTCTACTTTATTAATTTTTTTTTTACTTTTATTGTTATTGTCACTTCTACTTTTATTTCTACCTTTATTTTTATTTTTACTTTGTTTATATTTTAATTGACTGTTTAAAGACTAAATAGTTTCATTAGAACTATTGATTTCCCCTTATAACTGGCTATCTAACCCCAAGTTTCAATAACAAAATCCATTCCCTAAAATCTATTTGATGACTTCACAGATTAAACAGATTAAATATATCACTCAAGGAACGAAAACATCACTTATACATAGACATCACATTCGTCCTGGAACATCCTCCAAGGATTTTATCCATAATTTAGGAAGTGCAACTCTATCCCTCTCTTTTGATCTTATACTAATTGTTATTTATCTATCTTTATACATTGAGGATAATGTACATCTTAAGTGTGGGGGTAATAGTGCCTAACTTTTTGCATAATTCTCAAAACCCTAAATTTTAGTCTTGTTCTTAAGTATTTTTTTTCTCATATTACTAATTAGGATGAAATTTCTAATGATTTATGATTATTATTGATATGTCTTTGAATAAGTCATAGTTAATTGTGCATTGATGATTAAATTTGAAGGATACTAGAGAATCGAGCATGATAAGTCTACTTTCTAAAAATTAAAATTGATAGGTTGTTGAACCGAATTTGAGTATCACCCTGAAGTTCAAAATTTATAAGGATTGCTGTCAAAACACCAATAATTTTTGTGAGATTTTGAGCCTTATAGATCATATACCCTTTTTTCGTGCTCACTTTATTGATTATGAGTGTGTCAACTTTGAATTGTTATTCTAGATCTTGCCTCGTTTATGCATGTCAAGACCACATTAATGATTTGATATACTGAGATGATAAAAGCACCTAGGTTTTAACCCATTCACTCCACTAAAAAGCCTACCTACATAAATAACCCCTAGTGAACCCCGTTGAATCTTAACAACCTTTTTATTGACTCACCCACTAATATTAACCCAAAATCCCTTTGTATTTGTTATCAACATTCCTTTGACTACCCCTCTATCTAGAATTGATTTGATCAGTTGTCGAATCAAGTTATTTCAATTATCAAAGTTCCTTCTATTAAGTTTTTCTTAGTTTGTTCTTAGAAAAAAATCCAAGTTTATTCAATATTAGCAGTAAAAAAAGAAGCTTAGAGCATTTAAAACTCCAATTGTTGAAGAAAAAGCTCGTATTAAAGTATTATCAAATTTCAAGTGATGAAAATACTCTTTATTATAGAGTTATTATCAATAGTAAGTATTATTAGTTTTCATTCGATGTAAATATTCACATTCAGTTCATTGTTTTTAGATTAGGTAATTTGTCAAGTCAGTCTCAATTCAAACTCTCTAATTTATCCTTTATCCACACCTTTTAACCCTAGCCCCGTTACAACCATGATAAAGACCTTTTGATCTGTGTATCATTTCATATACAGTGGTGGAGATTTGATTTTCAGGCAAGCCTATGGGATTAACTTTTCAGGTTCGACTTATGAGTGCTTATTCTTGAACCTTAAACACTTTGAGTGATTGGAGTGAATCTTTAGTGAGGATGTCAGTTCTTGTCGATTTTGAATCAAAGGTAATTATTTAGATAAGGGGAGACACCTATGTTTTCGTACTACAAAGGTATGATTTATCTTGATTGAATCTTTAGGGTACTTTGAGTTGAATTATCCATGTATAAATTATCTATGAATTATGATGAGACATTGTCGATAAGAATTATGAATTATGGAAATTTCATTTTAATGGTAAGTTGAGAATTTTGCTTGAGGACAAGCAAAAGCTTAAGTGTGGGGGTATTTGATAAAACATAAAAGTAACATATTTTAATCCTACATTTAGTATGCTTTTTGATGATTTAGCCATTGATTTTATATAAAAGGTGCTTGTAATCCTTTCTTTTCATGTCATATACTCAGAAAAGCACCCGAGGATAAAAAGAACACAAAACGGGCTTAAAGCGGAGTAATTGGGCCTTAGCAAGAAATCAACACGGCCTGGCCCAAATCCCACACAACCATGCCTCACCGATTGCCTAGAGCACGACCTCAACTCTGTCACACGATGGCGTGCATCATCTATTTCCCACACGGACCTGCCTGGTGATCTACATGGCCGTGTCCCAATCGACAGACCTAAAACATGGCCTGAATCTCGACTTACATGGTCATGCCCGAATCGACAAAATCGAGACACAGCCTGAAGACGATTTACATGGGCGTGTACCATGGTCGTTCCTCGCCACAGAAAAGAGTAATTTCACTTGGATTTGAATGCTTGGAGGCAAAGAAACACATTCCTAAGTCTACTTAAACATCCTAGGAGGAATTTTACTTGAATTAGGATACTTAGGAGCCATGTAAAGCATCCCAAAGCCTATATAAACAACCCAAGGCAGACATTGAAAAGGGGGCTTTTGCAGAGGCTTTTGCTAAAGCTTTCATCTTTTAGGAAGTCACTTGAAGATAGCTAGTTGATCCATCTCAAGAAGTCGGAGTTCTATTCAAGATGGAGAATCTCCTCTTCAATTCCTTCAGGGGGTTTTAGGGATTTCTTATGTTTTGTTTTATCTTTTCTCTTGAGATGTTTTTTTATTTAGTTATGAACTAAACCCCTCAGATACCTAAAGGGATGAAACCTATGATGGATTTTGTTATTTGATTTCTAAATTATATGATAAGTACTTAGTTTGTTCTTAATTATGTTGCTTAATTTAATCTGATGTGCTTAGGTGGAGGAGGAATAGACCCTGCCTAAGAGTAGATCTAGCATAATTGAGCGGAGTTGATCGGGCGCCTAGAGATAGGGTTACTAGATTTTGCCAAATTAAGGTGAAACCTCATATGGAAATCCATTGATCGATTTACTACTTCTTTAGGGGGTTATTATAAGAGAACAAGAGTTCCACTATTTAACCTAAGGTTAGATGTTATTCGCCTCGAGAGAGGGTTTAATATAGGTTAGGGAGTCTCACGGATCAATCTAAGTAAAGAAATCACATGGTTTGGGGAATAAATAATAAGCGAAGTCATAGGTGGATTCTTCCTGAGGGTATTGTCTTCATCAACTGAGTTTTCCTAAAGCCTTTCTCCAATTCATTCTTTTGTCTTTGCATCTAGTTTAGTTTTTAGATTAATAAACCAATCACTCCATATTTCAGGCTAAATAATAGAAAGAAAGTGAGTAGTAGTACTTTTAGGTTCCCTTGGGTTCGATAAGATTCTTACCTAAACTATACTACTGTTTGATAGGTGCACTTGCCTCTATCATTGTCATAGTTTGTCTACAGGTTCGATCATTCTTTTTATAAATTTTAAAACTCGACTGTTTGACACGATCAGTCACAGTCAGATGATGCAAGCTTACAACAAAAAAGGTTCGCCCTAGAAAATTTCATGATAAGGCTTTGAAGAAGATTTTTCCCATGCAAAAGAGACTACGGAAGAAAGTGGATGCCAAGCTGGGAAGGACCTTACGCAGCAAAGAAGGCCTGTTTGGGGAAGCATGGGTTTTGATCGAAATGGATGACAAGGACCTACCCAATCCGGTGAATTCAGATTTAATAAAAAGTTTTCCAAAAAAAACACAAAAAAGGAAAAGAAATAAAAAAGAAGAAAAATGAGAGGCCAATGTGAAAACTTACAAAGGGCGCTTTGAGACCGAAGGGGATTTGAGTTGAAAACTCGAAAAAGGAGGCTCAAATTTTGATCAAAAGTGGGGCATACAGCAGTCTTGCTATGCCTGAATTAACAATGAAGAAGTATGCTACGTTTTGGGGCATCGACAAAGTACTATGGATCCTCTAATCATATATTAAGCTCAAAATGGTCCCAAAGAAGTTTGTACAGAGAAGCTCAAGTTGCGATATCTGGGGCATCTAGTTTTCCATCTTACCCATTTTGAATTTGCTATCTTTGATTACCTTATTCTTTTCAGGATACGCCTCCAATAATTTCTTTCTTGATTGCATTTGCTATATTTTCTTAACTTATTGGTTTCGAGCTATGCTCTTAATTAATTTCCTTTTAGTCCATTGTTATGATATTTTTCAAGCATTTTGCATTGAAATAATGATTAGTGGGCTAATAATACTTTCATAAAAGGAGTTTCGCATATTACTTTGGAAGCTTCTAAATAATACAAGAACCTGAAATAGGACTTTTGTTTAAAACTCACCAAGTTTAAGAAAGAGTCTAAACTTAGACTATCTCTTCGGATATTTGTCAAAAATGGTGGTTGAACAAAATGACATGATATTGCGTCGGTGATACAATCTTGACGAAAATGGGCAATGTTAACCCAAGTGTAAAAGGGGGATCATTCGCGAGAAAAAATGATAGTCTGCATCTATGCAAATATCATGCATACATATTTGGTTAGGTCACCTGGGGAGCGCGATCAGTTGATTGAATAAGTTACAGTCCTCTACTCCTGATTTGCGTTGATATGGATGGAAAATGATACAAGTCCTGTACCCTTAAATAGAATAAGATGGATTGAAGAATAAACAAATCCTACATTTTAAAGTTGCAGTGGGATGGATTGGAAGAGATTCAGATCCTATACAACTAAGTCACAATAAGATGAACCCTAAAGTTACAATGGGGCAAATCTGTTGAGCAAGATATAATTGTTTTCTTAGATTTTTGTTGAGAATACCAGCTGAACAAGATGATAGCATAATACGTCAGTGATAAAGCCCTGATAAACAATGAGCGATGACACCTTAAACATTTAAAAAAGGCCATTCTCATAACATTCTGCATTCATGAAAATGTCATCCATAATACATTTAATTAGGAGCATTAGATTAACTCTGATCATTGCATCCTAACCATCTTGCATAAGCATAAACACATAAAATTGATTTTACAGGATAGGTCCCCTAGAGGACGGTGTCGTAACATCAATGAATTCCCAAATATTATCTTCCTAAGTTTACAGTGAAGCAGATCGAAAATACCAGTCTGGCATCCCTAATTTTGTAGTGGAGTAGATTGAAGATAGTAGATCTTATCTTCCTAAGATTTTAGGGAAGCAGATCGAAAATACCAGTCTGGCATCCCTGAGTTTGCAGTGGAGCAGATTGAAGATAGCAGATTTGGCCTTCCTGAGTTTACACTGAGGCGGATCGAAGATACCAGTCTAGCCTCTCTGAGTTTGTAGTGGAGCAGATTGAAGATAGCAAATCTTGTCTTCCTGAGTTTGCAGCGAAGCAGATCGAAGATACCAGTCTGGTATCCTTGAGTTTGCAGTGGAGCAGATTAAAGATAGCAGATCTTGTCTTTCTGAGTTTGCAGCGAAGCGTATCGAAAATACCAGTCTGGCATCCCTAAGTTTGTAGTGGAGCAGATTAAAGATAGCATATTTGGTCTTCCTGAGTTTACAGCGAAGCGGATCGAAGATACCAGTCTGGCATCCCTGAGTTTGCAGTGGAGTAGATTAAAGATAGCAGATCTTGTCTTTCTGAGTTTACAGCGAAGCGGATTGAAGATACCAGTCTGGCATCCCTGAGTTTGCAGTGGAGCAGGTTGATCATAGCAGATCCTGTCTTCCTGAGATTGCAGTGAAGCGGATCGAAGATACCAATCTAGCATCCCTGAGTTTGTAGTGGAGCAGATTGAAGATAGCAGATCTTGTCTTCCTGAGTTTGCAGTGAAGCAGATCAAAAATAGTAGTCCGGCATTCCTGAGGTAGCAAGGAAGCAGACTGAATATTGTAGATCTTATCTCCCTAAAGCGATAGTAGAGCAGATCGAATTTGGCAAATCTTATCTCCATGTATTGGCAATGGAGCAGATTTAAGCCACCAGCCTTATCTCCCTGAAGCTGCAGTGGAGCAGGTTGAAGATTGTAGTCTTATCTTCCTGAGGTAGCAATAAAGCAGATTGAAGATTATAGATCTTATTTCCTCGAAGTTCCAACAGAGTAGGTTGAAATTACAAATCCCCCTCCCTGATATTACATTGAGGATCAATCCTTATTTCCTTGAAGTTTTAGTAGAGAAGATTGAAACTACGAATCTCTTCTCCCTCGATTCATATTTCCTCGAAGTTCCAGTGAAAAAGATTGAAGCTACAAATCTTTTTTCCCTGAAATCACATTGGAGCCACATTTTTATGAAGTTCCGGCGGAGAAGATCGAAGCTACAAATCTCTTCTCCTTGAAATTTTAATTGGAACAAGTTGAGACATCAATTCCCAGACACTGTAGGATGGAATGAGGCACCAAGAAGTCAATATTTGACGAGACCGGGCAAGATTGACCCTTCTTATAAGTCTTTGCTCCATTCTCGTTACACGACAAAGAGAAAAGAGGGGCAGCTCTAGCAGGCCCAATCTGACCGGGCCCACACCATAACCATAAAATAAAACATAAAATAAAATTAAATAAAATTAAAGTCCATGTCCATTACAAATTTAAAACCCAAATCAGCCTACCCAATTGCACTAAACCCAAACCCGAAACAGGCCCAAAAACCCAATTCTAAAACTGGCCCAAATGGCCCAAATAGTTTCAGCAGACAGAAACCCTAAGGGTTCCAGAAGCAATTTTGCACCGCGTGCGTGCCTCCACGCACGTCACCACGCGCACGCCACGCGCTTGCTCCTCCATGTCGTCCCGCCTCCATACAATGCCACACACGCCCGTACCTGCACAAAGAAAGGACAAACGACAACAATTCAAAAGGAAAAATGATTGTATTTATTTAGATTATTCTTTTTTCGAATTCGGTTATAAAAAATCGAGGCAAAAATACTATAAAGGGTACACGATTTTCAATTACAAAAAAGCATACCAAAGTAGAGATATTTTTAGTTTTTAGTCTATTTTTACTTCAAATGTCATGCATGCACTGAGAATAGAATGAAAATAAAAACTTTTACCTCTTCGTGACGATTGGAGTCCCGAATACGAAACGTTTCTGCTTGTTCTTCGATTTTAGTGGGGGATTTGAGTATTCGGTGTTGTAGATTTGTGTTTAGGGCTTATAAAAGAGTTTAAATCAGTGTCTTTTGGGGTATCTGACCACTACACATGACGGCAGACGATGGCAGAGTACAATGGCCCGATGACCGGAGCTCAGCCGAACCTTGGCCGGTGCTCGGAGGGTAGAGGTTTTTTTCAGAGAGTTTAAATTTTTTTTTTGAAGAAAGAATGTTTAAAATGAATTTTTTGGTCCTTTTTTAGTATTTATTACCCCTCGGTGCGACGTCGTTTTGGTATGGTCTGTTAATGACCAAAACAGTGTTGCTTAAAGGCCATACCCGCGCAAGTGACCCGACCTGGTGAGGATTCGCGCGTTTTTGATTATTGGTATATTTGCGCAACAAGCCCTTCCGCTTTTGTGGCAGGGTCCTGCATTTTTCTTTATTTTGTAATTTGGCCCCTTGATTTTTACTTCTAATTCATTTGGGTTTGTACTAAAACGACGCGTTTTGAGGGTTCGAGGTAATTGCCCATTTAGCTCCTGTTCTTTGCGCGCGCATTCCATTTAGGTCCCCTCATTTTTTTAATTTTCTTCATTTAGACTCCAAATTTTGTTTCACTTCTAAAATAGCCCTTAATTTGTTTTAACTTGCTTGTTTGTTATTTATTTGTCTTATTATTATAGTTTATTTTAAAAATAATTCTATGTTATTTATTGCACCATTTTCATTTTAATTTCTTTTATGTATATTATTTACATTAAATTTATATATTATTTACTTTGAACGTTCATACATATATTAGTTAGTTTAAATTATTTCATGTATTACCTATGCTAAGTTTTTATGTATTAGTCATTTTAAAATTGTTCTATAGTTATTAATGTCAAGATCTTGCATTCTATTTTTATTATTAAGATATATATATATATATATATATATATATATATATGTATGTATGTATGTATGTATTATTCATGGAAAACTCCTTTTATATATTATTAAATTAAGATTAAGTGTTAGTTTAAGTTGATTTTTTTATTATTAACCATTTTGAAATATTTTATATATTATCTTGTTTTAAATTCGTTTCTTAAACTTTTTAAATTACTTTATATTATTGCTATTATGTGATTTGTATTTCTTAATTATTGGTTGGTTGTAGTGATGCACTAGTGTAACATTTGATGTAGATTAATATCTTGCTTTATATATTATTATTCCATTGTATTTCATAAAAAAATTTTGTGTTTTAATGTCATTTCAGTTTTAAAATTATTTTACTCAAAGTTTTTTTCAATAAGGCAATGCTCGTGTTTAGACACTTTGAGAAAATCGTGCCCTAACTCACTGAGTTTCGATTTTTCTCGTTAAATCCTGGCGACCGAGTACCCTTTTCTCTTTTAAATCAAAATGCATAAGTTTTTAAACAAAAAACTTATTCTCGGAATTTGAGACATTGCGTCTTAACTCACTGGATATGACGTTTTATCGTCTCGAGGTAAGAATTTCCAAAAACAAAGGCAATATTCGTATTCGGGAATTTTTAGAAATTGTGCCCTAACTTATTGGGTTCCAATTTTTTTCATAAAGCCCAAATAACCGAATATCCTTTTCAAACTTTATTACACGGGTTTTAAAAATCAAAAGATAAGTTCAGTTTCAAGAATATAAGTTGTTATACCCTAACTTACTGGGTATGATATTTTATTTCTTCGAAATAAGAGTGTTTTGGCATCCAACATGATTTTTTTCAAATGAATTTCAAGCAAACGGATTGTAATCTAGAATCTTTTCAAATTTTCGGCATTAAGACATTAAATAATCAATTAGGTACCAATTTTGGGCGTTGCGAGGGTGCTAATCCTTCCTCGTGCGTAATCGACTCCCAAACCCGTTTTTCTTGGAATTCGTAGACTAAAATTAATTTCTTTTAAATATAATAAAATGTTTTATAGGTGATCCGATCACACTTAAATAAAAAAGATTGGTGGCGACTCCATTTTCGTTTTCAAAGTCGACCCCGTTTTCCAACACAAAAAAAATGGTTTCGACAGCCTTCATCATTGTGAAGGTTGAGAACATGGAATCATGGCAATTTTTCTTAACGAAGTTGCAGAGGCATTGTAACACCCTGATACTTGACTCGATCGTCGGGTCTGAGCTACAGGATGCTATATTCATTGCCGGAGCAACTTCAAATAATTACATTCAATTTTGAACCATTAAACATTCAAATATGAGTAATACACATGTATAGTATGATATGTAATCATTTTTGGGTCTTATACGAGCTTACAAAAGCTCTATTACTAACTCGAGGTCAAATTAGGACCAAATCATAAAAAATTAAAATGTTGGGTTGATGTCACGACTTCAGGGATTCCTCGTCATGATGTAACTCATTGACTAGGTCTCATAGCGACATTGAGAGTATGCTGTTGCAACACGACTCTTTGTTTTGAAAACGGCCAAAATGGCACCAACTTGTATCACCTAGTAATTCGTTTCCATCAACACCAACTTCAATTTCAACCAAAATATCATTTCCAATATACATTTCCAACATATTCCATCATTCATATATTCATTTGTAATTCATATTTATATATACCATGTTTGACACCTATGCAATTTCAAAACATTATCAAATTGACATACACATTTGAGTATGATCACAAGTAGTTCATATGCTCATATAAAGAATTTAATTGTCAAATTCACCCACACAATCCAACCATTTGACTATTTCTAATTCACTAATCTAAATTCTAACATGACATATAATATAATATGCAAAAACTAAAACAAACAAAAAGAGACTATACAAACATTATTGAGTCAAAGATCGCCTCTTGGATGTTAGAATCACTTCTCGTGACCTCAAGATGAACCTAAACTTGGGCACGAAAAAATAAACCATACGTTGAGCAATAATGTTTAGTGGTATTTTCATGATTTAAATCAATATAATACGAATTCAAACAATTGCATATATTCAACCTCAAATTCTAATATCAATCAATTCATACACAATTCATGTTAATCCTTAATCATATATCAACATATATATGCCATAAAGAATACCAACTATGTCAAATAGATCAATTATACATTGCCTCAATTAAGAAACTATATGAGTATATCATACCAATGCCATTAGTGTTTATATTTCCTTTCAATATAACACATTCAATCATATTTGTTTTTCATTTTTGAATCGAATCATTTCATTTGTTAACTTTCCAAATCGGCCATCAGGCTTGTTTAATTGGTTCGTATGGTATTTCACATGCTTTTGGTAATCATATATCGTATATATGCACCTGTAGTACAATTTCATAACATTGAATCATTTCGAGTATTATTTAACCAATTCACAATTTATATGCCCTATTAATATGAATTAGACCCGAACAGATACACAGATCCCAACCAACACACTAATTTGGCATCTAGTGCCTCAATAAAACTTCTGAAAAATATAGATTGGGCCTGGTGCTTATCGGTATAACAGAAGTAAAAGTTGTGTCCAACACTCATCGAAACATTTGAAGGAAAATGCGCCCATCGTTTATCGACATATAGTTGAAGTAACCTGAACTCTATCAATCTTATGGCATGCCAACTATATATAATTCTTCCCGAGTAGTTAATAGGGTTATCAATTATCTATTTTCATCATATAGTTCAATTCACCATCAATTCATCATATAACATAGCATGTTTTAACACAATTCCAAACCAATATCATATATCTTTAGGTCATACTATTTTCAATTCTATTCAATTTAGTCATTTATCTCGATATTCAATCTCAATTATAACAATTCAACTCAAATAACCACCTCAATGCCACATTATGCAAAATATCACAAATATGCAATAAGTAAATTGATCCCGAATTATAGAAATACAAAACAAGTTCTTGCGTCACTCATCGTTGGCTCTCGCATTTCCTTTCCCTCTTGACGGCCTAGCATAGTCTTTTACTAAGAATAACAATTCAATAAATAAGCAACATTAAACTCCATTCAGTTCACATTCAATTACAAAACCAAACATATTTTTGCAATTTATTCAATTTAGTCCCTAAACTCGGACAATCATAACTTTCAATCTAGAGCTTTGGATTAAAACTAGATTTCACATATACTCATTAGGGACATTTTACTTTCTATTCCTACCCAAATTTCATAATAATTTTTTATTTTATTCAATTTAATACCTAATGTACGAAACTGGCAATTAAGCTATACAATTTAGTCCTTTTCATAAACTAAGTTTAATTTCTGTTAGTTTCACACCTAATTCTTCAAGAATCAACAATGACAACTTTCTAAAACTTTAACAATTTTGCAAATTAGTACATAGGCTAGTAAATTAAGCTCCCATGATTCAATTTTCATAATAATCAAATAAAAATGGTTAGGGACGTACTTGAAATTAGATCATTTAATGTTCCCTAAAGCTTTTCCTTTTATTTTCTTTCTTTGATTTGATGTTGGGGAAGAAGAGGAAGATTTTTCATCTTTCTTCCCACATTTGATAAACTGAAATATGAACATAGTTTAATCCCATATTTAGCATACTTTTAGATGATTATTCCCTTTAATTATGGAAATAGGTGCTTCTAATCCTTTGTTTTCATGTTTTATACTTAGGAGAGCACCGGAGGATGAAAAGAACGAATAACGGGCCGAAACTAGAGAAAATGGGCCAAAATACAAAATCCACATGGCCTGGGCCCAAGACCACACGACCGTGCCTCTTAAGAAGAGCCGAACACGGCCTGGACCCTAAAATGTACGGCCGTGCCTCATCAACAGACCCAAACACAGCCTGGCCTCGAATCACAAGGGCATGTGCCATGGGCGTGACCCTACCACAGGAAAGAAGAGTTCTATTTGGATTAGGATACTCTCGGGCCAAGTAAGGCATCTCGAAGCCTATATAAACACCCTATGAGGCAACTAAAAAGGGGGTTCGACGGAAGCCTTCTCTTAGGGCTTTTCGGGCGTTTAGCTAGGCCAAGGAGTCCGAGAGAAGCTGAATACAGGGATTTACTCGAAGAAAGCCAGTTGATTCATCTCAAGAAGTCGAAATCTTATTCAAGACTGAGGACTTCTCCTTCAATTCCTTTAGGGGGTTTTAAGGTTTTCTTTATGTTTTGTTTTATATTTTCTTCTGAGATGTTTTCTTTTATAATTATGAACTAAACCCTCAGATATTTGAGGGGGATGAAACCTAAGACGGATCTTGTTATTGTTATCTGAGTTGTATGATAAATACTTAATTTGTTCTTAACTATGTGTTCTTAATTCTTGTTTTGGTAATTCTGGGAAATTAATTCAAGTATTAATGTGCTTATATGGTGGAGCAAAAGTCCCTACCTAAGAGTAGATCTAGCATAGTTAAGCGGAGTTAAATGCAACCCTAGAAATAGGATGACATAAATTTGATGGATTAGGGTCAAACCTAATATGGGAGTCCATAGATCGAGTTAATGCAATTCTAGGGGTTTTAATTAGAAAGAAATTTCAATTAATCAACCTAGGATTAGATGTTAGTAGCCTCGAAAGAGGTATTAATATAACTTAGGGAATCCTACAGATCAAGTCAAGTGAATAAATAAATCTGTTCGAGTTAGATAACAAAGTGAAGTCTAGGTGGATTCTTCCCGGGTATTGTCTAAATCAATCGTTTTCCTCAAGTCTTTCCCCAATTCCTTTTTTGTCTTTGCATTTTAGCTTAGTAGTTAGTTAATTCTAGATTAGATAACAAATCCCTTAAATCTTAGGCTAAATAATAAAAAGAAAGTTAGTATTAGTGCTTTTGGTTCCTTTGGGTTTGACAATCCGGTCTTGCCACTAAACTATACTATTGTTTGATAGGTGCTTGCCTCCATCGTTGTCTTAGTTAGTTTCCAGGTTCGATCATTTTTTTATAAATTTTTAAGACTCTAACACATGATCGCTATAAATCAGAGTTTTAAAATTTATAAAGACAATGATCGAACACGAAACTAGCTCGATAACGATTAAAGGCAAGTGTACCTATCGAAACAAGAGTATAGCTTAGGCAAGACCGGATTGTCGAACCTAAAGGAACTAAAAGTACTAATACGGAACTAAAAGTACTAATACTAACTTTCTTTTATTATTTAGCCTTAAAAATGTAGTGAAGTTGCTTTAAACCAAATTAAACTAAAAACTACTACTCTGAAGACGCAAAGACAAAAGAGTGAATTGCGAAATAACTTTAGGAAAAACTCAGTTGATCACGATGATACCCTCATGACCGCTGAATCATATGATTTTTTTACTTAACTTAATCCGTAAGACTCCCTAACCTATATTAAACACTCTCTCGAGGAGAATAACGTCTAACCCTAGGTTAATTAGTGGAACTCTCGTTCTCTTATAATAACCCCCTAGAATAGCAGTAAATCGATCAATGGACTCCCATATTAGGTTTCACCCTAATCCGGCAAAATCTTGTCACCCTATCTCTAGGCGTGCGATCAACTCCGCTTAATTATGCTAGATCTACTCTTAGGAAGGGTCTATTTCTCCTCTACCTAAGCACATCAAAATAGATTAAGAAACATAATTAAGAACAAACTAAGTACTTATCATATAAATCAAAAATCAAATAACAAGATTCATCTAGGTTTCATCCCCTTCAGGTATCTGAAGGGTTTAGTTCATAACAAAATAAGAAAACATCTCAAGAGAAAAGATAAAAAAAAAACATAAGAAATCCCTAAAACTCCGTGAAAGAATTGAAGGAGAGATCCTCCATCTTGAGTAGAACTCCGGCTTCTTGAGATGGATCAACTGGCTATCTTCGAGTAATTTCTGAATAAAAGCTCTGGCAGAAGGCTTCTGCCAAACTGCGACCCCCTAGAATAGCTGCCTTGGGTTGTTTATATAGGCATTGAGATGCTTTACTTGGCTTCTAAGTATCTCCTTCAAGTAGAATTACTATTTAGGTGTTTAAGTAGACTTAGGAGTATGTTTCTTTACCTTCAAGCATCCAATTTCGTGTGAAATTGCTCTTTCCCGCGGCAGGGGCACGCCCATGGCACACGCCCGTGTAAGTCGTGGCCAGGCCGTGTTTGGACTTGTCGATTGGGGCATGGCTGTAACACCCCAAACCCGGTCATCACACCATATCCGGATCTGGCATGTCACGGAGTGAAAATATCTTTTTTTTCTTTTTAAAATGAAAGTTTGCCGGTTAATTTTCTTAGGAACCCTTTTTAGAAATCCTTGCTTATAGTTTAATTATTGTTACAAATTTTTAGAAACCATTCAAGTTATCTTTGTTATCATATGTTGAGTGATGTTACCCGATGGCAACGCTTTAAAGAAAAATGAAGGAGTTATAGTTTTGAAAACATTGCGTTTTGCCGGTTAATTAGTAAAATCATTTATCCCACATAGTTAAAATAATAGCAAAGATGAAAATAACCAAAACAAATCTTAGCGGCCTTATTACATAACCCAAAACCAAAATTTAAAATTTAAATAGTAACTATAAGAATTCAAAGTCCAACGAACATGTATGGCCGCCTCGAGTCCTCCCGGCTCCATCTCCGTAATCTATTCACCTGCAAAATATAAGGGAAGGGGTGAGTCACCAAAACTCAGTGTGTAAATCTCCAACCCGATAGTGTATTCACTTACACAAGTTATCAGTAAAACATTCAAACTATGCAAAACATGCAACCCATAACCTAGCCATCCAAACACCTTTAACTACCCCGTGTGGTCAAAACCACTGGTGGTCAAAACCACTGGTGACCGTAGTGACAACATATCGGTGTGGTCAAAACCACTGATGACCGAAGTCACAAATCAAGTGATGGGGCCAACCTATCATGTGGTCAAAACCACTGATGAAAATCCTGTATATAATCTCGTGGTGCCAACCCAATGTGGTACCAAACCACTGGGACAAGTCACAAATTGGTATGTGGTCAAAACCATTGGTGGTCAAAACCACTGGGACTTAGTCACAAAATATAATATCAAGATGGAGCCAGCCTGTCATGTGGTCAAAACCACTAGTGACAGTCCAAAATAAATCATCCCCCTCCTCTCATCAAACCCATCATCATGTTCATAACATACATGCCATAGTATCAAATAATCATGCCAAATATCATATAACACAGCATCCAACGAATCATGATGATGTAAACTAAAGATCGCATAATAGGGGACTTACCCAGCATCTAAGCTTATGCCCACAAAACAAAGTCACTAATATCAAGGGTTATACAGTAACATAATAAGCATTATTAAACTAATAAAGTGTGTAAGCGTTTACACACCTGACTATACGCAAAATCCCGAAACTATGCGATTCTATGAGATCCCAAAACGTATGACCTTACTGCACCTACAATCGGCCAATGCCACCTTTTAGATTTAAAGCTATTCGGCTTATTCACAAATCCTGAAGGATGAATCGCACAAGGTTAATTCCTTACCTTAGTGTCGATTTGGTCTCCTACCAAATCCCGAAACCACACACTAAGCCCCCTTGCAATCGACCACACCCTTAATCGGTAACATATTATTAGAGAACTAAAGGCCATTCGACCGTACCATGAATCTGAAATCAAAAGAGTTTGACACCTTCTTACCTTATTCAACAGATTCGGCTTCTATGCACCAAAGATCGGCACACTCCAAATGAAAGGATCAGATTCGGCTCTTAATCCCAAAGATCCTAGGAGAAATCGGTTTCCAACAAGGGTTAGGAATCATGTCAACAAATACCGAAATTTGGCTTTTATCCCTATGTGAGTTGACAGAGAAAAGGGAAAGGAAATAATAGAAATTTGGCCAAGAACACTTACCCTCTTCAAATCTGATTAAAGAAGAACTCGAAGAAGATCCACTCTTGGTTGATATTCGGCCAAAATAACACTAGAATGAAGAAAGAGATTCGGCCAAGATGAATGAGAGGACTTTCGGCACAAAGGGGTTTGAAAGAGAGAAAAAAGTGAGTGTAAAGGGTTCGGCTATGGTGTTTTCGGCTTGAGCAAAATAGGAAGAAAAAGAGAGAGATGAGGGAGATGAAGATTTCGGCTAGGTACTTTGAGAGAAAAAGACAATAACACTAGTGAGTCTAGGGGGACATTCGGCTATACCAAATGCTCTCTAAAACTGATAGCCCCCTTTGCCCACAGTCCACTATTCGGCCAACTCTTTTAAGTGAGCCTGATACAATTTAAACTCCTCAATTTCCCTCATCTACATCCATTTGACTCCCTTTATCCTTATCCCGAAGAGTCCAATCTGAGCACTCCTCTCCTTGCTTGTGGCATGAAAAAGAATAAGCAGGAGTGCAATTCCTGCAGCTCGAACATAGGCACACTCTCTCTGCATGTGGCGTCACTCCTCTGACACCCTAGTGGTGCCTCCTTGCTAGTTCTTGTGTCAACCTTCCCAAATAAAATCTCTTAACCCCTCTCTCCCTTAGCTTCACTTCCTTAAATGCCAAAATAAAATTCTTAGCCCTAACTCAGGCCTAACCTAGGGTTATAATTAGACCCAAAAACATGTTAAATGAACATTATAATTAATTCATCACATGCAACACAAGCAAAACGCAGAACCCTATTTTAAGGATGTTACAGTTCTACCCCCTTAAAAATAATTTCGGCCTCGAAATTACCTGATCAGAAGAGTTGAGGGTATTACTGCCTCATCACATCCTCGGGTTCCCACGTGGCCTCCTCCGTACTATGGTTTCGCCATAACACCTTCACCAAGGGTACTGACTTCCTATGCAGAACTTTGACATCCCGATCTAAGATCTATACCGGCTCCTCCTCAAAAGACAAGTCTGAGCTCACATCAATCTCTGCAACTGGCACAACGTGTGATGGATCTGATCGGTAGCGCCTAAGCATCGAAACATGGAAGACGTCGTGAATCTGACTTAACTCTGCCGGTAACTCGAGCTGATAAGCTACCAGTCCTACTCGCTTCAACACTGTGTACGGCTCGATAAACCTAGGGCTTAGCTTCCTTTTCTGTCCAAATCTTAGCACGTTCTTCCATAGTGATACCTTCAGAAAAACTTTATCACCCATCGTGATACTCTATATCTCGCTTAAGATCGGCGTAAGATTTTGCCTGTCCGACGCTTCCTTAAGACGAGCCCGAATCACCTTAACCTTATCCTCAGTTTTTGCCACCAACTCCGGACCCAAAATATGCCGTTCACCGAACTCTGTCCAACACATAGGAGTACGACACTTTCGTCCATACAGCGCCTCATATGGTGCCATCTGGA
The DNA here is from genome assembly GCA_025506655.1 of Gossypium rotundifolium. NCBI lineage: Eukaryota > Viridiplantae > Streptophyta > Magnoliopsida > Malvales > Malvaceae > Gossypium > Gossypium rotundifolium. Next base: position 124,721,054 of record CP106727.1, read on the forward strand.
TACTCGCTTTATAACTATTGTTATAAGTGAATTCCGCTAATGTAGATACTCCTCCCAACTACCACTGAAATCCAGAACACAGCCTCTTAGCATATCCTCTAAAACCTGAATCACCCTTTCAGACTGACCATCAGATTGCGGATGAAAAGCTATGCTAAAATCTAACCTCGTTCCTAAAGCTTGATGCAAAGCTGTCCAGAACCTCGATGTGAACCTAGGATCCCTATCCGAGATGATTGACACTGGCAGTCCATGCAACCTTACAATCTCAGCCACATACAATTTGGCTAACTTCTGTAGAGAATAATCAACCCTCACCGGTATGAAGTGAGTTGATTTGGTCAGGCGGTCCACAACCACCCAGACTGAGTCTTTCTTACTGGGCGTTAGGGGTAGCCCATAGACAAAATCCATGGTAATCCTTTCCCACTTCTATTGAGGAATCTTCACCGGCTGAAGTAAACCTGACGGCAACTGATGCTCAGCTTTGACTTGCTAACACATCAGACATTTTCCCACAAACTCGGTCACTCCCGCTTCAACCCTGGCCACCGTAATCGCTTCGCAAATCTCGAACATCTTGCTACCTCCGGGATGCATAGCGTATGAAATTGCTATGGGCATCTGAAGAATCCTTTGCCTCAACTCCATGTCCTTGACGATACAAGCTCTCCTTGAAAACACAAGACTCGTCGTGAGTCAAGTCAGTAACCTTCCAACCCATTACTCTGTACTTGTGACCTCCGAGCATTCAAACCCTCATCCTCCAACTGTTTCTCCTGGATCTGCTCAACCCAAGTCGGCCTAACCTGTTATTCTGCCAAAAGACTCCCATCGTTATACAAGCTAAGACGAGCAAACATCGCTCTTAAGTCTGCTACCACCTTACGGCTCAACGCGTCAGCTACCACGTTAGCCTTGCCCGGATGATACTCTATCGAACAATCGTAGTCCTTTAATAGCTCACTCCATCTGCGTTGCCTTAAGTTCAGATCTTTCTGAGTCAGAGGATACTTCAGGCTCTTATGATCTGTGTAAACTATCGACTTTTCTCCGTAAGATAATGCCTCCAAATCTTTAAGGTAAAAACCACCGTAGCCAACTCCAAGTCATGCGTCGGGTAGTTACCCTCATGCGGTCTCAGCTGTCGAGACGCGTACGCTACTACTTTTCCTTCCTGCATTAGCACACATCCCAAACCAGTATGTGATGCATCGTAATAGACCGTGAATACCTTTCCTGCCTCAGGCTATACCAGAACCGGAGCTTCCGTCAGAATCTTCCTCAACTTGTTGAAACTTTCTTGTTGTTTCTCTGTCCATACAAATGGAACTCTTTTCCTCAATAGCTTAGTCAACGGTGCCGCGATCAGAGAAAATCCTTCCACAAATCTCTGGTAATACCCTGCCAGACCTAGAAAACTTTGAATTTGGATTGGAAACCGACCTAGGCAGTTTCTAATCCAACACCGCCTTAATCTTGCGAGGGTCCACTCTAATCCCTTCAGCGGACACTACATGACCCAAGAAAGTCACCTCCCTAAGCCAGAATTCGCACTTACTAAACTTGGCAAATAGCTGCTTCTCCCTCAGAATTTGTAATACCACCCGCAAGTGTGTATCATGATCCTCCTCAGTCTTTGAGTACACCAATATGTCATCTATGAATACGACAACAAACTGGTCCAAGTAATGCTGAAACACTCGATTTATCAAGTCCATGAATACTGCCGGTGCATTAGTTAACCCGAACGACATTACCAAAACTCGTAGTGCCCATACCGAGTACGGAATGCCGTTTTATGCACATCAACCTCTTTCACTTTAAGTTGATGATACCCCGACCTGGGATCTATCTTTAAGAAAACTGATGCACCCTTCAGTTGATCAAACAGGTCATCAATCCGAGGCAACGGATACCTGTTCTTGATCGTCAACTTGTTCAGCTGGCGGTAGTCTATGCACATCCACATTGTACCATCCTTCTTCTTAACAAAGAGCACAGGTGCTCCCCAAGGAGATATGCTTGGTCGAATAAAACCTCAGTCCAACAACTCCTGAATTTGGGCCTTTAACTCCACCAATTCATTTGGCGCCATCCTATACGGGGCTATAGACACCTTTGGCGCAGATTTGAATAATGTGTCTATACCGAATTCCACTTCCGATCGGAGGCAAACCGGAAGTTCTTCTAGAAATACATCAGCGAATTCCTTTACTGTTCGAACATTCTCCACTGCTAACTCCTTAGCCTCCAAAGCATATACTCGAACCAGAAATGCCTCACGACCCTTCCCGACCATTTTTTCACCTTGATCGAGACCACATTCAATAGATACTTCTTCCTATTACCTATCATCACCACCTCCTCACCTTCTATTGTCCTCAACACCATGCGCTTAGCCGCGCAATCCAAACTGGCCTGGTACTTCACCAGCCAATTTATCTCGAGAATTAGATCGAACTCTCCAAACGGCAATTCCATCAAATCAGCCAAGAACACGACTCCTTGAAGTTCTAGGGGTACCTCCCTATATAGTTTACTTACTTCTATAGAGTGACCTAAAGGGCTTATCACAGTCATCTTCCTAGAAGTAATCTCAGAGTCTAAGTTCATAGTTTCCACTATGCTACTAGCTACATACGAGTACGTCGAACCCACATCAATCAAAGCATTATAAAGAAATCCAAAGATTAGGAACGTACCAGTTATACCGTCTGGTGCATCACCTTCCTCTCGACACCTCGCTGCGTAGACTAATCCAGGCTGTCTAGCCTCTGTACCACCCGCACCTCCGCACGGTGCTCCACGCCCTCTACCGGATCCATTACCTCCTCTAATAAAGATTACTCGGCCCCTCTATGGTCTGCTTGAACATCCCTCACATTCGAGTACGATTCGATCCCTGACTACAATCTAGTCGACCACTTCGGACAATCCCTCACTCGATGCTCCATTGACCCACACTCAAAACATCCTCTGTTTCCAGTCCAACATTCCCCCGTGTGAGACTTTCTACACCGAGCACATTATGGCGGCCACTGAGTATTATCTGTAGTAGGCCTAGCAGCTTGATTCGGCCCACTATATCCACCCCATTTCTGCTGGTTTTCGCTAAACCCAGATGATCTAGCATTCTTTTATTCCATCCCCTGTCCTGATTCCGTCTTACAGACTGTTTCACCTCCTCAGCAACTTTGGCCTTTTCCATTAAGACCAGAACTCTCTCTCTCGTTGTGGAGCAATCAGCGACCTCAAATCATCCCTTAATCCGTCCTCGAATCTAACACGCCTGTTCATACTCGTAGCTATAATGCCCGAGCATATCGGCCACCTCAAAATTTTGCCTCGATTCGTCTGATTTATTCCTCGAACCAACCTAAGAAACGCCTTCCTTTATGCATCAATGTAACTAGACCCAACATATTTCTTCCGATAAGCTACCTTAAAATAGTCCCAAGTGAGGTCATCCATCGCCAAGACTATCCCGAATCGTGAGCCACCACCGGTATGACTCATCCGGAGAAGTGACACTATACCCTTCGCTTTTCCTCGTGATGATCCAAGTCATCCATAATTCGTTGGTCGCTTCCAACCAATACTCACCAGATTGGGAGCTACACGAAACACCTCGGATACCTCGACTCCATTGGCTCGTGAGTCGTTCAGACACGGATTTGGACTCCCTGCACTCCCCACCGCTCCATCCACTCTTTCCAAAGACTCGCAGATCGCTGTGACACCTGCATCCTCCCGCTTGATCTTGATACCCAACACCGGTGGTGGTGGTGGTATCTCATTCTCGGACCCTTGACCGGACTAACGTGTTTCGATCGATTACTTCGCCTCACTGCTGTCCTCGCACATTTCACCATGTCCCCTAGTACTCATGTCTATGGTTGCGGTTTATCTGTTTAAAAGATTTTTATGAATTAGTCTCTGTTCCACTTATTACCCACGAAAATTTTATGTAGAGAAATTTAGTAGTGGTTCTTTCGATCATCACACGGTTTTCAGTTCAATTTCCTACCCTCATTCCACGTGTAGGGGTATTCTCGTCATTTCACTACCCGGGGGTATTTCTGTAATTTTAACCTATCGGGGTATTTTAGTAATTAAAATAGGGTTAATTCAAAGACTTTTACAAATCGTAGATATTTTCAAAATTTTTTCGAAATTGGGGGCATTTTGGTAATTTCATAAACTAGGGGTATTTTCGAATTTTTTTTTTCAAAATATTATTCAAGGTGATCTTACAAAGTAAGGGTATTTTGAATATTTTCACTTCGAGGGTACTTCAGAAATTTTTCCATACTGAGGGCATTTTGGTAATTTTACAAGTCAGGGTAATTTGGTCATTTTTTTCAAATCGGGGGTATTTTGGTCATTTCTTAAACCAAGGTTACTGTGGCCATTTCAAAACCAAGGTTTTCAAGCGTTTCAAAACAAAATGGTTTGGTCCTTTCGGGTTTTAGTTATGAAGTTTAGCTTTGTGAATAAGTCGTCTTTATTTGGGGTGAACCGTCATCACGCACTGTAGGATTCGGGTGAAGAGGAGGTGAGTCACTAGGATCGCTTAAATACCAAGCTCCTCCCTGAATCCACTCCTAGAAATGCGCACAACGGTTACCACACCCTTGGCTCAGGGACGTACTCACAGGTTTGTTTAGTGGATCATTAAGTCTTATGTTTTTGAGTTGGGGTAAACTATTCCTAGGGTTCAATAATTCCTATTCTACTAATCTACGATCCCGAAATACCCTTTTCCCCCACATATAAATCACACAATAGTCAGAAGTACTTACCTGGGCGGATTGGTGCCGGAGACTCGGTGCCATGCTGTTCAACCCATGCATTTCCAACCAAGAACATTTAAAACCCTACTTTAAAACGTTTTGGGCCTTAGGCCCACAGCCGAGCCTTTGAACTTGGCTCTGATACCAAAATTGTAACACCCTAAACCCGGTCATTACACCATATCCGGATCTGGCATGTCACGGAGTGAAAATATCTTTTTTTCTTTTTAAAACGAAAGTTTGCCGGTTAATTTTCTTAGGAAACCCTTTTTAGAAATCCTTGCTTATAGTCTAATTATTGTTACAAATTTTTAGAAACCATTCAAGTTATCTTTGTTATCATATGTTGAGTGATGTTACCCGATGACAACGCTTTAAAGAAAAACGAAGGAGTTATAGTTTTGAAAACATTGCGTTTTGCCGGTTCATTAATAAAATCATTTATCCCACATAGTTAAAATAATAGCAAAGATGAAAATAACCAAAACAAATCTTAGCGGCCTTATTACATAACCCAAAATCAAAATTTAAAATTTAAATAGTAACTATAAGAATTCAAAGTCCAACGAACATGCATGGTCGCCTCGAGTCCTCCGGCTCCATCTCCGTAATCTATTCACCTGCAAAATATAAGGGAAAGGGTGAGTCACCGAAACTCAGTGTGTAAATCCCCAACCCGATGGTGTATTCACTTACACAAGTTATCAAGAAACATTCAAACCATGCAAAACATGCAACCCATAACCTAGCCATCCAAACACCTTTAACTACCCGTGTGGTCAAAACCATCGGTGGTCAAAACCGTCGTGACCGTAGTCACAAACATATCGATGTGGTCAAAACCACTGATGACCGAAGTCACAAATCAAGTGATGGGGCCAACCCATCGTGTGGTCAAAACCACTGATGACAATCCTGTATATAATCTCGTGGTGCCAACCCACTCTGGTACCAAACCACTGGGACAAGTCACAAATCGGTATGTGGTCAAAACCACTGGTGGTCAAAATCACTGGGACTTAGTCACAAAATATAATATCAAGACGGAGCCAGCCTGTCATGTGGTCAAAACCACTGGTGACAGTCCAAAATAAATCATCCCCCTCCTCTCATCAAACCCATCATCATGTTCATAACATACATGCCATAATATCAAATAATCATGCCAAATATCATATAACATAGCATCCAACGAATCATGATGATGTATACTAAAGATCGCATAATAGGGGACTTACCCGGCATCTAAGCTATGCCCACAAGACAAAGTCACTAATATCAAGGGTTATACAGTAACATATTGAGCATTATTAAACTAATAAAGTGTGTAAGCGTTTACACACCTGACTATACGTAAAATCCTGAAACTATGTGATTCTACGAGATCCCGAAATGTATGACCTTACTGCACCTACAATCAGCCAACACCATCTTTTAGATTTAAAGCCATTCGGCTTATTCACAAATCCCGAAGGATGACTTGCACAAGGTTAATTCCTTACCTTAGTGCCGATTTGGTCTCCTACCAAATCTCGAAACCACACACTAAGCCCCCTTGCAATCGGCCACACCCTTAATCGATAACACATCATTAGAGAACTAAAGGCCATTCGGCCATACCATGAATTCGAAACCAAAAGAGTTTGACACCTTCTTACCTTATTCAATAGATTCGGCTTCTATGCACCAAAGATCGGCACATTCCAAATGGAAGGATCATATTCGGCTCTTAATCCCAAAGATCCTATGAGAAATCGATTTCCAACAAGGGTTATGAATCATGTCAACAAATTCCAAAATTCAGCTTTTATCCCTATGTGAGTTGACAGAGAAAAGAGAAAGGAAATAATAGAAATTTGGCCAAGAACACTTACCCTCTTCAAATCTAATTAAAGAAGAACCTGAAGAAGATCCATTCCTGGTTGATATTTGGCCAAAATAACACTAAAATGAAGAAGGAGATTCGGCCAAGATGAATAAGAGGACTTTCGGCACAAAGGGGTTTGAAAGAGAGAAAAAAAAAGGTGAGTGTAAAGGGTTCGGCTATGGTGTTTTCAGCTTGAGCAAAATAGGAAGAAAAAGAGAGAGATGAGGGAGATGAAGATTTCGGCTAGGTACTTTGAGAGAAAAAAAAATAACACTAGTGAGTCTAGGGGGACATTCGGCTATACCAAATGCTCCCTAAAATCGATAGCCCACTTTGCCCACAGTCCACTATTCGACCAACTCTTTCAAGTGAGCCTGATACAATTCAAACTCCTCAATTTCCCTCATCTACATCCATTTGACTCCCTCTATCCTTATCCCGAAGAGTCCAATCTGAGCACTCCTCTCCTTGCTTGTGGCGTGAAAAAGAATAAGCAGGAGTGCAATTCCTGCAGCTTGAACACAGGCACTCCCTCTCTGCATGTGGCGTCACTCCTCTGACACCCTAGTGGCGCCTCCTTGCCACTTTACCAAGGTAGTTCTTATGTCAACCTTCCCAAATAAAATTTCTTAACCCCTCTCTCCCTTAGCTTCACTTCCTTAAATGCTAAAATAAAATTCTTAGCCCTAACTCAGGCCTAACCTAGGGTTATAATTAGACCCAAAAACATGTTAAATGAACATTATAATCAATCCATCACATGCAACACAAGCAAAACGCAGAACCCCATTTTAAGGATGTTACAATGGCCGTGTAAATCGGGGTTAAGGTTGTGTTCTAGATAATTTTTCAGGCACGACCGTGTGGCTTGTAGTCCAGACCGTGCCGATTTTGTGAGTTGGCCCAATTTGGTCCGTTTTGAGCCCGTTTTGCTTTCTTTTTATCCTTGGGTGCTTTCCTGGGTATAAGACATGAAAAGAAAGGATTAAGAGCACCTTTTTACATAAATCAATGATAAATCATCCAAAAGCATACTAAATGTGGGATTAAAATATGTTACTTTTACAGTTTATCAAATACCCCCACACTTAAGCTTTTGCTTGTCGTCAAGCAAAATAACTTATAATTAAAACGAACTTTCCATAATTCATAATTCCTATCGACAATGTCTCATCATAATTCATAGATAATTTATACATGGATAATTTAACTCAAACAACCCTAAAGATTCAATCAAGATAAGTCATACCTTTGTAGTACAAAAACATAGGTGTCTCCCCTTATCTAAGTAATTACATTTAATTCAAAATCGACAATGATTGACATCCTCACAAAAGATTCACTCAAATCACTCGAAGTGTTTAAGGTTCAAGAATAAGCACTCATAAGTCGAACCTGAAAAGTTAATCCCATAGGCTTGCCTGAAAATCAAATCTCCACCACTGTATATGAGATTATACACAAATCAAAAGGTCTTTATTGGGGTTGTAACGGAGCTAAGGTTAAAGGTGTGGATACAAACTGAATTATAAGGTTAGAATCAAGACTTGACCTGACAAATTACCTACTAGAAATATGTAATAATATGAGTGATTACATCAATTGAAAACTAATAATACTATTATTGATAATTCTATAATATGAGTTCTTCTTAAACAATTGAAATTTAAACGTATGAGCTCAATTAATCACGTAACTTAATACTGAATATACTTTGAATTTTTTTTTAGGAACAAACTAAGTATTACATAATAAATGGTAAATGTAACTACTGAACTAATATAATTCAAGAACTTAATCAAATCAAACCTTGATTAAAGGGTAGTCAAAAGGAAGGGTGATATAAATATAAAGGGTCTTTGGGTTAATGTTAATGGTTAAGTCAATATAAAGGGTTGTTAGGATTCAACGGGTTCACTAGGGTTAATTGTGAAGGTAGGCTTTTTAGTGGAGTAAGTGGGTTAAATCCTAGGTGCCTTTATCATCTCTCAGATATCAAATCAAAAAATGTGGTCTCAATATGTATAAACGAGGAAAGTTCTAGAATAACAGTTCAAAGTTGACACACTCATAATCAATAAAGTGAGCAAGAAAAAGAATATATGCTCTATAAGGCTCAAAATCTCACAAAAATTATGGGTGTTTTTGACATCAATCCCTGTAAATTCAAACTTCAAAGTAATACTCAAATTCAGTTTAACGACCTATTAATTTTAATTTTTAGAAAGTAGACTTATCATGCTCAATTCTCTAGTATCCTTTAGATTTAATCATCAAGGTACAATTAACTATGACTTAATCTAAAACATATCAATAAAAATCATAAATCATTAGAAATTTCATCCTGATTAGTAATATGAGGAAATTACTCTCGAACAAGACTAAATTCAGGGTTTTGAGAATAATGCAAAAAGTTTGACACTTTTACCCCCACACTTAAGATGTACATTGCCCTCAATGTACAAAGATAAATAATAACAATAATGGGATAAATCAAAAGAGAAGGGGTAGAGTGACACTTCCTGAATTTTGGATGGCTCTTGGAGTTGGCAGTGGTCGTGGTAAAAGATAGTTGGAGGAAGCGGTGGTGGCATTTTCTATGGTCCTGGTGGGGTAGCTACTAACGAACTCTGTGCTAGATGAAGAAATTGGGGAGCTAGTAGAGAATTAGCCAGGGATTATTAAGATATATCTAAAATAAACTAAGTATATATTTGAAGATAAGAAAGAAGACGAGAACTAAAATAGAAAATAAACTAAATTGGAAATAAAAGATAAATGAACTGTTAAATCCTTATTGTTGGATGGTTCACGCGGTGGGTGTGACTCTAATGTCGCCGAGTAATCTTGGTGGTGGTCGTGGTGGCGTGATTCCAAAGTAGCTGATTTAGAACGACACTAAGAAACTAAATTGAAATAAACTAAATTAAGCATAAGATAGTCAAAGAGAAGGAAATTGAAGCAAAAGAGAATAGAAAAATAAAAACTATATAGTCTCAAAGACCCTTGGCTTGGTGTTTGGATGAAGCGGTCGGCATGAACTTATTTAAATCGGTCTCCCACAAGGAGATTATACTTGCCTTCTTCGGCATAGTTTTGGTGTTGCTCAAGAGTCTTTACAATTTTCTAAAGAAAGAAAGAGAATTTTGAAGGAAAAAGAAAGAAGAAAGAAAATGAGAAGAAGGGGAAGGGCTGTGGGGTTTAAATATGATTTCAAATCTGGCACATTCCCATGTCCGTGGCCCAAGGGTGTGTCGATTCACACGGCGCCTTACACGGCCGTGGTGTGAAGCGTGTTGCTTTGCCTACATCTGTTGTCAAAGTGCCATGCCCGTGCCTGAGTAGTCAGTGTCGACCACGACTGCGTCGCACGACCATGGGTTAAAGCATGTTAAGTCTCCCACGCTCGTTTCTTGGTCAGCTACGTCCGTTGGGAAGAAGTCAGTATGTTGGCACGATTAGGACGCACAGGCGTGTTTGGCTCGTGCTCGACAAGTTAGTCACTTTGCACGGTCATGGGACACGGTCATGCTGATTTGTTAGTGCCCGTGGGAGGGTGGTTGGATCCGTGATGTTGGAGGGTGGTGGACTGAATTGTATGACCTCTACTTTGTTAATGTGGTGGTTCTAGTGGTCCACACGGCCACGGACACGGCCGTGTGACCTGGAAACCTGCACTTTTGTGTTAGTTTAAAACTAAATTTTTAGAAAAGAAAGAGGGAAAGAGAAGAAATCAATAAATTTGAAAGTAAATAGTGTTAGTACTCGGGTTGCCTCTCGAGAAGCGCTTGTTTATAGTCTTAAGCTAGACTGTGCTCATATTTGAAAATTTTAAGGAGGTTTAAAGGTTTGAATATCTTCCCTCCTGCTTACAATTCTATTTTCGTGACAAAGTTGAAGTTGAAAGCGTTTACCTTGAAATTGCCGAATATTGGATTGCTTACCTCGACTGTTTCATGTGGGAAGATATCGTGTACCTTAAGAAGAATTTCTCCCTTTGCCCTTAGGTCTGTTGAAGTGATGTGAAGATCGACTTTGTCTAACAGTACTTGGTCTCCTATTTTAAAGTGATTTGATGTCCCTACGAGCTCTTTTGGTGGTTCCTCTGGTTTTACTTCGTGTGGATCCAACTCTTCTTTAAAGTGTGTCTTCCATTCTTTTAGTTTGTCTTCCCTAAGGCTTTGTTCCTTATGTACCTCTTCTTTGTTGGCTTGGAGTCCATGATTCGGCTCATGTTTGTATTCTTGTGGTGTTACCTACGATGAAAGTTATATAATTTGTTTATCAATTGAGTTATCTTTCTTACCTTCATTGATTGTTATCCTGGTCGAGTCAAGAGCTTGAAGACTGATTGATTCATCACCTACACAAAGTATGAGTTCGCCTGTGGCAACATCAATTTTAGTCTTGGCAGTTGCTAAAAAAGGTCTTCCTAAAATTAAGGGGATTAAATTATCCTCATCCATGTCTAAAACAACAAAATATACTGGGAAAACAAATTTATCGATTTTTACTAGAACATCTTCAATAATGCCCCTAGGAATTCTAACAGTTTTATCAGCTAATTGAATATTCATCCTAGTTTGTTTGGGCTTTCTTAGACCTAGTCGTTTAAAAAATGCATAAGGCATGACATTTATACTTGCCCCTAAATCAGCTAACGAATTATCAATAGTTAAACTACCAATTAAACATGGAATTGTAAAACTCCCTAGATCTTTTTGTTTCTGCGGTAGTTTATTTTGTAACATTGCTGAGCATGTTGCGTTTAATTCCACATGGTGCTCTTTGTCTATTTTGCGTTTGTTCGTCAAGAGCTGCCTTAAAAATTTTCTCGAGTCGGGCATCTGAAAAAGAGCTTCAAGAAGACGTAAGTTAATATGTAATTTCTTTAAAAGTTTAAGAAACTTACCGAACTATTCTTCTGAATCGTCTCTTTTCAATGCTTCGGGATAAGGTATGCGAGGTTGGTACTCCTTTATTACCGATTTTGGCTTTTCTTGTGTTACCTCTACTTTACCTTTGTCTACCTTGTTTTCTGGTATCGGATTGGGTTCATCTAACTTCTTATTGTCCTGAGCTGTGATGGCTTGAATTTACTTCTTAGGGTTAATCTCGATGTTACTTGGTAGACGTCCTTGCTGTCGATCTGACATAAGCTTTGCAAGTTGTTCGACTGCATTGGTGACTTCCTTGACTGACTTAGAAATTTCCCCGATTCGGCTCTCATTGGTTTTGATTATTCTTTTAGTTTGTTGGATACGTTTCTTTGTGTCTGCCGAAAATTTTGCTAGCATCTCCTCGAGGGCTGGTTTCTTCTCTTGTGGATAAGGCTGATTTTGGAAGTTTTGAGGAGGTTGCTGTCTTTGATTTCCTTGACCTCCCCATGAAAAATTTGGGTGGTTCCTCCACCGGATTATAAGTGTTACTATAAGGATTATTATTGGATCTGAAATTATTACCTATATAGTTCATCTGTTCATTCTCTGCTCCTGGTTGGTAAGGTGGGTACTCAGGATTCGCCACAGTTCCACTTGTGTCGCACTACTTGACTGGATGTGCCTGTGAAAGACACCAACTATCTAGCTTTTTATTCATCATCTCTATCTGTGTTGATAGCATGGTTATTGCATCGAGACTTGATTTAATCAGTTGCCTAATTATATTATTTCAGTTGTTAAATTTTTATCTTATATTGATTTGTTCTTAAAAAAATCAAAGTATATTCATTATTAGTTATGTGATTAAGTGAGCTTATACGTTTAATTTTAACATCTTGAAGAAAAAGTTCATATTATTAGTATTACAAGTTTTCAATTGATGTAATTATGCATGTTATTAGTCATTTTTCTTGTTAGGTAATTGTCAATTCAATCTCGATTCTAACACTTTAATTTAGCCTTTATCCACACTGTTAACCTAAGCCCCATTACAACCCTTTTTAAAGACCTTTTGATTTGTATATTATCTCATTTTATAGTGCTGGAGATTTAATTTTCATGCAAGCCTATGGGATTAACTTTTCATATTTGACTGATGAGTGCTTTATTTTGAACCTTAAACATCTTGAGTGATTTGAGTGAATCTTTAGTGAGGATGTCAACTCTTTTCGATTTTGAATTAAAGGTAATTATTCGGATAAGGGGAAAACACCTATGTTTTCATGCTAAAAACTCATGACTTTGATTGTTTGAATCTTTAAGACTTTTGAGTTGAATTATCCATGTATAAATTATCTATGAATTATGATAAGGCATTATCAATGAATATTATGAATAGAGGAAGTTCGTTTTAATTGTGAGTTGAGAATTTTGCTTGAAGACAAGCAAAAGCTTAAGTGTGGGGGTATTTGATAAGCCGAAATATGAACATATTTTAATCCCACATTTAACATACTTTTGGATGATTTTTCCCTTTAATTATGGAAATAGGTGCTCCTAATCCTTTGTTTTCATGTTTTATACTCAGGAGAGCACTGGAGGATGAAAAGAATGAATAATGGGCCAAAAATAGAGAAAATGGTCCTAAACACGAAATCCACATGGCATGGGCCCAAGACCACATGGCTGTGCCTCTTAAGAAGAGCCAAACACGGCCTAAACCCCGAAATGCATGACCATGCCTCATCAATAGACCCAAACACGGCTTGGCCTCGAATCACACGGGCGTATGCCATGGGCGTGGCCCTGCCGTAGAAAGAAGAGTTCTATTTGGATTAGGATACTCTCGGGCCAAGTAAGGCATCTCGAAGCCTATATAAACACCCTATGAGGAAACTAAAAGGGGGGTTCGACGGAAGCCTTCTGTTAAGGCTTTCGGGCATTCAGCTAGGCCAAGAGCCGAGCCAGAGAAGCTGAATACAGGGATTTACTCGAAGAAAGCCAGTTAATTCATCTCAAGAAGCCGGAATCTTATTTAAGACTGAGGACTTCTCCTTCAATTCCTTCAGGGGGTTTTAGGGTTTTCTTTATGTTTTGTTTTATATTTTCTTCTGAGATGTTTTCTTTTATAATTATGAACTATACCTTTAGGTACTTGAGGGGGATGAAACCTAAGACGGATCTTGTTTTTGTTATCTAAGCTGTATGATAAATACTTGATTTGTTCTTAAATATGTGTTCTTAATTCTTGTTTTGGTATTTCCGTGATATTGATTCAAGTATTGATGTGCTTAGGTGGTGGAGCAAAAGTCCCTGCCTAAGAGTAGATCTAGCATAGTTAAGCGGAGTTGAACGCAACCCTAGAAATATGATGACGTAAATTTGCCGGATTAGGTTCAAACCTAATATGGAGTCCATAGATCGAGTTAATGCAATTCTAGGAGTTTTAATTAGAAAGAAATTTCAATTAATCAACCTAGGATTAGACGCTAGTAGCCTCAAAAGAGGTATTAATATAACTTAGGGAATCCAACGGATCAAGTCAAGTGAATAAATCATCTTGTTCAGAGTTAGATAACAAGTAAAGTCTAGGTGGATTCTTCCTCGGGTATTGTCTAAATCAATCGATTTTCCCTCAAGTCTTTCCCCAATTCCTTCTTTGTCTTTACATATTTAGCTTAGAGTTAGTTAATTCTAGATTAGATAACAAATCCCTTAAATCTTAGGCTAAATAATAAAAAGAAAGTTAGTATTAGTACTTTTGGTTCCTTTGGGTTCGACAATCCGGTCTTGCCACTAAACTATACTATTGTTCGACAGGTGCGCTTGCCTCCATTGTTGTCTTAGTTAGTTTCCAGGTTCGATCATTCTTTTTATAAATTTTTAAGACTCTGACACACGATCACTATTTTTACTATGTTTATATTTAATTAATCATAATTAACCAATTTGATCATGTTTTAGTTAATTAACCTTTAATTACTGAAGTTTAATTACATGCATCATTACCATCCACTAACACCTATTTAAAATGGTTTATTAACCATTTTTTCCCTTTGTATAATTGTTATCTAAGTCCCCAAGCATTTTTCTAATTAAAATCTATAGCGATTAAATTTTTACAATTTAATTTCTGGATCCTAATTAACCATAATTTAAATTTCAATTCATCTATACACTAACTCTGTAAATATCTCTATTTAATATTTATGGGCTTGGTTTATGAAAATAGAGTTTTGAAATCGTATTTTTTGACACCACTGGAAATCGGGTCATTAGAGGCATGTTGTTAGACAAGGCAACATTTGCATTATTTTCGATTGATCGAAGGGGCTAATTTTTGTCATTAGGAATTCTGGTGTTCCGTGGAGATCCGTGTACTACATCCACCACCTTTCGGTTAACTTTCACATAGAATTAAAGAATGTAGATTGGAGGTAAACAAGTCGAGAACATGGG
Organism: Gossypium rotundifolium; assembly: GCA_025506655.1. Taxonomy (NCBI): domain Eukaryota; kingdom Viridiplantae; phylum Streptophyta; class Magnoliopsida; order Malvales; family Malvaceae; genus Gossypium; species Gossypium rotundifolium. The sequence goes on from CP106727.1 coordinate 124,736,056, forward strand.
TAATTAAATAGTAATATTTTTTTTATCTTTTGAATACATTTAGAAACTCAAATGAATGATAACATGTCTTATGAAAATACGTACACATGTTACGAGGGCGTGAAATCCCTCATACAAGAGTCTAACCGATGCCTTTTATGCATCCGGCACTCTACATTACAATCCATTGTTAATGCTCCAATGTCCAATTTTTTACATATTTTCCTCCCTTATTAATGTCGTGAACATTGTTCAAGTTGATTGGAACGTTTGGAACGTCTTGTTTACACCCGAATTGTCACAAAACCTGGTCCTCGTTGTACCACTCAACGGTTGAAAATTCAGAACGGGTGAGTTAATGCACCACACGTATGAATAGTGGTAAATCGACTAGGGAATTGCACCCATAATGTCTGACGCAACATATGACATCTACACAAACTGCACAATTAATAACATGATTATAGTGACATGAGTAAAATAACATAACTAAAAAAATCATAAGACATGAATATAATTTTATTTTGAAAAAAAAAATTCCTCCTCCCCGGCGTATGCCTCAGTCATTTGTTTATACACAATGAGGGTTTCCGACTTCCTAATTCCCGGACAAGTACACGATCTAAAAGAAAGCAAACTTGTTAGATAATATTTTCATAAAAAAATATTTCTTATTTGATGTCTTACATTTTTTTACCTATTTACAAGTGGGAAAACATATTGTTGGTGACTTAATGATGCCAGAAATGTCATCCTGTACAGTGCCCAAGATTGCAAAAGTAGGAGGCACTTGCCTATCTCTTGTGTATCGTGATTTGTCATTCGACAAAACTTATGGTACAACATTACTAATACTGTTGAACCTTAACTGTACAAACGGGCAACTTGAAAATTAGCCAACAAAGGCAAGTACACCAGGTGAACTTTATTATTACATGTGTCTAGCATGAGTACCCCCTATCAGCTCTAGTATACACGCCTGAGCAACATACATCTTCTTCCACTTAGAGACACTGCTCGGTAAAGTTTCAAAATTTTGCTTTAGCCAATAAAATTTCAAATTGGTAAACTTAACATCACTATCATGAATCGATCATCCAAGCAACTTAGGTTCGATCACTTTACTTGAACCAGTGACCACAGTACCGTCAATTGGGAGCCCGAGTTGCAATGCAACATATTCTTAAGTGATGGTGCACTCCCCACATGGCAAATGAAATGTGTGGGTCTCTAGGCGCCACCTCTTAACCAAGGAGGATATCAAGTTGGCCCTAAGCTCAAACATCCTAATAAATGTTGCCGTTCCAAATCTCACAACATCCAAATAGGGAAAAATACGTTCATCTGATCGGTAGCTTGGATCATGGGCACACTTCTCTCAAGACGCGGTACTCATCTTATCTATAACAAATTACCATTTTAGTTAAATATGCTAATTAAAAAATAATAATGACATGCAAATTTATAAAATACCTATGAATAACAAGTAGCATTTTCTTGACTAGGACATTAATCATTATGACAGTGTGATTGGTTGCTGTAATTAATGAACCAATTTCGGTATCTACACAAACAAAATTGAATAAATATATCATTATAAAACAATAATATTTACCACAACCCATTTTTGTAAATAATTTTTTATTTTATTTAATTGAAAATATCCACTTATTAATATTAATCACCAACTAAACAAAAATATAAACATAAGTATCTTTATTAAAATATATGTATAAACATATGAAATATTAACAATAAAAAAAATATATAAACAACTTTTTTTCTCCCAAAATTCCGGTATAAACAACTTTTTTTTTTATCTTGTCCCAAAACTCCAATAAAAACAAAATTTTCTTTCCAAAGCTATAAAAATTCTCCCCTTTGTTTTTTTCAGTTGGAGGAAGGGGGGACCGTTTATTATATAGAAGAAACAAAAAAAAAAAAAAAAAAAAGGTTGGGGGTGAGTCGTGACGGATTGGTCACGCCGGACGGCAGGGTGTCAAGTTAATGTCGCTTGATTCAATTTTTTTTGTTCTTTTCTGTCACTTAAAAAAAAATACACTGATACGTCCAATGTGACATGTAACATCACAACAAAAAATATTTTATTCATTGTTATTTTTTGTTTTGTTTAATCATTACTAATACATATATTCTTTAAAAATTTATATTGATATCGCTAATGTATTAGGCGACACTACTTAAAATATTATTTTTCCCAACAGTATAATTAGTTGATGATTGGGGAAAATTTTAAGGTGATGCCATCTGATAACTTGACGACACCTTGTTTTACTGTAGAAATCGACACATTTTTATAATTAATTTGTATATTATTCTATTTTTGTATTTATTTATATTATTTTGTAAAAAAACCTTTATAATGCAATTTTAATCCATAAATTTGGTAAAAAATTTAAACTTGGTCTTTAAGTTGAAACTAATTCTAGAATTTGATAATTTTTTTTAAATTTAGTCTTGATGATGTAGTATTTTGATATTATGTTACATCATAATTTAATTTTTATTAAAAATATAATATATCACGTTATCATCTAAATTTTTTATTAAAATATATTTTATTTAGGTAATAATACAGTACCATATTAAAATGTTTGACAAAATTGAAAAAAAAATTACCAAATTAAAAAAAAAAAAAGCAAGTTTTCAAGTTGATGGAATAAAATTTTGTTACTTTTTTTAAAGTGAAATAGAGATTGACCATAGGTCGGGCGCGAGATGAAGTTCCCCTGGATCTTAGCTCCAACAGTAATAATTAAAATAATTTCGACTTCCAATCTTGGATCCCATTTTTTGATTGCCTCCTCAACCCTTCTTTTCTTCCCCTAAAATCGAAATCCCAAGAAATCCTTCATCTTTTTCTCACTGCTGATGCCAAGCCATTCATTACATTGAAGAATTTTGATTGTATTTTAAGGACATCTTTCCCTTTTCTCTCTTCCCTCTTCCACCCTCAACTATGGCTTCCTTAACCCCTCTCAAAAGATCCTCACCCTCCATCCTCCATCTCTCCTCCATCCACCAACGCCTCCAAATCCGCCAATTCTCGTCGCTGCCGCTCATCAACGCTTCAAACATCCAGTCTAATAACGAAAAGGATTCCATTGCCAGCTCCTTCCTCAAATGGATCGCCGTCGGTTCGAGTTTCGGCTTGGTTTGCTGGTATTCGATTTCAGCTTCGGATCGGAGTACTGGTTTTTTTAATGAGCAGTTTTTGTCTTTCGCTGATTGGTCAACGGAAACTGCTGAATCCGCCGTTGATGGCTCGAAGAACGCATTTCGTAAACTAGCGCTCCCTGATTATAGCTCTAAGTTCATCTTTGGAGGTTATTAATCTGTTCTTCTAATTTCTCTCTCTCTCTCTCTCTCTTTTAATTGATAGCAGAACATTCGGTGGCGATTTAGTGTTAAGATTTGTTTTGTTTTGTTTTTACATTACAGAGGGGTATAGACGGAAGGTTTTCTTCAACTACGAGAAACGGTTGAGATTGCGGAGTCCACCGGAGAAGGTAAATTGTTGAATTACGTGTGCTGAGTATTGACTGTTGGAATAATTTGTTAAAACAATTTAATCCTTCCCATAAATATAACTGCTAAGAAGTCGATTCGATTTTATCTGGTCAAATTATATACTTGAATGGAGTTTAAATTTTAGTCTTTTTAGTTAAATTTTAAAAACTAAATCGTTCCACTTTTTGGTTTAAAAATTTTAATATATCCATGAAATCATACCAATACCTGATAATAAGAAAATTTTGATAGAAAATACTAATGGTCTCCATGTTTGGAATTTTAAATCAAGGAAATAAACGTATTTAATTTTTATTTTTTTGAAATAGTGGGACTAATTCTCACATTTTACCTAAGTACAGGGATGGACTGACATATTTTGACCCTTTTTTGGTTTGTTGCCTTTAGATTCTAAAAAAGTGAAGTCGCTGATGTTTGTTGTTTAGTCCTTTTTGCATAATTTACTCTGCAACTTTTTGGACTGAGTTACCTAATTTTAGTTTGTCATAATATGTATCTTATAAATATTTTGTTGTTTACCTTCTGTCAGGCACTCAGGACTTCATAGTATCTCTATGCTTGCAGGTTTTTGAGTATTTTGCCTCTTTTCGAACCCCGGAAGGAGAATTACTCATGAGGCCGGCTGATCTAATGCGGGCCATTGTTCCTGTTTTTCCTCCTTCTGAATCCCACCTTGTTAGAGATGGATATTTGAGCGGGGAAAGGAGTCCGGGCGAGTTACGGTGTGATCCTTCAGAACTTTTTATGCTTTTTGATATGGACACTGATGGACTTATATCTTTCAAAGAGTAAGCTGCCTATGTCACACAATTTAGTTGGACTGTTTGTGTGCTTTTTCTTCTTTATATTTGGAAGATACAAACACTACATAGTTTCTTTGGAACAGGTATATCTTTTTCATAACATTACTGAGCATCCCCGAGTCAAGCTTCTCCATAGCGTTCAAAATGTTTGATGTGGACAACAATGAGTTTGTATTTCTATATCTATTTGACTACAATTTTGAACTAGCTGAATCATTTTTATCTGAACAAATTAATAATTTTGACTTAAATATCTCTATATAGGGAGATCGATCGAGAAGAACTTAAGAAAGTGATGGCTTTGATGCGAGCTAATAATAGACAAGGGGCAGTCCACAGGGATGGACTTCGCACTGGGTTAAAAGTTACTGGTTCTGTGGAGGATGGAGGTCTAGTGGAGTACTTCTTCGGAAAAGACGGAAAGGCACGCCTTCAACATGATAAATTCATTGAATTCATGCGAAAGTTGCAGGATGAGGTGAGCCCCTTTCTTCCCAGTCCATCAAAATTGAAGCCATTTTCTTAACTGTCTGTGCATGATAATTCTATATATAACAGTGTAACTTTGAAAATAATCCTTAGGATTCATGGATGGTTCAAGGTATTCTTGGCATGAGACCTATAGTCCATTGCCTACCAGCTTGAGTGATAGGTGTTAAGACTGAGCCAAAAATTATCTTTTGATTTGGTGGTTGGAGGAGTTGATTTTGTTATCAAATTGAAGGGTATTCTTTAACTTGTAGAATTCTTGTAATGCATGGAAAATTGCACTGAATTTCTGCTCTTATCTCAGAGCTTTGCCTTTCTACATTTTTTTTTCTTTTGTTTCTCCCCCACACCAACAAATTTTGATGATTGTTGTAGTTAATATTTATTGTATATTGTAGATTCTGAGATTGGAGTTTGATCACTATGACTACAAAGTCCGAGGAAGCATATCAGCCAAGGATTTTGCTTTATCCATGGTTGCTTCTGCTGATATGAGTCATTTAGACAGGTTGCTTGAGCGGGTTGATGAATTAAGCAACGAACCGCATCTTAGGGAGATTCGAATCAACTTGGATGAATTCAAACATTTTGCTGAGCTACGTAGAAAACTACAGCCATTTTCTTTGGCTTTTTTAGTTATGGAAAAATTAATGGTCTACTAACAAAGGATGACTTCAAACGAGCAGTGCATCACGTAAGTCTTGTGTGGTTTATGGTTCATGTTTTCTTTTGCGACCAGTATAACTTACCAATAGAAACTTATCAAAATTTCGAAAGGTGATTGAAGTAATGGTAATTTTGATTTTCTGAACAGATGACATAACAACTTGACAGCGGTTAATTTCCCATGCTAACAAAATCTATATGTCAACAACTGTTTTCTGATATGCATCAATACCTTTTATCTCTGTCTGATTACATGATTGCATTGTTTACAACATCTGGGTGGCAAATTACTAGTACAACATTTAGATTTGCATGCATGCTTTAAATTCAGTTTATATATGTTTTCAGGTACTTACCCTTGCCATTTAGCTTTGAACTTTGATGATCTGCCATGAATTATAATTGCCAAATACCAGACTTTTCACTGGAAACATCATGATGAACTTATCTGTGCATATACAGGTCTGTGGTATATCACTTACGGACAACATTGTTGAGATCATCTTCCATGTGTTCGACACCAATCGTGATGGGCATTTAAGCTCTGATGAGTTTGTTAGAGTTCTACTTAAACGAGAACGGGATATTGCTCAACCTGTGGAGTCAGGAATCTTTGGACTTTTATCTTGCTGCTGGCATTGCTCAAATAATAGCTCCATTGGGCGGGTGATCGCATAACCTTTCTTCACATATAGGAAATTTCCATCAATCTACAGACTTGACATCTTTCCAAAAGGTCGAAGCTGTTATCAGTTGGACCTATATTGCAGCTATAGAACCCGCTCGTGAAATGAAGCTGGGAAATTAGCTACCACTCAATTTATCAAGGCACTATAAGTTAATCAACCTTGTGGCTGTACCTGATCTAGTAAATGCGCTGCGTTGTTTCTTAACTTATCCGGCCATCTGAGTACATCTGTATTAAGATTTAGTCATCGGTATACCTTGACATCAGAAGCTGTTGGAAATCGTGGTAAGAATTTAGTTCAAATTGAGGTTTATGTTCTATATTGCTGGATAGACTTTGTCCAACCAATTCAACTGGTATAGAAGAAAGATTGAATTGATGTAATATCGGTTGAACCAATAAAAAGCCGATTGAATCGGGCAAAAAATTGGGAAAAAAAATCATTTGGACTGAATTTAAGTTAGTTTAAATATTTAATTTTGTTGCTTTAGTTTATAAAATGAATTTTCATGTTTCTATTATTATTTATTTGTGTTTGTCTTATTTTTCTGTTGAACTGGTTGAATCGGAAATAAATGAACTAATCGGTTTAACTACTGAGACAATTCTTGCAACATTGATTGTAAGAGGGAAACATTCATTTTAGGCCGTATTTCATGTCATATATTTCAATTTACTTCATGGGAAATTGGTATTTGATCTTATATCTATAATAAAAGTTAATACTCTAATTGAAATTAATGTCATTGTGGAAGTCAGAAATTTATTTTAACGTTAGAATTGAATTATAAATTTTTATGGATTGTATTGATTTATAATTTTAAAATTTTAAGGATTAAATTAGAAGTTTATCATTTTAAGAGGAAGTCACCTTCCTCCTCAAGTTACGAGTTAATTAGTTATTAATTCAAATACATAACTAATTCAAATAAATAACAAATAAGAAAAAATAATTTTATTAACTCGATCGATCGAATTGAAATTGCCAGGTGGGTGAATTGGTCTTTGAAAAATTTGGTGGAAGTAAAGAAAAAGTATAAAACAATGAACACAAAGATTTGAAGAGGTTTAGCCCTAATTGACTATTCTACTACCTTAGTTTTCTATAATTAAATATCTTTTCAAATTCACTAATTTATTAGCTCACAAGTTAGGCTTGATTATATCTCTTGTTGTTGTAGGATCATCAGAAGCTGGTATTTGTACCTTTTAATTCATTTTCAATTGTTGTGGTTGTTAGAAGAATAAATAAAGTCGTCGAGGTGGAAATACAAGAACATGAAATTCACCTACAACAAAAAGTATCAATACTTTTTGTACATGTATTGATACTAGAGACATTTAATGCTTGATTCAGTGATCGTTAAAATTAGTTTCTAATGATACAAAAGATGATTTATCAATACCTAGTAAAATGTATCGATATAATTTTATGGGTATGGATACTTTTTGACATTTTTTAATAGATCATGAAAAATAGAATGCAAAATTGATATCGATAAAATTTAATAAGTATCGATATAATTTTCAAAGTATCGATATTTATTGTTTGTGTTCAACTTTTGATTCAAAATAGAAAGCAGATTTGGTATAGATAAAATTTTACAAGTATAGATACATTTTGAAAAACATCGATGCCTCTTAAAGGGAGCAATTTTTCAATTGATTTGAAATGGTTTTGATTAAGTTCAAGAGTTTAAATTTATTTTCAGAACTTTGTCAAAAATATTTTAAGTGTTTAAAGCATTTTCTAAGATGTTTGGAAGTTTTGAAATATTATTCCTGCTTTGAATTCTTTATTCAAAGAACAAATTTATATATTAAATATTGTTATAAAATAAAAAGAGATGGAGAGAATAAAGAACAAAGAAAATATGAAAGTAATAGAGAAGGTACTTTATTGATTAAAGGTATGATTACAATACTTCATCGTAGTCTCTATTTATAGGCATAAGAAGTATAAAAGAGGTAGAGATCTAATTCTAATAACTATTAGAATTTAAAGTATATTAAAACTTTATCTTGATCATGATAGACATCCACCTTAATAAGATATTCATAACAAATATCAAAATAATTTAACAAATTTATTAATAAGGTTAAATAAGTAATTAATTTTCTTGACTTATATAATTTTTACATAAATTTTAAATATATCATATAAATTTTATTTTAAAAAAATATAATAATTTATTTGGCCTTTCAATTTTATATAAAAAAAGTGATTTTATCTCTCTATTTAATTTTATCTTTTTAGCTCTTAAATTTGAGTTGTTTATCAAATCACACAAAATGGATAGAAAAATTAACGTTTGTTTACATTATTGATGTGACATACACATGGATTACACATGGATGCCTTGTCAGCATTAATTAATTTTTAAAGTTTTAAAAATAAAAATAAAAATAAAAAATTATTAAAAAAGTTTAAACATTATAAAAAATATTTTTAATAACTTTTAAAAATTAATTAATTGCTAATATGACATAGACGTGGACTGTCACGTGAACAAAATTAACAGAAGTGAACTTTTCTATTTATTTTGAGGTGCTTTGACAAATAATGCAAGATCAAGAGTTAAAAGAAACAAAAAGTTAAATAAGGACTAAAATATTTTTTTATGTAAAGTTGAAGGGCCAAATAAATCATTATACCTTTTAAAAATGACTTTTAAAGATGACTCCTTCAACATTTAGAGGTTCTCATGAGTCGAGTCGGGCCGGGTTCGAGTCGGGCCTAAGCATGATATTAGCGTACTTTATGCTTGTCAAAGCCCGGCCTGACTTGAAATCTAGGCCCAAAATTTTGCTCAAACTTGCTCATATTTGTAAAAAACTAACCCAAACTCATTTTAGGCCCGCATATATTTTTTTAAATTTTTTTAAAAACATATATTATATTATATTATATTATATTATATTATATTATATTATATTAATATTTAATAATTTTATATTTTTTATTTATTGAAAATTTTAATATAGTCATCTTAACATTATTTTAATGTTTACATTAGAGTGGTATTATATATTTAGTATAACTTTATTTTTTTATTTTGTTCTAAATTACATAATATAAAGTATTATAAACTTAAAACGGGCCAAGTTCAAGCCTTGAATGTTCAAGCCTGAGCTGTAACAGCCCGATTTTGGGGCTAATCGGAATAGTGGGTTCGAGACCACTGAACCGAGGTCGAGGAAAATTATTTTTATGTTATTTTATGTGTTGTAGCACAATTATATGGATGCATGAAAATTTTGGTGTTTTAATTTCAGTGATAGCATGCTTAATTGCGAAAAAAGACTAAATCGCATATTGCGAAAAAAGACTAAATCGCATAAAGTGCGAAAGTTCTATTTTATAAGGTAAAGGTACCTAATAGCTATAGAAGGTAATTTGAAGGATTTTAAATTGAAATTAGTCCATTTACATAGTGATGGCCGGACATGTGAATAGGGGAGACAAGATCATTTAATTTTTGGTCAAAATTGGATGAGTTAGGTGAGAAAAGATTAATAAAATAAAGGGAAGAGAAACTATCATCTTTTACTATTCATTCATCTCTTTCTACCGAAAATTGAAGAGGAAATAGGGCATTTGGGAGTTCAAACTTTCAGCCAAGCAATCTCTTTGCTAGTAAGTGATTTAGGTGGTTTTAATGATGATTTTTGTATTTTTGGAGTCCCCAAAGCTTAAGCTAATTAATGAGGGACTAATTTGGGATATGGTTGAAAGTCTAGGGACTTGCCATGAGAGTATTTATGTTGTTAGCTGAGTTTTTATGGAAAAAAAATGAATGTTAGGGAGGTGAAAACAACTTTTATGAATGGTGTTAGCATGAAAACACCTAAATAGGGCTTGAATACAAAGGTTTAATTTGTGTCATAAATGCATGAAATAGTTGGAATGGTGAATAGTTGTAAGAGAAATAAATGTTCATCAATGCTTTTTTATTTAGAAAATGTGGTGAAAAATGATTCACAAGCTTAGGGGCAATTTTGCCATGGTAAAAGGGCAAAATGGTCATTTTTACCTAAGTGTAGATTTTGGTGCATTATGATCGTAAAATGTTTTAAATGAATGAATTTTATTGTCATAGATCAAGAAGAATGCGGGATTAACCTTGACCGGGGAAAAGGCAAGGTTACGGAGTAAACCGCAAGTCAACATGTTTTGCACCGAGGTAAGTTTACGTGTAAATGATGCATTTTATATGCACATTATTGTTGTTAATTAGCGCATAGCATAATTGAGAACAAGTATGATTCAAGTAGATAGAAAGTGGTAGTTATTGAATAACTCTAGTATGAATGATGGAATGGATATGTAAGTGTGTTATATCAAACCTTGATGGTGGGCTAAGTGCGATACCACCTTGTTGCTTAATTACGATGGGTTGTGTGAGATACCGCCGTAGCTAATCCTTTGGTGGCCTGTGTGCGATACCACCGTAACTAATCTTTTTGGTGGACTGTGTGCGATACCACTGTAGCTAATCCTTTGGTGGGCTATGTGCGATACCACCCTAATAAAGACTAATGGTGGGCTAAGTGCGAAACCTCAGAGTAATGTGACTATGAGTAATGTGTTATGATATAGTGATGCGTTGTATTATGTGACCTTGTGATGCTAAGTGCAGGGGAACCGTTAATGAATGTATGCATTATGCTTGTGATGTGGTTGGAATGTGTGAATAGAGGAAGTGAGTAAGCATGATCTTGAATGTAAATTGTTTCTTGCATAGTAAATAATGCTATGCGAGTGTTTAATACACTTTAAAATGTTGTATTATTTACATGTAAACTTACTAAGCTTTAAGCTTACTCCCCATTCTTTCCCTTGTTTTATAGAGTTCAAGAGCGGGTCGGAATACGTCGATAATAGGAGACCACCCACACTATATGCTCACTTCGGTATAATTAGACTTATTGATTTTGTAAATGGCATGTATAGGGGCTAAACTAGTTAGATTATTTTGTTATTTTGACCAAAGGTGTATTGGCTCTTGCTAAGACATTTATTTTGTAAATTGCCATGAATGTTGACTCATTTTACTAATTATGAAATTTCAAAGTAATCTATGGGAATTTATATAGAAATTATGAGATGTTTATTAGTATGTTGAATGGATTCATGTAGAGTAAACTATAGGGGTGCAAGGAGCGTGGCAAACAGCCTTGTTCTTTTCTACATGGGTAGGCACACGGGCGTGTGTCTAGGCCGTGTGTGACACACGATCAAGCCATGGGCGTGTGCTCAGGCCGTGTGAAGTCTGCACCATGAAATTGGAATATGAATGGTCACACGTTTGAAGCACATGGGCGTGCCCAGGCCGTGGGGATCTAGTCAGAGGTGACCACGGACCAGCCACATGGGCGTGCGTCCAGGTCGTATGACTCAAGTCAATGTCATCCACGGGTTTCAAACACAGGCGTGTGACTAGGCTTAGAGACCGTGTGTGTGTAGTCAGAATTCACCACGGTTGCGAAGAATGGGCATGTGTGTATCTACACATCGGCGTGTCTAATTTTACACGGACGTGTGAGTCCTGTATAAAAGAGAAATTTTTTTTAGAATTCGAAAAAGTTTCGTATAGTCTCGAGTGTTCTCGTGTGTATGAGTGAGGCCTCGTAAGCTAATAATGATGTTGTTAAGGTGTCAAGAGAGAGTAGTTGTATGGGCCTAAGTGGCGGTCATGTAACACCCCAAACCCGGCCCAAACACCACGGCCAAATTCGAAATGTTATTGGGAAATGTGTTGAGAAAATTTGGGTTTTAGAGGTGATTTCTTGTTTAAACTTAGCAATTTATTTAAAAATAAAACGTTTGAGTTGCACAAGTTCAAATCATTATTTATACGGAAAGTTTGGGAAACCGAAAGGTTTATAAGTAATCTATATTTTGAAAACTTCATTTAAGTTCAAGTGTTGCAGATATTTTAGAGTTTCTTTATAAATTAACCATTTGATAGGATCCAACTTAAAACTTAAAAATAAGTAAAATCAAAAGTAATTAAAGTTTATAATTTTGAAAACTATCATCATTGTTTGAAAACGGGTGAGTCGTTTTACCACGTGTTAAACCACATCGAAAATGCACGTGTTATCATGCATTATGTTAACCCAACCCAACCTAATATCCAACCGCTACACACCACCCGTATATCCAACCACCACACACCAAGGGATTACTAAATCGACCCTCCATCCGCTACACACCTCTTTGGCAGTCAAGTTGCTCAAAGTCCACTTAGTGGTCTAGCCACATATCCACGTGATTAAAATCACAATATCCACGATAAGACTCTAGGTCGTCATCAATCCACGATGTGGCGTGAATCCATCATTAATCCACGTATATATAAATATATATACACATCCCTTTACAATATATACCAAACCCCATGTACATGCAGCATGGTATGATGATATGGCATAAAACATATGAACATGTCTAGGTATACATATTTTACATGCTTACATAGATCCACATATATCCCACCACATTTTTGATATAAGAAATATACTAACCTGATTATCGGATTACCCCTTTATAGGTAACAATACCACCACAGCCACTAAGTTGGCTACCACACATATCACATGCATTTAATTAATATAAACACGTAAAGTAAAGAAACAGTGTGCTAATTACACACCTGATAACCCGTAATACCACGCTCTCAACGTCGACACTATCACTAACCGACACTACCGCTATTTGCCTATGCTCGTTTACGTACCGCCCACACTCGGTGGCCAATCCCGAATCAATAAATCGATCGCTTGAACTTAGGGGTAGGGACTACGTGTCCAACCCCTTTCTCTCCTTGGCTGGTACTCGCATCCATCGAATAATAACTTAATCAGAAGACCCGGTTAAACGTTAAATTAGATCTTAAACAAAACTAAATAATATCTAAATCAATAACCTTACCAAAGTCGACTCAAATCCCAAAGATTCTCACTTGATCTTGAAAGCTGTCGAAATCCTTACACATGCCAATATCAAATTCGGCCTAACCTTAATAGACAAAGAAATGGCCTTTGGCCGTGCCAAATATCTTCTTATCTTGTTTGGTCAAATCCCGAAAGATTCTTAACACTCCTATCGCTGGCTTATACAGAGAACCCAAACTCCCTCCTTTATAAATTCGGCCATACAAGAAAATAATATTAGACTTTTGGTTTCGGCAAACTAAAAAGAAAGAGCAATATTCGAAATAGAAAAGAACCCCTTAACCCAATAGTAGAAATCGATTGGAAGAGTTGACACTAGATGAACGACGGCACTCCCTCTAACAAAAGATAATCGAAAAGTGTTACTACCCGAGAGATATTCACTTAGAATGATTCGGCAAGGAGATAAGTCCTGAGGAGAAATGAAATAGAAGAAGAAAAAAGGAGTAGAAATGAGAAAGAGAGAAGTAAAGGTGAATGGAAGATTCGGCCAAGGTTCTAGTGGCTAGCATGATTATTCGGCTTTCTGGAAGGAAGTAATTGATGAAAAAGAGAAAAAAGATGGTTGAGGTTTAAGAGGTTTCGGCTATGGTGAAAGTGAAGGGTATATTTCGGCTTTAGAGAGTGAATAGAAAATAGGAGGAAAGAGTTGAAAAGGAAAAACAAAATGCACAAATGAACAGAAAACAAACAAATAGCTTCAGCCTCACACCTCCCCTCTTCGGCAATGCTTAAAGAAAAGAAAAAAACCAAAGAAAATTAACCCCCCAACCACTAGAACAAATTCGGCACCTAACCCCCACATACATGACTGAAATTGCCATCCCCCTAGAGTCCCAAATCAGCCAACACTCCTCCCTTCACCAAATCCCCATTTTTCCTCCTCATTTTCCTCTTCTCCTCTCATTCAAACTCATTTGAATGATTCAAACCTTCTATCCCACTCTCCACCACACATTCAAACACCTTGACCAATTCAAACTCCCACTTTCAAGTGCCATAGCCGAATCCAACTCTCTACTCCCCTTGACACAAAAACAAACCCCAAAATGCTCCTCATGCTGCTCGAACCAAACCTCCCCTTGCTCCCATGAGTTACCTTGCCACTCCACCACTTTCTTTCTTGTGTCATAACCTCCTCATTAGTTCCCTTACAGGCGTAGCTCCCTAGCTCTCCCTAAAGGCTTAAAACAAAAGTTTTACTAAGGCTCCTACCTAACCCCAAGGTTTCCAAGCCCCAAACACACTCTAACAACATCCAAAGCATACTAGCACATAGAAATAAATTAAAATGCGAGACCCTAAATCTGGATGTTCAGATTCTACCCTTTAAAGAAATTTGGCCTCAAAATTACTCGGTCAAAATAGGTGAGGTATTCTTGTCTCATCGCCTCTTTAAGCTCCCACGACGCTTCTTAGAACCATGGAACCATGGTAGAGGAACCGACTTCTTCCGCAGACCTTCACATCTCACTCCAAAATCTGAATTGGCTCTTCTTCATAGGACAAGTTTGGCCTCAATTCAACTTCCTCCATTGGCACTACGTGAGACGGATCTGATCGGTATCGTCGTACATCGAGACGTGGAATACATCATGCATCTGCTTCAATTTTGATGGCAACTCTAACTGATATGCCACTGGTCCAACTCGCTTTAAAACCCGATAAGGTCCTATAAACCTCGGACTTAGCTTACCCTTACGTCCAAATCTCATTACCTTCTTTCACGGTGAAACTTTCAAAAATACCCGATCACCCACTGCAAACTCTATCTCTTTCTGCTTAAGACCTGCATACGATTTCTGTCTATCAGATGCCTCCTTCAATCGAGTTTGAATTACCTTAACCTTTTCCTCTAACTCTGCCACTATCTCTAGACCTAACATATGACGTTCACCTAACTTTGTCCAACAGGTGGGAGTACGACACTTTCGTCCATACAATGCTTTATATGGCGCCATCCGAATACTAGCTTGATAATTGTTGTTGTACGCAAACTCTGCTAAAGGCAAGAATTCCTCCCAACTACCTCTGAAGTCGATAACACATCCTCTCAACATATCCTCTAACACTTGAATTACCCTTTCAGACTGGCCATCCGTCTGCGGATGAAATGCCATGCTAAAGTCCAACCTGGTGCCCAATGCCTGATGTAACGCCCTCCAAAATCGCGACATAAATCTAGGATCCCTATCCGATATGATCGATACTGGCACCCCATGCAGTCTCACAATTTTCGCCATATACAACTTTGCCAACTTCTGTAGAGAGTAATCCATATGAACAGGTATGAAATGAGCGATTTTTGTCAATCGATCCACGATCACCCATACCGAGTCCTTCTTAGTAGGCGTAAGAGGAAGCCCACTAACGAAGTCCATCATGATTCTCTCCCACTTCCACTGCGGAATCTTTACTGGTTGCAGCAGTCCCGAAGGCACTTGATGGTCAGCTTTGACTTGCTGGCACGTCAAGCACTTCCCTACAAATTCCGTGACTTCCTGCTTCAAACCAGGCCACCAAAATTGATCCCGCAAATCCCTATATAACTTGCTCCCTCCAGGATGCATAGCGTAAGGGCTACTATGCGATTCCCGAAGAATCTTTTGCCTCAATTCTACACTTTTGGCATACAAACCCTACCACAAAAACATAAAACTCCGTCACTGTTCACACTGTAGTCCTCTAATCCCCCGTCCTGTACTTGCAAAAGTCGAGCACTCAGAACCTCATCCATCAACTGTATCTCTTTTACCTGACTTAACCACATCGGCTTCACTTACAGCTCCGCTAATAAACTCCCGTCGTCATAAAGGCTAAGGTGAGCGAACATCGCTCTCAAATCTGATACCACCTTCCGACTCAGTGCATCTGCTACCACATTTACCTTACCCGGGTGATATTCAATCGAGCAAAAGTAATCCTTCAATAGCTCCACCCACCTTCGTTGTCTCAAGTTCAGCTCCTTCTGAGTCAGCAGGTACTTCAAACTCTTATGGTCCGTATAGATCACCGACTTCTCTCCATACAAATAATGCCTCCACACTTTCAAAGTAAAGTCCACTGCAGCCAACTCTAGATCATGCGTCGGATAGTTAACTTCATGAGGCCTTAACTATCGAGACGCATAAGCCACCACCTTCCTTCCTGCATCAGCACACAACCTAACCCCATATGAGAAGCATCACAATATACCACAAAACCTTTCCCGCTTCTGGCTGAATCAAAATCGAAGCCTCTGCCAAAACCCTTTTTAGCTTCTCGAAACTCTCTTGCTGCTTGTCCGTCCACACAAAAGGTACTTCCTTTCTCAGCAACTTAGTTAAAGGTGCTGCTATTGAGGAAAAACCCTCGAAAAATCTTCTGTAATAACCAGCTAGCCCCAAGAAACTGCGAATTTTCATCACCGACTTAGATGGTTTCCAATCCAATACTGCCTCGATCTTTAAGGATCCACTCTTATCCCATCTGCAGATACCACATGACCCAGAAAAGTTACTTCTCTTAACCAAAACTCGCACTTGCTAAATTTGGCGTACAACTTATTTTCTCTTAAAATCTACAGAACCACCCGTAAATGCGCGTCATGCTCCACTTCAGACTTGGAATATACCAAAATGTCGTCTATGAACACCACAACGAACTGGTCCAAATAGGGTTGAAAAACTCGATTCATCATATCCATGAACGCAGCCAGTGCGTTCGTCAACCCGAACGGCATTACCAGGAATTCATAGTACCTGTATCAAGTCCAAAATGCTGTCTTATGGATATCTGCTTCCTTCACCTTAAGCTGGTGATATCCCGACCTTAAATCTATCTTCAAAAAGACCGCAGCTCTTTTGAGCTGATCAAACAAGTCGTCTATCCTCGGCAGTGGGCACTTGTTTTTGATCGTTTGTTTATTCAATTGGCGGTAATCTATGCACATTCGCATAGATCCGTCCTTCTTCTTTACAAACAACACCGGTGCTCTCCATGGAGACATACTGGGTCGAATGAAACCGCGATCTAACAACTCCTGAATTTGAGCTTTAAGTTCAACCAACTCCTTCGGTGCCATCCTATAAGGAGCGATGGACACCGGTGCTGTACCTGACAATAGGTCGATTCCAAACTCCACCTCACGATCAGGAGGCAACCCTGGAAGTTCTTCCGAAAAAACATCCACGAATTCCTTTATTGTTTTCACCTCCCCCACAACTGGCTTCTTAGCATCCAAGGCATTAACAACCACTAAGAAAGCCAAGCACCCTTTTTTCATCATCTTCTTCGCCTTAAGAGCAGACACTACATTAGACAAGTAGTCTCTCCTCTCCCCTATCACCACAACCTCACCATCCTCGGGAGTCTTCAACGTCATGCGTTTAGCAGCACAGTCCAAATTTGCACGATACCTTACTAACCAGTCCATTCCAAGGATCAAGTCAAATTTTCCAAATGGCAGCTCCATCAAGTCAGCCGGAAACACAGACCCCTAAACTTCTAAAGGGACATCTCTAAAGAGTCTATCTACCACTACTGATTGCCCTAAAAGACTAAGTACTGTCATCTTCTTAGGGGCAATTTCAGGTTGCACATTCAAGGTTCCAGACATCATGCTAGTAATATAGGAGAGAGTCGATCCAACATCAATTAAAGCAGTAAAGGGTAACCTAGAAATGAGAAATGTACCCGTGATAACATCTGGTGCATCCCCCTCCTCACGATGTCTGGCTGAGTAAACCAACCCACGCTGTCTCACATCTGAGCTCCCAGCACCTCTGCCCGGTGCTCCACGACCTCAGCCAGAACCATTCCCTCATCGATTAGGCCTACGACCTCTTGACATCTGTTGACTACCCCTTCCTAGTGGCACATACCCTTGACCTACTGTCTGAGTCCTAGCCACATCCTAAGGACAATTCTTAATCAGATGGTCCCTTGACCCACACCTGTAGCACTCCTTATTCCTTCCCCAGCACTCCCCTACATGAGACCTCCCACACTAAGCACACTGATGGGACTGACCTCCAGTAACTGGCGCAGAAACATGAGCAGGTCCCTTAACCCTAGGCTTTTTTTGGAAACCCCCCAATGATACCAAAGGTCCATAACCCTCTTATTCCTACCTCTGTCTTTATCCCTATTTTGCCTCTCAGTTCGCTTGACCTCCTCCGCTATCCTGGCTTTTTCCACCAACTTCGTGAAATCCCTCTCCCGTTGAGGAGCTATCAACACCTGCAGCTCATCTCGCAGCCCATCCTCAAATCTCACACACAGCTCAGAGGTCAGAGTAACAATTCCCGAGCATACCGGCTCAACCGCAAGAATTCTGCTTCATACTTAGCTACTGACTTACCTCCTTGTACTAGGTTCAAGAACGTCTTCCTCTATGCGTCCACATAACTAGCTTCGACGTACTTCCCCTCAAACTTTATCTTAAAGAAACTCCAATCCACTCGGTCCGCCGGAGTACCCTCTCTGATAATGAGCCACCATTGGTAGGCCTCATCCCGAAGTAAAGAAACAGCGCCCTTCAACTTCTTTTCAACTGTGCAGTTAGGTCATCCATGATCCTCTCGACTGCTTCTAACCAAGATCTCGCCACATTCGGTTACTCAGAAATATCTCAAACACTTCAGCTCCATTAGCTCAAAGTCGCTCAGGAATGGACTTCCGAGCCCCAGTACCCATATTCGCTCCCGTAACTCTCTCCAAAACCCGTAGCATAGCCTGAGATATTGCATCGCCTCCACCCGTCTGATCTTGAAACTCAGCTTCTACAGCTGGTGAAAGTGGTGCCTCATTTCCTGACCCTTAACCAGACTTTGCTAGCTTTGACATAGCTATCCTACCTCTACCGTGCCCTCGCATATTACGACCACGTCCCCTAAAACTCATGTCTATCGTCGCGTTTTTGTCTGATTTAAAGAAATTTTTATGCATCAGTATTCCTTTTCACTTATTAATCACGAACAATTTTATGAAAAGTGATTTCGATAGTGGTTCTTTTGAATTTAGACCTAACTATAGTTTCAGTTTCAAGCTTATCTTCTAATTTCAGAAACCACATACACTCATCAATCATCACACGGATAGCATCCCCGAATTCACATTCATCACAGAGGGGTATTTTCGTTATTTCTCTACCTAGGGGTATTTTCATAATTTTAACCTATAGGAGCATATTTGTAATTTTATAAAATAGGGTTTCGGGTGATTTTACAATAAAATAAGGGTATTTTAGAAATTTTCAACTCGGGGGTATTTCGATAATTTTAAAACTAGTGTTTACGTTAGGATTTTACAAAACATGGTGGCTGGTTCACAGGTTTGTTCGGATAGATTAAGTCTTTTTTTTAAAAAAAAGTTGTTCAAACTAGGCCTATAATCCATCAAAATCTAATTAAAATAGTCTACATCCCATAAAAACCCATCAAGCCCACTCATATATATCACACAAAGATTTGGAACACTTACCTGGCGGACTTGGGCCGGAAGATTCGAGTGCTATGCCTTCAAAAATCCATTCCACGAAAAATTTCTTTTCCTTACCAATTTTGAAAACGTTATGGACCTCAAAACCCAAAGGTCGAGTTTAAAACCTAGCTCTGATACTAAATTGTAACACCCCAAACTCGGCCCAAACACCACGGCCGAATTCGAAATGTTACTGGGAAAGGTGTTGAGAAAATTTGGGTTTTAGAGGTGATTTCTCGTTTAAAATTAGCAATTATTTAAAAATAAAACATTTGAGTTGCACAAGTTCAAATCATTATTTATACGGAAAGTTTGGGAAATCGAGAGGTTTATAAGTAATCTATATTTTGAAAACTTCATTTAACTTCGAGTGTTGCAGATATTTTAGAGTTTCTTTATAAATTAACCATTTGATAGCGGATCCAACTTTTAAAAATCCAAAGTATTTAAAAGCGGCCTTATTACAATAAAAATACCCTAAAAAGTAATTAAAAGTTTATAATGTACTTTAGGAATAAAAACGGCTTCTGCATGGCCACCTTGAATCCTCTCCGCCTGGTCCAAAGTATCACGTATTACCTGCATTGTTTGAAAAATGGGGTGAGTCGTTTTGACTCAGTGTGCAATTAAACCACATGTTTTCGCAAATGGGCTTAGCCCCCAAAACCACATCAAATCAATATACCACGTGTTATCATACATTATGTTAACCCAACCCAACCTAATATCCAACCGCTACACACCACCCGTATATCCAACCACCACACACCAGGGGATTACTAAATCTACCCTCCATCCGCTACACACCTCTTTGGCAGTCATGCTGCTCAAAGTCCACTTAGTGATCTAGCCATATATCCACGTGATTAAAATCACAATATCCACGATGAGACTCTAGGTCGTCATCAATCCATGATGTGGCGACGCCATCATTAATCCACGTATATATAAATATATATACACACTTCCCTTTACAATATATACCAAATCCCATGTACATGCAGCATGTTATGATGATATGGCATAAAACGTGTGAACATGTCCATGTATACATATTTTACATGCTTACATAGATCCACATATATCCCACCACATTTTTTATATAGAAAATATACTAACCTGATTACCGGATTACCCCTTTATGGGTAACAATACCACCACAGCCACTAAGTCGACTACCACACATATCACATGCATTTAATTAATTTAAACATGTAAAGTAAATAAACAGTGTGCTAATTACACACCTGATAACCCATAATACCACGCTCTCAATGTCGACGCTATCACTAACTGACACTACCACTATTTACCTACGCTCTTGTTCCGACGCTGGCCCACACCCCGGTGGCCAATCCCGAACTGCTGAAACTGACCGCTTCTTGAACTTAGGGGTAGGACTACTTGTCCAACCCCTTTCTCTCCTTGCCTGGTACTCGCATCCATCGAATAATAACTTAATCAAAAAAACCCGGTTAAACGTTAAATCAGATCTTAAACGAAACTAAATAATATCTAAATCAATAACCTTACCAAAGTCGACTCAAATCCCAAAGATTCTCACTTGATCTTGAAAGCTGTCGAAATCTCTACACATGCCAATATCAGATTCGACCTAACCTTAATAGACAAAGAAATGGCCTTTGGCCGTACCAAATATCTTCTTACCTTGCTTGGTCAAATCCCGAAAGATTCTTAACACTCCTATCGCTAGCTTATATAGAGAAGCTAAACTCCCTCCTTCATAAATTCAGCCATACAAGAAAATAAGATTAGACTTTTTGTTTCAGCAAACCAAAAAGAAAGAGCAATATTCGAAATAGAAAAGAACCCCTTACTCCAATAGTAGAAATCGATTGGAAGAGTTGACACTAGATGAACGACGGCGCTCCCTCTAATAAAAGATAATCGAAAAGTGTTACTACCGAGAGATATTCACTTAGAATGATTCGGCAAGGAGATAAGTCCTGAGGAGAAATGAAATAGAAGAAGAAAAGAAGGAGTAGAAATAAGAAAGAGAGAAGTAAAGGTGAATGGAAGATTCGGCCAAGGTTCTAGTGGCTAGCAGGATTATTTGGCTTTTTGGAATAAAGTAATTGATGAAAAAGAGAAAAAGATGGTTGAGGTTTAAGAGGTTTCGGCTATGGTGAAAGTGAAGGGTATATTTCTTTAGAGAGTGAATAGAAAAGAGGAGAAAAGAGTTGAAAAGGAAAAACAAAATGCACAAATGAACAGAAAAAAACAAATAGCTTCAGCCTCACACCCCCCTCTTCGGTATGCTTAAAGAAAATAAAAAAACCAAAAAAATTAACCCCCTAACCACTAGAACAAATTTGGCACCTAACCCCCACATACATGACCGAAATTTCCATCCCCCTAGAGTCCCAAATTCGGCCAACACTTCTCCCTTCACCAAATCCCCCTTTTTCCTCCTCATTTTCCTCTACTCCTCTCATTCAAACTCATTTGAATGATTCAAACCTTCTATCCCACTCTCCACCACACATTCAAAGACCTTGACCAATTCAAACTCCCACTTTCAAGTGCCATAGCCGAATCCAACTCTCCACTCCCCTTGACGCAAAAAAAAACCCCAAAATGCTCCTCATGCTACTCGAACCTCCTCCCCCTTGGAACTCCTTTGACGCAAACTCTCCCCCTTGCTCCCATGCGTTACCTTGCCACTCCACCACTTCCTTTCTTGTGTCATAACCTCCTCATTAATTCCCTTAAGGCCTAGCTCCTCCAACTCTCCCCTAAAGGCTTAAAAACAAAAGTTTTTACTAAGGCTCCTACCTAACCCCAAGGTTTCCCGAAGCCCCCAAACACACTCTAACAACATCCAAAGCATACTAGCACATAGAAATAAATTAAAATGCGAGACCCCTAAATCCCGGATGTTACAGGTCATGAGAATTTTATTAAAGTAACGCTTGAGCACGGTTCCGACGTGGAACATGGGTAAGGGGCATTACATGAGCCCAATTCATATTTTAAACGAGCCTAAATTGTTTGCCCAAGTCCATTTTTTGAGCCTAATATTTTTGCCAAACCCTCCCGAATTTCAGGTGGACCTTCGAGCCTGAACGGGTAGCCCAGCTCATGAACAGGTCTATTCAACATAGGCTGGTCCAAATTAAAATAAAAAATGAATAAATGTTCAGTACAAGAAAAGCCCAAAAGGGCTTAAGTTATGCAGAAATATTTATGGGGTCGTTCACGGCCTGGTTTCTAAAAGAATTTCAAGTTGAGGCCTTTTTTGGGTTAGCCTATGCCAAAAGCCTATTTTATTGTTTAAATATTAATAAAATATTTTAAAATTTATATTTTGTTATGAATATCTTATTAAGTAGATTTCCATCAAGATCAAGATAAGTTTTGATATATTTTAAATTCTAATAGTCATTAGAAGTAGATTTCTACTTCATTTATACTTCTTATGCCTATAAATGAAAACTTTGGAGAAACTTTGTAAATATATTTATTGATCAATAAAATACATTCTCTATTGCTAATGATAACATATTAAATTGCATGTTATTTTGTGTTTAATTCGGTTTATTTCTGAATTGATCCTACTAAATTAGTACTTTTATGTTTTAATCTTGTCAGGGTTAATCTTGTCATGGATGCAATTGGGACGCTAAGAGACAAAAACGAGCAAAAAAAGACCAAATTGAAACACAATCAATAAAAATGAGGCGGAATAAAAAATGTAGAAAAAAGCCAAGGACTCATCAGAATTTTTGACTTTGTAAAAGCCAAAAATAGAAAAAGAATCTTATTTTATTTTTATTTTAATTCAATTTTACGTTAAATTAGTTAAGGCCAAAATAGCAAATTCTATGTATATAAATAGGGCCTTAATGTCCTTTGGAAAGGCATCACTTAATTCTACATTCCTACGTCAATTTGGAATTGAATTATTCTTTTTCCTTTCAATTTGGCGTTAACATTATGTAGCATTGTTTCCAATTCTTGTTTCTTTTCCAAAATTGGTCCAATTGCTTTCCAAGTACCTTTCTTTTTCCTTTCTTTACCATAATCATCAAACCACCTTCCAAAGTTTACAAAGCATGAATACTTTCATGCTTCACTAAATTTCATCTTAGCCTTAGGCGGTATTCTTTCTGGTCGAGAATCATGAGATACGAATTCGTGCTAAAAATTCGTCCAATCGGTATTCATTTTTTTCTTATGGATCGGGATAGACCAATCATCCCTTAAAGTTAAACTCAATTTCAAGTCAAAGTGCACGTTGGGTTGGAGTCGTGTTTGTTGACAATTGGAGAAACGAGTCGGCCATGTTGTATTCGGATCTCCGAGAACAAATCAAGGAAGAAGTGATCGGGTTTAAACGGCCCACGGTTGAGGCTGTTGATTCGAGTTGGGTTCTTCAGAACGCAAGGCTGGCGGAATCTTGAATCGGGAACACGTGTATCTTGGTTAGATAATCAGTAAGAGTTGGTTTGCAGGTCGTACCGGAACCAGCTACGAAAGGAAGAATTGGTGGTTAAGACATTCTTAACTGCTATAACCAGCTTATTGTTTGGAGGAGAAGATTAATTTTCGAGGATCGATTCTTAATACGAAATTTACCGAGTCTAAGGCTAAGTCTTATTATTTCTGTTTGCAAAATTTTGAATTTATTTCTCGATTTAATTTTATTTTCAATATTAATTAATTGTTTATTTATGCTGATTAGATTATTTACTTTCTAAACATTCTTGAAACCCCCCGATTTACTTTTTTTTTTTTTACAGTACGATTGGAGTCGTGGGCACGACTATTGCCACAACCTTCGACATGATGAACACTCTGATAAGTTATACATGAAAGTTGATTATAACATCCAATCTCTATGGACTCGACCCTACTACCACTCTTACTACTATTTAGAGTTATTTTGTAGGAATTATTTTTGGTGGTTTCAACGCCCATCAGCTACCCATATTTTCTTTTTTCTTTACTTTTTGTCTATTTATTTTATAACGCATTATCAGCACGATTCTCTTTTAATTGGTTTTCTTCGTAAGTCACAATTTTTTTTTTCCTTTCACCAAGCCTTACCCCTTTCAAGCAACAACCAATGCAATATCCAGTCACTCAAATTTGCTACTCAAGCTGTTGTTAATTGCCTTCTAGAGCTACTGCTATTTCAGTCTTCAATTGAGGCATGGGTATTATACGTAATCATTGTGTAAAGAAATTTATATAATCCTTACGTGGTATGTTTTTCTCCTTTATTGATTGATTTTTGGTAAAATTATGTTATGAAAAATATTATTACTTTAAGGTTTCTTTTAAACTAATATTCTTTTATTAAATTATAGTATGTATGATATTTAGATGATTAAAATTTTTATTATTAAACTATTTTTATTAAATATGCTTGAAATTATTGTATTATAGATTTTAAATTGAATTTATAAATATTTGATTAGAGCATCATAAGATTTTATAGCATATATGTGGTATTGAAATTTAGTACAATATGTATCGGATAACTTTCAAGTATCGTATACGAAAATTTTGATTTTGTTTATTAAATATTTTTTACTATTAGATTATAAATGTTATTGCAAAAATAAAATTGTTTTACTACTTATAATAGTGCTTGTGATAATAGCTAGGTGATAACAATGATGTTAAAGAATCTCGGTATATTTTACTATAATTTATTTATTATATCATGTTTATTATAATTGGAGGCTAATCATGACAACATGAAGAGATAGATTTTGATTTGAAACCCAAGCATGTTTTGCGATGGTGATTATGAAATAAAGAATGTATTGGGATGTTTAGAAATCTGTCCTACCAGATTTGTTGTATTCCTTAAAGTGAATGCAAACATAAAAAATATAAAATAAAAATATAATCATGAACCACTAAAAGTAGGAACATAGTAATAAATAAGAGAAAAATAAGGGTTAGAGGGTAAATATAACATATGTTATCAATATGATATGAAATATTATTGGCCACATATGTGGCATATGCCCAACTGCTTTTGTTTCATTAATATTTTTTAGGAAGAATATGAGAAATGAGAATGTAGTAATGAATTCTATCATTACAAATAGAAAATATTTATCTTATTTAGTATGAAACAAACAAATATTATTCCAATATTTGATAGTACAAAATTAGTTGAAAGCTCCGGAAGAGTTAATATATCAATATCTAAAAAGCACAAAATTTGTGATGTTAATGAATTAGTTTTAAAAGATATTCATTATAATGGATATCCTATTGAGATTGTGAATGAAGAAAAGATTATGTTTCATATGAATCAAAAGAGGATTGGGTTATTGATTTATATTTATTACTCTTGTTATAAATTGAATTGACCGTGACAATATTTGTGATATTCTTTTGTCATCATCCCCATTAAGGTATTGAAAGCAAAATATTTGACCGTGAAAGATCTACTTATGAGTAATAGAATATGGTAGTTCTATCTAAAGCTCATTATGGTTGGATGCACCTGAAGTTGCAAGTTTTTTTTAAAAACTGAGTACAACTCTAAAGTATTCAGAATAAGTTCTCAATTAAAATTACGTGTAAAAATATTATTGACAAGAACTTGCAAGACAGAAAACTTATGTATGAATAATACTTGGTTATGTACTTGTTGTACACCTAGAAAATAAGATCCACTCTCAAAGTTTTTTATTAATAGATTTTGATTGGATTCAAAGTCTACTACTGGAGTTTAATTTGCTTATTTCTTGATAAAATCGTCAAGACTCAACGGAAAAAGAGAGAGTACATTTTTAAATTGTAACATCCTAGATTAGGGGTTATGCGTTCGTGCATAATTCATGAGTTAGTAGGCTTTAAGAGTGGTTGGATGTGTTTTAGGGGTTCTTAAAATTCTAGGATAAAAAGGGAAGCTTTGGAAAATTTTTGGATTTAAGTGTAAAAAGAGGAAATTAGGTCAAGAGGCCTTAAGAATAATTTGTGGGCGTTTTGGGTCATAAAAGGGGCTTGGTAAAGTGGCTTAAGGCGCCACTTAAGGGCCTGAAATGACACCTGAAGAGGTGGAGGTTCGAGTCTAGGTGATGGCATGGGAGTGTTTTATTTTTCCTTTTTGCGTCAACAAGTTAAATTGGGCTAGGAAGGCCTTAAAAATAAATGGCAAGGTTTACGGACATGAAAGTCGGAGTGGTAAAGTGGCAAGGGACGCTACTTAAGGTGCAGGGGTGGTTGCGTAAAAGGGAGTGCCAAGGGGTAGGGGTTCGAGCTGCAGGAATCGCATTTGGGAGTTTTATTTTTGGCGTTAAAGGGGAGCAAGATAAAGAGGTCTTAAAAGAATTTGTGGCGAGTTTATGTCACAAGAAAATGCCTTGGCAGAGTGGCTTGGAGCACTATATGCGGCTTACGGCAATGAGGGCCCAGGTTCGAGTTGCGAGGGAAGCAAGAATGGGCATTTTATTTTTGTGTGGCAAGAAGGCGCTTGGGCTAAGTAGGTCTTAAAAAGAATCATGGCGGGATTATGTCACAAAAGAACCAGCAGCAGAGTGGCTGGGGCGTTACCTGCAGTTTGCATTCCAGCAGGTCCCGGGTTCGAGGCTGGTGAGCAGCATGGAGTGGGATTTTATTTTGTTGGCTTTTTGAGTCAGGTTGGAGGGTGGTTGGACGGCATGTGGACTCCATAAGATAAGCTTAGGCTTGTTTTTTTTATTATTTTGAAAATTTCGGCTATAGGAAGGGATAAAGGTTGGGTTGTTTTATTTAGTTTAAATTAGTAAGATAAGGGATAATGGCTGTTGTATTTTATTTATTTTTGAATAGGTGATTAGTAGATAAATAAGAGATGATTTAGGAGTTTGTTAAGGGATTAATGATGGATAATTTTTATTCTATTAATTAAGGTGATAAAGGTGGATTTATTTTAAGTTGATAAATAGAAGATAATTATAGATTTATTTTATATATTTTGAATATGTGTTCAAGAGTTATTATAGGAGAAGGAAGTGGAATTTGAGAGGAGGTAGGAGTGCCGAATTTGAGTAGTATAAATAGGGGTGACCATCCTTTAACTATTCTTTTCTTCATTTTATTTTCCTTGGCCGAAAATTGTTCCTCTAATTCTCTTTTTGAGCCGAATTGCTTCTCACTTCTTCTCCCTATTCTTTCTCTTTTCTTCAACTTTAACTCTACATATTTTCTTGGATAGCCGAATAACCCCTTGCCATTTAGAAGCCATAGCCGAAACTTTGCTACCATTGTTCTCCATCTTTTTGTTAGAACCTCAAAGGTTAGTCTTTCTTCTTATTCATTGAAGCCGAACCCCCTATATTGGTAGCCATTGCCGAAACTCCTAAGGTGTTGATGTCAACTATTCTATTGTAGTCTCTTCAAGCAAACGGTGGTGGAAAGCAGTGTATAGTGCTAGCGTTAAGGAGCAGTAAAGGAAAAGCTTTCGGGATTTGGAGCAATCAAGGTAAGCCTATGTAGTTTCGGCCAAGGGCCAATTATTATGGATTATTGTTAATAGCCAATTCTATCTATGGATGATTAGGGATAAATCGGCAAAGATAACCAAAGCCTCCGGGATTTGGTAGGAGACCAAATCGGCATTAAGGGAGGAGGAAAAACCCCGTTCATCGTGTTAGAATCAAATAGTTCAGGATTTCGCTAAATAGTCAGGTGTGTGATTAACCCACCATTTTTCGGGTTTTTGCTATATCTGTATGTGTTGATTGTGTACTAACAAATGCAGTAAAAGTTATGAGATGGATACCCTAAAATGGGGTATATCGATAAACAGGTTAGTATTACCTGTTGATAAGAATGTGAAAGTACCAATGTGAATGTGACTATGCTTGTGGAATTGTGATTGTGCATCTTAATAACATGTGCATGCATTTACTATTATGACACTATCACATGTTGCATGTGCATGGGTTGGGATATGAAAGAAGATGCGGGTGTACTTGAGCACGTGGTTTGATGTTAGCCTTGAGCTACATCGTGGCTTGATGAGTAGCTCTGTGCCTTATCGTGGTTGATATCGCTAAGTGCCATATCGTGGTTGATGAGTGACTATGTGTCCCATCGTGGTTTTGGTGTTAGCTACGGCTACATCGTGGATTGGCGTTGACTGAGGTTGCGTTGTGGATTATTGTGCTTAATTGCACGTGGACAGCATTGATTGCCTTTGGAGTGAAAAGGAGAGGGTGATTTGTTAATCCCCTGGTGTGTGGTAGGCTGGATAAGGGGGTGTGTAGAGGATGGACCCTAGGTTTGGGTTGGGTGCACTTTGCATAATTTTATTTGATATGTGGATTAATGTGGAAATGGGCCAAGCCCAGTATGTGAATGTGGATTTGAATAAGAAATGGCTAAGCCCAGTATGTGGAAATTATGTGGTTAATTACCTTGTTACTTGATAAGTGATTTGAATATAGGCCAAGGCCAGAGTGTGATAATATGGGAATATGATAATTATTATCTGATATATGTGTTAATATGTGGTTAACATGTGGGTGGAATCCAGTGGATTAGTTACACACTGAGTCCGTGTGACTCACCCAAATATTTTATCAAACATCGTAGATGATATGATGATCGGACCGGGTTGGAGTGGATACGAGATGGCCCATGCAGAAGATATTTTAATTAATTAAGTAATTAGAGTTTCAGTATTTTGATTAAGTGTTTATTGTAATAAGGCCCATTAAAGTATTTAAGTATTTTTATTAAGTATCTTTATTATTATGTTCTATTATGGATTGACAATTTAAATATTAATTGCAAATGATCTTATTTTCTTAAGTATATATAATAAAGTTTTAATCCGGAATTTTGTAACAACTTAATTTATTTTGAAATTTTAAATACACAAGGTTTTCTTTCCTAAATACAATAAATTTTATATACTTTACCTACAAGTCGATTATTTTCAAACGTTTTTTCACAGTGGCATTTCAAATTCGATTCGTAGTGAATGGGCCGAGTTTGGGGTGTTCTGATTTAGTATCGAGCCTGTTCAAAACTTCGGCTTTGAGGGTTTTGGGTCCAAAATGTTTTCAAAATGGGCTTTTCAAAATATGGACTTTTATTTCAGGTCATTCTGGCATGGCACCTGTACCTCTACCAAGTCCACTGTAAGTACTTCTAATTATTGAAGTGATTGTTTATGTGAACTGTTATGGGCTTATTTGGGCTCGTAGATTAGAATATTAGGCCTATTGAACCCTAGGGCTAGTGCACTCAAACACATGTATAAGACTTAAGGATTATTAAACAAACACGTGAAGTAAGTCATTTGAGTTAAGGTGTGGCAACCATTGTACGCATGTCTAGGAGTGGATTCAGTAAGAGCTTGGTATTTAAGCAGTCCTAGTGACTCACCTCCTCTTTACTCGAATCCTACCTGGTGCGTAGCTACGGTTCACCCTAACCAAGAGGACTTATTCATAGGCTAAACCCAGTAATTAAAACCCGAAAGGGACTAGCCATACTGTTTTATAAACACCCTAGTTTTTAAATCTTTAAATTACCCCTTCGATTTGTAACAAAATCTATTTTGAAAAATTTCTCGAAAAATTTTCCGAATTTACAAATTACTAAAATACCCCTGGTGGAAGAATTACGAAAATGCCCTTGGTTTCTAAAAGTACCATATTACCCTTGATTTTAATAAAATTTCTCTATCTTGCAAAAGTGTCCAAAAAAACTCTATTTTGCAAAAAGTCAATGTACTTTGATTCGGAAAATTACTAAAATGCCCTCGTGTTGTAAATTACTAAAATACCCTTAGTTTTAAGATTTTCAAAAATACCTCGACTTTTGCTAAAATGTTTCTACTTTACAATAATACCAAAAAACTTCTGTTTTACAATTATCAAGATATCCTGATTTGGAGAATTTACGAAAGTGCCCCTAACTTTCAAAATTACAGAAATAACCCCGATTTCTAAAATTTTTTTTTGGCAATACCTCTGATTTGGAAAACAAATTTTCAAGATTACCCTGAGTTTATGAAATACCTTTGGTTTATAAAGATTTTTAAAATTGATCCTGATTTATTACCAAAATACCTCTGTAGGACAAATGACGAAAATACCCCTGGGATAGAAACGGGCAAATATGTCTGAATAGTGAATGTGTGTGGTAGATACCACTGAATGAATGTGTTCTTGTTGATGAATGAATGTGCCTCCATTGAGGAATGGATGTGACTCTCTGAATTAGAGTAGTGAACTTGAACTGAAACTTTGGGTGATCGAAAGAACCACTTCTAGAACTTCTCTTCATAAAATTGTTCGCGGTTAATCAGTGGAACAAAAGTACTAATGCATAAAATTTTTAATCAGATAAATCACGATGTTAGACATGAGTTCTAGAGGACAAGGTCGTCATGGACGCGGTAGAGGTAGAATGGCCGTGTCGGAACCCATTAGGTCGGGTCAAGGATCTGAGAATGGAGTACCACCACCACTACCACCAGCTTTTAGTGTTGAGCAGCAAGATCAGACGGGGGATGATGCAGTATCGCGCGCAATGTTACGAGTACTAGAACGTGTGGCAGGAGCTAGTGTGGGAAATGGAGCTCGAAAATCAGTATCGGAAAGACTTAGGTCGAACGGAGCCGAAGTTTTTAGAGGAGTGTCAAGAGTAGCTCCGAATGTAGCGGAGTATTGGTTGGAGGTAGTTGAAAGAATCATGGACGATTTGGACTGTACTCTTGAGGAAAAGCTGAAAGGTGCTGTCTCGTTGCTCCGAGATGAAGCTTATCGATGGTGGCTCACTGTCAGGCAAGGTGTTCAGGCAGATCGAGTGGATTGGGAATATTTTAAGCTTAAGTTCGAAGGGAAGTACATTGGATCTAGCTACTTAGACTCGCAGAGGAAGGCGTTTCTAAACTTGGTTCAAGGAAGCAAGTCGGTGTGAGTATGAAGTTGAATTTGTGCGGTTAAGTCGGTATGCGGAGGATCGTGGCTACTGATTACGAAAGGTGTGTCCGATTCAAGATGGGCTACGAGATGAGTTGCGAGAGTTGATTACTCCGCACAGAGAAAGAGACTTTGCCATTCTAGTGGAGAAAGCTCGGATAGTGAAGAAGTTAAGAGGATGTAAGAGAAAAGCGAGAAAAGAATAGGAACGGAATAAGAGAAGTTTTGGACCGTCAAGATCGTTTGGAGATGTTCGAAAAGACCAAGGATCGAGAATTTCATGACGTGCACTGTGCTTTTCGAGAATCGAGTCGTCTATGTGCTCAGTGTGGGAGAACTCACACAGGAGAGTGTTGGGGGTAATAGTAAGGTATGTTTTCGATGTGGATCTAAGGTTCATTTAGTTAAGAATTGTCCTCAGGCAACGAAGGTTCGTAGTCCAAACCATGGAGGAAATGGTTCTGGCCAAGGTTGTGGAACACCCGGCAGAGGAGCTGAAGGTTCGGATGTGAGACAACCAAGGATGTGAAAGCGGTAAGTTCCTTGTTCGGAATATTATTTATTGCTTTAGAGATAGTTCATTGTTGTATTGCTAGTGAAGTGTATGAAACCTTGGATGTGAACTTTAAGACGTGCCTAGAAGGTAAGATAGTTTTATTAAGATCGAGTCTGTGATGTAAGCGTAGTGTGATGAGTAGGATTGTTCACCGATAGTTAGTAAGTAATTTTGAGGACGAAATTATTTTTAAGGAGGGTAGAAATGTAACATCCTAGATTAGAGGTTATGCGTTCATGCATAATTCATGAGTTAGTAGGCTTTAAGAGTGGTTGGATGTGTTTTAGGGGTTCATAAAATTCTAGGATAAAAAGGGAAGCTTTGGAAAATTTTTAGATTTAAGTGTAAAAAGTGGAAATTAGGCTGAGGAGGCCTTAAGAATAATTTGTGGGCGTTTTGGGTCATAAAAAGGGGCTTGGTAAAGTGGCTTAAGGATGCCACTTAAGGGCCTGGAAATGACGCCTTGAGCAGGGAGGTTCGAGTCTGGGTGATGGCATGGGAGTGTTTTATTTTTCCTTTTTGCGTCAACAAGTGAAATTGGGCTAGGAAGGCCTTAAAAATAAATGGCAAGGTTTACGAACATGAAAGTCGGAGTGGTAAAGTGGCAAGGGACGCTACTTAAGGTGCAGGGGTGGTTGCGTAAAAGGGAGTGCCAAGGGGTAGGGGTTCGAGCTGCAGGAATCGCATTTGGGAGTTTTTATTTTTGGCGTTAAAGGGGAGCAAGATAAAGAGGTCTTAAAAGAATTTGTGGCGAGTTTATGTCACAAGAAAACGTCTTGGCAGAGTGGCTTAGAGCGCTATATGTGGCTTGCGGCAATGAGGGCCCAGGTTCGAGTTGCGAGGGAAGCAAGAATGGGCATTTTATTTTTGTGCGGCAAGAAGGCGCTTGGGCTAAGTAGGTCTTAAAAAGAATCGTGGCGGGATTATGTCACAAAAGAACCAGCAGCAGAGTGGTGGGCATTACTGCAGATTATGCGTTCAAAGAGTCCCGGGTTCGAGGCTGGTGAGTAGCATGGAGTGGGATTTTATTTTGTTGGCTTTTTGCGTCAGGTTGGAGGGTGGTTGGACGGCATGTGGACTCCATAAGATAAGCTTAGGCTTGTTTTTTTTTTATTATTTTGAAAATTTCGGCTATAGGAAGGGATAAAGGTTGGGTTGTTTTATTTAGTTTAAATTAGTAAGATAAGGGATAATGGCTGTTGTATTTTATTTATTTTTGAATAGGTGATTAGTAGATAAATAAGAGATGATTTAGGAGTTTGTTAAGGGATTAATGATGGATAATTTTTATTCTATTAATTAAGGTGATAAAGGTGGATTTATTTTAAGTTGATAAATAGAAGATAATTATAGATTTATTTTATATATTTTGAATATGTGTTTAAGAGTTATTATAGGAGAAGGAAGTGGAATTTGAGAGGAGGTAGGAGTGCTTAATTTGAGTAGTATAAATAGGGTGACCATCCTTTAACTATTCTTTTCTTCATTTTATTTTCCTTGGCGAAAATTGTTCCTCTAATTCTCTTTTTGAGTAGAATTGCTTCTCACTTCTTCTCCTATTCTTTCTCTTTTCTTCAACTTTAACTCTACATATTTTCTTGGATAGCCAAATAACCCCTTGCCAATTAGAAGCCATGGCCGAAACTTTGCTACCATTGTTCTCCATCTTTTTGTTAGAACCTCAAAGGTTAGCCTTTCTTCTTATTCATTGAAGCCGAACCCCCTATATTGGTAGCCATTGCCGAAACTCCTAAGGTGTTGATGTCAACTATTCTATTGTAGTCTCTTCAAGCAAACGGTGTTGGAAAGCAGTGTATAGTGCTAGCGTTAAGGAGCAGTAAAGGAAAAGCTTTCGGGATTTGGAGCAATCAAGGTAAGCCTATGTAGTTTCGGCCAAGGGCCAATTATTATGGATTATTTTTAATAGCCAATTCTATCTATGGATGATTAGGGATAAATCGCAGAGATAACCAAAGCCTCCGGATTTGGTAGGAGACCAAATCGACATTAAGGGAGGAGGAAAAACCCGCTCATCGTGTTAGAATCAAATAGTTCGGGATTTCGCTAAATAGTCGTGTGTGATTAACCCACCATTTTTAGGTTTTTGCTATATCTCGTATGTGTTGATTGTGTACTAACAAATGCGTAAAAGTTATGAGATGGATACCTTAAAATGGGGTATATCGATAAAAAGTTAGTATTACTGCTGATAAAAATGTGAAAGTACCGATGTGAATGTGACTATGCTTGTGGAATTGTGATTGTCTGCCTTAATAACATGTGCATGCATTTACTATTATGACACTATCACATGTTGCATGTGCATGGGTTGGGATATGAAAGAAGGTACGGGTGTACTTCGAGTACGTGGTTTGATGTTAGCCTTGAGCTACATCGTGGCTTGATGAGTAGCTCTGTGCCTCATCGTGGTTGATATCGGCTAAGTGCCATATCGTGGTTGATGAGTGACTATGTGTCCCATCTTGGTTTTGGTGTTAGCTACGGCTACATCGTGGATTGGCGCTGACTGAGGCCGCGTTGTGGATTATTGTGCTTAATTGCACGTGGACGGCATTGATTGCTTTTGGAGTGAAAAGGAGAAGGTGATTTGTTAATCCCCTGGTGTGTGGTAGGCTGGATAAGGGGGTGTGTAGAGGATGGACCCTAGGTTTGGGTTGGATGCACTTTGCATAATTTTATTTGATATGTGGATTAATGTGGAAATGGGCCAAGCCCAGTATGTGAATGTGGATTTGAATAAGAAATGGGCTAAGCCCAGTATGTGGAAATTATGTGGTTAATTACCTTGTTACTTGATAAGTGATTTGAATATGGGCCAAGGCCAGAGTGTGATAATATGGGAATATGATAATTATTATCGATATATGTGTTAATATGTGGTTAACATGAGGGTGGAATCCATTGGATTAGTTACACATCGAGTCCGTGTGACTCACCCAAATATTTTATCAAACATCGCAGTGATATGATGATCGGACCGGGTTGGAGTGGATACGAGGTTGCCCATGCGAAGATATTTTAATTAATTAAGTAATTAGAGTTTCAGATTTTGATTAAGTGTTTATTGTAATAAGGCCCATTAAAGTATTTAAGTATTTTTATTAAGTATCTTTATTATTATGTTCTATTATGGATTGACAATTTAAATATTAATTGCAAATGATCTTATTTTCTTAAGTATATATAATAAAGTTTTAATCAGGAATTTTGTAACAACTTAATTTATTTCAAATTTTAAATACACAAGGTTTTCTTTCCTAAAGACAATAAATTTTTATATACTTTACCTACAAGTCAGATTATTTTCAAACGTTTTTCCGCAG
The DNA here is from genome assembly GCA_025506655.1 of Gossypium rotundifolium. Taxonomy (NCBI): domain Eukaryota; kingdom Viridiplantae; phylum Streptophyta; class Magnoliopsida; order Malvales; family Malvaceae; genus Gossypium; species Gossypium rotundifolium. The sequence goes on from CP106727.1 coordinate 124,771,464, forward strand.
TGGCATTTCAAATTCGGTCGTAGTGAATGGGCCGGGTTTGGGGTGTTACATAAATATTAAATCAACTTGATATATGATTTATATTAAATCAATTTCATTACATAGGTTACATATTGTTTTAAGCATATCATTTATTCATGAAAATGAATATTAATTGATTTATTTACGTTGCTATAGTAGGTTTTATAATTAAATTATATATTTAATTAAAACATTTCTAGTATGCAAATTTGTGTTAACAAACCAATGAATTTTATGGTTATTGATTTAATTTAGTTCAAAGAATTGTTAAAGGTAGTACGTTTTATATTATTCCATCATTAATGATTTAGAGAAATGACATAAGCAATTGTAAATGAAAAGTTCTATGAACATGAATGTTGGATTTTGAATTAAATTTCATACATGTTTATGATGATGGTTATGAAAGAAAAAAAATGCTAGTTTTTCATTATGTCATATTTTTATGTTTGAGATGTGACTTTTATTGATATATTTAATTTAGGTTTTCTTTTCTATACATGACCTAGCCAGTTATTCTTGGTAGTTAATTGATTATGCAAAACTCTTGGTAGGGTTTTAAAAGTATTTTGAATCGAACTCGGGACTTCTCGCATCCAAAACGAGAGTCATATCAAATGCCCTGTATTTGAAGATTTTGACATATTCCCTAAAGCGAATATTGCATATAATTTATTAGGAAATTATATTTATTGACTTAGTGATATTATAGACTTCACATTGATTTAGACATTTACAGTAGTAAATGCCACAATAGTACTTATATGTGGTTACAAAATAAAAGGAATGGTAGTAAAATTATCAGTTTGTTACAATTTAGTACAATTGAAACGTATATTAAAGAAAACCAGAAATTTACTAATATAATACATTTACTACTTGACATGACCAGTTAAACCCTCCTGAATCATATATGATGCAAAAAGTAATTGAGAATTCATAAGGACATTCATTAAAGAACCAGAAGTTTCTTTAATTTAAAGAATTCTCATTCGTTACTTGTTCTCAATGAAAATTGATGGTTAGAAACTCACTAGCTAAAGTTGAGATTTAATAACTTGCATTTCTGAAATGAATATAGGCTCATTCATCCACCATGTAGATGGTTTTTATATTATATTATTTTGGTAAATGCATTTACAATATAATCACATGTGTGTTATGAACTTGCAACCTGTCGTTTGCAAGATTGCTTGTTTAAATAATTAATTTCAGATTATGCAATTAAGACAATTTATCTTGCTAATACTAATGAGTTTATATCTCGATATTTTATTGATTAAGTTTGAAAAACTTTTGTAAAAGTTTGTTATTTATGCCCATAATGGTTTAGAGAAATTATTGATTGAACGCCTCTGATTAATCTAAACCATTACATACGAGAACTAAACTTCCTATTTCAACATGACATTATGTTGATTTATGTGTTTTATGGATCAAACCAATAAGTTATAAATACTTCCTATCGAAACCATTTTGCATTAGGTTTGAAAAAAAATGGGGATCGACTTTAAAAAAACGAAAATGGAGTCGCCACCAACCTTTTTATTTAAGGTGTGATCGGATCACATTGGAATTGATCATTTTAATAAAACTTTGATTTATTAAAACATATTTTGGTCTACAAAAACTCGAGAAAACGGGTTCGGGAGTTGGTTACGTACGAGGAAGGGTTAGCACCCTCGTAGCGCCCAAAATTTGGTACCTGATTGATTACTTAATATCTTAATGGCGAAAATTTGAAAAGATTTTAGATTACGATCCGTTTGCTTAAGATACATTTGGACCTTATCATATTGGATGCCAAAACTTCTTATTTCGAAGAAATAAAATGTCGTACTCAGTAAGTTAGGGTACAACATATTATATTCTCGAAATTAAAATTATCTTTTGATTTTTAAAACCCACGTAATAAAGTTTGAAAAGGATATCCAGTTATTTGTGCTTTATAAAAAATTGGAACCTAGTAAGTTAGGGCACAATTTCTCAAAATTCCCGAATACAGAATATTGCCTTTTTTTTTTTTTGAAATTCTTACCTTGAGATGATAAAACATCACATCTAGTGAGTTAGGACGCAATGTCTCAAATTCTCGAGAATAAGTTTTTATTTAAAATATTTCAATTTAAAAAAGAAAAGAGGACTTGGTTGCTAGGTTTTAACAAGAAGAATCAGAACCTAGTAAGTTAGGGCACGATTTTCTCGAAACCTCCAAACACGAGCATTGCCTTATTTTGAAAGTTTTTACTAAGCAATTATAAAATAGACTCAAAACATGTTTGTTTTGCTTATTCAGAATAACAATGGAACTACTAATATCAATTAAGATGTTAAAGTTAGAATCACAATGTGATAATGCAAATAAACAAGATTACAAACATTGAATAATATACATGGATAAAATATTATACTAATGAATGATCTTAATATAAAATTTGAAGGAATGAATTTGGTACATACAATGGCAAGCCAATTAATACAAGATAAGCCTATGATATATACATAAAATAATATGTGTCAATCTAAATAATATACACGTAATAAAAACTTGCTATAAAATAATGTATATATATAAAGTAATGATATTTAAAAATGTTTAGAATAAATAAACATATGATTTAAAATAAGGTTCTTTAAAAGAAAAATTATATACAATAAATAAATTTAAAAGAATATATGTATGTATATACATACGTGAATCAATTTAAAAGAAAATATTTACATAAAATAGTACAAAATCAATAATATATATACATAAAAATAATTTAATATAAATTGTATATATGTATATAAAAATAATATATGTATAAAAATTTAATGAAAATAACATGGAGAAATAATATCTAGAACCATAAAAATATATAATATATAATATTAATTTTTAAAAAGGATAGTTAAAAAAAAAGAGACAAATAATCAAATAAAATAATTAAAGGACTATATTAAAATCAAAACAAAATTAGAGAGCTAAAAGTAATAAATTAAAAAAAGAAAACGAAAAGGACTAAAAATACAATGCGTGCAAATGATCGAGGATTAAATCAGCAAATATTCCGTAATCAAAACGCAGCACACAGATTGGACTAATTTAAAAAGGCGCGCATATCTTTGGGCAAAATGAAAAAGAGCAGAAGAAATAAAAGGAAGCTTAATTAGATTTGAACGCAAAATAGAGGGACTGAGCACGCAATATACTATCACCGCAAAAACGCGCGGATCCTATGGGTGCTGGATCGGGTCAAGCCGGGTCGTCTAATACGACACCGTTTTAGAGCCACTGAGTCAGGCCTAAATGGTGTCGTTTCCTGCGCTTTAATAAAACCCAAAACTAGACCTAATTCTAAGTTATCAGTCCCTTAAAACAAAAAGAAAAGAAAAACCTAATTCTACACCCCGGATTTCTCTTTAATCCGCCGTCCCAAACGACCATCTGACTACCCCATACTTCAGAAATCAGTGACGATATTGGACGGAAACAAAGAATAACCCCTTTTCTGTGTTAAAACACAAAAATATTTCAAACCCGAACCCCCCACTCTAACTTCGATTTCGACGAAGCGCGTAGGAATCGGCGACGGTGGTAAAAGGTAAAACACTCTTTCCGTTATTCAGTTTATTCACATGCAAAGGAAAAACCAAATCGAATGCCAGTAGAACCAGAAAAAATCAAAAAAATTGAAATTGAAAAGGAATAACTTTTGATTCTGATTTCTGAATTGCTGAATTTTGTATTATGTCTCTCAATTAGTATTAAGTAAAAAACCCTTTACAAATATTTTTGCTTCGGTTTTTATAACTGAAAAGAAAAAAATAAAAACCAATATTTTACTTTTTTTTCTCTACTTTGCTGTTGTTTTTCTCGTCTTTTTCGTAGGTACGAAGGTCGTATGCTTGATAGCGGAGGTACGAGGCGACGTGAGGGTGCGGAGGCAGTACGGAGATGTGTTGGTGAAGGCTTGCGCGCGGCGCTAGAAGCCTCTGGAATTCTCTAGCGTTTCTGTCTTGTTGAAACTGTTTGGGCCATTCGGGTCGGTTTTAGATTAGGCTTAGTGTTTTGGGCTAGCTTGTAAATGGATTAAGGTTTAGTTAAGTATTGGGCCATATATTTGGGTTTGAAATTTTGTAATGGACTGGACATTTAAAGAATTTTGGGCTTTTAATAGTTTATTTATTATAATAATAATTATTTTGGTATGGGCCTAGGCATAAATTGGGTCCTACACTTCCCATTGCAATTGGCTTTTGGTAAAGAGCAAAATATTTCCCATTTTTGAACTTTTGTAAGTGAGTATATATTCTAATTGCTCCACCACAACGCACAAAGATGAGTGAATCTTCAAAGAAAGTTGAGAATATATATTAATTACAAATTTCTTTATATTATTAGATGTTTTGAATGTATTGGAGATTCAATTATGATATGATTTGTGATTACAATTTTGATTCGATAGTTTTTTCGACGTTAGGGGGAGAGAAATAATAACTTGTAATGAGTTAGGGGCAGAGTAATTTGAACTAGAAGTTCAACAAAGATAACTTATTACAAGTTAACTGTCAGATGTATTTACAAACTTAATGAGAATAACCAAGGTAATATTTGAATTTGATTCGAAGTCCTAGTAGGACAATAAATTAGAATAAATAACAGACTGATCGGTTCCAAAAATAAAAATTCTTGTAGATGGTCATATAGTAGAGACAGTGCTCTAGAAGAGACCCAAGACATAATTAATAAGTAAAACTCTAGAAGAGATTAGATACCTGAAACTGAATTTTAAAATAATGAAAATAATAGATCTCGATAAGTTATGTCAATTCGAGAAAATGTAGAACCGAAAGATAAAAGTGGTCGACACTAATTTTGCATGCAATATTATTATTGAAATAATGAAATAAAAGGAGGATCTTGAATAAATCTATTGAGAAATGTAGCTATGGAAAAAATTGATCAAAATAGAAAGACGCAATTCAAATACAATTAAATTCGTGGAGTTTTGGACCAGTAGCCCAAATATCTAAAGATATAAAGCCAATGAGGGTGCAAATGAAGTAGTTTTCCAAAAAATGGAATAATAATATGAAGTTTTTAGATATATTATTTTGACAATTCATAAAACATTTAACTTGCATCTAATGGTTATTGTTACAACCTTTTATGAACCACTATTTTTATGAACTACTATATAGTAAAATTTATATTAAAATCCTTGAAGGATTTAGGATGCTAGAAGCATATTGAAATTCTCGTAATTATTCATTTATATGAATTGAAATAATTTGAATATACATGGTAAATAGTATTTGAATGAGGATTATAAAATGGTCTAAAATACCTATTTGTGTTTTTATAGAAGAATCATGATGAAAGTTTGCTATGATTATTATTGAAACTCCTGAAGAGATCAAAATATATTTTTCTCAAATTTTTCCTCACTCATGACTTTCAAAAGAATAATGATATAAATGCTTAGCAAATACATTCAAATAGTCATTTGAAAAATTAGTATTCAAGATTGAATATGTAGAATATGAGAAAGTATATGATGTTTTTATGAGAAAGAGTAAATACGCATTGTATTCTTTTTCCTATAACCGATGTTTTGTCCCATTCGGTTTTCTTGGTAAGGTTTTTAATGAGGCAACATATTATGCGTTTTTTAGATATGTGTACTCTTTTTCCTTCACTAGTATTTTTTTTTCAATTTACCAATGGACATTCAAGGGGGAGTGTTATGAATATCTTATTAAGTGGATTTCCATCAAGATCAATATAAATTTTGATATATTTTAAATTCTAATAATCATTAGAAGTAGATTTCTACTTTATTTATATTTTTATGCTTATAAGTAAAGAATTTATAGAAATTTTATAAATAACCTCATTGATCAATAAAATACATTCTCTATTTCTACCCATATTTTCTTTATTTTTGCTATTTGTCTATTTATTATATAACATATTTTAAAATTTTTTATTTACTGCGTTAGTCCGAAAATAGAAAAGTCATTGTTCATGTCCAGCGCAAGTCTAAAATTCAAATATGTAAATATAGAAACTGGCAACATAATTAGACATACTTTAAAAGGTTAATATACCACTTGTTCTTTAATTTGATATTTAATTTTATTTAATCTCAATATTTGAGATTTTTTTTCGTAAAGGGAAAATTCATTAATTCATTGAAACATACAATTCAGAGAGAAAATAATAGCAAACACTCGTCACAGATGGTGAAGAACAAGCTCCATTAACAGAATAAAAACTTTAGCATCAATATTAATAGAATATTATAATACGTTAGATAACATTATGAATCCTAAAGAATATTTGACACGTGGGCGCTAGTAAAAAAACATAATCACTTAATTGAGATAAAAAAAACTCAAGTATCAAATGCATTGAACTTAAACTTAAGTGTTTAATTGAGACAAAAAAAATCCTAGTATCAAATTGAAAAAACTAAGGCACCAATTTTAATTTTGAAGCCAACCTTGAGTACTAGATATGATCACTAACATTATTGATTTATTGCATTTTGGTCAATGAGTCATTATCCTCCTTATACATACACGGATAGTATGAAATTTATTAAATTATATTTACCAAATCAGCCAATTTTCAAGTCTAAAAAAATCAGTTAACTTGCGATGCATTTTTGGATGGGATTTAGACATTTCTAGGTCGAGATGTCTTCTGACCGATGATAGAGCTAACTCTTAGCTACAAAATGCTCTTTAAATCACTTGATTTTGAGTTGGGGTAAAATTTTTGGATGAGATTATTATGAGAAATTACAAGTTTCATATTTTAAAGCAGAGTTTAAATCATATTGCCTTTGATTTTAAAACTTAATTTTGAATATATATATATATATATATATATATATATATATATATATAAATATAATATTTTATGTATTAAGTTTTATGTTTTTGTTCTTTATTTATTTGAAATTTAAAATATTTTAATATTTCTAATTGTTTAATATTAAAAGTTCCATATTTTTAATATTATTTCATTATTCATTAAACACACCCTTCATTATTTGGGTAAATGACCTAAATATACCATTATTTAAAAAAAAAATTACGGAAAAGAGCCAAAAAAATAATTATTTACCGGAAAGGGCTATTTCCCCCCCAAAACGCGTCTACGTCAGCGCGTTTTGAGGGGATGCAGTAGGAAAGCGCATCCACGAGGGAGCGCTTTGTGCCACATCAACAAAAAACACATCCTTGAGGGCGCGCTTTGCTGATGTGGCAAAAGTGCTCCCTCGTGGATGCGCTTTTGCCCTTCACCCCCCGATGGGCTTTTCAGTTGTTTTTAGTGTTAGGGTATGAGTTTTTAGGGTTTTAGAGCTACGATTTAAGAATTTTTAGGGTCTTAGAGTTTAGGGTTTCTAGGGGAAAATTAATGGATTAGATTTTAGGGTTAATTAATTAGAATAATTTTAAGTTTAGGGTTTTTGGGAAAATATATATCAGCAAAATAAAAATTATTTGAATTTTTTTTACAGTAGTATCTGGCAATATAATTTTGAGAAGATGTTTCTAAATAAATAGTGACCAAAAGCTTTAAGCAGGATGCACTGTCAGCAAGAGTACTGAAAAAAGCTCCCACGTGGACGCTCTTTTGCTACAGTAGTCTCTGGTAAAATAATTTTGAGAAGACGTTTCTAAACAAATAGAGACCAAAACACTTCAAGCAGGATACACTGTCAGCAAGAGTACTGAAAAAAGCTCCTATGTGGACGCTCTTTTGCTATAGTAGTCTCTAGTAAAATAATTTTGAGAAGACATTTCTGAACAAATAGTGACCAAAACGCTTCAAGCAGGATGCACTGTCAGCAAGAGTACTGAAAAAAGCTCCCACGTGGATGCTCTTTTGCAACAGTAGTCTCTGGAAATCCTTAGACTATAAATCAGCTAAATTTTATTCTCAGATTGAATAACAAAAATTGAGGCAAAATTAAAATAGAAACTGAAGATGAGTGAACGTATTAATGCTGTTATTTACTACGATGGTGAAGTTTGTGACACCGAAAATGGTGTTGTTTTTTTATTGGAGAACACAGCGCGACTGAGTTTTAATCGGAACATAGATTTGACAGAACTTCGCAAAAGAATTAGGCATAAAATCTTCAGAACAACGCCAATGAAAGTTTAGTCTATTAAGTATAGATTTTGCGCTTCGGTTGATCCGATGAGATATGACTCATTTGACATCAAATGTCCTCAGAGTTTTGAGGTAATGGTGGAGACTCATCTTGCCAATGGATCACCCTATCTTGAGGTATATGTACAATTTTCATCGCCAAGTGATCTTCCTTCGACTTCAACATCTACTGCTGTTCGAGGGGAATACACGACCCCAAGCCGACACTTTGTTAGTGAGAGGCAGAATACGGAAGTGCCCGTGTTTGGTGGTAGTATGGAAGACACAACTCCTGCACGACACTCGGTTGGTGGATGGGACATGCATATCCTTCCTTCGACGTTCGATACTAGAAATACGTATTGGGGAACGTCATCAACTTCTAGTGGTTGGCAATCCACATATGATTGGGAACGTTACGAAAGTTGTTTAAGAAGGGATAATGTACTACCCACGACATCCACCGGCGAGGGGCCCTCATTCGTTGCAGATGATGGTGGGTCAGATGATGAGTTCGATGTTGATCCACCTCGAGAGCCCGGGCCCGATGGTGTAAAAGTTACATTATTTTTGAACCGAAGCCTGTTCTAACCGTACCTGAAGATGTTGAAGGCGGTTCAGATGAAGAAGAAGAAGATTCACTATTCAAGACGTACTCGCCTCCAACCCACATGCATAATGTCGATCTATCTCAAGACGATGCATTAGAGTTTCCTAAACTACCACACAGAACGCGTGACCGTACAAGTTCGTCGTTAGATTCAGGCAAATTAGAAGTTGATAAAGAGTTTTCCAACAAGGATAGTTTTCTTGGTGCATTGAAACAATATAGCATCAAGAACGGGGTTAACTACAACATGGTTAAATCCAAACTCAATAAGTACAAGGCCAAGTGTGCAGTGCAAGACGGTACATGCTCATGAAAAATCATGGCCTCGTTGAGGAAAAGGACAAGCTTGTGGGAGATCAAAAAGTATAAAGGTCCACATACATGTCTTGCCAGTACAGTATCACTAGGTGTTCAAGGTTTTTGAATAATATAATATTACGTAATGTTGCATTATTTAATGTACTTCGTTGATAGGTGTTTCACAAGATCATCCGAAGATGGATTCAGAGATGTTGGCTGACCGACGGTGAAGGCGGATCCAAAGACTATAATGCCGGCCTTAATTGGCAATATTCGTAGCCAATTGGGGTACACACCCTCTTATCGGAAGACTTGGATAGCCAAGCAGAAGGCATTAGAAAATTTGCATGGTCAGTGGGATGCTTCATATAATGAAGTGTGGCAGTGGTGTCAGGTGCTGGAGAGATATGTCCTAGGCAGCAAAACAGACCTTGAAACGGAATCGGCGCACTACAACGATCGATTGCTCCGTGGATGCCAAGTGTTCAAGCATCTGTTCGGGACATTTAAGCAATGTTAAGACGCATTTATATACTACAAGCCATTGGTACAAATTGACGGTACCTTTTTATATAGTAGATATACGCATCAACTATTGCTAGCTATGGCATAGGACAACAGTAGGAGAATCCTTCCAATTGCTTTTGCAATAACACTGTGAGAGTCAGCTGATGATTGGGATTTCTTCCTATCTAGGTTAAGGAAACATGTCTGCCTCCAACCTGATATATGCGTTATATCGGATCGGGGCCCTAGAATACTAGCCGTAATAGAGCGACAGGGAAGCCTGTGGCATCACACACACCATCGATATTGCCTAAGGCATGTTGCATCCAACTACCACGGGCAACATCGATCTACAAGTCAACGACTGCAAGTGACCAATATGGGTATGTAATATCTATTAATATAATTTTGTTTGTAATATTCAATTTATTCTTAATTGAAGAGTGGTATGTAATATTCGCTATCAACTTATATTGGCAGGGTATGAGAACAATAAAGACCGTTTTCACGAGATGTTGGCGAGTTTATGATCAGTTAAAGAAGAAGGCACAAACTACCTATGCAATATTCCTTTTGAACAGTGGACACAAGCATACGACTGCGGCCTACGATATAGTCATATGACCTCAAACCTGGCCGAATGCATAAATTCTGTTCTAAAAGGAACGCGTCATTTGTCGATAACATCGGTTGTGCGAGAGACATATTTTCATTTAGCGACACTATTTTCGAAGCGATCAGCAAGTTATAAAGGCCAAATGCAATGAGACCATGTATGGTGTGCGAAGGTCTTGCGAGAAATTAACAAGGGAAAGGCACGGGCCAACACCATGCACACAGTGTGTCACGACCGCGACAACCTATGGTTTCGTGTGACGGAGTTTGACAGACCGAACCAAGGTATTGTTGGCGGACAATATTGTGTACACTTGAGAAATAGGACCTGCGACTGTGGGATATTTAATGCACTTCATTACCCATGCGCTCATGTACTTGCGGCTTGTCAGAATCTCCCATGAGTTATGTTGACGAAGTGTATAAAATAGACAACATGTACAACGTGTAAAGACACGTATTTCCACCAATCCCAAATGAATGTAAGTGGCCATCTCAGACGCTTGCTCGTATAAGTATTCTGGGATAGAAAATCTGTGCAGAAACCAAAAGCTCGACCTTGCTCGACTAGAATACGCAACAATATGGATATCCGAGAAACGGTCAACCAACGGAAGTTATGCGGATGGTATAGGAACCCAGGCCATACATCTCACTCGTATCCAAATCGGAATAGTTGATAGTCTCCTTATCATTTTTGTCTCTTGGAAAAATGAAAAGTTATGTCTCATTTTCGTCTGTATCATTTTTTAGATGTATTTAACGACATGAAAAAAGTAAAAGCATGTGTTTTTATTTCTTTAAATATATAAAATTAAATTACAATTAGGATATTAAAAAACTTTCATTTTATTAAAATAAAAAATAAATTACAAAAAAACTTTTATTTTATTAAAGATAAAAAATAAAAAATAAACAACTTTTATTTTATTAAAGATATAAAATTAAATTACAAAAAAAACAACTTTTATTTTAGAAAAGATAAAAAATTACAAAAAATAACTTTTACTTTATTAAAGATAAAAATAAATTACAAAAAAAATAAAAAAACAACTTTTATTTTATTAAAGATATAAAATTAAATTACAAAAAATAACTTTTATTTTATTAAAGATATAAAATTAATTACAAAAAAATAACTTTTATTTTATAAAAGATAAAAAATAAAAAATAAAAAATTTTACTTTATTAAAGATAAAAAATAAATACAAAAAATAAAAAAACTTTTATTTTATTAAAGATATAAAATTAAATTACAAAAAACAACTTTTATTTCATTAAAGATATAAAATTAAACTAATAAAAAAAAAAAAACAACTTTTTTTATAAAAGATAAAAAAATTACAAAAAAAACAACTTTTACTTTATTAAAGATAAAAAATAAATTACAAAAAAATAAAAAACTTTTATTTTATTAAAGATATAAAATTAAATTACAAAAAAAAAAAAACAACTTTTATTTCATTAAAGATATAAAATTAAATTACAATAAAAATAAACAACTTTTATTTTAGCAAAGATATAAAATTAAATTACAATAAAAATTTTATTTTATTAAAGAGATAAAAATAAATTACAATAAAAAATTAAAAAATGGCAGTCAGAATGAATGTTGGTGCTTGTCGAATCGTGCCACATGGGGTAGTCGTGATTCACGCTTGATTCCTCCTTCTTCTAGCTTCCGCAGGTTGTGGAACCTCGGTGGGATTCAGTTCCTCGGCAGGAGGTCAGTTGTGGTGTTGGGAGGATGACCCACCTTGATAAAATAATAACTGGGGAGGTGTTTGCATAAACCATGGCGGAGGTGTCTGAATCCCATAAGGCGAATGAGACTGGTAAAAAGAAGAGCTCCCCAACGGCGCCTCGTGCGATCCCTCATGCAACGACAGCCTCAAGATCGGCTGGCCAATCGGAGTAGTAGGAAACGGACTCGAACCGAGCCATGCATTCTAACCTGCTATGGGACTGGGAAAAGGAAACATATAAGGGTTAGGATATATAAGGGCTAGGGTACACACTTGGCATAATCTGAAAAGGCTATGATGTCGGTGTCGTTGGCTGAAGTGTTGGGCCTAGTGACTATATGGGCGCTGTTGATGGGCTCGGTGACTGTGTCGGCGCTGTTGATGGTCCCGCCTCATCACCCCTTCTCCTTGGATTTAAAGGGCCCGTCGTTCCCTTTGTTCACGAAGTTGTCGTCGCCTATCCTCTTCCGACAATAAATACGGCTTGCCATGGATCTGAAACCATGGCATGTATTCCGGCACGCACGCTAACTCAGGAACGATGATCGGTTCCCGAGTAGGTATATAATCATACCGGTTCTTCCATAATTCGATATATGCTGACCAATATCTTGGCCAATCCGTATGCAGCTACCGTAAGTCGACTTTGTGCTCATCATCGAGCACCTCAGGTGCCACGAGAATTGGTTGTCGAATTCAAATTGACTTAGAACCCAATCTGATTGGTGTATCTCCACGGTGGTATAGTTGATCAATGAGACCTTCACATGCCAAATGTTTTGATTTATCAAGAACTCCTCCGGAATTACTGCCCGAATTGACGGATCCTCGTATAGTGTCCATTCAAACTATATTAACATGATAAAAATATTAGTTATATACGAAATACTAAATACGAAATACTAAATACTAAATACGAAATACGAAACAACTATTTTATTACGAAATTTAATTAAAATTTAATACTTACTTGTGCTTCCGACCGTTGCTCTAGAAGCCGTATTTCTTCAAGCGATGTAGGTATTCCAACATAACTCGCCGAATGGTTCCACCTAATTAAAAAAATTTTTAGCATACAATTATATTTTAAATCTACGTAATAATTATTAAATATAATATTAAATTTACCTCGTTATGAGTGGGAATGTATATTGGTGGTCGACTCGAGGACGTAAAAATGAAAATCGAAACCGTGCCTATGATTGCAGTAGTGATAGGAAACCTCCGATTTTTGCTTAATTCGGCCGCGTCGCGCCGCACATCTCTCGAAACAATTTTGCTAGCACGGCGGACCCCAACTCAATTCACCTTGCCACTCTAAAATCAACGAGTTTCAAATGACCATATCGTGTACGAGGTTTTGTGACAGTCGGCATCGATAGCCTCAATCATCTCAAGAATATATACCGAGCATACCGTATTCTTTCTATTTTGGTCGAATCATTATTCGGCTCGGGAATGTGTCTCAGTAATCAAACCCATCTCGATCCGACCACCTTAAATGTTATCCTAATAGCACCCAAAAGCTCGTAGCATACGGTGGCCCAATCGCCAGAAGTTGTGGACTCGGTGACTATGTACCCATCCACCGGCAATCCTAATTGCAAATGCACGTTTCCTAATTTATCAAAAAAAATATATTTCAAAAAATTTAAAAAAGGGCTTTTTTGTAAATATTCAAGGACTATTGTGAAATTTGAGAGAAAGTTTAAATGTATTTGAGAGAAATTTGAGAGGAATTTGAGAGAAAGTTGAGAGAAAAATGAGTAAGGACTAATGTGTGAAAAAAATAAAAGGGTTGGGAAGTTTTTACAGATTTTTTTTTACCGTTTGAAGCCTAATGGTCAGAAAAAAATTTGACCTTTCGAGGGCAAAAGCAGCGTCCACGAGGAGCACTTTTGCCACATCAAGAAAGCGCGCCCTCAGGACGCATTTTTGTCGATGTGGCACAAAGCGCTCCCTCGTGACACGCTTTCTCGTCAGATCACCTCAAAACACGCTGACGTGAACGCGTTTTGAGGGAAAATAGCCCTTTCCGATAAATAATTATTTTTCAGCCCTTTTTTGTAAATTTTTTTAAAAATTGGTATATATTGGTCATTTACCCTCATTATTTTGATTCATTGAATATAACTTTTTAAGTTTTTTCTCTTTGGAGATTTTTTTCTTGTTGATTGTATAAGTAGTTTTCTTTTTTTATTTTAATGATCATATCGTAATTTTTTAAAGTTTGATAATCAAAAGTAATTTAAAATATACTTAAGTGACTAAATCTAGAATTTACCCTTAACTAAATTCTGAAAATTACGTCTCTTCCACTTCACACTTCGCAAAGCTTCCACTACAGATAGATTCAGTTAATCTATAAACAGAGTCCTATTTTAATTTATATTTTTCTTTTCTTTTTTCATTGCTAATATATTATCTGAATCTAAAATCCAATTCCGTCGACAAAAGTAATTTTTTTAAAAAAAATTAGGGTTTTGGTTCGATTCTCAATGGAGAAAATCAGAAGAGCTTCTTATGCAGGATCTTGGTACACTGATAACCGTAAGTCCTTTTACAGCGCGCTTTACTTATATTCTCTTTGCTTCCTTCGAAACCCTATCGATTTTCATAATCTAATTTCGGTTCTGGATTCTGCTCATCTTTTTCTACGAATGATGAAATCGTAGCAAAAATATCGTTTAATTCGAGAGATGTTTTTTTTAAAAAAAAAGGAAAAAATAGGAGCTAAGCTAAGTAATTTCGTAGTGTTATTTATGGAACATAAATTAGTCACCTGTTAAATAAAGCTTTAAGAGCGGAAAATTTTTAATAATTTTAAGTGTTACATTAGGATATTTACTGCACTGCTCTTCTGAAGTTGAAAAGATTAATAATTTCGACTCGTATTTGAAAGGATTTGGGTAATTCATTCTCCATAACTTGTAAAACAAAAACTGAAATCTTTTAATTATCTTTTACTTTTCATATTTCAAAATTTAGGTCCAACTATTAACTCCTTTCATTTTTCTAAGTTCAATGAAAGTAGTAGGACTAAATTTCAAATGTACAAAAGGTACAGGGACGTGGAGCATGTTTGAACCTTTTTCTTGGCTATGCTAATATTGTTTAGTTCTTCTGTTACCTTGCCGATTCCCATATTAATATATGTGTGTATATATATACACTCTTTTTTTCAGCGAACAAGTTATCGGAAGAGCTTGATGGATGGATCAGGGCGGCTGGCTTGCCTAAATCTTCTGATGTAAGAGGTGTAATTGCTCCGTAAGTTTGTTGCTTCACCTCATCGTGTGTTTCTATTCTAACATTAGAATATATATATATGTGTGTGTGTGTGTGTGTGTGTGTGTGTGTATCTAATGTGTTGTGTTGGTTTTGTTTGAAACGGTGGCTTGGGAATTCAGGCATGCCGGCTATTCATATTCAGGCCGTGCTGCTGCGTATGCTTTTGGAAACATTGACCCGACAAACATGTGCGTCTTTTTATTATATTTCTCCTCTTTAAATTGCTAGAATGTATTTCAATTCTCAGGAAATATCCTCATTCATTTTTCTTTTATCATTACTTCCAGTTTTGAGCCAAATTTTGTTCAAATATCATGTAAAATTGTGGAACTGATTGCTCAAATTATAGTGTTTGAACAAAAAAAGATAAACTACTTCATCGGCTTCGTTCATTTCCAAAACTTGCTGACATGTTAGAAAATTTTTCAATTTCAGCACTCGGGTTTTCCTTCTTGGTCCTTCTCACCATTATTACACTCCAAAATGCGCTCTCTCGACAGCTACAGTTTACAAGACACCAATAGGGGACCTACCCATTGATTTGGAAGGTAAAGTGATCATTTTTCTTTGACGCTGAAACCCCACCTTTCTTCTTGTCTTATCATGTCATATATTAGCTTTGTTACTAACTCCAGCATGATTTCTCATACGTTAGTTGCAGCTGATTGACTGTGGTTTTTGGTTTTGTGTGTTATTTTATTTCCTTCGGGTTGAGATGAATAGTGTGTGAATTGACCTTTTGTTGTTTGAAATGTCTAATATATTGCCCTCTTCTAACTTTTTGTCCCTAAAGCTCTGCTGTTCTCTGTGTGTTTAAGTGGTCCTTTATACTAAACTTAGGTGAGTTATATTTGTTTAATATTTCAGTCATTGAGGAGCTGAAAGCTACAGGAAAATTTGAATTGATGAATCTCCGGGTTGATGAAGCTGAACATAGCATGGAAATGCACTTGCCATATCTTTCAAAAGTATTTGAGGGGTAAAACCTCTTTTTTCTCTCTTATAATCAAAGAGGCTCTAAACTTGTTTCTAATTGAAGCTGATTTGGGTGATGGTGTTACAGGCATCCAGTGAAAATCATACCCATTTTGGTCGGTGCTCTTAGCGCTGAAAATGAAGCAATGTACGGGAAGTTGTTGGCCAAATATGTAGATGATCCTCATAATTTCTTCTCCGTGTCATCAGATTTTTGTCACTGGGGTTCTCGGTATGTTTGATTCAGCCGCTTGTTCCCTGTAACTTTCATCTTAATTTATAACAATGCACATTCAGCTAAAAAATGTCTTAGATGCATACAAGCTACACTTTAGAATATTGCTGTGGCCTAGTTTACTAGCAACACCACCCTCGAACTCCTAAGAAGAAAGTAGCATGTGACGTAGACTGTAAACTTTTCCTGGCGACATGAAATGTTATTCCGAGTTCTTATTTTACTAGCTGCTCTTTAAAATTTTCAAAACCCCACTCATCTGACTGGCGAATAATGATGTTTATTCACTCCATACCCTATCAAAAGCATATAAACGTCCTTTTCTTTTAAAGAAACTTTATTGTTCAACGGTTTAAATTTGATCCATGGTTCTATTCTATGATTTGCCCTAGCCGAAGTTAATCAATGTTTCGATGGATATGGAGTATAGACGTGTTGCAAACCTAGGTTGTTCTGGCCCTTCTTTTTTCCTGAAGTACCTGTATCGGACACTCATGCCTTACACATAGATATGGGGATATTACCTCCAAGGATCCTCCAAATACATGAAAAAACCTAGAAAAATCTAACCATACCCACATGCATCCGACACTTGCACCCCAGTCCAAGTAATATTTGCTTTTTGTGCCAGGTTCAATTATATGTACTATGACAAGAAGTACGGGGCCATACACAAATCAATTGAGGCGCTAGACAAGATGGGTATGGATATAATAGAAACTGGAGATGCAGATGCATTCAAACAATATTTATCTGAGTACGACAACACGATCTGCGGGCATCATCCTATTAGTGTTTTTCTTCATGTAAGTGTTTTAAGCTTTCTTGAAAGCCAAGTTTTCATCCCTTTTAACAACAATAAAAATTGCCCAAACTACCTATTAAGTATTCAGAATGGCACTTTTGAGTTCCCAGACTTTTTATTAATGGTCGTTCGGTTATGTTGGAGTATTATTTCAGATGCTGAGCAACAGCTCGACGAAAATAAAGATAAAATTCTTACGGTATGAGCAATCGAGTCAGTGCAAAAGTACACGAGACAGTAGTGTAAGTTATGCATCTGCAGCAGCAAAGGTGGATGCTTGAAGATTGTTAAAAAAAAAAAAAAAAAGGGTGGGTGAGAAAAGGCAATTTAAATAATGGTACTCATGTTTTCTTTAAGGTACTGATGATTTGCTTATGTTTGTTTAGGTGTTACAATTGTGCTTGCATGACATAGATGTAGTAGTGAACAGCTTTCCAGTTTTATGTGAATCCCATTAACTCAATTTAATCTCCCTTCCCGTTCCGTATGAACGTGTAAATATTTCCAACTTTTTGAAATTTTCTAATTGATTTAACCTCGCCAATTATCTAAGTAATTAAATACAATTTGTATTATCCATCAAATATTTAAATAAATCTGAAATTAAAAATTATTGAGGGTAGACTTATATATTCATTTCCTTCCAAATCCGCAAAATAGGTAATTCAGATTAATAGTAATTTTAATATTCAAATTTGAATAGTAGATATTTAAATCCACAATTTAGATTGTCATTTTTATCCAATCAACTAACTTGAATCTCTATTTGAACTTGAAAAATTAACTTAATTGATCGATGACTTGAAATTAAAATAACTTACACTAGAAATAACTTGATTCTATTTTGAAACTTAAAATTTGATTAATTAATTCAAAACCAACAATCTGATACATTAATTTAGAAGGTGATTGAGTTAATTTAAAGGAAAAAAAAAAACTAAAACAGATATGAAATATAAAGATTGTCGAATCTAAGAGTCTAAGACAAACAAATATACATGAGATAAAAAGATATGTATAAAGATTCTGAAATCTAACACGTGTGTGTGTGTGTCTTTCTCTATGTATACGCGCAGTTAAAAATATTGGTTCACATATTTTTATTCATCTTGGAGCAAGCAGCTGCTTGCAGTTGCAGGCTCATATTCAGCAAGGTACCATGAATTACCAGGCTTTTGAGGCTCAAAAACGATTACTGCACCATCTGTCAGTCCCACTGCAAATTGTGTTGGTTTATGTGGATTTGCAGCTACGGCATGGGGGTGCACATTTCCTCTGCACCCACCATTCATTATATTCAGAAAACCTACTATAACCTTAATAGCTTACATGATATTTCAAGTTCTAACATTTGTATCTTCATATTTTGTTCGACATCCGCAAATTGAAACCAAACCTTTTAGGAGTTGACCTTTTCAACATTGTTCAAATTAGGGGCTTTTTTCAAGCATTTCGCCCCAATTTGTAATACAAAATTGTTTGAAATATAACATATGAAAACCAAGCCAGATATTACTTAGAAAAGAAGAAGTAAACAGCATGATTTCAAACAACATCTGGAATGCCCTAATTTGAGCAAATTCGAAAAAAATTGGCTCTTAACCATTTAAAAAGTTTTGGCCCTTTTTTGATCACATTTAAAAAGATTTAATCCTTATTTCACCATTTTAAAATTTTTGACCCTTACGTAAATGATCTAACACCTAGAGATGCTTTCAAAAAAAAAAAACCTTCAATTTGAACATTTAGTCAATTTTGTGTTATACTACAAAAAAAGTGTTGTTTTTGTGTTTTGTATAAAAAAGTATTGATTATTTTTATCTCGTTTTATTTGTGTCTTATAATCATATCAAATTAACGGTTAAAATAGAATTCAGAAAGGGGAAGGCTATGCATGCAATTGCAGATGAACCATGTGGACATACCTTGGAGTATAAGGAAGATAGGAAATGGGAAGGATCTGGCATTTTAACTGGAGATCTGAAGCACCGAATATTGACACGATTCCCCCTATAAAGCACGCAAATACCATCTGGCTATCGCATGACAATGTTGCTTGCGATATTCTTGTAGAATCTTCAGGAATCCACTGTGAATACAAGAGTAGATTAAATATTCTACTTAAATGATTAAACTAATATTATCGATGATTGAACTGATCAAATTACTAACTTAATTGACTAAACTTTTGGTTCAACAATTGTCACATAAAAAACAGAAATTTCATAAAAATTAAAAGAAAACAGAAAAATTTTAAAAAATAAGCACACTTAGAAGAAATAATTAATATGGGCTAAATTAACAAAAGAAAAAGTTAAAAACTCGAAAAATATTGAAGCCGGATCATCTGGTTTTATACCCGGCTTTTTCAGCTTCGTTTTGTGCATTCCAATTATAGGACAACCAGTCGGTTCTCGGTTGAACTAATAGGTTGATCCTCCCTATCATTTCAAATTGAAATGGCTTATTCTTTATTACGAAAATAAAAAATGATTATATTTCTTATTTTCTTTACCCTCATTTTTCTTTTTCACTAACCACAATCAAAATTGATTTTTTTTTTTTTTTCCACTTTTACTCTCTTCTTTCCACCCTTCAAATTTTCTATTCTACCAAACAAACCCTTAAACTTTCCTTACTACACTAGACAAAAAATTGGAAAAAAGTAAAAAAGTAAAAAATATATAATTATTTCTTCCGTTAGTGTGTTTGGTAGAAAATATGAAAAGAAAAAAAAAGTAATCTTCTTTCCGTTGATTAATTAGAGATAAACACACTTATATTTTTCTCAGTTTATTTTCTCTTATCATCCCAATTTATTTTTTATGCATTTCTATGAAATACGGAACATTTTTCCTATTTTTGTTCCCTCACTTTTCTATCCTACTAACCACGCTAAATGCTATTTTCTTTCCGCATTTCCACTCTTACCTTTTCGTCCTTCCACTTCTTCATTCAACAAAGCATCTTTGCATATCAATGAGAGGGAGAGAGGCATACCTGCTGTACACATCTTAATTCTTTGGCTTCATAAATTGAAAGTTGAGTCTCATGCACAACAAGGAAGTGTACTTGATCCTGATGAAACTGGACCATGGTATTTGAACCCCTTACCGGGATTCTCTCATCGGTGAACTGCAATTGTTTGCTTTTACATTTCCCCCATCCACCAAGATTCCATGTGAAAATCTGCAGTTATAGGGGGGAAACAAAGTACAAAACATAATTTATTAGTTTCTGTCACCTTGAAAAATCAGACTACAATTTGCCAATGATTTCTCAATAGACCAGGGTTATGATAGTGAGATGGTTTATATCTAAGTTAGACCAATCAATTCTGACCCAAATACCCAACTTGATCAATAACCTGAACCCGCCCAACTCAACTAAAATGACCCAATTTGAAGAAACCGACTGATAAATCCAGATGACGTGAACCCAAAATGACCTGAAAGTTTTAAAATCATAATTGACTTGATCTACAACTAACCTAACTTGCTTAATTTATAGGTCTGATTTAAGGTATAAAGAAAAACCAACCTGAGCATCTTCTCCAGAAGAAACAAGCAAATCCATGGCAGTAGAGAAAGCAAGCCCGGTGACTCTTCCAGAATGACCCTTGAGCTTGCTTTTAACCTGCGTGAATAAAAAACAACCACCTTGTCTCAGGACGTCTCTTCAAAACATTATCTTGCAGACAACTATATATTTGTCTTTAAAGGGGGAGAAACATGCCTCTGTGAAACGGACATGATATATCAATATAGTGGAGTCATCCATTCCAATAGCAACTATGTTGTTATCCTGAGGGTGGAAGGCTAGGCTTGTTGCCGCAGGTGATGGTGACATGAAAGACATCATCCTCTGCTCAAGAAAAGATCGATATTATCTAGCTGACTGTAATTTCTTTTTAATCAGTAGAAACTAGAAAGTTAGTGGACTGTGATTCGCATGGATTTCGTACAAACTTTAACAAACGGTTGCATAGAAGAAATTGGAAAGTAACCTTAAATGTCAGCATGTTGAATAGGGAAATTATCCCTCCTGATGCTGACAACAGATATGAATCATTCTTTGACAAAGCAAAACAAGGCACGGCTTCTTCAAGCGTGCTGTCTGTAAGGTCATTGGTCATCATTCGCGAGCAGCTTCTTGGTTGCCACAGTCGAGGGGGAACATCGGTTGTAGCCTACATTGAATGTCTCAACAAAATTACTTCTAAACATCCAACTAATGAAGAATTATAAATTGAAACCCGGAAGTTTTGAATATAAATTGGTTCTTTGTTACCTTTCCACTCAAATTAAGGTCATTTTGAGGCCATTTCCATAGCAAATGTGTGGCATTTGAAGCTAATGCCAAAATGGCATTACCTGCATTGGTGTATATCAGCCTTGATATCTGCAGTGGTCAGAGAAAGAGATAATGATAAAATTACTTTGCAGTATGTAACCAGGTTAACTAAGCTTTAGAGGTTTCGCTCTCTCAAAGCAAATATTTAGAAAGAGGATATAACCCGGATGAAAGCATAGAATGAAAATATTTGCAAATAAATTTGAACTTGTAAAGTCCTTCTCATACCATGAGATTTCTTTCTAAGGATATTTACCTTGTCTGCTTCCCCACAACCATTGAGTTGCAAGGACTTGCATTGAGAAGGCATGCTGATTTGGATGATCTTACAAACACCTGATTTGTTATTGGCGTTATCAATAATTTTTTGCTTCGCATCCTTTATCCTTTCCTCGTCGCAGTTCTGCAGGGAGGCTGATAAGTTAGCATAAGACATGTTCTCTAAAAAGAATGGACAATTTGCACAATCTGATACCGTATGAATCCTAGAAAAAAAACTGGGCATCTCAAATTTTACACATGGACTTTGATCCAATGTACATTGTAATATATGAACTTTGATGTGATATTATTATACACATGAAAATTTGATTTTAATTCATATATATATATATATATATGAAACTTTGAAATTGATTCAATCGTAAACATTTGCAAAGATAAACACATTCATTAATTTTCATGTTGGATAAACATAATTATCTATATATGCAATATGTAAATGCAAAATGGTGTTATGTCGAAAACAGTGTTAGTGCTATGTGAAAATTGAATTAAATTGAAATTTCATGTATGCAATTGCACAAAATCAAAATTCATGTATCACATATAGACCAAATTTCATGGGTAGCTTTGATATTTATCCCACAAAAAGAAAAAATTCAGTTCATGATTACTCACGGTTGGGACATGGGAATCAGCTTCTCCGGAATTAGCAACACTCGGATTTATTACATGCTAAACCAAACAAAAAGAATCAGGAAATGTGAATTTCTACCAGCATGTCGATTACAGTTTCCTAGTTAGGAATATTCAGTAGAATCTGTAGATATTTTATATAATCCTGTAGATATTTTATACCCTAACTTTAAGGCTGTGTTTTAAGGGACAGCATCCCTAGAATCGCTTGTTTCCTAGTTTAGAGTTTCCTAAAGTTAGGCTCACCATGTGTATAAATGTTAGTGTAATTTCTTGTGAAAGAATAATAATAGAAAAGTCTATTTCTATCATGGTATCGATTAGACCCACACAACCCTTAAGCACGCTTCTTTTGTTCAAAAGAACTATGTACATCCTAGTTACAAAGGCTGTCGATGAGAGGAAAATTGCCATGGAACAATACCGGCAATGATATGAAGCGAAAAGATTCTACAAGGTCTATTAAAAGGAGTCTGTATGGTGCACCTCTTGTAAAAATCTCGTCACACAAAAGAACAGTCTTTGGAAGCTTCATGGGAAGCCACAGACAATAAAAGGAATTTTTCGACAACGGCGGACACCCAAAGGAACAAGGCGAGCAAATATAGCACGACAGATGGATGAAGAACGAATTGCAGTGTTTTTAATAAAGACGAAATTGAGAAGTTAAAGACGTTCTTTGGGAACATTGGAAAAATCTTCTTCCACGTGTACTTGCAGGTTTGGCACTTTCGTATTTCCTCTTCTCAAAATTCTAATGTCTGGACATACCACCAATGAGTCTTGGGTCATTGACTCAGAGCTACAGACCATATGACCCATTCCTCCCACAAATTTGTTTCATATACCCCTTGTCCTAGTAATAGAAAGATTACGATGGTGATGGTTCTATGCTAACAAAGTATTTGGTCAGGTGATATTGTTATAAATAAGACCCTTACCCTTAAAAATGTCCTTCATGTTCCTAAATTATTTCCCAATCTTCTCTCCATCCAAAAACTTACCAGGGATTCTAATTGTAGTGTGGTTTTTTATCCCAAACAATGTTTTTTCCAGAATGAATCTGAAGAGGATGATTGGACATGCTAAGGAAGCACATGGTCTATACTATCTTGAAGAATCTAGTGGAGAAGTTAGTGCTCTGAATTCCTCAACATTATCTTTCCTATCCAAGTCTGTTCAAGCTAATAAAGACCTAATTTGGCTCCATCACCTCCGCCTTGGTCATCCTTCGTTTCCAGCCCTTAAATTTATGTTTCCCTCCTTGTTCCTAGGAATAAATGTTGATAATTTCCATTGTGATGTTTGTGAACTTGCCAAACATAAACGTACCTCCTTTCCGAGAAGCAATAAAAGAACATCCGCTCCTTTTACTCTTATTCATAGTGATATTTGGGGACCATCAAATATTTCAAACATCTCCGGGGCTCGGTGGTTCGCTTCCTTTATTGATGATTGTACTGTGTGTCTTGGATATTTCTATTAAAACAAAAATCGATGTCAAGTCTGCTTTTTCAAACCTTTACAACCTGATCAAAACACAATTTGAAATTGCAATAAAAGCGGTTTAGGACAGACAATGCTAAAGACTATTTCAATCACTTTCTCTCTCATATTTTCAAGAAAAAGGCATTCTCCATGAGTCCTCTTGTGTTCACACACCCCAACAAAATGGTGTTGCTTAGAGAGAAAGAATGGTCATCTTTTAGCTATTACTAGAGCTCTATTGTTTCAAAGCAATGTTCCTAAACAATACTGGGGGGAGGCTGTTTTAACTGCTACTTATTTGATAAATAGGTTGCCTACAAAGGTCCTTGACTCGAAAAGTCCTATACAAGCTCTATCGAAATTTTTTCCTGATTTCCATACCTCAAATCTTCCTCCTAAAATATTTGGGTGTGTTGCCTTTGTCCATGTCCATTCTCAAAATAGGGGAAAACTCGATCCACGAGCTATCAAATGTGTCTTTCTTGGTTATTCCTCTACACAAAAGGGTACAAATGCTACAATCCAGCCACCAAAAAATATTTTGTTTCAGCTGATGTCACTTTTGCAGAAGAAGAACACTTTTTTACTCGTCCTTATCTTCAGGGGGAGAACTTATTCACAGAAGATAAGGGTAGAGAGTTTTTTCTTCTTGATTTTCCGATTCACATCGACTGGCTACCAACCACCGCTTTCACCTTGACCCTATGCAACTGAAATTGAGCTTACTACACCTAAGTCACCAAAAGGAATTCAGGACACTACTCGCCTTACTAGTTTACTCAAGGAAGAAGGCACGGTGCAAGTTCAATCATCTTCTTGGATAAACAACCTCTTGCTCTACAACCCGAGGTAACTCTTGAACCTACTTTGAATACTACTGAAAATTCGGATCGGAGAGACTATGAGTTTCCTATTGCTATTAGAAAAGGAACTAGGGCTGTACAAAACATCCCTTGTACTCATTCGTGTCCTACAAAATTTGTCCCATAACCACAAAACCTTCCTTACTAGCCTAAATTCAATCTCCATTCCCAAAAGCAGATATCGAGGCATTAAATAATGAGAATTGGAAAAATGCCATGAATGTCGAAATGGAAGCACTTGAAAAAAATAAGACATGGGATTTGGTAGAATTCAAAAGAAAGAAAAGCAGTTGGTTGTCATTGGGTGTATCTGAAGAAAATACAATTCGGATGGCTCTTTGGAGAGGTACAAAGCAAGATTAGTTGCTAAAGGGTACACTCAAAAGTATGGAATAGATTACCTTGAGACATTTGCCCGGTTGCAAAGATGAACCTTTGTGAGAGTGTTGTTGTCACTTCTTTAACAGAGGTGGAAACTACAATGATTTGACATCAAGAATGCTTTCTTACATGGTGATCTTGAGGAGGAAGTCTATATGGATGTTCCACGGGTTTTGGTTCGAGATCAGATGAGCGGTTTGCAAACTAAAAAGGCTCAGACGGACTAAAACAGTCCCAAGAGCACTGGTTTGGAAGGTTTACCAAAGTGATGCTCAAGTGGGTATAACCAGAGTCAAGGAGATCACACTGCTTGTAAGGCACTTATCTTGAGGGAATGACCGCTTTGTTAGTCTATGTAGATGACATTATAGTGACGGTGATGATTTGGAAGAAATGGAAAACTTGAAGAAATGCCTAGTAAAAGAATTTGAGGTCAAAGAGCTTGGTAAACTAAAATATTTCCTTGGTATTGAAGTGGCACACTCTAGGAAGGAATCTTTATATCTCAAAGCAAAAATACATAATTGATTTGTTGACAGAGACGGGCAAGTTGGGATGCAAACCAGCAGAGACACCTATAAGTGAACCACAAACTTGGAGATGCAGATCAACCTCGGGCTATTGCACAGCAGCAGTAGGATAACAACCAAACAGTGTTAGTGTTTTGTGAAAATTGAATTAAATTGAAATTTCATGTATGCAATTGCACAAAATCAAAATTCATGTACCACATATAGACTAAAGTTCATGGGTAGCTTTGATATTTATCCCACCAAAAAAAAAAAAAGAAAAATTCAGTTCATGATTACTCACGGTTGGTACATGGGCATCAGCTTCTCCGGAATTAGCAACACTTGAACTTGGATTTATTACATGCTGAACCAAACAAATTGAATCAGAAAATGTGAATTTCTACCAGCAGCAGTAGGATAACAACTAAAATGCAGACCTTTATTGGACCATCAGAGACATCTGAAGAGGAATTAACAAAACCAGTTACTGATGCATTCAGCAACTGAAGGCCATAGGCTGTTGCCAAGATCTTGATTTTGTTTTCACTTGCAATAACAGCCAGCAAGGTCCCATCCTTGTTGAATCGTATATGTGGGTTTGCCTTCAAATTAGAAAAGAAGTAGATATCTTAGACTATCCTTTATATGTACTACAGTGAAGCCTTTACTTTAATTTCAACATAAATGTAATTTCAACCTGAAATTTTAGAAACCTTCTCTGCATAACACTTCTAAAGAAGTAAGACTGAAAGACTAAAGAACTTACAGGTAAGTCTCCTGCATCAATAATTGTCAATTGCTCAACCTTATCCATATCCCATATTTTAATAACATGGTCATCGGCTGCCGCCAGGAACTTCTCCTTAATTGGACTAAACTGCACAACAGCTGAAGAATTTTCACAAAGTCCTTGGTAGGTTCTTTTTGCATCACCTTCGCTTTCATTCCATTCGACAAGGAATGATTCTCCATTTTTATTCGTCCCACATGAAAACAGCCTATGAAAATATCCATTTAAAACACCAAAAATTTGTACATCTATCATTTGAAAAATAACATTCTATATCATTGAATGAAGATTCATGGAAAACAAATCAAACCTTTTATTATCAGCACTATATGCTATTGTTGTGCATGCTAGACCTGGAGCATCAATATGAACTCTGGCACCCATGTTGTCATATAGCCATGCTTTTATCTTTCCATCCACTGATGTTGAAAAGATAAACTGGAAGAAAAAGTATGAAATATGTTATATGACCACCAACAGATCTAAAATGCCACGCATTATTAGTATAGTAAATCAAGAACTCTTACATGAATACCATCCTTGCAATGAGGGCAGAGAGAATAAACAGGAGCTTCATGGCCTTCTAAATTATGCATTTGTACTCCAGTAATCACATCCCATACCTTCAAAAAAAAAAAAAAAAAACAAAGAAATCAGCTAGTTGATGGATCAGTTCCTCTATGATGAAAAATTTCTATCCGAGAGAAAGGTTAAAAAACCACCTTAATTAGCTTGTCATCGCCACCAGTTATGACCAACTGTTGCTTGCCAGGTGTAGCAAATGCTAAATCATTAACACCACCAACATGAGCATCAATCTAAAATTTAAAAGAGAAAAGAAAATAAGAAGTTAATATCAGATCCAGGCCATTGAAATCAATAATTGTAGAATCAGATAAAAAACATGAAGCTACCTCCAACTTCTGCTGAACATCGGTGACACCATGGTACGAACATAATTGCACAATATGTTTTGAATAAGCAATCCCTATTTTCAAGAAGAGAAAAAGTTCGTTGTACAATTAAAACAATATCCGATTCATTAGATATTATTTCAAAATAAAGTTTTCCAATAATACAGTAAACTTACCAAAGAAAGAACCATTTGGACTCCAAGCAATACGATTAACAGACATACAAGGATCTTTCATCATGGCTGTCTGCATTTATTCAAATATGTTCAGGTTAAATATGATACAAGTAATAAAACATTTCTTGCAAAGATATGTAAATCAAATTCAAAGGGACAAACCTTGAACATTGTGGAGCATGCTCCAATATTCCAAACCGTAAAATTTCTTGAAAGCATTTTTACCCCTAAATTAACATCCCACAACCCAATGTCCCCAATGTCGGTTCCAACTGAAAGAACCAAAACTAATAGGTGAACATCATTCAAGATAGACTATTCAATCAAATAATCCCAATAACGATGACAAGCTCTTAGGGGGAGGACATGCAGGGCAACTAACCTAGAAGAAATGTCTGCTGTACAGGATGAAAATCCATGCTCATTGGAGAAGATGACTCATTCAATATCTGTGCAACAGTCTTGGGCAAGTCAGTATGGCTGACTGGTTCAAAATTTTGAAGCATACCATTATTCATGGAGATAATTGGCAAGTCATCAGAAACACTGGATTCAGGGCTGTGATTTCGACCAGGATGAAGAACAGTAGATGCGACCTAAGCATCAAGGTAAATGAATAATTTTAGAGTTAGCAGTGAAAAATAAAGCTGCAGTAAACTTGGCCCTCCTTACCTCATATTCAGCTCCCAGTAGGCTATTCTGAGACATGGTATTGGAATCCCTCATATTATCTGAAGTTGTAGCTACTAAATAGGTGGCAATAAAGGTAAGAAAAACATTGTTAAATGTACAGAATGAATACATTAAATCACCTCAATTCTGAGACCTGAAAATCACCAATATAATTATTATAACCACTACCTGATGTTATTGGACCACTGACACAGATATCTTCTCTAGAAACAGCTTGAGTTACAGTAGAAGGGCCACAAAACCAGCTGGACGTGAAAACAGGTAGTGATGCATCTAGCTAAACATTAAAATTTAAAAGCATTCTATAAGCTTCATTGTATAGATAATTGCTGTCCTTATAATTGTTGGGAGAAGGAAACCAAAAGAAAATTTTCCCCTTCCCTTACCTGTGGATTGTCAGTGGATTGCATGAACAAATGATCCTGTGGCCATTGGCAAACATGATCCTCAAAGAGAGTTTCTATATCAGGATTAGGCTGAGGATATTTACATTGAATGTGCTGCCAGTTTAGGCTGTTAGATCAGAATAAAAAGCTAGTTCTTTAAGTCTAGAAATAAAGAAAATTTCACTAGATGCTGAAGCTGCAACAGACAGATTTAAAAAGCAATTTCAATTAACTTTATTGAAGAGATGAATGAAATCCATTCAGAAAAGGCTAACGTAACATAAAGAAGAAGGGAAACCAACAAACTGAGAGAAAGGCTGCTACCCTTGATTAATGAGACGTCTCAACCTTTGGCTTTTGATGACAGGAAATTTCAGTTTTCCATGGAAAATTGGATTCACTTCAATAAGTTTCTTGAGTTCATCCATCAAAATTTTCCTTGAAGACTCTGCATCTTCATACATAGAGAGCAACTCATGTTCCCTGTAAAACCCAGATGGATCTTTTAACTCTCATATCATCATGCTAGTGTTGCAAAAATCCGAAGTGAACCGCTTGTGTGAAACATGTACCTGAAATTATCTAATGTTAAAAGCTGAGTCATTTCTCTATATAACTCTTCATTGTCCTGTGCAAAAATTTTCAAATCCTTCATCAGGATATCCAAAGCCTTTGCACGATCATTTCTGATGCAACAATCAACCAATTTCATGTAAAATAAATGCTTGACGCACAAAATTGCATGAAGATGCTTATCTAAATGCTTATAGAAGAACCAATATCGCTCACTTGTCCAATGCCTCAAGGAAATTCAGCTTTCTGATTTCAAAATAAATCTTGGTCGAGTACTTGTTGTCATTGATACTTGTGAAACCAGAAAGATATTTCTCGACTTTATTCCACTTTCCATTCAGCACCAAGTCGTCAAAAAACTCCATGTCAAAGTAACATCCACTCTCACGCTCAAATCTACAAATCAAATCAGTTCAAAGCATCAAAACAGAAGACATAGAAGTAAAACATCCATTCTAGAACATGATTGAACTGAAACTTACATATGAGCTGTTCGTTTATATCCTTCATCGTTGCAAAACTGTAAGATTAAGAAAAGAAGTTCTTTATTGAGAGCAGACCTCTTCTCAGAAGCCATTCCTCCTCGCTGAAACTTCACAAAATATTAACATGAGTAAGTTTGGCAACCCAAGAAAGAAAAGAAAAGAAAAAACACAAATTGATCATACCTGCACTCCAAATTCTATGCAAACAAGTATCAAATTCGATAAAATGTCTTAGATTCCTTAGTAGGAGAGTCAATTGATTCCAATCAACAAATAATAATCTTTAGAGTATCCTTGCATATGTATCCTATTCGATAATTATTGTAAATACCTTTTGGTATTATCGTTAAAACAGAGTCTAGTGCAGTTTAACTTAAAGAATTCAAAATTCGAGTGAATTCTGGCGTGTTTAGCTTTCACAAAGTAATGCTTTTAAAAACCATTTGAACTGATTATAATTAAAAGATATCAAGAATCAAGACTGATCATCAACAAAACAGCGAACAAAGACAACAACGCAGCTCCGACTGAAAAAAGAGAAAGCGAAAAGTTACCGTCAAAGCTGAAATGATTTTAGTTTTCTACGTCCACGATTCGTCCATTTTCTCAATAACCAAACAGAACATAAAGATTCGATTCAAAGATCAAAACAAACAGATACAAAGCAGACAGCCAAAAAAAAAAAAAAATACAAAGAAAGAACTGATCTAATTCAAAATCACCCAAAGGATCGAGATTAGATCGATAACAACGTGGAATTTAAACGGAAACCTAATCTTGAATCTTGATCAATTAGAGCCTTTACTTTTGAACTTAAAATCGATGGAAAAAAATTTAAAAAGAAAAATTAAAGTGGAAATAAATAAGGAAAAAGGAAAAGCTTTTCTGCTTTCAAAGAATCAGACATACCTGAGTGGAATATGAAAAGAAAATTTTCAGGCGAAAATCAGTGTTTGAAGCTCTAGACTTCGATTTTTGAAATGGAATATAAATAGAGAGAAATAGTGAAATACTCAAAAATAAAAAAATAAAAAAAGTTAAAATTTAAAGAAGAAAAAATAGGCAGGGACTAGATTGAGAAATTTAATTTCTTTTCAGGTAAAAATGGAATATGATAAGTCCGTGGCCTTATAAAAGTCGTTACTAGTGGCGGGTCCCACAAGTGGGCTCCACCGCTGCTTTTCTGATTGATAAAGTTACGGCATTTACACACACTGACCAAGTGTACTCAATTGAGAATGTGGATTGCCAGGAGGCAGGGGCCTACCTGCCTTAAATTTCATCAAAACTTTGGATAAACTAACATTTAGTCTTTTAAATTTGGTAATATTTTTCATTTGGTCCTTAAATTGTTCTTTGGCTCCACATTAGTTTTGTAAGTTGGTAAACCTTTTTAATTTGGTTCATAAACTTAGATTTCATTAAAGTGTGATGATGTGGCACTTTCTTAAAGTACCATTTCATCACTTGACATTTAAAAAAAAAATTAATATAAAATCTAAAAGATACACAAAAAATAAAAAAAAATTTAGTGATGATTCGACAATTTCGGTGCCATGTCATTACACTTCAATGGAATACAAGTTTAAGGAGAAGATTGGAAAAAGCTGCCAAAATTTCATGAATAATGTGGACAAAGAAAAGTTCAATGATCATGATGGAAAATATTATCAAATTCAAGGATTAAATGTCTCCTTATCCTTGTTGGACTTCCGCAACATTATACTTGAAAGTGATTGTGCACTTGTGATAAATAAGCTTTAAGTATGATCAATTATATTTTTTTAGTTTTAGTTATTTGTTAAATGAGGCTAGCTTTATGCTTTATCCTTTAGACTATGTTTGGTTAAATGGAAAAGTAGACGGATGGGAGGAAAGGGTGGAAAAGTGGGGAAAAAAAAATAAATTTTAAGTGTCCTTTATTATAAAGAAAAGTGAGAGAAAAGAAAATAGGAGGGATAACCATTTTTTGTCTTAATGCATAAAAATTAATCTTTCCCAATTGAAATGATAATAGGAGAGAAAATGAGTGTTATATGTATGTTAGTTCAAAATTATGTGTTTTTCAAATTTTTTTTTTTCATTTCATTTTTCAATTCTATTAAGTTTCTTTCCATTTTTCTATCTCTCCCATCAACCACAACAATGGAAAGTAAAATCATATTTTTCATCTTTCTAGTTTTTTCATTGTACCAAGCAAAGCCTTAGTTTTGCAGCCTGTTCAAGCAATAAGGTGGCAGATTTTCTTAGCCATTTTGGTTTGGATCGTGAGCATGAGCTCTTGTTTGGGTTTAATTATCTGCTCTTTATACATTCGCTTGTATTGAATGATATTTCTTAGTCAAATGAATGACCCTTTAAAAAAAGAAAAGGTTTCTTTATCCCTTAACTTTTTTATAATACTTTTTGTTCCCGAAATATAAGATTACTTTTTTTTTGAAAAAAAAAACCAACTAGATTTTATTTAATTTGAACAAAAAAGAAAAGCAAAGTAAAATTAAAACAGTAAGTCTCAGGCCTGTGAGATTGGCCCAAAGACCAAAAAGCAAACAGAGGCCCAAACAGAAAAGCCTAAAGGAAAAACAAAACAGAAATTTAAAATTCAAAAATAAATCCCATCAATCCAGTCGGTTTCAATAGCTAGCATCCACTTAATTTCTGACGTTCCGAGTTCCAATGGCCTTTACCAATCTTCAAAGTAATAGCAATTCCCAAAATTAAATTCATTTCTGCTATCTTTTCATCTGTAACATCTTCTTGCTCCTTTCAATCCGGATTGCGATTCCATCTTTCCTCCCTTCTATTCCGCAAGCATCTAAAACTTTCTTCTTCCAGGTATGTCTCTTCTCCCATCTTTAACGCTCTTGTTGTTATGTTATACGCTAGGCCATTTTCTGATCTAGGCACAAACTGAAACCAGCTTTCCTTGAAAAATTGCCCTTTCCTTTTGATATCTCGAATGATTGCCTCCAATACTGATTTATCGACAGCTTTTGTGTTGCATTTTCTAATGACTGTTTTGGAGTCCCCTGTGATAACAGTAGTTTGAAAACCCAATGAAATCCTTAACTCTACTGCCTGTAAACATGCATGCGCTTCGCCATAAATGGGGATGAAATTGCTGAATGGATAACTACTTTAGAAACAAGTAACTCACCGGACTCCCGAACAACCAGACCGATGCCGATCTGACAGATTGACTATCAAATGACACATCAAAATAAATGGTTACCTCCTTCTTACTTGAAGTCAAGTCCTGACGTCTACTATCCCGTAAGGTAACTGATTTTTCTGTCGACCCATCAATTTCTGCTATGTAGAGATGAGCTTTGTTTGCGAACTCTGCCCCTGATATGGTTTTCCCCTCATGCACCAACTTGTTTCGAGAGCTCCAAATCATCCAAATAGCGCAGCAGAACAGTCTACATTGAGTGCCGCTTCCTATGGTAAAGACCCAGGTGAGCCAAACCCACAAATCGGTTTCTGCATTATGTGTAACTCATAAGAGATTAAGGTTCTGTCATGTTTCTAATGCTGTAGGACACAGTCTAAAGATGTGGAGACAATCTTCTTCTGCAGTTCGACACCAGGGGCAGGAATTATCAGAGACCAATCTTCTGAGCCTTAAAGCCTATCTAGTAGAGATAAAGTTCCATGAAAGGTGCTAGATTGTTATGAGAATTTTCGATGGCAGTTGTAAATTCCACAGTTTTCTGTAGAATTTATAGTTTTGGCTTATAATAAATAATCTCTAGGAGCCAAGTTAGCATCTTGTAATAGTTTATAGGCACTTCTTATTGTAAATTCTCCGAGTGTTCTCCATACCAGACTTGGAAATCTTCATGTGTCTCTTCTACCAACGGGATTTGTAGAATCTTCTGTGCAATGCTTTCTAGGAAGGTATGTTCAATAAGATCAACTTTCCACTTTCTTGTTGTTGAATCAATTAAGCTTGAAACTAACTCAATTTCTTTACTGTTGTTAAAATTATTGCTTTGGATACTGTCAACACCTGGAATCCAATGATCATTCCAAACAGAAACTTGATCCCCCCTCACAATACGCCATTCCAGTCCATCTTGCAGTAACCCTTTGGTTGCCCACACACTTTTCCAGTTAAGAGAAGGTAAGTTCCCCAACTGAGCATGTACGAAATCTGAGTTTGGAAAATATTTAGCTTTTAAAACTTGTGCTAAAAGAGAATTCGGGTAATTAATAAGTCGCCAACCCTACTTGGCTAACAATGCAACATTAAAATGATCAAGATTTTGAAAACCCAAACCACCCGCTCTTTTGCGATACATAACTCCTTCCACGCGCACCAATGAATACCCCTTTTACCGTGTCCCTTCTGCCACCAAAATTTCACAATGAGGCTTTCTAGCTCGGCTCATAGGGATTTAGGAAGCAAAAAATAGGCCATTGTATATGTCGGGATAGCCTGTAGAACTGCCTTTATAAAAACTTCTTTTCCTCCTTGCGATAGGTGTCGAATACTCCAATTGTCGATTCTCTGTTTAAACCTGTCTTTCAACTTTTGAAAAGCTTCTTTCTTCCTCCTACCCACCATATTCGGTAATGCAAGGTAACGCTCTAGGTCA
This sequence comes from Gossypium rotundifolium, assembly GCA_025506655.1. Lineage (NCBI taxonomy): Eukaryota > Viridiplantae > Streptophyta > Magnoliopsida > Malvales > Malvaceae > Gossypium > Gossypium rotundifolium. The sequence continues at coordinate 124,805,856 of CP106727.1, forward strand.
TTTGAACTCCGCACTCTCAGCATTCAAGTAACTAAACTCTTTTCTTCCTCTCGTGTGTTTGAGCTGAAGAAGACTGTCGATTTATCAAAATTCACTTGTTGTTTCGTAAAATTTCCATATTCACGTAGGATCCTTTTAATAAGACATGCTACTCTTTCATTAGCCTCTCCAAACAAGATGCAATAATCAGCAAAGAATAAGTATGAAATTTGTGGTCCATGCCTACTCGCTTTTACCCCTTTTAAGTGCCCTTCATTGGTAGCTTTCCTCATTAGACTGGATAAACCTTCTCCACATATTAAAAATTAAAATGGGCTAAGTGGATCACCTTGCCGTAACCCTCTCGACGGATGGAATGTATCCCCTATCTGACCATTAAGGATTACTGAATAGGAAACAGTAGAAATACAATTCATAATGGAACTAACCCAATTTGGGTCAAAGCCCATTTTCCCCATGATTTCTTGTAGACAAGACCACTCAACTCTGTCATAAGCCTTACTCATATCCAGCTTAACTGTCATCCAACCCTTCTTTCCAAATTTTTTCCTCTTCAAAGTGTGCAAAATTTCATATGCTAGTAGTACATTGTCTGAAATTAATTTGCCAGGCACAAAAGCACTCTGTACACTATCAACACATTTTTCCAAAACTCTTCTGAAGTGATTAGCAATAGTTTTTTCCATTATTTTATAAATGACATTACATAAGCTAATTGGTCGAAAGTGAGAAAGCCTGGTTGGGTTAGCTTTTTTGGGATAAGTACAATATGTGTATTATTAACAGGACTAACCTCCATACCCCCGTTCAAATGTTGAAGGCAAAACTCGAGACATCTTCCCCAATGATATGCCAACATTTTTGAAAAAATAGGGCTGGAAAACCATCTTCACCTGGAGCCTTTGTAGTGCCCATGCTTTGTAGTGCTTCCCAAATCTCTTCCTTTGTATACTGTGCCGTGAGGCATCTGTTATCCTCTTCAGTGATACATTGTTCAATGCCTGTTAAAAGGTTTTCACAACTACCCCTTTCTTTCGCCTAAAAAAGTCCCTGAAAATAGTTTCTAGCATTTTCAGCCATCCCATGCATGTCCTCTGTTTCCTCTCTATTCCTGTTCTGCAAACTCCTTATGCAATTTTGTTAACGTCTTTGTGTCGCATGGTTATGAAAGAATGATGTATTTCTATCACCAAGTTTTAACCAATTAATTCTAGCTCTTTGTTCCCAGTATCTTTCATCCTTATCAATCTCCAAGTTCAATTGCAATTTTGTGTCAATCAGATCTGCTAAGTTGTTGTCACTCCTTTCTGCTTCCAGTAATTCACTCAGCTTTAAATTTAAGAATTCTTTTTTCCGCTTCCTAGCCATACAGATCCGTTTGGCCCAATTTCCCAGACCTATTTTGAGGTTATTCAACTTCTGTAAAAAATCTCCTGATGATGATTCCCAAAATACTTTAACTTCAGCTTCAAAAGACTCTTCTAAGACCCACCATGATTTAAATTTAAAAGTTTTCTTGCTCCTCCGATCATCTTCTTTTTTTGTTGAGATTAGGAGAGGGCAATGATCAGAAATTGAGTGAGTCAGATGTTGAATGATAGCTTTTGAAACATAGACATCCAATTTTCATTGGCCACACCTCTGTCTAATCGCTCTCGAATATTTGTTTCTGGTAAATTTCCTCTTTCCCAAGTGAACCAATTTCCAGAATACCCCACATCAATTAGTCGACAATTTTCTAGAGCACTACGAAAAGCTTCCATCCTTCTTTCTTCCCTAGGCAACCTCCCTTTTTTTTCAAAACCATACATCACTTCATTAAAGTCACCGCACACAAACCAAGAAATATCATCGCTCGGTCTCAAACTCTTAAGTAAATTCCATGATTCATCCTTATCGTGTGTATAAGAAGAACCTTAAAAACCTGTAAATCTCCAAAGTTGTCCATTATTATGGTCGTCAATGAGAACATCAATGTGCCTTCTTGAGAAGCTCTGTAGACTAATTGAAACATCACCTTTCCAAGCCAAACATAATCCTCCCTCGAACCTTCCGGATCCACATCAATGCCATTAAAGAAGTCGCAGCCCCTTCGCACTCGTTCCATTCGTGTTTTATTAATTTTGTCTCCATAAAGAAGACTATTTGGGGAATATGTAGCCTCAGCGTATGCCGAAGCCTTCGAATAGTTCGAGGATTCCCCAATCCACGGACATTCCAGCTTAAGATTTTTATTGCTGTCGGTCGGCTTGCCTTTTGGCAGCCGTCGCTGGTAAAAGATTCTTTTCAAACAAACTCCTATTTTGTTCTGTTGAATTATCACCCTCTTTCCCTATTGTGAGATCATTACTTTCTCCTCTTTGTCTTTTTTTTCCCTCCACCCCATTAACACCCTTTCCTTCTCGTCATAATCCATTATTGAACAAGACTCCTTTCGTTGCGAAAAATAGTAATTTCCTCCTTCCAGATTAATCCCTAAACCTGGATCTATTGACACCCCATCCTTCGATTGAAACCTCATTCCCCATGGTATGTTTTTTGACTTATGATTAGTGGTGAAATTTTCATTTTTTTCCATCTTCTTCAACATCACGTAGCCAGATGATTTTCATTGCTAAGACTCTTTTTGATTGTGCTCTTAGAGATAGATCTCATCCCATAACTGCTACTTCCACACCTAACAACATCTTTACTTCACAATAGAAATCATTATGACCTAAGCAACCACAGTAGAAACAAAAAAGAGTAAGCCTTTCATATTTAAATATAATATATGAACAATTTCCCCCAAATGATACCTTCTTCTTTCTTTTTAGTGGTTGGCGGACATCCAATTGAACTCTGATCCGCATGAAATTCTTCCAACCTTTCCCCAAATCTGAACTGTCATATTCTAAAAATTTTCTCATGAAATCTCCCAATTGTCTTGCCAAATTTTTCGAGAAAAATCCCAAAGGAATATCATGAATTTGTACCCAAAATGGTGTAAAAATTAAAGGAATTTTCAATGGGTCCTCCCCCATTTGAAGTGGGTGAAGAATCAGGAGGTGATTATTAAAGGTCCATGGGGAACCTTTTAAAACTCTTTCCAAATTCATAGCATGAAAAAATTGAAATAAAAACCGTTTATCTCCCAGATCTCTGATTTGGACACCTCGACTGGGTGCCATAGATTTGCCATGGTGCCCTTCATTCTTCGAGAAGTGAATGACGCTTGCCGTTAAAAAGCAAATTTCACCGCTTGAAAGTTTTGCTCTTCCTTATTTGACTTCGGTTCAACTGGATCTCAGATAACTTCTTCTTCTTCTTCATCAAGTGTTAATCCATCAAACTCTTTTTCCATGATTGCAGGTCTGGAGCGAATATCCCTATGCGTTTATTTGTGAAACTAGTGGAGGAGATCAAGCGGCCGCCTTTTTTCAAGAATTACTAAAGAAAAGTTGAAAAAACATAAACCCTAATTACGTGCTGGAGGCGACAAAATTGTGCTGTATATGCGGACCTTAATTCTTCTTAGGTATATAAGATTACTTTTGATAATATTATTATAGTATAATTATTTATTTAGCTCTCTAACTTTACAAAAATAAATTATTTTAACATTCTATTTAATTTTTCAATTCTTTTAGCCCTTAAACTTGCATTATTTGTTAAATCACTTCAAAATTGATGGAAAAAGTTAACTTATATTAATTTTACTGATGTGGCATGCATGTGGGTTCACATCAATACTTAATTAATTTTTAAAATTTAAAACACATATATATATATATATATTTAAATTTGAAAAAATCATTAATTGGTGATATGACATCCACATGATAATTCATGTGTTTGGTATGTTAGCAAAGTTAGTGGATGTTAATTTTTCCATCCTTTTGAGATGATTTGACAAACAATACTAGTCTAAGGCTAAAAGAGGTGGAAAATTAAATGAATAACTAAATGACCTTTTTTTGTAAAATTAGAGGCCTAATAATATTGGAATGGAAGATTATTGAATATGCTACATTTTTCTGTTTAGTTCATTGAGTTGGAATGTAATATTTTACTATTTAGTTGACGGAATGTAATATTACTTAAAACATATTTTATTAAATTTCCTTCGTAAAATCTACTTCAAATGTCCAAGCTTATAGTATTTTATTTAATAATAAATGAGTTTATTTAACTAGTAATTATTTTCATAATTTCTTTCTCAAATAAATAAATTGAAATTAAGGCATCTCTTTTGATCAACGTGATAGGAAAGAAATAAGAAATATACGATTTTTGCTAAAACGTTTTATTTGTAATTATTTAAGACTAAATTTGACTAAAATGATGAAATTATTATAAAAGTAACATTTTAAGTGGAATGTAATAATACTAATAATAGAAATGCTTCTTGATGAATATATCAAACAACTATAAAATTCAATTTAATAATGAAGAATATATCAAACAACTATAAAATTCAATTTAATAATTATTATTGTTATTGCTTTTTGGAATCAAAATCATTAAAAATAAAATAAAATTGTCAATAATCTCATAATATCAATATAATGTAAAGATTACATAAAGAAGGAATGATTTTGGCATTACCCTATATTACCAAATTTTAGCTCTATTAATAATATCATATTATTGGTTCAGGGTAATCTTATTTATCCAAACATAATAATATAATTTCAAGATGTAAGATTACATTAGTGAATCTTAGATTCTTTTAAACGAATGCACCATTCATTCTTTATATTATCATTTTAAAACAAAGTGTATTGAATTTCTATAATTTTCAATTATTTTAAAAGGTTTATTTTAATTTTTCCTTAATTTCGCTCTTTATTATAATATATTTAGTTTGAAATTATAGATTTAATAATACATTTAACCTAAACCTTGTTAAATAATCGGTGTTATCACAAATACCTGTATTGATATATTAAATCTATATCTGACACCTAGATCTATATTAAATCCAAGAAAACTCTTGGGGTATGTTTGATTCATGAAATCGATTTCCAATAGTAATGTAATATTACATAATTGCATTCTCCTTTTCAGATTTAGAATATTACCTTAAGTCAATGTTCATATTATCAAAGATTGTCTTACATTTTAAAGACCAAATACCCACTTAGCTTATTTTGTTACTCTTAAATTTGTTTATTGTTCTCATTTATTTTTTAACAGTGATTAAACTTTACACATAAAATGTTCATTCATCGAATGGGATTAAGTTGAGATTAATTTTTTTTTAATTTTCAAACTCATGCCTAAACTCTCGAAAAAAATAACTTATTTCATTGTTCTAGAAATAATAATTTTTATTTAAATTTAATTATAAAAAACTATATAAATTGTTTTAAACAATAAAATAGGGATATATCTCAAAGTTAAAAAATTGAAACTCAAGCTGAATAGAAAATTGGTTTGGTGTGAATATCACATTGCCTAAACCTCAACTGTTGTCATGTTTTAAACATAGTAGAGACAGCTGTCGGGTGGTCTTTTTGTTTTAATCAAAGGACCCACTTCCAGCACGTGCGAACACCAAAAAGCATATCATAGGTAGAGCACTTATCATGATAAGTCCGTGTACTTATCCTCGAAAACAGTGATCTCTTATTTAATATCATCTCCGAGAACCCTGTTTGATAGAAACAAGAAGCTAGCAGGCCATAAACTAATTCTACGTTTCTTCTTTCGGAGTCACTCATTTAATTCGGATTTAAATTTTTTATTTTAGATTTTTGGAGTTTAAATTATTGGTTGAATTAACTCAAAAATTATATCTGCTTAGCTTAATTATTGCATGATTAAATCAAGTAATCAAAATGGATTTTCGAATTCAAGAATTAACGTCTCTTTTTAATTTATGTTTTGGTTTCATCTTACAGAGCCCTTAAACAGAATCATGATAAATGAAAAAATGCATGGGTTTTCAAACCTATAATAGTTCTTTCAAACAGTCGCAGATATTCTCGTTATTTATTTCTTTTAAATTTCTACAAATATTTTAACTTGGAGCCATAATCCTTGTGAGCTATATTATTAATAACCCAATTGCCCATGCCCACCTGATGGGGTTAAATTTTGGCAATAGGCCGAAAATTATGAAATTTTCTTTTAGAGGAAATTAAAGAAAAATTATTCATTTATCAAAGGGTCAAATTTTGCTCCTAGTCCCTATACTTTTGACAAAATTTGCAACCAATGGTTTTAGTTTAGTATACCCCCACAATTCATAATTTACTATCTGGTAATATAAAATCATTTAAATATTTAATTGAGTCGTTATCACAAATTAATTGAACATCAACTTAATTGAAATGACAAAAATCTTTCTATTTAAAAGGTAGAGCCTAATTTCTTGCCCAGGCTCAAAGTAAACCAAAAAATAAATAAAACAAAAAGTCCAAATTTTAAAAAATAATCCATGGCCCAATAAACTAACTCAAACCCTAAAAGCCCAATAACTTAAGAAAAATTTAGCTAGTCAAAACCCTAAACAAAAACCTAGCCGCCACCAACAGCCCCACGTTCGTGCATGTCACCTCTAGACCCCCAACGCCGCACGTCTCGCCTCTCCGCTTCGTGCGCTCCTCCACAACGCCTTCACCTAAGGAAAAGAAGGAAAAGGCCAACAAAGCATAAACAGATTGTATTGTTTGTTTGTTTTTTCCTTTATTTCAGCTATAAAAGCTACACAAAAGAGAATAAATGGAGGATACAATTTTTGTTTACAAGATATACGAGAGCAATACACTGCAAAAATACACACAGAGAATCAATAAAGAATAGAAACTCAGCAAAGGTTTCTTTTTATTTTTTTTCTTTTCCCGAATCTGTTTTTTTTTATTTATTTTTCTATTTTAGTTTTTTTCCCACATACAAAGGTTTAAAATATATTAAAAAAGGAAGGAAAACTCACATTTTTTTAAATTTCTACCCGTGTATGGTGGTATTGGCATGTAACGTCGACAATGAAGGAACGACGGCGATCGGCCGGAGCCCTCGCCGAAAATCGCCCAGCAGGAGAGCAACCGAGAGAAGCTTTTGTTTTTTTTTTTAGGGGAAAGGAAAAATGTTTTTTTTTAAATTGGAATTATATAGCACCCAAGAAACGACGTTGTTTCACCTGGGTACTTTTGCGCCAAAACGGCACCGTTTCATGGCTCTAACCGCTCGACCCGACCCGCTTTGCCTAGGATTCACGTGTTTTCAAGCGAAAGGCCTATTTGCGCTTTTAGCCCTTCCGCGTTTTCATGATTTCACAATCAAGTTTTTATTTTTTTTATTTTGCCCCACAATTCCAGTGCGATTGGAATGTGGTCCCTCCCCAGGCTGTGCATTTTGGAGGCCGGGTTAATTTCTTTTTGGTCCCCCCTCCTTTGGCGCGCATTACTTTTTGGCCCTGATCGATGTTTTCACTTCTGATTTCACCCCAAATTTCCATTTTAAACTCAATTTAGCCCTTTTTCAAATTATTCTGCTATTTTATTATTAAATTGAATAATCCATTATCATTGTTATTTAATATCTATATTATTATTATTATTATTATTATTATTATTATTATTATTATTATTATTATTATTATTTTCTTTTGATTATTAATACTATTTTTATTTTACTATCACTTTTATTATTATTTTCATTATTATTATTATTATTATTATTATTATTATTATTATTATTATTATCACTAATTTAGTATCATTATTATTTTTATTATAATTATTATTTTAATATTACTACTACCATATCTTTTAATTTTATAATTATTATTATATTCATTAGAGTTATTATTTTTTTATTTGTCACTATTTTTTATCACTATTATTATTATATATTATTATTATTATTATTATTATTATTATTATTATATTTATCATTCTCATTATTATTTTTATTATCAACATCATCTTTGCTATTTTTATTATTGCTATTTTTTTACTATTATGATTTATTTATTCTTGTTCCTATCATTTCATGTAGATCGATAATTTTGAATTATATTTTAACGTATTTTTATTTTTACTTTTATTTACTTTTTTTACCTAAACTCATAAAAATGGTTTCACAAAAGTAATATTTTGTGCTTGAAAGTTCAGGAAATCGTGCCCTAACGTGCTGGGTTTCGATTTTTCGTTCGTCCCAAGGACTAAATATCCTTTTAAGATTTTGACCGTGTTTTCTCAACTTCAAAAATAAGGCAATATTTCATATTTGGAAATTCGAGGAATCGTACTCTAACGTGCTGGGTTTCGTTTTTTTTCGTTTGGCCAAATAACAGAATACCCTTTTAAAATTGCAATGCATGAATTTTGGAAATCATGAAATGATCTTGGTGTCAAGGGTTTGAAACATCGTATCCTAACGTGTTGGATGTGATATTTCATTCTTTCGGAACTAGAGAATTTCGATATCCAATTTGAATTATCCAAACATTTTCTAAAAGATTCGTATTTTAAAATCTCTTCTAATTTTCAATATTAGGACATTAATCAATCAATAAGGTACCAATTTTGGGCGTTGCGAGGGTGCTGATCCTTCCTCATACGTAACCGACTCCCGGACTTGTTTTCTTAAGATTCGCAGACCAAAATGTTTTATAAGGTGACCCAATCGTACTTCAACAAAAGATTGGTGGCGACTCCACTGGGGACCTAATGAGAGAGTCAAGCCGTAAATTGATTAATTTCTGTCCTTTTGACAAAAGTTGAAAATCATATTTGAAAATTACAATTCTTTTATTGCATTTTTTGGGTTATTTAGTTGGTTGTGATTTGAGTTTCTAGGGTACTTTTACATCATATTGCATGATTGTTGTGGTCACACCTTTTAAGTGGGAGTGAGAAACTATGCCTTCGTGAGGTTTTCACCTCTGCATGGGCTAGTGGACTGCTTTCGAGATACATCCGTACCTATGTCTTCGTGAGGTTTTCACCTCCGCATAGCCATAGGAAATGTATTCCTCTGAACCGAACTCGATCCATATGAGCCTATAATGGGTGAGGATTGAGGAATCTACTGGTTTAGGTACCCTTTTTCTTTAGAACCAAACCACATATAGTGAACTCTAGGAGCCCACTTTAGGTAGAATTATGTTGAGCCTTAGCAGTCACCGGGATAGGGGTTTGATATTTACCATCTGTACATGATACTAATGTGTTTTCTTTTGTTTATGACTACATTGCATCTCATCATCATAGAAAGGAGGTGTTGATTCATATTCGATTTCTAAATAAGAAGAGTTTGTCATAGGAAAATGGATTTCTTGATAAAGTGGTTATAATATATTCGTCCAAATATAGTCCAAGTGAACACAACCAGAAGATTGATAGTATATGACTTTGCCTCGTTGCCCGGGGATTCAAGCCAACAAGGATTATTCGAGAGTCATCACGTTTCAATTTTCTTAAAGAAGCTTATGAACATCGCGGAGGATAGTGAGTGAAGAGTCACGGCCTGGATCAAGCGACAAGGAGCTAGATGAGGCATCTATTGAGAAAGTTCATTAGACACGACCATAACATCCGGATACAAAGAAAAGGATTGGTGTCTTCATTTGGACTATGAGGACAAAATTGCATATGTAATCCGTTTTATGTAAATAAATTTATTTTCTAGAAAAGTTCTTCTAATGGAATTGAATTCAGAATCGACGCCTCTCTTTCTTTTTGCAACCATGCATTTGCATCACATATCATGCATTTGCATTACATCACATCATATGTATTGAATGTCATAAAAGAACCCTATTAACTAGAGATCGTATTATAGTTACCTTGGAACATTGCTACTACACTCGAAGGAAAACTAAAGTTATGGATAAAAGGTTAGAACAGATGCAGAAGGAGATGTAGCACCGGCTGCAAGCTCAGATGCAAGAGCAGTTGGCTAAGATCCAACAGGACATGAGGGATCAAATGCTGGAATCTCAGAGGAGCATGATGAACCAATTAACACAATTGTTGACGGGAGGGCCTGATAAGGGAAAGAGCCCTATGGTCGATGCCGGAGATGATAATGAAGATTCTTCTTATCCTCCAGGCTTTGCCTCGATAAATTCCCAAGTGCAACCCCCAAGAGTGTCCATTAATATCAAACCTTAGAATCAATCCGGTACCTCAGCACCGGGAAACTTCTCGACAGGCTCGAGCTCCAACCCCGGAGATCATTTGGCAAAACCACTAGTCCTTGACTTCCATGATGCAGCAGAAGGGGAAAAAGTAAGGGCCGAGCTCTCAAAAGAGTTTGAAGATCGATGCAAATGGTTAGAGGAGAAGTTCAAAGCATTGGAAAGCGCTGATTACCAATGCGAAGTGGATGCCAAGAAGTTGAGTCTGGTCCTAGATTGGTACTCCCACCAAAGTTCAAGATCCAGAATTTGAAAAATACAACGGGACCAGCTACCTTGAGGCCCATATTACAATGTTCTGTCAAAGAATGACGGGACATGTCAGCAACGACCAATTGTTGATTCACTGTTTCTAGTATAGTCTGACTGGAGCCGCGGCTAAATGGTACAATCAGTTGAGTTGTACTCAAGTCAAATCGTGGAAGGATTTAACACAGGCCTTCATGAAGCATTATGGCCATGTGACTGATATAGCGCCTGACAGGATCACGTTACAAAACATGGAGAAAAAGTCAGGCGAAAGTTTCAGGAAATAAGCCCAGAGGTAGAGGGAAGTCGCCACACAGGTCCAACCACCACTGATGGAGAAAGAAACGACTATGTTCTTTATTAATACCCTGAAAGCACCTTTTATCAATCATATGTTGGGGAGCACTCCTAAGAGTTTCGCAGACATAGTGATGTCGGGCAAAATGATAGAAAATGCAATAAAGTGTGGAAAGATAGATGCTAGGGAAAGCACGGGAAGATCAGCTTCGAAGAAAATAAAAATAAAGTAAATAATGTGAGCTCGGGTTATTCAAAACCTGTTATTGTCAGTCAACCGAGAGCGATAGCCGCGGGCCAGCAGGCCTCACCAAGGCAGGAGCCCAACACGAGGCAGAATACCGAGAAATTCTAGTTTACTCCCATACCAATGACGTATAAGGAGTTGTACAAAAATCTGTTCGATGCACACATTGTAGCCCCTTTCTACTTGAAACCGTTGCAACCCCCATATCCTAAGTGATATGACACAAACGTTCAGTGTGAATACCATGCGAGAATCGTAGGACACTCGATAGAAAACTGCACATTAGGCATTGTGAAGTTCGATAATGCGCCTGGTGTAGGAAATCCGTTACCCAATCATACTAATAATGGGGTGAATGTGATAATCGAAAATGCAAGAAAAAGAATCAAGTTGAATCTTACAGAAGTAAAAACCCTATTGAGGGAGGTTTGGAAGGAAATGCAGGAAAGAGGGTTAGTTCCACAAGGGTTGGGGAGTAAATTCCAAGACGGAATGAACAACTGTGAGTTCTACAATAAGGAGGACCATGAGATTCAGCGATGTAGCGGATTCAGGGCCCTAGTGCAAGGGTTAATGGATAACAAAGAGCTGGAGTTTTTTGAATCAACTGAGGGGGAGGACGTGTGCACCATAAGAGGAGAGTCGACAGAAAAGGGCGCTGAGGTCAAATGGGGATCAATGACTTTTCCTCATATATCCAATACATTAGTATCGGGAGGAATTATCCATCCTAAACCGGGTACGATGAGAGAAGGAATGGTTGAAGATATAATGGAAACTTTGAGCATCCACGCCGTATTTGAAGAGGGAACCGGGGAATAGACTTTTTCAAGCTTCTGCCTTTACGTACTTGGGGGTGTTTTGAACAATGGGACTGCGGAAGATATCCTTGTATTTTTAGAGTTAATCTAAAGTAATATTCAAAACACGCTTGTTGCTTTAAGCCTAGAGGCAATAAGAGTCCTTTGGTGAAATAGGCTTGTGTCTAGAATTTTTATTTTAATAAAATGCATCTTTTTTTTGAGCAAATATTTTTTTTATTCTTTTCATGTCATACTATACATTTTTTTGTTCTTTAGAATATTCTTTCATTCTTCGTTCATGATCATACCATATAAATAATCATCCTTAGAATAATTTATTCTTTGAAATTTGCCTTCGTACCTACAATAGGTACCTAGATATCAAGACATGAGCAACGCTGTTACTGATTCCCTTTTGAGTGAGATATGGGTCTAAAAGGATCTAAGGATTTTGAAGATGACAGAGATTGAAACTTATCTTTTGATTTGTTAAGGATGGTAGAACAAGATGAAAATAGTCTCAACCGTACAAAAGGTTAATGGACATTGCGAGTCTAGGAAAGGAGTGAAGATCGAAGCTTAGCTCACACAGAAACAAAGCGAGACGTCATTGAGTAATTATAGGAATTCAAAGATATCTTTGCATGATCACATCAAGATATGCCTAGGCGCGAGGATTCTGTAGAGTGTTTGAAAAGACACATGCTAATTGTTTTACGACAGCTAGGCCGATTATGAAGTTTGGGTATTGCTGGTCTACTATGAAAAGGATATCGCATCAGTTATGCCATAAATGCCAAATTGAAGAAGACAAGACTGATGCGCTTTCTCTATTTTTTCTACATGTGGGGATAGATGTTATGGGGACGATCTCGTCAAAAGCATCTAGTCGACACCAAATCATCTTCGTGATTGTCAATTACTTCACTAAGAGGGTGAAGGTCGCTTCATATGCCAAGTTACCAGTCATCAAATTCGAATTCAAGTTCGAATTCAAAAAAAAAAGAAAAGAAAAGAAGAAACCATCCAAAAAGATTTTGAAGATGATTGAGACTTGTAAAGATTGGCATAGAGAAGTTACCATTTACCCTCTCTACTTCTCGAATGCTGGCCAGGACCTTCGTCGGAGCAACACTATTCTCATTGGTTTATGAAAGGGAAGCAATTTTTGGAAGTTGAGATCCCTTTTCTCCGAGATTTGATTGAATTAAGAATTAGATGAAGTAGAACGCCTCCAGTAAGCTTGATTAAAAGTATTCATCATATTCGGATGCACCAAAAATGGATGATACAAGTTTATGGCAAAAAGGTTCCCCCAAGAGAATCTCATGATGGTAAAAATGATCCTTCTCACGCAAAAGGGACTTCAGAGGAAAGCGGATGCCAAATTGGGAAAGACTTTATGTAGTAAAGAATGCCTGTTCTGAAGAAGCATTGATATGGACGAAGATATGCTCAATCGGTGAATTCAGGTTCAGTAAAAAAAAAAGAGAGGATAAGACAAAAACACGCAAAATGCGCTTTGAGACCTTCTTTAAAAAAAAAAAAAGAAAAATAAAAATGGAGAGGCCAAGGTGAAAACTTGCAAAGGGAGCCTTGAGACCAAAGGGGCTTTGAGTCGAAAACTCGAAAAAGGTGACTCAAATTTTGATCGAAAGTGGGGCACAAGAGTCTTGTTACGCTTGAATTAATAATGAGAAAGTGTGTTACGTTTTAGGGCATCGACAAAGTACTCCGGATCCCTTAAACACATATTGAGCTTAAAATGGTTCTCAAGAAGTTTGAATAGAAAAGCTTAGGCTGCGATATCTAAGGCACTTAGTTTCTATCTTATCCATTCTGAATTTGCTATCTTTAATTATTTTACTTGTTTTAAAATACATTACCAATAAATTTCCTTGTTGATTGCGTTTGCTATCTTTGCTTAACTTGTTTCGAGCTATGCTCCTAATTTCTTTCTTTTCCATTGTTATGATCTCTTTCAAGCATTTTTGCATTGAAATAACGATTAGAGGACTAATAATACTTTCATAAAAGGAGTTTCACATATTACTCTGGAAGCTTCTAAATACTAAAAGGACTTGAAACAGGACTATTGTTTAAAACTTACCAAGTTTGAGGGATTGAAGTATTGGTGGAGGAAGAATTTAAACTGAGACTATCTCTGTGGATTTTTGTCAAAAAAGGTGATTGAACAAAATTTAAGATATTGCGTTAATGATGCAATCTTGACAAAAAATGGGCAATGTTAACCCAAGTGTAAAAGGGGAATCATTCTTGAGAAAAAAATGATATTCTGCATCCATGCAAATATCATGCATACACATTTGGTTAGGTCACCCAAGGAGTGATCAGTTGATTGAACAAGTTACAGCTCCTATACTCTTGATTTACAGCAACTTGGATTGAAGATGAAACAAGTTCTATACCCTTGAGTTGTAGTAGGATGGGTTAAAGTTGATACAAATCCTATAGTCATGAATTGTAGTGGGATGGTTTAAAGATGGTACGAATATTATGTCCCCAATGTAGAGTGGAAGGGACGTTGAAGTTATAGTGGGACAAACTAGTTGAGCAAAATACGATTGTTTCTTTGGGTTTTCGATCAAAATACCACCCAAGCAAGAAGGTAGGATATTACGTCAAGTGATACAGCCTGGAAGAACAACGAGAAATGGCAACCCTAAGTATTTAAAAAGAGATCATTCTCATGAAATTTCGCATTCATACAAAACACATCCAGTTAGGAGTATTTGAGTCATTTCGATCATTACATCCTAATCATTGTACATTTAAAAAAAATAGATCATTTGCATGACATTTTTACATCCATTCATATAACATTCATAATACATATGGTTAGGAGCATTTTTCGATCATGACATGCTAATCATTTGGCATAAGCATAGACCCCACAAAATCATTTCTACAGGTAGGTTCCCCAGTGGACGGCGTAGCAAAATTGATTAGAATTACAGATGGCGAATCTTATCTTCCTGATGTAGCAAGGGAGCAGATTTTAGCCACTAGCCTTATCTTCCTGAGGTAGCAAGGGAGCAGACTGAAATTACAAGTCTTATCTCCATGTATCGGCAATGGAGCAGACTGAAGATTGTAGATCTTGTCTCCTCGAGATAGTAGTAGGACAGATCGAAAATGGTTAATCTTATCTCTATATATCGCAATGAAGCAGATCTAAGCCAATAGCCTTATCTCCTTAGGATAGTAAGGGAGTAGGTTGAAATATCAAGTCTTATCTCCATGTATAGGCAATGGAACAGACTGAAGATTGCAGATCTTGTCTCCTCGAGATAGCAGTGGGACGGATCGAAAATGAAAAATCTTATCTCCATGTATCGAAAATGGAGCAGATCTAAGCTAATAGCCTTATTTTCCTAGGATAGCAAGGAGCAGGCTGAAATTACAAGTCTTATCTCCATGTATTGGCAATGGAACAGACTGAATATTGTAGATATTGTCTCCTCGAGATAGCAGTGAGACAGATTGAAAATGGCGAATCTTATCTCCATGTATCAGCAATGAAGCAGATTTAAGCCAATAGCCTTATCTCCTTGGAATAGCAAGAGAGCAGGCTGAAATTACAAGTCTTATCTCCATGTATCGGCAATGGAGCAGACTAAACATTGTAGATCTTATTTCCTCGAGATAGCAATGGGGCAGATTAAAAATGGTGAATCTTATCTCCATGTATCAGCAATGGAGCAGATCTAAGCCAATAGCCTTATCTCCCTAGGATAGCAAGGGAGCAGGCTGAAATATCAAGTTTTATCTCCATGTATCAACAATGGAGCAGACTAAAGATTGTAGATCTTGTCTCCTCGAGATAGCAGTGAGACGGATCGAAAATGACGAATCTTATCTCTATGTATCGGCAATAGAGCAGATCTAAGCCAATAGCCTTATCTCCTTGGGAGAGCAAGGGAGCAGGCTGAAATTACAAGTCTTATCTTCGTGTATCGGTAATGGAGCGGTGAAGATTGTAAATCTTATCTCCACTGAGCAGGAGTGGAGTAGATCAAAGACAGCAAGTCTTATCTTCATGTATCGATAATGAAGCAGACTGAAGATTGTAGATCTTATCTCCACTGAGCAGGAGTGGAGCAGATCGAAGACAACAAGTCTTATCTCCATGTATCGGCAATGGAGCAGACTGAAGATTGCAGATCTTATCTCCACTGAGTAAGAGTGGAGCAGATCGAAGACAATAAGTCTTATCTTCGTGTATCGACAATGGAGCAGACTAAAGATTGTAGATCTTGCTCCTCGAGATAGCAGTGGGGTAGATCGAAATGGTGAATCTTATCTCCATTTATCGGCAATGGAGCAGATTTAAGCCACTAGCCTTATCTCCTCAAGCAGAAGCAGAGTAGGCTAATGATAGCAAATTTTATCTCTATAAGCAGTAGGGGAGCAGATCGAAGACGGTAAGCCTTAACCCCCTAAGTAGTAGGGTAACAGGCTGAGAATTACAGATCTTATCTCCCTAAGCAGTAGTGGAGCAGATCGAAGACGATGAGCCTCAACACCCTAAGCAGTAGGGTAACAGGCTCAAAATTATAGATCTTATCTCCCTAAGCAGTAGTGGAGCAGATCAAAGATGATGAGCCTTAACCTCCTAGGCAGTAGGATAACAGGCTGAAAATTACAGATCTTATCTCCCTAAGCAGTAGTGGAGCAGATCGAAGACGATGAGCCTTAACCCCCTAAGCAGTAGGGTAATAGGCTGAAAATTAGAGATCTTATCTCCCTAAGAAGTAATGGAGCAGATCGAAGACGATGAGCCTTAACCCCATAAGCAATATGGTAATAGGCTAAAAATTACAGATCTTATCTCTCTAAGCAGTAGTGGAGCAGATTGAAGACAGTGAGCCTTAACCCCCTAAGCAGTAGGGCAACAGGTTGAAAATAACAAACCACCTTATCTCCCTAAGTAGTAATAGAGTTGGTTGAAGACAGTGAGCCTTATCCCCCTAAGCAGTAGGGAAACAGGCTGAAGATTACAAACAATAAGCAGTAGCGGAATAGATTGAAACAAAACTCCTATACCTTTGGAGATGTAGCAGATTAAAGTGAGGCTACCTAAAGAAAGGAGGCATCAAGAAATCAGGACTCAGCAAGACTGGGCAAAATGGGCCCTTTTAAAGTCTTTGCTCCATTCTCGTTGCACGATAACAAGCAAAGAGGGCAGTTGTACAGCCCAATTTCTTACTCCGCCCAAAGGAAACCAAAAAAATAAACAAAACAAAAAGTCCAAATTTAAAAAAATAGTCCATGGCCCAACAAACTAACCCAAACCCTAAAAGCCCAATAACTTAAGGAAAATTTAGCTAGCCAAAATCGTAAACAGAAACCTAGCCGTCGCCAGTAGCCCCACGCTCGTGCACGTCACCTCTGAACCCCCAACGCCGCACGTCTCGCCTCTCACTTCGTGTGCTCCTCCACGACGCTTTCTCATATGGAAAAGAAGGAAAAGGCCAACAAAGCATAAACAGATTGTATTGTTTTTTTTCCCCTTTATTTCGGCTATAAAAGCCACACAAAACAGTGTAAATGGAGGATACAAATTTTTTTCACAAGATATACGAGAGCAATACACTGCAAAAATACACACAGAGAATCAATAGAGAACAGAAACTCAGCAAAGGTTTCTTTTTATTTTTTTCTTTTCCTGAATCTGTTTTTTTTATTTATATTCCTATTTTAGTTTTTTTCCCATATACAAAGGTTTAAAATATATTAAAAAAGGGAGGAAAAACTCATATTTTTTGAAATTTCGGCCATCGTGTATCGTGGTCGACGGTGGCAGAGGAAAGGCGGCGATCGGCCTGAGCTCTCGCCGAAAATCGCCCAGCAGGAGAGCAACAGAGAGAAGCTTTTTTTTTTTTTGAAGGGGAAAGGAAAAATCTTTTTTTTTAAAAAATTGGACTTATATAACACCCAGGAAACGACGTCGTTTCACCTGGGTACTTTTGCGCCAAAACGGCGCCGTTTCATGGCTCCGACCGCTCGACCCGACCCGCTTTGCCCAAGATCCGCGTGTGTTCAAGCGGAAGGGCTATTTGCGCTTTTAGCACTTCCGCGTTTTCATGATTTCGCAATCAAGTTTTTATTTTTTATTTTATTTATTTTGCCCCACAATTCCATTGCGATTGGAATCTGGTCCCTCCCTAGGCTGTGCGTTTTGAAGGCCGGGTTAATTTCTTTTTTGGTCCCCCTCCTTTGGCGCGCATTACATTTTGGCACTGTTCGATGTTTTCACTTCCGATTTCACCCCAAATTTCCATTTTAAACTCAATTTAGCCCTTTTCAATTATTCTGCTATTTTATTATTAAATTGAATAATCCATTATCATTGTTATTTAATATCTATATTATTACCTCTATATTATTATTATTATTATTATTATTATTTTTTTATTATTAATACTATTTTTATTTTACTATCACTTTTATTATTATTTTCATTATTATTATTATTATTATTATTATTACTATTATTATCACTAATTTAGTATCATTATTATTATTTATTATAATTATTATTTTAATATTACTACTACCATATCTTTTTAATTTTATTATTATTATTATATTCATTAAAATTATTATCATTTTTTATTTGTCACTATTTTTTATATATACATATATTATTATTATATTTATATTTATATTTATCATTTTCATTATTATTTTTATTATCAACATCGATCAATGATTTTGAATTATATTTTAACGTATTTTTATTTTTGCTTTTATTTACTTCTTTACCCAAACTCATAAAAAAAGTTTCACAAATGTAATATTTTGTACTTGGAAGTTCAGAAATCGTGCCCTAACGTGCTAGGTTTCGATTTTCCGTTCGTCCCAAGGACTAAATATCCTTTTAAGATTTTGACCGTGTTTTTTCAACTTCAAAAATAAGGCAACATTTCATGTTTGAAAATTCAAGAAATCGTGCCCTAACGTGCTGGATTTTGTTTTTTTTGGTTTGACCAAATAACGAAATATTCTTTTAAAATTGCAATGCATGAATTTTAGAAATCATGAAATGATCGTACTGGATGTGATATTTCATTCTTTCGGAACAAGAAAATTTCGATATCCAATTTGAATTATCCAAACATTTTCTAAAAGATTCATATTTTAAAATCTCTTTAATTTTCGATATTTAGACATTAATCAATCAATAAGGTACCAATTTTGGGCGTTGCAAGGATGCTAATCATTCCTCGTGCGTAACCGACTCTCGAACTTATTTTCTTAAGATTCGCAAACCAAAATATTTTATAAGGTTACCCAATTGTACTTCAAAAAAAGATTGGTGGTGACTCTATTTTCTTTTTAAAGTCGGCCCGTTTTCCAAACAAAAAAATAGTTTCGACATAAAAGGTAACAAATATTCTTATGATAATATTTTTGTTTTTTTAGATTTTTATATAAAATCTATAAAAAAACAATTTAATCCTAAAAAGAATTATAAATGGAGACTTGAACCTAAGACACCAAAATCATCAAAATCTCAACACTGCCATTTCAACATAAAGATGTAAATGTGACACTAGTGCTGGTAAGCTATTTGAGTTCAACTAAAAAAGTACTCGAGTCTGATTGGGTAATTATCGAGCCAATCTGCATTCAGAATTAACTCAAAGAAAGGAATCAATAGCAGTCACTTGTGAAAAAAGTACTGGAGGCTTGAAGTTACTACATTGAAGAAATGAAATACTAGAATGGAGCTTGTGAAAAAAGTATTAAGCTGTGTTTAACCCCCCCTAAATAAATCGTATATCAATATCAACTAATAAAATGATCCATCCGACACTCTCAAAAGTACCTTAATGCCGCTGTATCCGGTAAAAAGATGCCCGCATGATGTTGCAAAAGAGTAATTTTGACACTCGAACATCTATCTGAACTAGCTCTGATAACCAGCAAATTAGTTGGCCTTTAAGCTGATAAAAAGTTAGCCATGTTCTCTTTTCAAGCCAAAGAGCAGACCTTATCTGAAAATTAAACAGTAGAAGATATAGGTTGTTAATGTAAAGCTGCATTGTTAAGTTAGTAGCTCCCCCTGCATCTTAAAATGAATATTTGACAAACAAATGAGTTAATTGCACCGAATGTTCTTAAACTATTGTTTAACTAGCAGTTTAAGCGTTAAATGGAAGTTCAAATATGACATGAAGCACATTTAAAACATGTAGATCAAATTGTAAATACATGTCTACATATTGCATGAACATCTTATAGATATGATGTGACTACAAAATATAGAACGCCCATTTTTTTGACACATCATATCAAGCTATCTATGCAATTGGTACGCACATGATTACAATTTGATCCACATGTTTTAAATATGCTTTGCATCAAATTTAAGATGACATTTAAGGCTCAAGCTAATTGCTACATTGATGAAAGAACTTGATTGATGTGATACTAGTGTACTTCAAGACCAATTTAGAATCTGAGCTATAGGTAGAGGACATTCGGTGCAATTAAACCTAAATAAATCCATAAACCATATTTCATAAAAACAAAAGGCTAAAGTGCATGCTTCTAATAGCAACAAAAGATCAAACAGGTGAAGCAACTACCGGCCAAGTCCTAGAGCTCATATGTAGTATCTGAATGAGGGTGAAATAAGAGATAGTTATTCAATGATTGAAGTGATTTGGGTGTTAACTTGTCTATATCTTTTTCTGAAATTGCAATTTTTTATCCAAGCAAATGAGAAGATCAGATATATATGTAAAAACTGTAAAAAGTTTTAACAAGAATATATTATGGAGGCAAGTTCACCTTGTCTGATGCTACCACAGCAAAGACGATTATCGTCTATATAAGTTGCCTTAACACCCATCATCCAAGATCCCACAGATGTATCATCATATGCATAAGTCTTCAAAGATGCACTGCATGTATTATCAGCTGAGGTAAAATTCAAATTCAATCAAGACATTTGAGCAATTTAATCGCATTACAGAATAGTTCATGGCACAAACTTTTCAAAAACGAATCAACAAACTATTTTAATCGCTAATGTCAAGACCCCCTAGTTTCTTGATAGATTCAAAAGCTCATAGTAGTGTATATCTCATTCTTTAAACAACTAACCTGTTTACATTGATATACTGAGCAAGATTTTTGGAGAGAATAAAAAGGGACCCAGAGGCATGTTGGAAGTACCTGAACAGAAGAACGCCAATCAAGTTATCATATAACCGGAAACTATTAAAGAGGATAGGAACCCTTATGAAGCAAGATGACACTCTAAAGGGACAAGAGTATAGTACGAAAAATAAAAAAAGCACAAATATGGTTATGCAATCATCCAGAAGCTAGATAACTTACGATTTCTCATCCCCAAATTTCCACCAATCAGGTTCATACCAATCCTTTCCCCTGGAATAAACAAATTTTAAGTACTCAAAAGCTGAACTCAGAACCTTAGGATGTAAACAACTCAAGCTCAAAGTACCATTTAAAAGAATGAATATCGTCCCAGATCTAGTTAGGAAAAGAAAACACAATCAAACATTCAAAGATATATATACAAAACTGTCCAGATATGCTGCAATCAACAAAGGAACAGTTGTGGAAGGTAAAAAAATAGGAACATTGTATGATTATATGTCCTCATTGATGCATTATCAATATATTTGAACTGGAGTATGATTATTATTTTCTAGCTTCTATAATTGGGATCTTTTTTTTTTTTTTTGGTTGAGAAGTTTGAACATGGTATAAGCAATTAAAGGAATTGGGAAATGTACAAAGAACTATATAGGTTTATGTTAAGATCTATTTCGGATAACAGACAATAACAAACTACTTATCAAATATACATACTCTTCAGAAACAACTTCTCCTGACTTCATGCATCCAACATAAGCACTGTCTTGTCCACGTCGGTGTTTTAGAAGTCCAATCAATCCCTCTGTCAAGTAGGAAAAAGGTAGATGATATATTAGAGTTCTAGACTTCTAGTGGATAAAAGTAAATAAGCCAAGAGCCAAAAAGTTGTGACATTCTAAACAACTAAAAAGGGCAGAAGTCCCACCTAGATCAATATCAATATTATCATTAACTTTTACATAAAACTCAGCATCCCAATTTTGAACTGCGGTACTGAAGAAGAATTTTAATTTCTTAGGGAGCTCCTCTTGAGCCTCCTCATGACCCTCCTGATTAATCAAATGAGGTAGTCAACATTTAAGTCAGTCAGGTTTCAATAAGGAAATGGAAAAGGAAAATTGTACAAAAGCCAAAGTCTTGCATCCAATTACAGAAACATTGCGAGAATGGTTTTGTTATCCATGCAAACAAAAGATTTAGCATTCATGCAGGATATCTAGGCCTTCAAATCAAAAATTAGCAATCAAATTTGCAATCATATTCAAATTTTATCACTTACAAGAATAAAGAAATCCTTTGTCCTATGATTCTCCTCATCAATATGGCGATCCAAGCTATCACCTCGATTAGCACTACAAATTACAGAGTAATTAATCCCATTTGTGCCCAACAATTGCAGCATTTTCAGTAACAGAGGAATGAAACAGAACAAGGAAGATAAATAATTCATATAAAAAACATGAGAATTAAATGTAAAAGATTATGATATACCTCCGACCAATTACAAATCGTACCACTACTCCTCTTTCCTCCAGTTTTTTTAACGCATCACCTGTCAAAACCAGAAAAATGTGGTTTATTTAGCCATGTATATGTTCAAACAACAAAACAGCATAGTAGTAGACTAGTAGAAGTGCTAACCTCTAGGCATCCAAGATCCTCTAGATGTTTGTCGCTTCAAGTAACTACCAAATCCAGTATAAACGCCAATAACTGCAAGAAGCTTTTTTTCTGAAAAAGACTCACTTTGTCGCAACTGGTTCTTGAGGTATCCTTGACTCTTAGCTAACGTCAAGTCCATCTCTGCATCTACAATCCTCTTCTCTAGATCCCTAAAGTTCAAGTTTATTTTTTAGCACGATGCAAGAAAACAGAAACAGTCATATTATACCATAAAAATTGTGAGATGGGTGGTAAGAATGAGAATTGAAGAGCGTACTTGCATCCTAGGACCATCAGCTTATCTTCAACAGTAAGAACCTTTGGTCTCTACAAATAGGAAAGAGAAACATCATAGGGAAAATAGACACATTCTAATTACTTAGCATCGTACTTTACAGTGAGCAATAATCAAATACTACACATTCTATTCCACAACAAATAGTAACTAAGGACATGGGCTATGGCAAGAACAATTTGTTTGGCTTTTGAGTCCTAACCTGTTCCATGTTCTTCTTGAGAAGATTAGCAAGCAATGTTCTGTTTTCCGCATCTTGCCACAACCTAATTTTCATCAATATATTTTGCAAAATAAATAGTAAATAAGTAATTCAGATTAATCAATTTGCTCGTTATGGAAATTGATTAGAAACAAACAATAATTAACAAAAATGTTAGGCTGATTTAATTGAATATAAATTTCGATTCCAAGATCCTATTGTTCCCCCTAAATACAATCCAAAATGAAAAACCAAATTCCACAAAATGGCGCATTAAAATTAATAATTGAGAAGAAAAAATGAAGACAAAGAAAAAACAACCTAATCTTTTATCAGTGCAAAATAAATAATAAATAACTTATTCAGATTAATCAATTTGTTAGGTACGGAAATGAAACAATAATTAACAAAAATGTTAGGCTGATATAATTGACTATAAATTTAGATTCTACGACCTTTTCTTTTCTCCTATATACAACTCGAAATGAAAACCTAATTCCACGAATTAGCGCATTGGAATTAACAATTGAGAAACAAAAATGAAGACAAAGAAAAAACAACATAATTTTTTTTATCAAATTTCGCAAAATAATTAATAATTTAGATTAATAAATTTATTAGCTACGAAACTTTATTAAAAACAATTATTAACAAAAATGTTAGGCTGATTTAATTGAATATAAATTTAGAATTCTACGATCCTATTTTTTCCCCTAAATACTGTCAGAAATGGAAAACCAAATTCCACGAACAGACGGTGAAATAAACAATTGAGAAATAAAAATGCAGAAAATGGGGGGAAAAACCCCCTAATTTTCATCAAATTTTCACAAAAAAATTAATAATTCAGATTAATCAAAATTTCAGCTATGAAAATTTATTTTAAAAAGGTGAAATTGAATATAAATTTAGAGTCTACGATCCAAACTTTTCCCTAAATACAGTCCGAAATGGAAAACAAAATTCCACGAAAAGACGGAGGAATTAACAATTGAGAAAGAAAAATGAAGAAAAAAAAAAAAAACCTAATGTTCATCAAATTTTCGTAAAATAAAAAATAATTCAGATTAATAAATTTGCTACCTAGGGAAATTTATTAAAAAACCAATAATCAACAAAAAAATGTTAAGCTGATTTAATTGAGTGTGAATTTAGATTCTACGATCTTCTTTTTCCCTTTCTAAATACAAACCAAAATGAAAAACAAATTCGAAGAAACTTGAGCAATGGATTTGAATATCGAGAAGCGAAAAATAAAAACGAAGAGAAAAAGAATACGAACCGGCCAGCGACATAGAGCCAAGCGATGCAAGAGAAAAAAGCCATCAACAAAGAAGGCTTGGATGTTTGCAGATTCTTCGATCTCCATCGTTTATCTCCTTTAGTGGTAGTAGGTAAACCCTCCATATCACTCTCTTAACGCATATACCGAATCGAAACAGAGAATTGATTGCCGGTCTCTGATGATCTCTACTTTTATAATTCGGATAATTACAATGAACGAGAATGCGAACTCAGTGTAGGGAATCAAATCAAGTATGAAAAAGAAATGACGGAGAATCAAAGACTAGAAGAAACAAACGGAAATTTGAAATGAAATTAAAAAGAAAAACGAAGAGAGAGATCTGAGAGCGGTAACTGACGATGGGTGTTGTAGGCCAAGCCCACCTAGATTCGGCCTACACCGAACTTGGACAATCCCACCAATTTAATTTTGGTAATTTTTATTAGATCTTGGCAATTTGTACAACGAATTCAGATATTCCCTATTTAAAATTTGGAATATATTTGAATTTGGATTTTAAAATTATGGATTTATTACTTAAATTTGTATTATTAATTTGAATAACAGATGAAAATTCGGATATTTAAATTCACATGTTGTAAAATGCTTTATTTGATTATGAATATAAAATATTGGCTTAATGTGTAAAAAGCCTTCAAATTTAAAAAAAAGAAAAAGAAAGAAAAGTCATTAAGCTTCTACATTTTTTTTACACTTATTTGGGTATTTAAATTTTAAAATGTATAAAAAAACCATCAAACCTTTTAAAACTCTTACTTTTTTTTTTACACTCAATTGATATCTGAACTTTCAAATGCATAAAAGACTCTTAAATTTTTTTAAAAAAGTAATTAAGCCCTTGGTTTTATTAAAAGTTATAAAAATTTAAAAAATAAAAAATAAATTTTAGAAAATTTATTAAATTTTAATAAAAATATGAAAAATTTAAATTTTATTAAACATTAGAAATTTTTTATAAAATCATAAAATATAAAAATTATAAATTTTATAAAAATCATAATCAAATTAACAACCCCTATTTTTTATGATTTTTTATAAAATTTTACAATTTTTATATTTTTAAAATTTAATAAATTTTATTTTTATAATTTTTTCTAATTTTGATAAGAGCATGGACTTATTTGTTTTTTGAAAAATTTGAGGGTCTTCTTAATGTTTTTTGAAAGTTCAAATATCCAATTGAGTAAAAAAAAAAGCAGGGGCTTAATTGCTTTTTTTGAAGAAGTTTGAGGGCCTGTTTGATGCATTTTGAAAGTTCAAGTGCTTAATTGAGTGCAAAAGAGAGAGAAATGACTTAATTGCTTTTTTTGAAAAAGTTTAAGAGCTTTTTACACTTTTAAACCTAAAATATTCTAGCCAATTCAAATTCAAACTTTTGCAAATTAGGATATCCAAACAAAAAAATGAAATTAGTTTTATTTTTGCAAATTTGACATTCCTAAAGATAATTAAATTTTTTGAAATTAGTTTTTTTATAAATTCCAAGATAGATAATTTATAGATAATATTACTCAAATAATATTATAGATAATAAATAAATTTAAATTTTAAATAGATTTACTTAATTTGATTTACATAATTTAAAATTACAAACATTTTGATCTACCCACAATGTGAATGATGTAAATAGTTTGTACTAGATCATGACATACTTATTAACCAAATTCCAGTTAATTTGTAAATTTAACAAAAATCCATTACTTTTATAAAATAATAAATATTATTTTTGAAAATTTTCTTATTTTTTATATAAAATATAAAAATACCTATGCATATTGAAATTTAGACTCAAAACATTATAGTATTTGCTACCTTAATTTTATGATTTCATTTTTTCTTGTTCATTAATTAATTTTATTATTTAAACTAAAACCTTATTTAGTTTTTATGTTAATGTTTTATAAATTTATTATATATATATATATATATATTTTCACTCATATCGTAAATGTACCGTAATCTAGTATATTGAAATCATGTTCATAAATAGATTACTAGAAATTTTATCTCACTCGCATGCGTGTGGAAATCATAAATTTAGAACATAAATATTTGTTTAAAACTCACATATAATAAATGATGAAATGTATGATTTGTAATTAATTATAATAACACATTAAATATGTATGTTATTAAAATGAAAAATTAGATTAAATTATTTATTATGGTGTTGTCATCAATCTTGAGCAGTGGTGAAATTAGGGGGCTGGCAAGGGCCTTGACCCCCTTAAAATGAAAAAAATTTCATATGTCCCTTTAAAATTTTAAAAATTTAAATTAGTAAAGGTAAAATTGCACTTTTCCCCTAAAATATAAAAAATATGATTTAATTCTTTAAAAATTATAAAGATATAGTCTATTAAAATGATAAAATTGTATTTTTTCTATCGTAAAAATTACAATTTAATTTCGGCCCCCTTAATTTTTTTTTTGGTTTCGCCCCTGATCTAGAATCGATGCTTGGTTAACTTGTGACATCAACTCAATCAAATACATTATTACTATATACAATTGATAAAAGTAATAAAGTGTACATATTAAATTGAAATGTATAAATATATATAAAACTTTAACCGAATGGTAAATTAAAGGTTTTATTGTAACACGCCAACTCCAACCCTATAAGAAGATTTAAGAATGGTGTATCACTACTTGAAAACAATCAGACTTAAAATCATTTTAGTAGAAGCTTTGAATAATTATTACAAAGTTATAGTTATAAAACATTTTTTATTTAATTGTTATTCTATTAAAGTAAAAGAAACTGTAACACCCATTACCTGGGTACGAGGGATTACCGGACTTGACTTGCTTGAGCATTAAACTTTGGGCTATAAAATTTGTTCCAATTTAAAAAATTTTCGTTTACAATCGTAATGTCCCTATCATGGGTCTACGAGACCCTTTACATATACTCGGGATGCTTCGGGACCAAACCGAAACTTTTAAAAACTTAGAATATTTTAACATAAAACTGGGCCACACGCTCGTGTGAAGAGTGGGACACGCTTGTGTGACATATCACACGCCCGTGTTCCAAGCCCGTGTAGAATTAATTTCTTTTCGAACCTACAGAGGTTTTCACACGGTCGGACACATGCCCGTGTGCTCCACACGGCCTAGACACGCCCGTGTCCTCGCTCATGTGTAAAAACCTGGGTATTCTGTTTGTGACGTCAGCAACCTCGTAGGGGTCACACGGCCTAGGCACACGCCCGTGTGTCTAGCCCGTGGTCGACACTGACTTGTAAGACTAACATGCAGGGGACACACGGCTAAGTCACATGCCCATGGGGTCAACTGTGTGTCACACACGGTCTAGACACACGCCCGTGTGTCACACACGGTCTAGACACACACCGGTGCGTCACACACGGTCTAGACACACGCCCGTGTGTCTACCCGTGTGGACCAATTCAAGGCTATTTTCCAAGCCAATTAGCCACCCTCATTTGCACAGATTTTCACACCATCACATAACATTTCCAAATCATCAATTATGACTCTTGAATTATCACATTTGAATCATGAAAATCAAATCTTCATCCCATATACGAGGGAAAACTATTACTAGTACGATTACAATTGGCTTGAGCCATCATCTATGGCTATACACAACCAATCCATAAACTCTTTTAGGCCAACACATCTGGCTACTTTAACTATGACTTAATTAAACCAAAATAAGATCTCTATACATGCCATATCTTAAGAAGACTTGAATATTATACCCAAGTGTTTGCTCGATAGTATGAAAACATCTCCGCGGTCTCCAACCCGAGCTAGTTAAGTTAACCTATAAGAGATAGGAAATTAAGAGGAGTAAGCAATAATGCTTAGTAAGTTCATATGCAAATAATAATCAACTATTGACATTCATTTATTATACTCAACCACAAAGGTATTTTAATGAAATTTACTCTTAAACTCATGGTTACCTATTCAATCGTTTATAATGCTTACTCATTCCGTCTCTTACCACATTCTAACCATGAGACAATTATAGCACTCTCATCTATTAGCACATAATCCCTGCATCTATCATCACAACAATCCATGAAACATATACTTAAACAATTTCTCAACCACCATTTTATAATATATAAGGTGGTATCGCACATAGCCCACCATTTAACAATTTATAAGATGGTATTGTACATAGCCCACCATTAATACTAAGCACGATGGTATCGCACATAGCCCATCGATAACAAATAATAATGTGGTAATGCACACATCCCACCATTAATACTATTGACGATGGTATCGCACATAGCCCATCGATAACAAATAATAAGGTGGTAACGCACATAGCCCACCATTAATACTATTGGCGATGGTATCGTATACAACCCATCGCTAACAAATAATAAGGTGGTAACGCACACAGCCCACTATTATTACACATTCATGGATATTTATTCACATAGATTTTCCTATTTCGAATATTCATCCAGATTATCCTCACACATTATCATTCTTAAATAAATTTCTACAATAATCATTCGCATTCATGTAATGTATTAATAATATATCATATGCAATCAGGGTGCATCATTTACACCTAACTCACCATGGTTTCCTCATATACCGAGTTCACCTCAAATGAGTTCTGGGCACATACCTGTACCTCTCATGGTATAACCACATACTTCCTCATTTTCAACATACATATTGAATCATTCAAATTGCTAAAGAATACTCTTAAGTCTCTTTCACATGTATCATATCAACATTACACCCCCGATAGGGTCTTACACGAAGTATCATATCGATGCCATGTCCCTGACATGGTTTTATATGAAATCTCACACCGAGGCCATATTCCAAATATGGTCTTACATGGGACCTTAATTATCATAGTATCATGTTATTTGTATT
The DNA here is from genome assembly GCA_025506655.1 of Gossypium rotundifolium. Taxonomy (NCBI): domain Eukaryota; kingdom Viridiplantae; phylum Streptophyta; class Magnoliopsida; order Malvales; family Malvaceae; genus Gossypium; species Gossypium rotundifolium. The sequence continues at coordinate 124,835,089 of CP106727.1, forward strand.
CCATCTATTCTTAGATTCAATTGAAGACTTTCAATTCTTGACATCTCGTCAAAACGTATTTAATATATTCATAAAGTCAATATTCAATTCATACATCATCGAAATATTAAATACTTCACTATAGTTTCATTATGAGCATACGAACTTACCTTGATACCGAAAAGGGTAAAAAGGGACTTATTTGTCCATATTTCTCTTTTCTCCCGTTCTAGGTTCGAATCTCGTTTTCTTTGATTTGTAAGGAGAAGAGTGTGCTGAAATTTTCAAGCTCCCATTATTGTTTTTCTTGAGAAAATTCGGTGGAGAGAAGGGAAAGAAAAGACGATATCTTTTCTTCTTTTTATTTTATTACAAAATTAATTTTTATCACCAAATTTTACCTAACAATATGACAAGCTCAGTTCTTTGTCCCCTATAGCCAGCCACCTCTTAAAAAAATGCCTAATTGCACATTAGGGACCTCCACTTAATATTTCTTAGCTAATTGGCACCTCTAGAAATTAAAATAGAACTTTCACACTTTATGTGATTTAGTCCTTTTTCGCGATTAAGCATGATATCGCTAAAATTAAAGCACCAAAATTTTCATGCACCCTTATAATCATGCTATAACCCATAAAATAAAATTAAAATAATTTTCTCTGACCCCGGATTAGTGGTCTCGAAACCACTATTCTGACTAGCCCCTAATTCGGGCTGTTACAATTCTCCTCTTTAGGGATTATCGTCCCCGAAAATCTTTACAGAAGAAGTTGCTTTCAACATTCAAGAAACATTTCCACCAACTTTTCAAAATCTCAAGTCGATGTACCCTCAAATCTCTCTCTTGCCAAAGACCTTTAAGCCATAGGATACCAGGTTGAAGCACAACTTAAAAACTTAAATTACCCTTCCTCTAGGGCACATATACTCAGTAATCTGACAAATGTGAACTCTACACAAGCTAAAATAATCATTCAGATCTTATTGAATAATTCATACAATCCGGATGACATCCCTCTCATTGGGAAATCATGTTAATCCAAATTTGAAATCTATAGTATTTTATCACACATCCTCCCTAGGATCTTCACCTACTGTAATAGTCCTGACTTTGAACACTTTGAAAATTCAGCTTTTATCGGTCGACTACTTTCGAACATAAACTCAGTCTTATCATGATGTGTACTCAATTTTCAAAACATTTATGTATATAACTGCACCTTTTCTTATTCTCGAATGAGTAGACATGCTACTATTGAGCCTCATACCAAAACTCTTGCATGAGTTCTGGATTCACCAACCTGCAAATTCTATCTCAAGGTAACAATAATAACAAAAATCTTATCCGACCTGAATTTTAACATCGGAAACAAACTTATTCTAAACTTACTTCAAATGCCATTCACTATCTCACTTCTGAACTCCTTTATCTTAAAAAGGAAAACTCGCTTTAGCCATTAACATCACTAAAACTAGGATATTATCAACTAAGGTCAATCGAGTAACTAACTCGCATTGATTAAACGAGAATTTTTCCATCCAGGTATCTGTACTATGTCCACTATCCGAGAAGTATTTCAATAACTATACATATTCTTGTAATAGCTCAAACCATCATTATTATCTTACATTCAGATTTTTTCGCAACATTAGATACTCTAGCTTATCAGGATTCAGAAAGCACATGACATTTTTTTACAAATCATATTATATCATCAATTTCACAACACAGATACAAAAGTGGTCGTCTTTAGATCACCAATCTAACAATTCTTTTCGACGTAAATCTAACCACCCAAATATGTAAACTATCTCTTTACACTTTGGTATTAGAACACCTTTCAATTTATTTATTAGCGCAATACTAAACATCATAAATTCCCTTTCTCGATTCAAACTGAACTCAGTACTAGAACTTTTAGTTAATAATACCTTCAATAGCTTTCAACTTTACCATCCTGATTAAAATATTTCAATAAGCGTATCTCTGTATCATGCTCCCTAGAATCTAATTTCCTAATTCGGACTATCCATCTCCCCACTAGTGAATACATAAAATTTATTCTACCTGTTGAAGCATGCGTAAGTATACACATAACTCGGATCATATCTCAACGAATCAATCTACTCTTTTCTCCATACTGAGAATACAGTTCAAACACAATCCTTTGAATTTCTCTTGTTATGTTAATAGAAAACCTTTACTATTGCCTTAGTTCAAGGTAACAAGGATATCTTAATTGAATGTATTAACTTTATTTAGCTTACCCGAAAAAAAATCCATCGCACAAATTAAAACTTGTGATCTCACTTCTTATACTTTTGTCGATTTTAACATCTTATATGAAAATTAGAGATATTCATATACTAGAATTATCACCTTTCTATGATCAAATTAAAAACGCAATCATGGTAGATATAACTATCACAACCTGAAGAACACACTTTAAAGATAACCGTGATCAGCAGAAACATAAGAATAGTCTCACAAAAATTTTTATTATCAACTTCATCCCAAAGTACCAAAATAGAATTACGAAAAGATAGAGGAATGTAGATCGCAATCAACCAAATCGACAATCATTTCGTCTGATTTTACAATCAGCTAACATTATCACATGATCATAATTTCATATAAAAAAATGAATAACTACTTAATTCCTAAAGGGAAATAGACATCTATACAGAATACTCAAAGAGATCACCATAATCTATTCAACCATGATTGTCATAATCAAACACTTTCACGGTTCGAATATTGTCCCTCTAACCATTTCCGTCATCATAAACTCCTTTAATATTCCTTTCACTAATGAACATCAATTCGAGAAGACTCGATAAGTACACACCTCAAGCTTCCTACTCAATTGTGTCAAATAGCCGAGGCCAACTTTCTCTTTTCTCGTAACATTGCATAATCAGTACAATCTTTAAAACATTCAGATGTTCTTTCCAAAACTGTTCTCACCTTCCAACTACCTTTATCTCTATATACATTACTAATTGTTTCGCCACTGAACTCTTTTATTTCATACGTATGAACTTATTCAACTTGACTCTCGTAAAAATCTCATTATAAATCAACAGTGATAAGGGGGGTGAGGTCGTAAAGCCTCTAACTTAACTCTCATGACTACACACATATGACTTAACATTCATCATTAATGAATTATCATCGTAATTGCACAGCTCGCTTTAAGTGAGTTTTCAGACTTACTAATGTTACCATTGTTTCTATCATCCATAATTTTGAATAGTGATTTTTTTTACTAACGTAGGCTGCACATTAATATCTATTCAAGTACTCAACATTTAACTCCAATTTTTCTTACCATCACTTATCAAATTAGAGAACTTCTTACGGGTTTGAGTATGCCATTTACTTGATTGCCATAGTCCAACTATGGTCTTACTCGTATCACAATATCATAGCCTAATTATAATTTTACATGTCACGATGCCATAGCGTCGCTATGGTCTTACACGAAATCTCATATCGATACCAATGCCATATCCCAGATATGGTCTTACACGATTTCATACCGAAGCCAGGTCCCCGACATGGTCTTACACGAAATCACTATTTGATACCGATGCCACATCCCAAATATGGTCTTTGTAACACCCCTTACCCGTATTCTACACCAGAACCAGGTACGAGGCATTACCGCACTTAACTCACATAGTCATACAACTTTGGGTTATCAGATTTCATTCCAAATTAAAACTTTTCAATTCACATATCTAACATCTTTATAATGGGCCTACGAGACCCTAAACATACTTCTGGAAGGTTTCTGAAATAAATCGGAAACTTGTACGCATTTAGGAAAATTTTACCTAAATAGGGGCCACACGCCCGTGTGAAATGGGACAAGCCCGTGTGGTATTTCAAACGCCTGTGCTTTGCTCCCGTGGTTGACACTAACTTGCATCACATGGTCAGCCACATGCCCGTGTGCTATATCCGTGGTCGACACTGAATTATTCCACACGGCCTATCACACGCTCGTGTGCTTCAACTGTATGGCGATTTAAATTCCAATTTCAAGGTGCAGACTTTACACGGCCTGGGCACACGCCCATGCCCATGGCCATGCCTCCCACACGGCTGAGACATACGGTCGTGTCTCTGCCCGTGTGTTTACTACTGAGCTTACTGACTTGCAATTCTAACGTGCAAGAGGACACACGGCTTGATCACACACCCATGCAATTGACCGTGTGTCACACACGGCCTAGATACACGCCCGTGTGCCTACCTGTGTGGACAAGAACAAGGCTATTTGCCAAGCCCTTTCATCACCGTAACTCACTCAAGAATAATTCACCCTCCACCATCAATTCAATCATGTATTTTAATAACCAAACAAACCAATCATACACTCTACACAATCATGAATAACCTCTTCTTATCATTGATTGATAGTAAAGAGCCATTTACTATGGCAATATACAAAAGATTTCATCTATAAGGAGCCAACACATTTGGAAAAAAATAACAAAACAATTTACCTAGTCAAGCCCCTATACATGCCATTGCCATACTCAAAATGCTAGTTCTAAATATACCGAGATGAGCTGATAGTGTAGGTGATCTTCCAATTATCTTCGTATCCCGACCTGGCTCTTTAATACTATAAAATAAGGGAAAAGAAAAGGGAGTAAGCTTTAAGCTTAGTAAGTTTACATGTAAATAATAAACATCATAACATTTGCTAATCAATAAATAGAATTTCAAAATCTAAGATCATGTTTACTCATTCATCTCTTACCACATTCCAACCATATCACAGACCAAATGCTCTTATTATTTAACATATATTCCTGCACTTAATCACCACATGATCACATAAAACAACACATCATAATTACACAATAAACCATTCTTAGTAATACCAAACACTCGATAGTTTCGCAATTAGCCCACCATTTATCTTTAACAGGGTGATATCGCACATAGCCCACCAACAAGAATATTTACGGTGGTATCGCACATAGCCCATCAAATGATAATATAAACGATGGTATCGCACACAGCCCATCGTAACTAAATAATAAGGTGGTATTGCACATAGCCCACCAACAAGAATGATTAAGGTGATATCGCACACAGCCCAACATTACTCACTACAGATAATATTCCACATTTACATATCTATTTCAACATTCATACAAAAATTATTCATTATCTACAAAATTCAATTCATTTAAATTGTAAGTATTCTCAATTATACAATGCACCAATAAGCAACATGTGTATTTAAGATGCATCGTTTACACATAAACTTACCTCAGTGCAAAATACGTTAAATCGTGGTTTAATTCGAAACCTTGCCTTTTCCCCGGTCAAGGTTGATTCCTCGCTCTTCTTGATCTATAATAACAAAAGTCACTCATTTAAATCATTTTATGATCATAGTGCATCATAATCTCTACTTAGGCAAAAATGACCATTTTGCCCTTGTACTATGGCAAAATTACTATTTTACCCCTAGGCTCGTAAATAATTTTTTAACATATTTTCTCATTAAACAAGCCTAGATGAACATTTATTTCTCCTACAACTACTCACGATTCCAACTATTTCAACATTTATTACTAAATTACAACATTTACAACTTGGTCCCCTTTTAGGTGTTTTCATGACAACACCTTCTACAAAAGTTGTTTCTCAACCTACTAATATTCATTTTCTTCCATAAAAACTCAGCAAAAAACATGAACACTCTCATGGAAAGTCCCTAAACTTTCAATCATTTTGCAAAATAGTCCCCTCATTAGCTAGCTTAAGCTTTAGGGGTTCCAAAAGTACAAAAATTATCAAATAAAACCACCAAAATCACTTACTTGCAAGGAGATATCTTGGCTGAAAGTTTGGTTTCTAAAATTCCCTATTTTCCCTTTAATTTTGGTGGAAGAAGAAAGATGAATAGTGAAAGATGATATATCATCTTTTTATCTTATTTTATTCATTTTTTTATCACCTAAAGTCATCAAATTTTGACTAAAATTAATGCTCTTGTACCCCAAAGCTATATGGCCGACCATCACATATCTAATGGCCAAATTTCACTTTAAGGACCTACAATTTGATATTATTTGGCTATTAGACACCTCTACCACTTATAATGGAACTTTGGCACTTTATGCAATTTAGTCTTTTTTCACAATTAAACATACAATTGCTAAAATTAAAGCACCAAAATTTTCATATAGCCATATATTAATGCCATAACACATAAAATAATACTAAAATAATTTTTCTCAACCTCAGATTAGTGGCCTCGAGACCACTATTCTGACTAGCCCTAAAATCGGGCTGTTACAATCTTAGGCGGAATCACGTATCGTTGCCAATACCATGTCCCAGACATGGTCTTATATGGGATCACATGTACTTCTATGGTCCAACCATGGTCTTATTCAGCAATTTATTATTGAACGACCGTACTCATCTCCTGCGTTCTACTTAATTTAACTTCCCAGTTTAACTTCCATACTATCATAACAGTTATGGCTTCATAACAGAGTCATAAAACAAAACATTATACATCCTCTGCTTTAGCAGTCGCACATGAGATTCAACAATGTGGACTTACTAATTATACATCATTCAAGCAGTTGTGCATACACACATATCCCGTTCACTGGGTAAGTTTACTCACCATATTCACTTAACCAAATAGGTGGAGTATATAACACCGTATGCATATCAAACCAACATGGATAAGTTTATCACTTTATAACTTTCATTTCATTCTTCAACCTAGGATGATCTCATTTCATACTTTATCACACACATGCCATGAATTTCTATTCATACCTTTCTTAATTTCATCACATCATAAGCACATTTCAATTATCTCATTATTATTTTCACCATTATCGAAAATAGCTCGATTGGGGATCATCTTTGTTTTAACAAAATAATCTCATTAAAGCCGGGAGATATCACACTATCATGAGGAGTAATATGGCATGTATAGCTAAACTCTCATATGTTAGGTTAGTTCGAGAATCGAATAAACCATAGTTGTGATACCACTAAATGTAACAACTCTTACCCATATTCAACTTCGAAATCGGGTACGAGGTATTATCGGACTTGACTTGCTTGAGCATTCAACTTTAGGCTATAAAATTTGTTCCAATTTAAAACATTTTCATTTACAATCGTAATGTCCCTATCAAGGGTCTACGAGACCCTTTACATATACTCGAGATGCTTCAGGACCAAACCAAAACTTTTAAACACTTAGAATATTTTAACATAAAACTGGGCCACACGCCCGTGTGAAGAGTGGGACACGCCCGTGTAGAATTAATTTCTTTTCAAACCTACAAGGGTTTTCACATGACCGGACACATGCCCGTGTGCTTGGCCCGTATGCTCCACACGGCCTAGACACGCCCGTGTGTAAAATCTTGGATATTCTGTTTGTGACGTCAGCAACCTTATAAGGGTCACACGGCCTAGGCACACGCCCGTGTGTCTAGCCCGTGGTTGACACTGACTTGCAAGACTAACATGCAGGGGGCACACGGCTAAGTCACATGCCTATGGGGCCAACTGTGTGTCACACACGGTCTAGACACACTCCCGTGTGTCTACCCGTGTGGACCAATTCAAGGCTATTTTCCAAGCCAATTAGCCACCTTCACTTGTACACATTCACACACCATCACATAACATTTCCAAATCATCAATTATGACTCTTAAATTATCACATTTGAATCATGAAAATCAAATCTTCATCCTATATACGAGGGGAAACTATTACTAGTGTGATTACAATTGACTTGAGCCATCATCTATGGCTATACACAACCAATGCATAAACTCTTTTAGGCCAACACATCTGGCTACTTTAACTATGACTTAATTAAACCAAAACAAGATCCCTATACATGCCATATCTCAAGAAGACTAAATCTCACACCCAAGTGTTTGCTCGATAGTGTGAAAACATTTCGCAGTCTCCAACCTGAGCTAGTTAAGTTAACCTATAAGAGATAGGAAATGAAGAGGAGTAAGCAATAATGCTTAGTAAGTTCATATGCAAATAATAATCAACTATTGACATTCATTGATTATACTCAACCACAAAGGTATTTTAATAAAATTTACTCTTAAACTCATGGTTGCCCATTCAATCGTTTATAATGCTTAATCATTCCATCTCTTACCACATTCTAACAATTATAGCACTCTCATCTATTAGCACATAATCCTTGCATCTATCATCACAACAATCCATGAAACATATACTTAAACATTTTATCAACCACCATTTAATAATATATAAGGTGGTATCGCACATAGCCCACCATTTAACAATTTATAAGGTGGTATCGCACATAGCCCACCATTAATACTAAGCACGATCGTATCGCACACAACCCATCGATAACAAATAATAAGGTGGTAACGCACACAACCTACCATTAATACTATTGAAGATGGTATCGCACACAGCCCATCGCTAACAAATAATAAGGTGGTAACGCACACAGCCCACCATTAATACTATTGGCGATGGTATCATACACAACCTATCGCTAACAAATAATAAGGTGGTAACGTACACAGCCCACCATTATTACACATTCACAGATATTTATTCATACACATTTTCCTATTTCAAATGTTCATCCCGGAATATCCTCACACACTATCATTCTTAAATAAATTTCTACAATAATCATTCGCATTCACGTAATGCATTAATAATATATCATATGCAATCAAGGTGCACCGTTTACAGCTAATTCACCATGGTTTCCTCATATACTGAGTTCATCTCAAATGAGTTCTGGGCACATACCTGTACCTCTCATGGTATAACCACATACTTCCTCATTTTTAACATACATATTGAATCATTCAAATTGCTAAAGAATACTCTTAGTCTCGTACACATAGTATCATATCAACATTACACCCCCGATAGGGTCTTACATGAAGTATCATATCAATTCCATGTCCTTGACATGGTCTTCTACGAAATCTCACATTGAGGCCATATTCCAAATATGGTATTACACGGGACCTTAATTATCATAGTATCATGCTATTTGCATTCCCTCTATTCTTAGATTTAATTGAAGACTTTCAATTCTTAACATCTCATCAAAACGTATTTAATATATTCATAGAGTCAATATTCAATTCATACATCATCAAAATATTAAATACTTCACTATAGTTGCATTATGAGCATATGAACTTACCTTGTTACCGAAAAGGGTAAAAAGGGACCTATTTGTCCATATTTCTCTTTTCTCCCGTTTTAGGTCTCGAATCTCGTTTTTTTGATTTGTAAGGAGAAGAGTGTGCTAAAATTTTTAGGCTACCATGGCTGTTTTTCTTGAGAAAATTCGTGAGAGAAGGGAAAGAAAAGATGATATCTTTTCTTCTTTTTATTTTATTATAAAAATTAATTATTTATCACCAAATTTTCACCTAACAATATGACAAGGTCAATTCTTTGTCCCCTATGGCAGACCACATCTTAAAAAAAAGGCTTAATTGCACATTAGGGACCTTCAATTAATATTCCTTAGCTAATTAGAACCCCTAGCAATTAAAATAGAAGTTTCATACTTTATGCGATTTAGTCCTTTTTCGCGATTAAGCATGAAATCGCTAAAATTAAAGCACCAAAATTTTCATGCACCATTATAATCATGCTATAACCCATACAATAAAATTTAAATAATTTTCTCTGACCCAATCTTGAAACCATTGTTCCGACTAGCCCCTAATTCAGGCTGTTATGAAACATTATCAATTTGTAATATTATCCAAGACATATGGTGTATAACTTAAATAAGAAAACTTTAGTAATAAAATACATTTACTTAACTCAAACAGTAATACTTTATAAAATTTTCATCAAAACAAGGTCTTAAATAATGAAGTTTTATGTACATATCATTTTCAAAATACACCTAGGCACCACCCCCTTAAAGCATGCATGATACAGACACAAAACAAACATTTCACAATCTAAACATCTTTCTGGTGTAGCCCTTGATCAAACTTCCTTCAATCACCACATCCTGAGAAGGAAAAAGAATAACAGAGTAAGTTTATATGAACTTAGTGAGTTCCAAAGACAAATCATTTAGCACATTACTTAGTATAATATATTAACTTTTCCAGAGATCATACACATATCACACAGGGTACGCCCAATGGCGTATACAGAACTTAGACAGACTCAGTACACCAACTCATAACTTGGGCGTATACTAAAGACCGACTTAACATAATTCAAGACAAATTCGTCTTCATGTCTGCCACGTACTTGGAATTCAGAATCAGAAGCATATCTTTAGACTTATTCACATTCATTCTTTCCCCCTTATCTCCTCATATAATCTTCATTTTGAACAGCATGTTTTATCGTGATCTGTCTATCCGGTATGCAATATATCTGCCCTATCGGAGGCTACACAATCATATCTCTATATCTCATCATTCACATATCAAATCATATTAGTTCATACATATCAATAGAAGATGGTAGTGGCTTGAACGTGAAGAGTGGCATTAACTTCATATCATAAACATATTGCATTTAGACTGATGACTTTAGATAACCATTATCCACACAACAACTTCCATTCATTACACACACACACACACACACACACACACACACACACACACACACACACACACACACACACACACACACACTTTTCATCCTTTACAAAGGAAGAACACTTACCTTACATGTAATATAGAATAATAACACATGGAAGTAAGAAGGAACTCACCAAAAACTTTAAAACAAGTTTATAAAGCAGGACCCTTACTCTATTCACTCGGACCTTCGTTATCTTTTTTGAGCTAAAATGAAGATAATGCAACATATCAAATCATCATTCTATCAACAACACTTATAAAAAATCAGGAAGTTTCCTTCCTCACACACCATTTTAACACTTAAGCATGTAGAACGAAGAGCATGTAAATAAATTAAAGAATAGCCTAGGGTTCATCAGTAACTACAAGCAAACTGGCATTAACGTATTAGTTAGTTGATCACTGTGAACGTTACTCTAATTAGGTTTTTTTTTTTCTGAACTTAAGTTTTAGAAGAGTTTTTGAAAGAAAATCTAGAAAGAATATGAAATCGTAAAAGTGTTTAGAAAGACCATCGCATGACCTTATATACTTAATTTTAGAGACAATGATTAGTGGGAAAATCAAATAAACCCACTAACTCTTTTAATTCCCCTGATTAAATGCTCTTTATTTAATTTAAGTTTTATCATCTACAGTAGTCTAGTTCCATTCTAACTAATTCTCAACTTAACTAGCCAAATTACCAAAATTAAGTAATAAAAAAAATCTAACAAATACGAACTTATTGAGTTCGCCTAAATATTTGAGATAGGTGGATACTTAACAGAAGAGTCCGCCAACTACAGACCACACCAAAACAAATAGTTCATCAAATGACACATACACACAAAATCCCATACTTAGTAAAAATAACACATTACTTACTCTCATTTATCCTTATTTTACCAAAACACATCAAACAGTAACCAGATATAGAGACTTCGTTGGGCGGGCTGTTATAATTCTCCTCCACTTAGAAAATTTTGTCCCTGAAATTTGTACATGTGAACAACTGAGGATACTTCTCTATCATTATACTTTCTCTTTCCCAAGTAGCTTCTTTTGTATTATAATTTCTCCAAAATACTTTCACTAATGGAATCTTCTTATTCCTTAGCTTTTTTACTTATCTTTCCAGAATACAAATGGGCTCTTCTTCATAAGATAGATTTAGTTCTACCTTTAACTCTTCAATTTGTACAATATGATCTGTATTTGATCTATATCTTTTTAGCATAAACACATGAAACACATTGTGAATCTTTGACAAATCTGGAGGCAAAGTCAATTTATAAACCATTGGTCTAACTTACTCTAAGACTTTATATGGCTCCACAAATCGTGGACTCAATTTTCCCTTCTAACCAAACCTGATAATATTTTTCCAAGGAGAAACCTTTAAAAATACTTTATCTCCAATTTCAAACGAAATCTCCTTTCTTTTCAGATCAGCATAGGCTTTTTGACGATCCTGTGTAGCTTTTAAGCGACTAGAAATGATAAATACTTTTTGTAACACCTTAGATTTTGGGGCTAGAAGTTTTAAATTTTGTGGTTAGGGTCAATAAGAAGGATACACTATTGTGTTTAGTTGTGTGTTTAAGTGTCAGAATGGGCTTGCTGGTCTGGTGGTTGTGTGAGTGTTAGTATACCTCAAGGTTCTGGGTTTGAGTTTGTGTGTGCGCATTTCGGGTAAACATTTTTATGTAATTTTGTTTTGTTAAATAATAGTTTTGTTAAAGTTAAAATATATAACTATTTAGTTATATTTTATTTGGGATATTATTTTTAGAACTTCGCTGGACGTTTTTTTCCTCTTCCTCCTGTTTTCTTTTATTTTTATTTATTTTTTATTTTTCTTTTCTTTTTCTTTCTTTCTCTTGGGAAACAGTTTTCATTGTGCATATTTCAAAGAATTTCACTCCTCTTTCATCGAATCAGATGTGGGTTTCATACTCTTTCTATTTTATTTATGAATTTTAATTCGAATCTTTGAAGAGTCGACAATTGGTGTGTAAGTGTTCACAAATATGTTATTTTCTATGTGGTACCATTGTTTTATGTTTAGAACCTGATAGTTTTGGTATAATCTTGAGTTATCGAGGGTGAAAAAGTGCTACGGGGTGAAAGTATATTTTTTGAGGCTATTTTAGGGTGGTTTCGTGACCACACAGGTGGCCACATGGGCGTGTTCCGGTACACACGGCCGTGTGATTTTAGAAATTAGGGTTTTTCGAAAAATTTTGGTACCATACGGCTATGTGGCCGATTTGGGGATTTTTGTTGATTTTCACACGGCCGTGTCCCTTAGGTACATGGGCGTGTGTGATTCAGAATTACGGATTTATTGATTTGGTGCCATATGGCTTGACCATATGGCCGTGTGGCTAATTTGGGGATTTAGGGATCCCACACGGGCATGTGTTTTGGACACACTGCTGTGTCTAGGGGGCACATGGGCATGTGAGACCCTTACACGGCCGTGTCTGCCCTGTACTCTATTTTAGCATAATCGGACAGTCAGTTACATGCCCTGTCCACACGGTCGTGTCCCTGGTTCACACGGGCGTTTTGCCCTCACGCGGCCTAGGTTTTCCCATACGACCGTATGGTTCTAAGTCACTAATTTGGTATTAGTGTATGTTTTGTTCTGATTATGATTCTATGTGTTCTGATCCTTGGCGAGTCTTTAGTGAGGGTCGTTAAGATTCTTATCTAGGCTTCGGCTTATGGGTTAATTGTGATTGTTGCGTGTGATGTCAGATTCTAAAGCTAGTTTGTTGGGTGTGTGTGTATATCCGAAATTTTCTAATTTTCTATTGATGTGTTCATTATTTTTGTGGGAATGAATGCATACATACATTTGCATAAAGTAAAATTTTGGGGTTGGTTGTGAAGAGAAGGGAGACTGATTCTGATCTAATATGGCAGTTCTACTATAATTTTTGCATACAGCTGTTTACCAACTGTACTGCATGTATGTTAGCTTGCTGCGTACCATTATCTGATTTGGCAATTTAAACTGCAATATGACTGTACAAATGAAACATCCCAAACCCGACCCACAAGCCCTGACCGGGTCTAGCATGCTCCTTGAGTAAAACATAGTTAAACCTAGTTATGTCTTCTTAAAAAACTTGGTGGCTTGAAGAAAGTAGATTTGGATTTTTCTCAAGTTGAAAACTGAGTTGTAATTTATTTTTGTATTAAAATGTTATCCTTATATTTTTAGAAATTACAAGTTTAAGAAATACCGAATTTTAGAGTTCATTGTTATTAACTTGGAAACCATAGATATTTGAGAGTCAAAATAAGTAATGTTGTTTTACGAAAAGTGTTTAACCATTTTGTTCGATATTGTTCGCATCATAATAGAAAACTTACAACGATAAATAAGCAGTTAAGTGATAATGGCCTTATTACATCAAAACATAACCCAAAATAAATCAAAATAAACTTGATAAGAAAAACCGAAAATCGAAAGCGGTGCATGGCCACCTTTAAGTTCTCGCCAACCCGGTCCATTTATCGAGTGCCATCGCAAAATGTTAGCCCACGAAGGGTGAGTCCACAGACTCGATGTGTAACAACCATCATAGACTCCCAAAACAATCAAGGCATATTAAATCACATAAAATAATTGTAAACCATGATGCAACCCAAACCACCTAGATCCAACCTCTACACATCACCCATACCTACCGATCACACCGTGTGGATTACTAAATCGACCCTCCATCCGCTATACACCATCGAAGGCAGTCGCTGCAGTCAACTGCACATCGCCCTTATGATTGTGGCATTGCCACCAGATAGTGTGACAAAGTCACCAGATTCACAATATGTGACATAAGTCATCAGATAATGTGGTAGAAACCACCAGATCACTTCCCCTTTAACATAATCACCCATATGCCCATGCAACATTCAAAACATACAATTATCATGCAATTTACCTTACCCCAAAATCATAACGGAATTCCACATATTTTCACATCAATGTTATTCAACATTATTAACGATTAGTAAGGGTAACGATACTGAACACTTTGTACCATTGAATGGTACCTTTAGCCACATTCATTCATTGCCTTATTATCATGTACATAACAATATTATTATTAATCGGGAATTTAGGGTGGGTTACACACCTGACTATTCGTAGATCTAAGCGAAATCCCAAAACGTTTGCTTTCCCCCTTCCTACAATCGGCCCACACTTGTTAGCAACCAAAAGCCTATTCGGCTCAACTAGAAATTTCGAAGGATACATCGCATGAAGATAATACTTTACCTTATTGCCGATTTGGTTACCAACCAAATCCCGAAACTACTTGATATTCCCTCCTTGCAATCGGCCAAACACTAGTACACTCAAACGGTTAGCTTTCGATTTTTGAATGAATAAGAAATGATTCGAAACACTAAAACCCTTACCTAGATCGCTTAGCCAAATCTCAAGATCCCGAAAACCCCTAAGACACCATAGTTAGAATCGGCATATCCTTAGAACAAATAAAAGTGGCCCTTGGCCGAATGGTATGCCTTACTTACCTTGGATCTTAAATCCTGAAAAGATCACCTTCTAACTGTCGGCTATAAGAATCTCGAAAGATTTCCTTCATGGTTCGGCCAAAAGAAAAAAAGGAATTAGAGTCTTTGACTTTTGGCTAAACAAAGGAAAAAGAAAAGAGCTCAACTAATTGTTAACCCTTATCGAAATCGTTTGAACACCTTTGCTTGGAACACAGAGAGATTCGGTCACAACAGAAGGTTGATTGGCTTTGAGAAAATAAATAAAAAAAATCGGTTCAACAAGGAGTAAGATGAAATCGGTTATGGAAAGTAAGATATGGAATGGAGAAGAAAGAAAAAGAGATGTTTGGGACCTTAAGAATTTCGGAAATGGTGGAAAAGGATGATAGAGGAGTTTCGGCCTTAGCAGAATAAAAGAGAAAGGAGGGAGATGAGGAAAAAAATTCACAAATTTCAGCACTATTCCCCCACACATGACCGAATAAACCCCTCCCCAAAGTCCCTCACGGCCAAATCTTCTTCTCTCCACTCAATCCCCTTTTCACTCCTACTTAGTGAATCTTTAAGCTTTTGACCCAATCTACAGTTCATCCATGAAATGTCCTTGTGCAAATCCATCTTTGCATCTCCTTGCTGAAAAATAAAAGCTCCAAAATGCTTCCCTTGCTACTCGAACCTAGGCCCCTTTACACTTCCTGTGGCGTCACCTTACAAGGCCCTAAGTGGCGCCTCTTTGCCACCTTACCAACTTAATTCTCGTGTCCTAAGCCACACAATAAACTCCTTAAGGCCTAGCTCCCTTAGTTCCCCTTTTTAGGCTTAAAATCAATTATTTTTCTAAGGCTTCTACCTACAACCCAAGGTTTCTGAAGCCCCAAAACACATTCAAAACACACTCAAGCATGCTACCACATACATTTAAATAAAAATCCATAACCCCTAAATCCCGGATATTATAGTTCTACCCCCTTAAAATAATTTTGACCTCAAAATTACCTGGCTAAAATAAGTGAGGGTATTGCTATCACATTGCTTCCTCTGGCTCCCACGAAGCTTCCTCTGATCCATGGTTACGCCATAACACTTTGACTAGAGGAGCTGATTTCCTTTGTAGCACCTTCACATCCCGTTCCAGAATCTGAATCGGCTCCTCTTCATAAGACAGATCTGGTCTCAGCTCCACCTCCTCAACCGGTATTACATGAGATGGATCCGATTGGTAATGACGTAGCATCGAAACGTGGAACACATCGTGCATCTACTTCAACTCCGAAGGCAACTCTAACTGATACGCTACTGGTCCAACCCGCTTCAAAATCCGATAAAGTCCTATAAACCTGGGACTCAACTTTCCCTTGCGACGAAATCTCATCACCTTCTTCCACGGTGAAACTTTTAAAAATACCGATCACCCATGGCAAACTCTATCTCCTTCGCTTAAGATCTCGTGATATGACTTTTGCCCGCCGATGCCTGCTTCAACCGTGTCTGAATTACCTTAACCTTTTCTTCAGATTCTGCCATAACCTCTGGACCCTAAACATGACGTTCTCCCAATTCCGTCCAACACGTAAGAGTACGACACCTCCTTCCATACAACGCTTCGTACAGTGCCATCCGAATACTTGCTTGATAGCTATTATTATACGCGAATTCCGCTAAAGGCAAGAACTCCTCCCAGCTTCCTCTGAAGTCTATCATGCAACCCCTCAACATATCCTCTAGTACTTGAATTAACTATTCAGATTGGCCGTCCGACTGCGGATGAAATGCCGTACTGAAGTCCAACCTGGTGCCCAAAGCTTGATGTAGTGCTTTCCAAAATTGAGACGTAAACCTCGGATCCCTGTCCGAGATAATCGACACCGTCATTCCGTGTAGCCTCACGATTTCTGCTACATAAAACTTTGCCAATCTCTGCAAGGAATAGTCAACCCACATTGGTATGAAATGTGCCGACTTCATCAACCGATCTACTATCACCCATACCGAGTCCTTCTTAGTAGGCGTAAGGGGAAGCCCACTAACGAAGTCCATGGTAATTTCTCCCACTTCCATTGCGGAATCTTTATCTATCAGAGTAACCCCGACGGTACTTGGTGTTCACTTTGACTTGTCGACACATTAAGCACTTCCTACAAATTTCGTAACTTCTCGCTTAAGACCAAAGCCACCAAAATTGATCCCGTAGATCCCTATATAACTTATTTCCTCCAGGATGCATAACATAAGGGCTACTATGTGATTCCTGAAGAATTTTCTGCCTTAATTCCTCATCCTTTGGCATACAGACCTTGCCCCGAAAACACAACACTCCATCACCGTTTACACCATAGTCCTCCAACTCCCCATTTCGTACTTGTAGCAGCTTAGCACTGAGTTCACCATCTACCAATTGTTTCTCTTTCACCTGACTTAGCCATATTGGCTTCACTTGTAATTCCGCTAACAAACTTCCATCATCATAAAGGCTAAGATGTGCAAACATCGCCCTTAGATCCGACACCACTTTTTGACTTAAGGCATCTGCCACTACATTCGCCTTGCCCGGGTGATACTCTATTGAGCAATCATAGTCTTTCAACAACTCTAGTCACCTTCGCTGTCTCAAATTTAGCTCCTTCTGAGTCAGCAGATACTTCAAACTCTTGTGGTCCGTGTAGATCACCGACCTTTCCCCATACAAGTAGTGCCTCCACACTTTAAGAGCGAATACCACTGCCGCCAACTCCAGATCATGCGTCGAATAGTTAACCCCATGTGGCCTCAACCGCCGAGATGCATAAGCGACCACTTTTCCGTCTTGCATAAGGACACATCCTAATCCTGTATGGGAAGCATCACAATACACCACGAAGTCTTTCCTACTTTCATTGAATCAAAATCGAGCTTCATCAATACTCTCTTAAGCTTCTCAAAACTCTCCCTCGCTTATCCACCCATCTGAAAGATACCTCATTTCTTAACAACCGTCGAGGTGTTTGCTATAGTCGAGAACCCTTCGACAAATCTCTTGTAGTAGCTTGCTAATCCCAAGAAACTATGAACTTCAGCCACAGACTTAGGTGGTTTCCAATCTACTACTGCCTCAATCTTCCGAGGATCCACCCTTATTCCTTTCACAGACACCACCTGCCCTAAGAACGTAACTTTCTTCAGCCAAAATTTGCACTTGTTAAACTTGGCATATAGCTTCTTTTCCCTTAACACTTGCAACAACACCCAGACATGCTCATCATGTTCTTCCTCAGACTTGGAATACACTAGGATTTTGTCTATAAACATAACGACGAACTGATCCAAGTAGGGTTAGAAAATCTGGTTCATCATATCCATGAATGCAGCTGGGGCGTTCGTCAATCCGAACGGCATTACTAAGAACTCATAATGCCCATACCTTGTCTAGAAAGCTGTCTTATGGATATCTGCTTCCTTCACCCTAAGTCGATGATATCCGCATATAGATCTATCTTGAAAATACCGCGCCCCTTAAGTCGATCGAACAAGTCATCTATCCTTGGCAATGGATACTTGTTCTTGATGGTCAGCTTATTCAACTGCCGGTAATCTATGCACATGCGCATAGTCCCGTCCTTTTTCTTCACAAATAGGACCGGTGCTCCCCATGGAGATACACTAGGTTGAATAAACCCACGATCAAGTAACTCTTGGATTTGGGCTTTAAGCTCTACTAACTCCTTTGGTGCCATTCGGTATGGAGCAATTGACATGTGAGTTGTGCCGATGTAAAATCAATTAGAACTCCACCTTCCTGTCCGGGGGTAACCCAAGAAGCTCCTCCAGAAAGACATCCATGAATTCTCTTACTGTCCTAACTTCACTAACTCTCTTTTCTTTGGCATCCAAAACACTAAAGAAGGCCAGAAACGCCTTGCACCCTTTTCGCACCATCTTATCAGCCTTTAATGCGGAGACTATGTTAGCCAAATAATTTCTTCTTTCTCCTATCATAATTATCTCCTCATCCTCCGAAGTCCTCAGCTCCATTCGCTTAGTTGCGCAATCCAATTTAGCACGATGTTCTACTAGCCAATCCATGCCTAGAATGAGATCAAATTCTCTAAAAGGTAGTTCCATCAAGTTGGCAGAAAATACCACTCCCTGAATCTCTAGAGGTACACTCTGGAATATCCTATTCACCACTACCGTTTGACCTAACGAGCTTACTACAGTCATCTCCCTAACAGACAGTTCAGATGCTACACCTAGTGTTTCAGCTACTCTACATGCAACATATGAGTGGGTCGAGCCAACATCAATTAAAGCAAGGTAATACTTGTTAGCTATAAGGAACGTACCGGTTATGACGTCCGATGCGTCACCATCCTCCTCTGACAAACCATATACACCTGACTCGACTGTCTCGCCTCTGTGTTGCCAACACTTCTGCCCGGTGTTCCCCGACCTCTTCTAGAACCATTACCCCTACCAACCGGACCACGACCCTGCGGTGGCTGCTGTCCACCTCTTCCAGCCTGATTGAGACCCTGACCTATTGGTCGGCTCCCGTCTGTTTTCATAGGGCAATCTCTAATCATGTGATCCTTGGACCCACACTTAAAACATCCTCCTGTCTTCTTCCAACACTCTTCCAGGTATATCTTTCCACACTGAGCACAAGTACGGTACTGTCCTCCCGTAACAACCTACTGACCTCGCGACCCATTAACTCTAGGTCTCTTTTGAACATTCCTGGATAACCCTGATGATCCAAAACCTCTCTTTTGTCTATTCTTGTTTCATTTTGCCTCATAGATTCCTTAACCCCTTCGGCTACCTTAGCCTTTTTCTACCAACACGGTAAACTCTTGCTCTTGCTGCGGAGCTATCAACAATCTCAGGTTATCCTCATTCCATCCTCAAACTGGACACACTGTTCATGCTCCGTAGCCACAATACCTCGAGCATACCAGCTCAACCTTAAGAATTCTGCCTCGTACTCCGCTACGGTCTTATTCCCCTAAACCATCCTTAGAAACGCCTTCCTCTGCGCATCAATATAGCTAGTTCCAATATACTTCTTCTGATACGTCGCCTTAAAATACTCCCAAGTGAGATCATCTGCTGTAGCACCATCCCGAACCGTGAGCCACCACTGGTGTGACTCATCGTGAAAGAGCGACACCACCCTTTAGTTTCTCCTCGGCAGTCAGGTCCAAATCATCCATAATTCACTCTGTCACCTCCAACCAATACTCAGCCGTATTGGGCGCCACATTAGATATACCTCGGAACACCTCAGCTCCGTTAGCTCAGAGTCACTCGGGTACAGATTTTCGAGCTCCTATACCTCCACCTGCTCCAGCCACCCTTTTAAGAACACGCAAAGATCGTCATGCGTCATCAGATCATCCCCCGTCTCGATCCTCGATATTCCATACCAAAGAAATGGTGATGGTGGCATCTCATTCTCGGACCCTTGACCATACCTAACGGGTTCTGATACGGTCATTCTGCCTCTACCACGGCCACGTACATTACGACCACGTCCTCTAAAACTCATTCTTTCGAGTCGCATTTATCTGATTAAGAATTTTATGAATCATTATTTCTTTCCACTGATTTATCGCGAACAGTCTTATGATTAATAGTTCTAAAAAGTAGTTCTTTCGAATTCATACACACACTACAGTCTCAAGTTCATTCATTCAATCATCAACATTCGTGAACTCGCGTTCATTGCAGAAAAGTGTTGTGGTTGTCATTGTTGTTGTTTTCCACTACCCAGAGGTATTTTCGTAATTTTATCCTGCAAGGGTATTTTTGTAATTTTCAAAATAGGGTCCTTGGTGATTTTGTGAAATAGGGGTGTTCTAGTAATTTTGTAATCCCGGGGGTACTTTGGTAATTTTGGAAATCTGGAGGTATTTCGATAATTTTGGAAATTCGGGGGTATTTCGATAATTTTCCAAATCAGGGTATCTTGAAATTTTACAAAATAGGGGTTTTTGGTATTTTTACAAAAATAGGAATATTTTAATAAAATTTGAGGGTAGTATAGCAATTTTATAAACTGAGGGTATTTTAGTAATTTTTTCACAAACCAGGGGTATTTCGAAATTTTTTTTAAAAAAAATTTGAAATAGTTTTTACGAATCAAAGGGGTAATTTGGTGATTTTAAAACTAAGGTTTTTTTGTAAAACTGTGTAGCTAGTCCCTTTCGGGTTTTAATTACTGAATTTAGCCTGTGGGTAAGTCCTCTTGGTTAGGGTGAATCGTCACTACGCACCAGGTAGGATTTGAGTGGAGAGGAGGTGAGTCACTAGGACTGCTTAAATACCAAGCTCCCCCTGAATCCAATCCTAGACATGCGCACACCGGTTACCACACCCTTAACTCAAATGATTCACCACTGTGTTTGTTTGATTAGACTTTAAATTTTATGAAATTCTGTGGTGGAGTAAGCTAATCCTAGGGTTCAATAGCTCCTAATCCACTAATCTACGTCCCTGTAATACCCACATACAAATCACACAGTAGTTAGGGGTGCTTACCTGGTGGACTTCGGGCCGGAGACTCAGGTGCCATGCCATAAAACCTGCTCATTCTTTTGTAAAGCTCAATTTCAAAATAGAAAAATATTTTGGGCCCAAAATCCATCAAGGCCGAGTTTTGAACCGGGCTCTGATACCAAACTAAAACACCTCAAACTCGGCCCACAAGCCCTGACCGGATCTGGCATGCTTCTTGAGTAAAACATAGTTAAACCTAGTTATGTCTTCTTGAAAAACTTTGTGATTTGAAGAAAGTAGATTTGGATTTTTCTCAAGTTGAAAATCGAGTTGTAATTTATTTTTGTATTAAAACGTTATTCTCATATTTTTAGAAATTACAAGTTTAAGAAATACCGAATTTTAGAGCTCATTGTTATTAACTTGGAAACCATAGATATTTGAGAGTCAAAACAAGTGATGTTGTCATACGAAAAGTGTTTAACCATTTTGTTCGATATTGTTCGCATCATAATAGAAAACTTACAATGCATAAATAAACAGTTAAGTGATAATGGCCTTATTACATCAAAACATAACCCAAAATAAATAAAAATAAACTTGATAAGAAAAATCAAAAAATTGAGCAGTGCATGGCCACCTCTAAGTTCCTGTCGAGCCGGTCCATTTACTGAGTGCCATCTGCAAAATGTTAGCCCACGAAGGGTGAGTCCACAGACTTAGTGTGTAACAACCATCACAGACTCCCAAAACAATCAAGGCATATTAAATCATATAAAACAATTGTAAACCATGATGCAACCCAAACCACCTAGATCCAACCTCTATATATCACCCGTACCTACCGATCACACCGTGGGGATTACTAAATCGACCCTCCATTTGCTACACACCATCGAAGGCAGTCACTGTAGTCAACTGCACATCGCCCTTATGATTGTGGCATTGCCACCAGATAGTGTGATAAAGTCACCAGATTCACAATATGTGACATAAGTCACCAGATAATGTGGTAGAAACCACCAGATCACTTCCCCTTTAACATAATCACCCATATGCCCATGCAACATTCAAAACATACAATTATCATGCAATTTACCTAACCCCAAAATCATAATAGAATTCCACATATTTTCACATCAATGTTATTCAACATTATTAACGAGTAGTAAGGGGTAACGTACCTGAACACACTGTACCATTGAATGGTACCTTTAGCCACATTCATTCATTGCCTTATTATCATGTACATAACAATATTATTATTAATCGGGAATTTAGGGTGGGTTACACACCTGACTATTCGTAGATCTAAGCGAAATCCCAAAACATTTACTTTCCTCCTTCCTACAATCGGCCCACATTTGTTAGCAACCAAAAGCCTATCCGACTCAACTAGAAATTTCGAAGGATACATCGCATGAAGATAATACTTTACCTTATTGCGATTTGGTTACCAACCAAATCTCAAACTACTTGATATTCCCTCCTTGCAATCGCCAAACACTAGTACACTTCAAGCGGTTAGCTTTAGGTTCTTGAATGAATAAGAAATAGATCCAAACACTAAAACCCTTACTTAGATCGCTTAGCCAAATCCCGAAGATCTATCGAAAACCCCCTAAGACACCATAGTTAGAATCGGCATATCCTTAGAACAAATAAAAGTGGCCCTTGGCCGAATGGTATGCCTTGCTTACCTTGGATCTTAAATCAAAAGATCACCTTCCAACTGCTGGTTATAAGAATCTGAAAGATCTCCTTCATGGTTCGGCCAAAAGAAAAAAAGAATTAGAGTATTTGACTTTGGCTAAACAAAGGAAAAAGAAAAGAACTCAACTAATTGTTAACCTCATCAAATCGTTTGAACACCTTTGCTTGGAACACGAGAGATTCGCCACAATGAAGGTTGATTGGCTTTGAGAAAATAAATAAAAAAAATTGGTTCAACAAGGAGTAAGATGAAAGTGGTTATGGAAAGTAAGATATGGAATGGAGAAGAAAGAAAAAGAGATGTTTGGGACCTTAAGAGTTTCAACAATGGTGGAAAAGGATGATAGAGGAGTTTCACCTTAGCAGAATAAAAGAGAAAAGAGGGAGATGAGTAAAAAAAATTCAAAAATTTTGGCACTATTCCCCTACACATGACCGAATAAACCCCTCCCCAAAGTCCTACTGCCGACCAACTCTTCTTCTCTCCACTCAATCCCCCTTTTCACTCCTACTTAGCCGAATCTTTAAGCTTTTGACCCAATCTACACTTCATCCATGAAGTGTCCTTGTGCCTTAATCCATCATCGCATCTCCTTGTTGAAAATAAAAGCTCCAAAATGCTTTCCTTGCTGCTCGAACCTAGGCCTCTTTACACTCCCTGTGGCGTCACCTTACAAGGCCCTAAGTGGCGCCTCTTTGCCACCTTACCAACTTAATTCTTGTGTCCTAAGCTAGACAATAAACTCCTTAAGGCCTAGCTCCCTTAGTTCCCTTTTTTAGGCTTAAAATCAATTAGTTCCCCTTTTTAGGCTTAAAATCAATTATTTTTCTAAGGCTTCTACCTACAACCCAAGGTTCTTGAAGCCCCAAAACACATTCAAAACACACTCAAGCATGCTACCACATACATTTAAATAAAAATACATAACCCCTAAATCCGGATATTACAACAAAGAACTATCGCATTGTAGTGTACTGCATATACGCTAGCCCTGCTGCATATTATATTATGAGTGGCTTAGTCCACATTCTTGGAGTATAGGGTTGGATGGGCCTTTCGAGGTCCTAATTGGTGTGATTGGTTGGATGAGCTTTAATAAATCTTTTGGGGTGTGATCGGGGGACGGAGAGATGTGTTGGCTAGATGGGTGGGTTTTAGTTTTTGACTGTATTCATGTGCATTAGTTTGGGTATAAGATTATCTATCCATATTTTGTTTGTCTGAAAAACACGTGCGTTAAGTGTTCCGTGTGTACTTGGTGTGATCTATTCTGGTTGCGTGTTAGGGTGTTGGTTCCTTATCTGGTATCTGTTTCCTGCTTACATCTGTAAGTATGTTTTGTTTTGAACTACCATCTGGTGTTCTCTTTTGAAATTTGTTTTTAACTATTTTGGAACTCAAACTGAGCTCATGTAGCTCACCCCCTTAGTGTTTCCCTTTGTAGGTACGTTTCTGAACTGTGGCGTTGGATGCAGTATGCGGAGGTCTCGAATAGTCTCGGTTGAAAATACTTAATTAGTTATTTTTCCAGTTTTGATTTACCGTTTTAATTTGTAGGGTTTTATAAAACTATGGTACAAGTTTCATTTTAAGTTTTCAATCGTACATTTTATTTTATACTTTTATTAAACTTTACTGTAACTTTTTTGATTGAAAGCTAACGTTTAATTAATTTCGGTTTCTTAAACTTTAAAATGTTGAAGTGGAATTTGAGACAATTTATTTTGAGTAAAATTTTCCTACGATCACTTTGGTGATCAATGTAACCTCCGGGATTTGGTCTAAACTTCTAGGTCGGGTTTAGGGTGTTACATTTAGTGATATTAGAGCCAAGTTTGCAAAAACTCGACCTGTGTATCTATAAATCCGTCTGCACACATGGGTGTTTTGAAATTTTTTTGAGAAACTGTACCACAGTAAGTTGAAATGATTTGTGTTTTGGAAATGGTTTAAGAAAATAAAGGTCTAGGTGGAAATTCGAAACTGTAAGATTAGAAATGTAGTTTTTTGTATTTATTTGGTGTTCATTTTCTGAAAATGTAGATATTCTAAGTTAGCCACAAGACGGATATAGATTCTAAAAGTAAGCAAGATTGCGAGGAGCCGTCTACTTCTCTGAGACGTGTGTTTGTTCAATAGCCGAAGGACAATGTGATTCCGTCAACTTCGGGTAGCTATAACCCAGAGCTTGGTACTAAGGCATTGACTCGGGTAGTGAGGGAAGTGCTAGAGAAAGTGTTTGAGTTTAGGATAAGGGGGACTAGTGAAACCCTTCAAGCTAGGTGCATAGATTGTGGGAAGAAAAGAGATCGCAGTCCTCTGAGGTTGGAGCCTTGTTCTACGAAGCTTGTTAGAACACATTTGAGTGGAAATACCGGTTGTGCGGAGAGTGATGGTAGTGGTGCGTGCGCTCCGTTCTATGAGCACAGTAAGAAG
The DNA here is from genome assembly GCA_025506655.1 of Gossypium rotundifolium. Taxonomy (NCBI): domain Eukaryota; kingdom Viridiplantae; phylum Streptophyta; class Magnoliopsida; order Malvales; family Malvaceae; genus Gossypium; species Gossypium rotundifolium. The sequence goes on from CP106727.1 coordinate 124,860,870, forward strand.
TGTCATCCGGGTAATTGCTAGAAAAAGGCAGGAGCATGTTTTCGATTCGTGTCCATAGAACATCAAACCGGAGTGTACTCGATGATTTTGAGATAGGTATGGTTGTGAATGTTTTGATGTTTTGATTAGAGTATAGTAATTGGGTGTGATAGGATAAGTGTGTATCTGCTTCAGTGGTTAAGTGTTCTGGGTGTGTGTATGAGGTCTTAAGTTTGATTGAGTATTGCTCGGGTTAGAGTGCGCAGCGCAAAAACATAGTGGTGTAGCTGGTGTTAAACCCTCGTTTTGTTAGTTGGAAATTTCAGGGACGAAATTTCATTAAGGAGGGGTTAGTTGTAACACCCCGGATTTTGGGCTAGAAGTTTTGAGTTTTGTGGGAAGGGTCAGTGAAAAGGTTACACTATTGTGTTTAGTTGTACATTTAAGTGTCAGAATGGGCCTGCTGGTCTGGTGGTTGTGTGAGTGTTAGTATACCTCAAGGTTCTGGGTTTGAGTCTATGTGTGCGCATTACGAGTAAACATTTTTATGTAATTTTGTTTTGTTAAATAGTAGTTTTGTTTAAGTTAAAAACTATAACCATTTATTTATATTTTATTTGGGATATTATTTTTAGAACTTGCTGGACTTTCTTTTCCTCTTCCTCTTGTATATTTTATTTTTATTTGGTTTTTGATTTTTCTTTTATTTTTCTTTCTTTCTCTTGGGAAACAGTTTTCGCTGTGCATATTTCGAAGAATTTCGCTCGTCATTGAATCAGGTGTGGGTTTCATACTCTTTCTATTTTATTTGCGAATTTTAATTCGACACTTTGAAGAGTTGACAATTGGTGTGTAAGTGTTCGCAAATATGTTATTTTCTATGTGATACCACTGTTTTATGTTTAGAACCTAATAGTTTTGGTATAATCTTGAGTTATTGAGGGTGGGAAAGTGTTACGAGGGTGAAAGCACATTTTTGAGGCTATTTTAGGGTGGTTTTGTGACCATTACTGTGTGGCCTACAGTGTGCGCAGCTTACACATCTGATCGCTTGTTTTAGGAATTAAGGTTTTTCGACGAATTTTGGTGCCACACGGCTTGGCCACATGGACGTGTGGTCGATTTGGGGATTTTTGTCTATTTTCACACGGCCGTGTCCCCTAGGTACACGGGTGTGTGTGATTGGGAATTAGGGAATTAGTGATTTGGTGCCACACGGCCTGGCCATACGGCCGTGTGGCTAATTTAGGGATTTAGGGATCCCACACGGGAGTGTGTGTAACACACCCAACCCGTATCCCTTGCCGGAACTGATTTATGGAGAATTACAAGAGTTTACAGATCAAACAGACATAAATTTCAAATATTTCATATCACCAAAACAAGTCATCAAGGCAACATTTAAATCCAAATTACAAACATGCCAAATCCAAATCAAATTGCCTAGTTCATGAGCACTTAAACATAAAATTAAATTCACATGCACCTATCTAGATTTAGTTCAATTTACCATGCCATAATATTGCTTAAAAAAAACACATATTTATATGTATAAAACCAACCAAAATTAAACTTATAACTTCATTTACAATCAAACCAAAAAATAACTATTATTTATGTAACAGCCCGATTTAGGGCCTAGTCGGAATAGTGGTGCGAGGCCATGAATTCGAAGTGAATTTATGAGTTTCTAAGGTTTATGCCATGTTTGCATGCTAGTGTAAAAGTTTCACAAAGCAATTTTATTAAATTGAGGTTGATGGGTCCAAAAGGACTAAATTGCAAAAGTTGCAAAATATGAGTTTCTAGAAGCTTTTTTCATGAAATAGCTTTAGAATATTAATTAGAAGTCCTTAAATAGAAATTTTCCCAAATTATAATTTTTGGACAAAAATGGATATGAGTTAATAAATTGAAAAAATTTTAAGAGAAGGGCATTTTGGTCATTTGTCTAATAAATGATTAATAAGGGAAAAGATGACAAAATCATTCTCATCTTCTTCCTCTTGTGCCAAAAATTGGGAGACTCCATAGCTAGGGTTCTTCAATTTTCAAGCTTGCTAGTAAGTTCATTTTAGCCCCATTTTTATATTCTTTGTATTTTGAAGTTCTCATATTATGAATTAGCTATTTCTAGCAATAAAATGAGCTAAGATGCATGTTCAAAAATCTACCCATGAATGAGATGCTTGTTAAATGATGTTTTATAGAAGTTTATGAGAGTTTGATGTTAAACAAACATCTTTTCCTTAGTGAATTTCATGAAATATGATAGTATGGACTAATTTGTAATAGTTATGAAAATTGGTCATACATACTAGAAATAGTGAGAATTGATGATTATTATAGTAGAGATAATGAATCAACTAAGCATGAAGTTTAAGAAAGTTGAATGAAAATTATTCTACGAGCCTAGGGGCAAAAGTATAAATATGAGAAAGTATAAGGGGCAAAATAGTAATTTTTCCAAAGTATGAGTTAAGAGTCAATTTAGTCAATGTGAGTATTAAATGATTTATTTATAATTATAGATCAAGAAAAATAAAGCCCGGATCGAAACCGAGGCAAGAACAAAGTCGATGACTAAATTGCATATCTACATACATTTTGTATATTGAGGTAAGTTTGTATGGTTTCTAAGCTTTATGATTTTTATCGTTGAATTGCTTAGTATAATGTACACTCTTTTCATGGAAATGTTTATGTTATGTTAAACAAAGAAATCAATGAGATTAAGTAAGAGCAAGTCCCGATCGAAGATGAATTCCCTAGGATACTCGATCTACCACATTATGAGAGCCAGTGTAAGACCGTGTTTGGAACATGGCATTGACAATCATTGAATAGTTATCATGTAAGTCCAAGGCAAGCTTGAAATTGAATAGTTATCATGTAAGTCCAAGGCAAGCTTGGCATTGAACAGTTATCATGTAAGTCCAAGGCAAGCTTGGCATTGAACAATTATCTAAGTCCAAGGCAAGCTTGGCATTGAACAATTATCATGTAAGTCTAAGGCAAGCTTGGCATTGAATAGTTATCATGTAAGTCCAAGGCAAGCTTGGCATTGAACAGTTATCATATAAGTCCAAGGCAACCTTGGCATTGAAAAGCTATCAAGAGAAAGAGATCCCATGAAAGTCCAAGCCAAGGCATGGCATTGGTGAGAACAAGAAAGACTTCATATAAGTCCATGTCAAGACATGACCTTGAAACCAAGATGATCTATTCCATGTAAGACCGTATCTAGGATACGGCTTTGACATCAAGTTACGTGGGATGAGATTCAGTATCCTCAGTTATTCGTAGAAATTCATCGGCAAATGAGTAAAGTTAAAATAAGATAACAAGAAAGCTAAGTAAGCAAAGCTATTACCAAGTTGAAATTGAGTATTATTTATGTTATGAATGAGGAATTAGAGATTATGATTATTAAATTAAAGTATGTTGATTAATGTGATTAAGTGATACATGCACAATGTTTACCTTACAAGTATGATGATAGTTAGTATCATGAGACATGTGAGAATCAGTATAAGTAAGTAAGCTCTATAGCTGAAATTATGATACCATTGTTATGTCAAATGGTTTATATTAAGCAAGTTTATTAATTTGTGTTTTACATGCAAACTTACTAAGCTAAATGCTTACGTCTTTAATCCTTTCTTTCTATGTAGTCCCGCCAAGCTAACTTGTGGATCGTTGGAGTCGGAGCTCGGAGCACACTATCAATCTTTATTTTGGTATAGCCAAGTTTTTTATGTTAAGTATGACATGTATAGGAAACATTCAATTTGAGAAAATGTTTTAAGAAGGGCCATCATATGGGCAACCAAGTTTATTATTCTTTTGTATATGGCAAAGTGATTGACCAAAACTGTCTAAGTATGTATGTTTATTGAGATCAATGAAGCATGTAGTATTGGTTATGAAATGTATTGAATTGAACTTGAGTTGGTTTTGATTTCAGGTGGCAATTGGCTTGGTAAATAGCCTATAAGTGCCCACATGGTTAGACACACGGGCGTGTGTCTAGGCCTTGCCCCTGCACCTTATTTTTTTAAGTCAGAATAGGTCACGGACAAGTTCCACGGCTATTTGCTTAAGCCGTGTGTGATACACGATTAGAACATGGGCGTGTGCCCCGGGCCATGTGAAATAAGTCAGTATGTCAAGGTTTATCACACGATTTATGTCCACGGGTGTGTCAAGGCTGTGTGTAATTAGTCAGTGTCGACCACGAGTGGAAGACACGGGCATGACAAGGGGTACACGGGCGTGTCCCAAGCCACATAGGTGTGTGACCCCTATTTCAAAGAAAGGTTTTCGATTAAGTTCTGAAAGTTTTTAGATATGTGCTTAAGGCCTCTTAGGCCCATGAAATGTATGATTAGGCTAAGAAAGAAATTTTTTAGTCGGAACAAAATTTTACAGCCCGTAAGTGTATGTTTAAGTGAGTTCAAGCTTAGTAATGCCTCGTATCCAGTCTTAGCTTCGAACTCGGGTGTGGGGTGTTACATTTAGTGGTATAAGAGCTACGATTTAGTAGATTCTAGGACTAATATAGCATGAGCCCGAGTCTAGCCATACATGCCATACGTAAGAATGTTTTTATAATGATAGTGTGACGGCTCCTGACAACTTAAATTATGTTTATACATATAGTTAATGGATCCCGATAGAGCTGAAGCGGATGACATAGAAAGTAATATGCCGGCTCCCGCTGAAGGGACGGTGCCTAATGAGAATGAGAATAGACCCATTACGGTGAGTCAAGGAGGAGGGAAGAGGCTAGAGAAGCCTTCCTCCGTATGATGAATACATGGTATACGGAGTTCGTTCGTGCGAACCCAAATGCACAACCCCCTCCACCCCCGCCTGTTCCACAACTTGCTCCAATAGCCCCTCAAGTAATAGAAGTGGTAAGAGGAGATAAACCTCCAATTGATAGGATCAAGAAACATGGAGTAAAAGAATTCTAGGCCAGAAAAGATGATGATTGGGAAAAGCTGAGTTCTGGATAGAAAATACCATTAGGGTATTCAACGAGTTGTCATGCACCCCTGGAGAATGCATAAAGTGTGTAGTCTCTCTTTTAAGAGATTTTGCTTACCAATGGTGGAACACCCTTGTGTCGATAGTACCGAGGGAAAAGATTACATGGGAATTTTTCCAAGAAGAGTTCAAGAAAAAGTATATCAGCCAAAGGTTTGTAGACCAGAAAAGGAAGGAATTCTTAAAACTAAAGCAAGGCAAGATGTCAGTGTCTGATTATAAGTGTGAGTTTGTACGAATCAGTAAGTATGCTCGCGAATGTGTGTCCACCGAAGCCATCATGATTAAAAGATTTGAAGACAGGTTGAATGAGGACATCAAACTATTTATTGTTGTCCTAGAACTAAAGGAATTTGTTGTGCTAGTAGAAAGGGCTTGTAAAGTCGAGGAATTAGTAAAAGAGAAGAAGAAATTTGAAATGGAGTCTCGTGACTCTAGAAAGAGACAGTGGAATAAGTCATTCCAATCTTTATCCAAGAAGTCAAGAGATTTCCCTACCCAATCGGCTACTTCCTCTGGGTTTTCAAGGAAAGACAAGAGTAAACAGTATTCAGGAAATAAAGCACAGACTACTTCAGTTGCAAGTATTGGGAATATTAGATCTGACAGACCTGAATGCCCACAGTGTGGCAGACGTCACCTTGGAGAATGCCGAGCACATGAAAATGCATGCTTTAGATGTGGTCCTAAAGACCACTATATAAAAGATTGTCCGGAGATGATGAAAGAAGAGAGAGCTCAGAACCCGAGATCTGGGGGTATGGTCAGAGGCAGACTGCAGAGGAACCCCAAAAGTGGGGTAAGTGAAAGAGGTAACCTTAGAGAACAGGCTGCGAGACCCGAGGGTAGAGCGCCTACAAGGACTTATTCCATTCTCACTCGCAAATAGGCATCTTCCCATGATGTTGTTACTGGTACCTTTTCTCTTCATGATGTTAAAGTTATTGCTTTAATAGATCCCGGATCCACACACTCTTACATTTGCATGAAATTAGTATCCTGTTTGAGTATGCCTATAGATTTTATAGAAATTATGATTAAAGTGTCTAATCCTTTAGGCAAGAGTGTGTTAGTTGATAAAGTTTGTAAAGATTGTCCATTAATGATTAGAGGTCATTGCTTTAAAGCAAATCTTATATTGCTACCATTTGATGAGTTCGACCTCATTCTTGACATGGACTGGTTGTCTACCCATGATGTAATAGTTAACTGTGGGAAGAAATACATTGAAATGAGATGTGAGGATGGGGATACTCTTCATGTAGAATCAGATGAACAAGGTATATCACCGGAAATGATTTCTCATATGATGGCACAGAGATATATAAGAAAAGGGTATGAAGCATATCTGGCCTTTGTGATGAATGATAAAGAAACAGAATTGAAGATTGAGTCAGTACCGATAGTACGTGAGTATGTGGATGTTTTTCCTGAGGAATTACTCGGATTACCACTAGTTAGAGAAGTTGAGTTCAATATTGAGCTAGCTCCTGGTACTGTACTGATATCTATTACTCCTTACAGAATGACTCCAACAGAGTTGAAAGAGCTAAAGTCACAGTTCCAAGAGTTAACAGACAAAGGCTTTACAAGATCAAGTTGTTCACCATGGGGTGCTCCGGTTTTATTTGTGAAAAAGAAAGATGGCACCATGAGATTGTGTATAGATTACCGTCAACTTAATAAAGTGACAGTAAAGAACAAGTACCCATTGCCTAGAATCGATGATTTGTTCGATCAATTGAAAGGCGCCACTGTGTTCTCCAAAATAGACTTGAGATCAGGGTACTATCAGCTTAGAGTGAAGGATTCAGATGTATCCAAGACTGCTTTTTGAATGAGGTATGGGCATTATGAATTTTTAGTTATGCCCTTTCAGTTAACCAATTCTCCCGTGATATTCATGGATCTAATGAACTGCATCTTTAGACCATACCTCGACAAATTTGTAGTCGTTTTTATTGATGACTTACTAATTTATTCTCGAGATGAGAATGAGCATGCTGAACACCTACGGACAGTTCTACAGATTCTTTGAGAAAATCAGTTGTATGCCAAATTCAGTAAAAGCGAATTTTGGCTCAAGGAGTAGGATTTCTTGGACATATTGTCTTGAAAGATAGAGTCCGAGTAGATCCAAATAAGATCTCGGCCATAATGGATTGGAAGCCACCGAAAAACATCTTTGAGATTAGAAGTTTTCTAAGCCTAGCTGGCTATTATAGACGATTTGTCAACCCCGATGAATAAATTGTTACAGAAGAACGTGAAGTTTGAATGGTCAAAATGATGCCAACAAAGTTTTGAGAAGTTGAAAACAATGTTGACAGATGCTCCAGTTTTAGTATAACCCGAGTCAGGGAAAGATTTGTGATTTATAACGATGCATCCTTAAATGGATTGGGCTGTGTACTCATGCAAGAAGGCAAGGTGATTGCTTATGCCTCAAGACAGTTGAAACCTTATGAGAAGAATTATCCGACGCATGATTTAGAATTAGCTACCATCAGATGAAGCCGTAAGAATTTTAGAAATAATAAAATTTTAATTTTTATAGTTTATATTTTATAATTTGTAAAGGATTAAATTGAATTTTTATAATTTTAGGAGGGGCAAAAATGAAATTTTACCTTTACTAATTTAAAATTTTAAAAAATTATAAGGGCTAAAATAGTAATTTTACATTTTAAGGGGGCCGGGGCCTATGCCAGCCCCCTGGCTACGCCCATGCTTCCATAGTCTTCGCTTTGAAGATTTGGAGACACCATTTATATGGTGAGAGATGTCCGATTTTTAGTTGATGATGCAGAAAGAGTTGAACTTAAGGCAACGGAGATGGTTAGAGTTGATAAAAGACTATGAGTTGGTTATTGACTACCACTCAGGAAAGGCGAATGTAGTCGCCGATGCTTTGAGCAGGAAGTCCCTTTTTGCATTAAGGTCATTGAATTCAAGGATATCTTTATCCGATGATGGTTCTATTAAAGCTGAGTTGAGAGCTAGACCAATATTTTTTCACGAGATCCTGGAAGCTCAGAAAGAAGATAGTGAATTGCAAGTTAAGAGAGCTCAGTGCGAGCCAGATATTGAATCCGACTTTTGGATAAATTCTGATGGATACTTGATGTTTAGAGATAGAGTTTGTATACCGAGAAAAGAGGAGCTTATTCAGAGAATTTTGCACGAGGCACATAACGGATGTTTATCTGTACATCTGAGTAGTACCAAGATGTATAATGACTTGAAGCAACTGTATTGGTGGCCGAGAATGAAGAAAGATATTTTAGAGTTTGTTTCAAGATGTTTGATTTGTCAGCAAGTAAAGGCTGAACACCAAGTACCTTCGGGTTTACTTCAGCCCATCTTGGTTTTCGAATGGATATGGGACCATATCACTATGGATTTTGTAATGGGACTACCATTATCACTGAACAAGAAAGATACTATATGGGTTGTAGTTGATAGACTCACGAAGTCAGCTCATTTCTTACCTGTACGAATTGATTGCTCACTAGACAAGTTGGCAAACTTGTATGTTTCAGAGATAGTAAAGCTTCACGGAGTTCCTTTATCGATCATATCGGACAGAGATATGAGATTTACATCTAGATTTTGGAAGAAATTACAAGAGGCTCTCGGTACAAAGTTGAGCTTTAGTACGGCCTTTCATCCTCAAACTAACGGTCAGTCGGAGAAGTTGATTCAAGTACTCGAGGATATGCTTAGATGTTGTATTCTAGAATTCCGTGGTAGTTGGGAAAAGTTCCTTCCATTGGTAGAATTTACCTACAATAACAGTTTTCAGTCGAGCTTAAAGATGGCGCCTTATGAGGCTCTATATGGGCGTAAATGCAGAATGCCTTTCTATTGGACTGAATTCAAGGAAAACCAAATTCACGGGGTTGATTTGGTTAGAGAAACTGAAGAGAAAGTGAAGTGATATGAGAATGTTTAAAAGATGCATCAGACAGACAGAAATCCTATTTAGATTTAAAGAGAAAAGAGATAGAGTACCAGGTCGGGGATAAAGTTTTCTTGAAAGTGTCACCATGGATAAAAGTTCTCAGATTTGGCGGGAAAGGCAAGTTAAGTCCACGTTTCATTGGACCTTACGAGATTATTGAGAGAGTTGGGCCGGTAGCTTACCGTTTGGCTTTGCCATCAGAATTAGAAAAGATACATGATGTGTTTCACGTGTCAATGTTAAAAGTTACTGATGAGATCCTTCACATGTAATTACTTCGTCAGAGATAGATATTCATCCCGACATGACTTATGGTGAGGAACCAGTTAAGATTTTAGCTGGGAAGTCAAGCAACCAAGAAATAAAAGTATTGCTCTAGTGAAAGTATTGTGGAAAAAACATGGAATAGAAGAAGCTACATGCGAACTAGAAGAAAGTATGAGAAACCAGTATCCAAACCTTTTTGCTCGTAAGATTTTCGAGGATGAAAATCCCTAAGGGGGAAAATTGTAACAGCCCAATTTAGGGCCTAGTCGGAATAATGGTGTGAGGCCACGAATCCGAAGTGAATTTATGAGTTTCTAAGGTTTATGCCATGTTTGCTTGCTAGTGTAAAAGTTTCACAAAGCAATTTTATTAAATTGAGGTTGATGGGTCCAAAAGGACTAAATTGCAAAAGTTACAAAATATGAGTTTCTAGAAGCTTTTTTCATGAAATAGCTTTAGAATATTAATTAGAAGTCCTTAAATAGCAAATTTCTGAAATTATAATTTTTGGACAAAAATGGATATGAGTTAATAAATTGAGAAAATTTTAAGAGAAGGGCATTTTGGTCATTTGTCTAATAAATGATTAATAAGGGAAAAAGATGACAAAAATCATTCTCATCTTCTTCCTTTTGTGCTGAAAATTTGGTAGACTCCATAGCTAGGGTTCTTCAATTTTTCAAGCTTGCTAGTAAGTTTATTTTAGCCCCGTTTTTTATATTCCTCGTATTTTTAAAGTTCTCGTATTATGAATTAGCTATTTCTAGCTATAAAATGAGCTAAGATGCATGTTCAAAAATCTACCAATGAATGAGATTCTTGTTAAATGATGTTTTATAGAATTTTATGAGAGTTTGATGTTAAACAAACATCTTTTCCTTAGTGAATTTCATGAAAAATGATAGTATGGACTAATTTGTAATAGTTATGAAAATTGGTCATACATACTAGAAATAGTGAGAATTGATGATTGTTATAGTAGAGATAATGAATCAGCTAAGCATGAAGTTTAAGAAAGTTGAATGAAAATTATTTTACGAGCCTAGAGGCAAAAGTGTAAATATGAGAAAGTATAGGGGCAAAATAGTAATTTTTCCAAAGTATGAGCTAAGAGTCAATTTAGTCAATGTAAGTATTAAATGATCTATTTATGATTATAGATCAATAAAAATGAAGCCCGAATAAAAAACAAAGCAAAAACAAAGTCGAGGACTAAATTGCATATCTACACACATTTTGTATATTGAGGTAAGTTTGTATGGTTTCTAAGCTTTATGATTTTTATCATTGAATTGCTTAGTATAATGTACACTCTTTTCATTGAATGTTTAATGTTATGTTAAACAAAGAAATCAATGAGATTAAGTAAGAGCAAGTCTCGATTGAAGATGAATTCTCTAGGATACTCGATCTACCACATTATGGGAGCCAGTGTAAGACCGTGTTTGGAACATGGCATTGGAAATCATTGAACAGTTATCATGTAAGTCCAAGGCAATCTTGGCATTGAATAGTTATCATGTAAGTCCAAGGAAAGCTTAGTATTGAACAGTTATCATGTAAGTCTAAGGCAAGCTTGGCATTGAACAGTTATCATGTAAGTCCAAGGCAAGCTTGGCATTGAACATTTATCATGTAAGTCCAAGGCAAGCTTGGCATTGAACAGTTATCATATAAGTATAAGGCAAGCTTGGCATTGAAAATCTATCAAGAGAAAGAGATCCTATGTAAGTCCAAGCCAAGGCATGACATTGGTGAGAAAAAGAAAGACTTCATATAAGTCCATGTCAAGACATGGCCTTGAAACCAAGATGAGCTATTCCATCTAAGACCGTATCTAGGATACGGCTTTGACATCAAGTTACGTGGGATGAGATTCAGTACCCTCGGTTATTCGCAAAAATTCATTGGGCAAATGAGTAAAGTTAAAATAAGATAACAAGAAAGCTAAGTAAGCAAAGTTATTACCAAGTTGAAATTGAGTATTATTTTATGTTATAAGTGAGGAATTAGAGATTATGATTATTAAATTAAAGTATGTTGATTCATGTGATTAAGTGATACATGCACCATGTTTACCTTACAAGTATGAGGATAGTAAGTATCATGAGACATGTGAGAATCAGTATAAGTAAGTTATCTCTATAGCTGAAATTACGATACCATTGTTATGTCAAATGGTTTATATTAAGCAAGTTTATTAATCTATTTTTTACATGCAAACTTACTAAGCTAAATGCTTACGTCTTTAATCCTTTCTTTCTATGTAGTCTCGCCAAGCTAACTTGTGGATCGTTGGAGTCGGAGCTTGGAGCACACTATCAATCTCTATTTTGGTATAGCCAAGTTGTTTATGTTAAGTATGACATGTATAGGAAACATTCAATTTGAGAATATGTTTTAAGAAAGGCCATCGTATGGGCAACCAAGTTTATTATTCTTTTGTATATGGCAAAGTGATTGACCAAAACTGTCTAAGTATGTATGTTTATTGAGATCAATGAAGCATGTAATATTGGTTATGAAATGTATTGAATTGAACTTGAGTTGGTTTTGATTTCAGGTGGCAATTGGCTTGGTAAATAGCCTATAAGTGCCCACACGGTTAGACACACGGGCATGTGTCTAGGCCGTGCGTACCTTGCACCTTATTGTTTTAAGTCAGAATAGGTCACGAACAAGTTCCACGGCCATTTGCTTAGACCATGTGTGATACACGGTTAGAACATGGGCGTGTGCCCCAGGCTGTGTGGAATAAGTCAGTATGTCAAGGTTTATCACACGGTTTTTGTCCACGGGCGTGTCAAGGCCATGTGTAATTAGTCAGTGTCGACTACGGGTGGAAGACACGGGCATGACAAGGGGTACACGTGCGTGTCCCAAGCCACATGGGCGTGTGACCCCTGCTTCAAAGAAAGGTTTTCGATTAAGTTCCAAAAGTTTTTAGATGTATGCTTAAGGCCTCTTAGGCCCATGAAATGTATGATTAGACTAAGAAAGAGAAATTTTTTAGTCGGAACAAAATTTTACAGCCCGTAAGTGTATGTTTAAGTGAGTTCAAGCTTGGTAATGCCTCGTATCCAGTCTTAGGTTTGGACTCGGGTATGTGGTGTTACAATTTAAACCCCCTAGGTACATGTCGACACAAATGATAAACATCACCACATTTGAGTTCGAGATTGTTGTTGGATGTTGAATCGGTGATCAAAAGTTAAGTGTTTAACCTGCGCACTAGAAACAAAATCGTATGCTGAGTAAAACTCAGTGGTATTTCTATAATCCGAATATTTAAAGACAAAATTATATAATAGGCACAATGAAATATTAAGCACAATTAAATATTTAAAATTCATATTTATTTATACAATAGAATTAACCATTCAATACTCAAATCATAAATACATCATTTTATACCATACTTAATTCTAATTATTTGCCATAAAATAGCTTCTCATAATATAATACACATTTCACTTAAACAATAATAATGTTCATTCCATGTCCAATTCATGAATACATAATTCATGTGTCTCAATCCATATTTCAATACACAATCCCATTTTCATTTAACATATAATATCATCCAACATCGATCATAGTGTCATTTCATTTAATTACCCCTATTAACACGACTCGGACTAGGACGAATACACGGATCCAACCAAAACACACTAGTTTGGCACCCAATGCCTCATCGGATGATTTGAATTAATAATTTGACACCCAGTGCTTCATCGGCTAAATCAAGTAAATTGGCACCCAGTGCGTCATCAAATATATCCGAAGTAATAAATTGACACCCAGTGTCTCACCGACTCAAAGTCAAAGAAATCCCTAAACTCTTCCAATCCTTTTGTCTTGGTATCGTAAGTCACTTTGGTCGATCCCTGGTAAGTCAAGTGCCTCTCGGTACCTTTCGGGTTCCTTTTTCTTTGCTATTTTTCCTTTTAGTCGAATTCATTCTTCTCCCCTTATTTCTCCTTCACCTTTTCTCAACTTTTCCCCTTTCCTCTTTGACTGAGTGGCCGACTACCTTTTTCTTTCTCTACTGTGCCAGTCAGTTTAGTAGTGGGTGGTGATCTCTTCTTCTGTTCATAACAGGGTGTCTCTAACAATCGGTGAAGTGTTAACTTTCTTACTTTTGCACATCTCTGCTTTCTTCTTCGAATACCTCTTTGGCTGAATACTGTGGGTAAATCGAGAAGAAGGGTGCGATCATTTTCAACCAGCGATCTAAGAGTAATAATTGTAAAATTTTGGTCAAGGTTGATCGCGCGTGGGGTACTTTGTTCGTTACGCAAATAGGTGTGTAGTCACACCCCTCTCTACTGTGAATCGACGAAAGTCAGAAGCCAAAAAGCCAAAATTCAGCCTTTGAGGCCTCACGAGCATGTGATCACTCGTGTGGTAAATCAAGCCCCCAAAATGTGGACGATAGATTTTAGAGGCCTCCATGAGCATTCTTATGGGCTTAGGTCGTATTGGGCTACATTGGGCCGAAATAGGTTATGTGGGCCCAATGAGCTCGTAGGCCCACACGGATGAAATCCACGATTTGTGGTATATACTGCATTAGGCTATGTAGGCACATAGCTGTGGCAAAATCTGGGCTGAACAGGACGGGTGAGCGTGTGGGCCCATTTGGGCTGAGTAATGGGCTTTGGGCCTATTTGCACTGTTATGATTGTTTAGGTTACCGAAGTCGCTCGAGGCGACTGTAGTCCTCTCGAGAGGTCGATATCTACATCGAGACCCTAAAGTAGGTAAATGACCACAATACCCCTAAAGGGTGAATGACTATTTTACCCTAACAGATGGAAATGATCGTTATATCCTTAAGGGTAGGTTAATTGATGTGTTCATGATTTATATATGACTGTTACTGAGTATGACATTCTGTATATACGTATGATCTATGACATGACATACTGCATGGGGTTGGGATACTATTATGAGGGAAGTATACTATACTGGTGGCTTTGCCACATATTCATTCTTGGTAGCTTTTCTTTGTAATATTATTATTGGCGACTTTAATACGACATCAGATCTTGGAAGCTTTTATCGCGATATTGGTGTGTTGGCTAGGTGGGTCGATTTTATCCCCACATGGTGTTGGTGGTACGGAGTGGTGTATTGGATGGATTGGGATGGGTTGGCTAAATGATTTGTTGAATAATAATAAAGAGGTTTTTAAACTTAGAAACAAATTTTTTCCAACAAGACAAACTTTTGAAAGACACTTCAATGTGACACCCCAAACCCATTCTGAGGGTCTTTCTGTTGGAGATATCAGAACGGTTAAGGATTTTCCTGATGTATTTCCTGATGAGCTCCCTAGGTTGCCTCCAAACTGTGAAGTGGAATTTGGTATTGAGCACCTACCTGGAACAGCTCCAGTGTCCATCGCTCTTTAGAAGATGGCATCAAGGAGTTGGTGGAGTTAAAAACTCAAATCCAAGAACTACTGGATTGAGGATTCGTTCGACCTAGTGTGTCTCCATAGGGAGTACCAGTGTTGTTCGTAAAGAAAAGGATGGTCCCATGCGCATGTGCATCGATTATCAGTAATTGAATAAACTGACTATCAAGAATAAGTATCTTTTACCTAGGATAGATGATCTATTTGATCAGCTACAAGGAGCTTCAGTTTTCTCCAAAATAGATCTTCGTTCTGGGTACAATCAGCTGAGAGTTAAGGAGGCTGATGTGTATAAGACTGTGTTTAGGACTCGTTATGGTCACTACGAGTTCCTAGTGATACCGTTTGGGCTGATAAATGCACCAGTAGCCTTCATGGACCTGATGAACCGAGTATTTTAGCCCTACTTGGATAAGTTCGTGGTGGTATTTATAGACGACATCTTAATGTATTCGAGAACTGAGGATGAACATGATGCACATCTCTAAATTATTTACAGATTTTAAGGGAGAAACAATTGTATGCTAAGTTTAGCAAGTGTGAGTTCTAGCTGCGAGAAGTGACATTTCTGGGTCACGTAGTATCTGCCGAGGGGATTAGGGTTGATCCTCGAAAAATTAAAGCCATAATGGATTGGAAACCACCTAAGATCGTATCTGAGATTCGAAGCTTTCTAGGTCTGGCAGGGTATTACAAACGTTTTGTTGAGGGGTTTTCCTTGATTGTTGCCCCTATGACTAAGTTGCTGCGTAAAGGGGTACCTTTTAACTAGACTGAAAGCAACAAGAAAGTTTTGAGAAACTGAAGAAAGTTCTGACTGAGGCCCCTGTTTTAATACAGCCAGAGTTTGGGAAGGAAATCATCATCTATAGTGATGCATCACGCATTGGTTTGGGTTATGTGTTGATGCAAGAGGGTAAGGTGGTTGCTTATGCATCTCGCTAGCTTAAGCCTCACAAGGTGAATTACCTTACTCATGACTTGGAGTTAGCCACGGTGATATTCGTACTGAAAATTTAAAGGCACTATTTATACGGTGAGAAGTGTATTATCTACACAGATCACAAGCACCTCAAGTACCTCCTTACTCAGAAGGAGCTGAATCTTAGGCAGCGAAGATGGATAAAGCTACTTAAGGATTATGATTGCTCGATTGAGTACCACCCTGGTAAGTCTAACGTGGTAGCTGACGCATTGAGCCGTAGGGTTGTATCTGATTTGAGAGCAATACTAGCTCCTCTCAGCTTGTTTGATGATGGTACCTTGTTGGCTGAGCTGCAAGTTAGACCGGCGTGGACTGAATAGATTAAGGGTAAATAGTTGTTGGATGAGTCACTAGTTCATCATTTCCGACAGGTTGAGAATGGGGAAACTTCAAATTTTGGGCTAAATAGTAAAGGGGTACTGTGTTTTCGTGGGAGAGTCTGTGTATCGAGAGATTCTACTTTGAGGCAGTCTATACTGCAGGATGCGCATAGTAGTCCATATGCTATACATCTTGGCGGAAACAAGTTTTACCGATATCTTCGTAAGCTATACTAGTGGCCAGGACTAAAATGCGAAGTTACTGATTTTGTGGGTAAGTGCTTGACGTGCTAGCAAGTTACGGCTGAGCATCAGCTGCCTTCAGGGTTACTGCAGCCAGTTAAGATTCCAATTTGGAAGTGGGTGTAACAATCCAGTTTATACCCTAGTTGGAGCAGTTGTTTCGGGACCACAAATTCGAGTCTAAATAATATTTTTTTATATTATTTTCGTGCATTTGATAAATGATTAAGTATGTGCTAAAGTTTCGTAAGTTAATTTATCCGTCTGTGTGTTTAATTTGATGAAAAGAATTGAATTGCATGGAAATGAAAATTTGCATGTTTTATGAAAGAATGCCTATTTGCCATGTTTTTATAAATGTGAGGGATTTATGTGGCAATTTAGCCATTATTTTAGCAGTGGACGGTAAAGGTCATAAATGACCTTGTATCAATATGTTTTATATGTTTGATTAAATGTTAAATATATCATTTTTGTATCAAATTATGTTATGATAAAATAAAGCATGAAAATGGACATTAATTCATCCATTTCTTCAACCAAAAACACAAAAGAAAAAGAAAGAACAAAAGCTTTAAGGGTTTCGACCATTTCAAGCTTTAATTAATGTATGTTTTGGCTTTAGATTTTGATGATTTTTATGTTTTTGAGATTGTTGCTTAGTCTACTATTAAGCCCATGTCTCAATTTTATGAATTGATGATGTTCATGAGATGTGTCATTGATGAAATGGTGAGCTTTGTGATGAGCTTAGCTGTTAATTGAAAGATTTGTGCTAGATGAACATACTTTGGTCTTGAAATTTTGATGAATTTAGCTTAATAAGGTTAAATTGAGAAAATATTAACTTGAGGGACTAAATTACAAATTTGATGGAAAATATGGGCTTGTATGAGTTGTATGAACATTCGGCTAAGCATGGTTAAACGATGATTTTGTGAATTTGATGTTTTGAGAAAAGTGGACAAAATTGATAAAATGTATAATTATAAGGGCTAATTTGTAAATAACCTAAAATATGTGTATTTGGATTGAATTGGATGAACTAGTGAATAAAAGGGTTAAACCTGAATATGTATAGATCAAGAACTGAGGAAAATGGACTTAGACCGCGGGAAAGCGAAAGTAATCGAGTAGCCGTTTCCATTTTCGTTAAATCGAATCCGAGGTAAGTCATTATGCAAAATAAACGTATTTGTATTGAATTACGCATTTTCATATGACTATTGATTACAGTGAATGCTTACGAGATGCTATATGACTATTGATTACAGTGAATGCTTACGAGATGCTATGTATATGAATTCGGAGATAAGATCAATATAGTGATAATGTCCGAGAAGTCCCGTACGAACCTAGGAATAGATAGGATTAGCTATGTCATGACATAGGTATCTGTTCTATTTTATCATGTAAAACCATGTCTGGGACGTTGGCGTTGGTTTGAGATTTCGTGTAAGACCACATTTGGAACCTTGGCATCGATATGAGATTTACGTGTAAGACCATGTCTGGGACATTGGCATCGTATTGATTCGTGTAAGACCCTATCTGGGATAGTGGCATCGATATCTGGGTGCATGTAAGACCTCGTCTGGGACATTGGCATTGTACGACTATTCTGAGCTTTCTGAGTATCCTATTAGGTTCCTAACGGTTCAACGGGCAAGTTTGTGATACGAATGGCTATGTGAATTGTAAATCCGTTTCAGTTATGTTGATTTATACACTAAGTGTGTATACAAGGTAAGTATTTATATGACCTTACTATGATGATCATGTATATTGGAACCATAATATGATATGTGAAAGTATGCATGAAAGAGCTATGTGTATTTAAGATTTTTGAATTGATGAATGTGGCAAAATGTGGCCAAGTACATGGACCAAAGCATACATATGATAAATTTGCTATGAAAGTTAATTGTGCCAACGTTCCTATATGTCTATATGCCTTTCATGTTAAGTTTATTTGTATATGACTTACTAAGCTTTTGGAAAGCTTACTCTGTATGTGTTTTCTCTGTTTTATAGATCGTCAAAACTACTGAAGGCTCGGGGACAGTCGAGGATCGTCATCACACTACTCAACTTGTTTTGGTACATTTTGGAAATGTGTATAACTAAGTATGGCATGTATAGGCTAGTTACTTGGATGAGATTGAGATGTGAATTTAGCCATGTGATTTAGCTAGTTGTGTGTTGGCTATATGCTTTAATGAATATGATATGTGATGTATGTTTTGGTATAGTTTGATAGTGTATGAAGTGATTAAGTTTAAGGTAAGCAAATGGATGAATTATGCTTATGTTTACATAAGTTTTAGTCTTGTAAGTTGGCATGGCTGAAATTGATTTTGAATGTAAAGGTTGAATGGATATTTTGGCATGTTCATGGTTGTTAAATATAGTTTGATTGGATTGGTATTTGATTATTGGTTAAGAACCTAGGAGGGTGGCATTTTTGGCCTTGCAAATGAACTATAATGTCACACGGCTGTGGCACATGGGCGTGCCTAGTGACCGTGGTGTAAAGTCAGTAGCTAGCTTAAGGGCACATAGTCATGGTACACGAGCGTGCGTAGTAGCCGTGTGAATAAGTCAGTATATGGCCTAAGAGTACACGGCCTTAGCACACGGGGGTGCTTGGTAGACGTAGAGTTAAGTCAGGTTCGACCACGGGGAGGACACACGGGTGTGTCTAGCAACCGTGGGAGGCACACGACCTGCCTACACGGGCGTGTAACCCTTGAAACTTTGAAAAGTTTTAAATTTTTGAGAATTTTTGTATGTGTTTCGGTTTAGTCCTAACCCTTTTTCAAAACATATTTTAGGTCTCAATGACCTACATAGGGGACTTTATGATTGTATATGATAGTCTAATTTACGAATTGTCTGTTAAAGTTTTTGATCTTTCAGGTAATGCCCTTAGCCCAAATCCAACGACGGATACGGGATAGGGGTGTTACATTTGGTTGGTATTAGAGGTACGATTTAGTCGATTTTCGGACTAACGTAGCGTGTCAGAGTCTAGCTATACATGCCATATATCTGAATTGTGATAGTTTGATGAATCCTAGCGTATAAAATGTGAATTTTTGTATAGTAATGGATCCCAAAAAGTCATGGTGACAACGTGAAAGTAATGAGCCTACTCGTGCAAGGGATGACGGCTTTCCGATTCGAGATCGCCACGAGCGGTCGGAGGAGAAGCTAAACAAGCTTTCTTCCAAATGATGAGTGAATGGTTCACTCAATTTGTAAGAAATAACCCGACTGTTTCGCAACCCCGCCTCGGTTATTCCCCCTCAGACTACAATTGTGCCACCGGTTATGTATCCAAATCTATTCAATAAGCCTCCAGTTGACAAGATCCGTAAATATAGGGCTGAAGAGTTACGGGCTACTAGTGATAATGATGCTGAAAAGGCCAAGTTCTAGTTAGAAAATACTATCCGGTATTTGATGAAATGTCTCTGACTCTGGAAGAATGCATAAAATGTGTTGTATCATTAATCTGAGTTGCAGCTTATCAATGGTGGAAAACTCTGATTTCTGTTGTTCGAAAGAGCGAGTTACATGGGACTTCTTTCATATTGAGTTCTGGAAGAAATACATCAGTGAGAGATTCATCTATCAGAAATGAAAGGAATTTTTGGAACTAAAACAGGGCCGAATGACTGTTACTGAGTATGAACAAGAGTTCGTGAGACTAAGTCAATATGCCCGAGAATGTATATCATCTGAAGAAATAATGTGCAAAAGATTTGAAGATGGTCTTAATGAAGATATTCGTTTGTTAGTTGGGATCTTAAAAATAAAAGAGTTTGTTGTACTCGTTGATCGAGCGTGCAAAGTTGAGGCACTCGAAAAAGATAAAAGAAAAGCTCAGTTCGAAGTTAGGGATGTGAGAAAGATATTTCAGAGTAGATCATTTCAGTCTGCTTCGAAGAAGTTCAAAGATGATCAAAGTCGTTCAAGAGATAATGTGGGACATTCGAATAGAAATCGAGCTAGAATGCAAATGAGTACCAAAACTCCAACAATTTCAGTAGCGAGTATTGGTAATGTCCGGACTGAGAGATCTGAATGTAAACATTGTGGAAAAAGGCATTCGAGAAGTTGTAGATTAAATGACAGAGCTTGTTTCAGATGTGGATCACTTGATCAGTTTATCCGTGATTGCCCTGAGTCTGTCGAGCTAGAGATTGTTCAGAATCTGAGATTTGATAATGCACCTGTGAGGGGAAGACCTTCGAAGAATGTAAGAAATGCCAGTGGTAGTCAAAGAACTACAAGAGACACTATTGCAAGATCTGAAGCTAGAGCGCCTGCCAGAGCGTATGCTATCCGAGCTCGTGAGGAAGCTTTATCTCCAAATGTTATAACGAGTACTTTTACTCTTTATGATACTTCTGTGATTGCATTGATAGACTCTGGTTCTACATATTCATATATATGCATGAATTTAGTATTCGGTAAGACTTTACTGGTAGAGTCCACTGAGTTTGCTATAAAAGTATCTAACCCCTTTGGTAAAAGTGTCCTTGTTGACAAAGTATGCAAGAATTGTCCGTTAATGTTTCGAGATATCTGTTTCCCTGCTGATCTGATGCTTTTGCCATTTGATGACTTCGATATCATTTTGTATGGACTGGTTGTCTTTACATGATGCTGTTGTGAACTGTAAAAGAAAGACTATTGATTTGAGATGCCCGAATAATGAAATATTTCGGGTTAAGTTTAATGATTTAAATGGATTGCCTGCTGTGATATCGGTATTGAAAGCTTGAAGATATGTGAAAAAGGGATATGAGGCATATTTTGCTTATGTGATTGATTCTAAAGTGTTTGAGAAGAAAATTGAATCAGTGTCTGTTGTATGTGAGTATTCTGATGTATTTCCTGAAGATTTGCCGAGTTTGCCTCCGATTCGTGAAGTTGAGTTTGGTATTGATCTATTGCCTGATACGAAACCTATATCGATAGCTCCGTATAGAATGGCACCAACAGAGTTAAAAGAGTTAAAGTCACAATTGCAAGAATTGACTGATAGAGGGTTCGCTAGACCGAGTTTTTCGCCTTGGGGGTGCTCCTGTTCTGTTTGTGAAAAAGAAAGATGGCACGATGAGAATGTGCATCGATTATCTTCAGTTGAATAAAGTGACCATAAAGAACAAATATTCGTTGCCCAGAATTGATGACTTATTTGATCAGTTAAAAGGATCTACTGTATTTTTCAAGATTGATTTGAGATCGGGATACTACCAGGTGAGAGTGAAAGATTCAGATATACCGAAAACTACTTTTAGAACGAGGTACGGGCATTATGAGTTTTAGTTATGCCATTTGGATTAACCAATGCTCCTGCTATTTTTATGGATCTGATGAACAGAATTTTCAAACTATATGTAACACCCCTAACCCGTGTCCGTCGTCGGATAGGGTTACGAGGTGTTACTAAACTAACCACCAAGTTCATTCAGTCACATGGATTATAATACTTAAGGAATGATATTATGATAAACCAGTCATCACAAAATAATATCAATTGCATTATATACACTAAAATAAATAAGCTCGATCAAATTACAAGTCATTATTCATTTGGTAAGTACACCATAATGGCCGAATATACACCCAACTAAAATTCATTCTACAAATTAAGTACCGAACACTTTAAACAATTAACTCATACCCAAATCAAACATATAATATCCATTCTCATTCAAAAATCACATGAACATTGTAATTTAATATATGTACAACTCAGATACATAACCTATAATATTATTTATCCATAATTATAAATAATATTTACAAAGCACGATATATGTCAAAACTAAATGTTTCAATATAAAATTTTATCTAAATCATATAAACAACTTATAATCAATATTCCATAGGTGTCATGACTTAGTCTATGGAATCAAATTTCTTGACCAAACATAATATCACCTAAGAAGAAATTTTAAGCTCCAACTAAAACAAACCCTAGCCGAATATCCACAAGTAAATACACATCAATTTGCTCGTTAATAAATCACCTTTGGTATATAAATACACAAATGCAACTTATTACATTCATAACTAAAAGCTTATTACTTTCAAAACATGTTTAAATCATAATCAACTCAACCAAATACTTGTAAAGCTTACTAGGCACATCTCATATATAAACCATGATCAAATTTGTATAAACTTAAGCTTTATAACTAGCCATTTTTGCATGGCTTGTAATTACAACATCAAAATTTACCAAAACGTAACTAGCTTATACATGCCATAGACTTTAGGTTTATATACAAAAGAAGTACCAAAACTTTGATGATAATGTGATGAGCTTCAACTGATATCCACAAGCACGAGATGAGCACCCAAATGAAATCTACAATACGTAAACAACCACATTCGAAGTAAGCTTCTAAAGATTGGTAAGATTTAAACAATTCATAAGTAAATAGGCTAATTTAAGATTTCATTACTAAACCCTTTTTGTCATCCCCTTGCCGAATAGCCAAATATTCAAGAATAAATTCATAGCAACATATATATATATATAAATACATTTACAAACATACTTATACCTATTTCCCTATATCATCATCACATAATAGATAATTTGCATACAAATCTACTAATTACCAAATCTTATACTACCATTTCAAGTTACCATAAATTTTAAGATAATATATATATCACCTACCTTTAATGTGCATACCTTTAACAACTTAACCATTCGTGCATAATATACGATACGTTATCCAATCCTTTCCGCATACATAATAACATTTGCAATTAAGGTCATTTAATGAACCTCTTACCTGCATACTTAAATATAAGCTTTAGTAACGTATCGAACACTCAGTGTCGTTACTTATCATTTCCACACACTTAGTGCCAATTTCCCGATAACGTATCGCACACTTAGTGTCGTTACCTAACATTTCGCACACTTAGTGCCAACTTTCTGTAATGTATCGCACACATAGTACCGTTACTTTAATAATTCACACACATAGTGCCTTGTAACCAGTTTCGCACACTTAGTGCTCGATGATATGTTCGCACACTCAGTGCCTTTCATAACCTGTTGTTCGTTCAATTCCATACATGTATAAATGAAAACCAATCCACTAAATTACATATAATTACATACACCAAGATATGTCCATAATATTTTCTATCCAAATATTATATCACATTCGACCAAACTTTTATCATGTATCCAACCAATCCATTTAAAATCAATCACATTCAAGCTTATTATCCCTCATAATTTAATTACATTATTAACATTCAAATGCCTTTTTCATGCAATTATGCCTACGTTATAAACAAATTCACATTCAGCCAATTTATATCCAACACCATGACACATTCGACAATGTATAAATTAACATACCTATCTCCTCTTAGTAAAAGTTTGTATTATAAAATAAAATTCAATTTAACTCAATTGCTTAAATCTTACCTCGAAAGGTGACAAATTAAGCTTCCCGGCTACTCGTTTAATTTTGCCTTTCCCCGATCCAATTCCTTTCCTTTTGTTCTTGATTTAAACAATTCCAATTTAAACTCATCCAAAAATATATTCATCCAATTTGATCCAAAATCATCTAATTATGCAATTTACCACTTTGCCCCAAATATTTACAACTCTTACAATTTAGTCCCTAATACACAGCTCATAATTTACTCAAAATTTGGACATCTTCCAATAAGGCCTAATCTTCCTCCTCCTATTGCAAGCCTATACAGCCTTTTTTTTTTTGACATTTTAACCTCTAAAATTCTTCTTTTTACAAATAAATTCTTAATTAACAATATTCATCAAAAGCTTAAAAATAAAAGATGTTCATCTAGCTCCAAGCTTTTATTTAATACCAAAAACCATCACAAAACTCAACCTAAGATCAATAGCATTTCTCACATACATGATCAATGTATAAAATTAATACATGGGCTTGATAGGAAAATGATCAACAATCACAAAAATGCAAAAATTATCAAAAAATCCAAAACTTAAGCTTACCAACTTTTAGTTGATGAACGCCAAACCCTAATGAGCTTTTCTCTTCCTTTTTTTCTTTTGCTATATTCGGCCAAGGAAGCTCAAAAAGATGAACATGCAATGGCTCCCTTAATTTTTTTATGTTTTATTCCATTATACATAATTAATTATAATATAATATTAACATATACCACTAACTATAATATAATATAATATATTTACATATATCACACCACTTTGCAGTCCACTAAAGTAATAATAGGGATAATTGCAATACAAATCCCCTTAATTAAAAAGACACTTTGTTTTAACCCTCCCAATCAAGCAAATGGCTAATTTTACCACATGCAATTTAGTCATTTTTCTTAAATTAAACATATAAACAATCAAATTATCTCACGATATTTTAACACATGCTCAAACATATATCATAAATATTAAATAAAATATAAAAATTATTTTTCTAACTCAAATTCGTGGTCCCGAAACCACCGTTTCGATTAGGATCGTAATTTGGTTGTTACATTATACCTAGATCGATTTGTGGTAGTGTTTATAGATGACATGTTGATTTATTCACGTGATGAAAATGAGCATGCGAAACATTTGAAAATTGTGTTGCAAACTTTGAGAAAAAAGCAATTGTATGCGAAATTCAGTAAATGTGAATTTTGGTTGCATGAGGTTAGTTTTCTGGGACATATTGTGTCAGCTTCTGGGATTCAAGTTGATCTAAGCAAGATTTCTGCTATTCTGGATTGGAAACCTCCGAAGAACGTATCCGAAGTCCGTAGCTTTTTGGGTTTAACTAGTTATTATCGTCGATTTGTAAAAGGATTTTCAATGATAGCTACTCCGTTGACTAGACTACTTCAGAAAGATGTTAGATTTGAATGGTCTGATAAATGTCAGAAAAGTTTTGATCAGTTGAAAACTCTATTACTAGAAGCTCAAGTGTTAATACAACGTAATCGGGTAAAGAATTTGTTATATCTGATGATGCTTCGTTAAGCGATGCAGGATGTGTTTTGATGCAGAAGGCAAAGTTGTAGCTTATGCCTCGAGATAATTAAAGCCTCATGAAAAGAACTATCCGACGCACGACCTTGAGTTAGCTACAATTGTGTTTGCATTGAAGATCTGGCGCCATTATCTGTACGGTGAAAAATGTCATGTGTTTTCAGATCATAAAAGTCTGAAATATCTGATGACCCAGAAAGATTTAAACCTGTGTCAAAGAAGATGGTTAAAGTCTGTTAAAAGATTATGAGCTTGTGATTGATTATCATCCGGGTAAAGCAAACATTGTTGCTGATGCGTTCAGTAGAAAATCATTGTTTGCATTATGTGCTTTGAATGCTCAGTTAGATTTGTCTGATGATAGTTTTGTGATAGCGGAATTAAAAGCAAAACCGTTGTTCTTACAACAAATATGTGATGCTTAGAAGGTTGATAATGAATTGTTATTGAAACGAGCTTAGTGTGAATTGAATTCTAAATCTAAATTTTGAGTTGTTGATGATTGCTTGAGATTCCGAGGTCGTATCTATGTTTCGAGAAATCCTTGGTTGATTCAACTGATTTTAAGTGAAGCACATAATAGTCATCTATCTGTTCATCCGGGAAGTACAAAGATGTATCATGATTTGAAGCAACGTTATTGGTGGTCTGGAATGAAGCGAGATATTTTTGACTTTGTTTCGAAATGTTTAGTCTACTAGCAAGTCAAAGCTAAACATCAGGTTCTATTTGGTTTGCTACAACCGATTCTAATTCCAGAGTGAAAATGGGATAGAGTAACAATGGACTTCGTTTCTGGATTGCCTTTGATTCCGAGAAAGAAAGATGCAATTTGGGTCGTGGTTGATAGATTAACAAAACCTGTCCATTTTATTTGTAAGATCTGACTACTCACTTGATAAGTTAGCTGAGCTTTATATTTCTAAGATTGTGAGATTGCACGGGGTGCCACTATTCATTGTGTCAGATAAAGATCCGAGATTTACATCACGATTTTGGAAGAAATTACAATAAGATTTAGGCACGAAATTACATTTCAGTACAGCTTTTCATCCGCAAATAGGTGGTCAATCTGAGCAGATCATTCAGATTCTTGAGGATATGTTAAGATGTTGCATTCTTGAATTTGATGGTACGTGGGAACAGTACCTGCCATTGATTGAATTTGTGTACAATAATAGTTTTCAATCAAGCATCAAAATGGCACCATATAAAGCTTTGTATGGTCGTAAATGTCGTACACCTCTGTATTGGACCGAGCTCAGTGAAAATAAGCTACACGAGGTTGATTTGATAAAATATTCAGAATATAAAGTGAAACTGATTCAAGATTGTTTGAAAGCAGCATCTGATTGTTAGAAGTCTTATGCGGACTTGAAACGAAAAGATATAGAATTTGAAATCGGCAACAACGTATTTCTAAAAGTGTCTCCATAGAAGAAAGTGCTTCGATTCAGACATAAAGGCAAGTTAAGTCTGAGGTTTATCGGGCCGTATGAAATTATTGAATGTGTCAGGCCTGTTGCATATAGATTAAGGTTGCCCTCTAAACTAAAAAAGATCCACAATGTATTTCATGTTTCGATGCTCTGTAGATATCGATCAGATCTGTCACATGTGATTGCTCCATCTAAAATTGAAATCTGATCTGATATAACATACGAAGAGGAACTGATTAGTATCTTAGCTCGTGAAGTGAAAGAGTTGAGAAATAAGAAAATACCGTTAGTGAAAGTATTGTGGAATCGACATGGAATAGAAGAAGCTACATGGGAGCCTGAAGATTCAATGAGACAAAAATATCTGACTTTGTTTAACGTTAAGATTTTTGGGGACAAAAATCCCTAACGAGGAGGATTGTAACAGTCCGGTTTATACCCTAGTCATAGTAGTGGTTTTGAGACCACAAATCTGAGTCTGAATAATGTTTTTATATTATTTTTTATGCATTTGATAAATGATTAAGTATGTGCTAAAGTTTCGTAAGATAATTTGTCCGTCTGTGTGTTTAATTTGATGAAAATGATTGAATTGTATTGAAATGCAAATTTGCATGTTTTATGAAAGAATGCCTATTTGCCATGTTTTTATAAATGTGAGGGATTTATGTGGCAATTTAGCCATTATTTTAGTAAGTGGATGGCAAAGGTAATAAATGACCTTGTATCAATATGTTTTATATATTTGATTAAAGGTTAAATATGTCATTTTTGTATCAAATTATGTTATGATAAAATAAAGCATGAAAATGGACATTAATTCATCCATTTCTTCCACCAAAACAAAAAAAAAAGAAAGAACAAAAGCTTTAAGGGTTTTGGCCATTTCAAGCTTTAATTAATGTATGTTTTGGCTTTAGATTTTGATGATTTTTATGTTTTTGATATTGTTGCTTAGTCTACTATTAAGCCCATGTCTCAATTTTATGAGTTGATGATGTTCATGAGATGTGCCATTGATGAAATGGTGAGGTTTGTGATGAGCTTAGTTGTTAATTGAAAGATTTGTGCTAGATGAACATACTTTATTCTTGAAATTTTGATGAATTTAGCTTAATAAGGTTAAATTGAGAAAATATTAACTTGAGGGACTAAATTATAAATTTGATGGAAAATATGGGCTTGTATGAGTTGTATGAACATTCGGCTAAGCATGGTTAAATGATGATTTTGTGAATTTGATGTTTTGAGAAAAGTGTACTAAATTGATAAAATGTACAATTATCAAGCTAATTTGTAAATAACCCAAAATATGTGTATTTGGATTGAATTGGATGAATTAGTGAATAAAAAGGTTAAATCTAAATATGTATAGATCAAAAACCAAGGAAAATAGACTTAGACCACGTGAAAGCGAATGTAAACGAGTAGCCATTTCCATTTCCGTTAAATAGAATCCGAGGTAAGTCATTATGCAAATAAACGTATTTGTATTGAATTAAGCATATTCATATGACTATTAATTACAGTGAATGCTTACAAGATACTATGTATATGAATCTGGAGATAAGATCGATATAGTGATAATGTCGAGAAGTCCCGTACGAACCTAGGAATAGATAAGATTAGCTATTTCATGACATAGGTATCTGTTCTGTTTTATCATGTAAGACCACATCTGGAACATTGGCATTGGTTTGAGATTTCGTGTAAGACCATGTCTGGGACGTTGGCATCGATATGAGATTTACGTGTAAGACCATGTCTGGGACATTGGCATCGTATTGATTTGTGTAAGACCTTGTCTGGGATAGTGGCATCGATATCTGGGTGCATGTAAGACCTCGTCTGGGATGTTGGTATTGTACGACTATTCCGAGCTTGCTGAGTATCCTATTAGGTTCCTAACGGTTCAACGGGCAAGTCTGTGATACAAATGGCTATGTGAATTGTAAATTTGTTTAAGGTATGTTGATTTATACACTAAGTGTGTATACAAGGTAAGTATATATATGACCTTACTATGATGATCATGTATATTGGAACCATAATATGATATGTGAAAGTATGCATGAAAGAGCTATGTGTATATAAGATTTTTGAATTGATGAATGTGGCAAAATGTGGCCAAGTACATTTACCAAAGCATACATATGATAAATTTGCTATGAAAGTTAATTGTGCCAACGTTCCTATATGTTTATATGCCTTTCATGTTAAGTTTATTTGTATATGACTTACTAAGCTTTTGGAAAGCTTACTCTATACATGTTTTCTTTGTTTTATAGATCGTCAAAACTACTTAAGGCTCGGGGACAGTCAAGGATCGTCATCACACTACTCAACTTGTTTTGGTACATTTTGGAAATGTGTATAACTAAGTATGGCATGTATAGGCTAGTTACTTGGATGAGATTGAGATGTGAATTTAGCCATGTGATTTAGCTAGTTGTGTGTTGGATGTATGCTTTAATGAATATGATATGTGATGTATGTTTTGGTATAGTTTGATAGTGTATGAAGTGGTTAAGTTTAAGGTAAGCAAATGGATGAATTATGCTTATGTTTACATAAGTTTTAGTCTTGTAAGTTGGCATGGTTGAAATTGGTTTTGAATGTAAAGATTGAATGGATATTTTGGCATGTTCATAGTTGTTAAATATGCTTTGATTGGATTGGTATTTGATTGTTGGTTAAGACCCTAGGAGGGTGGCATTTTTGGCCTTGAAAATGAACTATAATGTCACGCGGCTGTGGCACACGGGCGTGCCTAATGACTGTGGTGTAAAGTCAGTAGCTAGCTTAAGGGCACACGGTCATGGTATATGGGCGTGCCTAGTAGCTGTGTGAATAAGCCAGTATATGGCCTAAGAGTAAATGGCCTTAGCACAGAAGGTGCTTGGTAGCCGTGGAGTTAAGCTAGGTTCGACCACGGAGAGGATACACGGGTGTGTTTAGCAGCCGTGGGAGACACACGGCCTTCCCACATGGGCGTGTAACCCCTGAAACTTTGAAAGGTTATAAATTTTGAGAATTTATGTATGTGTTCCGGTTTAGTCCCGACCCATTTTCAAAACATATTTTAGGTCTCAATAACCTACATAGGGGACTTTATGATTGTATATGATAGTTTAATTTATGAATTGTCTGTTCAAGTTTTTGATCTGTCGGGTAATGCCCTTAACCCTAATCCAACGGTGGATACGGGATAGGGGTGTTACAGTGGGAGAGGGTAACTATGGATTTTGTGAGTGGGCTGCCCTTAACGCCTACTAAGAAGGATTCGGTATGGGTTATTGTAGACCAATTGACTAAATCTGCCTATTTTAGACTAGTTCGCACTGATTACTCACTGCAGAAGTTGGCAAAGTTATATGTGGCTGAGATTGTGAGACTGCATGGGGTACCGGTTTCCATCATATCCGACAGAGACCCTCGATTCACATCTCGATTCTGGAAGAAATTACATGAGGTTTTGGGTACTTGGTTGGACTTCAGTACTGCGTTCCATCCTCAGATAGATGGTCAGTTAGAGAGGGTAATTCAGATACTGGAGGACATGTTAAGAAGTTGTGTAATGGATTTTCGAGGCAGCTGGGAAGACTATTTGTCGCTAGCAGAGTTCGCGTATAATAATAGTTACCAGTCTAGAATTCAAATGGCACCGTACGAGGTGTTATATGGTTGTAGGTGTTGCACTCCTACCTCTTGGACTGAGCTGGACGAGCGGCGAGTTCTGGGGCCAGAGTTAGTTTCTGATACTGAGGAAAAGGTAAAGTTGATTTGAGATTGTAACACCCCTAACCCGAAACCATCGCCGAAATAGGGTTAAGAGGTATTACCGATCAATCAAAACATTTAACATCTAAATTTACAACTCAAAGTCAATCATCAGTATATCATCTCAAATCATAACATATAGTCCCTTATTGAAGTCTATAAGTCCTTTATCACATGCTAAAGAAGGGTTGGGACTAAACCGAACATATATAAAAGTTCTCGAAAACATAACAACTTAACCAAAATACAGGGGATACACGCCCATGGGGGTAGGCCGTGCCTAACCCACGGCTAGTGACACACCCGTGTGTCCTCCCCGTGGTCATATACTGCCAAAATCAACATGGCCACCAAGTATGCCCGTGTGCTAAGGCCGTGTACTACTAGATCATATACTGCCATTTCTCACACGGCCACCAAGCACGCCCGTGTCGAGGCCGTGTGATACTAAGCTACATTCTTCCAATTCACCCACGGTCTATAGGCATGCTCATGTGCCACAACCGTGTGACTTTATAGGCATTTACAAGGCTAAAATGCCACCCATAAGGGTCAAACCTACAATCCATATTAACCAAGACATCATATGCACATATTACCATCAAAAACATACCAAACTAGTCATTCAACCCATGCATTCAATACCAATTCCTAGCATGACAATTTCAAAAACTAAAACTCATATCATCATAAAATTAATTATTCATTTTCTTAGCCAAAACTTAACCATTTCATATGCATCACACCATACCAAAATTTGTAATCATATAACTTATTCATCCAAGAATTCATCATCTCAAAACTTGCCAAAACATATGGCTAGATTCACTTCATAAACATATACACATAACTAGCCCATACATGCCACATTTCAACTATATACATCCTTTCAAAAGTACCAAAATAGA
Source organism: Gossypium rotundifolium (assembly GCA_025506655.1). Taxonomy (NCBI): domain Eukaryota; kingdom Viridiplantae; phylum Streptophyta; class Magnoliopsida; order Malvales; family Malvaceae; genus Gossypium; species Gossypium rotundifolium. Next base: position 124,892,263 of record CP106727.1, read on the forward strand.
ATGCCGATAGTGTGATTGAGAAGTTGACGATCCCATATCCAAGCTAGCTTTACTGACACTGCAAGGCAGAGAGACAATTCACACAGTAAGCTTCCCAAAGCTTAGTAAGTTTGCTATACAATACAATTAACTCATCAATTTAACTAATGTACAAAGTAAATAATCACTTAGATCACCTATCTCATATTCATATCATCTCATCTATAGCTAAAATACTCGTTCATTCAATCATAGCTTGTTTACAACTCATCAACCACAAAGGTTTAACACATACCTTAGCTAACACTTAGTTATCCAACTTCCAAGCTATTAAATACTCGATATTACATGTCGATCATCCTTTGATATTCGTTCAATTTAACCACACACTCAGTGCCACATACATATTCGAAACATAATTATTATCACACACTTAGTGCCTATTCTTTTAACCAACTCGTCTCGGTGTCGCACACACAGTGCCAATTTAATAAGCCGAAGCTTTCATATCATCGCACACACAGTGTTATCCATTTCTATTTCAATTTCAATTTGCACACTTAGTGCCATAAACCAAAACCATGCACATAGCATCTTACTTTCATACACATATACATATTCATTTCATAATGCTAAAACACATCTTGATTACATGTATTATATTTGAACTTACCTCGGACGTTGAACTATCGATACGGTTGATTAATCGAGCACTTTATCTTTGCCTCGATCTCAATCTGAACCTCTCCTCTCTTGGTCTATACACATTCAAATTCAATCCATTCAATCATCAATTCATTCATTTTAATCCAAACACACATATTTAGGGCATCTTGCAAAATAGCCCCCACACTTTCACATTTTGACACTTTAGTCTTTAATTCATAAAATCACCAAATACACATAATTTCATTACACCATGCTTAGGCTGAATTCTCCCTAGTCTCATTCAAGTCCACACATTTCATTTATTTTTCATTTTATTCCCTCAATTTACACTTTTCACAATTTAGCCCAAAATACTCAATTTCATCAAAAATCTCAATGCAAACTATGTTAATCCAACACCAAGTTTTCATATTTCAATATCAACTAGCACATAGTTCAAAAATTCATCAATGGCTCATCACAACAACATCATCAATACATGGAATTTGAGCATGGGTTTTGTAAAGCACAAAGCAATGATCACAAAAACGTAGAAATTATCAAAAATCGAGCTCAAAACATACCTTAATCAAAGACACAAATAGCCAAACCCTAAAACTCTTCTCCCTTCTTTTTTCTTTAGTAATTTTTGGCAAGGGTGAATAAAAGATGAGCAAACTTTTGGTTTTGTTTTATTTAATATTAACTTATTTACTAATTACTAAACTAACCTTTTATTTAACTTATAATTCATTTATTCACTAAGGTTATTCTAGTCCATTACCACCCACTAACTCCAAATATGACCTAATTTCCTCATAAGGCCTTTACTTTATAAAGACAACAACAATTAGGTACTTATAAATCAACACATAGCTTTTACTCTTTACGCGATTAAGTCCATTGTCTTAATTCAACACTAAAACGATCAAATCATCACACAGAATTTTCACACAGACTGTCACATATTATTCAGACAGAAAATAATATTAAATTAACATTTTGACCTCAGATTTGTGGTCTCAAACCACTATTCCAACTAGGGTCTAAATTGGGCTGTTATAGAGATCGATTAAAAGAAGCGTCTGATAGGCAGAAGTCATATACAGACTTGAAGCGTAAGGAGGTTGAGTAATCTATGAGGGATTATGTTTTCCTTATGGTCTCATCATGGAAGAAAATTTTGAGATTTAGATGGAAGGGAAAGTTGAGCCTTAGATTTATTGGGCCTTACCGAATACTGAAGCGGGTGGGGCCAGTTGCCTATAGCTTGAGTTGCCTCCAGAATTAGACATGATTCATGATGTGTTCCACGTCTCCATCCTAAGACGTTACCACTCTGATCCTACACATATAGTATCGATCGAGGAGATCAAAGTTAGGCCAGCTCTGACCTTTGAGGAGGAGCCAGTGCATATATTGGACTGTGAGGTTAAAATACTGAGAAAGAAATCTATCCCGCTAGTCAAAGTGCTTTGGTGCAATCATAGTTCAGAGGAAGCCATGTGGGAACTTGAGGAGGCGATGCGTCGGCAATAACCCCATCTCTTCTGACTAGGTAAATTTTGAGGCCAAAATTTCTTTAAGAGGGTAGAGTTGAACGCCCCAAAAATATAGTGTCTTTAATTTTGCATGATATGACACAAGTTTCTTGTTTTCTTTAATGGCTAAGTGATTTGGGTGTGTTTGGGAGTGTTTGAGAAGCCTGGGTTCAAGTTTTGGCTTTTGCAAAATTTTTAAAATTTGCCCTTAAATGAATTTAGATACTGGCACATAGGTCATATTAATTATTGTGCTTGTTTTAAGTCACAAAAAGCCTATTGGTGCAGCGGTTGTGGCGTAACAAGTGTAGCAAAGGGGTTTGAGGTTTGATTGTTAGCATAGCATGAGGGGGTATTTATTTTGTTGAGGGTTCGGCTAGTAGTTGAATTATAGTAAAATTTTGATAGATGAGAGGTTGGAGAGATTTGAGGAGTGGATTGTGGTGCAAATCGTGGAGGGGATTGGGGAGAGATTTTAGGAGGAAATTAAGGAGTTTGGTTGTGGAGAGAGTAGTGCCGAATTGGGTGTCTAGCTACCCAGAAATTCGGAAGAGACTTCTTTTGGGTATAGTCCTTGTTCGACTTCTTTCTTTTGGCATTCTATTTTCTTCTTTTGTTTCCCCCTGGCCGAATTGTCCTTTTGTGTCTTGGTATCGTAAGTCACTTTGGTCGATTCCTGGTAAGTCAAGTGCCTCTCGGTACCTTTCGGGTTCCTTTTTATTTGCTATTTTTCCTTTTAGCCGAATTCATTCTTTTCCCCTTATTTCTCCTTCACCTTTTCTCAACTTTTCCCCTTTCCTCTTTGACTGAGTGGCCGACTCCCTTTTTTTTCTCTGCTGTGCCAGTCGGTTTGGTAGTGGGTGGTGATCTCTTCTTCTGTTCATAACACTGTGTCTCTAACAATCGATGGAATGTCAACTTCCTTGCTTCTCTGCACATCTTTGCTTTCTTCTTCGAATACCTCTTTGGTCGAATACTGTGGGTAGAATGAGAAGAATGGTGCGATCGTTTTCAACCAGCGATCTAAGAGTAATAATCGTAAAAATTTTGGTCAAGGTTGATCGCGCGTGGGGTAATCTGTTCGTTATGCAAACAGGTGTGTAGTCACACCCCTCTCTACTGTGAATCAACGAAAGTCGAAAGCCGAAAGCCAAAAAGCCAAAACATCGGCCTTTGAGACCTCACGAGTGTGCGATCGCTCGTGTGGTAAATCGAACCTACAAAATGTGGACGATAGACTGTAGAGGCCTCCATGAGCATTCTCATGGGTTTAGGCCGTATTAGGCCACGTTGGGCCAAAATGGGTTGTGTGGACCTAATAGGCTCGTGGGCCCACGGGGATGAAATCCACGATTTGTGGCATATATTAGATTGGGCTTTGTAGGTCACATAGCCATGGTGAAATATGGGCTGAATGGGCCATACGAGCGTGTGGGCCGATCTGGCCGAGTAATGGGTTTTGGGCCCATTTGCACTGTTATGACTGCTTAGGTTACCGAAGTCGCTTGAAGCAACTTTGGACCTCCCGAGAGGTTGATATCTACACTGAGACCCTAAATTAGGTAAATAACCATAATACCCCTAAAGGGTGAAATGACTATTTTACCCCAATAGATGGAAATGATCGTTATATCCCTAAGGGTAGGTTGATTGATGTGTTCATGATTTATATATGACTGTTACTGAGTATGACATTCTGCATATATGTATGATCTATGACATGACATACTACATGGGGTTGGGATACTATTATGGAGGAAGTATATTGTACTGGTGGCTTTGCCACATATTCTGTTACTGGTAGCTTTGCTGCAATACTATTACTGGCAACTTTGCTGCGATACTGTACTGGCAGCTTTGCTGCGATATTGGTGTGTTGTCTGGGTGGGTCAATTTTATCCCCATATGGTGTGTTGGTGGCATGGAGTGGTGTGTTGGCTAGATTGTGATGGGTTGGCTAAATGATTTGTTGAATAATAATAAAGAGGTTTTTAAACTTAGAAACGATTTTTTTCCAACAAGACAAACTTTCGAAAGACACTTCAATGTGACAAGCCAGATTCGACCATAACGTCTAGGCCGGGTTTGGGATGTTACAAGGACCAACGTTTCAACCGTATAGATAGAACAATACCTCAACATCAATAATGCATTCCAAAATAGAAGAGGAAAATCGAAAGTAGTCCCAATAACAACCAGTGCAGTATATAACTTCTATAATCTGAGATCCATATCATCGAGCTTCCATGATCGAACCAGGATTTATAACAGTAATAAATATAATTACCTTCGGCCAATGAATATCTTTTACAGATGAACCATGTTTGATAAATTAAACAATAAGAATGATAAGAAAACCAAGATAATAAAATCCAAGATATGAAGTTATACTGAATTTCTGAGAATAAAAACCATATTGAATGATAAAGAGATCAATGATATCCTAGAGAAAGTCCAGAAGAAGAATATCACTCATACGCACTAGAAACAGTTCTGATAGAGATAATGTAAATTGCATGTATGTAATTCAGAACATCAACCAGTAGAAGTAGAAAATAGCTTCATATGAGTCTTATCATCAAGTATTCTATTTAACATAGTGGATTAGAAAACCAAAGAAAGATAGAGCAATGCCGATCATGAATCAACCAGACTAATAATAATTCCGTCTAAAATTATGATTAGCTAACGTTATCTTACGATAAGAATCACCTCTAAAGATGAATTATTACATATACCTTTGAGAATAAATGAACATATAGAATACCTAAAAGAGATCACTATAAGATACTCGACTATAACAGCTACATTCAGATATATTTGTAATTTCAACACTATCCCATTGACTACTACATTCATTAATGATCCCACATTATCCCAATCACTAAAAAAAATAATTCAGAAGAAATTTTGGTTAACCCGTTGATAAACCATAAAAGTAACACATTTTAATCTTATGCTTAGCATGTTTTTGGATGCTTTATTATACAATTTTGTGAATCGATGCTCCTAAATCCTTTAAATTCATGTTTCTATACTTAGGAGAGCATAGGGGAGTGAAAGGAACGGAAAACAAGACAAAAATGGACAAAACGGGTCAAAAATGGACAAAACGGGTCATCTTAAGGATCTACACAACCAATCCAGAACCACACGGGTAGGGCACATGTTCGTGTGAACCACACAGGCTGGACACACGCCTGTGTGCTAGCCCGTGTCAATCGCGAGCCATGTGAATTTTCACACGGCCTAGGCATCCTCACATGGATGATCACACGCCCGTGTCCCTATCGCACCATGCTTCATTTTCACGTAGAAAAAGCTAATTTTTAGGGTTTCTGAGCATTCTAAATTCAATAAATATACACCAGAAGAAGACCAAAGGGATCTAGAACAAAGAAATTACTCAAAGGAAGCCGTCGGATTCATCTTGGAAGCAGATCCACTCCAAAATTGAAGATCTCCATCAAGTTCCTTAGAAGTTTTTGGGTTCTTTATGTCTTATTATTTTCTTTATTCTAAGATGTTTTCCTCTTACGTTATGAACTAAACTCACTAAATACCTAGGGAGGATGAAACCTAGATGAATCTTATTATTTAATTATCTGAATTACATTATAAATACTTGTTCTTGTTCTTAATTATGTTTCTTAACCCTTGCTTTAATATTTTCAGGATATTAATTCAAGTTTGATGTGCTTATTCAGTGGAGCAAAAGTCTCTATTTAAGAGTAGATCTAGCATAATTAAGAGAAGTTGATTGCAACCCTAGAAATAGGATGACATAAATCTGCCGGATTAGATTCAAATCTAATAAGGGAATCCATAAATTGAGTTAATGCTACGATAGGGGTTTTAATTAAAAAGAGATTTCAATTAATCAACCTAGAGTCAGTTGTTCTTAGTCTCGAAAGAGATATTAACATAATTTAGGGATTTATATGGATCAAGACAAGTGAATAAATCGTTTAATTCAGAGTCACAACAATAAGTGAAGTCTAGGTGGATTCTTCTTTGGGTATTGCCTTTATTCATTGGTTTATTCGATTACTCTATTCACTCTTTGTTGCTCATAGTAAATTAGTTAGTTAAATTTTAGATTAAAATAAATCCCCTTAATTATTAGGCTAAATAATAAAAAGATAGTTATTACTAGTAATTTTAGTCCTTGTGGATACGATATTCCGGACTCACCATAGCTACACTACTATTTGATAGGTGCGCTTGCCTTTGTCGAATTATTAGTTAGTTTCGAGACCATCAAGTTTTTGGCACCGTTGTTGGGGACTAAAATATTAGGAAGACTTAATTTTTATTACTTTAATCATTTTTTATTATTTTTATTGCAATTTATTTTATTTATTTATTTTAATTTACTAACTTTTCTTTTATTTGTTTATGGCAGGTATTTTTAGTTTATGACTAGAAGGAACCCGTCAGGACCATTGCTTTTTGACAGTGAGATTGAAAGTACCGCTCGCAGAAACCGTAGAGAAATAAGGCTAAGTCTATAGTATATAGAGGAAGAGCAAGAGGACGATACCAATATTACCGAGGAGATGGCTGATAATAATCCGCTACCTCCTGTGGTTGCCGCAAATCCTATAAATCAGAATCCTGCTCCTTTTACTATGTACGATTATGCTAAGCCCAATTTAACTAGGGCTAAATCGAGTATTGTTAGACCTGTTATTGCTACAAATAATTTTGAACTGAAACCTAATACTATTCAAATGATTCAACAGTTTGTTCAGTTTGATGGTTTGCAGGATAAAGATCCAAATACTCATTTGGCTAATTTCTTAGAATTCTGCGATACTTTTAAAAGTAGTGGTGTTTCTGAAGATGCCATTCGCTTATAGTTATTTCCCTTTTCATTGAGAAATAAAGCTAAACAATGGTTGAACTTGTTACCACGAGGTTCCATCACTACTTGGGAACAGATGACCGAGAAATTATTATTAAAATATTTTCACGGCTAAAATGACAAAGTTGAGGAATGATATCTCTTCTTTTGTGCAAATGGATTTAGAAACTCTTTACGATGCATGGGAGAGATATAAGGACTTATTGAGAAGGTTTCCTCACCATGGGTTACCTTTATGGCTACAGGTTCAAACCTTCTACAAATGTTTGAACCTTTCAACTAGGTAACTAATCGATGCAGCCGCTGACGTTACCCTAAATAATAAAACACCTGAAGCGACTTATGAATTTATAGAGGAGATGTCACTAAATAATTATCAATGACAAGAATGAGAACAAAGCCGACAAAATCCATCGGTGTTTTCAACTTCAACGCGGTCACCATGTTATCAAACCAGGTAGAGATCTTAAACAAAAAGATTGATGGTTTATGTGTTTCTACGCAGGTACATCCGGTGATACAATGCGACACAAATGGAGGAGGGATGAACACCACAGAATATCCATCCTACAACCCAAGCACAGAGAATGAACAAGTTCACTATATGAGTAATAATTCTAGACCTCAGAATAATCCCTATAGTAACACTTATAATGTAGGTTGGAGGAACCATCCCAATTTCTCTTGGGATGGTCAAGGAAATCAGCGACCACAACCCCCTCCAAGCTTTCAACAACAACCCTACCAACAGGAGAAGAAGCCGAACCTTGAAGAGATGCTAACAAAATTCATCTCAATGTCAGAAACCCATTTTAAAACACCGAAACAACACTTAAAAATTAGCAAGCATCGATTCAAGGACTCGAGAACCAAATAGGCCAGCTTGCCAAGTTGATCTCAGAAAGGCCACAAGGCAGCTTGTCGAGGAACATTAAACCTAACCCAATGGAACAAATCCATGCCATCACCATGCGCGACGAAAAAAGGTTAGTAGAATCTGAATCTAAAAGAGCCAAGAAATTGTGGTAAGTAAAGGAAAGGTTGAGGTAAGCCACAGTGCAAAAAATCGATAAGCAAAGAGCATATACCTCGTGTGCCATATCCTAACGCGACGAAGAAAGACCATACCAATGAGCAATTTGGTAAATTTCTTAAACTCTTAAAAAAGTTACATATTACCTTACCATTTATTGAAGCTCTTTCACAGATGCCCAACTCAGTTAAATTTTTAAAGGAACTTTTGACAAACAAACGAAAGTTAGATGATGCGTCGCACATGGAGCTAAATGTAGTTTGCTTATCCATTTTACAGAATAAACTACCCAAAAAATTAAAGGATCAACAAAGTTTTACTATTCCTTATTTAATTGGTAGTTTAGATGTTAATAATGCTTTGGCTGATTTAAGGGCGAGTATTAATGTCGTGCCCTATAAAATGTTTAAACAACTAGGTCTTGGGAAACCTAAACAAACTAGGATGAGCATTCAACTGGCAGATAAAACTATTAGATTTTCTAGGGGAATTGTTGATGATGTGCTTGTAAAAATCGATAAATTTATATTCCCAGTTGACTTTGTTATTCTAGACATGGATGAGGACAGTGACTCACCTTTAATCTTAGGACGACCCTTTTTAAAAACTGCTAGAACTATCATTGATGTTGGCACGGGTGAATTGGCACTTCATGTAGGTGATGACATGATTAAACTCCAAGCTCGTAATTCTGTTAGGATATCTACTAATCGAGATGATTTTACGAGTTCTGTTAATGTGAGTAACGTTGTAGCTCAAACTTTCTTGTAGGAAATCCCTAGGAAAAAGTGATGGAGCCACATTCTACCCTATGTGACAAACACAGAATGATTCATGAGGAGCGAACGCTTTAAATTGATGAACTAGACGAATGGAGGACATATGGCAAGGAGAAACCAAGAAGACACGAAGCAAAATCAAAGCAACTCCATGACGAGCTTAAAGGTGGAACGAACCACTTTAACGTTGGGGACCAGGTATTGTTAGATGAAATCGATCCTCGAATAACCACTTCAGAGCTTAATGCAAATGAAGTGACTCCTTTAATGGTACTCAATATCTTCTCATAAGGAACAGTCGAGGTAACTCATTCTAATTTCAGCACTTTTAAGGTAAATACTACTCGACTCAAATCGTATGTTGGTAATAGAATTGATAGCGAGAAAGAGGAGTCTCGACTCTGCGAACCACCGTATCCAAGAAAAAATAAGGTAAGTCTAGCTTAAGACTTCAAACAAGCGCTCCTCGGAAGGCAACCCGAGCACTAACCCTACTAATTAGTTTATTTTTACTTCAATTCATATTTTAATGTAGGTTTTTGACCCACACAGCCTGGACACATGGGCGTGTCCCTGGCCGTGTGGATCTTGGGACTTAGTTTTTAAATCTTAAAGAAATCAAAAGTGAGGTACATGGCCTGGCGACATGGCTGTGTCACCCACACGGCCTAGACATACATGCATGTCCTTGGCCATGTGGATCTTGAGCTTAAAATCCCCAAAATTGACAGAGACACGGCCTAAATATATTCCACACAGGCGTGCAACACGATCGTGTGGACCACACAGCCGTGACACACGAGCATGTCCTAGGCCGTGTAAATACTGGAGCCTAATTTTTCAAAATTTAAACAAGTCAGGGGGCTCCACGACCAATACACACGACCGTGGGACGCGGTCGTGTGGACTCTTGGACACATAGGCATGCCCAAGGCCATGTGAATACTAAGCTTTTACAAATTGCGACGAACACGGGCTAGGGGCTATATCACATGGGCGTGTGACACGGTCGTGTGGCCTAACACAGGCCGTTACACGATCGTGTCACTTATGAAGTCCCCTTTTTTTTTCTTTTCTTCTCCTTTCTTTTTCCCAAACCCCCAAACCCTAGCCACCGCCTCCCCCCAGCTTCGCCGCACTTCCAGCCACCGGTAACTTTCCCTCTATTCTTCTTTTCCCTTTCATTTTCCCTTGCGCAAACACCTTCTCTTCTCTTCTCCCTTTCCCCTTTTTCCTCTCTTTTTGTGCAGCACCCCATAACCCCCTTGTAATACCCCTAACCCGTATCTGTTGCCAGATTAGGGTTAAAGGCGTTACCAGATAGATCAGAAACTTTTACAAATATTTCATAACACAATTCATCAATCACAATCAAAGTGTCCCTTTTATAGGTCAACGAGACCTTAATCATGCTTTAGAATAAGGTCGGGACTAATCAAAGTGTTCCAACCCGTGTCAATCGCGAGCCATGCAAATTTTCACATGGCCTAGGCATCCTCACACGGGCTGATCACTCGCCTGTGTCCCTATCGCACTCTACTTTGTTTCCATAAGGAAAAAGCCAATTTTTAGGGTTTCTGAGCATTCTAAAGTCTATAAATATACACCAAAAGAATACCAAAGGGAGTACGCAGAGTAGAATGAAGAAATTACTTAAAGGAAACTGTCAGATTCATCTCAGAAGCAGATCTACTCCAAGATTGAAGATCTCCATCAAGTTTCTTAGAACTTTTTGGGTTCTTTATGTCTTGTTGTTTTCTTTATTCTAAGATGTTTTCCTCTTACGTTATGAACTAAACTCCCTAAATACCTAAGGAGGATGAAACCTAGATGAATCTTATTATTTAATTATCTGAATTACATGATAAATACATGTTCTTATTCTTAATTATATTTCTTAACCCTTGCTTTAATATTTTCAGGATATTAATTCAAGTTTGATGTGCTTATTCAGTGGAGCAAAAGTCCCTATTTAAGAGTAGATCTAGCAAAATTAAGCGGAGTTAATTGCAACGCTAGAAATAGGATGAGATAAATCTGTCGGATTAGTGTCAAATCTAATAAAGGAATCCATAAATCTAGTTAATACGATGATAGAGGTTTTAATTAGAAAGAGATTTCAATTAATCAACTTAGAGTCAGTTATTCTTAGTCTCGAAAGAGATATTAACATAATTTAGGGATTTCTACGGATCAAAACAAGTGAATAAATCATTTAATTCAGAGTCAAAATAATAAGTGAAGTCTAAGTGGATTCTTCTTTGGGTATTGTCTTTATTCATTGGTTTACTCGATTACTCTATTCATTCTCTGTCTCGTTCATAGTAAATTAGTTAGTTAAATTTTAGATTAAAACAAATCCCCTTAATTATTAGGCTAAATAATAAAAAGATAGTTATTACTAGTAATTTTAGTCCTTGTGGATAAGATATTCGGACTCACCATAGCTATACTACTGTTTGATAGGTGCGCTTGACTTTGTCGAATTATTAGTTAGTTTCGAGACCATCACCCGTTCTTTAAATACCATACCTAAATAAGTCAGTTACTCGTGAATAACTTCTTCCTGAATAGTGACATTGCGTATCCCAAATAATCTTCAAAAAATCTGATATCTCTTCTAGAACTCTCTTTACTTGCTAACCCATCCTCGGCTCTGGCCACATTATTATTCATTTAGTTATTGAACTCTTCAGTTTCATACTTGTAAGATTAATAAATATAAATCTTGTAAATTTTGTTGTATAAGACTGTACAGGTGAGGGGGTGAAGGTCGTAAAGCCTCAAAATTTGACTCTCATATATACACACGTATAACATAACATTTATCATCAACATAATCATTATAATCATTCGACATTTTCAACTATAAAACAAAAACAAATATATCAACATCCAAATCCCAACTCAATTTGACTCAATTATGACATGTACCTCTAGACTCAATTCGAGCTCGATTTAGTTCGATCGGCTAAACTTACAAAGCTTTGATACCACTAAATGTAACACCCCAACCCGTATCCCTCGTCGAAATCGGGTTACGGAGCATTACCGAGTTTACAAATCAAACGAAAATATTTCATTTCATTAAAACAAGTCATCAAAGCATCATTTAAATCCAAATTATAAACATACCAAATCCAAATCAATTTGCCTAGTTCATGAGCACTTAAACATAAAATTAAATTCACATGCACCTATCTAGATTTAGTTCACTTTACCATGCCATAATGTTACTTCAAAAATAAACACTTATTTATATGTATAAAACCAACCAAAATTAAACTTATAACTTCATTTATAATCAAACCACAAAATAACTATTATTTAAACCCCTTAGGTACATGCCGACACAAAGGATAAATATCACCACATTTGAGTTCAGGATCGCTGTTGGATGCTGAATCGGCGATCAAAAGTTAAGTACTTAACCTGTGCACGGGAAACAAAATCGTACGTTGAGTAAAACTCAGTGGTATTTCTATAATCCGAATATATAAAGACAAAATAATATAATAAGCACAATTGAATATTTAAAATTCACATTTATGTATACAATAGCATTAACCATTCAATACTCAAATCATAAATACATCATTTTATACCATACTCAATTCTCATTATTTGCCATAAAATAGCTTCTCACAATATAATACACATTTCACTTAAACAACAATAATGTTCATTCCATGTCTAATTCATGAATACACAATTCATGTGTCTCAATCTATATTTCAATTCACAGTCTCATTTTCATTTCACATATAATATTATCCAACATCATCATAGTGTCATTTAATTTAATTACCCCTATTAACACGACTCGGACTTGGACTCAGACTCGAACGGATACACGGATCCAACCAAAACACACCAGTTTGGCACCCAGTGCCTCATCGGATAATTCAAAGTAATAATTTGACACCCAGTGTCTCATCGGCTAAATCGAAGTAAATTATCACCCAGTGCCTCATTGAATATATCCGAAGTAATAAATTGACACCCAGTGTCTCATCGACTCAAAGTCAAAAAAATCTTTGAACTCTTCCAATCCTATGGCATGCCATCTATATCTGACTCAGCCCGATATAGTTAATAGGGTTTAATTTGACTTTTCAAATACAACCAATATTCATTTCATAGGTAATTCATTTATCACACATTCAATCTTCATCAGTAGCTATCTTAATAAACTTTCTCATAACCATATATCAATTTCAATATCCATTTTTGAATCCATGATTCATGCTTTCCATTTGGATAATTCAATTCAATATCTCATTCCAATTTTATAGTCAAAATCATTCAATACCATTCATATTGTCAATTTATTTATTTTCCCTATATGCAATTTAGTCCTTATACCTAATTACTTTTAATTCAAGCAAATTCACTTAACCGAAACCTAATTAACTGCACAACTAGCTTTATAAATATTTATTAAAAATATTTACAAGTTTGATTTACGGGAAAAGAGTCCCAGGAATGCACTTTTTTTTAATTTGGTATTTTTTAATTAATTAACTATCGAAACGTTAAAAATTTTCAACGAAACTTTAATACCACCTTAATGACACTTTGTAAATATTTTTATAAATATTTACGGCTCAGTTTATAAAAACAAGGTCCCGATACCTCATTTTCTAAAACTACTTGAACTTAATAAATCACTTATATAACATAAATTATCAAATCAAAAACATTTTTAAAAATCACAATTTTCTCATAAATATTAAATAATAATATTTACAAACTTACTCGTAGGATTTGGTGGCCCCGAAACCACTGTTTTTGACACCATTGAAAACGGGCTGTTATAGTGTGTTTTGGACACACGGCCGTGTCTGGTAGGCACACGGGTGTGTGAGACCCTCACATGGATGTGTTTGCCCTGTACTCTATTTTAGCACAATTGGACAGTGAGTTACATGGCCTATCACATGGCCATGTCCCTGGTTCACACGGGCATTTTTCCCTCACACGGCCTAGGTTTTCCCACACGGCCGTGTGGTTCCAAGTCATTAATTTTGGTATTAGTGTATGTTTTATTCTGATTATGATTCTGTATGTTCTGACCCTTGGCGAGTCTTTAGTGAGGGTCGTTAGGATTCTGATCTGGGCTTGACTTATGGGTTAATTGTGATTGTTGCATGTGATGTCTGATTCTGAAGTTGGTTTGTTAGGTGTGTGTGCAAATCTGAAATTTTCTGATTGTCTGTTGATGTGTTCATTGTTTCTGTGGGATTGAATGCATACATACATTTGCATAAAGTAAAATTTTAGGGTTGGTTGTGAAAAGAAGGGAGATTGATTTTGATCTGATCTAGCAGTTTTACTGCAAGTTTTGCGTATAGCTATTTATCGACTGTACCGCATCTACGTCAGCTTGCTACGTACCATTATCTGATTTTACAGTTTAAACTGCAATATGACTGTACAACGGAGTACCACATTGCATTGTATTGCATATACGCTAGCCCTGCTGCGTATTATATTCTGAGTCGCTTAGTCCGCATTTTTAGAGTGTAGGGTTGGATGGGCCTTTCGAGGTCTTAATTGGTGTGATTGGTTGGATGAGCTTTAACAACTCTTTTGGGGTGTGATCGGGGGACAGAGAGGTGTATTGGCTGGATGGGTGGGTTTTAGTTTTTGACTACATTCATGTGCATCAGTTTGGGTGTAAGATTATTTGTTCATATTTTGTCTTTCTGAACAACATGTGTGTTAAGTGTTATGTGTGTACTTGGTGTGATCTGTTCTGATTGCGTGTTGGGGCATTGGTTCATTGTCTGGTATCTATTTCTATTACATCTGTAAGTATGTTTTGTTTTGAACTGCCATCTGGTGTTCTCTTTTGAAATCTATTTTTAACCGTTTTGGAACTCACACTGAGATCATGTAGCTCACCCCCTTAGTATTTCCCCTTGCAGGTACGTTTCTGAACTTTGATGCTGGATGCGGTATGAGAGGTCTCAAATAGTCTCGGTTGAAAATACTTAATCAATTATCTTTCCAGTTTTGATTTACCATTTTAATTTGCAGGGTTTTATAAAACTGTGGTACAAGTTCCGTTTTAAGTTTTCAATCGTACATTTTATTTTGTACATTTACTAAAATGTACTATAACTTTTCTGATTGAAAGCTAACATTTAATTAATTTTGGTTTCTTAAACTTTAAAATGTTGAAGTGGAATTTGAGACAATTTGTTTTGGGTAATATTTTCCAACGATCACTTCGGTGATGAATATAACCTCCAGGATTTGGTCTAAACTTCTATGCCAAATTTAGGGTGTTACACTTTTTCTTCTATTTCATGCACTAATTCAGGACCTACTAATTTTCTTTCATTGAGTTCTATCCAACATGTAGACGTTCTACATCTTCTAGCATATAGAGTTTCAAATGGAGACATTTTCAAACTGACATGATAACTATTATTGTAAGAAAATTCAACCAAAAGAACATACCTTTCCTAGTTCAGCCTAAAATCAATTACACGGCTTCTTACCATATCCTCCAAAATTGGAATAACTCTTCCAGATTGACTATCTATCTAAGGATGAAACGCAGTACTGGATTGCAACTTAGTTCCTAATGATATCTATAGTTGCTTCCAGAGTCTTGAATCTTTGCCAGAAACTATGGAAGATGGGATTCCATGTAGATGTACTATCACAGAAATGTAAAGTTTAGCTAACCTTTCCAAAGAATAAGTAATGTTCACTAGCAGAAAATGAGCTGACTTAGTAAGCCAACCAACTATTAACCAAGCTGAATTTTTCTTTGAAGGACTGAGAGGTAACTCTGACACAAAGTCTATTGTAATTCTATCTCACTTCCACTCTAGTATCTCTAGAGGATACAACTTACCCGAGGGAACTTGATGCTTTGCTTTACCTCTTTGACATGTTAGACAAGTTGGAACATACTCTACAATTTCTCTTTTCATCCTATGCCACCAATATAATCTTTTTAGAGCTCTATACGTCTTAATACTCCTTGGATGGAGTGAGAAGGGTCCCTGATGAGTTCTTTCAATAAATCATTCTTCAAATTATTTCTAACTAGTACAAACATTCTCCCATGAAGCTCAATTCACTATCCTTACCTAGACTAAAATTTGTTGCTTTGCCAAACATCATTCGTTGCTTATACAAATCACACAGTGCATCTTTTATCTACTCATCCAGAATCTGAGAAAGAAACGTTGGCTTAACAGTTAACTCTGCCAATGTTGATCTATCATTGACCATATTTACTTTTGCTCGCAGTGATGTTAGTGCTGCCACTATTTTTCGACTTAAAACATTAGCCACAACATTTGTTTTACCAGAATGATACTCAATGGCCAAATCATAGTCCTTCAGCAATTCTATCCAACACATTTGTTGAATATTTAGATCTTTTTATGTCATCAAGTACTTCAAACTTTTCTAATTAGAGAACACATGACACTTTTTACCATACAAATAGTGTCTCCATATCTTCAATGCTAATACCACAACTACTAATTCCAAATCATGAGTGGGATAATTCTTCTTATAAGGTTTAAGTTAGCATGATGCATAAGTTATAACCTTGCCTTTCTACATAAGTACACAACCAAGTCCATTCAAAGATGCATCTGTAAAAAATTGTATACTCTACACCAGACTCTGGCTGTGCTAAAATTGGAGCTTTAGTTAGAGCGTCCTTCAACTTCTTGAAACTTTGCTGAATTCATCTATCCACTCAAACTTTTCTTTCTTTTTCAACAGGTGAGTAAGAGGTATTGTAATCATTGAAAAACTTTTCGCAAATCATTTGTAATAACCTGCTAGCCCAAAAAACCTACAAACTTTAGATAAATTTTTGAGTGGATTCCACTCAAGTACTGCTTTTACTTTATCCTAGTCTACTTTAATACCTTTAACAGAGACTACATGGCCCATCAAATGTACTTCTCCCAACCAAAATTCACATTTATTAAACCTAGCATACAACTAATCATCACATAGAGTTCTCAGAACAATCTTCAAATGTTCCTCATGATCAATTTCCTTCTTAGAGTAGATGGAAACACAAAAATATATAGACTTTTTCAGCACCTTTTGAGCTTTAATTCATGCAGTTTCATAGTAATTTTTTGTTGAAATTCATAATTTAATTATAAAATAATTAATTTGCACTCAAATTATTAACATATTGTATTTTAATTATTTTTATAATGAATTTACAAAAATTGATTTATTTTTGACAATTTTGCAAAAATGGTGAAAATCAACTATCACCTATAAAGGCTTGAATAGTTAGGGCAATTTTTGTATCAAGTGAAACAAGAGCATGGCTAAATAATTTTCCTGCCATGGATGGTCCAAAAATATGTATCGAATATATCTTATAATTAATTTTGGTCCAACAATAATTGGGTTAAAAATTAGTTATAAGCCTGAAGAAGAAAAGGGGCCCAAATTGTATTAAAAGAGGATTGATCCATGAAGGGATTTGGAGGCCCAAATCGTCCATATAAGTTGGCCCGATCAGCTTATTTAGCTGATTTTATTAATTTTAAATCAACCCTTGAAGTTCTCCTTAATTCCTTTCAAACCCTTCCTCTTTTCGTGCCTTCTAGTTTTAGCCCCAAACTAAAAATAGCAAGTTTTAATCACTCAAACTTGCACCAAGCATGGCCAGCCAAGGGAGAGGGAGTGCCTGATATTTATTTTCTATTTTTAGCAGCCATTCCCACCTATAAATACCCCTCTTCCCTTCCTCATTTCACACAACTCACATCCTACACATTCCTCACCTTTTTCTCTTCCATTTCCTTCTCTGTCTTCCTATTTTCTTTGTTTCCTTCCCTTGTCGATTTCCCCTATTGAAAGAGAGCTTGCATCCCTCTTGGAGTAGCAATATTCAAGTGTTTGTGAAAGCCTTGAATCAACAGAACGAGTAGAGAAGAAGAGGAGTGCACTAGTCTGACTTAGGAGAAACACTGGGATTTGTTTCCTAGTTCATTCTCTTTAATTTTTTTCTCATTTATGTTGTGATTATGAACTTGAATATTTGTTGTGTTGTTGTTCTTGATTTAGTTAAAATGACTTAAATTGAATTCGTCTTAGATTGATTGTATTCTGTTTGCTTAAATTATCAAAACCATGTTTGTGTTGTTTTAGGCCTTGATAAATTGTTCAATTAAATAAAACCATGCTTATGTTATACTTGCATTATAAATTGTAAGGTAATGAATGAATTAATTATTAATCGGATTGAAATTATAATTAACTGACACAATATTTAATTGGTGCATGTTTAATCTTCCAAGATAGCTGAAGGTTAAATTAGTGACGGTATTAAACGGCACATTAGCCTTGCATAACTTGCAAGATTATTGTGATTAAATTATTTCAATATAGAAATATGTTGTTACTTCACTTAATCTTATACTTGCTTATAAAAATTGATTAATTGTTTGAATTGACATTGGAATACGCTCAAGAGATTAATTGGTTTAGAATGTATGTATGTGCATTAGTTAAAAAATATTAAGTTGCTATGAAATTATTTGTAACAATACAAACATAGTTTTAGTAATTCTAAGTTAAAGAATGTAATTGATCTAACACATTCATGTCATATTAATTTAAAACTATCTTTTAGAAATCGCGCATTGGAACATTTTTACTTTTTATTTTCTTAGTTAAGTTATTTGGTTTTAAATCACCTTTCCACTTCAAAAATTGTTTTCATCACCCAAGTGTTTTCTTATTTTAGTTATGGAGGGGAATTCTTGTATCTTACTAGCCAAGTGGGTAACTCGGTTGAGTGTGATACCAACTCAATTAAGAGCTTAAATAATAGTATAAATAAATATATTATTTTAAATTAAATTGAAATATAGTCTATAATCTTATAATCTATATAAAAGTATGAGTCTAGAGAAACTTTTAAATTTACAATGATACCATTTATTGTTCATTATATTACAAAATTGACATTATATAAAAATAAATTTTATTTTTTAAATAATAGAGTTTTATTCAACTATATAATTGAGTTGAGTCAAATTCAATGTATTAAGAATAAGTAATATTAACTACTTATTAATAATAGATAAAATCATATCAATAATATTTTTACTTTTTTTCATAGAATTTTTATTGGTTTGACCTAGGCGGGTATTAATTAATTATTAATTATATATATTATTTTAAATTAATTATTATTTAATTAGTGTTACAATTATATTTCAATTGAAATTAAGACTTATTATTATATATAACATTCAATATTTAAACATTTTCAAACAAATAACATCTAAATAACATCAACAAAAAATGGAGACTATTAGTATTAATAAGTTTGAAGTGTCTAAAAATAACGGAGAATTAAAATATTGGTTTTCGAATAGAAATTTTCAAGTCATATTCAAATGATAATGTCATCGGAGAGAGATAAAATATCATTTTAATCAATGATGAGATAAATTTATTATATTCTTTCATCACACATTTATTTAGTTTATTCACTTTCTCATACTATTCTATGTCAAATGTTAGATTCCTATTAATTTTAATTTTACTTTATGTTATTTTTTAACTACTAATATAATTATAATAAGAATTTTATAAAAATATCTAATTTACATAAAAATGCTTATTATTTATTATTATAATTTTAGAACTGTTTTAGGTCATTTGCAACTCAAAAGTAATTAATTACATTAGAAGTCTAATGTTGATCGAAGATAATAATGAGAATGATAGATTGAAGTAGGATATTCTTTAATTTTCCAAATCATTTCTAAACACATACTTATTATGTTCTCCCAATATATTCAACAGCTATCATCAATTTATACACACTAATTCCTCAACCAAAACTAAGTTAAAATCTTATCAACTATAAGCTAACTACTTAGTTCATACCAAATCACATACAATTCTAGCTATTCCATCAAGATCATTACCATTATGACATATCACAACAATTTAACTAGATTTAAAATCATTTATAATCTATAATATATTTACCATATTCAAACACAAACCTTCAAAACCAAAAATGCTTATGTATATATATAGTTATATACCAAAATTGACTCAACTTAGGTATATACTATGTAATCAACAAAAAGAATTTATACAAATATTTTTGAGTCTGGGATCTTGATTGGATGTTAAAGTTTATGCTCGAGATCTCTATTTACACCTAACTTGCGCACGAAAACAAAACAATACATTGAGTAATAGAACTCAGTGGTACCTTATGATTCAAGTGATGATAATTTAAAATAAAAGCATGACAATAAGTATATGAACTCAATTTGTAATTTATATAAGTTCATATATAGGTAAGTATGCATATACATTAGGTAAGCCAATTTACTTAACATTTCAACATTATCATTTCGTACCATATTTGTATACTTACACCTATTCAATTATATACCACATTTGTAAACATATACTTAATCATACACGTTCATCAATCATATGCATAAACACTTAATTTCATTTTAATCATTTCCGAGCTTATTAGCTTGTTTACTCAATTGGCCCTTAGGGCTTGTTTTCGGCTCATTTTGCATGATCTTTTCTATGTTATCATCTATCACATTTCATATGTATGAAATTATGCAAAATTAATTCACATTTCATATTCAATCTACCTTATAGCCAAATCACATTCATACGCTCCTATTAACCTAACTTGAATTTTCAAGACGTATACTCGGATTAATTAATCTGCATCTCAAAATGGCACGGCAGTGCATCATCGAGTAAACCGAAGGAAATATATTGGAATACATAGTGCATCATCGGATAAACCGAAGCAATTATGTTGGCACATAAGTGCATCATCGGATGTACCAAAGAAAATATACTGGCACATAAGTGCATCATCGGATATATCGAAGAAAATATACTGACACGTAAGTGTATCATCGGATATACCGAAGAAAATATACTGACACGTAAGTGCATCATCAAATAAACCGAAATATAGACCTGTACAGTTAATAGAATAACCAATTTCCAATTTCATAACATAGTTCAATTTACATCTCATCATTCTCAATTCAATATCAATTCATTATATAATATAACATAATTAAACTCAATTTCATACTAATTTCTTATATCAGTTAAGTCAATCAACTTTCTATTCTACTCAATTTAGTCCCTGTCTCGATATTTAATTTCAACCATAGCATTTCAACTCAATAACCATTAATAACTCCCCTCAATATTATATAATGCAAAATGCCATTAATATGCAATAACTAGATTAGTCTCGGGTCATAGAAATACAAACTGAAAGCTCACATCACTCGTCGTCCGCTCTCGCATTTCCTTTCCCTTTCGACAATCCTGTGTCATTTTTAACTACGAATAATAATTCAGCAATAATATAATATCAAATTCCATCAAAATCACATTACAAAGTCATATATATTTAACAATCTATTCAATTTAGTCCCTAAAACCGGGACCAATATAACTTTCAATTTAGACCCTTGAATTAAAATCTGAAAACACAATTACTCATTAGGGACCTCTCATTTCTTATTTATAATATCAATTTTACACTTTATTCAATTTGGCCCTTTTGAAAAAAACTAACGATTAAACTTTACAATCTAGTCATTTTTCATATCTAAACTTAAAATCTATCAATTTAACACCAATTTCTTCAAGAAATAAACAATGGAAACTTTCAGAAACTTTAACAGTTTTGTAAATCGGTACATGAGCTAGTTAAGTCAAGCTCCCATGACCTCAAAAATATAGAAATTACAGGAAGAAAGATTTAATTGCACTAACCAATTTATTGTTGAAACTTGAAACCTTATTGCCTATTCTTGGTTTTTTGGCTATGGTGTTTTTGGTGGTGAGAAGAAGATGAAGATAAATTATTTTTCTTTCCATATTTGTTTAGTTTATACATCATAAAATTTTAATTATAAATTTTAATAATAATAAAACTTACACATTTCACCACCGTGCACTATACTCATTTCTAATTTGTTTTATTTGCCATTTTAGATTTTGGGTTAATAGCAATTTTAATCCCTAAACCTCTAGTCAATTAAAATTTATAATAATAAATTTTTACAAATTAATTGTTGTATTATAATTAGCTATCAATTCGACAAAATTAGTGGATCAAAATTTAATATGTTTCTGTACTAGTCTCATAAATATTAAATATTAATAGTTATGGACTTCATTTACAGAAATGGGATTCCGAAACCACCATTTTGACACCATTGACTTTTGGGGTGTTAGAATGAAATTGTAATCCTAAGGTTTTACTATTAATTGTTTATTTGATTTAGTTTGCATTACTGTTTTTATTTACTTTTAAATTAGTTAGAAAATTATATTCTCAATTAATTTGGATAGGTTCTAAAGTAATATTTGATGATTGGCAATTTGATTAGTAATAACTCTTTGTGGGATCGATATTTTATACTACTTGGAATGATGACACATAAACTTGCATGTGTGATTTTCGATTAACAAATTTTTGACGCCATTGTCGGGGAGTCAATTGCTAATTTTTATTTTTTTTGGTTTTATTTGTAGGTACCTTTGGCTTTTGTATGTGCAAAAGTCAAAATCTAGACTTGCTACCACTTGATTTGGAAATTGAGAGAACTCTATGAAGATCGAGACGTCTAAGCATTAATTTCAAAGTTGAACACGAAGAGTCAATAATAGCTGAGAATAACAATGTAAATGAGCAAAAGACTGAATGCTATCCCTATTGTACCTAGGTCTATCAAAGACTATGTCATACCGCATGTCGAAGGACGTCGTACTAGTATTCTCTTTTGATAACGGGAGCAAACAATTTTGAGATTAAATCAGCAGTCATTCAAATGGTCGAAGCTAATTAGTTCTCTGGTTTTTCTCATGAACATCTCAACCAAAATCTGTGGAAGTTCATCAAACAATGCAATACTTTCAGATTTAATGGTGTTTTAGTTATATCTTAAGCTGAATTTTAGCTTAAAAATAAATGTTTGATTGAGTGGAGCTCGAGCTTGTTAAGTTTGCTCGGCTCAATTCACCGCAAAGAGATCTTTCAAAAACAAGAATTGCATATTATTTCTCAAGCAAACAAAAACCATGGTGTCCATAACTAAATGAATTGAGTCTTTTTTCAAGACATTAGAGCTTGACAGCAATGAATAGATGTCAACACCAAGTTAAAAAAGTACTAGAATGTGATAGATCTACAACTAAAAAAAATAAAGGGTTTCTCCCAAGGAAAAGAAAGTATATAAACGTCCAAATATTTCAGCTGCCAAGCAGTGAATATTATACCATCCAGCTTGGCTTTTAAGCCACCCTTTCAAGTTTAATCAACCAAAGAGTTGATAGTCCATGATCAAAATACTCAATTCCTCGCACCTCCTGGTAGCAAACTTGATAAAGAAGGAACCACTTGGCTTCTCATTTCCTCCTGAGCTCGCCTCATTTCATCCGGATCTGTTGGACACACATAATATGTTCAACATATTAGTAAAATTCGACATTTCTAGCAGTCCTTTTTCTTCTTTCTTATTCGTTGAGAGGGGCAGTTTTTTCACTACATAACTCCAACTAGATTCTAAGTGTCGAATATGGGTATTTATCTAACTAGGGTGTGGTTAGACTTTTCTAAAGTTTTCCATGGAGGATCATTGGAGGTCATATTCTCATATTCATATGTCGAACATGAGTGTCAAAATGAAGAGTTCAAACAACATAAGTAGAGGC
Source organism: Gossypium rotundifolium (assembly GCA_025506655.1). Lineage (NCBI taxonomy): Eukaryota > Viridiplantae > Streptophyta > Magnoliopsida > Malvales > Malvaceae > Gossypium > Gossypium rotundifolium. The sequence goes on from CP106727.1 coordinate 124,915,861, forward strand.
ATTCACATGATAAAGTTGTACCCATAATCATAGGGAAAAAAAAGCTGTCTCCACCCAAATCAACTCATATAGCAAGCTAGAACTTCAAGAAATTTACCAAGTTTATGAACTAGTGATAAGAGTACTTTACCCATGTTTTCAACTAATTTGGGCATTAAGAATGCAACAGCCAGCATAAACCCCACCATGAGACCCATTGGGCTTTTGAGAAGAGACATTATGGAGAAAGGTTCCCTAATCTGCAACATAAGCAGGATAAAGCTTAGGCAAAAAGGATAGATGGTAACTCAAAACAAAAGGAAACATAAACATAAATATAGCAAAAGGTTCCTCAACCTCATAATATTGTTCCTCTCTCAATGGCTCTAAAACCAATTCACTGAGACCCTTCCTGTTTTCTGTCAATGCCGCCTGCACCTTGCCTGGGTTTCTAGCACTAACATCAACTCTAACCTATGTTCAAAGAAACCAACATTAAAGGGGCAAAAAGAAAAGGCCTCATAACAACTTGATGATCAAAAGTCAAGAGACTCATACAAAATAAGATCTTACCGGAGAAAAGAAATAGCCGATTGCAGACACTTCAATCAAATGAGTCCCTGCTGGTATGTTGTGACTTTAGGCATTGTTTACTTATGGAAAACAACATTGAAAGGGCAAGGAAAGGAAAAGGTAAACAACTAATAGATAATAGATATTCAATGAGCAATATGCATAAGAATGATAAATGTTAGGATACAATGAAAAGTATCCATCAGGTCTCAGAAAAGTAATGTTTTGGCCACCATTGAGTAAAACTTTGACGTTGGACATTCTTCCGGGCAAAGCATACCCTTCTGTGCCTGGACCTGCAAAATCAACTCATCACCCTTCTGCATTAAATTAAAATAAAAGCAGTCATCACTCATCACAAACATATCAGAACATCAACAATGTTAGCCATATTGGTTCGTGCTAATTTCCGAACACTAAAAACAATGCCTCGGTGAAGAAAGATTAATGGAGGTCAATTTCTCGAACGTACAATCTGCACTGAGGCTCAAAGGTGCTATCGGATGAACTGCATGTTTTCATCAATACCTAGAATGTGAAACATAGTTCCATCTTGCATTAACAGATCACCATCTATTTACACGTTGCAAATCAGCATAAGAAACCAGAACTTAATGCATATAGTACTTTCATTGTAAATTTGTTGAAACAAACATTGTCACAAAAGAACTAATTACAATGCAACAAAGATCCAAAACAGACAAAATTACCATATAAATCGTAGTATAAATTAGTCAAATGTAATAAGTTAAGGGTACCTAAACCTTGGGGAATCTTCACTCTTCCATTGATGTTGTACGCATTTCGAGACCTTCCAAAAACAGATAAATAAACAAATGGTTAAATTAAAACATAATAAAAATATCCGAGAGGAACTAATTCAAATATTCATTCTACGATAAATTTTCTAATTAAAAACAAATTCTAATGTTCAAAATAATTCAATAAGGCAATGCAAATGGAATTAGTACCCTGATGAAAACGATGGTGCGCTGGAGAGAAGTAGGAGCAAAAGCAGTGGTGTGACGGCTGCCATAGCAGCTGAGATTTGAGAGCTTTGAAATTGCAACAATTTGATGAAAATTAGGAACAGATATTTTTGGAAATTTGTTGAATGCTTTGTAATTTTAATTGATGCTATTCACTTGGGCCGAGTTACTGAATCTGCGCCTTTCTCCTTTGACTTCTTCACACATAACTGCCATTTGATTCAGGTCTGAGCTCCCTTTAAATTTGCCAACAGTAACTTAACGTTGGTTGGTTATAGACTTAACGGAAAAGTAACATGACATTTAACGGTGGGCTAACTGTCATTTAAATAGCCCTATTTAAGAAGTCTGGGCAGTAGAAGAACAAGAGAAAAGAAGAGTAAGAGAAGAAGAAGAAAAGAAGAGGAGGAGAAGAAGAGAAAATGGGAGGACTTTGTACCAACGATTTCCAAGGGTCAAAATCCAGGAACTTAAAGACGATTACGCTTCTACGACACCGACGCCTCCATGACTAACGTCCTCCGCCGCATCATGATTGCCGAGGTTCCCACCATAACCATCTTGATGCAGCTGCTAAAATCATTGAACTTGGAGCTGTTTTTGCAAGAGAAAGCCATAAGTGCTTTGCATTTGAATCCTTTGTGTGTAAAACAATGTTGGAAGGCTTCAACTACCCTACCTTTGGGCTCGCAAAAGATTTTGACTCAAAAAGACTTGACCCCGAGCAACATTTCAACACATTCAAGACTCTGAAATCTGCATACCCTAAATCATTTTTAGCTCAAAACTCAAGCTCTTATTTTGCTAGATTCACCATAATCAAGTACCTCAACCTTGTCCAAGCTAAAATGGAGTGTTCCTCTTTTCGAACTTGAACCAAATGAAGCTAGTTACCTTCGGTGGGTCCTCGAATACAACTTTTTTCAAAGCTTTTGCAGAGATGTCTAGGGGGTTTTGGCTCTTGCATTGCTTGGGGTTTTGACTCTTGCGGTTTTTTCATCATCAATCCCCTTTATATTTCTATAACAATTATTACTATTTATTTAATATTTTGAGCTTATACACTTGATTTTGGATAACCCTTTTGTGAGATTCGAAAAAAAAAATCTTATTTTTTTTACTTGTTTTCCGATGAGGAGAGGGAGGGGTCCTGCCGCTGCCGTCGTCCCTGATGGAGAAGAACCTAAAAATACAGAGGTGTTCGAAAAAGACCATGGGGTAGATTCGCAACTGAGATCCGAGACCCATGGAAAAAAAACCTGGGTTTGGTAAGGAACTTTCGATTCCACCGAAGAAGCGGCTTGAGCTTATGATACAACAGCGATGACACTGCATGAACTGAAAGCCAAAATGAATTTCCAAATCAATCCTTCGAATACTACTACTTTTTCGATCGATCACCACCATCGACAGTTATACCGATAGGTAATTTTCCATTTTCCCTTCTTCTCCTTCTTTTTACCCTTAACCAATCATCTTTTCTTTTCTTTGTGACCTTTGACTACTGGTCCAACATCACAAATTAACTGACACATCAATTAACATGATGATAAAATATTAATGAGTGATTGATTTATTATTTTTAATAATGTTAATAATTATTTTGTTATTTTTAAAAATTGAGTGATTGAATTGAAATTTAATTTATTATTTTATCAGCTACCCAAAATTAAATGATTGTTGATGTAATTTATTAAATTTAAAAATAAAATGAACAACCTGAACCATTCAAAATTAAAAGTTTTAAATATAATTTCAGCTAAAAGTAAGTACGTTAGGTAGATGAACATTTCTAATTATAACTTAGAATTAGAGTTATTCATAGGCTGTGCCGGATCAAGTAAACAATTTAGGCACGAATCAACCCAAAAAATGAATCTAAAATTTTGTACAAACTTAACCCAAATAAAAATGTTAAAACTAGAGCCTCACCTGCCCATATTAAAATTTTTATTAAAATAAATTTTAAAAATATAATACATCAAATATAATAAAAATATTAAAATAAATATTTCTCAACAAATAAAAAATACTTAAATAACACTAAGATATGTGTAACTTATCAAGTAAATACCTCTAAAATAGTAACAAAATTAATAATAATATAAGAGTTATACAATATCCAAATAATAACAACAAAATAATAGTAATATAATAGCGAAATGATAGCAAAACAATGAAAAAATAGTGACAAAATAGTAAAAAAATAACAATAGTTTTTTTTTTTTTTGCAAATTCGAGTTGGGTCGAGTCGCCAAAAAAAGCTTACCCAAAACTCATTCCATTTAAAAAACGAATCTTATTTTTTGTTCAAGCCATTTTTTAGACGAACTTTCGAATCCAGCCCATAGACAAATCTACTTAGACTCATTTTTTTTTTAATGAAATAATATTTTTATAAAATCCATCAAACTTTAGCATTATTGGTAAATATCAATGCTTAGGTATTTGAGTGCTAAAGGTCAAATTCCCACCATGTACATATTATTATACGTGAGCATTTAGTTTCACTATGTAAAAATTGTCATGTAAGTATTTTTATCTGCTTGTATTTCATATTGGTTTTTAATTCTACTTTACAGTTGTTCGGACGTGGATTTATACTTTTTCATCTATTCGTTTATACTACATTTAAAGGGTTTATTGAGTTGATGTTATCCTTCAACCAATTTGTTTGTATTTTTTAATACATACTTTATCATGTATTTGGTTTTTAATTTTTATAAATGTATTTATTATATATATTATCCACATAGTAAATGTTTCATAGTTTAATATATTTTAAAACTTTTTAATATTTGTGACCCTATTTAAGTTACAAACTTTTTTAATTTTGTATATCAATTTCTTTTATTTAAAACTCTTTTAAGTTTGTTTTTGCTCTTTGATGTATGAATCAAAGAAAGAGGACCTAAGTGTTGATAAAAGTATTAAGGAAGCCCATATATTTATGGGTGGATTGTATTTCGATTCCTCTACTGAATAAATAGATAAATTAATTCTTATATATTTAGAAACGTACAAATTAACTCATTCGTTAAATTTTATATGTTAAATGATGATGTGGAACATTAAATTCATGGTGAAAATTATTTTTTGTGGGCAAACTATAAAAATGTCACTAAACTATGCCTTTTGTTTTATTTTGTTCACCCAACTATTAATTTCTTCGATTTAGTCCTATACTTTTAAAAATTATTTTTTAGTCACTTTGAGCTGATGTGGACTTTTTTAATTGGTCTAGTTACAACATTAGCCCTATAATATTTACAAATTCTATCACTTTGATCCTAAATATAAAAATAATTCAACAAATTTAGCCCTAATGTTCGAAAAAATTGTCATTTTACTTCTAATTCTAAAAAAATCAACAAATTCAGCCTTCAACATTTACAAAATCAGTCAATTCAATCCTAACTCTAAAAATTTTAAATATATATTGTTAAAAATTCATTTTGTCAATTATAACCTATCGGTTAACTCATGTGAGATGTTAAAATAAGAAAAAGAATACCCTCTTTCAAGTCACTTGCAAAAGAACTCCAAAAAGTTGGGATGAAACACAAAAAAAAAAAAAAAAAAGGTTAAGATCCAAAAGAAAATAAAGGCATTAAAAACATTATGTGTTCGGGTAATAATGCAATCCATTATTCAAAATAGGTTTCAAATCATTTGGTTTGGTCTAGCGTTAAACATAAATTATAGTGAAAGAAATTGTTGCAATTGACTTAAAAGAGGGTACTCTTTTTTTATTTTAATATCTCACATAGGTTAGTCGATGGGTTATAAAAACTAAAAATAATTTTTAATTTTTTAATTTTTAGAGTTAGGACTAAATTGACAAATTTTATAAATATTGAGGGCCAAATTTATTACTATTTTATAATTAGAACTAAACAGATAAATTTTGTAACCACTAAGAGCTAAATTTGTTGATTTTTTTATATTTAGGATCAAATTGATATAATGTGTAAATATAGTGGACTAATTTTGTTACTAGACTAATAAAAAGCCCATGTTAAACTTAAAGTAACTAAATATTTAATTTTGAAAAGTTCAGTTACTAATTGAGAAAACAAATAGTTGTGTAACTAAAATAGAACGAAAAGTATTGTTAGGTGATATTTTTATAGCTTACCAATAAAAAATATTTTTAGTATGGATTTAATATTCCACATAATTATTTAATAGATAAAATTAAATAGAAGGACTAATTTATATATTTTAAATATATAACAATTAATTTACTCATTTTCAGTAGATATACCTAAATGTAAAGACTTCCTTAGTAGCTTTACCCCTTAATGCCATGCATGAAGAGAATGGGCTTTTGTGAACTTACCCATTGCAGTGACTATTGCCCTAATTCCATACATCTCATCCTAAGGTTGCGTTTCATCACTATTTGCTATGGTGGCTTTTTTGGCTTTAAACAATTCCTTTGTTGGTCATGATCTTATCTTCTGGCAACTACTATTTGTCAAGTATTGATAATGAATGATGTATAATCCATTTATATTTTACATTAAACATTTAATTGTGTTAATATTATAAGTTAATTGAATGTCAACTCAATTGAATAATGATGAAAACATTTAATTGTATTATTTTAAAGACATTTTATCATTTTATATATTTTACATAAAAATAGAAAATATACACATAATAAAATTTTAACCCAAGTCTCTACAGTTCTCAACATATTTAACTATTCAACTAAAATTGTATTTATTAATTATATAAAAGTTTTATAAATATATTTATTATATAATTATATTTTCCACTCGTATTTTGGGGAGAACTCAAAATTTTTTTTATTGAATTAAACCGATCTAGTAGTTTCGGTATATTTTTCGGGTTCAGTGTGAAACTAAAATTTATAATTTATAATTTAATTTAGGAGGTTAATTAAAATCGATTAATCAATAATCGAGAAATAAAATATTTTTGGAAAATTAATTTTAAAGTAATAAAATAATTATTAGTGAAAATAATTAATTTGGGTGAAAAGAATTTTAAAATAATTTTTATTGGGTGTTAATTTGAGCTGAATTTAATTATTTATTAATTTGGGGTAAATATCCCATATATACCAAAAATTAAATTATTTACTAAATGGGCGGTTTGAATAATATTTATGGAAAAAAGGTCGTTTCCCCCCAAAACGCGTCCATGTCGGTAGCGTTTTGGGGAAACAACAGAAAAGTGCGCCCCTGAGGACGCGTTTTGTGCCACCTCAGCAAAGTGCGCTTACGTGGATGCGCTTTGCTGAGGTGGCACAAAGCGCGTCAACAATCAAATCTAACGGCCAATTTTTTTTTTTTTGACCGTTGGGGCCCAATGGTAAAAAAAACTATAAAATCCCCCCAACCCTTTATTTTTTTTCACACTTCAATCTTTTCTCAATATTCTCTCAATTTTCTCTCAAAGTCCTTGAAATTTACGCTCAAATTTCAAAATAATCCTTTACTATTTACGAAAAAGCCCTTTATAATTTTTAATATTTTTTGGAAAATTTTAAAATTTTTATCGGATTACAATGGCCGGGGAATTACTTCGCCTAGACAACAAGCACATCTCCGTCAAGCAAATGCAAATGGTAAGTTTTAATTTTAATTTTTCAATATTATTTAATTTTTTTTCAATTATGCAATTTTAATTAATTTTTAATTTTATAATTTTTTAAACAGTCTGTAGATTGGGTGTTGGAATGTTATATTCGCAACATGCATGGTCCCCCATCGCCGTTGATCGAGAATTACCTGTGGGAGGGGTTCAAGTTGGAGCCGCCTTTGATCAGCGCGTTGATAGAGAGGTGGAGACCCGAGACGCACACTTTCCATCTGCCATGCGGAGAGTGTACCATCACTCTAGAAGATGTGCAGTTGCAGTTGGGATTACCGGTGGACAGTCGATAGTCACCGGGTCCGCAACATCTACCGATTGGATGGCCGTATGCTACGAGCTTCTGGGTGCCATTCGGATAGAATTCAAGGAGCTCGGATCGATATGGCCTGGTTACGAGACACATTCCCGGAGCCGAACGAGGGTTCGACCGAAGTAGAAAGAATACGGTATGCTCGGGCATACATTCTTCAGATAATTGGAGGTTATCTGATGCCGGACCTCTCTAGAAACCTCGTCCACGATCGGCTCTCGAAACTTGTTGATTTTGAAGCGGTTGGTGAATTGAGTTGGGAGTCCGCCGTGCTATCGAGGTTGTTAGGGAGATGTCTTGAGCGCTACCGAGTAAAGCAAAAATCGGAGGTTGCCTATTACTGCATCATGGGCATGGTTTTGATTTCCCTTTTTACGTCCTCGACTCGACCAACCATATTCATTCCCACTGATAACGAGGTAAATTTAATATTATATTTTATAATTATTTTGTAGACTTATAGTATAATTGCATGTCAAAAGTTTATTTAATTAGGTAGAACCATTCGGCGAGTCATGTTGGAATACCTAACTCGCTTGAGGATATACGGCTCCTATTGGACCAACGGTCGGAATCACAAGTAAGGTTCAAATTTCGTTATTATAATTTAGTATTTCGTATGTAGTGTCTAGTATTATGTAAATAACTAATATTTTGGTAATTTTAATATAGTTTCAATGGACACTATACGAGGATCCGAAAATTCGGGCAGTAATTCCGGAGGAGTTCTTCCAAAATCCGAACAGTTGGCACGTTAAGGTCCCATTGATCACCTACGCGACCGTGGATATGCACCAGTCAAATCGAGTTCTGCGGCAATTTGGATTCCGGCAAGCGATTCCCGTGCCACCTGAGGTGCTCGATGATGAGCATAAAGTGAACTTACGGCTACTGCGCACGGATTGGCCAATATTTTGGTCAGGTCATATCGAGACGTGGGAGAACCGGTATGATTTTTTACCTTTTCGGGAACCGATCATCGTTCCTGAGTTAGCGTGCATGCCGGAGTACATGCCATGGTTTAGGATCCATGGCAAGCCGTATCTATTGTCGGAAGAGGAGAGGCGACGGCAACTTCGTGAGCGAAGGGAACGTCGGGCCCCTTTAAATCCAAGGAGAAGGGGTGATGAGACGAGGCCATCAACAGCGCCGACACAGTCACCGGGCCCAGCAACAATGCCTACACGATCACCGGGCCCACCAGTTCAGCCGACAACACCGACATCACAGCGTCTACCGTTTATGCCAGGTGCATACCCTACCTCTTATATGTATCCTCCTAACCCATATATGTTTCCTTTTCCCAGTCCCACCCCAAGTTGGAATGCATGGCTGGGTTCGAGTTCGTTCCCGACTACTCCCGCTGGCCAGTCGATCGTGAGGCCGACGTCGCGTGTGGGATCAGAGGTGGCACCGTCGGGGAGCACTTCTTTCTACCAGGCTCCTTCGTCGTACGGGATGCAGTCACCCTCGCCATGGTTTATGCAAACACCTCCGGGGTCATTATTTTATCAAGGTGGGTCATCATCGCAAGACCCAGAACCAAACCCACTGCTGGAGGAACCCGATCCCCCACCCGAGGTTCCACGACCCCTGTCGGAAGTTAGAAGAAGGAGGAATCCAGTGTACAGAATCGCCGATCGCCTGCAGTGTGGCATTGGTTCCCACCAAGCATCAACCCTAAACCCTAAACCCCGGATTTTATTTTGTTATTGTAATTTAATTTTATTTGTTATTGTAATTTAATTTTAATCTCTTTGATAAAATATAAATGGTTTAATTTTTTTGTAATTAAGTTTTAATATATTTAATAAAATTTGAGTTTAATTTTTTTGTAATTTAATTTTAATCTCTTTGATAAAATAGAAATGGTTTAATTTTTTGTAATTAAGTTTTAATATATTTAATAAAATTTGAGTTTAATTTTTTTGTAATTTAATTTTTTAATTTAATTTTAATATCTTTGATAAAATAGAAATGGTTTAATTTTTTTTGTAATTAAGTTTTAATATATTTAATAAAATTTGAGTTTAATTTTTTTGTAATTTAATTTTAATATCTTTGATAAAATAGAAATGGTTTATTTTTTTGTAATTAAGTTTTAATATATTTAATAAAATTTGAGTTTAATTTTATTTTAATTTTTTAATTTAATTTTAATATCTTTGATAAAATAGAAATGGTTTACTTTTTTTTGTAATTTTGTAATTTAATTTTGATAACTTGAATAAAATAAAAGTTCTTGTACAAAAATTCACCGTTTTCCTTCAAAAAATAGAAATTACATAGCCACCGGAGAGAAAAAAGCTAAAACACGATCAACTATTTCGATTTGGACACGAGCGAGATGTATGGCCGGGTTCCTACACCATCCAAGACAATCGACTTTGGTTGCTCGTTTCTAGGATATCCATATTGTTGTGTATTCTACTCGAGCAAGGTCGACCTTTTGGTTTGCGCCTCAATTGTCTATCCGGCAACAGCTTATACGGTGCAAGCGATACCGACAACCACTTATGTTCATCTGGGACTGGTGGGAATACGTGTCTCCACACGTTGTACATGTTTTCTAATTTATACACTTTGTCGACATAGCTCATGGGATCAAGACGGAGATTCTAACAAGCAGCAAGTACATGAGCGCATGGGTAACAAAGTGCATCAAATATCCCACAGTCGCAAGTCCTATTTGTCAAGTGTACACGATAATGCCCGCCAACAATACCTTGGTTCGGTCTGTCAAACTCCATGACACGAAACCATAGGCTATCGCGATCGTGACACACTGTGTGCATGGTGTTGGCCCGTGCCTTTCGCACTGTCCCCCAATACGTATTTCTATCATCGGACGTTGAAGGACGGATATGCATGTCCCATCCACCAACCGAGTGTCGTGCAGGGGTTATGTTTTCCATACTACCACCGCACACAGGCACTTCTGTGTTTTGCCTCCCACTTACAGAGTGTCGGCTTGGGGTCATGTATTCCCCTCGAATGGCAGTAGATGTTGAGGTCGCATAAAGATCACTTGGAGATGAAAATTCTACATATACCTCGATATAGGGTGATTCACTGGCAAGATGAGTCTCCACCATTGCCTCAAAGCTCCGAGGACCTTTGATGTCGAATGAGTCATATCTCATCGGATCAACCAAAGCGAAAAATCTATACTTAATAGACTGAACTTTCATTGGCGTTGTTCTGAATATTTTACGCCTAATTCTTTTGTGAAGTTCTACCAAATCGACGTTCCAATTAAAACTCAGTCGCGCTGTGTTCTCCGATAAGAAAACAACACCATTTTCGGTGTCACGAACTTTACCATCGTAGTAAATAACAGCATTAATACGTTCACTCATTTTCAGTTTTTTTTCTTTTGCCTTAATTTCCCTTATGCAACCTGAGAATGAAATTTGGTGATTTATAGCCTAATTTTGCGGAGACTCTTTGTAGCAAAAAGAGCGTCCACGTGGGAGCTCTTTTCAGTACTCCTGCTGACAGTGCACCCTGCTGGAAGCGTTTTTGGCCACTATTTGTTCAGAAACGTCTCCTCAAAATTATTTTGCTGGATACTACCGTAGCAAAAGAGTGTCCACGTGGGAGCTCTTTTAGTACTCTGCTTTGGCGATGCACCCTCTTTGAAGCGTTTTTGTATGCTTGTTTGTAAACGTCTTCTCAAAATTATTTTGCGGAGACTCATCAGAGCAAAAGAGGGTCCACTTGGGAGCTCTTTTCAAGTACTCTGCGATAGTGTACCTATTTGAAGCATTTTTGTACTTGTTTGTTCAGAAATGTCTTCTCAAAATTATTTTGCCGGAGACTACTATCACAAAAATTCAATTAATTTTTTATGCTAATATATTTTGCCCAAAACCCTATATATATTTTTTCCCTAGCCCAAAAATTCCATAAGGAAAGGGAGGGCAAAAGCGCGTCCACGTCGTGATTTTCACGGTTATTCAACAAAGTGCACCCCGAGGGCGTGCTTTGTGCCACCTCAAAGAAAGCGCCCACATAAGCGCTTTCTTTGAGGTGGCACAAAGCGCCCTCGTGGATACTTTTCTGTTGTTTCCCCAAAACGCATGAGTAGACGCGCGTTTTGGGGAAACGACCCTTTTCCGTAAATATTCTTCAAACTGGCCCATTTCAGTAAATAATTTAATTTTTGGTATATATGGGATATTTACCCATCAATTTGAGTTTAATTGTAAAAGAAGAGAAAATTTAGAGTATTTATTTGTCAAATAAACCTCAAAATTTGAAATTTTGGAGGGAAAGGATTAAATGGTAGAATAAGGGAAATGTGGGAGTGACCATTAGGCAAATTCCCCAATTTTTAAATTTTGGTGAGTTGTTTTAGTTTTAAAGACAATGAATCTAGCCTACTTTTCACACCATTTACATTATATTAGAGAGCTATAAATTTTGTTTTCTTTACATGGTTTTAAGGATATATCATCAGAGAATAGATCCAAGCATTTTCCTTCTCAAAATACACTCTCAATTCACCCAAAATTATTCTCAAAAGTAGCCAAAAATATTTTGAAATTTCTCAAGTTTCTTAAATCAAGATTTTTGATCAATGAATTTAGAATGAATCAAAGGTAATCTTCAATCCTAAACTTGTTTTTATGAAGATTAGAAACATTTTTACATGATTTGAGAGTCAATTAAAGGATTTTTTTTATCAATGCCATCTTCAAAAGCTTAAGGTGCTTTAATGGTGGATTTTGAATTTTGAGAGGAAATCTACAAATCAATAGATGTTCTAACTCAAAATGGATTTATTAAAAGGTTTTTGGTCTTATTTATCAAGATTAAACATGATTTGTGAGGTAATTTGAAGAAATCCAAATTTCATTATCTTCTTGAATTAATTTTTTGAATTTTTGTGAAATTGATTTAAATGAGAAATTGATGCTTATTTATGTGTAATTGACTTAGTATTGATGTTTGGAAGTGATTAGGAGGGCTGGAGAGGTCGATTTTGTGAGGAATCGAGTTCTCGACTTGATGTTACAAATCCGATAAGGTATCTTTGTAACATCCTGATTTGGGGGTTGTTTGAAATCTAATTATTTGCATGTGCTTGCTTGAAAAGAAATGAATACTATGGTTACTAGACAGGTTCTAGGGTCTAGGGGTAACCTCGGGTTAGGCCTGACTTAGGGCTAGAAGTTCTTTTTTTTTGGCACTTGAGAAGAGGAAGCTAAGTGAATGAGGCTTTAAAAAAAATTGGTGCAAAACATGACACAAGAGATCATATGATAAGGATGCTTGGGACGCAATCTTAAAGGCTTGGAAGGTGGCGTCAAAGGGAGCTTCAAGGGGAAAGGTTCGAGTCTTGGGAGTTACAAGGGGGATGCATTTTGTTTTTGGGCTTTTTGGGCGTTAAAGAAAGGGGCTAAAGTATGAAGGCCTTAAAAATTAAATGGTGAGGTTTAAGGGCATGAAAGTTGGTTTGGTGGAGTGGCTTGGGGCGCCACTTAAGGGTCTTGGCGAATGGACTCAAGTTCGAGTCACGGTGATAGCATAGGGGTTGTTTTTTTTTATTTTTGCAAATTGGCGCCATGAGAAGGGTAGAGTTGGACGGCAATTGGGACCTTGGAAAGGATGGGATAAGCCTTTCTTTTTCTTGATAATTTCGGCTTAGAAGGGAAGATAAGAGTAAGTATTTTTATTTTATTTTATTTTGAAGAGGTGATAAAGGAGGGTGATAATCAAAAGATAGGATTTATCTTATTAAGGAGTAATGGCTGAATGTAGGACTCCTCAAGGCCATTCACAATCGGTTTTAGGGCATAGGTATAGCCGAATGTCTTCCCCCTAAACTCATTCGATGTTAACTTCTTTTCTCTCAAGTACCTAGCCGAATTCCCTATCTCCCTCATCTCTTTCTCTTTTATTTTTATTCTTTTCTTTCTTGAGACCATAAAGCCGACAACACCATAACCAAACCCTTACCCTCGTTTTGTCGTTCTCTTCTCTCAAACCCTCTGCCGAATTCCCCATCTTCTCTTCCTTCTCTTTTTCTTTCTCTATTAGCCGAACCTCTTCCACTCTTGTTGCCGAAATCTTTCCTCTCCCATTAGACTCACTTGGCCGAATATAAAGATTGGTATACGTCTCTTCGGGTTGTCTTTTTTAATCGGTTTGAGAAGGTAAGTGTTTACCGAAACTCTTCTCCCATATTATCTTATTCTCTGTGGATTTGGATGAAGGGAAAAGCCAAGATCCGGCATTTATTGATGATTTGGCTAACCACTTTTCTTGAAACCGAATTCACCTAGGAACTCCGGGATTTTCAAAGCGGTAGATCTGATCCTCCATTCTCTGCTAATCGATTTAGTAAGTCTACGGTAAGGGATTCTCTTTAGTCCTTCCATTAGATACTTGGAAAAGCCGAAAACTAATCACTTGTATGGATCTAAGGTTTGGCCGATTGCAAGGAATCCAGTGTGTGGCTTCGGGATTTGGTTGGAAACCAAATCAGTTCAAGGTAAGTGCCACAACTGAGTCTTCGGGTTTTAGCTATTATGGCCAAATAGGCCTATGTCACTAACCTTGTGGTTGGCCGAATATAGGGTCAAAGGATCTAGCATAGTAGATCGAATCTTTGGGATCTAGGATTCGCGTAGTAACAGGCGTGTAAAACTCTTTACACACTTTATTAGTTAACATTGCTATATTGTTGCCTTTTTAATCATTGTGGTAGTGATTTGCTTGTGGACATGAGCATGGGTCCCGGGTAAGTCCCCTATTACGTGATCTATGATGTATGCTTGAGTATGCCATCACATGCTATTGAATGCTATGCTATACATAAATGCATAATATATGGAATTATGATAATTATTATGTAAGCATGATGATGGTGGGATTGATGAGAGGAGGGGGATGATCTTTATGGACTGTCACTAGTGGTTTTGACCACAAGATGGGTTGGCCCCATCAGATTAATTGTGACTTCGGTCACCAGTGGTTTTGACCACACCGTTGTTAAATCGTGACTAAGTCCCAGTGGTTTGGTACCACCAGTGGTTTTGACCACATATTGATAAATTGTGACCTATGGTCAACAGTGGTTTTGACCACACGATGGGTTGGCCCCATCACTTGATTTGTGACTCTAGTCACCAGTGGTGTTGACCACCAGTGGTTTTGACCACACGGGGTAGTTCAAGGAGTACGGATGGTTAGTTGGGTTGCATGTTTGCATGTCTATTAATAATTTGTGTATGAGTTGCATTTCCGGGTAGGGGATTTATACACTGAGTCTTGGTGACTCACCACTTCCCATATTATTTTGCAGATGAGTTGATCGCAGAGATGGAGTCGGAGAGAACTGGAGGCGGCCATGCTTGTTCCTTGGATTTGGGAATTTATTTAATACTGTTTAAGTTCGTTTATTTGCTAAATTTTATTTTGGGTTGTAATAAGGTCGCTAATTATTATTTGGATGTTTACATAGATGTTTTTACTTTACTTATACTATATTACAAATGAGATTATATAATGTTAAGTAAATCGGTTAAAAGCAACATTTTCAAATTAAGTAACTTTCACAAGTTTTCAAAGGTGTTACCATCGGGTAGCAAAATTTACCAAGTCAACCATAACCTTGAAGATTCTTAAAATTTTACATGATCAAATGTTTTCAAAAGGTTTTCAACACAACCATGTTTATAAAATCCAATCCCTCCTGAGTTTTATCAAACACTATTTTAATACCTTAACCATATTTTATCAAGTTTTCACCGACACTCAAAATGTTTCAAATCGTTTTACTCCGTGACACACCGATCCATCCGGGACTCATGGGCCGGGTTTGGGGTGTTATATTTTTGGTATCAGAGCCCGGTTCAAAACTCGGCTATGGGGGGCCCAAGGCCTAAAATGTTTTGTTTATGTTAGTAGGCCTTATTGGAATATTTTGGGAAACTGTTTATGGCTTGAGCAGCATGGCACCGAGTCTCCGGCACCAATCCGTCCAGGTAAGTAATTCTATCTATTTTTGTGAATATTTGATAGGGGTAGAAGGGTAAATTGTGAACGTAGAATATTAGAATAAGGAATTATTGAACCCTAGGGCTAGCATACCCCAACAAACAATGCATAAGATTTAATAATTCCCTAAACAACCCCATGAGTTGTCACTGAGCAAGGGATGTGGCAATCATTATACGCATGTCTAGGATTGGATTCGGTGGGAGCCTGGTATTTAAGCAGTCCTAGTGACTCATCTCCTACTCACTTGAATCCTACCTGGTGTGTAGTGACGGTTCATCCTAGTTGAGACGACGTGCTCACAGGCTAAATTTAATAACTAAAACCCGAAAGGGACTGGCTGTTTTGCTTTTGAAGTAATTAAAACCTTGACTAAAAAAATGACCAAAATACCCCTCAATTTGAAAAATGACCAAAATACCCCTGACTTGTAAACTACCAAAATACCCTCCGTATGAAAAATTTCCAAATAGAAAATTTTCAAAATATCCTTCTTTGTGAAATCAATTAGAACCAAATTTTGGAAATCTTTTATGAAAATGCCCGATTAAAAAAATTATTACTAAAATACCCTAGTGATAAAATTACGAAATTGCCCCTAACCCGATTTTCAAAAATTTTGCAACACCATCAACTTGGAAAACAAATTCTCAAAAAGAACCCTCAAAGTTTTGCAACATTAGGAAATAATTTTAAATTATCAAACTTTACAAAGTTACCTCGGTTTATTACCAAAATACCCCGAGCTTCAAAATCACCAAATACCCCAATTTCAAAATTTTCAAAATACCCTGAATTTAAAAGCTCCAAAATACTTTTGACAAAATCATCCGAGAACTTTTATTTTTGGAAAATTACAAAAATACCCCTGTAGGACAATTGACGAAAATACCTCTGGGATAGGAACAGACAGGAATATCCATTGAGTGAATGTGAATGGGAGATACTAAGGAATGGATGTGTTTTTCTGTGAATTAGGATAGAAAACTTGAACTTTGAATGATAGAAAGAATCCCTATTAAGCTCTTTCCATAAAATTTCTTCGTGGATAACTAGTGAAACAAGTACTAATGCATAAAATTCTTAATCAGATAAACGCAAACGAGAATAATGAGTACATGAGGTCGTGGACGTCCACCGCGTGGCAGTGGTAGGGTAGGATGACCTTGTCGAGCCAAGCAGGTCTGGTCATGGGTCCGAAAATGAGATCTTGGATCACGGCCATAAAATCGAGTTCCGGATCGGCCGGTGGTAACGATGTAGTATCCCAAGTCGTGCTACGAGTGTTGAAATGAGTTACCGAGGCAAAGTGCAAAAGTGAGCCCGTAAATCCATGGTTGAACGACTCCGGGCTAACGGAGCAGAGGTGTATAGAGGAGTTTCTGGAGTGGCACCCAGTGCGGCGGAGTATTGGTTGGAATCAACAGAGAGGATCATGGGTGACCTATATTTTACGCTGAGGAGAAGTTGAAGGGTATAATCTCTCTGCTTCGGGATGAGTCATATCAGTGGTGGCTCACCGTAAGAGACGGAGCGATGGCGGAGGATCTCACATGGAAATACTTTAAAGCTGCCTACCAAAAGAAGTATATAGGAAGTAGCTACGTAGATGCACAGCGAAAGGCTTTCTTGAACTTGGTTAAGGGTAATAAGACAGTGGTGGAGTATGAGGCCAAATTTCTCCGGTTGAGCAGGTATGCTCTTGGTATTGTGAGTACCGAGCATGAACGCTTTGTCAGATTCGAAGATGGGCTGAGAGATGAGCTGAGGATGATGATAGCTCTACAACAGGAACAAGAGTTCGCTGTCCTAGTGGAGAAATCGAAGGTTGCTGAAGGGGTAAGACAGTCGGTTAGGCGAAATCAGGATAGGAGTTGGAATAAGAGGAGCTTCGGATCTTCAAAGTTTTCTGGTAATCAGCAGAAGAGGACAAGGTTTGGTAGGTCAGATCAAGCTGCTAGGCCTGCTGCTGCTAATCCTCAATGGCCGCCACGGTGTGCTCGGTGTGGAAAGTTTCACACGGGGGAGTGTTGGAATGGTAATCGGGGATGCTTCGAATATGGGTCCATGGAACATCGAGTTAGAGATTGTCTGAAAAAAGAAGTTAGGCTGAGATCAGAGGGTCAGGATCGTGCACCGAATAGGAGGGATAATCAGCAGCCACCGAGAGGTCGTGGTTCAGGAAGAGGAGGTAATGGTGCTGGCAGAGGTCGTGGGGCACCGAGGGGAGGTACTGGTGGTACTGAGGCTAGGCAACCTGGTTTGGTCTATGCCACGAGGCGTCAGGAGGAGGGTGACGCACCGGACGTCTAACCGGTATGTTTTTAATCTTTGGAGTACCCTATAGTACCTTGATTGACATTGGCTCAACTCACTCGTACATTGCTAGTAGCGTAGTGAAAACTCTGCACTTAGACTCTGAGCTCTAGTAGCATAGTGAAAACTCTGCACTTAGACTCTGAGCTTACTTCTAGGAAGATAACTGTATTAAGCCCTCTAGGTCACTCTGTAGAAGTAAGTAAACTCTATAGGAGCGTACCCCTAGAACTCCAAGGGGTCGTGTTCTTGGCTGACTTGATGGAACTACCGTTTCGGTAGTTCGATCTTATCCTCGGGATGGATTGGCTAGTGAAGTATCAGGCTAGCCTGGATTGTGCAGCTAAACGTATGGTAATAAAGACCGTGGAAGGTGAAGAGGTGGTGATGATAGGTAAAAAGATAGATTACCTATCTAATCTGGTTTCTGCATTGAAGGCGAAAAAGATGGTTAGGAAGGGTTGTGAAGCTTATATGGTGCATGTCTGTACTTTAGAAGCTAAGGGTGCAGCTGCGAGTGATGTCCGGACCGTAAGAGATTATGTTGATGTGTTTCCAGAGGAACTTCCGAGTCTACCTCCGGACCGTGAGGTTGAATTTGGTATAGACTTAGTACCCGGAACTGCGCTAGTATCTATAGCTCTGTATTGAATGGCGCAAAAAGAATTGGTAGAATTAAAGGCTCAGATCTAGGAATTGTTGGATAGAGGGTTCATCCGACCAAGTGTATCGCCTTGGGGAGCTCCAGTGTTTTTTGTCAAGAAGAAGGATGGAACGATGAGGATGTGCATAGACTACCGACAACTGAACAAGTTGACAATAAAGAACCGGTATCCATTATCTCAGATTGGGATCCCCGGTTCACGTCAAGATTCTGGAAGCCTTTACATCGGGAGTTAGGCACGGTTGAATTTCAACGACTTTTCACCCGCAATCGATGGACAATCCGAGAGGTTATCCAAGTGTTGGAAGATATGTTAAGGGCTGTGTTTTGGACTTCCGTGGTAGTTGGGAGGAGTACCTACCTTTGGCGAGTTCGCTTATAACAATAGTTATCAGTTTAGTATTCAGATGGCACCGTATGAGGTATCAGATGGTCGAAAATGCCGACTCCTACATGTTGGACGGAACTAAGAGAGCGACAAATGTTGGGTCCAGAGTTAGTGGCAGAGACGGAGGATAAGGTTAGAATAATTTGGGCTCGTCTTAATAAGGCGTTAGACAGGCAAAAATCCTACACCGATATTAAGCGCAGAGAGGTTGAGTATGCAGTGGGGGATAAGGTCTTCTTGAAGGTATCACCTTGGAAGAAGGTGCTGAGGTTTGGCCGGAAGGGCAAGCTAAGCCCTAGATTCATCGGACCGTACACGGTGTTGAAACGTGTGGGACTGGTAGCTTACCAGCTTGAGTTGCCAGCGAAATTGAGCCAGATACATGACGTCTTCCATGTTTTTATGCTGAGGCGCTATCGATCAGATCCATCACCGTAGTCTTGGGTTGCGAAATTGAGGTGAACTCAGACTTGTCTTTCGAGGAGGAGCAGTCCATTTTGGATCGAGATGTTAAGGTTTTGAGGAGGAAGTCGATTGCCTTTGGTAAAGGTGTTATGGCGAAACCATGATCTGAGGAGGCCACGTGGGAACCCGAGGATGTGATCTGCAACAATACCCCACTCTTCTAATCCGGGTAATTTCGAGGTAGAAATTCTTTTTAAGGGGTAGGCTGTAACATCTGATTTGGGGTTGTTTGAAATCTAATTATTTGCATGTGCTTGCTTGAAAAGAAATGAATACTATGGTTACTAGATGGGTTCTAGGGTCTAGGGTAACCTCGGGTTAGGCCCGACTTAGGGCTAGAAGTTCTTTTTTGGCACTTGAGAAGAGAAAGCTAAGTGAATGAGGCTTTAAAAAAAAATTGGTGCAAAACATGACACAAGAGATCATGTGATAAGGTGGCTTGGGACGCAATCTTAAAGGCTTGGAAGGTGGCGTCAAAGGGAGCTTCAAGGGAGAGGTTTGAGTCTTGGGAGTTACAAGGGATTCGTTTTGTTTTGGGCTTTTTGGCGTTAAAGAAAGGGCTAAAGTATGAAGGCCTTAAAAATTAAATGGTGAGGTTTAAGGGCATGAAAGTTGGTTTGGTGGAGTGGCTTGGGCGCCACTTAGGGTCTTGCGAATGGACTCAAGTTCGAGTCACGGTGATAGCATAGAGGTTGTTTTTTTTATTTTTACAAATTGGCGTCATGAGGAGAGTAGAGTTGACTGCAATTGGGACCTTGAAAGGATGGGATAAGCCTTTCTTTTCTTGATAATTTGGCTTAGAAGGGAAGATAAGAGTAAGTATTTTTATTTTATTTTATTTTGAAGAGGTGATAAAGGAGGTGATAATCAAAAGATAAGATTTATCTTATTAAGGAGTAATGGCGAATGTAGGACTCCTCAAGGCCATTCACAATCGGTTTTGGGGCATAGGTATAGTAGAATGTCTTCCCCTAAACTCATTCGATGTTAACTTCTTTTCTCTCAAGTACCTAGCCGAATTCCCTATCTCCCTCATCTCTTTCTCTTTTATTTTTATTCTTTTCTTTCTTGAGACCATAAAGCCGACAACACCATAACTAAACCCTTACCCTCGTTTTGTCGTTCTCTTCTTTCAAACCCTCTGTCGAATTCCCCATCTTCTCTTCCTTCTCTTTTTCTTTCTCTATTAGCCGAACCTCTTCCACTCTTGTTGCCGAAATCTTTCCTCTCCCATTAGACTCACTTGGCCGAATATAAAGATTGGTATACGTCTCTTCGGGTTGTCTTTTTCAATCGATTTGAGAAGGTAAGTGTTTGCCGAAACTCTTCTCCCATATTCTCTTGTTCTCTGTCGATTTGGATGAAGGGAAAAGTCGAGATTCGGCATTTATTGATGAGTTGGCTAACCACTTTTCTTGAAACCGAATTCACCTAGGAACTCTGAGATTTTCAAAGCGGTAGATCTGATCCTCCATTCTCTGCTAATCGATTTAGTAAGTCTATGGTAAGGGATTCTCTTTAGTCCTTCCATTAGATACTTGGAAAAGCCGAAAACTAATCACTTGTATGGATCTAAGGTTTGGCCGATTGCAAGGAATCCAGTGTGTGGCTTCGGGATTTGGTTGGAAACCAAATCGGTTCAAGGTAAGTGCCACAACTGAGTCTTCGGGTTTTAAATATTATGGCCGAATAGGCCTATGTCACTAACCTTGTGGTTGGCTGAATATAGGGTCAAAGGATCTAGCACAGTAGATCAAATCTTCGGGATCTAGGATTCGCGTAGTAACTGGCGTGTAAAACTCTTTACACACTTTATTAGTTAACATTGCTATATTGTTTCCTTTTTAATCATTGTGGTAGTGATTTGCTTGTGGACATGAGCATGGATCCTGGGTAAGTCCCCTATTACGTGACCTATGATGTATGCTTGAGTATGCTATCACATGTTGTTGAATGCTATGCTATACATAAATGCATAATAAATGGAATTATGATAATTGTTATGAAAGCATGATGATGGTGGGATTGATGAGAGGAGGGGGATGATCTTTATGGACTGTCACTAGTGGTTTTGACCACAAGATGGGTTGGCCCCATCAGATTAATTGTGACTTCGGTTACCAGTGGTTTTGACCACACCGTTGTTAAATCGTGACTAAGTCCCAGTGGTTTGGTACCACCAGTGGTTTTGACCACATATTGATAAATTGTGACCTATGGTCATCAGTGGTTTTGACCACACGATGGGTTGGCCCCATCACTTGATTTGTGACTCTAGTCGCCAGTGGTTTTGACCACCAGTGGTTTTGACCACCAGTGGTTTTGACCACACGGGGTAGTTCAAGGAGTACGGATGGTTAGTTGGGTTGCATGTTTGCATGTCTATTAATAATTTGTGTATGAGTTGCATTTCCGGGTGGGGGATTTATACACTGAGTCTTGGTGACTCACCCCTTCCCTTATTATTTTGCAGATGAGTTGATCGCGGAGATGGAGTCGGAGAGAACTTGAGGCGGCCATGCTTGTTCCTTGGATTTGGGAATTTATTTAATACTGTTTAAGTTCGTTTATTTGCTAAATTTTTATTTTGGGTTGTAATAAGGCCGCTAATTATTATTTGGATGTTTACATAGATGTTTTGACTTTACTTATACTATATTACAAATGAGATTATATAATGTTAAGTAAATCGGTTAAAAGCAACATTTTCAAATTAAGTAACTTTCACGAGTTTTCAAAGATGTTACCATCGGGTAGCAAAATTTACCAAGTCAACCATAACCTTGAAGATTCTTAAAATTTTACATGATCAAATGTTTTCAAAAGGTTTTCAACACAACCATGTTTATAAAATCCAATCCCTCTTGAGTTTTATCAAACACTGTTTTAATACCTTAACCATATTTTATCAAGTTTTCACCAGACACTCAAAATGTTTCAAATCGTTTTACTCCGTGACATACCAGATCCGGTCAGGACTCATGGGCCGGGTTTGGGGTGTTACAATCTTTGAGAGGGAATTTTGATTAGCATAGTTAATTGAAAATTGTGTTAATATAGCTTTGGAAAGGTGGTAATGTCTACTTTACCTCTGTTGATGCTCGAATCTTGAAGAGGACCAAGATAACCAGAATTGAAGCTTGAAATTACCTAGTTGATCATTTGTTGTGAAAGAATAAAATTGTGTGGTGAGTGTTTCTAAGGGTGATTTGATAAATTGACCCTCAATTATGTTTAATTAGTACCTTAATTATTGACCAAAATTATTTAATTATGGATGTATGGTTGATTTTGCAAGATTGGTATTAAATGTGTAAAAAATTAAATTTGTATTGGAAAAAATGTGTGAATTTTTTGGTGTTGTTGTGATATTTAATTAAATTAATTTTAAGGATAATTTTAAGCATGTGTATTGAAATTTTTTTATCATGATATGTTGATGTTTCAATTGGTAATTGATTATGGAAAATTGGCAAATGAATTGCTTGATTTAATTGGATATTAAATGCTATATTACATGTTACACACAAGCATCTTGTCACATTAAATTGATCACATTAATGATTGATTTATTTGCTATGTTTGATTGAATATATTGGCAACATACATGGTAGATCCATTGGATATAGTTGGCATACCATAAGATTTGTGGGTACTCACATTTATTTGTGACATTGTGAGCATATGGCTCTAGGTGGATTGATTTGTTGGAGTAGATAAAGGAGTTTTAAGCTTGAGTCTCCACTCAATGGGTTATTTGAGGCGCTATAAGGGAGCACGTGCTTTGGCCCGCTCGACTTGGTGGACTATATTTGATATTTGTGGGAGTTCTGAGATTCGATTATTAAATGTATGATCACCCAATTAAGCCATGAGAAATGACTGCCAATATATTTATGTATGATTGTTTCTATATCAATTGATGATTGAAAGCCATGAATGATTGATTTTTGGTATTGAAAATGCTTATGGAAATTAAATTGACATGTTTAATTATTTTTGGCTGACAATTGGTGAATGATTGGTTGTGAATTAAGCATGAATTGGATGTTAATTTACTTGTTGTTTTTATTAACATTCACTGAGCTTTTAAAAGCTCACACCCTCACATTTGTGCAAATATTCATTGGGGTTGAGGAGCCGAGGAGCCGAGCAAGAGAGTTCAAGAGATTTAGGCTTGGTAGAGACTTTATTACATATTTTAGAGACTGTAGTCGGGCATTGTGGAACTCTTAGGAATTAGATTGATTTTGGTTGTAAAATGGACTTTAGACATTTATTTTGAATGGTTTTATAATAATTTTGAGGCATGTTTGAGTTTAATTATTGATTGATTTACGATGTATTGTTGCTTGATAACACGGTGTGTGAAGCATGAAATTTATACTAACGATGTTTAAATGAAGCTTCCATGGAGTGGTTTACTAGAGACTAAGGTATGCCACTTGTTTGATTTATTCGGTGTTTGATGTGCATGAAATTAATTGTTTAATTCTATTTAATTGAGGCTTAATTTATGTCAATAAATTCAATTGAAGTTGTGTGTATATATTTTAATTAATCATAGTTAAATCGGGTTTAATTGGTCGTTAAAATATGCAAAATCGGGTTTTAAAATGAGTTTTTTGCAAAAATAGGTGCAGTGGTTTTCACACGAGAGTGTGCTTGTCCACATGTGCATGTGAGGGGTTGCACACGGGAAATTGGAGCTATCACACACGGGCGTGTGGAATTTCCCCACGGGCATGTACGATCTGCAAAAAAGTTTTTCACGACACGAACACTGGTTGAGGGACATGGCCATGTGGGTTTTGGGAGGTTTGAATTTTTTGTCTTTTTAAATTGGTATTCTAATTTGTTTAAGTTATGATTTAGTCCTAAAAATTTATTAGTCTAATTAGAGCTTTAGATGATAAGGGAACTTAGTAATAATTTAGAATTGGTCTCGTAATTGGTAAAATTTGATAGAAACGCATTTAATTTGTAATTTGAAATAGATTCTGATAGATTATATTTGTTACAATTTAGTCTATAATAGTAAAACTTGAATTAGACATAGCAAACGAACTCAATTTAAGCTGAAATTTTTAAGATTGCAAAATTTTGACTAAAAGAAGGTTGGTAAACATTTAGATGTAAAATTAGATTAGTTTTACCATAGGTGGTAAAATGATAAAATTGTCCTTAGGTTAAATTACCTAAGAAAAGTTTAAAATTGGCTCAAAATTTATTCTGCGTTAATAGATGACTAATATTTAGATAAGATTGAAGTGTTATAAGGTCGGAGTGTGCCTTAGGTGGTCGTTAGCGGAGGTCACTTAGGTGGCTAATGTAACACTTTGAATTTGGGCCGGTCTGTCCTAGTCAGGTTTGGGGTGTCATAAATTATATATTTTATTTTGTTTGAACATGTGTTGGTCTTCTAGACGGATATAATAAAGTTAATTAATATTTAAGAATTGTTAATAGTTACTTTAGAAAGAAAAATAAAACAAAAGAATCATTGATAAATCATGTGAAGTGTGCCTTGCACTTCGAATTAAACAGACGACAACGTCGTGAAGAGGAAGAGCCAACGTCATGACGACACGACACCAACATTCTCACGAGAAGAACCTGTTGTCCCGATGGCGCGATTCATGGTGTCCTAGTGAACCAAACGTGACGTCACGACACGGCGACGTGTTCCCCACTTAACTGGGTTTATTCTCTTAGTTAACCTCTATTATCTTTTCCCAGTCTAAATCTAATTATTCTAGGGATGTTCTAGTCATATATTCACATGAAATTAAGCCTATAAATAGACCATTTAGCAACCCTTTACAGTTTAGAATAACAACAACAAAAATTAAGAGAGAGTTTGTGGTAAATTCAAGAGAACTTTGTATTATTTCATATTCGGGTTTGATTATTTCTCCATTTTGTACTCCCCTTTTAGTTTTTGCTGGTTTAGTGAAGTTCTTTTTGCCCGTGGTTTTTTATCATCTTTGGAGGGAATTTTTCACATAAATATTTGTGTTCAATTTTTGTTTTTGTTCATGTTCGTTGCTTAATTCGAGTTTCACCCAAAAAATTGGCATAAGTGCTTGGTTTAGTTTCTGCATACAACATGTTCAGAGATGGCAATAAGGTATGATATCGAGAAGTTTGATGGGATCACAAATTTGATGAAAAGTTTAGATGACGCTAAGTTTGGTTCAAAACGGTTTGAAAAAGGTCATTACAGGGCAAAAGCCCGTGGATGCAAATCAGACAGAATGAGAGGAGCTTGATAAGAAGGCACTACCAATAATTTAGTTGTGCCTCACTAATAATGTATTGTAGGAGGTACTTACGGAGAAGACGATAAAAGCTTTATGGAGGAAATTGAAAGCCCTTTATATGACAAAGTCCCTCGCAAATCGCTTGGTATTGAAACAATGATTATATATGTTTCGTATGGCAGAATGTGAGTCTATTAGGGCTCACACTAGTGAATTTATAACTCTCCTAAATGACCTGAAGAATATCAAGGCCAACATAGACCACGGAGATTGGGCTATGTTATTACTTTGTTCTTTTCCCTTCATACAAAACTTTTAGGGAAATCTTGATTTACGATAGAGAGAGACTCTTGTTTGAGGACATGATGTAATAGCCCGTTTTGCAGTGGTGTTAGAAATAGTGGTTTTGAGGCCACCAAATCTAACGAGAAAGTTCATAAATATTATTATTTAATATTTATGAGTTAAATATGGATTTTAAAAAGGTTTTTGATTTGATAAATTATGATTTAAAGGCGATTTATTAAGTTCAAGTGGTAAGACCATAAGGTCAAGTGGTTTTAGAAAATGAGGTATCGAGACCTCATTTTTATAAATCGAGTCGTAAATATTTTTATAAATATTTACAAAGTGTCATTAAGGTGGTATTAAATTTTCATTGAAAAATTTTAACTTTTCAATGGTTAATTAATTAAAAAGGACTAAATTGTAAAAGAGATAAAATTTAATCACTATTTGATTTAAGTGATTAAATGGCTTAATGAATGAAAGTATATAGACTAAT
Source organism: Gossypium rotundifolium (assembly GCA_025506655.1). Lineage (NCBI taxonomy): Eukaryota > Viridiplantae > Streptophyta > Magnoliopsida > Malvales > Malvaceae > Gossypium > Gossypium rotundifolium. The sequence goes on from CP106727.1 coordinate 124,942,227, forward strand.
ATGGTAAATATACCATATTATATAGGAGTGGGTGGTGGACTTTGTATTATTATGAAAATATGTATGTTTATTATTTAAAATAAAACATATTAAATGATAATAAAATACATTAAAGATATCATCTTTTACATTTGATTGTTTTGCAAAATTTGAGATAGAAGGAAGCCATTGATAAACCTTCAAGATTCAGCCAAATTTCATAGGATGCATGTAAGTTCAATCTAGCCCCGTTTTCAATAATTTTTATGTTTTTGAGATCGTTACAACTAGGTCTAGCTAGCCCGCACCTTCTATTTTGAAACTGTTAAAGATTTTGAATGTTTCCATTGATGAATCTTGTGATTTTTTTATGTTAGATGATGAATTTGGAATGTTAATTGATAATTAAAAGTATTTTGTTAAGTGATTTTTGATGAATTTATCAATTAGGGACAAATTTATTAAATTAATAAAAGTACAAGGATTTAATGTGAAATTGTTGCATAAAGGGATATTATGGATACCATGAACATTCATTTATGATCAATTTTGGGTAAAAATGGTTAATTTGCATGTTTTGGGGCTTAAGGACTAAATTAAATAAAAGTAAAACTTTAGGGGTAATTTTGTAAAAATTAAAAAAGACCAAATTGTATGAAATGAAATTTTTTATTGTCTAAATTAATATATTTAATGAAATTATTAATTTAGATCAAGATCGGGAGGAAAATCGAGGAAAATAGAAAATTACCAAAATACCCCTAAACCTTAGTATTTCTGCAATTTAGCGAAGTAAGTTCGTATGAACTGTATTCTTTATAATTTTGATTAAATTGAATGCTAATAGGTGATTATATTGTGATTAAATCAATATATATGTTAGTATGCAATTTATCGTGTTATGAAACGACGTACGACGATTACCAAGTCCCGTTTGAACCTTAGGAATTCGTAGAATACAAATGACATGTCATTAGGGTTACCGATTTTAGCTCGTATGAGCTTACCATTACTTAGCTCGCATGAGTTTATCGTTATTCAGCTCGGAGGAGCTTACCGTTTACAACTCGTAAGAGCATACCGATTCAGAGCTCGTATGAACATACATGTACAGGAATTGATGGATTACAGTTCAGTACACCTCATGTGTGCTATCCGAGTATCCAACGATATTCTAAATGGTTCAACAAGAAATTTTCTATTACGAGACAATATGAGCTCGATACGAACTAGTACATGTATATACATGAAATACATGGAAATGATGGTACATGGTATATTGATATATTGAAATGGATGATATATGTATATGAAGAAACGGTAAGAGAATGATATGTATCATGACATGTACATATATGAATATCTTTGATATGTTGATACATGGAAATTATGTAAGTTGAGACGAGTAATAAACTCAAGTGTGACATGTTGAGAAAATAATGTTATAAATGTTGGATTTATATGAAATATGTTCAAGTATGCTAACATGTGTTATAGTTTGATGCTTAGGCAAGTTCCAAGCTGTTGGTTGAATGGTATTATATTTACTTATAATTTACATTGAAATGGTAAGTGCTTAAATGAAAATATGCTTGTACTCATGAAAAAGTGGTAAGGTTTAAATTATGCAATTTCTTATGAAATGGCTTATCATGTGATTAATTTGAAAAGGGCTACATTTAAATGCACTAGCTCGTGGCTATGGTTAAATGATATGCTTATGACTTGTGTGTTATGCATATGGAACGGGTGTAGAAAGTAATGAAATGCAAATAAAAAAAAGAAATTGGGAAGAATTTAAAGTTGTTTAAAATCCTACTATGATAGGGATAATATGTATAAGTGATGTTGTGAATTTACTCATTTTGTGAGTTGTTTAATTTGGTTTCATGAATCGTGTGATATCGGTATATGATTGTTCTTGATATGTATAAATTTTATATTGGAAATGGATTGATATGATTAAAGTTTATACGAGCATACTAAGCATTCACTGCTTACGTAGTTGTTTTTCTTTACTTTTCAGATTATCGAAAGCTCGATTGGGTTGGAAGCTTGTCAAAGTTATATCAAACTATCCATCGGTTCTATCGGTACTTTTGGATTTTTAGATTTTGGTTATAATGACATGTATAGGTATTCTGGTTAATGTTGGCCTATGTATTTGAATGTTAAAATGGCCATTTAACTTGGTTGAGTTTTGGTATGTTAATGGTATAATGGTAAAGTTTGGCATGTATGTGAGTAGCCTTATTATGGTTAATGTTTGGCTTGTTTTTTTGAATGATAAAAGATGAAATGATAGTTGAATATGCATATGGCATATATGCATTATGATATGTGGTATATGTGGTGATTTGGTACCTTGTTATGTATAGGTATTATGGTTAATTAATATTAGTTAAAGAATGACATTTTGTATCAAATGGTTTGTGTTTTGGTAAGTAAGATTTATGGTATGTATGAAAGCAAATCAAATTGGAAGTTAGTTGTTTATTTTGACCAAATGGAGTACTAGGTTATACATGTTTGTAAGTTGTTATTTGAGATGCCCATGTGCATATTGGTTGAGTGAAGTTATACTATATGTATAAAGCTAGATTATGTATGATATTGGTGCCTTTCTATGGCTGGTATACATGTCCATTTTTGGCTGTAGGTACATGCCTTGTTGGGTGAGAAATGTGGCCTGTAAAATAGCCTATTTTTGTCCACAGGGCAGAGACAAGGGCATGTGTCCCAGCCGCGTGTGACAGACGGCAAGGTGACACGACCGAGAGTCTTCTGTAGCTTGTAAAGGTTTGCAAGTTAGTATGTTCACACGACCTAAAACACGGGCGTGTGGTTGGCCGTGTGACCCAAGTCAATATACTCACATGGGCATGGGCACGGGATGAGACACGACCACGTGTCCCTATTTCAAATGCGCACATGGCCGTGTGACCCCTACAGTTTTGAAAATTTTAAGTGTTTCCAAAAAATTCTCTGAGTTTTGATTTAGTCCCGATTTGTTTCTAATGTGAATTTTGGACCTCGAGGACTTGTATAACAGAAAATATGTATGATTTTCATTGGTTTTTGACATGAATGTTATATGATATGAAATGTTTGCATTTTCTATCTGTTGTATTTGTAAACTCTAGTAATGCTCCATAACCTTGTTTCGATGATGGATTAGGGTTAGGGGTGTTACACGTGAAGTGAAACCTTTTGAGAAAGGATAAACTCGACAATGTGTTAGGCTTGAAGAACACGTCAAATGAGCAAGCCTTAGTTTTGGTTTCTAGAGGAAGGAAACAATTTAAGGATTCAGGTCAAATAAGATCGAGGGTGAGATTGAAATCTACAAACCGTGAGAAGTAATGTGGTTATTGTAGAAAGATGGGACACATTAAGGCAGAATGTTACAATCTTCATAATAAAAATAAGAGGCCGTGAAAATGACAAGAGAGGGAAGCAAAAAGCTGATGTAGCCGATGCTAATGTAGCTGATGACAAAGTTGATGATTTGTTGCTGGTATTAACGACCGAAATGTCTAAGTTCACGTTTGAGTGGATCATGGATTCGTAGTGTTCTTACCATATGTGTCCCATTAAGGATTGGTTCTCCAAATATGGTTCAATTGAAGGTGAAGTTGTACTCATGGAAAATAATTGGCATTGATACTATTTAGATTAGTATGCATGACGGGATAATCAAAACATTGTCAAATTTCAGGCATGTTCTTAATTTAAAGAAGTATTTCGTCTCTCTAGGTATTATAGACTCGAACGGTTGGTCATTGAGTCAAAATAATTAAAAGTATCTCGTGAAGCCCTTGTTTTGATGATAGGGCAGAAAGTTGAGAACCTATACATTCTGCAAGGTGTAGAGGTGTCCAATTCGACAGTAATTATGAAAGCAGAGGTAAGATCATCGCCACATCATGAAGAAGACTCTTCCAAGTTCGAAACGACATGTGAAAATTCCCTCTTTACAGATTCTGAATCAACCCAATTGTGGCATCTGCGACTTGATCATATGAGTGAAAAAGGTATGACTATTTTGAGCAAAAGAGGTCTTCTGTAACAGCCCGATTTTGGGGCTAGTCAGAATAGTGTTGTTGGAACCACTAATTTGAGGTCGGATAAATTAGTTTTAATATTATTTTATGTGTTATGGCATAATTGTATGGGTGCATGAAAATTTTGGTGCATTAATTTTGGTGATTGCATATTTAATTGCAAAAAAGGACTAAATCGCATAAAGTGTGAAAGTTTCATTTTACAAGATAGAGGTGTCTAATAGCTATGGAATATTAAATTAGAGGTCTTTAAAGTGCAATTAGGCCTTCCTAAAGGTGATGGACGGACAAGAGGGACAAGAGCATTAAATTGGTCAATATTTGGTGGCATTAGGTGACTAAATGAATTAAATAAGATAAAATAAAGAAAAGGCTATCATCTTTTTCATTTCTCTTCTTCTTCCATCGATTTTTACACTCAAGAAGGGCCTTGGGGAGCTTGAAATTTTAGCAACTTATTCTACTTGCTAATCAAGAAGAACGCGGAAACAACCTTAACAGGGGAAAATGCAAGGTTTTGGACTAAACCGCAAATTAACATATTTTGTACCGAGGTAAGTTTATGTGTAAATGATACATCCCTATTACGTATGTTTTAACTATTAATGGATTGTGTGGATGTAATTGATTATTGGTGAGAATTATTGAAATAGTAGAAAATGTGAAAACTCTCGGATGAACCTTCAGAAAAGAAATATGGGTACTGATGAATATCTTTAATATGTAAATTTTGGTGGGCTGTGTGTGATACCACCTTGTTATTTATTAGTGATGGGCTATGTGTGATACCATCGTAATTATTATCATTTTGGTGGCTTATGCGATACCACCGTAACTATCATTAATGGTGGGTTGTATGCGAAACCACCGGGTATCTTATATCATTCCGAAGGGTTCATCGAGAAATTTGTCTAAGTGAAATTACATGTGGCTTTATGGTGATAAGTGCAGAGCATAAGTGCAAGTAAATGTGAGCATTGTATATGATATCTGGTTGGGATGTGGTAGGATTTGAGATGAGTAAGCATGATTATGAGAATAAGACATTTATAGGATGATGACGTCAGGAACAAAATGCCAAGGTTTTTGCACACGGGCTAAGATACGGGCATGTCGAAGCTGTGTGAGGGACATAGGCCAGGGCCACGGGAGTGTGTCTGGCTATGTGAAAACCCCTATAGGTTTGAATTGAGAAATAATTCCACACGGGTGTGGAACATAGATATGTGATATGCCACACGGGTGTCCCTTCCTCTACATAGGCGCGTGGGCTGTTTGATGAAAATTTTTCAAAGTCTTTCTAGAGAGCTCCAAAGAAGTTTGATTTGATCCCGAGCCATTCGTAATGTATGAGTTAGGCCTCGAAGGTTTGTTTAAGAGGTGTTATGAAAAGTTTTAATTTGGAGTGGAAAGTTATGTCTCGGTATTGCATAATTAATTTTGTATAAGTCTAGTAATGCCTCGTACCCTATTCCAGCTTGAATACGGGTAAAGGGTGTTACATTTAGTGGTATCAGAGTTAGGTTTAGTCGATTTGGACCACCATAGTGTGTGTGGGAGTCTAGCTATACATACCATTAAATATATTAATAGTGTGGTGACTTCTGACAATTTTAAATTGTGCTTTCATATAGTAAATGGATCCCAATCGAGCTGTTGTTAATAACGCTGCTAGTAAGCACTGACTCCTGCGCAAGCGGCCCTCTCTGTAGAAAGTAGACCCGAGACTTTGGGTCAATAAGAAGAGGTTCGGAAGCCTTTCTCTACATGATGAGTAATTGGTACACTGAGTTTGTATGAGCAAACCGTAATGCTCAACCTCCTCCACCTCCTTTTATACCTCAACCAGTCCCCGTGACTCCTCAAGGTATAGATTTGGTGAGAATGACCAAACCCCCAGTCAATAAGATTCAAAAATAAGGGGCAGAGGAATTTAGAGCTAATATAAACAATGACCCTGAGAAAGTGGAGTTTTGGCTTAAGAAATCTATGCGAGTATTTGATGAACTCTCTTGCACACATGAGGAGAGATTAAAATGTGCTGTATCATTACTGAGGGACTCGGTATATCGCTGGTGGAAAACACTGACATCCGTAGTACCGAAGGAGAGAGTGACATGGGATTTCTTTTTAGAAGAGTTCTGAAAGAAGTACATAAGTCAGTGATTTGTTGACCAGAAACGGAAAGAGTTTCTTGAATTGAAACAAGCAAGATGACTGTGAAGAGTATGAGTGCGAATTTGTTAGGCTCAATAAGTATACGAAAGAGTGTGTGTCTACGGAAGCTATTTTGTGCAAGAGGTTTGAAGATGGGCTGAATGAGTATATCAGATTGCTAGTTGGGATCTTGGAATTGAAAGAATTCATGGTGTTGGTCGATAGAGCTTGCAAGGCTGAAGAGTTGAATAAGGAAAAGAGAAAAGCTATGATTGAGGCTCGAGATACGAGGAAAAGGCTGATGAGTAAGTCGTTTCAAACCCAATCAAAGAAGTCCAAGGAAATGAACCCTCGACGACTGCTTCAGTTGGTATTCACACCGAGATCGAGGTAATGCATATTCGGGCTCGAGAGTTCAAGCCACCTCGATGGCAAGCGTGAGCAATACAAAGTCAAATAAACCGAGTGTCCAAATTGTGGTAGACAACATACCGAGGAGTGTTGGGGAAACAATCGTACTTGTTACAAGTGTGGTTCACCAGACCACTTTATTTGAAACTGCGAGGGATGAGAAAGATAGAAAACAAGAAGTAAGAGCGAGCAATGTACCTTCGAGGGGTAGACCACAAAGGAACCGGAGAGTGGGACTAGAAATAGAGGTGCGCCTAGAGATTCTGCAGTGAGATCAAAGGGTAGAGCACCTACAAGGACTTATGCCATTAGCGCTCGTGAAGAGGCATCATCTCCTAATGTGATAACGGGTACTTTTTCTCTTCATGATATCTCTGTTGTTGCTTTGATTGATCCGAGGTCTACCCATTCTTATATTTCCATGAAATTGGTATCTAGCATGAGTATAATTGTTGAGTCTACGAAATTTGTGATGAAAGTGTTAAACCCGTTAGGAAAACATATGCTAGTTGACAAAATGTGTATGAATTATCCTTTGACAATTAGAGGTCATTGTTTTCCGACTAATATCATGTTGTTACCATTTGATGAATTTGACCTGATTCTTGGTATGGATTGGTTGACTACCCATAATGTTTTAGTAAACTATGATAGTAAGTTTATTGAACTTAGATGTGTAAATGGAGTTGTCATTCGAGTTGGATCAGGTAAATTAGATAGTTTGCCTGTAGTAATTTCGTCTATGGTAGCTGAGAAATACATGAGAAAAGGGTATGAGTCCTATTTTGCCTTTGTATTGAATACTCAAGAGTCAAAGGTAAATATTGAATTAGTGCCTGTGGTGTGCAAGTATCCAGATGTGTTTCGGAAGAGTTACCCGGATTACCTCCAGTTGGAGAGGTCGAGTTTGGCATTGAGTTAGTTTCGGGTACAACACCTATTTCGGTTACCCGTATAGGATGGCACCGTTAGAGTTAAAAGAGTTGAAGGTTCAGTTGCAAGAGTTAACGTATAAGGGTTTTGCAAGATTGAGCTATTCACCGTGGGGTGCTCTAGTAATTTTTGTGAAGAAGAAAGATGGGTTGATGAGATTATGTATAGACTACAGACAACTCAACAAGGTGACAATGAAGAATAAGTATCCTTTGCCAAGGATCAATGCTTTGTTCGACCAACTGAAGGGAGCTACGATGTTTTCTAATATAGACCTGAGGTCTGGCTATTACCAGTCGAAGGTTAAATAGCAAGATATGTCAAAAACTACATTTCGAACGACGTATGGCCATTATGAGTTCCTTGTCATGCCATTTGGCTTAACGAATGCTCCTGTAATCTTTATGGATTTAATGAACCATATCATCCGACTGTATTTGGATAAGTTTGTAGTTGTTTTTATCGAATACATACTAATTTATTCCTAGGATGAGAGTGAGCACATGGAGCACCTGAGAACTATTTTGCAGACTCTAAGAGACAAACAGTTGTATGTCAAGTTTAGCAAGAGTGAGTTTTGGCTCCGAGAGGTCGGATTCTTAGGATACATTGTGTCGGGTGATGGAATTAGAGTTGATCCGAATAAGATCTCGACTATTGTAGAGTGGAAACCGTTGAGGAATATGTCAGAGATTAGAAGCTATTTTGGTTTAGTGGGTTACTACAGACGGTTCGTTAAAGGGTTCTCCATGATTGCTACACCGATGATGAGACTACTACATAAAGATGTTAAATTTGAATGGACTGAGAGGTGCCAACATAATTTTGAGAAACTAAAAGTTTTGTTGACTAAAGCTCCGGTGTTAGTACAACTTGAGTCGGGAAAGGAGTTTGTAATCTATAGTGACGCGTTAATGAATGGTATTGGTTGTATACTGATGCAAGAGGGAAAAGTAGTAGCTTATGCCTTGAGACAGCTAAAACTTCATGAAAAGAATTATTTGACTCACGATTTGGAGTTGGCTGCAATTGTTTTTACTTTAAAGATTTGGCGTCATTACTTGTATGGAGAGAAATGTTGAATCTTTACCGATCACAAAAGTTTGAAGTACCTGATGAACCAAAAGGATTTGAATTTGCGACAACGGCGGTGGCTCAAATTATTGAAGGATTATGAGCTAGTAATCGATTACCATCCGAGGAAAGCGAATTTGGTTGCGGATGCCTTGAGCAGAAAGTCCCTGTATGCTTTGAGGGCCATGAGTACGAGCTTAGTATTGTTTGATGATGGTTCTATATTGGCCGAGTTGAGGGCTAGACCATTATTTCTTCAGCAGATACGAAAAGATCAAAAGAATGATAGTGAGATGCAAGTTAAGAGAGCTCAGTGTGAATTGGGAAATAAATCTAGTTTTTGGGTTGGTTCAGACGATTGTTTGATGTTTGATGATAGAGTTTGTATACCTAAAGATGATGAATTAATTCAGAAAATTTTATATGAGGCACACAATGGTTGCTTGTCAGTACATCTGGGCAGCACAAAAATGTATAATGATTTGAAGAAGTTGTATTGGTGGCTGGGTATGAAAAGAGATATCTCCGAGTTTGTTACTAAGTGTTTGATCTGTCAACAAGTGAAAGCTGAGCATAAAGTACCTTAGGGATTACTTCAACTAGTGATGGTTCTCAAGTGGAAGTGGGACCGAATCACGATGGATTTCGTAACGGGGTTACATATGACTTCAAAAACGAAAGATGCTATGTGGGTTATTGTTGATAGATTAACGAAATCGGCTCATTTTATACCAGTGCATGTGGATTACTCACTTGACAAGTTGGCTGAGCTGTATATTGCTGAGATTGTGAGATTACATAGAGTGCCTATATCCATTATCTCAGATAATGATCCAAGGTTTACTTCGAGATTTTGGAAAAAGTTGCAAGAAGCCTTGGGTATGAAATTGAATTTTAGTACCACGTTCCTTTCGTAAACCGATGGCTAGTCCGAAAGAGTAATTCAAGTTCTTAAGGATATGCTCGATGTTGTGTTTTAGAATTCAAAGGTAGTTGGGAAAAATATCTACCTTTGGTTGAGTTTGCCTACAACAACAGTTATCAGTCGAGTATATGGATGGCATCGTACGAAGCCTTATATGGTCGTAAATGTTAGACTCCTCTATATTGGACCGAGCTTAGTGAGAAGCAAATTCATGAGATTGATCTAGTTATAGAAATCGAGGAGAAAGTGAAAGTGATCCGTGATAGTCTGAAAGCTGCTTTAGATCAACAAAAATCATATGCGGATTTGAAATTCAAATGGGTGATAAAGTATTCCTAAAAGGATCCCCATGGAAGAAAATATTTAGATTGGGTCAAAAGAGAAAATTGAGTCCACGATTCATAGGGTCGTATGAGGTTATTGAGAGGATTGGACTAGTAGCTTACCGGTTGGCCTTGCCAGCAGAGTTAGAGAGAATAAAAAACCTATTTCATGTGTCGATGTTGCTACGATATTGTTCCGATCTTTTGCATGTGATTCCTTGACCAAAATTGAGATACGACCAGATATGACTTATGAAGAGGAACCAACTAAGATTTTGGCTCGAGAGGTTAAACAGTTGAGGAACAAAGGTATAACCTTAGTGAAAGTGTTATGGCAAAAACACGGTGTAGAAGAGGCTATGTGGGAACCGGAAGAAGCCATGAGAGAACAGTACCTAAACCTCTTTATCGGTAAGAATTTTTGGGGACAAAAATCTCTAAAGAGGGGAGAGTTGTAACAACCCGATTTTGGGGCTAGTCAGAATAATGGTATCGAAACCACTAATTCGAGGTCAGGTAAATTAGTTTTAATATTATTTTATGTGTTATGGCATAATTGTATGGGTGCATGAAAATTTTGGTGTATTAATTTTGGTGATTGCATGCTTAATTGTGAAAAGGGACTGAATCGCATAAAGTGCCAAAGTTTCATTTTACAAGCTAGAGGTGTCTAATAGGTATGTGATATGCCACACGGGCGTGTCCCTTCCTCTACACGGGGGTGTGGGCTATTTGATGAAAATTTTTCTAAGTCTTTCTAGAGAGCTCCAAAAAGTTTGATTTGATCCCGAGCCATTCCTAATGTATGAGTTAGGCCTCGAAGGCTTGTTTAAGAGGTGTTATGAAAAGTTTTAATTTGGAGTGGAAAGTCATGTCTCAGTATTGCATAATTGATTGTGTATAAGTCTAGTAATGCCTCGTACCCTGTTCCGGCATTGAATACGGGTAAGGGGTGTTACATCTTCTTACAAGCACCAAAGTTAGACAGTTAGATTTCTGCAAACATTGTATTTATGGGAAGCAGACTCGAGTAAATTTTGATTCAGTCGTGCATAGGACTAAAGGGACCCTCGACTACATTCATTCTAATTGATGGGATTGATCTGTCACAATTCGTTGTAGGAGATTAAACCATTTTTCGCACTTAAGGAGCTCGTATAAATGCAATTTAGTTATGTTTTTACTTAGTTTTCATCTTTAGTTAAGAAATAATAAAAAGTGTAATTCGAGCATAAAGTTGTATATCCTTATGGGACAAAATAGGCCTATAGGAGGCTAACAAATTCGGTAAGTGTGTAGGAAATCATTCAGATGCATGAGAACATGAGACTAGCCGTAATGTTGCAACACAAAGTGTCAATGTTGCAACATAGTGAACAAAGCACTCAAAAAGATAAAACTAACTTTAGTGTTGTGACATAGACAGAATGTGTCACGACACAGCCCTGCAATCTAGCTCTAGCTTGTAAACTACCATCAGTTTTATGACACAAACCAGAAGGTGTTGCGACATCGCCTTGATAAGAGGAATTAATGAGCCAAGGGCATTTTGGTTTGCACACCAAACTTTAAGGCAAAAACGTTAGTCAAATTAGGTCAATGGATGACGTGCAACCCTAAGCCTATAAATAGACAACTCTAAACACTTCATAAACAAGTTTTATTCAAGTTTTAGTTTACGAATTTATTTAGTTTTATTTGTAGTTCTCTTTAGTTTATTTTGTACTAAGGTTTATTTTCATTTGTAATTCCATTCTAGCTTTAATTTTTATTCATCATGGAACTCAATTTGTGGATTCATCAATGATTCGTGGATTGTTGTTCACGTAATTATCAATATATATCAGGATTCTTCTTAAACTCTATTTTGATCTATTATTTATGTTTGTTTCTTTAATCAAGTTGATGATGTTTATTAGATCCATGAGGATCTAATCCCTTAACATGAGATTAGTGAGTGGAAGTGGGAGTAATTAACTCTTACGTAGGGTTTCTTAGTGGATCGGCTAGTTGGGATAGGAAGAACTTGAAAGCCTGACAACCTTAGAAAGTCATCTATGTAGGAATAAACCCAAAATTGGTATTTCCTATCCGTGAACACCTTACCCCAATCTAGTCTGGACTATGAGTTCAAGAGATAAGTAGTTATCGATAACTCATTAGTTTAATGGAAGATCGAGAGATCCTACTAGGTTAATGACTATTTAATTGAATAGAACCCGAAATAGAAGTTAGTTATAACCATCAAAGCAAGTTACTATTCTGTCCTTAGAATTGATAAAGTCTACAAATCATTTTCCTATTTTTATTTTTATGCATTTTACTTATCTTTATAAAATATGATTTTTCATCACCGTAGGATTCATCGTAATATAATATAATTAAATGACTAATTAGATATGTTAATGTAAGATTTAGGATTAGTTTAGTTTCATCTCTCTTGAGTACGATCTTCGAGTACTCCAATACTTCGTTGTATATATCTATATTACAACATTGCCCGTATACTTGCGACAACTGCCTACTGATAAATCTATATTACTCTCTAGACATTAGTATGTCTAGAGGTGGTCAAATTTTTGGCACCATTTTCGAGGAGGCACACCACTAGATTAGTTCTAATTTTTGTGTTTAATAGAATAATTAGAGTTTTTAAATTATAGATATGATTTTAATTTTTTAGTTGTTTCTATATTTCTTTACTAACATTTCCTTTTTCTCTAAGGGCGGTAGTGTTCGTGTGAAGTCATGGATATTTGTGGTAAGACAACCATAAGAGAAGTTTGTAAGAATAACTACATGAAACTTAACTTGTAACATACCTCTTTCTGATTAATTTGTTGATTGAATTTAGTAAGATGATGTAGGTGTTAGGCATAGTACCTTTTGACATGAACTGGTTAAAGTCTAGTATTGCTCGACCTATTATTAAGAATCCCTATTTTGAATTGAACCCTATATTACTAACATAGATTTCTTCAACTCTCAAGTTTAACAGTTACAAAGATAAGGACCCCATAGTTTCCTCTAACAGTTTGAATAATTATGTAGCACTATTATTTACACTGATGAGTCAGCAAAAGTTATCAAATTGTTACTTATTCCATTTTCCTTAGAAGGACAAACAAAATCTTGGTTAGATGTGCTACCTCCAGACATTATTACTTCCTGGACTGAATTTGTACAGTAATTCCAACGGCGAGTTGTACCAATGACTATAGTAATTAGCACATATGAGGAGTTATTCAAATTCAAGTAAGATGTTATTGAGACATTAGAACAAGCATGAGAGAGATTTAAATTGATTACTAGGTCAATATTGGGAGGGGGCATTAACCTTGCAGTATAGTTGCAACATTTCTATGATGGATTGGATGGACAAAATAAATGACAATTTGATATTATAGCTAGAGGAAGTATTTGGTCAAAAATGGGTCGTAAAATAGTCAACCTATTGGAAAGAGCCAGTAGTAATGAGCATACATGGGGTGTGAGTTGAAAGATTGAAACTGTTGAGACAATAGAGTTTATGTCCCAAGAAGTAGTAACCGGTAACCGAGAAATAGAAATGTTGAAAGCAATCGAGCTAAATGAGGATGAGATAGAAGAGGAAATGATCAATGATCCAAAATAAGAAAACGATGAATTGACCCTTTAACTTGACTGGTGGTGTAAAAGTAAGGAATGACCAAAATAGGTAAATTCAACTACAACTAAAATGGTCCTTTCTATTATCAAACCATCTATTCTGGAATAGAAACCATTACCTAATCATCTGAAAGATGAATACTTGGAATAGCAAAATACTTTGCCTGTAATTATTGTCGCAAGGTTGTCTAGAGAATAGGAAGGAACGTTATTAAGCGTGCTGAAAACGCACAAAAAAGCAATCGAATGGACTATTATAGACATTAAAGGAATAAATTTGACACTATGTTAACACAATATTATATCGAAAAAGGAAAGAAACCAGTGGTAGACGCACTGTGACGTTTAAATCCAGCCATGCAAGAGGTGGTAAAAAAAGAATTATTGAAGTGGCTAGATGTTGGTATCGCCTATACAATTTTCATTAGTGAATGGGTGTGCCCTACATAGTGTGTCCCAAAGAAAGTAGGATTGACGATCATTGAAAATAAGAAGAATGAGTTAATTCCAACCAGGATAGCAACTGGATGGTAAGTATGCATTGATTATCGAAAATTAAATAAGGCGAAAAAAAATCATTTCCCCCTTCCCTTCATTGATCAGATGCTTGGCAGATTAGCTAAAAAAGAATATTATTGTTTCATTGACAGATACTCTGGGTACCATCAGATCCCCATATATCCCAACGATAAAAAAAACTACTTTTACATGCCCTTTTGGTACTTACACTTTTAAGCGCATGTCATTATGATTATGTAATGCTTAACAACCTTTATGAGATGCATGGTGTTATTTTTGCTGACTTGTTGGAAGAAGGTGTAGATGTGTTTATGGATGATTTTTCAGTATATGGGGATTCCTTTTGAGAATATCTAAACTATTGGATCTAGTACCCTAAGTGTAGTATTTTCATTAACATACACTTGTAATTTTTCGAATAGATTGGTTAATAAAACAAATTCATTGATTACAATTAATATACTTTGTATTATTTTCCTCACTTGGTTTTTGCATGCAAAGCAAAATAGAAGCAAATGTTGTTGATTGGTTATCTAATGTTAACTAATACTAACCAGTATTACGTGGTCAGATTTTAGTACAGAAAGACAACTAGTATTAGTAGACGAACCTAAAACATTTTCATAGTCTAATCGAAAATAAGCAAACTGATTGAAAGACTAATATGCCGCCTTGTCTTATGCATCGGAGCGGATGACTCCTAGAAGATAGAGACATAGATGTGATTGACTGGACTGACAGTACATAGGACATGACCCAAGTAGAATAGATCTAGAATCCGTTTATGGATTTATTGTAACAGCCTGATTTAGGGCCTAGTCAGAATAGTGGTTGCGAGACCACAAATTTGAAGTAGAAATATGTGTTTTATGATTCTATGAGGCTATTTATGTGTTTGCATGATTGTGTGAAAAATTCATGAGGAAATTTTATTTATTAGTATCACTTTGTCCATTAGGACTAAATTGAAAAGATTAGAAAATATGAGATTCTAGGAGATTTAAGCATGAAATAGAATTATAAAAATTACTAGAGGTTCTTATTTAACAATTAGACCATTATATGTTGATATGACAAAAATAGACATGGGAAGGAAAAATCTCAAGAAAGGGGCCTTAAAGGGCATTTTAGTCATTTGGTTAATTAATGAATTAAAAAGGGAAAAATAAGTCAAAATCTTGTCCATCTTCTTCCTCTAAGTGCTGAAATTTGCAAGGAGACATAACTAGGGTTTCTTCATCTTACAAGCTTGATAGTAAGTGCATCCTAGCCCCGTTTTTAATGTTCTTTGTATTTTTGAGATCCTCGTAGCTCAATTTAGCCATTTCTAGCTATGTTTTGAGCTAGGGTTTATGTTCAAAAATTTACCCATGTATGACATGCATGTATTTTGATGATTTATGGAAGAATATGAAAGTTTGATGCATGACAAACATCTTTTTCTAAGTGATTTTCATGAGAAATTCATGAAAAGGACTAAATTATAAAAGTCATGAAAATGGTCATACATAAGTGAAACAGTGGAAATTAGGTGCTATTGTAGTTAAGAAAATGATTTGACTAGGCTTAAAATGCAAGAAATTTAAATAAAAATCATTTTACGAGCCTAGGGGCAAAAGTGTAATTATGTGAAAGTTTAGGGGCAAAATCATAATTTTTCCAAAGTATGATTCATGAGTCAATTTAGTCAATGTGAGTATTAAACAAGTGAAATTTTTATTATAGATCAATAAACATGAAGCCCGGATCGAAATCGAGACAAGAACAAGGTTGTGGACTAAATTGAATATATACACACATTTTGAGTACCGAGGTAAGTTTGTGTGAAATTTAAGCTACATATGTTATTATGTTTAAATTACTTATTATTATGAGAAATGTTTATTATTTCCATGAATTTGATTAATAACGCCTCGATGAAATTATAATGAGATTATGACAAGTGAAGTCCCGGTCGAACATTCAGAATAATAAGGATACCTATGTCACGACATGAGATAAGGAAGGTCCCGTATAAGACCATGTTTGGGACATGGCATCGACACCGAATGTAGGTCACTTATAAGACCATGTGTAGGACATGACATCGGCACCGAATGTAGGTCCCGTGTAAGACCATGTCTGGGACATGACTTTGACACCAGAATAAGGAAGGTCCCGTGTAAGACCATGTCTGGGACATGGCTTCGACACCAAAGGAAGATCTCGTACAAGACCATGTCTGGGACATGGCATTGACATTTATATACGATCTCGTGTAAGACCATATTTGGGATATGGCATCGACATCAAAATTTGAGATCTCGTGTAAGACCATATCTGGGATATGGCATTGGCATTGTGATGCATGTATGATGAGATTGAGTATCCTTCGATATTCTGAGTAGTTCAATGGGCAAAGAGCTAAGTTTATGCATAAGTTGACAAAGAGCAAAATCTATGATTAAAGAGTATGAAAATACTAAGGTTATGTGATGAAATGATACAAGTACCCATGAGAAACTTATGAGAAATGCATGCAATATGTGATCTGTAATTTGGTAAGAGTATGCATGAGTAAGTTATGTTATTGTGTTGGAGAATTTATGTATCATTCAATGAGATGAATGGATGTTATTATAATTCTTAATGTTGCTATTTATTTCATGCAAACTTACTAAGCTTTATGCTTACCCCTCTCTTTTCCCTTTTCTTGTAGTATCGCCAAGCTAGCTCGGGGATCGTAAGACGTCGGAGCTCAAATTATACTATCAATTACTCTTTTGGTATATTAAAGTTGATTTATTTTGAGCATGGAAAGGCATTGGCTACTAATGTTATACACTCATTTTGTATATGGCTATTAGGAATTGGTCAATATTTGTCAAGTTTCATATTTTAATGATGATGAATTTTATGAAGTGAAAGTTCATGCAAATGATGAAGTAAAGTGTGAAGTGTATGAATGATGATTGATGCTTCTTCATAGTGTATTATTGCCATGTTATGTGCTGCTTGTGTTGGTACATGTGTGTTTAAGTTTCAGGGTGGCAATTGGCTTGGAAAATAGCCTTTAATTGTCCATACAAGTAGACATACGGGCATGTGTCTCGGTCGTGTGTGACACATGGTCAGCCCCATGGGTGTGTTGATAGGCCGTGTCTCCCTTGTATCAATTTACGAGAATTTGATTCGTTACATGGGCCAACGCACGGGCGTGTGCCTAGGCCATATGCCTTTAAGAGTTTGCTGACGTCATAAATAGAGAGTCACACAGGTTGAGGACACGGGCGTGTCTAAGATGTGTGAGGAACATGAGCCATAGACACAGGCGTGTGTCCGCCATGTGAAAACCCCTGTAGGTTCGAAATGAAAATTAAATTCCACACGGGCTGAGAACATGGGCGTGTGTGACCATAAGGCGTGTCCACACAGGCGCAAAAATTTTCTAAGTGCGTAAAAGTTTCCAATTTATTCTTGAACCCTTCAGTATGTATATTTAGGGCCTCGTAGACTTATAATAAGGATGTTATGATTATGAATGAGAAGTTTTAAGTTGAAATGAAATTTCATAGCCTGATGTTGTATGTTTAAGCAAGTTAAGTTCAGTAATGCCTCATATCCGGTTCCAGTGTTGAACACGGGTAAGGGGTGTTACATTTAGTGGTATCAGAGCTATGGTTTTGTTGATTCTTGGACTAACATAGTGTATACATGAGTCTAGCTATACATGCCATACATAAGAGTATTTACATGATGATAGTGTGATGACTCCTGATGATTTAAATTATGTTTTTATATAGTAAATGGATCCCAATAGAGCTGTGGTGGATGATGTAGAAAGTAAAGCCCGGCTCCCACTAAAGGGACTGTGTCGAATGAAAATGAGAATAGACCTAAGACTATGAGTCAGAAAGGAGGAGAAGAGGCTAGGGAAGCCTTTCTCCACATGATGAATACATGGTATACAGAGTTCGTTCGTACGAACCCGAATGCACAACCCCTCCACCCCCACCTATTCTTCAACTTACCCCTGTAGCTCCCCAAGTAGTAGAAGTGGTAAGAAGAGAAAAGCCTCCGGTTGATAGAATCTGGAAACAGGGAGCTGAGAAATTTCAAGCTAGTAAAGATGATGATCAGGAGAGGACAAAATTTTGGCTTGAAACTACCATCAGGGTATTTGATGAGTTATCTTGCACACCTAAATAGTGCATGAAGTGTGTGGTGTATCTCTTGAGAGATTCCGCTTATTAATGGTAGAACACCCTTGTGTCAGTTGTAC
Source organism: Gossypium rotundifolium (assembly GCA_025506655.1). Classification (NCBI taxonomy): domain Eukaryota; kingdom Viridiplantae; phylum Streptophyta; class Magnoliopsida; order Malvales; family Malvaceae; genus Gossypium; species Gossypium rotundifolium. The sequence continues at coordinate 124,960,521 of CP106727.1, forward strand.
CAAGGGAAAGGATCACATGAGAGTTTTTCCAAGAAGAGTTCCGGAAGAAGTATATTAGCCAAAGGTTTATCGACTAGAAAAGAAAAAAATTCCTTGAACTGAAACAAGGTAGAATGACAGTAACTGAGTATGAGCATGAGGATCAGTAAATATGCTAGAGAATGTGTATCCACTGAAGCCATTATGTGCAAAAGGTTTGAAGACGGATTAAATGAAGATATCCGATTATTTGTTGGCATCCTAGAATTAAAAGAATTTGTTGTGTTAGTGGAATGTGCTTGTAAAGCCGAGGAGTTGGTTAAAGAGAAAAGAAAAGTTGAGACGGAGTCTCGTGACTCAAGAAAGAGACAACTAAAAAGTCATTTCAGTCTTCATCCAAGAAGTCAAGAGATTTTCCTACCGATCAACTACTTTAGTTGGGTTTTCAAATAAGAGTAAGGGTAAATAGTTGCTAGTGTTGGCAACACACGACCTAATAGATCAAAATTTCCACAATGTGGCAGACGCCACCCCGGTGAATGCCGAGCACATGAGAGAGCCTGTTTTAAGTGTGTTCCCAAGATCATTTTATTAGAGAATGCCCTGAGATGGTTGAAAAAGAGAAAATTCTAGTGCAACCTAAACCGGGAAAAGAATTTGTGATTTATAGTGATGCATCCTTGAATGGATTGGGCTGTGTACTTATGCAAGAGGGCAAAGTGATAACATATGCCTCTAGACAGTTAAAGCCACATAAGAAGAATTACTCGACCCATGATTTAGAGTTGGCCGCCATTGTGTTTGCATTGAAGATATGGAGACACCATTTGTATGGTGAAAGATATCGAATATTCACCGATCATAAGAGTCTAAAGTACTTGATAACTCAAAAGGAATTAAACTTAAGGCAACGAAGATGGTTAGAGTTGATAAAGGACTATGAGCTAGTAATTGACTACCATCCGAGAAAGGTGAACATGGTCGCCGATGCTTTGTGTAGAAAATCCTTGTTTGCATTGAGGGCTATGAATACACGGGTGACTTTGTCAAGTAATGGTTCTATTCTAGCCGAGTTGAGGGCTAGGCCGATGTTTCTCCAAGAGATCTGTGAAGCTCAAAAGGATGATAGTGACTTGCAAGCCAAAAGAGTTCTGTGCGAGTCGAGTGTTGAGTCTGACTTTCAGATTAATTTTGATGGATGCTTGATGTTTAGAGACAGAGTCTGTGTACCAAAGAATGATGAGCTTATTCAGAAGATTTTACATGAGGTACATAGCGGATGTCTATCTGTACATCCAGGCAGCACAAAAATGTATAATGATTTGAAGAAATGGTATTGGTGGCAGAGAATAAAGAAAGAAGTTTCTGAGTTTGTATCAAGATGTTTGATTTGTCAACAAGGGAAAGCTGAACACCAAGTACCATCGGGTTTGCTTCACCAAGTACCATCGGGTTTGCTTCAACCTATTATAGTTCTCGAGTGAAAATGGGATCGTGTTACTATGGACTTTGTAACGGGTTTACCGCTGACACCGAGCAAGAAAGATGCCGTATATAAGTTGATTATTCACTTAATAAGTTGGCAGACTTGTATATTTCAGAGATTGTGAGTCTACATGGAGTACCTTTATCGATTATATCGAATAGAGATCCAAGATTCACATAACGATTTTGGAAAAAGTTACAAGAAGCCTTGGGCACAAAGTTGAGTTTTAGTACAGCTTTTCACCCACAAACCGATGGACAGTCGGAGAGATTAATACAAATACTTGAGGATATGCTCCGATGTTGTGTTCTTGAATTTTAGGGCAGCTGGGAAAAGTACCACAAATCGAATGCAGTCTCTGTATAAGACCATGTTTGGGACATGGCATCGGCACCGAATAAGGAAGGTCCCGTGTAAGACCATATTTGGGACATATCTTCGACATCAAAAGAAGATCTCGTGTTAGACCATGTCTGGGACATGGCATCGACATCTATATACGATCTCGTGTAAGACCATATCTGGGATATGGCATCGACATCGAAATATGAGATCCGTGTAAGACCATATCTGGGATATGGCATCGGCATCAAGAAGGTGATCCCATGTAAAACCATATATGGGATATGGCATTGGCATCGTGATGCATGTTGATGAGATTGAGTATCCTTCGATATTCCGAGTAGTTCAATGGGCAAAGAGCTAAGTTTATGCATAAGTTGACTAAGAGCAAAATCTATGATTAAAGAGTATGAAAATGCTAAGATTATGTGATGAAGTGATACAGGTACCCATGAGAAACTTATAAGAAATACATGTAATATGTGATATGAAATTTAGTAAGAGTATGCATGAGTAAGTTATGTTATTGTGTTGGAGAATTTATATATCATTCAATGAGATGAATGGATGTTATTATAAGTCTTAATGTTGCTATTTATTTCATGCAAACTTACTAAGCATTATGCTTACCCCTCTCTTTTCCCTTTTCTTGTAGTATCGCCAAGCTAGCTCGAGGATCGTAGGACGTCGAAGCTCAGATCACACTATCAATTACTCTTTTGGTATAGTAAAGTTGATTTATTTTGAATATGTCATGTATAAGAACTTGGTTATCTTGGGTTATGTAATATTTGAAAGCCAAGGCGTTAGTTACTAATGTTATACACTCATTTTGTATATGGCCATTGGGAATTGGTCAATATTTGTCAAGTTTCATATTTTAACGATGATAAATTTTATGAAGTGAAAGTTCATGCAAATGATGAAGTAAATTGTGAAGTGTATGAACGATGATTAGTGCTTCTTCATAGTGTATTATTACTAATATTATTACCTTGTTATGTGATGATTGTGTTGGTACATGTGTGTTTAAGTTTTAGGGTGGCAATTGGCTTGGAAAATAACCTTCTAGTTGTCCACACGGGTAGACACACGGGCGTGTGTCTAGGCCATGTGTGACTCACGGTCAACCCCATAGTTGTGTTGATAAACCGTGTGTCCCATGTATCAATTTGCGAGAATTCGATTCGTCACACGAACCAGCACAAAGGCGTGTTCCTAGGTCGTGTACCTTTAAGAGTTTACTGACATCATAAATGAGAGTTACATGGGTTGAGGACACGGCGTGTCTAGGCCGTGTGAGGAGCACGAGCCATAAACACATGTGTGTGTCCGGCCATGTGAAAACCCCTGTAGGTTTGAAATGAAAAATAAATTCCACACGGGCTAAGAACATGGGCATATGTGACCACACGGCCTGCCCATACGGGTGTGATCCATTTCACACGGACGTGTGGCCCCTATTTAGCAAAAATTTTCTAAGTGCGTAAAAGTTTACGATGTATTCTCGAACCCTTCCGTGTGTATGTTTAGGGCCTTGTAGGCCCATAATAAGGATGTTATGATTATGAATGAGAAGTTTTAAGTTGAAATGAAATTTTATAGCCTGATGTTGTATGTTTAAGCAAGTTAAGTTCAGTAATGCCTCATATTCGGCTCCAGCGTTGAACACGGGCAAGGGGTGTTACATTTATTCACTTGTGATGTTCATAGTTTGACATACTTAAATCCTGAGTGGATGATGAACTATGTATGCATGACTCATACACTTTGATGTAAGTAAAAGCCTAAGTTCAAATAGATAAGGAACCAAAAACTGGTGCGTTGGGTGTACGACTTTTATAGTATGTAGCGTCATTCACAATAGTGGAATTCATAGCCCAAAACATGGGTAAATGATATTCTCTAATTGGCATTACATGGTTTATGAAAAGTAAACGTGGCCATGAGTCGTCCGTCATTGTGATGGATGACTTGATCACTATTTGATAATGGTTGACTTTTCATGAAGGAAGATGTAATGGTTACCATGAGATGAAATAAGATAATATTAGGAGAATGGATATTATTCGAAAGATATCAAAGATATCCTATGAGGGTAACTTACTTATGACATGGTCATTAGATAAGCTCTGAGTAGTTGCTTTCATAATGGTATGTTGATGAGGAGAACTTAGTCACGATAGTATCGTGGAGTGAATTCATGACTAAATGAGTTTATAATTAATAGGCGAAAAACCAAATCTTAATTATAATTTATTTGAGCCTCAACTGCATATGTCCATTCGGTCCCTCCGTTAGCTCGATGAAACCAGAAATGAATTGCATGTTTAAATAGAAATGAACATGATGAATAGAAAAAAAGAAATGGAAAAAATTCAGGAATGATTTTGGTTTTCTCCGAAATGGAGAAATAAAATCATTTGGAAATGAATGTAGGTTTCCAAAAATGGAAATGAAAATGAAAATGGAAATGGAAATTTGCAATCCTATATATGATTACTTAAAAACTAATGAAAGAATGAGTATCGTTTTTTTTACTCTTTTTTACTATTTTGAAGCTCAGAAATGAAAATAAACCATTTGGTCATAGTGAACATGTTGAATTGTTACATATTGAATGAATTTTATTGAAATTTTTGGTAAAATCGTTAAAATTTTACCAAGGGTAAAATTGGGAAAAATTATTTAATATATAAATATTAAAGTTTATTTTGGGAAATAGAAAAGAGTTGGGCCCGAAGTAAATGGACTCGATGTGAGAGAGGCCCCAAATCCCTCATATAACATGAAGGGGGCGAAAACCTAGTAGAAATACAAGGGTGAGTCGTTTCCTGTCTCCTACTCTAAGTAGTTGTTTTTCTATTTAAAATAAACCTCTACAACTCTACAAAGGTTATACCTTCTCTTTCTATAAATAGATGGCACCGGTAGAGCTATTAATACAACTTTTGAAAGATTGTCATTACATTAAAAATACAAAGAATTTATTTCGAACTATTATATATATATATATATATATATATTTCGGAATAAAAATTTTATAGGTTTCTATTAAGAAGAGAGAAATTTTGTTTTCACCCTAAAAAGAAAACTTTTTCTAGTTATTTGTTTTGGTTCAATTGGTTCGAGCCCACACTCGAAGCAGTTCGTGATATGAGAATAGTGAAGAATTTTATTTGATTGAAAGCCAGAAAACATCAAGGATCCACTTATCAGAAAACATAGATGCATATTCGGTTAAGGTTTATTGCTATAAATATCACAAATCGGGTCGATTTTCAAAATTTTAATTTTTCGCTGTGCAAGAAAATCGTTTTCAAACTAAAATTTTTTCAACATGGACAACCTTGAAAAAGTATTGAGAACATGTGAAGAAACCAACTGAGTACTTAATTGGGAGAAATTTCATTTTATGGTAAAAGAAGGATTGATTTTAGGGCATCAAATTTCCAAGAAAGGGTTGGAAGTGGATAAAGTAAAAATTGAAGTCATCAAGAACTTGCCAATCCCTATGATGATTCGTGGGGTAAGAAATTTCTTGGGTCATGTTGGTTCTATAGGCGAATTATTAAAGATTTCGCTCACATCTCAAATTCGTTAAATCAACTTCTACAAAAGGAAACACCCTTTATCTTTAATCAAAAGTGCATCCAGGCATTTGAGGTAATAAAGAAAAAACTTGTCTCCACACCTATTATTATTAATCATGATTGGTCGAAACCTTTTGTTATTATGTGCGATGTTGGTGATTATGTTGTAGGGGCGGTGTTGGGGAAGAAAAGTAACAAGACATTTTGTGCTATTCACTACGTAAGTAAGACATTAAATTCAGCATTGTGCAATTATACTACTACCAAAAAAGAAATGTTTGCTATTGTGTTCGCATGTGAAAAAATTCGTCTTTATTTAATGGAAAATAGAGTATATGTCTACACTAACCACTTTGCTTTGAAATATGTTGTGATAAAGAAAGAAACAAAAGCTCGATTAATGAATTGGGTTTTATTACTTCAAGAATTTGACCTATGGATAATAGATCGAATAGGAGCAAAAAATAAAATCACGAATCATTTGTCCTAAATAGAGAATGAAACAAAAAGGAAAATTCTTAAGAAATAAAAGAAGCTTTCATTTGATGAGAAATTATTTAAGGTAGAGTCGTATCAAGAAAGGTACAAGGACAATAAAATGCCATGGTACGCTGATTACGTCAACTGCATAGCTAGTGGGGTTTTTCCAATAAATGCTTCTTGGCAACAAAAGAAGGGAATTATATACGACTCAAAAAAATATATTAGGGAGGAACCATACGTTTTCAGGAAATGTGTAGATTAATTAGTTTGAATATCTGTAGTTGAGGAGGATATAAATGATATTCTACAAGGGTGTCATACTTCACCATGTGGCAGACATTTCAAAGGAAAGAGGATTGCCAAAAAATATTACAATTAGGATTCTACTGGCCCACTATGAACCTTAATGCTTACAAATTTGTACAGAAGTGCGATAGATGCCAACGAACTAAAAGTATATCAAAACGGGATGAAATGCCGCAAACAAGGATCCTCAAGGTAGAAGTATTTGATGTATGAGGAATTGATTTCATGGGACCTTTCCCAAATTTATTCTGGAATCAGTACATTCTGTTAGCCGTAGACTACGTCTCTATATAGGTTGAGGCAACAACTCTGCCTACAAATGATACAAGGTTAGTAGTCAAAATTTTGAGGAAAAATATGTTCTCAACATTTGGAGCTCCCCGAGCTTTTATGAGCGATGAAAGATCTCATTTTTGCAGTAAATAGTTTGAAATAGCCTTGGCTAAATACAGTGTAAGGCACCGAATAACGACAACATACCATCCTCAAGCTAATGGACAAGCAGAGTTGTCTAATCGAGAAGTCAAACAGATATTAGACAAAAAAGTCAATCCAAACAAAATAGATTGGGCATTCAAAATAGACGACTCATTATGGGCATATAGAACGGCATACAAAATCCCCTTAGGTATGTCCCTTTACAAACTTGTGTATGGAAAAAAAACTTCCATTTTCCAATTGAATTATAAAAGAAATCGTATTAGGCAATAAAAGAATTAAACTTAAACCTCGAGTTAGCCAAGCAAGAGAGATTATTTCAGTTGCAAGAACTAGAAGAATTCCGGTTTATGGCCTATAAAAATGCGAAGCTGTATAAAGAAAGGAGTAAACTCAGGAACGATGCAAGGATAAAGAAATGAAATTTCTTATCGGGACAGAAGGTACTCTTGTTCAACTCAAGATTAAAATTATTTCTTGGCAAATTAAAATCAAGATGGACAGGGCCGTATATTATAAATCATGTTTCACCCCATGGTGTGATAGAGCTCATTGGAAGTAGCTGACAACCTTTTCTTGTCAACGACAAGAGGGTAAAACATTATTTTAGAGGAACAACTAAAGAGGTCATCGAAACACAAGATTTGCAATGCAAAGTCATATGGAACTAGAATAAAGGGAGGAAAACTACAGAAGAAAATTGGGAGGTGAATGAAATTTTTTCTCAAGACATTTCTACTTCCTACGGGAAAAGAATTAAGGAATGAAAGCTCTGTCGAAGGACTAGAACAAACCAAGCCAATTGAAAACTGTTATTCATGTTGCAACATTGACTCCTTATGTCGCGACATTGGAATAAATACAATGCAGGCAAACTACTCTCGGCGTCGCGACATGCAATCGTAACATGATTATTTCGGCTGCACTAACTTAGGACGTAATAATAGAGGTATTTTAGTAGGATTCAAACAGGTAATATAGTATATTTTTATTATAAAAAGAGATCTTAATCTATTATTAACTTATAACTTTTATTATCACCTATTTCAACAATTCTTGAATCGTGAAAAAACCCATATCAAATTCATAAAACCTGCAGGTATCGGAATTAGAGTTCATTACGCATCTTCAAGAACAACATTACAAGTGAACCGAAAAAAAATTGGAATATTTGCAGAAATCACGTTTAATTCCATTAATCTAAATTATGTTTGATATCATGAATACCACTGTTGATTTCAACCCAAAACATTCGTCCAAGAACAGGGGCCTTAAAATCTAACGTGAATGGACTACCTTTTGTTTAGCACCAGAGGAATTGACAGTAATACTAGTAGTGCAGGAATTCTACTTAGTGCTAAAAAAAAGAGAGGCGAAAAGGTCGTCTAATGAGATGCTAGCATATGTTATGGTTAGAGGGGTAGTTGTTTTAGTCACTCAAGGACATATTTTCCAATATTATGACGCACCATACTAATTCCGTGATTTGTTGTTCAAAACTTATTTACATCAGTTCAGAAACATAGATATGGAAGAGGTTGTAGTACATTTAACCGGAGGCAAATAAGAATGGACATATCAGAAGGGAATTAATCTTCCAGTGACATTTAATCAAGCATTAATGACCCTTAAATTGAAAATCTGGATGCAATTTATTTGTTCAAGAATATTGCCTACATCAGACATCTCTCATATCAATCCTTTGCAAGCTACTTTATTATATGCGGCACTGTAGAAGAAACAGATATGCGTTGACATGTGGATTTATCACAGTATGCTTGAGTGTGTGCAGGATCAAATGCAGGGAGCATTCTTCCCACATTGCTATGTAAAGAAGTTGGAATCCCTATGGGACCAATGGAAAGACGGATGAACCCTCCGAAAAAATTTATAGGGGATAGGTGATCGGTTGTGCACGTGCGCGTGCGCATTAAAATAACTAATTTATGAAATAATTTTTAAAGTCTAATTTTACTGTAAGTCTGCAGGCTAATTATAATATTTATAGTGTTATAGTAAAACACCGAAGTATTTTAAGGATTAAACTCAAAGGAAGAGGCGATTGAGCAATAACTAGCATACACATTAGAGGCTAAGTGGCTATTAATACGATTTTATATTAAAACTATTCATAAAAGAGAAGTTTGCAAGAAAATTAAATATTCTACTTGAGGGACTAAATTGAAAGAAATGTAATCTAGAGGGGGTATCTAGAAAATGACTAATGGGGGCTGGTTGACTTTGATGTGGTTCACCAAATCTCGGACTAGAGACTTTAATCACATAAATTACCAAGTGACTCCATTTTATCTTTCGATCTTAATTTTACCGACTTAGACAGATTAGGTCTGGTTTATCTTCTAATCTCACCGATTAATCTGGGACCAACGAACGGGTGCGCAACAAGATTACCTTTTGTTCTCACTTTATCTTAATATTCCTTTAGGGGCGTCATTGTAACACCCCGTTTTTAGTGAAATAAGAATAGTGGTTTCAAGACCACAAATTTGATGATTACGTTATTATTTTAATGTTCACAGGATTATATTAGGGTCTTATTAAAATTTTGTTAAGAAATTTTGATGTTTGCATGATTAATTAATTAAAAAGGACTAAATTATAAAAAGTGTAAAAGTGAAGTTCTATTAGTTAAAATGTTCAAATGGTTATAAAATAATAAAGTAAGTGGTTTTAAATGATAATTATCCCATTCTTAGGGTTAAAGGACAATTATGGGCATGATTTAAGGGATTTTAAGGTTAATGTTAAAGGTTAAATTGGTAATTTAATAAATAAACTAAAACTAAAATAAAGAAAAGATGGTATCATCTTCTCAATTGGTTTTCTCCACCAAAAATTAGAAGAAAAATAGCCATTTTTGAGCTTTGAAGAATCAATTGGTCTAAGCACTTGCATGGTATGTGATTTTGGCCCCGTTTTTAATGATTTTTATGTTTTTGAACTTGTTTTAGCTTAATCTAGCTAGCCTAGGGGTTAATTTGTAAAATTGTTAAAGGTCGAGGGTTATTCCATGAATTTTCTTGAATGGTTTTTCATGTTAAATGGTAGATTATGAATCTTTGTTGAAAAATAAACAAGTTTTGTTAAGTGATATTTGTTGAATTTTGGAATTAAGGACTAAATTGTTAATTGTATAAATTCTAAGGTTTTATTATGAGATGGTAATAATTATGAGCTATTTCAAGGTCCCTTGTATGTCTGATTAACATGGATTTAGATTAAAATGGTTAGATTTTAAGTTAAAAGCTTAAGGACTAAATTGTGAAAAAGTTAAAATGTTAGGGGCAAAATAGTAAGTTTACGTAAAAATGAATTATGGATTAAATTGAAGCTTAGAATTACTTAATTGAATGAAACTATTATTTTAGATCACAAATAGGTGGACGATCGTGGAAAAGGAAAGATTTCGGAGTAGTTCCTGTACTTTTCTATTTCTGCAAACTAGTCCGATATTTTAGTTGAATTAAATACCTCATTAGTGATTAATATTTAAAGTCTGTTATGGAATGATATTTCAGTGTTGAATTATACTGTTATTCAGGCTTTATGCCTAGCAGGCTTGGTGCCGGTGTTATTTGGGCTTTGTGTCTAGCAGGCTTAATGCCGATGTTATTCAGGCTTAGTGCCTAACAGGCTTATTGTTGGTGTAATAAAAGTTAACATCTTTTGGAAATATGGTATTTGATAGCAAATGAGTTTACTTATTGAACTTACTAAACTCCTTTGTGCTTATTAGTTTGATTTGATTTTGTAGGACTCTTGGAATCGTTGCTTTAATTCGATCGACTCAGAAGCTCCCACACTATCATCATCATCTTGGTAGTCATTTTGGTACTTGTTTGAAGTTGGTTAAAGTGGCATGTAATAGGAAAGGCCTTTGGTATTATGATGTTTTGGTGAATATGTAAATGTTAAAATTTGGAATGTTTATACTTGTTGATAATGAATGGTGTTGGGCTTATGATGCATGTCTAGATAAGTCATTTTGGAGCTATTTTTATTAGTAGATGTATAAAGCATTTTTGTACAAAGTATTAGAGTGAGAATGTTCAATTATGTTGTGTTTTTAAGCTTAATATGGAATGAGTTATTATGCATGAATTTGTGGTAGGTTTTTGGCATGTTTAAGTAAGCATTATTTGTATGTGTTTTAGGTGCCTATGAGTGGCATATTGGTTGAATGTTAGATGGATGATTTAGCATGTTTTTATCTTGTTTAAGGTTTTTTGAATAGGTCGCTTGGCTGGTAAATGGTTTACTTAGGTTTCAAGTAAGCTTGAAATGGTAAACTTGTTGTTTAAGGTTCATGTTGGGTCCACACAGGCATGTGTATCAGCCGTGTGTGGCACACGGCCTGGCGACTGGGAGTTCCTTTGTATGCAAGCCAGTGAGTTACATGGGCATGTGATACTGCCTGGCACGGGTGTGTGATACAGCCGTGTGACCTTACTCATAGAGTTACACGGGTGAGGACATGGGCTAGGACCCGGCCGTGTGTCCCCGGTTCGAAGGTTACACAACCTAAGACAGGCGTGTCTCTCAGTTGTGTGAGGCACGTAGCCTGGCCATACGGCCGTGTGACCCTTGTTTCCAATTTTTTTTGAATTTTTCCTAAACTTCCCAAATGATTTCAAATTGGTCCCGATTTGTTTCTAAGGTATTTTTAGAGCCTTGAGGGCTCAATTTAGCTACATATGTATATGTATGATTGTTTTATGATATGTTTATGTTATTGAATGACATTAAGTTTAAATTTTCCAATAGTACAATAATGCTCCGTAACCCTAATCTGGCGATGGATATGGGTTAGAGGTGTTACAGTCACTACCTAAGTTCTTAGTTCTATTCAAATTAGTCTAATTTTTTACGATTTAGTTCTTTGTCCAAAGATTTTAATTTATACACATCCCCTATAACAGCTCGATTTAGACCCTAGTCGGAACAGTGGTTCGAGACCAAAAATTTGAGGTCGTAAAAATATTATAATGATATTTTCTGTGTGAATGATATGTGACATAGTCTGTGTGAAAATTCTGTGTGATGATTTGATTGTTTTAGTGTCGGATTAAAAGAAAAGACTTAATTGCATAAATAGTAAAAGCTATGTGCTGATTATAAGTACCTAAGTGTTGTTTTCTTTTAAATAAGGAGGTCTTATGGTGCAATTAGACCATATTTAATGATAGTGGAACGTTGATGGACATTTATAACCATCCATAATAAGCTTTAATGTTTATTTCATTAAGGGTATAGTTGGAAATCAATTATATATGTTATAATAAACAAATGAAACTAAAATGCTTATCTTTAACATGTATTTTCCACTGAAATTTGAGAAAGAAAAGAGGGTTTGAAGCTTTCATGGTTTCGGCAACTTCAAGCTTCAATTAGTAAGTGTTTTGTGTTCGATTTTTGATAATTTCTACGTTTTTGTGATCGTAGCTTTGTGCTCTAGCTAACCCATGCTTAAATTTTAGAAAATGATGGTGATTTTGAGATATGCCATTGTTGAATATATGAGCTTTGTGATGATAGTTAGTGGAATATAAAAGTTTCATGTTGGGTTAACATAGTTTGTATTTGAAATTTTGGTGAAATTGAGTAATTTGAGCTAAATTGTGAAAATGAGAAATTGGAGGATTAAAATGTGAAATAAATGAAATGTGTGGACTCCTATGAGACTAAGGAGAATTCGGCCTAAGCACAGTGTAATGAAATTTTGAGTATTTGATGATTTTGTGAGATAGGGATTAAAGTGTTGAAATGTGAAAATGTGAGGGCTATTTTGTAAAATGTCCTAAATATGTGTGTTTGGATTAAAATGAATGAATCGATGATTGAATGGAGTGAATTTGAATGTGTATAGACCAGAGATGAGAGGTTCGGATCGAGATCGAGGCAAAGATAAAGTGCTCGATTGATCGACCGTATTGATAGTTCGACGTCCGAGGTAAGTTCGGATATAATACATGTATTTGAGATACATTTTATCGATATGAAATGAATATGTTTATGTATATGAAAGTGAGTTACTATGTGCATGATTTTAATTTGAGGGCACTAAGTGTGCGAAAGTGAAATCGAGATAGAAATGAATGGCTTGTGTGTGTGCGATGTGATGAAAGCTTGGTTTATTCTTTGTGGCCTTGTGTGTGCGATGTTATGAAAGCTTTGGATTATTTGTGGCCTTTGTAAATGCGATACCGAGATGAGTTGGTTAAAAGAATAGGCACTAAGTGTGCGATAATGATTATGAGTCGGATAAGTATGTGGCAATCGAGTGTGAGATTAAATTAAAGAATGATCGGCAAATAATATCGAACAATGAATAGCTTGGAGATTTAATAGCTTTGTGTGGTTAAGGTGCGTATTGAACCTTTGTGGTTGATGAGTAAAATTAAGCTTTGATTGAGGAAATGAGCATTGTGGCTATGGATGAGAAGGCACGAATATGAGATAATAGATCTAAGTGATTGTTTATTTTTGCATCGATTTAATTTTATATGATAATTGTATTGTATATAGAACTTACTAAGCTTTGGAAAGCTTCTTGTGTGATTTGTTTCTCCGCCTTGCGATTGTCGGTAAAAGCTAGCTCGGATCGGGATCGTCGACTTCTAAATCACACTATCGGCATTCTATTTTGGTACTTTTGGAAAGATGTATATAGCTAGAATATGGCATGTATAGGCTGGTAAATTGAATCAAGTTTGAGATTTGTAAGTAGCCATGAGATGTGGCTAGATATGTGATAGGTTTGGCATGAATGAATGTGGTATCTAAATGATGCATCTTTTGGCATGATTTGTAGACTGATAAATTTGCTATTGAGTGGTAACTTTGTGTTGATAAATGCTAGTAGGAGTAGTGAGATTTGGGTATGATTAGAGTTTGTATTGATTGTATGTTTTAAATTGCTAAATTGGTATGCTTTTAGATGCCAATATGTGCATGAGATGTTTGGTTGATTGGCTTGTAGGTTTGACCCTAAGTGGGTGGCATGTTGGCCTTGCAAAGATGGCCTATAATGTCGCACGCGAGCGTGTCTCGGACCGTGGGTAAATTGGCAGAATGTGGCTTAAACTGCACACGGCCATGGCACGGGCATGCCTACAGGTCATGCGAGAAATGGCAGTATATGACCTTATAGGACACGGCCTTAGTACATGGGCGTGCTTGTTAGTCGTGTTGATTTTGGTAGTAAGTAACCACGGGGAGGTCACACGGGTGTGTCATGTAGCCGTGGGGGAGGCACGGCCTACCCCCACGGGCGTGTCTCCCCTGTATTCTAGAAAAGTTTCAATTTTTCATGAAATTTTATATGTGTTTCGGTTTAGTCCCGACTCAGTTTATAAGCATGCTTAGGGTCTTGATGACTCGTTTAAGAGACACTATGATTGTATATGAATGTGTTTGATGATGATTGACTTTGTGTCGTGAATGCGATGTAAAATGATCCTATTGTTCGGTAATGCCTCTAAACCCTATTCCGACAACAATCTCAGGTTAGGGGTGTTACATCCCATACCAACCTTCTCAAGGATTTAGCTACACATGCTCAAAGTAAAGAAAATAAACATAACAATAGAAAACAAAGCAGTCATGAAAGTAAAACTTAAGAAAAATGTGAAAGTTAAGATTTTCATGCAAGAAAACTTAAATAGAGTGAAACCAAAAGCATTTACGAAAGAAATCTAAAGCAAGAAACATAAAATGAACAAGCTTTAATAGATTTGAAGTAAAATAAACCAAAATGCATTAAATTAAAGCTTAAAGAGCCTTGAAAGCAAGGTACAGAGACTGGAAATGTAAATAAACCTTAGCTACAGTTCTAACTAACTTAACTAACATAAAAAACATCAATAGCAAGAAGTAAATGTAGAAAAATAAACTCTAATCTAAGGAAGAAGAAGATAAAAATAAAAACCCTAGAAAAGTGCAGAGAAAAACTAAAGAAAACCTAGAGAAAACTAAACCTAAAACTAAGCTAAATGTGTTTCTCTCCTTCTCAGCAGTTTTTTGCTGTTTTGAAGGGTGTTTTGATGATTTTTTATGCCAAAATTGCCCCTACACGTGCCTTGTGTGATTGATGGGTCGAGTAGACAAATGTTGAAATTTTTGTCCCAGTTTGTCCCTCTGGCGAAGGCTATATCACGATACTCAAAAGAGGATATTGCGATATCTTGGGCAGTATTGAATTTGGGGGTCTTCCTTGAGAGGTGGATATCACGATACCCATGGAGGATGTTGCGATACCACTAAAGGGTCTCCTTGGTCTTCTATACTATCGGGGGTAATGCGATTCCAGGGGTTGGATTTCGTGATACCCTTGCCCTAGATGTCATTCTCGCTCATTTTCAACCTCCGACACATCCCTTCATCACTCAAACACACGTTAGACCTCCCAATGGCACTATCGGCCAGTTTGGGTAAAAAAAATAAACATAAAAAAGAGATTTTCACTTATTACCCAAAAATATTTAAAAAATACAAAAATAATTAAAAACTAAGCTAAAAACACTATTTTGCTCAAGAAAAATCCCCTTTAGTGTGTCGGTAAAGCCTAATTTTCCACATCGATTTGTGGCAGATCATATTCCCCATACTTAAGTATTTTCTTTTCCTCAAGTAAAGACACAAAACATGCAAAAAGACGAACATTGGACTAAATCAAACAATTAAGTTATATAGTTATACAATATCAAATTCGTACAAGAATTACTTCACATGCAATTTAAGAATGATATCTAGCTAATTTAACTACTCGTAATGCAAATATTATTAGTTTAAAAAGTTAAAATTTCAATAGAGATAGAAGCAATGTAAATGAACATATGTACAAATGTGGTCCGTCAAAATAAATTATACGGATCGTTTATAGATATTTAAAAATAATTGTCCACGCTCATTCTAACAAATGCAAGCTATATTCAAACTAATGTTTCGGTGACTGATCCGGGTCCCAAAGGTCTTTTAAGCTTGTAAAATTTTGAGGCTAAGGTTGGTATGGATTCAAAAAAGTTCATCTCATAATGGTTCAAGCACTATGAATAGTATAGCACATGACATTATTCCCAATTCCCCTCAAAATGTGATCGTTACATCTCATTGCCTTATTTCTCCTTCTCTCACTTTTCTTATCTCTCCAATGATGTGGAAGAGGATAATTGATATTAGCTCGTTTCTACGTCTATGATTTCGAGATTATTTTATGCCACTTTCTTTTTCTTATTTTTGAGCATTTTTACACTATGTTTGTTCTTTTCTCTCACAATGCTTTTGATCATCACTTTTCTTTTTTTCATTTTTTTTCTTTAAGCACTATTTCTAGCGAGAATCATTTACGAGCTAACTCAACCCATCTTCACTAATCACTCGAGTACATTTTTATGAGAAACCTCCGTAATGTTCCTACCTAACCCTCAATGTCCATGGCCTAACATCCATTCAATAGTGCGTTACAACGTTCAAGGACAGTGAAAGGTTGAGTTTTGAACACAATTTTTGGCTCAATTTCAAAAAAAAAAAAAAAAGGTTCATTAAGAAGGGCAATGTAAGGCTCAAATTCGAGAACTAAGGGTAACGTAGTGTTTAAGGTTGGTCCTTTAGGCTCAAGGTTATATGAACAATGCCTAAGGTCCTTCTCGGATTAGTCACCTAGCAATAATTTTATTAAGCATACGTCTATCTAAATGAACAATTAGCAATTCCAATTATTTATCTATAAGGATTCGTATCTTTCATTCATCCTATGATACATTTTATACACTTTCATTTTAGTTATTGCCTCTAGACTATTATACCTATCAACCAAATAAACTAATTAATCTACAGTTAAGAGCGAGAAATTATCTAGCATCATTCAAAATTTACAAGTTTAGCAATCTTATATACTAATTCGATATGTACAACTACTAATTTATTACTCAATCAAAGTCCATGCACCATGCAATAACAAAAATTAAAAACAAAGAAGAAAAATATTTTGGGTTTTTGGAAATTTTAAAAACAAAAACAGAAAATCTTTTTGGTATATTTGAAGTTTTTTTTTGAAAAATGCATAAAAAATAAAATAAACATAAAAAAACACATAAAACTTATGTGCACCCCACACACTCAGACTACACATTGTCCCCAATATGTATAAAATAAAGGTTAGGAGGTTACTACCAGCTCAGGCGTCCACCTCCTCATTGAAGTTCTTAATTCTAAATGTTGTGTAATCTTTTAGGGTAACTCGTTGCACATAAGAAAAACACAGACAAAAAAAAAAAAAAACAACCAACACGCCAACACAAAATAAAATTATCCAAAAACTAAAAGTATTCAATAGTTTACATGCCACATTAAAAAGAAAATAAAATGCAAACGTATGTAACTACTCTAAATCATCCTTAGGGCCCTTGGTTTGTCCTATGATTCCTTTTCCTTTACTTTACCATGCATGACAAGTTTTGGGATTTGTTGTCGATTAGATTGCTCACTAGCTCTCAAAAGATGGGTGCCCCTCTTGTTGTGGGTTGCATGCCGAAAAATATCTTGAAAAAGTCATCTTGATAAAACATGTCTTCTTCAGTTGCCACCTCATCATTCTCTTCATTGTTACTCTTCTCCCCACATTCTTCTTCTTCTTACTATGATGCCTTTTCCTATGATGAATCGCTTGATCTGAAGGTCCATTGTATGTGTAACACCCCTAACCCATTTCTGTCGCCGGAAGAGGGTTATAGAGCGTTAACGGAACTTTTCATAACATTTTCAGATAAATCATGTAAATCACTATTTATCAACCAAGATTGTTTAGGACGTCCCTTAAATGGACCCTCGAGGCCCAATACGAATATTAGAATCGAGTCGGGACTTAATCAGAAACTCTAAGAATTTTTTGTGACATTTCAAAAATTTTCCAAGGTGTACAGGCTCACACGCCCGTGTGGTCCAAGGGACACACTTGTGTGACCCTTAGACACGCCTGTGCTTCATGTCTTGTCCAATTTAGGTTGCTCTCTGACTTGCGCCACATGGCCATGCCAACACCCGTGTGGTTAATTAATTTATTTCGAATTAGGTGCAGGTTTCACACGGCCATGACACACGCCCGCGTCCAAGTCCTTGTCACCCACACAGCTAAGACACATGCCTGTGTCTCTGTCTGTGTGCTCAATTCTAAGCATTCTATTTCTCAAAATTAAAGTACAGGGGACACGCGACCAGACAACATGCCCATGTACCAGGCCGTGTGTCACACATGGCCTAGACACACGCCCGTGTGTCTACCCATGTGGACAAAATACGGTCATTTCCTAGTCTCATTTCTCACCCAAATTTTTCCATCTTCCTGCACCAACACTTACAAGTATAATCCAAACAATTACAAGTATAATTCAACCATGACATATATCAAAACAAAATGTATTAGCCATTCCAATGACTAAGTTTCATCATCATTTGATTTAGTTAGCCTATACATGCCATTAACAAAATAAGATTTTCATTTATACCAAAAGGATAGGTTGATAGTGTGATGATTTGCTCTGACCAATCTCTAACCTTCACGAGCTTTGAGCACTATAAAACATGGAAAACAAAACCTAGTAAGCATATTATGCTTAGTAAGCTCATATAACATAAATTAAGTTTACCATTACATTTAATATATTAACCATACAAAACATGCTTTCCAACTATATTCGGTAATTTATCTATTCACACATACTCAACCAACATGTTAGTGTAACATCCTAAAAATAGGGGTCTAGTTTTTTTATTTTTTTCATTTTTGCATGTGTTATGCTTGATAAGCGTGTTATTTGGTGTGTTTGGGGGTCTCGGGGATGCTCGGGTTCGAGCCCAAGCTCTGGTGAAAGTTTGGTTTTTGGGCACTTCAGTGGGGTGAGCTGGTGGAGTTAGGACTTAAGTTTAATTGTTAGTATTGTGCTAACAGAAGGGAGCTTGTGGTGGAGTAGTGCTGGTGTCACTTGTGAGGCAAGGGAGGTGGGGTTCGAATCCCACATGTAGCATATGGGGAGTTTTATTTTTGTGCTCAGGAAAGGAGGAAGCTGAGTGAAGACCAAACTCTACAAGGTTGGTTGGAGACTTGGTCAAGCATTTCAAATGAGTGAAGAAGAGTAAGTGTAGGATAGAATCATGGAGTGAATCATGGGCTATGGTGGAGTGGAGGAGTTGGCTAAAAATAGGGATGTGCATGGGAGGAGTTTCGGTCAATGGGGTTTGGTCATTTTAGAGGGTGTTTTCGATTTTGGATTAGGAGAGTGCCGAGTTCTCTTGTGTGGTTTTGGGAAAGTAAACAATTGTCAAGTGTGTTATTGTGACATTTCGGGTCATTTTCTTTCTTTAGTGGTCTTTCTTTCGTTTTTTCTCAACTTTTCCATCTCTTCTTTCTTCTTGCCGAATTTCTCCTAAGCTTTCTCTCATTCATTTTGCCTTTTCGTACATTTCTTCTCCTACATTGTTACCAAATCACTATTGGTCGAAAATCATCTTCTATATCCTTCCACTTTCTTTCTTTTTTCTTTTTTCTACACCTTAGCCGATTACATAACCTCTCTTATACTTTTTTTTGTGGTAGGCATCCAGGGAAGTTAAGTCTCTCTTTTTCATCTTCTACTCCACGTTCCATCTTTGTTTACTATCCTTTACTACTGAACTTTCCTCTCCTATTTGGTTTTCTCCGATTGAAAGGTAACACTTTTGTTTCCCTTCGTTTTCTCTACTTCCTCTGCTTTTCTCTCTTAAGTCAAAACACTCAGGCTTAACTTTTGACTGTTAGGCCGAACCTGAATACTCCTTTCTACCGTGAATATCAGCTATTCTTTCTTTTGCGTGGAAGCCGAAACTCATAGAAATTATCGATTAGTGGTACTCTAGTAAAGGTAAGGATTTTCAAATGCGTTCTTATTTTGTTCGAGTAAAGATTCTCGCGACTGCTTGGGTAAGAGTTTGATCTTCTTTTCTATGTGGAGACTGAATGTTGGATGTTATCTAATGCGCTCCTATTTATCAAAACCATGGTAGGGTCTTGATTTTCGTATTCAAGGGATAAGGCCAAGGGCTAGGTTCACCTAAGGAGATCACCTTGCTGTAAGAAAGAGTTAGTTTAGTAAATGTTTCTATTTTTATTTATCATAATAGAGACTAATCTGTTGTCAACAATCGTCATATGTTTGTTGGGGAGGCGTTTGGAATCGTAACTCGTAACATGTGTGTAATCTCACACCCCTTGAATGATTGCATAATGATATTTTGCGAATCGGGCCAAAAGCCAAAAACCCAGAAATCGGCATCTGTACCCACTCGAGCGTGCGAGCGCTCGTAGTGGTAAATTGGAATTTGAGTAATGATGGTAAGTCACGGAGATTGTCACGAGCACTCTCGCGAAACTGAGGCTGTAACAGGCCTAACCGAGTCGAATAGACTTAACGGGCCTAATGGGCTATTCAGCCCACACAGGCAAAATTATTGGAATGTTGTCAAGGGGTAAGTGCGGTTGCAAAATCTGGAAATGTGAGACCGAAATTATTCAAAATGGGCCACTCGAGCGAGTGGGCCCGTTTGGGCCTAAAATAGGTTTTAGGCCCATTAGCTTCGTAGAGACCCAATAAGGGTCCTGTGTTGCATGAGGTGACAATAGGCCTTCAAAAATCCATATATTGATAAAATTACTAAAATACCCTCGGTGGGTAAATTACTGAAATACCCTCGATGGATAAATTTAGCATAACTGCGTGTATTCTGTTATCTGCTATGTTGGTACACTTTTGCGTACACTAAATTATTATGTCACGATATTCTGCATGGGATTGGGATATTGATGATCGGAGGAAGTGTAATCTGGTGGCTCTGCCATATATTCTAGGGGCTCTGCCACAATTCTGTATGGTGGCTATGCCACGTATATTCTGTTATTCTAGTGAATTCTCCACAAATTCTGTGAGGAGCAGCTTGACTGCCATCGAGGTGTATAGCGGATGGACGGGTCGATTTAGAAATCCCCACAGGTGTGTTGGGCTGGTACGGGTGGTGTGTAGCGGATGGATTATTAGGCTGGGTTGTATTCATTATCTGATTTACCATGCTAATAGGGCTAAGGCCCAGTCTGTTTCTGTATGGGCTTCAGCCCAGTTTGCTTCCGTATGGGCTAAGGCCCAATTTGTATCTGTATGGGCTCGAGCCCAGTTAATGTCCAATTAGGGGATTACACACTGAGTTCTCGTAACTCACCCCTCTATTTAATCTTGCAGGTGATCCCCAGCGTTAAGGATTTGGAGCTGTGGAGTACTTCGTGGTGGCCATACATCGGAACCTCAGTAAATTTCCATTTCACTTTAAATTGAGATTTATTTCAATTTGGGTTTAATATTTTGTAATAATGCCTTTGCGATTTTATTTGGTTTTTAACTTTCAATTCGGTTATTATTAAACTGTTGGACATTTGAATGCTGATGTTTTTCAAAATGTTAACGAACGGCTTTCAAAATATAAACAATAAAACTCTGGGTTTTCTTAAACGTCGATAACTCTTTTCAAAATATCATTTTTTCGTAACTCACTGAATCTAATTGCGATTATAAACAAAGTATTCGGAAACAATAACAATAATGTTTTTACAAGAAAACTGCAAAAAACAAATTGGATTTTTCATAAACAACAAAGCTTGAGGTTTCAAAAAGAATATAAACTTTTAACGAAAGCGCAAGTTTTAAACAACCCTTTTACGTGACATGCTAGATTCGTCCATAACGTTTAGGCCGAGTTTGGGGTGTTACATTTTATGGTATCAGAGCCAGGTTGTAAAACTTGGCTGTGGAATGGGTCCGAAAATATTTTTTCAAAATTTGTTTGAAATTTAGTACAGAAAAATGTATCTTTATTGGAAGTATGGCACCCGAGTCCCTGGTACCAAATCCGTAAGTCCTCTTACTATATGTTTGATTATATGATACAATGACTTTAGTAAGAAACTATTAAAGTTAGTGATAGTATACTGAGACTGCTAGCTATAAGAACCAAGACTATAGAGACTGAGACATTAGGAAATTCGATATGCGAAAACAACTTTGATATCTGCTTTTCATAAAACATTTGTTAATAAACATTGAATTATATACTGATTCATAAAATTCCTAATCAGATTAATTCGATTCAGTAACATGAGTACAAGAGGACGCGGGCGTGGTAGACATGGCAGTGGTAGATGCTGATGTGCTAGGGCTGGATCCTCAACATCAGGGCACATGCCTGAAATGGAAGCATCTGCATCACCGATGACTGAGATAGGGTCTCATGACCGAGCTGAAGGGGACGGCTCTCTGTCCCAAGCAATGCTGCAGGTCTTAAAATAGTTTGCTGGAGCAAATACTGGGTCGGCAGCTCGTGGGTCTATTTCTGAGCTGCTCTGGTCAAACGGGGCCGAAGTTTTTAGGAGCATTTCTAGTGTGGCCCCAAATGTGGCAGAATATTGGTTGTAGTCAGTGGAACGGATAATGGATGATCTGGACTACTCGATAGAGCAGAAGCTGAAAGGGGCGATATCCCTACTAAGAGATCAGGCATACTAGTGGTGGCTCATTGTGAAGGAGGGTACACAAGCGGATCGTATCACCTGGGATTTCTTTAAAATAGCTTTTTAGGGAAAGTATGTTGGGGCTAGCTATGTGGACGCCCAGAGGAAGTAATTTCTGAATCTGGTTCAGGGAAACAAATCAATAGCAGAATATGAGGCGGAGTTCTTACACTTGATCTGTTATGCACGGGGTATAGTAGCAACCGACTACGAGTGATGTGTGCAATTCGAGGATGGTCTATGAGATGAGCTGTGGGCACTGATAGCTCCGCAGCAACGGGAAAGAGATTTTGCCACTTTGGTTGAGAAAGTAAGGATTGCCGAAGAGGTGAAGTATTCTTAGAGGCAAAATTGATATAAGAAAATGGGCAAGAATAAGAGAGGTTTTGGGTCAGCAGGTTCTTCTGGGGGTTTCCAAAAGAGGCCTAGATTAGATAGGCCAGCTCGGGTTGGGGTGCCAGTTGCTATGGGTCAGTTGTGACCTTGTGTGCAATGTGAGAAAACACATCCGGGGGAGTGCTGAAGAAGATCTAGTGGGTGTTTCAAATGTGGGTCTAGGGATCATCTGATAAAAGACTATCCTCGGGAGCCTGTTAGGGTGCAAATGGTAGGTCAGAGATCAGTGCAGCCAGGGAGAGGTGGTCAGCAGCCATCGAGAGATCGTGGTCTGGCCAAAGGGGAAATAGATTGGGACAAGGTCGTAGAGCACCAGGTAGAGGTGCTGGTAATGCAAATGCAACGCAGCCATGGTTTGTTTATGTGGCGATACATCGAGAGGATGGCGACGCACCGGACGTCATAACCAGTACGTTTCTTATATTTGATGTGCCATTTACCGCTTTGATTGATATTGGATCTACCCATTCATATGTTGCCTGTATTGTGTCTGGAACTCTGGGTATAAATCTGAGATTACTGCTAGAGAAATGTCTATGATTAGCCCTCTAGGACAATCTGTGATTGTGAACAAGTTATTTAGGAATGTGCCTCTAGAAGTTCAAGGAGTGGTATTTCTGGCGGATTTGATGGAACTGCCATTTGGTGAGTTTGATCTTATTCTTGGCATGGACTGGCTAGTTAAGCACCATGCGAACTTGGATTTTGTTGCTAAGTGTATGGTTTTAAAGACCCCAAAGGATGAGGAAGTGATTGTGATAGGAGAAAGGAGGGATTACCTGTCTCATGTGATTTCGGCATTAAAGGTCGAGAAGTTGGTGCGTAAAGGGTGTAAGGTGTTTCTAGCTATTATTATCGCATCTGATGTTAAGGAATTGTCTATTGGGGATGTCATACTATGAAATAGTTCTCGGATATCTTTCCTGAAGAGCTTCTGAGGTTGCCTCCAAGTCGCGTGGTCGAATTTGGCATTGAGCTATTTCCGGGAATGGCTCCAGTGTCCATCGCCCTTTGTAGGATGGCACCGAAGGAGCTGGTAGAACTTAAAGCTTAGATCCAAGAGTTTTTGGACCGTGGATTTATCCGACCAAGTGTATCTCAATGGGAAGCACTGTTATTGTTCGTGAAGAAGAAGGATGGGTCAATGCGTATGTGCATTGACTATCGTCAGTTGAACAAGTTAACTATTAAGAACAAGTACCCGCTACCAAGGATTGACGATATGTTCGATCAGTTGCGAGGAGCTGTGATTTTCTCAAAAATCAATTTAAGATTGGGGTACCATCAGCTAAGGGTCAAGGAGATGGATATTCACAAGATTGCTTTCTGAACTCGTTATGGTCATTACTAGTTTCTGGTGATGCTGTTCGGAATAACAAATGCACCCGCCACTTTTATGGGTATGATAAATTGGGTCTTCCAACCCTATCTAGACCAGTTCGTGGTGGTATTCATAGATGACATCTTAGTGTACTCAAGAACTGAAGAAAAGCATGATTCGCATCTTCAGGTTGTTCTGCAGATATTAAGAGAGAAGCAACTTTACGCCAAATTCAGTAAGTGCGAGTTTTGGCTGAAAGAGGTGACATTTTTGGGACATGTGGTGTCTGCCGAGGGGATTAGGGTTGATCCTCATAAAATTGAAGTTGTATTAGACTGGAAGCTATCGAAGTCAGTGTCAGAGATCTAAAGTTTTCTGGGTTTGGCTGGGTACTACAGGCAGTTCGTTGAGGGGTTTTCCTTAATCGCCGCACATCTAACTAAATTTCTACGTAAGGGGGTACTATTTGTATAGACTGACAAGCAGCAGGAAAGTTTTGAAAAGTTGAAGAAGATTCTGACTGAAGCACCAGTGTTGGTTCAGCCTGAAGTAGGGAAAGAATTTGTTGTCTATTGTGATGCGTCGCACACAGGGTTAGGATGTGTGCTGATGCAAGAGGGAAAGGTGGTGGCGTATGCATCCCGTCAACTTAGACCAAATGAGGTGAATTACCCCACTCATGACCTAGAGCTAACTGCAGTAGTATTCACCCTGAAAATATGGAGACATTACCTGTATGGAGAAAAGTCGATCGTCTACACTAACCATAAGAGCCTAAAGTATCTCCTTACCCAGAAGGAGTTAAATCTCAGGCAGCGAGGTGGATAGAGTTGCTGAAAAACTATGACTGCTCGATTGACTATCACCCGGGTAAAGCCAACATGTGGCAGATGCATTAAGTCGAAAGGTGGTATATGATTTGAGAGTAATGTTTACTATCCTTAGTCTTTTCGAGGATGGTAGTTTGATGGTAGAACTTCAGGTGAAATCGACATGGGTAGGTCAGATTAAAGAGAAGCAATTGTTGGATGAATCGTTGGGTTCTCAGCTTCAGCAAGTGAAAAGTGGAGAAACGGTGGATTTTGGGCTGAACAGTGAAGGGGTATTATGTTTCCATAGAAGAGTTTGTATGCTGAAGGACTCAAATTTAAGATAGATGATTTTACGGGAGGCGCATAGTAGCCCATACGCTATGCATCTCGGTGGAAACAAGATGTACTGAGACCTGCATGAGCAGTACTGGTGGCCAGGGTTGAAATGTGAAGTTACCGACTTTGTAAGCAAGTGTTTGATATGTCAGTAAGTGAAGGCGAAACATTGGCTGCCTTCGGGATTGCTGCAACTGGTGAGGATTCCACTCTGGAAGTGAGAGAGGATAACAATGGATTTTGTTAGTGGGCTACTCCTGACGCCTACTAAGAAGGACTCAGTATGGGTAATCGTTGACCGATTGACTAAGTCCGCTCACTTCATACCGGTTCGCACTGACTACTCACTACAGAAGTTGACCAAGCTGTATGTGGCAGAGATTGTGAGGCTACATGGGGTGCCAGTGTCTATCATATCGGACAGGGATCCAAGATTCACATCTCGATTTTGGAAGGCGTTACATGAAGCTCTGGGTACAAGACTAGATTTTAGCACAGCGTTTCACCCACAAACTGATGGTCAGTCGAAAAGGGTAATCCAGATTCTGGAGGACATGTTAAGGGGCTGTGTGATTGATTTCAGGGGTAGTTGGGAAGATTACTTATCGTTAGCGGAGTTTTCGTATAATAACAACTACCAATCCAGCATTTAGATGGCACCTTACAAGGCGTTGTATAGTCGTAGGTGTCGTACCCCTACTTGTTGGATAGAATTGGGTGAGCGACAGTTGATGGGCCCAGAATTGATTTCGAAAACTGAGGAGAAGGTGAAGCTATTTCGGACTCGATTGAAAGACGCTTCTGATAGACAAAAGTTGTATATAGATTTGAAGCGTAAAGAGATAAAGTATTCGGTGGGGGAGTATTTCTTTCTGAAGGTCTCACCTTGGAAGAAGATTTTGAGATTAGGACGGAAGGCAAGTTGAGCCCCAGATTCATCGGGCCTTATCGAATAGTGAAACGTGTGGGACCGGTCGCCTACCAACTTGATTTACCCCCAGAGTTGAATTGGATACATGATGTATTCCATGTTTCGATGTTGAGACGCTACCACTCAAATCCATCTCATATAGTGTCGGTGGAAGAGATTGAGGTAAGACCTGACCTGTCTTTTGAAGAAAAATCGGTGTAGATTTTGGATCTGGATGTTAAAGTGTTGAGGAGGAAATCTGTTCCGTTAGTCAAAGTGTTATGGCATAATCACGATTCAGAGGAAGCCACGTGGGAGCCAGAGGATACAGTTCGATAGCAATACCCTCACCTCTTTTAATCAGGTAAATTTTGAGGCTGAAATTTCTTTAAGGGGGTAGAACTGTAACATCCTAAAAATAGGGGTCTGGTTTTTTTTGTTGTTGCATGTGTTGTGCTTGATAAGCATGTTATTTAGGTGTGTTTGGGGGTCCCGAGGAGGCTCGGGTTCGAGCCCAAACTCTGGTGAAAGTTTGGTTTTTGGGCACTTTAGTGGGGTGAGCTAGTGGAGTCAGGACTTAAGTTTAATTGTTGGTATTGTGCTAACAGAAGGGAGCTTGTGGTGGAGTGGTGCTAGCGTCACTTGTGAGGCAAGGGAGGTGGGGTTCGAATCCCACTTGTAGCATATGGGGAGTTTTATTTTTTTGCTCAGGAAAGGAGGAAGCTGAGTGAAGACCAAACTCTACAAGGTTGGTTGGAGACTTGGTCAAGCATTTCAAATGAGTGAAGGGGAGTAAGTGTAGGAGAGAATCATGGAGTGAATCATGGGATATGGTGGAGTGGAGGAGTTGGCCGAAAATAGGGATATGCATGGGAGAGTTTTGGTCAATGGGGTTTGGTCATTTTGGAGGGTGTTTTCGATTTTGGATGAGGGGAGTGCCAAATTCTCTTGTGTGGTTTTGGGAAAGTAAACAATTGTCAAGTGTGTTATTGTGACATTTCGGGTCATTTTCTTTCTTTGGTGGTCTTTCTTTCATTTTTTCTCAACTCTTTTCCATCTCTTCTTTCTTCTTGACGAATTTCTCCTAAGCTTCCTCTCATTTGTTTTGCCTTTTCGTACATTTCTTCTCCTACATTGTTACCAACTCACTATTGGCTGAAAATCATCTTCCATATCCTTCCACTTTCTTTTTTTCATCTTTCTACACCTTAGCCGTTTACATAACCTCTCTTTTACATCTTTTTGTGGTAGGCATCCAGCAAAGTTAAGTCTCTCTTTTTCATCTTCTACTCCACATTCCATCTTTGTTTGCTATCCTGTGCTGCCGAACCTTCCTCTCTTATTTGGTTTTCTCCGATTGAAAGGTAACACTTTCGTTTCCCTTCGTTTTCTCTACTTCATCTTTTTTCTCTCTTAAGCCGAAACACTCAGGCTTAACTTTTGACTGTTAGGCCGAACCTGAATACTCCTTTCCACCATGAGTATCATCTGTTCTTTCTTTTCCGTGGAAGTCAAAACTCATAGCAATTGTCGATTAGTGGTACTCTAATAAAGGTAAGGATTTTCAAACGCGTTCTTATTTTGTTCGAGTAAAGACTCTCCTGACTGCTTGGGTAAGAGTTCGGTCTCTCTTTTCTATATGGAGACCAAATGTTGGATGTTATTTAACGCGCTTCTGTTTATCAAAACCATGGTAGGGTCTTGATTTTCGTATTCAAGGGATAAGACCAAGGGCTAGGTTCACTAAAGGAGATCACCTTGCGGTAAGAAGGAGTTAGTTTAGTAAATGTTTCTATTTTCGTTTATCATAATAGAGACTAATCTGTTGTCAACAATCATCATAAGTGTGTTGAGGAGGCGTTTGGAATCGTAGCTCGTAACAAGTGTGTAATCTTACACCCCCTAGAATGATTACATAATGATGTTTTGCGAATCAGACCAAAAGCCGAAAAGTCAGAAACCGACATCTGTACCCACTCGAGCGTGCGAGCGCTGGTAGTGTTAAATCAGAATTTGAGTAATGACAGTAAGTCGCGGAGAGTGTCACGAGCACTCTCGCAAAATTGGGGCTGTAACAGGCCTAACCGAGCCGAACGGGCTTAACGGGCCCAATGGGCTATTCGGCCCACACATGCGAAATTTTTGGAATGTTGTCAAGGGGTTAGTGCGGTTGCAAAATCAGGCAATGTGAGACCGAAATTATACAAAATGGGCCACTCGAGCGTGTGGGCCCGTTTGGGCCTAAAATAGGTTTTAGGCCCATTAGCTCCGTAGAGACCCAATAAGGGTCCTGTGTCGCATGAGGTGACAGTAGGCCTTCGAAAAGCCATAAATTGATAAAATTACTGAAATGCCCTCAGTGGGTAAATTACTGAAATACCCTTGGTGGGTAAATTTAGCATGATTGTGTGTATTCTGTTATCTGATATGTTGGTACACTTTTGCATACACTAAATTATTATGTCACGACATTCTGCATGGGATTGGGATATTGATGATCGGAGGAAGTGTAATCTGGTGGCTCTGGCACATATTCTGGTTGCTATGCCACGTATATTTTGTTTTTCTTGTGGCTTTGCCACAAATTCTGTGATGAGCAGCTTGACTGCCATCGAGGTGTGTAGCGGATGGATTATTAGGCTGGGTTGCATTCATTATCTGCTTTAACATGCTAATAGGGCTAAGGCCCAATTTGTATTTGTATGGGCTTAGGCCCAATTAATATCTAATTAGGGGATTACACACTGAGTTCTCGTAACTCACCC
Source organism: Gossypium rotundifolium (assembly GCA_025506655.1). NCBI lineage: Eukaryota > Viridiplantae > Streptophyta > Magnoliopsida > Malvales > Malvaceae > Gossypium > Gossypium rotundifolium. The sequence continues at coordinate 124,989,292 of CP106727.1, forward strand.
CTTTGCTTAATCTTGCAGGTGATCCCCAGCATTAAGGATTTGGAGCTGTGGAGTACTTCGTGGTGGCCATACATCGGAACCTCAGTAAATTTCCATTTCACTTTAAATTGAGATTTATTTCAATTTGGGTTTAATGTTTTGTAATAAGGCCTTTGGGTTTTTATTTGGTTTTTAACTTCCAATTCGGTTACTATTAAACTGTTAGACATTTGAATGCTGATGTTTTTCAAAATGTTAACGAACGGCTTTCAAACTATAAACGATAGAACTCTGGGTTTCTTAAACGTCGATAACTCTTTTCAAAATATCACTTTTTGCAACTCACTGAATCTGATTTTGATTATAAACAAAGTATTCGAAAACAATAACAATAATGTTTTTACAAGAAAACCGCAAAAACAAATTGGATTTTTCATAAACAACAAAGCTTGAGGTTTAAAAAAGAATACAAACTTTTTACGAAAGCGCAAGTTTTAAACAACCCTTCTATGTGACATGCTAGATCCGGCCATAACGTCTAGGCTGGGTTTGGGGTGTTACATTTAGTCATAATATACCAATATGCATAAATGAGCTCATCATGCCATATGCGTATTTTATCCATTGAATCATTGAATTTTTGATGGATATTTCAAGTAGTACACTCAAGGTGTACAATTCCATTATCCGTCAATTCATATCCAGTAGTACCTTACATGTACACTCTCGAGCCACATATCACACAGCAGAATTACCAGTCCAGGCTAAATTCGAGCTGTTACATATACTCTAAGGGCTTTGTCGGATTACCAGTCCAGGCTAAATCCTTTATATGACAAAGAATTCCCTATAGAGTTCATTCTGGATTACCAGTCCAGGCTAAATCCAGTCAATTAGGATTACCAGTCCAAGCTAAATACTAACTGAAACATATACTCGAGAGACTCATTTCGGATTACCCGTCCGGGTTAAATCCATTCTGCAACACATGTAGTTTCATCAGGGAAGTCACCTTTTTATCCATCTGAATTCAATATCCAAGGAATTCAACCCTTTTTCAATAATTTTCTAAACATGTATCATTTCGTCCATTGCCATATCTATGTAATTCACATACATGATTTTATATAACATAATCAATGTTATATAGCATTCAAATCAATACATTTCCATACTCATTTAGGTTATACGAACTTACCTTGATATTTGTTCGTATCTAAAATCTACTAATCCGAAATCTTTTCCTTTCCTCGATCTAGCTCTTTATTTGGTACTCCGGATATATATAAATAAATTTAATCTTCAATTAAATCAATTTCATATTCTATTGAACTCAATTTACAATCTAGGCAAAAGTACCATTTTACCCCTATACTTTTGATTAATTTTAATTTCGTCCCTAGGCTCAGAAATTGAAATTCATGCAATTTAATCCTTATTCCAAGCCTAATCAAAATTCTAATATAACTTTTATATCACATGTATTCTAAAAAAATTAGAATTTTCCATAGGTTTTACCATTTTTCAATTTAGTCCCTTAATCAAATTTCCATCAAATTCCCTTTGTAAAATTCGTTTATCTATCAACAACCTTTCATTTTCTACCAACAACTTTTAAATTTCAGCATGTTCATCCATGGAAAATTTTCTATACTTTGATATCTATTCAAATTAACCCCCCAAATAGACAAATCAAGCTTTCCCGATCTCAAAATATAAAAATTACTAAAAACGGGACATAAAAACTTACCAATTTATGCTTGGAAAGCTTGTTTTCTCTCTCCTAGGGTTTCTATAGATTTTAGGTTGAAGAAGATGATATAAAATGATCATATTTCATTTTAATTTAATTATCATCTTTATAATTTTTCTATTTCCAATTTAGTCTTTTACCTTTTCTAATTTTTCCATGGATGATTCACCAAAAATATCTACATATTTTTCATCAACGATCTAATTACCATTTAAGGACCTCAAGTTTTGAATTCCATAGCTATTTAATCCTTATAGCTACTAGAATTCAAATTTGACATTGTATGCAATTTAGTCCTTTCTACAATTAAGCACCTAATTGATATAAGTTTCTTATCAAAATTTTCATGCAATATTCCTACCACATTACTAATCATTTCATAATATTAAAATATTTTATCCTTTTGGCTCAGATTTGTGGTTACAAAACCACTATTCTGACTTCACTGAAATTGGGCTGTTACAACTCTCCCCCTTAAGGATTTTCGTCCTCGAAAATCTTACCAATAAAGAGATTAGGGTACTGCTTTCTCACGGTATCCTCCGGCTCCCAAGTAGCTTCTTCAATTTCATGTTTTTTGCCAAAGAACTTTTACAAATGCCACCTTTTTATTTCTCAGCTCTTTTGTTTCCTGTGTCAGAATCTTGATCTGTTCTTCAGTATATGTCATATCAGACTGAATCTCCACTTCTGTCAGGGAAATAACATGTGAAGGATCCGATTGATATCGCCGTCACATTGATACATGGAAGACATTATAGATTTTATTAAGCTCTGGTGGAAACGCCAACCGATACGTAACCGATCCAATTCTTTCAATAATTTCATAGGGCCCGATAAATCTTGGACTCAATTTTCCTTTCCGTCCAAATCGAAGAACTTTCTTCCAAGGTGACACTTTTAAGAATACCTTATCACCAACTTCAAATTCTATTTCTTTTCTTTTAAGGTCAGCATAAGACTTTTGTCTATCAAAGGCTGCTTTCAAACTATCTCGAATCACCTTTACCTTTTCTTCTATTTCTCGAATTAAATCAACTCCAAGAATCTTCTTTTCACTAAGCTCTATCCAATACAATGGTGTTCTACATTTCTGACTATACAGAGCTTCATACAGTACCATTTTAATTCTGGACTGATAACTATTGTTCTAAGAAAATCCAATTAAAGGTAAATATTTTTCCCAATTACCTTCAAATTCAAGTACACAACACCGTAACATATCCTCCAAAATCTGTATAAAACATTCAAACTGACCATCTGTCTAAGGATGAAATCAAGTACTAAAATGCAATCGTGTACCCAGTGCTTCTTGTAATTTATTCCAGAATCGGGATGTAAACTAGGGATCTCTATCAGAAATAATAGAAACTGGCACCCCATGTAATCTAACAATTTCAGAGACATATAATTCAGCCAATTTATCTAAAGAAAAATCCATACATACCGGTGTAAAGTGTATAGACTTTGTTAACCTATCGAAAATCACCCAAATAGCATCTTTCTTCCTCGGAGTCAATGGTAATCTCGATACAAAATCCATCGTAATTCTTTCCTATTTCCACTCGGGTATAACAACTGGTTGTAATAACCCCGAAGGTACCTAATGCTCAGCTTTCACTTGCTGACATATCAAGCATTTGGATAGAAATTCAAAAATATCTCTTTTCATTCCCAGCCACCAATACATCTTTTTCAGATCATAGTACATTTTATTACTATCGGGATGAACAGCCATTATGGGCTTCATATAAAATCTTTTGTAACAACTCTGAATTCTTCGGCACACACAATCTGTCTCTGAACAACAAAAAACCATCAGACCCAATTTGAAATTCTGAATCAGGATTCAATTCACATTGTTCCTATTTTGCCTGTAACTCAACATCATTTTTCTGGGCTTCAAAAACTTGTTGCAAAAATACTGGTCTAACTTTCAACTCAGCCATAATAGAACCATCATCATAAATAGACAACCGAGTATTCATTGCTCGTAAAACAAATAAAGATTTTTTTCTCAAAGCATCCGCAACTACATTGGCTTTACCCTGATGATAATCAATCACAAGATCATAGTCTTTTAACAATTCAAGCCACCTGCGTTGTCTCAAGTTCAAGTCTTTCTGTGTCATCAAGTACTTTAGACTTTAGTGACCAGTGAAGATATGACATTTTTCACCATATAATTAATGTCGCCATATTTTTAATGCAAACACAATAGCTGCTAATTCAAGATCATGTATCGAGTAATTCTTTTCATGTGGTTTTAGTTGTCTTGAAGCATAGGCAATTACTTTACCTTCTTACATCAAAACACAACCTAAATCATTTAAAGATGCATCACTATAAATAAAAAATTCCTTGCCTAATTCAGGTTGTATCAACACAGGTGCTTTAGCCAATAGAGCTTTTAGTCTGTCAAAACTTTGTTGACATTTATCAGTCCACTCGAACTTCACATCGTTCTGCAACAGTCGAGTTATCAAAGAAGCTATCATCGAAAACCCTTTAAAGAATCTCCGATAATATCCGACTAAACCCAAAAAATTCTAACTTCTGACACACTCTTTGGCGGATTCCAATTGACAATTGCTGAAATTTTACTCGGGTCTACCCTGATACCTTCAGCAGATATAATATGTGCAAGAAATCCAACTTTTCGTAGCCAAAATTCACATTTAATGAACTTGGCATACAACTATTTCTACCGTAGAGTTTGTAATACAATTCTCAGATGATCAACATGCTCTTTTTCATATCGGGAATAGACTAAAATATCATAAATGAATACCACCACAAACCTGTCTAGGTACGGTCTGAAAATTCTATTTATCAGATCCATAAACACTATTGGTATATTAATCAACCCAAATGGCATCACTAAAACTCATAGTGGCCATACCTGGTACTAAAAGCTGTCTTTGGAACATCTGAGCCCTTTACCCATAACTGATAATAACCTGAGCGAAGATCAATTTTTGAAAATACAATAGCTCCTTTTAACTGATCAAATAAGTCATCTATTCGAGGCAACAGATATTTCTTCTTTCTTGTAACTTTATTCAGCTGCCTATAATCAATACATAATCTCAGATATCCATCTTTCTTCTTCACAAATAAAATCAGTGCACCCCAAGGTGAGAAACTGGGTCGAGCAAAACCTCTGTCAATCAATTCTTGCAATTGTGCTTTCAACTCTTTCAATTTCGTAGGAGTCATTCTATAAGGTGCTATTGATATTGGTGTTATTCCCGGAATAAGGTCTATAGAAAACTCCACTTCTCTGATAGGTGGTAATCCAGGTAATTCTTCCGGAAACACATCTGAAAATTTGCACACTACCGGCATTGACTGAATCTTTGACCCATTACATTTGTGTCCAACACATAAGCAAGATAAGCATCATATCCCTTTCTGATACATTTATGTGCTGTTATTGCTGAAATCACATTAGACAACCCATCTAATCTATTAGATTCAACATGGAGTAACTCACTATTCTGACATTTCAACACAATGTATTTCTGTTTACAATTCACTACTGCATCATGCTGGGTTAACCAATCCATTCCCAAAATTACATCAAATTCATCAAAAGGCAGTAACATCAAATCAGCTGAGAAGCATTTACCCTTTACCATCAATGGACAATCTTTACAAACTTTATCCACCATCACACATTGACCTAGAGGATTTGAAACTTCCATCATAAATTCAGTGAATTCAATCGGTAAATTTTTAACATTTACTAATTTTGTAGATATATATGAGTGTGTGTAACCAGGATCAATTAAAGCAATAATATCAGTGCCAAGTAAAAAAAATGCACCAGTAATGACGTCTGGGGTAGAGGCATCCTCTCTGGCACATATAACATAGGTTCTCGTCGGTGCTCGTGCTTCAAATTTAACCGTTGAATCTTTTGTAACACTTCAGCTACCACCAATATTTGTAGGGTGTCGAGGTGGTCTACCTCTAGAAACAGTATTACTTGACTTTGGAATCTGTTCGACATCTTTTTCCCCTCTTTTCAGACAACCTCTAAGAAAATGATCATAAGATCCACATCTATAACAAGCACCACTTCTTAGTCGGCATTCCCCAAAATGAAATTTATTGCAGTAGTTACATTTCAGCTTCGAATTCCCAACACTTCCAACAATGGTTACTGATGGGGACGATGATCTCGAGTTAGAGCGTTGAGAACCCCGCTCTTTTCTAGAATATCCAGCAAATGCAGTAAAACGATCCTGATATCTCTTTAATTTCTTCGAAATAGATGAATGGGATTTTCTCATAGATCTCTTACCAAAAACCCGAGCTTCTCTTTTAACTTGTTTCTTTTCTTTGCTTAATTCTTCTGCTTTTAACGCTCGGTCATCTAGTACTGTAAATTCTCTTCTTTCAATAATACCAATCAAGGTTTAATATTTTCATTCAGCCATTCTTCAAATCGTTTGCACATTTCAGCCTTAGTTTGAACCCATTCTTGAGCATATTTACTCAGTCGAACAAATTCCCGTTCATATTCTGACACTGTCATGTTCCCCTGTTTAAATTCTAAGAATTCTTCTCTTTTCTAGTCTAAGAATCTCTGACTTATATATTTCTTTCTGAATTCTGTTTATAAGAACTCCCATGTAATGTTTTCTTTTGGAACGACAGAAGTTATCGTTTTCCACCAATAATAGGCTGTGTCTTTTAATAAAGAAACTGCACATTTCAAACAATCGGCTGGTGAACAAGACAATTCATCTAATACTCAGATAGTATTCTCCAGCCAAAACTCAGCCTTTTCTACATCATCATCTGTAGTAGCTCTAAATTTCTCAGCCCCATATTTTTTAATTTTATCGACCGAAGCCTTACAAATTATAACTGATTCAGTACCCTGTGGTATCTCGAGAATTTGTTGAGGAGCAGGTGGGGGAGGTTGCTGAACAACAGGATTTGTTCTTATATATGATGTAAACCATTCATTCATCTTTTGAAAGAATGCAGCTTTTCCCTCATCAACTCAGCCCTCAGACTCAAGCCTTCTACTACTAGATGTAGCTTTTTGTACGAAAGCTTGAACAGTACTCTCAGCTTCCTCAGGATCAGCTCTAGCTCGGTTGAAAGAAATTTACTATATGAAAATACATTTCAGAATGGTAGGAGATATTACACTATCACAATTATATAATGGCATGTATAGCTAAACTCATACTTGCTACGTTAGTTTGAGAATAGACTAAACCGTAGCTTTGATACCAATAAATGTAAAACCCCTAACCCAAATTTGTCGCTAGAACAGGGTTATAGAGCGTTAACTGCACTTTTCAAAACATTTTAGATAAATCATGTAAATCACTATTTATTAACCGAGATTGTTCAGGACATCCCTTAAATAGACCCTCAAGGCCCAATACGAACATTAAAATCGATTCGGGACTTAATCAAAAACTCTAAGAATTTTTTGTGACATTTTAAAAATTTTCCAAGGTGCAGGGCTCATACACCCGTGTGGTCTAAGGGGCATGCCCGTGTGACCCTTAGACACGCTCGTGCTTTAGGCCGTGTCCAATTTAGGTTGCTCTCTGACTTGCGCAACCCGGCCATGCCACACGCCCGTGTGCTAGGTCATGTGGTTAATTAATTTAATTCAAATTAGGTACAGGTTTCACACGGCCATGACAGACGCCTGTGTCCAAGGCCATGTCATCCACACAGCTAAGACACACGCCCGTGTCTCTGCCTGTGTGCTCAATTCTGAGCATTATGTTTCTCAATATTAAAGTGAAGTGGACATATGGCCAGACAACATGCCCATGTACCAGGCCATGTGTCACACATGACCTAGACACACGCCCATGTGTCTACCCTTGTGGACAAAATAAGGTCAATTCCTAGCCTCGTTTCTCACCCAAATTTTTCCATATTCCTCCACCAACACCTACAAGTATAATCCAACCAATTAGAAGTATAATTCAAACATAACATATATCAAAACATAATATATTAGCCATTCCAATGGCTAAGTTTAATTCATCAATTACACACCACCATTTGATTTAGTTAGCCTATACATGCCATTAACAAAATAAGATTTTCATTTATAGCAAAAGGATAGGTTGATAGTGTGATGATTTGCTCTGACCAATCTCCAACCTTCATGAGCTTTGAGCACTATAAAACAGGGAAAATAAAACCTAGTAAGAATATTATGCTTAGTAAGCTCGTATAACATAAATTAAGCTTACCATTACATTCAATATATTAACCATAAAAAACATGCTTTCCAACTATATGGTAATTTACCTATTCACACATACTCAACCAACATGTTAATCATAATATACCAATATGCATAGATGAGCTCATCATGCCATATGCGTATTTTATCCGTTGAATCATTGAATTTCAGATGGATATTTCAAGTAGTACACTCGAGGTGTATAATTACATTATACATCAATTAATATCCAGTAGTACCTTATATGTACACTCTTGAGCCACATATCACACAGCAGAATTACCAGTCCATGCTAAATTCTAGCTATTACATATACTCTAAGGGCCTTGTCAGATTACCAGTCCAGGCTAAATCCAGTCAATTAGGATTACCAGTCCAAGCTAAATCCTAATTGAAACATATACTTGAGAGGCTCATTTTGGATTACCTGTCCAGGCTAAATCCATTCTGCAACACATGCAGTTTCATCAGGGAAATCACCTTTTTATCCATCGGAATTCAATATTCAAGTGATTCAACCCTTTTTCAATAATTTTCCAAACATGTATCATTTCGTTCATTGCCATATCTATGTAATTCACATACATGATTTCATATAACATTCAAATCAATACATTTCCACACTCATTTAAGTTATACGAACTTACCTTGATATTTGTTCGTATCTAAAATCTACTAATCCGAAATCTTTTCCTTTCCTCGATCTAGCTCTTTGTTTGGTACTTTCGGATCTATATAAATAAATTTAATCATCAATTCAATCCATTTCATATTCTATTGAACTCAACTTACAATCTAGGCAAAAGTACCATTTTACCCCTATACTTTTGATTAATTCTAATTTTGTCCCTAGGCTAGAAATTGAAATTCATGCAATTTAATCCTTATTCCAAGCCTAATAAAAATTCTAATATAACTTTTACAACACATGTATTCTAAAAATTTTAGAATTTTCCATAGGTTTTATCATTTTTCAATTTAGTCCCTTAATCAAATTTCCATCCCTTTGTAAAAGTTGTTTATCTATCAACAACCTTTCATTTTATTCTATAAACTTTTAAATTTTAGCTTTCCCGATATCAAATTAACCCCTAAATAGAGAAATTAAGCTTTCCCGATATCAAAAATATAAAATTTTCTAAAAAAGGGACATAAAAACTTACCAATTCATGCTTGGAAAGCTTGTTTTCTCTCTCCTAGGGTTTCCATAGATTTTAGGTTGAAGAAGATGATATAAAATAATCATATTTCATTTTAATTTAATTATTATCTTTATAATTTTCATATTTCCAATTTAGTCCTTTACCTTTTCTAATTTTTCCATGGATGATTTACCAAAAATATCTACATATTTTTCATCAATGGTCTAATTACCATTTAAGGACCTCAAGTTTTGAATTCCATAGCTATTTAATCCTTATAGCTACTAGAATTCAAATTTGATATTTTATGCAATTTAGTCCTTTCTACAATTAAGCACCTAATTGATAAAATTTTCTTATCAAAATTTTCATGCAATCTTTCTACCACATTACTAATCATTTCATAATATTAAAATATTTTATCTTTTCGGCTCGAATTTGTGGTTACGAAACCACTATTCCGACTTCACTAAAATCGGGCTGTTACATTATGCTGTATCCCTATTAGCTCTTTACAAACATGTTTATGCCTATTGATTAGATTTTATTTTTATTAATTTTTTATTTTATTAAACCTGTAACACTTTAGAAATTGGAATTTTGGAACAAAGCCATTATCGCAAGATGGGAATCATGTGTCACAACACTAAGGGCACATTTAACGAAATTAAGAAAATTCTTTCGATGTTGTGACATAGATTTTGTGTGCCACGACACAGAACCCCTATGTCACGACATCGCTATAATTTTTACAGGGTTGACCCAACCCGATCACGTAAATCGACGACTTAAAACCCACTTTACCCAATTTTTAACCTTTAATACACCTATTTAAAAACCTAAATACATATTCTTCCATTATTTAAGCATCTCTTAACTCTTTTAATCTCCCAAAATCTCTCAAATCCTTTAAACCCTAAAACTCACTTTTTGCATTTTCTTTTTGATTTGTTTGGAGAATTTCTTCCTTCAAAGCTTACTCAATGCGAGAAAGAACAAGAACATCTTAGGGAACAATGAACAAACATACGTGATGAGGAATCCAATGACTTATATTAGGCTAAGGGTTCCTCGCTCAACTTTTACTATTCTATTGAATTTACTTGTTTGATATTGCATTAGTTAGTAGAACTAAAACATTATGCCTCATAGAAAATTTTGAAGAACTAATGAACCAGAATCATCGACGGTTTCTAACTCTTCTAATTTTCCAAACCCAAGTGTTGAAAAATATTTTGTTGAACTTCAAGGGAAAATTTTTATCCAAGAGAGGGGAATTGATCAGTCAATGATTCTTTGCAAGGAAATATGGCTTTTAGTTAGATATCATAGGTGGGAGCTTTTCTAATTGATCCTAAAAAAAATCATTGTGGTCCATGTTGTTCAAGAATTTTATGTATCCTTACGAGACCAAAAGTCTAGAAATGCTGAAGGTCATATGTGGGAAATGATACCTGTGCGAGGGAAAGAAATGTGAGTAAACCCTTCAATTATTTGTGACTTTTATAATGCCCCATACTATGAAAAAGATTTTATTGATGAAACTAATTTAGAGTATTTTTGAGACATGGATATGGATAACATTATAAACTTTTTAACTGAAGAAAAGGTCGAATGGAAATATCACCTAAGTACCTGCATCCCAACCTCCTTTCATCAAAGCTATAATGTTTCCTGAAGCTAAAATGAGGATTCAATTTTTATGCACACGATTTGTTCCTACTTTAAATGTATCTAATGTAAATACTTTCCGAACGATTCTGCTTTATGCTATTTTACAGAAAAAACAAATATGCATCGAGAAATAGATTTACCAGAATATGAAAAGATGTGTTAGTGGCCAGAAAGTGGGAGTTTTCTTCCCCCACTTAGTGATAGCCTTATGTAAAAAAGCAGGCGTTCCAATGGCATCCACAAAACAATCAATAAAGCCATCTTACAGTATCATTGACGACACTCTATTCACATAATATGCTGAACTTTGGGCAAAGTAGATAAAAGAGTATAACAAATGCCAATAGGAGGCGACATCAACTCAAGTTTTGTTTCAAACGAGAGCAAAATCAACCTCTCAACAAGAAGTTTGAGACAGCAGTCATCCAAAACTAGATTGGATGATACATTGGATACAGGAATCAAGCCCAACCTTTTAGGAGTTTGTACGGTAGAACAATATTAGGGTACCTAATTATACACCAAACATGTTTGTGCTGACACATCTTGAGCAGGAGGAAGAGGCGCATGAAAGCAAAGAGGATGAAGAGGATGAAGAAGAATAATGACATGAAGAGATGGATTTTGTGGAGGATGATTGAACCTTGTTAAAGTTTTGTTTCTAAATATTGTATTAATTCTTGGATTATTTTAATTTGATTTTTCTTAGGAGTAAGATTAATAGTAGATTATTAGTTATTTTGTGTATTAGGAACCCCATATGGAGGAGACACAATAATTAGAGCTTTCAACGAGAAATAGAGGAAGCACCCACCAATAGCCTGTGAAACTATCACGATAAATTAGGTAACGTCTTTCATTATCTTTTTAGGGGCTATACATTGAGCACAATATGTTATCTAAAGTATGGGGGTAACATAGAAATTTTTTTTTTTGAGTTTTTTATACTTTTCTTTAAATTTTCTGTCATTTGTGTGTTTGAGCTTGTAAAAATACAAGTGATAGGTTAAGAGCATATGCGTAGGTTGATTGTATTTACAATAAATTTGGCATGAGGATAGGTTGTTTTAAACTTTTTATTATTAGATTATTAAGTTCTATAAATGACACTGTAAATAGGAATTAAAGCAATTGAATGTACCAAATGATATAGAGAATACAAGGAAACGAGCATGCTAGTATGAATGATAAATTGTTGAATTTGTGGTTGTTTGGTTGATTACAGTTGTGAATATTGAGATACCTAAAGATGACTTAAGGCATTGTTTGGAATACACCCAGAGCCAAAAAGCTAACCTTGTTATTTTACTATATATTTTGAGCCAGAAAACACTTCTCGATGAACCCTTATAAAAAACCTGAGCCAAAATATAAATTGTTACTTATCTTTTTTTTTGTTGGTCCTGAATTGCATGACTATAAACATCTGGCCATATGTATTGAGGGTTAAGTAGATACATTATGGTAGATTTTGTAAAAATAGAGTGAAATAGGAGGGATGATTGTGATATAGTGATTATAGGTTAGCCAATATGTGTAATAAAATAAAATTTCAAAAAGAAATTCAAAACAAGTAGAAAAAAGTACTTGAAAAGTAAGAGCATCTGTGAGTGAGTTGTATTGAAAAAGAAAAAATGTGACAAAGTCACAAAAGTAGAAAATCTCGTTCATTAGTGCACAAAAACTCATAAGCTAACCATGATTGTTATATTATGATGTGACTTTCTGTAGGGAGAAATAAGGAAGGTGTGAGAATGAGACATAAGGTGATCAGCGGGAAGGGGTTAATAAGGGGAAGAATATGGTACAATATGATGTGCCAAACTATTTTCATGCTTGAAACTATTTGATGCTTACTATTCTTCAAATCCATACCTATCATAAGCCTCAGTATGTTACAAGCCGAAAAGTATTATGTGATCTAGGTTGACTTGTTCACAATTTGAAATCATATTGAACAATTGCATCTATGACTACTTGTATTCTGGTAGGATAATCAAATTACTTGTTTAATTTATTACTGGATTCCTACATTTAAGATCCTTAATGCTTGTATGTTTTGTAATATCCTAAACTTAGGTGCCTAATATCAAAAGTGGTAAGTTAGTTATATCTCATGCCAAGATTATATGCGAATATAAAATGCCTATTCATGTGCTCTAAAGCTAACACTTGTACCATACTTGCTCAATGGTCGTCTTTTCATTTATTATTTTTTTTTGTGTTACTTGAGGACAAGAAATAACTTAAGTGTGGGGGAGTTTGATCTCCCATAATTTAGTGTAGTAGATTAAACTAGTTTTCACACTTTAGGAGCTTAAACATAAGCATTTTAGTTATGTTTTATTTATGTTTAAGAAAGTTTAGTTCAATGTAATAAAATGTGTTATTCGAGTCTTTTATTGACCTTAGGGGTCGAATAATGCCTAAGGGTGAGCTAATATGTTTTGTGAGTGTGCAGGAGACCATTAAAAGGAAAATAAACTCAATATTGGTCGCTAGGTTTCAATATTGAGAATTAGATGTTGCAAAATAGGGATCAGAAATGAAGAAGCCCAAGATTGCCTTCAATGTCATAACACAGCCTAAGGATGTTGCGACATACCCTCGAAGACACCCTGAACCTGAACATATTACCTTCGATGCCGCGACACAAGACCTGGTGTGTCGCGACATCGCCTCTACATGAGAAATTAATAAGAGCCATGGGTGTTTTGGTCCACACGATCCAACTTTAAGCTCGAGAACATTAGCTGACCTAGGGTTAAGGACGACGACCATCCTAAGTCTTTAAATAGGCTCAGTTAACACATGTTATGGGACCTATTTCTATTGTATAATTTTTTATCTAGTTTTAGTCTTCAGTTTTTCCTTTCTCTTAGATTTAGACATTATTTCCATTCTTGTTATTTACTTTTGGAAATAAATCAGATTCTGAAGTTATTCTCAAAATTTGTGAGGATTCTACGTTTAAAGTCAATACAATTGGGCTTCTTCTAAACTATTACTCTTGAAATTGCTCTTCATGTTCATTCTTTCATTCAAGTTTATAAGATTTACTAGATCCATGAGGAAGTAATCCTCTTGTGGGGGATTAGTGAGTGGAGGTATGAATAATTAACTATTTTGTAAGGATTTCTTAACGTGTAACAGCCCCATTTTGGGTCTAGTCAAACAGTGGTTTTGGGACCACAAATTTGACAAATAAAAATTTATTTTTATTATATTTTTATGGTCTACAATTCTATGGAATGATTTCATGAAAATTTCGTTCGAAAATTTTGACGTTTGGGCACTCAATTTAGTTAAAAGGACTAAATTACAAATAGTGAAAAACTTGAATTCTATATGTGAAAGGTGTCTAATTGCTATGACATTTTAAATTAGAGGTCCTTAAATGGTAATTAGACCATTGGTTAAGTTGGTAGACAAAAATGGACATGGTTTTGTAGGTTTTCAAAGTTTTTCATTAAGGGCATTTTGGTAATTTGGTAATTAAATGAATTAAAAAGCCAATTTTTGTCCATGATCTTCCTCATGGCCGAAATTCATAAGAGAGAAGCCATATCTAGGGTTTGGCCGCTTCCAAGCTTGATTGTAAGTCCGTTCTTGCCTCGTTTTTAATGCTCTTTACATTTTTGAATTCGTTGTAACTCGATCTATCTATTTCTACCATCAATTTGAAGAGATGTCAAGGTCTAAAATTTTACCCATGATGGATATTTGTGTATTTTGATGTCTAATGGTAGAAAATGTATGTTTGGTATATGATAAACGTCTTTGACTAAGTGATTTTCAATGAAAATGCCTAAAAAGGACCTTTTTGTAAAAGTTATAAAATATGGTGTAAAATGTGAATAAATGAAAATTTTGGGTTGTTATAACCATGTATGAGGTTCGGCTAGGCATGTGTATTGAATAAATTGAGTACATTTCATTTTACGAGCCTAGGGACTAAATTGTAAAAATGTCAAACTTTAGGGGCAAAAATGTAATTTTTTCATAATGTGATTTTGGGCTGATTTGAATAGTATGATGATTAAATAAGTTAAATGTGATATTATAGATTGAGAAAAATGAGGTCCAGAGTTAGAACAGGGGAAAAACGAGTATTTGACGATTTAGTTCTTTTTGTCGTTTTATGTCGAGGTAAGTTCGTAAGTTTAATAAGCATTAAATTATATACGTATAAATGCTTAATTGATATAGTTGTGGTAAATGCTATAATATGGAAATAAAATGTGAATGCTATTGAGTACGATACTACGAAAATAATCGACAGAGATTCGGTACAGCGAAAGTCCTGGTTGAACCTTAGGAATAGATAGGATATAAATTTCATGACATTAGGGTTACTGTGATTACGTGTAAGACCATATCTGGGATGTGGCATCGATATGAGACTTCGTGTAAGACCATATCTAGGATATGACATCAATATGAGACTTCGTGTAAGACCATAGTTGGGCTATTGCCATCGATACGAGATTACATGTAAGACCATATCTGGGATATGGCATTGGTACAGTACTGTATGTACGAGATTCCTAAGTATCTTTTAATATTCCAAATAGTTCAACGGAAATTCAACGAGTATATAAAATAAAAGAAAGAGTATGTAAGTAATTACGAATCGGTACAAGTATGTACGTAAAGTTTATAAGCATGGACTTCATGAAATTGTGAGTTCATGATTTCCACGAGAATGATTTTGTGAAAACCTTGCCATTATTAGTCTATACTTGTGATGTATAAGATTCATGATAAATTCGGTTGACGATTATGTGATTGGCTTTCGGGCCAAATTGAGTTATGATATAGCATGTTTTATTCATGAAAATTGTGATTTATCGGATATGAGAAAATGGGAAGATAAGAACTTAGGCAATTGAAAGATGTTAAAGCATATGCTTGAAATGTAAATACTCCTAATTAATATGCATGGTTACTATAAAGTTTGAAATGATTTGTATTTGTTGTAATCTGCTACAAAGAGAGATTATGGTTGTTAGGCTAATACCAAGATATGTTAAATTATGCTTATAAGTTGATAGAGTGAACCTTATGAATGAATACGGGTAAGGGGTGTTACATTTAGTGGTATCAGAGCTATGGTTTAGTCGATTCTCGGGCTAACATAGCGTATGTGAGTCTAGCTATACATGCCATATTTACTACCCGTGATAGTGTGATATCTCCCAACTCTGATGAAATTATTTTGTTGAGGCAAAGATGCTTTCCTACCGAGCTATTCCCAAAAATACTGAAAGTGATACTATGATATTTGAAAATGTGTTTGTGATGAGTCGAAACTTGGAAAGGTATGAATAAGTGTTCATGATATGTATGTGATGATGTACAAAATGAAATAACCATAAGTTGAGAAATATGGATAAAATGTCATTGTTCTGGTTGAACGTTGTATTTTGATGGATCATGGTGATTTTATGAAATGGATAAAATGTATTAAATGTTGCAAAAGGATTTAGCTCAGAAGGGTAATCCTGAATTAAACCCTCTCGAGCATATGTTATGAAATGGATTTAGCCCAAACGGGTAATCTAGAGTAAGCTTTTTAAAGCATACGTTACTGAAAGGATTTAGCCTAGACTGGTAATCCTGTTATCTCATATGTGGCTCGAGAGTGTGCTCTATGAATATGTGCAAAAAGGGCACTTTTGAGTATGAATTGACGGATTGTTGACATGCATACCTTGAGTATACTACTCGAGTATCCATCGAAATTACAATAGTTCAATGGGAATTATTCTTGATTTATGTAAATGTGAAATGAAATGAAAGTTTATGTTGTGATAAGCTCATCCATGTTTGTTTGAGTTCATATGATGTTATGTGCATAACCTGTTTGATTAAGTGAATGCAATAAGTAAACTTACTCAAATATGTGGAATGTATGTTTAAGTACACCTGTTTGAATAATGGTAATCGGAAAGTCCATGTGACATAAATATATATGTTAATAAACTTGAAGTGAATTATATGATTGTGAAGATATTATGTTGATGATGAATGCTAAGCTATATGTGTGTATTTATGAGAGTCGAGTTAGAGGCTTTACGATCTCACCCCCTTACCAATGTGGTATTTCATAATGAAATCTCACGATATTTATGTTGAATTAGCTCACAAGTAAGAGACTAAAGAGTTCAGTAGCGGAATGACTAATAATGTGGTCTGAGTTAATTATAGTTTGACATGTGAATACAGTTCGGGAAAAGATGCCAGGTTATTCTAAAGATAATTCGAATGTTGCGATTCACGGTTAAAGAAAAAGTTAATCTCAGTTAATCAACTCATTCAGGTATGATGTCTAAAGTATGTATGTCTAAAGTATGTATTTATTGGAATTTCTTTCGGATTGATTTTTGTTAGTGAATGGAATAATACAGGATTAGTGATGACAAAATTAGTCAGAGAAATGATATTTGAATCGTAAAGATGTCTGAGTGTAACAGTTGTAATTGAATAGATTATGATGATCTCTCCTAGGTATTGTATATATTCATTTATCCTCAAAGATCTATGTGATTGTTCGTTTTCTGATAAAATTTTTATCATATGAGAATGCTAGCTAATTATAATGATAGATGAAAGCACTGTTAGTCTGGTTGGTTGATGAGCAGCATTTCTTATCTCTCTCTTTGGGATTCTATTCTATTATGTTTGGAATAAAAGTTGTTGGTGAAAATTTATGTGAGGCTATTCTTCTGTTTCTACTGGATGTTGTTTTATACATATATTTGGAAAATATATTATCTCTGTTACAATTGATTCCAGAACGTATAAGAATTGTTTTTCTTCTGGTTTTCTCCGAGGAATCATCAAGATCTTTATTATTTTCTTATGAGTTATGTTCTATAACTTCCAGTACGATATCGCATCTTGGATTTCTTTCTCTCAGTTTTCTTATCATCCTTATTTCGTAAATTATCAATCATGGCTTATCTTTAAAGTGTGTTCTTTGGCTTGTGATAACTATATCTATTATGGTTGTATTTCTAGTTCGATCATAGGAACGTGGTGATTCTGGTATAAGGATTTCTCTAATTTTCATGAAAGTAATTGACATCAGCAAAGGTATAGATAGTGGAAGCTCAAGCTCAAATTGTATGATGGTTTTCTTTTCTCAGGTAAGTTTGATTAAGATCAATGAGTTCAACCAAGATATTTTGTTTCCTTGATTTAATGCAGTTGTAAACATCTTTGACTAGCATGTGAGGAAATTTTAAAAGATTGTATGTTTGAGTTGTTTTAACAGCATGAAGAAAGGAATATTTGATATGATATTATTTGATAGTTGAAATCGACTCAGTTGTTTTTATCTGAGCGAACTGGTTAGTTGAAAGGTAATTTGAGTTATATGCGTTTAAGTTTATCCTGAGGTAAGAAAATAAAATCTTGTACATTCATGGGTAATATACTGACAGTTTGAAGGAAGAATTCATATTCTAGAAAGTATGATATGGAGATATACTTATTAAATTTGTTCTAATCGAATGATGTCGTTATGAGTTAAAGCTATTCCGATTAATGAAGTTATCACATTTGTGAAATTTAAATCTGTTGTATGTTAGCAAAGTTGAAACCTGATGAAGGTGTTATTAATCGAAACACTGATTCTGGGTTCAGTTTAAATTGAGTAAAGAATTTGTGATTTTTTAGCGATGTACTATCGAACAGATTGGAATGTGTTTTAATACAAGAATGTAAAGTGATAGTTTATGCTTACAGACGGTTAAAGTCACATGAAAGGAACTGTCCGACAGGTGAATTAGAGTTGGCCACTTTTTATATCTGTGTTGAGAATTTATTGACTTCGGTTGTCCGACGAAAAATGTCATATGTTTCCTGATCCCAAGAGTTTGAAGTATTTAATGTCATAGAAGGATCTGAAATTAAGACAACATTGATGGCCTGAACTATTGAAAGATTGTGAATAATTAGTGATTAACCTTTGGAAAAGTAGATATAGTTGCAGATACTTGAATGGAAAGCCTTTTTTTCATTTTGTGAGTATTGGTTACATGATTAATCTTATTTGATGACAGTCTAAATCTAGCTAAATTAGAAGCTAAAGAGATGTTTTCTTTGCAAGATTGAGAACCTCAGGAATGTGATAGTGAGTGGTAAACTAAACGAGTACAGTGTGAGATGACTTTTGATTCTAAATTTCAGGTCGGATCTGATGACTGTTATCATTATTCCGAGATAGAATTTGCGCACTAAGTAATTCAGAGCTTATGCAGAAAATTTTGTACAAAGCTCAATGGTAGCTCGTTTGTTCATTCAGGGAGTAATAAAATGCATAGTTATTTGAAATAGATGTTCTAGTGATCGGGTATGTAACATGATAGATTAGTTGAATTATATGTTTCAAAGACTATCCGATCAGAAATCATACAGAAAGTAAAAGTGATTCGTGGTAGTTTAGAATCCATTTCAGATTGTCAGAAAACGTATGTGAATCTGAAACATGAGGATATGAAATTCCTGTTTAGTGATGGCATGCTTCCGACAGTATTGCCTTGGAAAAAGATTCAAAATGTGTTTTATGTACCTATGTTGCAATGGTATCGATTGGACTCTTCGAGTATGAATTCTCCAATAGGGATTAAGATTCAATCGATGTGTTGTATAACGAATAATCGATTGGAATTTTGACACGAGAGATTAAAAAGTTGGGAAATAAAAGCATAACCTTAGTGAGGGTTCTTTGGCAGTGTCACGAGATAGAGGAGTCTACGTGGAAATCGAATCTATATTCTAGTAAGATTTTCAGGGACGAAAATCCCTAAAGGGGGAGAGTTGTAACAGCTTGATTTTGGGTCTAGTCAGAAGTGGTTTCGATACCACAAATTCGATGAAAAAAAATTCATTTTTATTATATTTTTATGATCCACATTTTTATGGAATGATTTCGTGAAAATTTCGTTCGAAAATTTTGACGTTTGGGCACTCAATTTAGTTAAAAGGATTAAATTGTAAAAAGTGTAAAACTTGAATTCTATATGTGAAAGGTGTCTAATTGTTATGATATTTTAAATTATAGGTCCTTAAATGGTAATTAGACTATTGGTTAAGTTTGTGGACAAAAATGGACATGGTTTGGTAAGTTTTCAAAGTTTTTCATTAAGGGTATTTTGGTAATTTACTAATTAAATGGATTAAAAAGCCAAATTAAAAGCCAATTTTTGTCCATCTTCTTCTTCATGGCCGAAATTCACAAGGGGGAAGCCATAGCTAGGGTTTGGCCACTTCCAAGCTTGATTGTAAGTCCGTTCTTGCCCCATTTTTAATGCTCTTTACATTTTTTAAAGCCGTAACTCGATCTATCTATTTCTACCATCAATTTGATGAGATGTCAAGGTCTAAAATTTTACCCATGATGGATATTTGTGTATTTTGATGTCTAATGGTAGAAAATGTATGTTTGGTGTATGATAAACGTCTTTTGCTAAGTGATTTTCGATTAAAATACCTAAAAAGGACCTTTTTGTAACAGTTATAAAATATGGTGTAAAAATGTGAATAAATGAAAATTTTGGGCTGTTATAAGAATGTATAAGTTTCGTCTAGGCATGGGTATTGAAGAAATTGAGTACATTTCATTTTACAAGCCTAGGGACTAAATTGAAAAAATGTCAAACTTTAGGGGCAAAAATATAATTTTTCCATAATGTGATTTTGGGCTTATTTGAATATTATAATGATTAAATAAGTTAATTGGGATATTATAGATCAAGAAAAATGAGGTTCGAAGTTAGAACGAAGGTAAAACGAGTATTTGACGATTTAGTTCTTTTTGCCATTTTATGTCGAGGTAAGTTCATAAGTTTAATAAGCATTAAATTGTATACATATAAATGCTTAATTGATATAATTGTGGTAAATGCTATAATATGGAAATGAAATGTGAATGCTATTGAGTACGATACTACGAAAATGACTGATAGAGATTTGGTACAGCGAAAGTCCCGGTTGAACTTTAGGAATAGATAGGATATAAATGTCATGACATTAGGGTTACTGTGATTACGTGTAAGACCATATATGGGATATGGCATCGATATGAGACTTCGTGTAAGACCATATCTGGGATATGACATCGATATGAGGCTTCGTGTAAAACCATAGTTGGGCTATTGGCATCGATACGAGATTACATGTAAGACCATATCTAGGATATGGCATTGGTACGGTACTATATGTACGAGATTCCCGTTCAACACCCCTAACCTGTATCTGTCGCCGGAACAAGGTTTCGAAGCATTACGAAAACATTCAAAACATTTATTGATTCATTCACTGAGGTCATTCATAATGTCCCTTAAATGGACCCTCGAGGCCCAATATGAGCATTAGAATCAAGTCAGGACTAAATCGGGAACCCAGGGAATTTTTCACGAAATTCTAAATTTTTTCCAAGGTGCAGGGCTCACAAGCTCGTGTGGTCCAAGGGACACGCCTGTGTGACCCTGGGACATACCTATGCTGCAGGCCGTGTTCAAAACTAGGTAACTCTCTGACTTGTGCCACACGGCCAAGACACATGCCATGTGTTCTAGGCCGTGGGATACACACATGGCTGAGACACACTACCATGTCTCTACCCGTGTGCTCAATTCTGAGCATTCTGTTTCTCAAAATTAAGGTACAGGGGATACACGGCCTAACCACATGCCCGTGTTACCAGGCCGTGTGTCACACACGGTCTAGGCACAGCCTGTGTCTACCCAAGTGGACAAAATATAGCCATTCCTAGCTTCATTTCTCACGCCAATCATTGTCATAATCCTATACCACATCTTGCATTCATAACCCAACCTATCCAAGCATTTTATTCAAGTTAATTCTATCATTTAACATGATATATCATCACATACAATTACTAACCATTTTAAGCATTCTAATCAAGCATATTCCATCCATCATCATGGCATATCATTTCATGTATACATGTTTACAATCTTATCTTGGTTATGTCCTCATGTTAAACATAATTTGATCAACTACTTAACATTTATGTGGCTAACATAATATGAGATTACAAGTATATCAAAACAATCATTACTAGCCATCCAATGGCTAGATTACAAGCATCGTTTATGTTTACATGCCAATATGGCCAACATATCCTATACATGCCATTAAAACCACAATTGAATTACCATACTATATCGACATGGGCCAATGGATAGTGTGAGTGATCTCTGCCGATCTTCCAATCCATAGAGCTTTTGATTACTCTAAAATAGGGGAAAAATAAAATGGAGTAAGCATAAAATGCTTAGTAAGTTCGTATAACATGGTACTTAACTAACCATTCATCATATTTTGAGGTAACTATGTAAGGCATATTCACTTAATTTGACCTCAAGCCCTACACACATCCTCATTACCCTTGTTAGTCATATAATCCATGATAACCTCAAGACATGTATAAGCTCAATCAACAATCAAGTTTCCATGCATATATGCTTTCCACAACATGTATTCATTAAACATGTATATATCATCTCTTATTATTACAAGTATAGTTTTATAGTAGTTCATTTCGAGTTCAGATCGTTTCATATCAGGACTTTACTCATTTTATTCGAGTATTAAGGTCACCAAGTAGTAGTACACTCAAGGTGTACAAATATATAATCAAGGATGAAAACTCTCATCGAATAATTTCCATGTACAATTATCATCTTTTCATATTTTCATACATCACTAGTCATAAATCATCATTTCCTAGTATTTCATGTAATATCCTTTTTCATGTCATATTTCATATCATATATATATATATATATATCATTCCATGTCAATTTGTCTTAAATTCATATTTGCCCTTATCAGAGCTTTACCTGTTGAATTTATTCAAAATATCGATGGATACTCAGGTAGTACACTCGAGGTGTACGAATCAGAATCCGTCAATTCGTGTCCAATGGTACCCATATGGTACAATTTCAGAAAGTACACTCTCGAGCCACATATATGTAAACAACAGGATTACTAGTCCAGGCTAAATCCTTTTTACGTCATATGCTCTAAAGAGCTTGATTTAGATTACCCGTCCGGGCTAAATCCAATCAATAACATATGCTCGAGAGAAATTATATCAGGATTACCCGTCCGGGCTAAATCCTATCAGAATTGAGGTCAAAGGATTACTCATCCGAGCTAAATCATATCCGCAACAAATGCAGGACCTCTTTTGTTTTGGGAATCACATATCCATCGATTTTCCATTTATTCAACAAGGATTTAAACACTTTTCAAGCATTATCAGGTATTTGATTATTTCATACCTCCGTAACATTTATTTAATTCGAATGAAACACATTCCACATTCATGTCAAGCATACAAGTAACATTTTATTCATTTACCATTTTATCAGGTATTTTCATTTATCGGGCTATATCGAGTAGGTGATCATTTCACATATTTATGACATTAATAAAATTCACAAACACAACATTTAAATCAAGCGTAAAAACATATACAATTTAGTTACACGAACTTACCTCGACAAAAGTTCGTGTACATAAATCCACTAATCTGACATTTTCCTCGTTCTAACTCTGAATTTGGTCTATCCGGATCTATACGAGTAAATTTAATGTCAATTTATCACATTTTACACTTATTTGGACTTAATTTTTATCCTAGGCAAAATTATCATTTTGTCCCTAGGCTCGGAAAATGAAACTCATGAAGTTCGACTTTTACAGCACATATATTTCACAAATTTTAACATTTTCCATGGATTTTCACCAATTTTCATTTTAGTCCCTAAATCAAGTTTTCATGAAAAATGACTTTCTAAAAGTTGTTTATCTATCATCAATCTTTCATTTTCTACCATCAATTTCAAATTTCTAGCATATACATCCTTGAACCAAATTTTTATACTTTGATAACGTTTCAAATTGATCCCCCAAATAGATAGTTTAGGCTATCCCGATTCCAAAAATATCAAAATTACTAAAAACGAGCCAAGGAAACTTACCCAATTTGGCCATGAAAGTTTCTTCTCTCTCTCCTAAGGTTTCCATGTTTATTTTGGGGAAGAAGATGAGAAAATATGATTTTATTTTCTTTTCATCTTTTTAATTAATTAATATTTTCACTTTCCAATTTAGTCCCTAGCCTTTTTCTCAATTTCCATGGATGAATCATCCAAAAATATCTACATACTTTTTATTAGTGTCTAATTACCATATAAAGACCTCTAGTTTTGAATTCTATAGCTATTTGATCCTTATAGCTACTAGAATTTAACTTTCTCAATTTATGCGATTTAGTCCTTCTCGTAATTAAGCACTAAATCGATAAAATTTTTGTATCAAAATTTTCACATGAATTTTCTAACATAATACGGTCCATATAATAAATTATATTTTCGACTCAGATTAGTGGTCCCGAAACCACTATTTTGATTTCACCAAAATTTAGGCTGTTTCATCCCGAGTATCCTTTAGTATTCCAAATGGTTCAACGGGAAATTCAATGAGTATGTAAAAGAAGAGAAAAAGTATCTAAGTAATTACGAATCGGTACAAGTATGTACGTAAAGTTTATAAGCATGGACTTCATGAAATTGTGAGTTCATGATTTCCACGAGAATGATTTTGTGAAAACCTTGCCATTATTAGTCTATACTTGTGATGCATGAAATTCATGATAAATTCGGTTGAAGGTTATGTGATTGGCTTTCGGGCCAAATTGAGTTATGATATAGCATGTTTTATTCATGCAAATTGTGATTTATCGGATATGAGAAAATGGGAAGATAAGAACTTAGGCAATTGAAAGATGTTAAAGCATATGCTTGAAATGTAAATACTCATAATTAATGTGCATGGTTACAATGAAGTTTGAAATGAGTTGTATTTTTTGTAATCTGCTACAAATGAGAGATTATGGTTGTTAGGCTAATGCCAAGATATGTTAAATTATGCTTATAAGTTGATAAAGTGAACCTAACGACTGAATAAAAATTTTAACTGTGAGCTTTATAGCAATTTGTATTATCTTGTGTTTAAATTGTTAAAATTGATAAAATATTTGTAAAAGTTTCTTATTATTTTCGTACGGACTTACTAAGTTATATAATATAGCTTACCCCCTTCCTTTCCAATGTCTTATAGGGTTATTGAGCTAGCTCAGGTTAGAGATCGCGGGAGATCCTATCACACTATCAAGCTATCATTTTGGTATTGACGAATTCAAGTATTTTGAGTTTATGGCATGTATAGGGACTTAGTTATTTTGTTAAATGTGTCATTATGATTGTAGCCAATGTGTTGGCTTATGATTGTCAAAGGCTTGTTTTTATAATTGGCCATGTAGATTGGCTTATTTGGGCTAACATAGTTGTAAGCCTAAGTATATTCATATATGTGTCAATGCCTATGGTGATATGATCATGGTATGCTTGGTGAATGTGCAATGTTTGGAAATGTGATTTATGACATGATTGTGTAAACTCTTAGAAATGTGACCTATTGATGAGATGTGGTATCTGAGTATAATTTGGTAACTAGAAAGTAGTTGAATAAAGCCTAAAGAATGTGAAATTTGTATGTTTGATTTAGGGCTTAATAAATGTAGTGAATATGCTAGAAAAGGATATAGAGTTGATATGTTTTTACCATAAATGTGGATGTTTTGGTTGTCTCAGAATGTGTTGTATGTGCCTTGAATTGGTGTAAGTGTATGTGTGTACAAGGGTGGCAAATGGTTTGGAAAATAGCCTTTATTTTGTCCACACAGGTAGGCACACGGGCATGTGTCTAGACCGTGTGTGACACACAATGTGCCCCATGGACGTGTGTTCTGGCCGTGTGTCCCCTGCACCTCAATTGTTGCAAAAAAAAATGCCCAAAATTAAGCACACATGCAATGACACAGGTGTGTGTCTCAGCCGTGTGTGCTTCACGGCCTAGCATACGGGCGTGTAGTACGACCATGTGGCACAAGTTAGAGAGCACTCTATTTTGAACACGGCTTATAGCACGGGCGTGTCTAAGGGTCACACGGGCGTGTCCCTTGGACCACACGGGCATGTGAGCCCTATAACATGAAAAATTTTCTAATTTTTGTAAAAGTTTCTAAAGTTTTCGGTTTAGTCTCGAACCGCTTCCAAAGCATGTATTGAGCCTCGTAGGCTCGTATAAGGGGCTTTATGATTGAAAATGGATATTTTAATTTTGACGCAAATTTATGTCTCGAAAATGTATGCTTGCTTGTGTTTATGTTCGGTAATGCCTCGTACCCTGTTCCGGCGTTAAATATGGGTAAGGGATGTTACATAATGGATCAGATGTTCAGGAGAGGAAGAACCTAAACCCTAAGCCTAACAACCCTAGGAAATAATCAATGTAGGAATTAATTGAAAATTGGTATGGCCTATCCATGAACACCTTAACCCTAAACCGGTCTGGACTGTAAGGTCGAAAGATAACTAGTTCTTACCGACGTAGTATTTCAGTGGACATATCGGAAGATTCTGTTGGGATATTGACTAGTTGATTGAACAAGAAAGCTCAAGACAACTGTTGATTAAGATTACCAAATTGAGATAATCACCCACGCCCAATTTTGATATTTACCTTCTCATTTGATTTCTTACTTTTCATTCATTTAGTTACTTTTATTTATTTTATCATTATTTTTTTATTATAATTTATCCAAAAACCCTTCTTTTAGTTATCCGTACTATAATATGATTTAAGTATTAATTAGATCTGTTTATGTCTAAGTTAGAATTAATTTAGTGCTCGCCTCTCATAGGTACTATCCTCGGAGTACCTACCTACTCCGTTGTAACTATATTACAACCTAACCCATATACTTGCGGATATCATTTTTCCACATCTTTTGTGCATGATTTTCTACTCTGGACGTTGGTATGTCCGGAGGCAGTTAATTATAAGTTAGCCCAGAATAAAAAAAGGCAAAATATCAAACCACCGCAAAAATACTGTGAAGGAAATCTAGTGGCATATGCTTTATGTGTTGTAGAGAGCATCGATTCGACTGAACCTTTGAATTATTCAAAGGCAATTCGGGCCTTTGATGCTAGAAAGTATCTTGTTGCTATAGAAGAAGAGATGGAGTCTCTTCAAAAGAATGAGATGTGGTAGCTCGTTAAACCACCTACTAGAAAAAAATAGCTGGTTGTAAGTGGGTGTTCAAAAAGAAAGAAGGATCGGATCGAGATGACACTAGATATAATGCAAGGTTGGTTGCAAAGTGATACAGTCAAGTGGAGGGAGTTGATTTTCATAATGTTTTCTCTCTAGTTGTGAAGTATATGTCCATTCGAGCACTGTTAGCTCTTGTTGCATTATACAATCTCAAGTTAGAGCAATTAGATGTAAAGACTACATTCCTTCACGGGATTTGGATGAGGACATTTATATGCAACAACTGAAGGCTTCAAGATCGAAGGCAAGGAAGACCACAATTGCCTTCTAGCTTGAACTAGTCCCCTCAACAGTGGTACAAGAAGTTTGACTCATTCGTGACAAATGTCAGTTTTGTATGAAGTAAGTATGATAGTTGTGTATACTTGTATCATCTTGATGATGGATCATTTATATAATTGTTGCTTTATGTTGATGATATTTTAATTGCGACTAAGAATCCATCCGAAATTGAATGGCTTAAAACATTTCTTAACTCTAAGTTCGAGATGAAGGATCTTGGTGCAGCCAAGAAAATCTTAAGGAGGAAAATTTCGAGAGATAGACACCTTGAGAATCTATTTCTGTCACAATAGAGATACATTGAAAGAATTATTAATCGGTTTAGAATGCAAGATTCTAAACCAATTAATACTCCATTAGCTACACACTTCAAACTTTCAATTTCAAGTTCACCACAAACTGAAGAAAAAGAAAGGTACATGTCTTCGGTTCCTTATTCTAGTGTAGTCGAAAGCTTAATGTATGTAATGGTTTGTACTCGTCCTGATATTTCACATGTTGTTAGTGTAGTAAGGAGATATGTAACAACCCAATTTTAGTGGTGTTGGAAACAGTGGTTTCGAGACCACAATTTTGATGACTGAGTTATTTTTTTAATATTTATTTAATATCTATAGGATTGTTTTAAGGTCGTATTAAACTTTCGTTAAGAAATTTTGAAGTTTAAATGGTTAATTAGGTAAAAAGGACTAAATTGAAAAAGGTGCAAAAGATGGATTTTAGTAATTAAATGGATTAAATGGCTTTAGAATTATAAATTGAAGGATGTAGTTGGTAAATATACCATATTGTATGTTAGTGGATGTGCATGGATATGTCTTATTGTAAATAAAGTGAATTTTAAAGGTTAAATTTGTAATTAAATAAAACAAGTAAAATTTGTTATTTAAAGATGAATTAAAACATCTTCATCATTTTGATAGCCCTAAAATTGATTAGCCATTGTTAAAAGAGGGGAAGCTTTCGGTCATAGAGTTTATTCATGCATGGTAGGTTTTCAATCCCCGTTTTTATTGATTTTTATGTTTTTGAGCTCGTATTAGCTTAATCTAGCTAGCCTAGAGGTTTATTTGCAAAACTGTTAAAGTTTGAGGGATTTGCCGTGGTTGAGTTTGAATATGTTTTGAAGTTGTTTGATAGATTATTAATCTTGGTTGTTAAACAAACTCGTTTTGTTAAGTAATTTTTGATGAATTTTGAAATAGGGATTAAATTGTTGGTAATTATAGGTTGTTCCAAGGTCCTTTGTAGCATTGGTTAATATGGATTTAGGTTCAAGTGAGTAATATTCAAGTAATGAGCTTAAGGACTAAATTGTGAAAAGTTAAATATTAGGGGTAATTTTATAATTTTATATAAATATGAATTATGGATTGAATTGAATACTTGAAGTAGTTAATTGAATGAAATTATCTATTTAGATCAAGATAAACAACAACCAGACTTAAATCAAGGAAAGGCGAAAGCTTCAGATTAGTTTCAAATTCTACATCTACGACTATAGTTATCGAGGTAAGTTCGTATGAATTATAATCATATTAATGATAGTTAAATTGATTATTTACTATATTGTTTTAAATAAACAGACTTGAAAATGCTTATATATCAATGTTTTGAGTAATTGACGAATAACGAATCCCATTTGAACCTTAAGAATTCTTAGGATATGAATGACGTGTCATTAGAGATTTCATGTTTCGGGTGCTGGTCTTGAATGCCCTACCGATGGCTGAGGTCCTGCATTTGTTGCGGATTCTCCATAGCTCATGTGAGCAACATCGTGTGGCTAACATTCCAACCCACAGCTCATGTGAGCAGACTCATTCACAGCTTGTGTGAGCACTATTGAAAAGGAAATGTTACGGTTATATGGAAATGCACACTATGTGTGAGTATTCCCGAGTATCCAATGTAATTCTAGATGGTTCAAAGGGTAAGTAAAGGAAATGGCATGGTAAGTATACGATTGAAATGGTTCATGATATTATGAAAAGGTTGATGAGTTAAATGATGTGTATATGAAATCTACTTACTATATGATTGAACCCATATGTATCATGGATGAACCTACTAACTTGTGAGTTTGATTGTGCTTGTATAGCCTTTTACTAAACTTATGGTCTTGGTAATGATATTATGCTTATTCTATAGCTTGTGCTAAAGAAATGGTAAGTTATGTTTGAGTTTATACGAGCTTACTAAGCACTAGTAGCTTACGTAGTTATTTTCCTTTGTTTCGTAGATTGTCGGAAGCTCGATTGGTTGGAAGCTTGTTGGAGATCTATCACACTATCCAACGACCATTTTGGTAGTTTTTGAGAATTTTTGCCAAGGTTATAAATGGCATGTATATGACCCTTTTATAATGGTATTTCTTGAATGTGCACTGGTTGATTTGGTATGTATATTCTCTTGAAGTTTATGTTTGGTTTGATGAACTTTGGAGCTTTGACAAGTTAGGTTATTTTGGTCATTCTTAAGTGCTTGTATATAATATTCTTTTTGGTATGTTTGTGATGGCATGTAAATGGTAATATGTGATATCTTTTGGTAGATAAATAAACTAGGTTTTGTGCTTGAAGTATGGTTATATTGATTTGTTTGGTTAAGTGATGTTTAGATATATATGTGGTGCCTTTGAATGGCATATTGATTAGATGAAATAGGATGTTTGAAATGGTATGTTTATAAGTGTTTGAATGATGCTTAGGTCAATTGAATGTGTGCACAAATGGGATGGATTGTTAGGTGTGCTTTGGCCTTGAAATGGCTTGTTTTTAGGGTTAAATTATTAATCACATGGCCTGAGACACAGGCTGTCACACGGTCGTGTGTCACTTATAAATTTTTAGTGTATCACGATCGTGTGTCACAAGTCAGAGAGTTACACGGTCTGGCACACGGCTGTGTGACCCAACTCAATGAGTTACACGGGTTGAGACACAGGCTGGGATACGACTGTGTGTCCCTTTGTTCGATTGTTACATGGCCTGGGCTATGTCACACGGCCATGTGACCCCTGTTTTCAAATTTTACAACTTTTTTCTCAAATATTTTGATTTGTTTCAAATTAGTCCCGAATTTTTCTAAACTATTTTTTAAGGCCTCAAAAGCTCGATTTAGGGACTAAATGCATATTTTGATAGGATTTTAATGAGATTAATTTATTTAATGTTATGATGTTAAATATTGTTTTAATTGTTAAGTAATGGTCCGTAACCCTAATTCGGTGACAGAGACGAGTTAGGGGTGTTACAAGATATATAGCCAAACCCGACAAATTACACTAGCAAGCTGTTAAGTGGATTCTAATATATTTGAGGGGCACTTCCAAAACTTGTTTGGAATTCAGAAGATGTTTAAAATGTCTAGTCAGCTATTTAGATTCAAATTATGTCAAAGACTTAGACAAAATAAGATCTCTTTTAGATTATATGTTCGCTTTGGCAATTGTACAATTTGCTGAAAAGCCACCCTTCAGGCCAGTGTGGCATTGTCAACTATAGAGGCGGAATATATGGCTAAGAGGTCATTTGGTTGAGAGGTCTATTTGGGGAGCTGGTTGATAAAAATGACAAGACTATTGTATATTGCAATAGTTAAAGTGCCATACATCTCACAAAGATCAGATGTATCACGAAAGAACGAAGCGCATAGATATTTGGTACCACTTTATTTTAGAGGTGATCGCTCAAGGAGATGTTCAGATTCATAAAATCAGCATAGAAAATAACCCAATAGACAAGATGACAAAAAGTCTTCCAATTTCCAAGTTCAAACATTACTTAGACTTGATAAGCACTCGACAGAGATCAAGTTAGTCCCGTGATAGGGCTCCGCAAAGAAGGCATTTCAGAAATACAAGGCATTTCAGAAATACAAGTCAAGGTTGAGATTTGTGGAGTGTACCTCATATTTCGAATTAAACAAACAGAAACATTGTGATGAGGAAAGCCAATGTCACGATGACATGGCATCGATGTCCCGATGAGAAGAACCCATCATCCCGATGATGCGATGCCTAGCATTCTGACAAGCTGAATGCGACGTCACAATGTGGCGATATGCTCCCCGCTTAATCGAGTTTCTTCTCCTAGTTAAACTCTGTTATCTTTTTCCAGTCTAACTCTAATTATTTTAGGGATGTTTTAGTCATATTTTCACACGAAAATAAGCTTATAAATAGGTCATTTAGCAACCCTAGACAGTTTAGAATAACAACAACAAAAATTAAGAGAGAATTTGTGGGAATTTTGGGAGAACTTTGTATCATTTCAGGTTCGGGTTTGTTTATTTCTCCATCTTCTACTCCTCTTTTGATTTTTGCCAGTTTTAGTGAAGTTTTCTTTGCCCATAATTTTTTATCCTATTCGAAGGGATTGTTCCACGTAAATATTTATATCCAATTTTTCTCGTTTTCGTTACTTAATTCGGATTTAACCCAACAAAATCATTTATTTTGTTAATTTATTTAAGTGTGCACTGGGTTGTTCAAGATGATATAACATTTTTTAGAATAAAAACATTTTTGGATGGATTTTTTATTTTATTAAAATTAATATAAAATTGAAAATATAAATACAAATATAAGGAACCAAATATTTAAAATTGAAAATGACCAAACCTGCGGAAATATATCCAGCAGGCATTGATAAACCTTATTGAATCTCATTTTGGAAAGATATTAGCCTAAAACAGAAAGGAAAATCAATGTCGTAATAAACAATAAAAAGAAAAGAAAATCTAAAACAATAAATCAATGTCGTAATGAACTTATAATCCGGTAATTACATGTTAACGATAAAAATCATAATTTTGGCTATTCAATTGAAGAAATAAAAATAAAAATAAAACTTATTTACATGCAAATCAAATAAATAATAAATAAACGATTACAAGAGCATTTACTTCGTACAGTATAAGTTTATGAAAAACAATTTAAAATATATATTATAATATTATATTATTTTATCATCAACAAATATAATTTTTATCACTCCCTAATAGGGCGTAAATCAAAAAAAAAATAGGAGTCGAAATTAAATTGTAATTTTAAATAATTAAATTAAAATTTTATCATTTTAAAGGGTTAAAGTGTAATTTTACCTTTATTAATTTAAAATTTTGAAATATTTAAAGGGTTTAGGGTTTAGGGGGCAAAATTTTAAATAGCTAAAATAGAAAATTTTTCATTTTAGGGGGACTAGAACCTTGCTAGCCCCTTAGATTCGCCCCTACTCCCTGATGTCATATGTCATTGTTTTTTGAATATGATTCACTATCACTGCTTCCAAAAATTATGACTTTAATTCTTCATTCTTTTATATAAATTTTATTTATTAATGCTAAAAGTCTTTTTTTTACCTATAATTTTTCTTAGATGCTACTTGATTGAATATGTCTATTTATAAAACTAAACTCAAATTTTAATTGGTATATAACTCTAATGTTAATTAAGTAATAATTAAGATGCTTAAATATTTATTCAAGTAATAATTCTATTTCATATCAATAAAATTGACATAAAATATTTAAAAATAAAATTAACACACCTTTTTAGGTCAAATTTTAACTAATAATTATAAATTATAATTATCACATTCTTAATATTTTATGCGTAGAGTTATATTCAAGTAATATGTAACAACCTGATAGTCACGGGTGTCGAAAAGTGCATTTTCGAGACTACGTTTTGTAAATCAAACTCGTAAATGTAACACCCCTTACCCATATTCCGACGCCTGAACCGGGTACGAGGCAGTACCGTACTTAACTTGCTCAAACATACAACATCGAGCCATAAAATTTCATTTCAACTTAAAACTTTTCATTCGAGATCATGACGTTCCTATTATAGGTCCACGAGACCCTAAACATACATACAGAATGGTTCAAGACTAAACCGAAAACTTTTAAACACTTAGAAAATTGTTGCTTAAAACAGGGCCACACGCCCGTGTGGAGAGGGACACACCCGTGTGGGCAGACTGTGTGGTCACATACCCTCATGTCCCTAGCCCGGGTGAAATTTATTTCTCAACTCGAACCTACAGGGGTTTTCACACGGCCTGACACACGCTCGTGTCCACGGCCCGTGTCCCTCACACGGCCATGACACGCCCGTGTCTTCTCCTGTGTGTAAAAACCTTGGCATTCTATTTCTGACGTCATCATCCCAATAAGGTCACACGGCCAAGGCACACACCCGTGTCCTTAGACCGTGTGGCGAATTAAATTCCCAAAATTCAGATGCAGACTTCACACGGCCTGGGCACACGCCCATGGTCTATGGTCGTGTATTCCACACGGTTAAGACACATGGCCGTGCCTCAGCCCGTGTGGTTACTACTAGGCATTCTGACTTGCCAACTTAGGATGCAGGGGACACACGGCCATGTCACACGCCCATGAAGCAGACCGTGTGTCACGCACGGCCTAGACACACGCTCGTGTGTCTACCCGTGTGGACAATTATAAGGCTATCTACCAAGCCAATTGCCATCCTAAAAAGCATCCACACTTATATCACTTCAATGCAACACACAACATGAGAATAAGGCACTTTTAATATCTAAAATCAAACATCCACACCTTATTAACAACCTACTTTATCACGCACATACTTCACTCATAACTCATTCAATTGCACAACTTGTACATCATGAATTTCTTCATCATTGATTATATAAAACTTAACAAGTATTGGCCAATTCCAATGGTCATTTACAAAATGAATGAGTAGCATTAATAGCTAACACATTGGCTAACAAATATGACATATCACAAAATAACCAAATTCCTATACATGTCATACCCAAAATTAATCAACTTTACTATTCCAAAAGAATAGTTGATAGTGTGAATTGAACTCCAACTTCCTTTGATCCCTTAGCTAGCTTGGCGATACTACAAAGAATAGGGAAAGGAGAGGGGTAAGCATAAAGCTTAGTGAGTTTTCATAAAATAAATAGCAACATAAATGTTCATGATATCATCCATTCATCACAATAAATAATACACAAATTCTCAAGCACATCGACATAACTTACTCATGCTTATTCTTACCAAATCACATATCACATTTTGCATTCATTTTTCGTATGTTATTCATGGGTACCTGTATCACTTCATCACATAACTTTAGCACTTTTATTCTCTTGAACATTTTGCTATCTTTAGCATAAACTTAGTTCCTTACCCATTGAACTACTAGGAATATCAAGGAATACTCAATCTCATTTTACATGTAACACGATACCAATACCATATCCCAGATATGGTCTTACATGGGATCACATCTCGATGCCGATGCCATATCCCAAATATGGTCTTACACGGGATCTCATATCTTGATGTTGATGCCATATCCTGAATATGGTCTTATACGAGATAGTATATCAATGTCGATGCCATGTCCCAAACATGGTCTTACACGATATCTCCATTCGATGTCGAATGTAATAGCCCGATTTAGACCCTAATCAGAATAGTGGTTTCGGGACCACAAATCTGAAGTCAAAAAAATATTTTAATATTATTTTTGGTGTTTACAATATGTGATTGAGTATGTGTGAAAATTTTATCGTTTGTATGCCAAATTATGAAAAAGGACTTAATAGCATAAAATGTAAAAGCCGTGTGCTGATTCTTTAAGTGCTTATTTGACATGGATTTTTAAATGAGGAGTCCTTATGTGGTAATTAGACCTTTGATAGTGGAATTTGACATATATAGCCATTAAATGAATGAAATTATAATGTTTAAATTAAGGGTAAAATTGGAAATTGATTATTAATGTTAATATAATTAAAACAAAGATAAAATAATGGCCATTTGTGTGTTCATCCACCGAAAACAAGAAATGAGTTTTAAGCTTTGTGATATTTGGCCATTGGAGAGCTTGATTAAGGTATGGATTTTGATCGGTTTTTGATGATTTCTACGTTTTTGTGATCGTTGCTTAGTGTTCTAGCTAGCCCATGTTTTAATTTTAGAATTTGATGATGATTTTGAGATATGTCATTGATGAATATGTGAGATTTTTTTTGTTAGTTGGTGGAATATGAAAGCTTAATGTTGGGTTAACATAGTTTGTATTTGAATTTTTGGTAAAATTGAGTAATTTGGGCTAAATTGTGAAAATGAGAAATTAGAGGACTAAAATGTGAAATAAATGAAATATATGGGCTTGTATGAGCATAAGGAAAATTTGGCTAGGCATGTGTGAAATGAAATTATGTGTATTTGATGATTTTATGAAATAGGGACTTAAGTGTTGAAATGTAAAAATATGAGGGCTATTTTATAAAATGCCCTAAATATGTGTGTTTGGACTAAATTAAATGAATTGATGGTTTAATGAGCTAAATTTGAATATGTATAGATCAAGAAAATAGGGATTTGGATCGAGATCGAGGCAAAGATAAAGTGTTCGATTAATCGACTCGTTTTGTTACTTCGACGTCCGAGGTAAGTTCGTGTATAATACGAATTGTTTAAATTCATATCTATGTGTTATGAAATGAATGAATATGAGGTTATTTAATTAGAAATGCTATATGTGGAATTTAGAAATGTGGCACTAAGTGTGCGTAATTAGAATAGAGATAGAGGTGAATAGCACTGTGTGTGTGAAGTAAAGGAAGCCTCGACTATATCGATTGGCACTATGTGTGCGATACCAAGTTAAATTTAGTTTAATATAAAGGCACTAAGTGTGTGATGATATTAAAGCTTCGAC
This sequence comes from Gossypium rotundifolium, assembly GCA_025506655.1. Lineage (NCBI taxonomy): Eukaryota > Viridiplantae > Streptophyta > Magnoliopsida > Malvales > Malvaceae > Gossypium > Gossypium rotundifolium. The sequence goes on from CP106727.1 coordinate 125,025,324, forward strand.
TAAGAATTTGGCACTAAGTGTGCGAATAAATCGAACAAATAACAAAGATTTATCGAAATGTAGTATCGAGCATTAAGTAGTAAGAATGGTTGTTAACTAAGTGCTGGAAAAGGTATGTTCGGAACCTATGTGGTTGATGATATTGTTTATGGACAAATGGTTAGTTGTGTAAGCATAGGGCTAAGGATGATATTTTGTATCATTGTGAATATATCTAAGTGATGGTTTATTTTGTATATTGATATTGTATTATTGAGTCATATGTATTTTATAACGAACTTACTAAGCTTTAAAAGCTTACTGTGTGAAGTGTTTATCTGTTTTATAGTGTCTTTAAAGCTAGCTCGAATTCGGGGATCGTCAGCGACTAAACCACACTATCGGCTATCTATTTTGGTACTTTTGGAAGTTGTAAAAATTTGGTATATGGCAAGTATAGGCTAGTGATTATGGCATGTTTTGAAGTGTATAAGCTTAGCCATGTGAGTTGGCTTGGTAGTTTGGTGGTTGGTATATGTTTTGATCAAATGAAAAGAATGACTTATATGTGTATGAGTATGTTCTATGTGAGTGATCATTATGGTATAAATTAGCATAATGGAAATGGTATGTTTCATGATAGATTTGGATGGATTAAATGATGAGTAGATTATATGATTTGGAATGAGAAATTGATATTTTAGATGGACATGTTTGAGTTGAAATTGAGTAAGGAAATAAATGGTGTAGTGGATGATTAATTGATGCATATATTGGTATGTTTGGATTTCCATTTGAGGTATAAATGCACATGAATTGATGCTTGTAGGTGATTTCAAAGTGTGGATGGCAAATTAGCCTTGCAAATGGCCTATAATTGCCTACACAGTTGAGTACACGGGCTTGTGGCTCGACCGTGTCTTTCGAGTTTGTAATTCAAAACAAGTTAGGCTCGCACACGGGCTAGACACACGAGCGTGTGACTGGCCGTGTGGTGCAATTCAATGTTGACCACGGGTGAGGCACACGAGCATGTCTCAGGCTATGTGGACAAGTCAGTAGGTATGCCCTGTTTTGCCACGGCTAGGACACACGGGCGTGTCTGAGGCCGTGTGAGTCACACAGCCTATCCACACGGGCATGTGATCTCTGTAGCTTTGAAAAATGTTGTTTTTTAGAAAATTTTGTATGTGTTCGGTTTAGCCCCGATTCCTTTCTAACACGTGTATAAGGTCTCATAGACCTATTTAAGGGACTATATGAATGTGAATTGTTATGTTTATATGTGAAATGAATTGAAATGTTTTGAAATGATCGGTAATACCTCTTAACCCTATTTTGATGACAGCTACGAGTTAGGGGTGTTACACCAAAGCCATGTCCCAAACATGGTCTTATACGGGATCTTCTTTATCTCATGTTGTGACAATGGTATCCTTGCTATTCCTAATATTTAACCGGGACTTCGACTTAACATAATATCATTATACTCTCATCGAGGCATCATTAAATCAATTTCATATAAATAATTCTCATGATGTCAAGTAATTAAGAATATAAAAGCATTATGTAGCTTTACTTTCACACAAACTTACCTCGAAACCAAAATATATGTAGTTATTCAATTTAGTCCACCACCTTGTTCTTTCCTTGATTTTGGTCCAGACTTCGTGTTTCTTGATCTATAATGAAAATTTCACTTATTTAATGATCAAATTGACTAAAATAACTCATGAATCATACTTTGGCAAAATTACCGTTTTGCCCTTAAACTTTCACAAAATTATGATTTTACCCTTAGGCTCGTAAATTGAGTCTAATCAAATTTCCTCCTTTAACAAGCCTAAATGAACATTTATTACTCTTATAGAAACTCACAATGCCAATTATTACACATATTTACCACCTATTTTACAATATTTACAAAAAGGTCCTTTTAAGTGTTTTCATGGAAACACATTTCACAAAAGTTGTGTATTTAACACCCAAGATTTATTTCTTTCCATAAAAATTCAGCAAAAACATAAATTCTCACATGGAAAAACCCTAGACTCTTAACCATTTTACAAAATAGTCCCCTCATTAGCTAGATCATGCTACAAGGGTCCCAAAAGTACAAAAATTATCAAGAAAAACCACCAAAATCACTTACTTGCAAGCTGCTAAAAATTTTAAACTTTCAAACCCTAATTATTGCTGGTATTTTAGGTGGAGAAGATGGAAAGGAAAGGTTGATATCATTCTTTTCTTTATTTTATTATTACAAGTCAATAAAGTCACCAAAACTCCACCTACCCTTGAAAAATCTTATTTTCTTGTCCCCAATGGCCGGCCAACCCTTTCCTAAGGGTATAATTTCACATTAAGGACCTCCAATTTAATATGATATGGATATTAGACACCTTTAGCTTGTAGAACAACACTTTCACACTTTATGCGATTTAGTCCTTTTTCGCAATTAAGCATGCAATCGCTAAAATTAATGCACCAAATTTTCATACACTCATATAATCATGCCATAACACATAAAATAATATTAAAACTAATATCTCCAACCTCAGATTAGTGGTTTCGAAACCATTGTTTCGACTAGCTCCAAAATCGGGCTGTTACAGCAAATATTTATTAGAAATATTTACGAAGTTAGTTGTGTAGTTAATTAGGTTTTGTTAAGTTAATTTGCATGAATTAAGAGTAATTAAGTAAAAGGAAAAAATTGCATAAAGGGTGAAAGTTGAATTATAGATTAAAGAAAAATTAAAGGGACTAAAGAAACAATTATGCCATTTTCTTAAAATGAGGCGCATAAGGTGTATATTATTATAAAATTTAAAAGTTAAAATATACATTATAATATTATAATATTAAATCTTAATTATTAAGTATATATATTATATATTATAATAAATAAATGAATAAAATAAGTAATAAAAAGAAATAAAGATAGAAAGATAGAAACGAAACAGAAAGAAGAAAAAAAGAAAAAGAAAGAAAGAAAGGAGAAAGAAAATGCTAGGGGTTTCAAAGTTTCCAAGTTCAATTGGTTAATCAATTTAGTCTATTTTCTTGTAATTTTTATGTTTTTGGAATCCCGGTGTTAAGTACTACCCGACCCATGTCAAAATTTTAGAAATTATTGAGTTTTTAAGTGTTGTCTATTTTGAATAATTTTAGTATTAGTGACTAAAATGATAGATTTTAAGTTAGAAATGAAAAAGGATTGAATTGTAGAATAAATTGTAAATTTTAAGTAATAGGGACTAAATTATGAAAAATTCAAAATTTATGAATTTAAATGAAAATAGGGAGTTAAATTTAGTCTAAATTGGAATTTGCATTAAAATAAAGAATTAAATGTGAAGAATAAAAGTTAGTCTTGGTTTTGGGACTAAATAGGAATTTAGGCAAACATTGAGTAAAAATTGAAATATTCAATATCAAATTTAATTGTGTTGTATTGATGAATTTCAATTGTTTTACTTCTATAACTAACGTCGTACTGGAATCCTCGACTAAAAAGGGGAAAGATAAAGTCGACAAGGAATAGCTCGAAATTTTTTATTTGTATTTCTATAATCCGAACTTAGTTTTTAATTGTTGTATTTTTTATTTAATACATATGGTAAGTGTTGAGGTGAGTATTTGGCACTTTGACATTGAATTGAATAAAAGTGATTGAATGGATTGAATTGAGATATATATATATATATATATATATATATATATTATGAATGTATTGGTTATTGAATTGAAATGAATATATTTGTGCAATTATGATAATTGAATATTGGTTGTATTTGGAAAGTGAAATTAAACTCTATTAACTGTATCAGGTAAAGTCGGATATAGATGGCATGCCATAGGATTGGAAGTGTAACACCCCTTACCCGTATTCGACGCCAGAACCGAGTACAAGGTATTACCAGACTTAACATATTTGATCATACAAAATCGGGCCATAAATCTTCATTTTAACTTAAAAATTTTCATTCATAATCATATTGTCTCTATTACGGGCCTACGAGACCCGAAACATACATATAGAGTGGTTCGAAACTGAACCGAAAACTCACAAATACTTAGAAAATTTTTGCTCAAAACAGGGCCACACACCCATGTGGGCAGGTCGTGTGGTCACACACGCCCATGTCCCTAGTCCGTGTGGATTTTTATTTTTCATTTCGAACCTCTAGGGGTTTTCACACGGCCTGGAACACGCCCGTGTCTATGGCCCGTGTCCTCACACGGCCATGACACGTCCGTGTCTTAGCCCGTTTGTGAAAACCTTGACATTCTGTTTATGAAGCAGCAAACAGTTTAGGTCACATGGCCGAGTCACAAGCCCGTGTGCTAGCCCGTGTGACGAACTTAATTTCGCAATTAATGTGCAGACTTCACACGACTGAGACTCACGACCATGTCTCTACCGTGTGTTTACTACTAGGCATTCTGTTTTGCTAAATTTGGATGCAGGGGACACAAGGCCTATCAACACACCCACTGGGCTGACCGTGTGTCACACACGGCCTAGACACACGCCCGTGTGGACAAATATAAGGTTATTTACCAAGTCATTTGCCACCCTAAAAAGCAACCACACTTATACCAATTCCAGCAACACATAGCATAACAATAATGCACTTCTAATATCCATAATTAAGACATACACACCTTAATTTCACATGGCGTTTATCATGCATATACTTCACACGTTACTCATTCAATTACGCAAGCTTGCACTTCATGAATTTAATTATCATTAATTATGTATAACTTAACTAGTATTGGCCAATTTCAATAGACATTTACAAAATGAAATAAGTAACATTAATGGCCAACACATTGGCTAACCGATATGATATATAACAAAATGACCCAAGTTCCTATACATGCCATACCCAAAAAAATCAAACTTTACTGTACCCAAAAGAATAGCTTGATAGTGTGAATCGAGCTCCGACGTCCTACTATCCCCGAGCTAGCTTGGCGATACTACAAGGAAAGGGAAAAGAGAGGGAGTAAGCATAAAACTTAGTAGGTTTGCATGCAATAGATAACAACATAAAATCTTGTAATAATATCCATATATTACATTATGAATTAACACAAATTCTCAAGCAACATTGACATGGCTTACTCATGACCACTCTTACCAAAAACATATCACATACTGAACTCATTTCTCATGAGTTTCGCATATGTACTTGCATCACTCCATCACATAACTTTAGCACTTTTTCCATCTTTAACATGAACTTTAATTTTTAACCATTGAACCACTTGGAATATCGAAGGATACTCAGGAACTGTCATACACGTAGTAAGATGCCAATGCCATATCCCAGATATGGTCTTACATGAGATCAAATGTCGATGCTGATGCCATATCCCAGAAATGGTTTTATACAGGATCTCATATCGATGTCGACGCCATATCCCAGATATGGTCTTACACGAGATCGTATGTCTATGCAATGTCCCAAACATGGTCTTACACGATTTCATACCGAAGCCAGGTCCCAGATGTGGTCTTACACAAAATCACTATTCGATGCCGATGCCATATCACAAATATGGTCTTACACGGGATCTCTATTCAATGCCGAGGCCATATCCCAGACATGGTCTTATACGGGACCTTATTAATCTAATTTCATGACAAGGGTATCATTTCTATTCCTAAGGTTCAACCGGGACTTTAATATAGTAAAACTTTATCATATTTTTTCATCGAGACCTCATTAACCAATTTTATAAAAAGAATATACATTTCATGTAATATCAAGCATTTAAATACATAATAACATAATGTTGATTTATTACACACTAACTTACCTCGGTACCAAAATATAGATAGTTGTTCAATTTAGTCCACCACTTTGTTCTTTCCTCGGATTAAGTCTGAACTTCGTGTTTCTTGATCTATAATGGCAGATTTCACTTATTAAATTATCACATTGACTAAAACAGCCCATGAATCATACTTTGGCAAAAATTATAATTTTCCCTAAACTTTCACATATTTGCAAAATGGTCCCTAGGCTCGTATGATGAAATATGTTCATTTTTCTCACACCCAAGCCTAGCGGATTCATAACCTCTCTTATAGCAGCCCAAAATTTTAACTATTTTCCATTCTATACACATTATTTCATCTTTTGCAAATAGGTCCCTTTTATCAATTTCACCAAAAATCATCTAGCAAAAGTTATTTATCACACTTCAAACTTTCATATTCTACCACTAGACATCAAAATACATGCATGTCATCCATGGGTAAAATTTTAAACACAAACCCTAGCTAAAAATAGTGGTAGAAATAGCTAAATCGAGCTACGAGGATTTAAAAAATACGAAGAACATCAAAAACGGGGCTAGGATGTACTTACAATCAAGCTTGAAAGTGAAACAAAACCCTAGTTATGGCTCCTTGAAATTTTTGGCTATGGAGGATGAAGATGGACACCAATTTTGACTTCTTTTCCCTTTTTATTAATTTATTAACCAAATGACTAAAATGCCCTTAAGACCCTTCCTTGAGATTTTTCTCTTCCATGTCCATTTTTTTCCATGATGAGATATAATGGTATAATTACTAAACAAGGACTTCTAATAAATTTTCTAATGCTATCTCATACTTAAAACTTCTAGAATCTCATATTTTCAATTTTTGCAGTTTAGTCCTAAAAGATAAATTGATCACTAAATCATGAAATTTTCACACAACCATGGAAACATGTCATAGACCTCATAAAAACCATAAAACATATATTTCTACTTCAGATTTGTGGTCTCACAATCACTACTCTGACTAGGCCCTAAATCGGGCTGTTATAGGAAGAGTTCAGGGATTTCTTCGACTTCGAGTCGATGAGACACATGGTGTCAATTTATTACTTCATATTTATTTGATGAGGCACTGGGTGCCAATTTACTTCGGTTTAACCAGTGAGACACTAGGTGTCAATTTACTACTTCAAATTATCCCAAGAGGCATTGGGTGCCAAACTGGTGAGTTTGGTTGGATCTGTGTATCCGTCCGAGTCCGAGTCATGTTAATAGGGGTAATTAAATAAAATAGTATTATGATTGATATGGTATGTTAATTGGAAATAAAAGAGTGAATTGAAATATGCAAATGAAATACATGAATTATGTATTCATGAATTGGATATGAAATGAGTAATGTTATTGTTAAATGATATATGGATCAAATTATGAAAAGCTATTATATGGCAACTGATGGAAATTGAGTAGAGCATAAAGTGATGTATTCATGATTTGAGTATTGAATGGTTAATGCTATTATATAAATAAATGTGGTTTTAAATATGTAATTGTGCTTGACATTTAATTGTGTATGTTATATTGTGTTGTTTTTAAATAATCAGATTATAAAAATACCACTGAGTTTTACTCAACATACGGTTTTGTTTTTCGTGCGCAGGTTAGGTACTTAATTTTGATCGTCGGTTCAGCATCCAACAACGGTCCCAAACTCAAACGTAGTGATGTTTATCCTTTTGTGTCGGCATGTACCTAGGGTGTCTAACTATTAGATATTTTGTGAATTAATTGTAATGAGGTTGTAAGTTTAATATTAGTTAGTTATATACATATAAATAGGTGTTTGTGTTAAAGCTATATTATGGTATGATAAATTGATGTGAAAAATAGATGGAATTATGTGTGTTTATAAATTGGATTTGAATGATACTTAGACGATATGTTTTGATGATATAATTGTGGTACCAATGAGGGTGCATTGGTTAGGCACCTAGGATGATTGTTTTGACATGTTTTGGATGTGTTTGATTGTGTTTTGAATTAGTTGAACAAATTATTTTTGAGTTGCTTAATGTCCAAGCTTGCAGGGAATGGTAAACATGTTCTTTAATGTACATTTTGAGTCCACACGGCCAGACATACGAGCATGTGACTGGACCATGTGAGACACACGGCTAGCACACGGGCGTGTGAGACCATTTTGAAAGGGCACACGGGCGTATGGCTCGGTCGTGTGACCTAAGTCAGAGAGTTACACGGGTACAGATACGGGCTGGGACACGGCCGTGTGTCCTTACTTCGAATGCCCACAAAGATCTAAGACACGGGTGTAAGTACACAATTTTGCCCAGGACCATGTGACAAAACAAAACAGAAATAAAGCAAAAAAAAAGTCCATTTTTTTAAATAGTCCATGAAACCCATTAAACAACAGCCCAAATCCTACCCCATACCCAAACAGAGGCCATCAGACCTAAACTAAAATCGAAGCCCACTTACACACTAAGCCCAATTACCAAATCTTACCTTGACCCAAAAAAAAATGGCCCAAAAGAGCCCAAACAATAAACCGAAATCAGCAATGGCCTAGGGTTTTTGAAACCCTAGGCGCCGCAAGCTTCACCCCAGCGAGATCCCAAACGTTGCGCCTCAATCGTCGTCTCCATCAACCCTCGGCCATGCTACCATCAACGCACATGAACCTTGCCTGGTCATCACCGCGAGATCTTCGTCTTCTACCTGCAAGAAAGGAAAGAAACCAAACAGCAAAAAGGAAACAAATCGCAGCAAAGGCAAAACAATAGCAAAAATGGATTTTTTTGTGTTTCCTTTTCTTTCATTTTTCGGGTATAAAAACCCTGGACCAAACTTGTAAAAAGGATACGCAGGAAATACACAAGAGAGAATATACACAATTTATAACGCATCAAAGGTTTTCGTTTTTATTTTATTTTTATTTTTTTCGAATACTTTTTTATCGTTATTGTTATTTTTTTTACTCTTATAATATATATTTATTAAAATAAAAAAAGAAGGAATTTTTACCTTTTGGAAAATTTCGGCCACCGCGATGGTGGAAACGGTACCGAAGCCTTACCAGAGGGCCCGCCGGAAATCGCTTCAGGCCGAAGAGGGGAGAGCATTTTAGAGCCCTATTCCGTTTTTTTATGAAGTGCTTAAAATGATTTTTTTTATCTGATTTGCAGCTTATATAGCAATTGAAAAACGGAGTCGTTTTTGCTTAATCTGATAAGCACAAAATGACGTCGTTTAGAGCAAAGGATCCGCATGTTGAACCGACCCGCATGGAGGATCCGCGTGTTTTTGCAAAATGGATTATTTGCACTTCCAGCCCTTTCGTATTATTGTATCTTTACAATTACATCTAATTGACATTTTTTTTATTTTTTAATCGGCCCAAAATTATGGTATTTGTTTCAATTTAGTCCCCCAGGCCTTCTCAGGGCCAGATACAAAACGGCGTCGTTTTGAAATTTGGCATAATTTCCATTTTAACCCCTGTGTTTTAATGCGCATTTTAATTCAATCCTTTTAATCTGTTTAATTGTTGTTTAACCCATGTTTCTTTATTTATTTTTTAATTTACTTAATTTATTTTATTTTAAATCATTTTAATTGTTTTATCATGTTTTATATTATTTTTCTATATTTATTAATTTATAGTTTATATATATACTTTATATGTATTATTTTTTATATATATTTAATTATTGTATATTATTTTACTTAGTTTAATAATTTTTATGTTATTATATATATTATTATATTATGTTTTCTTAATTTATATATTATATAGTTTTATATATTTTTAATTTTGTTTTGTATAAAGTCTATTATAATATATAGCCTATTTTATTTATATAATTTTATTATTAATATATTATGTATATAAATGTCTTTTAAAATTACTATACATATTATTTGCTAATTTTTTTATGTGTAATCTTTATATATTATTATTAGTTATTTTATATTATTTATTATGTATTATGATTATTATTAAATATCTTTATATTTGTTTAATATTACTTTAACTTTTTTTATATTATTCATTGATTATTTATTATTAATATAATTTGTAATTAGGTTGAATTGATATGTATGTTATAATGTATTATTCTATGTCTTACTCATACCATTTTTTATTATAAAATAGTTTTAAATCAAATGATTTTTAAAATATGGTGATATGTGATATTTGGGGAATTTCGGGAAGAATTTTGCCCTAACTTATTGGGTTCGATTTTTCTCGTAAAACTTTAGGTATCGCATATCCTTTTTTTTAATATATATTTAAGAAAAAAGCTGAGATTTACCAATTTCAAATAAAAAACCTATTCTTGGGAATTCAAAGCGTTTTGCCCTAACTTATTGGGTTCGACGTCTTGCATCTTGTGGTAAGAATTTTCTAAAATAAAGACGAGCTTAATTTCAAAGTCATGAGGTGCTATACCTTAACTTATTGGGTAAACTACTTTATTTCTTTGTAATAAGTAAGTCTTGATTTTCTTTCTAATAAAAGGACCATATTTTCTAACTTTCTTTATTTTCAACATTCGGACATGATTTTATCGATTAGGTACCAATTTTTGGGCGTTATGAGGGTGTTAACCCTTCCTCATACGTAACCGACTCCCGAACCTATTTTCTTATTTTTGCGGACCAAAATCAAATGTTTTAAAATAAAACGTTTTACAAGGTGATCCAATCACACCTAAGTAAAAAAGATTGGTGGCAACTCCTACTTTGTTTTCAAAGTCGATCCCCGTTTTTAAAACCCGATTTTAAAATGGTTTCGATGATGGGCGTGTGAACCCTGCAGCTTTGAAAATTTTTAATATTTTTCGAAAAATTTTTTGAGTTTCTGAATTAGTCCTGATTTATTTTTAACGCGTATTTTGGGCCTCGAAAGCTCGATTAAGGGACAGTATGTATGAGTTTAATTGGTTTTTGACCAGAATATAATATGATAAGAAATATTTGTAATTTATGTTTGTTTGATCAATAAGCTTCGATAATACTCCGAAACCCTATTCCGGCGACGGATGTGGGTTAGGGGTGTTACATCTATTTTAAAATTAGTACAATTTTTTTAACTAATAATTTTAAATTAAATTATAATTAATTTTAAATTTAATTTAATAATGAAATAAATAAATAAATAAAATATATTCTCATTAATTTAAAAATTTTTCTAAAGTTATGTATTTATATATTATAAATGACAAGATATCCACTTAAAAGTTCATTTTTCTTTAATAAAAGATTAATTCATCTTAATTATTTTTGAGAATGTTTGTTGTGATTGGGGTATGGCTTCTTTTAATGCAAACATTTATTTTAATTGTCAAAAAAATGTGTTAACACATGTCAAGTGATTAATTCATCGTGATTCATGTTTTTTGTGATGGTGGCATGGCTTTTTCTTTTTAATGCAAATATTTGTTTTAATTATCAAAAGAAATGCGTTGTCAGTTGATTAATTCATCTTAACTATTTGGGTAAACTATAGAATTGAGCTGATTATTATCGTGTTTTTTTTTTTTGTTATTTTATTATAAAAATTTTTAATATTTAGTTAACATTTTAGATTATTTTTATTTTGATTATTCTTGTTTTAAATTGTTTCATTTCTATTTTAATCACTCGTTAAATTGTTAAAGTAAGAGATGAGTTTACCTTTTTTAATTGATATAATAACACATTTAGTCTTCAATATTTACACATTCTAATAATTTGATCTTCAAATACATATAATTAAATATAAATTATATTTTATAAAAAAATAAAATACAAAATATAATATTATTTATATATATTTATATGAATAATATTATAGGGCAATTTATCCAAAAATACCAAAAAATAATAAATTTACGAAAAAGGGCCAAAATTTGGAATATTTACAGAAAATGGTCATTTCCCCACAAAAAGCGTCCACTTCAGCACGTTTTGTGGGGAAAAAAGCGAAGCGCCTTGGGGCGCTTCGCCACATCGAAAAGCGCTAACGAGGACGCTTTGTCGATGTGTGGCGCGCCCCAAGGGCGCGCTTTTGCCCTCCTTCCCCGTTTGATTTTTAGCTGTTTTTAGTGTTAGGGTATGAAATTTTATGGTTTTAGGGTTAGGGTTTATGATTTTTTAAGGTCGTTAGATGTAGGGTTATTAGGGGAAAATTAATGGAGTAGATTATAGGGTTAATTAGGGGTAAAAATACGTTTAGGGTTTTGGGCAAAATATAGTAGCAAAATAAAAATTATTTGAATTTTTTTAACAGTTGTATCTGGCAAAATAATTTTGAGAAAACGTTTCTGAACAAATAGTGCCGAAAACGCTTCAAGTAGGATGCACTGTCAGGAAGGGTATTGAAAAGAGCTACCACGTGGACGCTCTTTTGCTACAGTAGTCTCCGGTAAAATAATTTTGAGAAGACGTTTCTAAACAAATAGTGCCCAAAACGCTTCAAGCAGGATGCAATGTCAGGAAGGGTACTGAAAAGAGCTCCCACGTGGACGCTCTTTTGCTACAATAGTCTCCGGTAAAATAATTTTGAGAAGACGTTTCTGAACAAATAGTGCCCAAAACGCTTCAAGCAGGATGCACTGTCAGGAAGGGCACTGAAAAGAGCTCCACGTGGGCGCTCTTTTCTCTGATGAGTCTCCGGTAAAATAATTTTGAGAAGATGTTTCTGAACAAATAGTGCCCAAAACGCTTCAAGCAGGATGCACTGTCAGGAAAGGTACTGAAAAGAGCTCCCACGTGGACGCTCTTTTGCTACAGTAGTCTGTGGCAATCCTTAGACTATAAATCAGCCAAGTTTCATGCTCAGGTTGCATAACATAAATTGAGGCAAAAGAAAAATAGAAACTGAAAATGAGTGAACGTATTAATGCTGTTATTTACTACGATAGTGAGGTTTGTGACATCGAAAATGGTGTTGTTTTTTTATCAGAGAACACAGCGCCATTGGGTTTTAATCGGAACATAGATTTGTTAGAACTTCGCAAAAGAATTAGGTGTAAAATCTTCGGAACAACGCCAATGAAAGTTTAGTCTATTAAGTATAGATTTTGCACTTCGGTTGATCCGGTGAGATATGAATCATTCGACATCAAAGGTCCTCGGAGCTTTGAGGCAATGGTGGAGACTCATCTTGCTAGTGGATCACCCCATCTTGAGGTATATGTACAATTTTCATCGCCAAGTGATCTTCCTTCGACCTCAACATCTACTTCTGTTCAAGGGGAATACACGACTGCAAGCTGACAATCTGTTAGTGGGAGGCAGAATACGAAAGTACCCGTGTTTGGTGGTAGTATGAAAAACATAACCACTGCACGACACCGGTTGGTGGATGGGACATGCATATCCTTCCTTCGACAACCGATGACAGAAATACGTATTGGGGAACGTCATCAACTTCTAGTGGTTGGCAATCCACATATGATTGGGAACGTTACGAAAGATGTTTAAAGAGGGATAATGTACTCCACACGACATCCACCGGCGAGGGGTCCTCGTTCGTTCATTGTAGATTATGGTGGGTCGAATGATGAGTCCGATGTGGATCCACCTCAAGATCCCGGGCTCGATGGTGCAGAAGTTGGATTATTTTCTGAACCGGAGCCAGTTCCAACAGTACCTAAAGATGTTGAAGGCGGTTCAGACGAAAAAGAAGAAGATCCGCTATTCAGGGTGTACTCGCCTCCAGCCCACATGCATAATGTCGATCTATCTCAAGACGATGTATTGGAGTTTCCTGAACCACCACACCAGATGCGTGACCGTACAAGTTCATCGTTGGATTCGGGTGAATTAGAAATTGGTAACGAGTTTTCCAACAAGGATGCTTTTTTTTGTGCATTGAAACAATACAGCATCAAGAACGGGGTTAACTACCACATGGTTATATCCAAACTCGATAAGTATGAGACGAAGTGTACAGTACAAGACGGTACATGTTCATGGAAAATCATGGCCTTGTCGAGGAAAAAGACAGGCTTGTGGGAGATAAAAAAGTACAAAGGTCCACATACATGTCTTTCCGGTACAGTATCACTATGTGTTCAATGTTTTTGAATAATACTAATATTACGTAATGTTGCATTATTTAACGTACTTCGTTGACAGGTGTTACACAAGATCATCCGAAGATGGATTCAGAGATGTTGGCTGACTTAATAATACCGACTATGAAGGCCGATCCCAAGACTATAGTGCCAGCCTTAATTGGTAATATTCATAGCTAGTTAGGGTACACACCCTCTTACAGGAAGACTTGCATAGCCAAGTAGAAAGCGTTGGAAAAGTTGCATGGTCGGTGGGATGCTTCATATAATGAAGTGTGGCAGTGGTGTTAGGTGCTAGAGGGATATGTCCCAGGCAGCATAACAGACATTGAAACGGAACTGGCGTACTACAACGATCGTTTGCTCCGTGGATGCGCAGTGTTCAAGCGTCTTTTCTAGACATTTAAGCAATGCTGAGATGCATTAATATACTGCAAGTCATTGGTACAAATTAACGGTACCTTTATGTATGGTAGATATACGCATCGGCTATTGCTAGTTGTGGCACAGGACGGCAGTGGGAGAATCCTTCTGATTGCATTTGCAATAACACCGGAGGAGTCAGTTGATGACTGAGATTTCTTCCTATCTAGGTTAAGGAGGCATGCCTGCCCCCAACCTGATATCTGCATTATATCGGATCGGGGCCCTAGAATACTAGCCGCAATAGAGCAACAGGGAAGCCTGTGGCATCACACACACCATCGTTATTGCCTAAGGCATGTTGCGTCCAACTACCATGGGCAACATCGATCTACAAGTCAACGATGGCAAGTGACCAATATGGGTATGTAATATCTATTAATATAAATTCGTTTGTAATATTCAATTTGTTCTTAATTAAAAAGTGGTATGTAATATCCGCTATCAATTTATATTGGCAAGGTACGAGATCAATAAGGACCGTTTTCACGAGATGTTGGCGAGTTTGCGATCAGTTAACGAAGAAGGCGTAAACTACCTATGCAATATTCCTTTCGAGCAGTGGACACAAGCATACGACCGCAGCCTACGATATGGTCATATGACCTCAAACTTGGCCGAATGCATAAATTCTATTCTAAAAGGAACGTGTTATTTGCCGATAACATCGGTTGTGCGAGAGACATATTTTCGTTTAGCGGCACTATTTTCGAAGTGAGCAGCGAGTTATAAAGGCCAAATGCAATGAGGCCATGTATGGTGCGCGAAGGTCTTGCGAGAAATTAACAAGGGGAAGGCACGGGCCAACACTATACACACAGTGTGTCACGATCGCGACAACCTATGGTTTCGTGTGACGAAGTTTGATAGACCGAACCAAGGTATTGTTGGCGGGCAATATCGTGTACACTTGATAAATAGGACCTGTGACTGTGGGATATTTGATGCACTTCGTTACCCATGCGCTCATATACTTGTGGCTTGTCAGAATCTCTGTCTTGATCCCATGAGCTATGTCGACGAAGAGTATAAAATAGATAACATGTACAACGTGTGGAGATACGTATTCCCACCAATCCCAAATGAACGTAAGTGGTCGTCGGTATCGCTTGCACCGTATAAGCTGTTGCCGAATAGACAACTGAGGCGCAAACCAAAAGGTCGACCTTACTCGACTAGAATACGCAACAGTATGGATATCCGAGAAACGACCAACCAACGTAGGTTGTGCGGATGGTGTAGAAACCCAGGCCATACATCTCGCTCGTGTCCAAATCGGAATAGTTGATAGTCTTCTTAACTTTTTTGTCTCTTGGTGTCTATGTAAATCCTATTTATTTGTTGATGAAAACGGTGAACTTTTGTAGAAGGACTAATTTGAAAAAAAAAACTTAAAGTTACAATAAGAAATGAATATTGTACTTTTATTTTATAATTAAATTACAATAAAATAAAATTAAACAATTTCTATTTTATTAAAGATATTAAAATTAAATTACAAAAAATTAAACAACTATTATATTATTAAATATACTAAAACTAAATTACAAAAAATAAAAATAAAAAACAACTTTTTATTTTATTAAATATATTAAAATTAAATTACAATAAAAATAAATAATTTCTATTATATTAAAGATATTAAAATTAAATTAAAGAAAAAATTAAACAACTATTATATTATTAAATATATTAAAACTAAATTACAAAAATAAAAATAAAAACAAATTTTTATTTTATTAAAAAATTAAAATTAAATTACAATAAAAAATAAACAATTTCTATTTTATTAAAGATATTAAAATTAAATTAAAGAAAAATTAAACAACTATTATATTATTAAATATATTAAATCTAAATTACAAAAATAAAAATAAAAACAACTTTTTATTTTATTAAAATATTAAAATTAAATTACAATAAAAAATATAAAAATTTCTATTTTATTAAAGATATTAAAATTAAATTAAAGAAAAAATAAACAACTATTATATTATTAAAGATATTAAAACTAAATTACAAAAATAAAAATAAAAAAACAACTTTTATTTTATTAAATATATTAAAATTCAATTACAATAAAAATAAAAATATCTATTTTATTAAAGATATTAAAATTAAATTAAAGAAAAAATTAAACAACTATTATATTATTAAATATATTAAAACTAAATTACAAAAATAAAAATAAAAATAATTTTTATTTTATTAAAAATTAAAATTAAATTACATATAAAAATAAACAACTTCTATTTTATTGAAGATATTAAAATTAAATTACAAACACAAATAAAAAATAACTTTTATTTTATTACAAAATAAAAAAATTATATTACAATTAAAAAATAAAAAAGTCGGTTCGAATCAATGTTGATGCCAGTCGGAATCAGTGCCACACGGGGGTGGTTAGCGGTTACGAGCTGGATTCCTCCTTCTTCTAGCTTCCGGCGGGGGTCGTGGAACCTCGGGCGAGGATTCTGGTTCCTCTGGCAGTAGGTCTGGTTGTGGGTGTTGGGAGGATGACCCACCTTGATAAAATAACGACTGCGGAGGTGTTTGCATAAACCATGGCGGGGTGTTTGAATCCCGTATGGCGAAGGAGACTGGTAAAAAGAAGTGCTCCCCGACGGTGCCTCCTGTGATCCCTCAAGCGACGACGACCTCAAGATTGGCTGGCCAGTCGGAGTAGTCGAAAACGGAATCGAATCGAGCCATGCATTTCAACCTGGGGTGGGACTGGGAAAATGAAACATATATGGGTTAGGATACATATAAGGGCTAGGGTACGCACCTGGCATAAAGGCCAAAGGCTGTGATGTCGGTGTCGTCAGCTGAAGTGATGGGCCCGGTGACTGTGGGCACTGTTGATGGGCCCAGTGACTGTGTCGGCGCTGTTGATGGTCCCGTCTCATCACCCCTTCTCCTTGGATTTAAAGGGCCTCATCGTTCCCTTTGTTCATGAAGTTGCCATCGCCTCTCCTCTTCCGACAACAAATACGGCTTATCATGGATCCTAAACCATGGCATGTATTCTGGCACGCACGCTAACTCAGGAATGACAATCGGTTCCCGGATAGGTAAATAGTCATATCGGTTCTCCCACATCTCGATATATGCTGACCAAAATCTTGGCCAATCCGTGTGTAACTATCATAAGTCGACTTTGTGCTCATCATCGAGCACCTCAGGTGGCACGGGAATCGGTTGTCGCAATCCAAATTGTCGCAGAACCCGATCTGACTGGTGCATCTCCACGGTGGCATAGTTGATCAATGGGACCTTCACATGCCAAATGTTTAGATTTTGCAAGAACTCCTTCGAAATTACTGTCCGAATTGCCGGATTCTCGTACGGTGTCAATTGAAACTATATTAACATGACTAAAATATTAGTTATATACATAATACTAAACACTAAATACGAAATACTAAATTATAAATACGAAATTCGAAACTTACTTGTGATTCCGACCGTTGGTCTAATAGAAGCTGTATATCTTCAAGCGAGGTAGGTATTCCAGCATAACTCGCCGAATGGTTCCACCTAATTAAATAAATTTTTAACATACAATTATACTATAAATCTACATAATAATTGTAAAATATAACATTAAATTTACCTCGTTATCAGTGGGAATGTATATGAGTGGTCGAGTCGAGGACGTAAAAATGGAAATCGAAACCGTGCTTATGACTGCAGTAGTGATAGGCAACCTCCGATTTTCGCTTTACTCGGCCACGTCGCCTCGCACATCTCCCGATACAACTTTGATAGCACGGCAGACCCCCAACTCAATTCACCGGCTGCTCTAAAATCAATAAGTTTTAGCAGTCATCTCAAGTGTACGAGGTTTCTTGACAGGTTCGGCATCAGATAGCCTCTAATTACCTTGAGAATGTATGCCCAAGCATACCGTATTCTTTCTAATTCGGTCGAACCATCATTTGGCTCCGGGAATGTGTTTCGTAACTAGGCCATCTCGATTCGACCTCCATAAATGTTATCCGGAATGGCACCCAGAAGCTCGTAGCATACGGCGATCTAATCGGTAGAAGTTGTGGACCCGGTGACTACGAACCCATCCACCGGCAATCTCAATTGCAACTGCACATCTTCCAGAGTGATAGTTCACTCTCCGCATGGAAGATGGAAAGTGTGTGTCTTGGGTCTCCACCTCTCTATCAACGCACTGATTAAGTTCGGCTCCAACTTGCATCCCCGGCCAATCGTGGCCACGTGCCAAAAACCCTCTTCCCACAGGTAATTCTCGATCAACGGCGTTGGGGGAACATGCATATTACGAATATAACATTGCAACACCTAATCTACAGACTGTTTAAAAAATTATAAAATAAAAATTAATTAAAATTAGATAAACCTAAAAAATATTAAATAGTATTGAAAAATTAAAATTAAAACTTACCATTTACATTTGATCGATGGAGATGTGCTTATCGTCCAGACGAATTAATTCCCCGGCCATTGGTAATACGATCGAATATTTTATAATTTATCAAAAAATATTAAAAAATTAAAAAAGGGCTTTTTTTTGTAAATATTAAAGGATTATTTTGAAATTTGAGAGTAAGTTTCAAGGACTTTAAGAGAATTTTGAGAGGAATTTGAGAGAAAGTTGAGAGAAAGATGATAGAAGACTAATGTGTGAAAAAAATATAAGGGTTGGAGGGTTTTTATAGGTTTTTTTTTTTTTTATCGTTGGCCTCCAACGGTCAAAAGTGCTCCCCCAAGGGCACGTTTTCTGCTTTTTCCCCACAAAATGCGTTGACGTGGACGTATTTTGTGGAGAAATAGCATTTTCCGTAAATATTCCAGATTTCGGCCCTTTTCCGTAAATTTATTATTTTTTTGGTATTTTTGGGTAAATTGCCCAATATTATATGTGTTTATATTTAATTATAATTACAAGGCTCAAGTATTCATTTAGCCCCTTGAACTTGACACATTCTCCCAAGTTAGTACATATGATTTTTTTGTCCCAAGTTGATACTTAAATTTTCATTCCGGTAAGGGTTTTGGTACTTTTTTGTAACTGTGTTAAATATAGGACACATGACACTGATAATGCTATAATCTATTTTTATAAAAATATTTAAAAATTAAAAGAAAATATATATAATTTTAAAATATAAAAATTATAAATTATAAAAATATTTGTATTTTTAAAAATTTACAAAAATAAAAATCTAAAATTTAAGTTAGAATAATCGAAAACCTAAAAGAGTTACATATTTTTATAAATAAATTGCAAACAAATTAAATGAAAATAAATTTTACAATAAATTTTATATTCAAATATGGGTGCAGATCATTTTTCTATTTGTTAGGTTTCATAGGAAAAATTAGGTTCCTTCGTTGAGAATGTTATTAGCACGATCATGAATGAAGTTTATAAAAATATAAATTTGATGAGTTTTGGGGTGGGGTTTTGAGTTTGTCAAAATCATAAATTTACATATAAATTTATCAAGATTTAATTATATGTGTTTAAATATAATTATAATTATATTTAATTATATGTAATTAAGGATCGAATTGATAGAATTTATAAATGTGGAGAGTTAAATTTATTGAATTATTTAAAATTAGAATCAAATTATTAGAATGTGTAAGTATTATAGACTAAATGTGTTATTATATTAGTTAGAAAAATGTTATTCGTTAAATATTTAATGGAAAGTGATTAAAATAGAAAGCGATAAAAAACGTGAGTGATTAAAATTAAAGTGATCTAAAAAGTTAAAACTAATTTAAAATTTTTATAATTAAATAATTGAAACAAAAACACAGGTCACTAATTTTATAGTTTAAAGAATGCTGTGATGGGGGCATGCTTTTTCAATGCAAATATTTGTTTTAGTCATCAAAAGAAATGTGTTGATGCACGTCTAATATGATAATACCAATAATAAATAACTTTTACAGTTTTCTTTCGTTAGCTAACAATTATCAAATTGTAGGGAAATTATTTTAAAATAATGTTATATTATTACTGAAAATTTTATTTTACAAGTTAATAAAAGAATAAAATATTATTTAAAAGATAATACCACCATGTTTAATACAAATTATGAAATTAAGAATTTTTACTACTACAATATGACAAATTTACGGTTCAAGTGAACAAAATTATTTAAAATTATATTTTTAAAAATTTATCAAAGAATTAGATAAAATTTTGGTTAAATTTATAAAATTGAATGCCTAAAATCATTGTATATTATATTTAAATTTTATTGATTTTATATTAAAATATCTTTAAAAGTCAAACACCTCGTAATAATATAATTTACTTTGCTTGATTGACTCTCGACATATTTTATTGAGTAAAGATTCGTGATTAGGGGTAAAGTCAGAATTTTTTTTAAGTTGGTGAAATTAAATTGTTATTTTTATGATAGTAAAAATTAATTTAACTATTTTAATAGTTTATATTTTTATAATTTTAAAAGATTAAATCAAATTTTTATTATTTTAAGGACCAAAATATAATTTTATTTTTATTAATTTAAAATTTTAAAAATTTAAAGAGTTTAAATAAAAAAATTTCTATTTTAGAGGGGTTGGGTCCTGCCGAGCCCCCTAATTATGCCCTTGCTTATAACACATTTTTAATTATTTTTTAAATAAATTAGTATATAATTAACTTGTGATAATATATATTTTAATAATTCTTTAACTAAATTAATACTTAGTTGAAATATGAAACTAATTTAATTAAGAATTTAAATAATCATATATTATAACCTTATCACCAACAGTTTTTAAGGTTTGATTTACTTAGGTGTAATGTCGTTATCGCACAACGACAAAGCTTGCTGCTAACTTACGCTACACAACGTCACTACCTGCTATCTTACGCTTGTATATTTGTTTGGGATAAAGGGATATCTAGTCACTGAACTTGAGAACATTTTTCACTTTGGTCCTATTTTCTTTATTCCATATTAGTTCTGAAAATTGATGAGTTTTTTTTAATTTGGTCCCTAAATTTAGGTTCCATTATCCTATGAAAAATATGGTACATTGAGATTGTGCCACATCATTATCTAAATTTTAAATATTTTATTGTATTTTTGGATAATATATATTTTAAATTTTAGATGATTTTGTGAATAATCAAAGTTTAGGGATCAAATTGAAAAATTATCAAGTTTCAGAATTGTTATGGGCAAAAAAGTTAAGGACCAAATTGATAAAAACTATCAAATTTAATGCCTAAATGTTAATTTATCCTATTTATTTCAACATTTTTAAAATATTTAATTAGGAAAAAGGAAATCTGACAACAAATAGCACCCTATGAAAACCGTCAACTACCCGCCAGATAAATTCCACTTCCCCTCTTCTCTATACACACAACATTTTCACAGGTAATTTTCTCACTCAAATAACATTCACTCTTTTCTTTTCTTTTTTTCATGTAAATGAATAATCCCAACTTGTTATAGCTTTCTTAATTCTCTCTTTTTCTCTGCTATCGTGGTGCTGGTGGCCTGTAAGGAAGTAAGCTTTGCTCTTTTTATTTATTTATTTTATTTTATTAATATTGTTGCTATGTTTTTTTTTTTCTTTCTTTTTTGCATTTCGAATTCGATTTCTCAATGCCTTTGAAATTCTGGGTATGTTTAATAGATACGGTTCGGCAAAGGTAGCGCACTGGTTTTTGAGTTGCACACCGACTTTGTTTTTACTTTGATCCTAAACTTCCATTTCATTGCTGTGATTCTTTGAAAATGTGTCTAGATCTGAAACCTGCTCTGAAAGTTTTAACTTTTTCCCTGATTTTTTTGTATTGATAAATGTAGTTTAGATGAGAAGTGATATGATAAATTAACAATGAATCTGTCCGGTACGAGGAACAACTATCGGAATGCAAAATTGGATAGGAGTGGTTTTTTTGGGTTTATTTAGTAGTGTAACGTAATACGATTTATTGGAATGTAAAAGTTTTTTTGAACTTATATGTGGTTTTTGTGTTTATATAAATTTTCGAATTTAATTGATTCCTTTTTCTTTTCAGATTGACCAAATTCGTGTTGTTTCAGAACTTGATTCATGAACTCAAAACACTGTTGCTGATGGCTTTCGGGTTGTGGTTCACATTGTTTGAGCTTTTACTCAAGTTGTTTCTTATCTTAGCCTTTGTGAAAAAGGGAAGTGCGGGAATTACAAGTACTTTTACTCGTACGAAATGGCAATCTTTTGATATCCCTCTTGACCATAAAGTACTTGCAATTCCTAATGGTTACAATGCTCCGCAACAAGTAAGTAATACGCATCAGTAACCCCATTATTGTAGCTATTTATTTCAAATTATTCCTACAAATATTTTCTTTTCCAATCAGTATTAACTGATGATGCAACCATTCATTGCCAATCTCTATCCAAGTCAGATTCATGTTTAGCCAATTAAGTAAGATACTGGTTTTTCACATTTATTGGTTGTATGAATGAGGGTTAAATGGATAATTAATGAGGTCTTATCATATGAAAAACACAATAGCTTTGTTTTAAATTCTGTGGAAAAAACAGTCTTTAAGAGAACAATTTTACCAAGTGCATTGAAAAATTTACTCTTTAAGATGATCTCTTACCATTGGTATCTAGTCCAGGCCATTAATTGATCTTCGGAATTACAGCTTTGCTAAGAAATTTTTTTAATACTAAGAAATTTTTTTAACTTAATTAAATTTATTGGTGTAGGTGCATATTACTCAAGGTGACTATGATGGAAAAGCTGTATTGATATCATGGGTTACTGCTGATAAACCTGGGTCTTCTAGAGTACAGTATGGCACATCAGAGAAGAAATATGACTTTAAAGCTGATGGCACAGTGGCTAATTACACCTTTTACAACTATAAATCTGGCTATATTCATCGCTGTCTTGTTGATGGTCTAGAGGTAAATATCGAACAATATATGATGTTATATATAGCATGAATACTCAAACAGTCATATAATAATTCTATCTGAAACTGGAGCTGCTGCAATATATGCTAATGAATCTAACATCCAGATGATGAGACGCATATTTCATGTTTTGAAGTTGCTACCAATAGGTAGATTCAATCTTTTCGTGTATTCATGTGATGTTGCAACTCATACTAAGACCACTAACTTTCTTTTCTTTTAGTATGAGACCAAGTACTATTACAAGATTGGTGAAGGTCATTCATCTCGAGAATTTTGGCTTCAAACTCCTCCAAAGATTGACCCGGATTCTCCTTTTACATTTGGAATTATTGGTAAGATGTCATTAGAATATTAATCTACATAGTAATGAATAATCTTGTTTTTTAAAGTTCAAAAGAAAATACTATTTTTGTATATTCAAGATGGTTTTCAGTGAAACTCCCAAAACAAAATAGACAAGCTGCAAAAACAAATCACTTCCTGAATTGTTTTTGTATCTTATAGGTGATTTGGGTCAAACATATAATTCTCTTTCAACTCTGGAGCATTACATGCAGAGTGGAGGACAGACCGTCTTGTTTCTTGGTGACCTCTCTTATGCTGATAGATACCAATACAATGATGTTGGTATTCGATGGGATTCATGGGGCCGCTTTATTGAGAGAAGTGCTGCTTATCAACCATGGATTTGGTCAGCTGGGAATCATGAGATAGAATACATGCCAGATGTGGTAATTCTTCAATTGTGCATCTGGAATTTGTTATATGTTATATGTCGATTTCCTTTTGTTTTAACTCATATTTGACCTTGATATATATTATGTGCGATTAATACCTTTTTGGTGTTGTGACTTGTGATCTTCCCTCAGCCCATTCCTGATATTTGAGACAAAATAACTGGTTTCTTTACCACTACATTCTATATACTTACTTGAGAATAAAGATATTTGAAACCCTTGTTGAAGTACAGACTAAAATTTATAGATCATAGCTTATCTTTGTTACTTTGTCACACCTGTGCCTTTTTTTTTTTTTTTGCAGGGAGAAGTCCTTCCTTTTAAATCATTCCTTCATAGATTTAGTACACCGCATTTGGCTTCCAGAAGCAATAATCCTCTCTGGTATGCTATCCGACGGGCATCAGCTCATATTATTGTCCTCTCCAGCTATTCACCCCACGGTAAGACATCCTTTTTACCTAGTTTTTCTGTATATATTCCATAAAAAGTTCAGATTTCTGATAATATTTTCCTATATTATTATCTTGTCTACTCCTAAACTTTCGTAATATTGATGTTACACAATTTTCAGCTTATTGAAAAGATAGTTATGAAGACAATCGTCAATGTTGTTTATTCACTTTATTCATTTATCTATTGATATTTGCTACAATTTTAAAGCATCTAAACTAGATCTGAAACTTTCACCATTTTCTTGGACCAGTGAAATACACTCCTCAGTGGCTGTGGCTAAGAGATGAGCTCAAAAGAGTGGATAGAAAGAAGACACCCTGGCTTATTATTCTCATGCATGTCCCCATCTACAATAGTAACCAAGCTCACTTTATGGAGGGTGAAAGTATGCGAGCTGTCTTTGAGCGCTGGTTTGTTCGTCATAGAGTTGATTTCATCTTTGCTGGTCATGTCCATGCCTATGAAAGATCGGTATGTACATTCTTCCTTTTTCATGTTGGCTTTTTCCCACTGGGGTAAGGATAAGAAAGAATTAGACCATGGAATTGATTGGAATCAGTTACTTACTAGTAACTAATAAGTAATAATTAATCAGTAAAATAAATAAAAAAAGTTGCTCTTGATGCCACCTTTATCAAAAAATTGTTGAAGCCTCATACTTTAGAATAAAATATCATTAGTCTAATTTGCTTACTTATCAATCATTTTTCCTTGTATATGATATCTTCATGGACCTGCAATTTTTGTTCAAATTCCATAGCCATTTTCCTAATATTACATTGGTCATTGCTATTGTCAGTTGAACGTCTAAGTAGCCGCCTCTTGTGATGTAGCCTTTCCAGATCATAAACAGGGGCAGGCCCAGTCCCTCTGGGGAAAAGTGAAACATAAAAGGCAAGACGGTCAGAATATTGAACGTAAGCCAACCCGAGAATCATTAGTTTGAAAAATCAACCACCTATTGTGGCCTATAATCACTGAAGAATCAACTTTCATTTGACCCTATGTAATGATTCTCCAGTTTCTTAGCTCAATTATGTCCTCTGAAAAGCTTCAATATCCAACCAACCATGCTGACAATTGCTTCTTGTTTCTATAAATGGTGTCAATTACCTCATTTCTCTTCCTAGTTATCAAATTTGACATCATCAAGACTCTGCTTAATGTTCCATGATTAGAAAGAAATAGAAAGGTAGAGGAATGGATTCCTGAAAAGCTTAGGAATCGGTTCCCACATGACATCCGAACATATTGTTGTGCTAAGGTCTCGGCAGTGGATTTGGGTTGAGTCTTTCCAATTGTGCATTTGCATAAAAAAATATTTGGGTGCAAATATAGATTATCTATAAAGTCTGATGTTATTGATTTGCAGTATCGCATCTCAAATATCCGTTATAATGTATCAAGTGGCTACCGCTATCCTGTGCCTAACAAATCAGCTCCAGTGTACGTAACAGTTGGAGATGGAGGAAATCAGGAAGGTCTTGCTGGAAGGTGAACAAACATCAATCTTTGAATATTTTTGTTTTATGACAATATCATTTGAAAGTATCAAGTGTTAAACTCCTTGCTGTAAGTGCTTATGTGATCCATGTATTTGTAATTCACCATTAGGTTTCGGGACCCACAACCAGAATATTCTGCATTCCGCGAAGCCAGTTATGGTCATTCAACATTGGAGTTAAAGAACCGAACCCATGCATTCTTGAACTGGCACCGAAATGAGGACGGCCAAAAGGTTCATGCTGATTCTGTAATATTCCTCAATCGACACTGGTAAGTATTAGCTTTGTGGAAACATTAGTCCATAAGTCTGTATTTAGTCATCTTAGTTGTAACCCTTAATTCTTGCTCTGATTTAAACCAAACTGAGTTTGTTATAGGGCAAGCAATCTGCGAAGAAGAAGACTCAAGAAGGATCGACTTAAGGCCAGAGGAAAAATTGATTTCTGAACTCATTCCATTAAGCTTTGTTCATCCTTTGAGTCCATTATATGGCATTGGCATCATCTGCATATCCCCTAGTTCATGACTGGTCTCATGAAACTCTTCCAGTTTCGAGTTCATGATCCCATCGCTATTGGCTTAGATTTCAAGCAAAGAGACGCAGTCTGAAGGCCTTCGATAGCAGCATTTGTATTACAGAGACAGGAGTTTTACCATCATCTTCATTGAATACTTGGTTGGTCAAATATATTGTCTTGTATATGTCAATTTTTTTACATTCAAATAATAAAATTAAAATGTAATCTCTACATCATTTGTTTCAAACAACACAACACTCTTTGTAGCTACACCCACAATGAAATGATTTTATCTTTTTGATGAAATCCTCTTATGAATTTGCAATGAAAAAGTAACCGTCTTTTTGAATTTAGAAGCTGTTGGTGGTATTATTGTTGGTTTAGGAGAGTCTTGGGAAATTTTCATTTCAAGGTTGAAAATGGAAATGAATATTATATGGCAACAGAATCTATGAATATTATATTATATTATATTATTTACAATGATCACCTAGAAACGGTTGCACCTTAAAATTCAAGGTTCTAGTCTTAGCTTTTTTATGGTCAACAGTAAGCACCTTAAGGTTCAAAATTTGAGTTTTAGCTATTATATCCTTATCCCTAATCTGTAAGCTTGTAGGCTTTCCATGGTCATTAAATTCTTACTATTTCAATAAAAAGAGTTGTTGATTTTTTATTTTTATTTTTTGTCTTCATTGGTTTCCATTAAATTGGGTTGAAGAGAAAAATCTCTGAATTAGAGACTACTTAAAAGGTGTTGAATTTCTTTATCATTCAATCTAATAAATGTTGACAAAGAAAGAATAAATTAGACATATTAATATTAATCTCGAAAATCAACCTAAACCATTTCAGTTTAATTTGATTACAAGACAGAAACCCTCATGGACTAAAAAATCTTCAATAGAAGTTTACAAAACTAATCCAACTCATCAAAAGGTGATGTAATTTAATGTGACGGTGGATTCCATTCCCCGTCCCACGTTCGTAGGATGGGTTTTGTTTAATAGAGTTAAAGGAAAAGGCTTGTGCCCTTTTGTCTTCCCTTCATTAGCAAAGGCATCAAATCAAAGGTTGTCTTTTTATGTCCTACTAACTTTCCATGTCAAATGAATCTATTCACAATCACCTGGTGTTAATTTAGTAGGTTCGATTAAAAAAAATCCAAAATTCCACCTAATTAACTTGTTTTAACTTTGTCTTAATCTAATACAATCAATTTAACATCAGTTAATTTAATCGATTAAATATTTTTCGGCCAAATGACTAGAAAATACTAATTTTTAAAATAATTTACGAAAAAAGACCGAAAAAATAATTATTTATCAGAAATGGTCATTTTTCTCGAAAACGCGTACACGTCAGCGCGTTTTTAGGGGATGAATCAGAAAAGTGCGTCCACGAGGGAGCGCTTTGTGCCACATCAGCAAAAAACGCATCCTTGAGGGCACGCTTTACTAATGTGGCAAAAGCGCTCCCTTGTGGACGTGCTTTTGCCCTTCCCCCCGATGGGACTTTTAGTTATTTTTAGTGTTAGGGTATGAGTTTTTAGGGTTTTAGGGCTATAGTTTAAGGATTTTTAGGGTCTTAAGGTTAAGGGTTTTTAGGGGAAAATTAATAAACTAGATTTTAGGGTTAATTAATTAGAATAATTTTAGGTTTAGGGTTTTGAGAAAAATATATCAGCAAAATAAAAATTATTTGAATTTTTGTACATTAGTATCTGGCAAAATAATTTTGAGAAGACGTTTCTGAACAAATAGTGACCAAAACGCTTCAAGCAAGATGCACTGTCAGCAAGAGTACTGAAAAAAGCTCCCACGTGGACGCTCTTTTGCTACAGTAGTCTCTGGCAAAATAATTTTGAGAAGACGTTTCTGAACAAATAGTGACCAAAACGCTTCAAGCAGGATGCACTGTCAGCAAGAGTACTGAAAAAAGCTCTCATGGATGCTCTTTTGCTACAGTAGTCTTTGGCAATCCTTAGACTATAAATCAGCCAAATTTCATTCTTAGGTTGCATAACAGAAATTGAGGCAAAAGTAAAATAGAAACTGAAGATGAGTGAACATATCAATGCTGTTATTTACTACGATGATGAGGTTTGTGACACCGAAAATTGTGTTGTTTTTTAATTAGAAAACACAACGCGACTGGGTTTTAACCGGAACATAGATTTGACAGAACTTCGCAAAAGAATTAGGCATAAAATCTTCGGAACAACGCCAATGAAAGTTTAGTCTATTAAGTATAGATTTTGCGCTTCGATTGATCCCGTGAGATATAACTCATTCAACATCAAAGGTCCTCAGAGCTTGGAGGCAATGATGGAGACTCATCTTGCTAGTGTATCACGGTATATGTACAATTTTCATCGCCAAGTGATCTTCCTTCAACTTCAATATCTACTGCTGTTCGAGGGGAATACACGACCCCAAGCCGACACTCTGTTAATGGGAGGCAGAATACGGAAGCGCCCGTGTTTGGTGGTAATATGGAGAACACAACCCCTACACGACACTCGATTGGTAGATGAGACATGCATATCCTTCCTTCGACATTCGATACTAAAAATACGTATTAGGGAACGCCATCAACTTTAGTGGTTGGCAATCCACATATGATTGGGAATGTTACGAAAGTTGTTTAAGAAAGGATAATGTACTCCCCACGACATCCACCGGCGAAGGGTTCTCGTTCGTTGCAGATGATGGTAGGTCGGATGATGAGTCCGATGTGGATTCACCTCGAGAGCCAGGCCCCGATAGTGCAGAAGTTGCATTATTTTCTGAACGGAGCCTGTTCCAACCGTACTTGAAGATGTTGAAGGCAGTTCTGATGAAGAAGAAGAAGATCCACGATTCAGGGCGTACTCGCCTCAACCCATATGCATAATGTCGATCTATCTCAAGACGATGCATTGGAGTTTTCTGAACTATCACACAGAAGGCGTGACCGTACAAGTTCGTCGTTGGATTTGAGCAAATTAGAAGTTGGTAAAGAGTTTTCCAACAAGGATAGTTTTCTTGGTGATTGAAACAATATAGCATCAAGAAAGGAGTTAACTACAACGTGGTTAAATCCAAACTCGATAAGTACGAGGCCAAATGTGCAGTGCAAGATGGTACATGCTCATGGAAAATCATGGCCTCATTGAGGAAAAGGATAAGCTTGTGGGAGATTAAAAAGTACAAAGGTCCATATACATGTCTTTTCGGTACAGTATCACTATGTGTTCAATGTTTTTGAATAATACTGATATTACGTAATGTTGTATTATTTAATGTATTTCGTTGACAGGTATTTCACAAGATCATCTGAAGAAAGATTCAGAGATGTTGGTGACTTAATAATACCGACGGTGAAGGCGAATCCCAAGACTACAGTGTCGACCTTAATTGGCAATATTCATAGCCAATTGGGGTACACGCCCTCTTACCAGAAAACTTGGATAGCTAAGCAGAAGCGTTAGAAAAGTTGCATGGTCGATAGGACGCTTCATATAATGAAGTGTGGCAGCTTTGTCAGGTGCTGGAGAGATATGTCCCAGGTAGCATAACAGACCTTGAAACGGAATCGGCATACTACAACGATTGATTGCTCTGTGGATGCCAAGTGTTCAAGCGTCTGTTCTGGACATTTAAGCAATGTCGAGACGCATTTCTATACTGCAAGCCATTGGTACAAATTGACGGTACCTTTATGTATGGTAGATATACGCATCGGCTATTGCTAGTTGTGGCACAGGATGGCAGTGGGATAATTCTTCCAATTGCATTTGCAATAACACCAGGGGAGTCAGCTGATGACTGGGATTTCTTTCTATCTAGATTAAGGAGGCATGTCTGCCCCCAACCTGATATATGCGTTAAATTGGATTAGGGCCTTGGAATACTAGCCGTAATAGAGCGACAGGGAAGCCTGTGGCATCACACACACCATCGATATTGCCTAAGGCATGTTGTGTCCAACTACCACGGGCAACATCGATCTACAAGTAAATGAAGGCAAGTGACCAACATGGGTATGTAATATCTTGTAATATAATTTCATTTGTAATATTCAATTTATTCTTAATTGAAGAGTGGTATGTAATATTTGCTATCAACTTATATTGGCAGGGTATGAGATCAATAAGGATAGTTTTCACGAGACGTTGGCGAGTTTGCGCTCAGTTAACGAAGAAGGCGCAATCTACCTACGCAATATACCTTTCGAACAGTGGACAAAAGCATACGACGGCAGCCTACGATATGGTCATATGACCTCAAACCTGGTCGAATGCATAAATTCTGTTCTAAAAAGAAGGTATCATTTGCCGATAACATCGATTGTGCGAGAGACATATTTTCTTTTAGCGGCACTATTTCTGAAGCGAACAGCGAGTTATAAAGGCGCAATGCAAGGAGGCCATGTATGGTGCACGAAGGTATTGCGAGAAATTAACAAGGGAAGGCACGGGCCAACACCATGCACATAGTGTATCACGATCGCGACAACCTATGGTTTCGTGTGACGGAGTTTGACAGACCGAACCAAGGTACTGTTGGCGGGTAATATCGTGTACACTTGAGAAATAGGACCTGAGACTGTAGGATATTTGATGCACTTCGTTATCCATGCGCTCATGTACTTGCGGCTTGTCAAAATCTCCGTCTGGATCCCATAAGCTATGTCGACGAAGTGTATAAAATAGAAAATATGTATAACGTGTGGAAACACGTATTCCTACCAGTCCCAGATGAACGTAAGTGGCCATCTATATCGCTTGCTCCGTATAAGTTGTTACCTGATAGAGAACTACGACGCAAACCAAAAGGTCGACCTTGCTTGACTAGAATACACAATAATATGGATATCTGAGAAACGGCCAACCAACGGAAGTTATGCGGATGGTGTAGGAACCCAGGCCATACATCTCGCTCGTGTCCAAACCGGAATAGTTGATAGTCTCCTTATCATTTTTGTCTCTTAGAAGAATGAAAAGTTATGTCTCGAGAATATAAATGGGGTTAAAACTAGGAGCAGGATTGATTTGGGGCGTTTTAAACCGCACAAGTGTCATATTTTAAAACTTCATGTGAATCCTGTTTAGATGTATTTAAAGACATGATAGAAGTAAAAGCATGTGTTTTTATTTTATTAAATATATAAAATTAAATTACAATTAGGATATTAAAAATAACTTTCATTTTATTAAAAATAAAAAATAAATTACAATAAAAATAAAAAACAACTTTTATTTTATTAAAGATATAATAATTAAATTACAAAAAATAAACAACAACTTTTATTTTATTAAAGATATAAAATTAAATTACAAAAAAATAAAAACAACTTTTATTTTATTAAAGATATAAAATTAAATTAAAATAAAAATAAAAAACAAATTTTATTTTATTAAAGATATAAAAATTAAATTACAATAAAAAATAAACAACTTTTATTTTATTAAAGATATAAAAATTAAATTAAAAAAAAAAAAAAACAACTTTTATTTTATTAAAGATATAAAATTAAATTACAATAAAAATAAATAACTTTTATTTTATTAAAGATATAAAATTAAATTACAATAAAAATTAAACAACTTTTATTTTATTAAAGATATAAAACTAAATAAATTACAATAAAAATAAAATCAACTTTTTTTTATTAAAGATATAAAATAAATTACAATAAAAATAAAAATAACTTTTATTTTATTAAATATATAAAAATAAATTACAATAAAAAAATAAAAAAATGGCGGTTGGAATCAATGTTGGTGTTGGTCAGAATCAGTGCCACATGGGGGTAGTCGACGGTTACGTGCTGGATTCCTCTTTCTTCTAGCTTCTAGCGGGGATTGTGGAACCTCAGGCGGGGATTCTGGTTCCTTCGATAGAGGGTTTGGTTATGGGTGTTGGGAGGATGACCCACATTGATAAAATAATCACTAGGGAGGTATTTGCAAAAACCATGGCGGATGTGTCTGAATCCTATAAGGCAAAAGAGGCTGGTAAAAAAAAGAGCTTCCCAACGGAGCCTCGTGCGATCCCTCATGAGACGGTGGCCTCAAGATCGGTTGGCCAGTCGGAGTAGTTGAGAATGGACTCGACCAGGCCATGCATTCCAACCTGCCGTGGGACTGGGAAAAGGAAACATATAAGGGTTAAGATATATATAAGGGCTAGGGTATTCACCTGGCATAATCTGAAAAGGCTGTGATGTAGGTGTCGTTGGCTGAAGTGTTGGGCCCGGTGACTGTGTGGGCGCTGTTGATGGGCCCGATGGTTCTGTCAGCGCTGATGATGGTCCCGTCTCATTACCCCTTCTCCTTGGATTCAAAGGGCCCCGTCGTTCCCTTTGTTCACGAAGTTGTCGTCGTCTCTTCTCTTCCGACAATAAATACTGCTTGCCATGGATCCTAAACCATGGTATGTATTCGACACGCACGCTAACTCAAGAACGATGCTCGGTTCCCGAGTAGGTATATAATCATACCGGTTCTCCCACAATTCGATATATGCTGACCAAAATCTTAGCCAATCCGTATGCAACTTTCGTAACTCGACTTTATGCTTATCATCGAGCACCTTAGGTGCCACGGGAATCGGTTGTCAGAATCTAAATTGACGCAAAACCCGATCTGACTGGTGCATCTCCACGGTGGCATAGTTGATCAATGGGACCTTCACATGCCAAATGTTCGGATTTTGAAAGAACTCCTCCGGAATTACTGCCCGAATTGACGGATCCTCGTATGGTGTCCATTCAAACTATATTAACATGATAAAAATATTAGTTATATACTAAATACTAAATACTAAATACTAAATACTAAATACTAAAATACAAAATACGAAACGACTATGTTATTACGAAAATATATTTTATTTAATACTTACTTGTGATTCCTATCATTGCTCTAATAGAAGCCGTATATCTTCAAGCGAGGTAGGTATTCCAACATAACTCGCCGAATGGTTCCACCTAATTAAATAAATTTTTAGCATACAATTATATTTTAAATCTACGTAATAATTGTAAAATCTAATATTAAATTTACCTCGTTATGAGTGGGAATGTATATAGGTGGTCGACTCGAGAACGTAAAAATAGAAATCAAAATTGTGCCCATGATTGCAGTAGTGATAGGCAACCTCCGATTTTCGCTTTATTCGACCGCGTCACCCGCACATCTCCCGATACAATTTTGCTAGTATGGTAGACCCCCAACTCAATTCACCGTCTGCTTTAAAATCAACGAGTTTCAGCAGCCATCTCAGATGTACGAGGTTTCGTGACAAGTCCGGCATCAGATAACCTTCAATCATCTCAAGAATGTATGCCCAAGTATACTGTATTCTTTCTATTTCGATCGAATCATTATCCGGCTCCGGGAATGTGTCTCGTAACCAGCCCATCTCGATCCGACCTCCGTAAATGTTATCCGGAATAGCACCTAAAAGCTCATAGCATACGGCTCACTAATCACCAGAAGTTGCGGACCCGGTGACTACGTACCCATCCACCGACAATCCTAATTGAAAATGCACGTCTTCCAGAGTGATAGTACACTCTCCGCATGGAAGATAGAAAGTGTGCGTCTCAGGTATCCACCTCTCTATCAACGCACTGATTAACTTCGGGTCCAACTTGCACCCTCGGTCTATCGTGGTCACGTGCCAAAAACCCGCTTCCCGCAGGTAATTCTCGATCAACGGCGATGGCGGACCAGGCATATTGCGAATATAGCATTGCAACACCAGATCTACAGACTGCTTAAAAAATTATAAAATAAAATTTAATTAAAATTGCATAAACCTAAAAAATATTAAATAGTATTGAAAAATTAAAATAAAAACTTACCATTGTCATTTGATCGACGGATATGTGTTTATTGTCGAGACGAATTAATTCTCCGGCCATTGCTAATACGATCGAATATTTTTAAATTTATCAAAAAAATATATTTCAAAAAATTTAAAAAATGGATTTTTTGTAAATATTAAAGGACTATTGTGAAATTTGAGAGGAAGTTTAAAGGAATTTGAGAGGAAGTTTAAAGGAATTTGAGAGAAATTTGAGAGAAAGTTGAGAGAAAAATGAGTAAGGACTTTTGTGTGAATAAATAAAAGGGTGGGGGGTTTTTATAGTTTTTTTTTTACCGTTGGAGGCCAGGGTAAAAAAAAGGCGTCCACGAGGCGCTTTTGCCACATCGCAAAGCTACCGTCGAGGACACGTTTTTGTTGATGTGGCACAAAGCGCTCCCTCGTGACGCTTTTCGATTCATCCTCGAAAACGCGACGTGGACGCGTTTTCGAGGGAAATAACCCTTTTCGATAAATAATTATTTTTTCGGCCCTTTTCTGTAAATTATTTTAAGAATTGATATTTTCTTGTCATTTGGTCATATTTTTCTTCCGTTTTCTTCTTCAAATATGAAAAATAAAACATCCATAGAAATCAGGTTTTAATTAAAATCTTATTTTTATATATTTATTATATATTATAAATACATATGTTTTGAAATTTATATATATATTAAAACTGACTGGATCGAGTTATAAGAATTTATAGTCATTCATGGCTTATAAAATTCAAATTAATCATCATAATCTTGATTTAATTGGAAATTATCAAGTAATATTGATAATTAAATGTAAATGAAATTTTGATCAAAATGGTAAGTTCAATTTTTAAAAATATATGCTACCTATATTATTATTTTTCACTTGTTTTACATATAAATTAGTAATAAATTACATGTAACATGATTTATTTACGGTAAAGAGGAATTTTTGTTTTGCTTATTTTCAAGAGATCGTATATTTTAACAAGACCTTTTACTCATCTTTTAATTTTAATTTTAAATTTGTACTAACTATTTTTACTTTAACATGTGAGAGTATTTGGTACACTCACTGTGCACTTTCTTAACTCCACAAGAAAAATTATAAATTTGTCACGTGTTCTATTATATATATATATATATATTCAATTTTTACTATACCCTATGTACACTTGTTATTACTCTAATCTTACTTGTGTGATTTTTAAATTTCATAGCAGTGTATCAAATATTTTTCTTTTAATACATATGTATTGAATAAACTTTTTTGCTCTTATTATATATTATTTCAGGTGGATTTTATAAATTTTACATAAAAAATAAAAATATTCTTATAATAATATTTGTTATTTTATGATAAGAATAAATTCTTATTAAAATTTCAATTAAATTATTATTCAATTAACTTATGACATAATTTAATACAAAACTTAAATATTATTATAAATTATAAAAATAAAGCCCAGATTAAACTCAAGCCTCAAGCGCAATTCTACGGAAAGTGTATATGTTTATATATTATTGGCTAATTTAATCTCAGAATTTGAATATAAAGTGATAAATAAACCCTGACATTGAGACATTATATTCTCTTTCAATAATTCGGTAACGCACACTTGACCTCACCTCTCTACTGTTTCTTGCTTGGCGTCCTCTTTCTTTTGAATGTCATATTTTCAGAATATCATATTAGATATGATTAAATTCAAATTTTATTAAAAACATAGAAATATTTTATCATTTCATCAATAAAACACATTTCATTTTGTCCCTAAATGGGTAAAATAATATTTAATTCTTAAATTTGATAATTTTTCTATTTAATTTCTATTTTTATTATTTAAATTAGGCATAAAACTTGATAATTTTTCTATAAAATTAAATTCTATTAATACATGATGTTGTAATACTGGAAAATTATATCACATCATACCTTAATAAAATTCCAATTTAAAATTAAATTGAAATTAACTACCAAACTCAAGAATCAATCTAGATTTAAAAAAAATAAAAGAAATATGTAAAATTCATAAACTAAAATTATTGATGTATCGAATTTGCCTAAATAATTACTAGGACTGGAAGTTGACAAGTAGATGTGATTTTGGGCAAGAAGTGATAGGTCGGTCCATTAAAGTTTGTAAAATCAAAATCAATATCACAAGCACATCCCATGTTACTTCATTGTCTTCATTATTGAACTTTCCACATTTTTTATTAATGTTAGGTAGATGTTGATTTCTTTGTTGCGGCGTTTTGGCACTTTGCAATTATTCAATTTATTTCAGGATATATTTAGTGTATAATTCTTATAATTATATTTAGAGGCGGATTTATTTATATAATGTAAATTTTAAAATTTTTATTAGTATTTTAATAATTAAATTGTTAAATTTATTAATGTAATTATATTTATTATGCATGTACAATTTTAAATTGATCGATATCTCTATCATGCTAATAAATAATATTATCTTTATTAATATATATTTAACGGATGTATATTTTTTACATAAAATAAATAGTTAAACATATTTAATTTATTCAAAACTTGACATACATGTTTTACGTAAATGAAACATTAAATATAGCAATTAAATTATTAATATATCTTTCATACAAAAGGACTGAAAGTGTGGAAATCTATTTGAATTTGTTTAAATATTATTCGTAAAAAATTAAAATTATAGTTGAATTAAAATTAAAATGTAACATGTAAAAGTGAATGAATTTGAATTTCATATATTTATACATTAAATTAAAAATTTTACTCCATACACCGACAATGGAATTTTTAACCTCCCGAGCATTGAGGTAAAGCATGATAAAAAAATTAACTATATAAAAATATGTGACACATGCATTCAACCGAACTTGTAAAAGACCACGTATAAAATAAATATCTTTAAATAAGAATTCATTTGTATTTTTAGAAAGAGATAAAGTAACATTTAATTTCTCAAACTTCATAAAATTTTTTTTATTTGGTTTCTAAACTTTTCTTTGTTCGCGTTAGTCTCAAAATATGGCTTTTTTTTTTAAATTTATTCATTGAACTTAGATTTCATTAAAATGTAATGATTTTGTATGTTGAGTTTGTGTCTTACTTAAAAATTAAAATATATAAAAAATTCATTAACAATTTTAAATGATCAAATTGAAATTTAGGATAAAATTGAGAAAAATATCAAATCATAAATCTTAAAGTGTTACATCATCAACTTTAACATAATTCAAATTTAAGATTAAATTGAAAAAGCGTCAAATTTCAAAACTAATATGTAAAAAAAAAAAATTCAAGAACTAAATTAAAAAGTTAAGTTAAAAACTAATGCTCTATTTGGTTTTAGAAAATGCTTAAAATTTTTTAAAAACATTTTGAAAAATGAAAATAGTGAAAATTAAAAAACAACAAAAGTTATTTTCATTAAAAATACTTTGTAAAAGGGAAATTGATGAAAGCAATGGTTTTAATTTTAAATGAATTTTCCTAAATCAAATTCATATAAATGTAAAAATATTTTTTAATAATTTTTCAAATATTAAATAATTGTACATGGATGGAATCTAAATAAATATAATTTTTAAAATTTATTTCTCATGTTGCTGTTATAGAAAAATAGTTACCAAACATTTTTATTATTGAAAATAAATTTTATTTCTATCTATCAAAAATGAAAATAAAATTTTGTAAACCAGAGCCTAAGACTCCCTTTGATTCTATTTTACCCTCGATGTAGTATTTTTTGAGAATATTCCATTTCAATGGGATTTGGATATGCTTGGTAACATCCAATGAGGTGAGATTTCGCACTGTCGCTTGGATTTTTACATGTACTTGAGGTTTCTATGGATTATCGTTGAGATGAAGAGGTTAAGTCATAATGAAATTAGTTAGTATAGCTGTTATTAGAAAAATCGATTAAGAAAATAGTGTTTGTAGCGTAACAAAAGTTCAATTTTTTTTTTTTTAACAAAGCCTTGTGGTATTTATAATAATTAATTATAAAGTGAATTATTACATTTGCTTTGATTGAGGTGGTACATATCATTTTCTAGTTTTTTATTGAATAATCTTCTTTGCTATTCTCGAATCCCAATTTAATTTGAGTGCAGGCTCAAGCTAAATGAACCGAACACACAAAATGAAAATATAGATTAACTTTTAGTGGGAAAGTTAATTTCTCTCTATAAGAAACCAACAACTTTTGAGCTTTATAGACAATAAAATTTATTCTGTAAATAAATTGATACTATTTTCATGACAGAGTAACGACACTCAATTTGTGAATAATTGATGTGTTTTTAGGTCATCTCATAGTTCTTATTTATAAGAAAAAAATTAGAAAAGTTTTACTTGAACAAGGGGTAATTAAATAATAATATTTAATAGAAAAAAATATAGTTTTATCACATTCCAAAAACTAGATTGGTAGAATCGGGTTTGCGAATCGAGAGTTAAGTTGAATTTCGGAATTAAGTTCTTAGTGATTAATTAATTAAATTATTAAAATAATATTATGGATTAGAAATTTAGGTTAAGAATTAAAATTAGGTGTCTCAGAAATAATTTGGTTAAAATAGATTTTTAAAATGAGATCGGATTTGAAAATAATTTAGAAAATGTGTTTCAATTGAAATACATGTGTGAAATAGATATGTTGGCCTTGTGATCTCTTGAAATCATTAGATATAATTGGCATGCCATAAGATTGTGAGTACTCACCCCTTTATGGTGTATTGGAGGTTGGTGTGTTTGGAAGGTATGTTTAGAGTGTTTGAAGGGCATATATATTTGGTGTGCTTGGAGGGTATATTTGGTGTGTTGAAGAGTGTTAGCTTTATGCTACACTTTAGACTCTTTGAGTCATTGGTGTGATGGATATCTGAGTATCCAATGTGTTGCATTATCATACATATTTCATAATTGCAAGATGCCAATATAGCAACTTGAATTAATGGTTGATGATGTTATGTGTTATCAAGCTTAGTATGCTTTCTATTAACCTTTGATGTTGTGGATTGTTGGTGCATCTTTGAGCACTCACTGAGCTTGAAAAATCTCACTCTTTTATGAATAATTTGTAGGAAATTAGCTTAAGTAAGGAAGAGAAGTGGAAAAGCTTATGATCCAGAGCAAGGCATCATTTTGAGTATGTTTGATGTGTTTCTAACTCAATAAGGAAGGCAATGTGGGACTAATCTAGAGGGATTTAGACCTTGATTTGTTAATAAGTTGTAAATGGATATTATGGATTGTTTAAATGGCTTTTGGAGCTTTTAATATTGGTTTGGATGAATGCTTTTAATGGATTATTTGTGTATGCATGTTGATAGTTGTCCTAGTAAGGTTTTGTATGCTTGAATGTTGGCTAACATGTGCAAGTGGATTGGCTTGTTGAGCATTGAGGTAAGTCCAAAGTGGCTATTTGGTAAGTTTTGTACCATTTATGCACTTAGAAATGCTTAAAATGCAAAATTGACATGAGTAAATTGAGTTGGGACTTAGGAACGCATGTTAGCATAGGAACTCACTTAATTTGCCAAAGCATGATAAATTATGTTACAATGCAAATGAATATGTTTTGAGTGATCTATGTATGCCCTATGACATGTTAGAATAAGGAAACTGGCATGAAAACACGAATCCGTAAGCTTGGTTGAGGTCCAAAGTATCATAGGAAGGTTTTGGGTTGTTTGTGCAGGAAAATTGTTGGCGACGTCTTGACATCTAGGGGTGAGCAAAATTTGATTCGATTTGAAAAACTCAATTTTTTTTAAATTTTGAATTAAATAGTTCGAGTTATTTGAGTTAATCAAGTTATTTGGATCAACTCGAATAAAAAATTAAATTTTTCAATTTAACTTGAATATGAACTACACAATTCGAGTTATCCGAAAATCTGAATAAGAAAAGGCAAAACTACGCCATTTTGATAAATGTTTACCTTTTCTAAAGTTAAAAGTCAAAACCATTAAGTTAAAAGGCAAAACTATGTTACGTTGTTTTGATAAATTTTTACTCATTAAGTTAAAAGGAAAAACTATGTTGTTTTGATAAATGTTTACTCATTAAGTTAAAAAGCAAAACTATTATATTGTTTATATAGTTAAATAATTTTATACTTCGTTTACTAGTTAAATAATCGGTTCATGTAAACGCAACATTGAGTATAAATAATAGGATTCGTTAACTGGACTCGACTTGACTCAAATTTTTTTGACTCAATTCGATTCGATTTGAAAAATTCAAATTGAGTTCGGTTGCTAAAATAGGATTCGTCAACTCGATTAACTCGAAATTTTTTGACTCGATTCAACTCGACTCAATTGAATACTCACCCTTACCGACATCTCAAAAGCTTCGTTGTGATGAGTAGGTGATGTCCCGGTGCTAAAAATCGCGTTGTCGAGATAAGAGACCCTTCCCATACAACGTTGTGATGTGCTTTTCAAGTTGTCCCGACATGGTCAGCTGTATGGTTGGCCATGTTTTGTAACCTATGCAATTAAGTCCTAATTTTTATACTATGAAATTGGAGGCCTTATGTAACAGTCCGATTTAGACCCTAGTCAGAACAGTGGTTTCGAGATCACGAATCAGAGTCAGTGAAATACTTTAATATCATTTTCAGTGCCTTTGATATGTGATTAAGCATGTGTTAAAGTTTCGTAAGATAATTTGTCTGTCTGTATACTTAATTTGATAAAAGGATTAAATTGCATTAAATGCAAAACTAGCATGCTAATTGTTAAAGTACCTATGTGTTGTGGCTTTTTAAGGTGGAGGCCTTATGTTGTTATAAATCCATTCATAAGATAATGGATGATTAAATGACATAATGACCATAGTGTTATTTTGTCTTATTTGATATATGGAAGGGTAAATTAGTAATTTGAGAAATAAAAGATGATTAAACAAATAACTAAGGCAAAAATGCTATCATCTTTATGTTTCATCACCAAAAATAAGAGCTAAGAAGAAGGGTTTGAATTCTTTTTACATTCGGCACATACTTGGGCTAGAATAAGGTATGTTTTGCTTCAGTTTTTTATAATATTTACGTTTTTGCAATTGTTGCTTCGAAATCTTTGAAACCCATGTTTTAATTTGAAGAATTGATGATGTTTATGAGATGTTCCATTGATTAAATTATGAGTTTTGTGATGAGTTTAAGTGTTAAATGAAAGATATGTGTTAAATGAACATGTTTTGTTCTTGAATTTTTGATGAATTTAGCTAATTAGGACTAAATTGTGAAAATAGCATTTGGAGGGACTAAATTGTAAAATAAATGAAATGTTTGGACTTGATGAGATACATGGGCATTCGGCTAAGCATAGATATATGGTGATTTTGTATATTTGATGTTTTGTGAATTAGGGACTAAATTGTCCAAATGTGTAATTATGAGGGCTAATTTGTAAATTGCCCTAAATATATGTTCTTGGATTGAATTAAATAAGTTGATGAATGAAAAGGATTTTGAATATGTATAGATCAAGAACCGAAGAAAACGGACTTAGATCGCGGGAAAGCGAAGGTAGTAGAATAACAGAGTCCGAATAATATTCAAATCCGAGGTAAGTCAATATACAAATAAATGTATTTGTATTGAATTATGTATGTTCTTATGACTATTGATAATAATGAATGTATTTGAGATGATGTGTAAATTAATTTCGAGATAGAATCGACATAGTGATAATGTCCAAGAAGTCCCATTTAAACCTAGGAATAGATAGGGTAGTCTATGTCATGACATAGGTGTCTGTTTTATGGTATCATGTAAGACCACATCTGGAATGTTGGCATTGATTTGAGATTTTTTGTAAGACCACGTCTGGGACGTTGGCATCGATATGAAAATTTACATGTAAGACCATGTTTGGAGACATTGGCATTGTAATGGTTCGTGTAAAACCCTATTTGGGATAGTGACATCGATATCTGATTACATGTAAGACCATGTCTGGGACGTTGGCCATTGTATGACTATTTCAAGCACTCTGATTATCCTATTAGATTCTGGATGGTTCAATATGCAAATTCGAGATAGGAACGACTATGTGATTGGTATTCCCGTTTCAGGTACGCTTGTTATGTACACTAAATGTATATGAAAGGTAAGTATCTACATGAACTTACTAAGATGGATATGTGAAATGAAATGATAAAATGATATGTTAAGAGATGCTTAAAATAGCTATGTGTATATGTGACATTGAGTTGAAGAATGAGGTAAGATATGGCTAAGCAAATGAGCCAAAGAAATATATGTGATGAATTTGCTATGAGAACCATTAATGTCATTGTATTAATATGTTATGTGCATTTTATGCTAAGTTTATTTGTATATGGCTTACTAAGCTTTTGAAAGCTTACTTTGTGTGTGTTTGCTCTGTTTTATAGATTGTCCAAGCTATTGAAGGCTCGGGGACCGTCAAGGATCGTCATCACACTACTCAAACTCATTTTGGTACTTTTGAAATGTGAATATAGCTAGATATGGCATGTATAGGCTAGTCACTTTGAGTTATGCTTGAGATGTGTAAAATTATCCATAAGATGTGGCTAGATAAATGTTGGTGTTATGTTTGAGTAAATATGATACATGATGTATGTTTGGTATGGCTTGATAGCTAATGGAATTGTCAAGGCTATAGTAAGCATATGAATGCATTATGAGTATGTATGTTTGAGCAAAGAAATGGTCAAATTTATGGTAAGTGTGGATGAAATATGTTTGAAGGTATATGTGTTTTAATTGGGCAAACTGGCATGATTGAAAATGAGTTTGAATATGAAGATATGTTGATGGTTTGACATGTTTTTGGATGTCAATTGTGCATGAAATGAATTTGTAATTTTGCTTGTAGGTTTGACCCTTGTGTGGTGGCATTTTGGCCTTGCAAGTGGCCTGTTTTGCCTACACGGCCGTGGTACACGAGCTTGCCTAGTGACAATGGGTATAAGTCAGTAGCTAGCCTAAGTGTACACGGCCATGGCATACGGGCATGCCTAGTAGCCGTGTGAGTAAGTCAGTAGCTAGCATAAGTGTACACGGCCATGGCACACGGGCGTGCCTGGTGGCCTTGTGGATAAGTCAGAATACAGGCTCTATGTTAACACTGCCAGGACACATGTGTGTGTCTAGTAGCCGTGGGAGGCACACGGCCTGCTCACACGGGCATGTGATCTCTGTAACTTAGAGAAGTTTTAAATTTTCGAGAATTTTAGTATGTGTTCTGTCGAAACCATTTTAAATCGTTTGGTTTTAAAAACGGGATCTACTTTTAAAAACGAAAATGGGAGTCGCCACTAATCCTTTTTACTTAGGTGTGATTGGATCACCTTAAAAAAACATTTTATTTTAAAACATTTGATTTTGGTCTATGAAAAACGAGAAAATGGGTTCGGAAGTCGATTACGTATGAGGAAGGGTTAGCACCCTCATAACGCCCAAAAATTGGTACCTAATTGATAGAATCATGTCCAAATGTTTGAAATTTA
Organism: Gossypium rotundifolium; assembly: GCA_025506655.1. Taxonomy (NCBI): domain Eukaryota; kingdom Viridiplantae; phylum Streptophyta; class Magnoliopsida; order Malvales; family Malvaceae; genus Gossypium; species Gossypium rotundifolium. The sequence continues at coordinate 125,069,105 of CP106727.1, forward strand.
AAAAGTTTAAAATAAGATCCGTTATTAAAAAGAAAACCAAGACTTACTTATTTCAAAGAAATAAAAATACCATACAGCATCTCATAACTTTGAAGCTAAGTTCATCTCTATTTTAGAAAATTCCTACCTTGAGACACAAAACATCACACCCAATAAGTTAAGGTACAACGTTTTGAATTCTCAAGAATAAGTTTTTTTTATTTGAAATTGATAAGCTTCAATTTTGAAAATGGAAGGATATCTAATACTTTGAGTTTTATGAGAAAAATCACAACCCAATAAGTTAGAACACGGTTCTTCTCAAGACTTCAAATATCACATATCAAATTAATTATATTTTAAAAATCTTTAATTTAAAAGGTATTTTTATAGAAAATGGTAAGACTAAATCAAATATCACATATAAAAGAATAATATAACATGAATAAATAAATAATAAGAAAAATGCTAGAGCAATAATAAATGAATATAAAATACAAATAAATATATATAAAAGTATAATATATATAATAATATAATATAAAATAATTAATAATATATAACGATTATTAAAATAATTAGTAAATAATATATAATAATTTTAAATAAAAACATATATATATATATATACATAATATACTAATCATAAAAATTATAAAAATAATATAAATAAAATAAATTATATGATATAATAGACTTTATACAAAACAAAATTAAAAATGATATATAATATAATATAATACTATATGATATATAAATTAAAAATATAATATAATCAATAATATATAAATTATAAAATAATATATAAATTATTAAGCCAAATAATATATAATAATAATTAAATATATATAAAATGAATATGAATATGTGAATTTTATACTATTAGTGAATTAATAAATATAGGAAAATAATATAGAATATTTAATATGGTGAAATAATTAAAATAATTTAAAAATAAAATAAAATAAGAAAATTAAAAATAAATAAAGAAGAGGGGTTAAACAACAATTAAAACAGATTAAAATGATTGAATCAGAATGCGCCTAAAAACACAGGGGTTAAAATGGCAATTAAGCTAAATTTAAAAACTACGACATTTTGATCTTAACCATTAAAGAGTCCGAGGGACTAAATTGGAAAATAATTAAACTTTTAGGGCCAAATTAAAATAAAAAATTGGATTAAAAACATTAAAAATGCGGAAGGACCTATCACGTAATTTTCCCTATATGCAAAACGCGCGGACCCTTGAGGTCAAATCGGGTCGGGTTTCGGATAAAAGCTAAACGGCGTCGTTTTGATGCTTATTGCCTTAAGCCAAAACGACGTCGTTTTGAATTTATTATATAAGTTAAAAAAAATTTAAAAAATTTATTTTTCATTCATTCTTCAAAAAGAAAAATCAGAGTCTTTCCATTCTCTCTTGTTGGGCGATTTTCGACTTCCCTCGCCATTTGCCGCCGCATGGTGGTCGAAATTCCCCAAAATGTGAGTTTTCTTCTCCTTTTTTATTTTACTACTTTAGAAACTTTAATATATGTAAAAAAGATAAAATAAAAAAAGCTTAAAGGAAAAGAAACAGATTCGAAGGAGAAGAGAAATAACGAAGAAAAAAAAACCTTTGTTTCTTTTTTTTATTGTATATCTCTGTATTTTCGTGTATGTATATTACTTTGTGAGAAAAGATTCCCCCTTTTTACAGATTATTGATGGGTCTTTATAACCCGAAATAAAATGAAATAAAAAGAATACATATATTTTTGCCATTTTTATTGCGAGTCCTTCCTTTTCTGTTTGCAGGTGGACGAAGATAGCGGGTGGTGAGGCGCGCTAACTGCGGCGCAAACTACGGCTTGACGAGGACTGGTGGCTGCGACGCGATGATTGAGTTCCTATTTGCGGGGCCTAGGGTTTCCCGAAACCCTAGGTCTGAAACTCGTTTTAATTTTTGGGCCCTTTTAGGCCGTGTTGCTTTGGGTCTATTTCTATCATTGAGTCTGGGTCTTGTGTGTTGGGCCACGAGTTTATGTCTGCTTAGTGACATTTGAGTTTGGGCTTTAAGCCCTTTTATTGTAAATGGACTGCATAAGGACTTTATTATTTTTTGGTTTTTCATTTTGGTTTTCACGGGCCCGGGCAAAATTGGGTACTTACATGTTCGGTTTAGTCCCGACCCTATTCTAAAGCATGATTAATGTCTTGTTGACCTACAAAAGGGACATTTGATTTCAATTGACGAATTGAATTATTGAAATGTTTGAATAAGTTTCGATCTGTCCAGTAACACCTTTAAACCTAATCCGGCGACGGTTACGAGTTAGGGGTGTTACATTTAGTTGGTATCAGAGCTACGGTTTAACCGATTCTTGGACTAACGTAGCGTGTCAGAGTCTAGTTATACATGCCATATATCTGAATTGTGATAGTGTGATGAATCCTGATGTGAAAAATGTGATTTTCGTATAGTAATGGATCTCGAAAGAGCCGTAGCTGATGATGTAGAAAGCAATGCGCCTACTCCCGCTCAAAGGACAGTGCCATTTGAATCGAGATTGGCTACGAGCGGTCAAGAGCGAGAAGCTAAACAAGCTTTCTTCCAGATGATGAATGAGTGGTTCACTCAATTCGTTAGAAATAATCCGACTGTTTCACAAGCTTCGCCCCCGCTTAATCCCTCTCAAACATCTGCTATGCCTCCGACTATGAATCTAAATCTATTGAACAAGCCTCCGGTCGAATAAAATCCGTAAGTATGGGGCTGAAGAATTGAGGGCTACCAGTGATGACGATGCTGAGAAAGTCGAGTTTTGGTTAGAAAACACTATCCGGTATTTGATGAGATGTCCTTGACTCCGAAAGAAAGTATTAAATGTCTTGTTTCACTGCTACGAGATGCAGCTTACCAGTGGTGAAAGACTTTGATTTTTGCAGTTCCAAAGGAACGGGTCACTTGGGATTTCTTCCAGTTTGAGCTCCAAAAGAACTATATCAGTGAGAGATTTATTGATTAGAAACGAAAAGAATTTTTGGAACTGAAACCGGACCGTATGACTGTTACAGAATGTGAATGAGAGTTCGTGAAACTGAGTTAGTATGCTCGTGAATTTGTATCCTCTGAGGTAATAATGAGCAAAATATTCGAAGATGGCTGTAACACCCCGCACACAAGATCGATACTGGGTCTGGATACGAGACATTACAATGCTTGACTCACTGAAACTTGTACTTACGGGCTATAAAATTTTGATCCAACTTAAAAACTTCACTTTCTTAGTCAACACATATAAAAAGGGCCTACGAGGCCTTTAACTCATGTCAAAAAATTTTCGGAATTAAAATCAAATAACTCATTTTGAAGCGGGGTTCACGCCTGGTGTGACTTGGAACACGCCCATGTACCCTTAAGCATGCCTATGCCCTCAAACCGTGTAGGACTATCGACTATTTCCACACTGCTTAGACGCGCCCGTGTCTACCAATCGTGGGAGGTTACTGACTAATTTCACACGGCCGTGACACACCCGTGGGCTTAGACCGTGTGCTAATTGTTGATATATTGGCTAAATCAACACGGTCTGGGAACACGCCCATGTCCAAATCGCGTGTCTTACACGACACACACACACGGCCGTAGGATTTGCCCGTGGCCTATTCGATTAATAATACTAAGGTGCGGGGTTAACACGGTCTTGACACACGCCCATGTGTCAAACCGTGTGGCACTTCTGAGCTATTTACCAAACCGTTAGCCACCACGAAATGAAGATCATAACCATACACAATTCAACGATGCAATAACAACCCAATTTTATGAATAATACTACATGCTTCATTGATCTCAATAAACATACATGCTTAATCAAATTTGGCCAATTACTTAGCCATATACAAAAGAATAATAAACTTGATAGCCTTTACAAAGCCCTTCTTAAAACATGTTCACAAAATGAATGTTTCCTATACATGCCATACTTAGTAAAGTAACTTGGCTATACCAAAATAAGAGTTGATAGTGTGTTGCGAGCTCAGACTTTAATGATCCACAAGTTAGCTTGGCGGGACTGCATAGAAAGAAAGAATCATAACGTAAGCATATAGCTTAGTAAGTTTGCATGTAACAACTCTTAGCATCATCATTGCTTAATATAAACTATTTCACATAAACAATGGTATCATGAATTTCAGCTAAAGCTTACTTACTCATATAGATTCTTACATGTCTCATGACACTTACTATTATCATACTTGTAAGGTAACCATGATACCTATATCACTTGATCACATTGATCAGTATACTATAATAACAATAATCCTGATATCTACTTTCTCATTCACAACATGAATAATACTCAACTTCATCTAACTTCCTCTTGATACTAACTTTACTTTCTTAGCTTTCTTGCTATCTTCTTTTAGCTTACTCATTTGCCTGATGAATTTCTGTGAATAACCGAGGATATTAAATCTCTTCCCACATAATATGATGCCAAAGCCATATCCTAGACATGGTCTTACATGGGTTATCTCATATTGGTTTCAGGGCCATGTCTTGACATGGACTTATATGAAGTCTTCCTCTTGGTAACATACTCAATGCCAAGCTTGAGTCCTTGGACTTACATGATAACTTGCTTGCTAACTTGATCAATGCCAAGCTTGCCTTGGACTTACATGATAACTTGCATGGTAACTTGATCGATGCTTAGCTTGCCTTGGACTTACATGATAACTTGCTTGCTAACTTGATCAATGCCAAGCTTGCCTTGGACTTACATGATATCTTGATTAATGCCAAGCTTGGCTTGGACTTACATGATAACTTGCTTGCTAACTTGATCAATGCCAAACTTGCCTTGGGCTTACATGATATCTTGATCAATGCCAAGCTTGCCTTGGACTTACATGATAACTGCGTGGTAGATCGAGTATCTTGGGAAATTCATCTCCCATTGGGGCTTGCTCGTACTTATCATTGTGATTTCTTGCTTGAACATAACATGATCATTTCATACAAGTATTGTACATTATGTTAATCAATTTAATGATATTAATCATAAAGCTTAGAAATCATACAAACTTACCTCAATATACAAAATGTATGTAGATGTGTAATTTAGTCCTCGACTTTGTTCTTGCCTCGATTTCGATCCGGGCTTCATTTTTCTTGATCTATAATCATAAATAGATCATTTAATAACCATATTGACTAAATTGACTCATAACTCATACTTTGGCAAAATTACTATTTTGCCCCTATACTTTCTAATATTTGCACTTTTGCCCCAATCTCGTAATATGATTTTCATGCAACTTTATTAAACTTCATGCTCAACTGAATCATTTTATCTTCTATAACAATCATCAATTCTCACTATTTCTAGTAGGTATGACCAATTTTATAGTTGTTACAAATGGTCCCTACTACCATTTTTCATGAAATTCATTAAGGAAAAGATGTTTATCTAACATCAAACTCTCTTAAACTTCCATAAAACATCATTTAACAAGCATGTCATTCAAGGGTAGATTTTTGAACATGCATCTTAGCTCATTTTATAGCTAAATTAGCTAATTCATAATACTGAACTTCAAAATACGAAGAATATTAAAAGCGGGCTAAGATGAACTTACTATGAGTTTAAAAAAAATGAAGAATCCTAGCTATAGTGTCTCCCAATTTTTGGCAGCAACAAGGAAGAAGATGAGTGAATTTTTCTCATCTTTATCCTATTTTAATCACTAATGAGGCCAAATGACCAAAATGCCCTTCCTCTTAAAAATTTCCATAACACTCTTAAGGCCAATTTTGTCCAAAAATTAAATTTTGGGCAAATTGCTATTTAAGGGCTCATAATTATTATTCTAAAGCTATTTCATGTAAAAAGCTTCTAGAAACTCATATATTGCAACATTTTCAATTTAGTCCTTTTTGGACCAATTGATCTCAACTTAATAAAATTGCTTTACAAAACTTTCATACTAACGTGCAAACATGACATAAACTTGAAAAACTCATAATTTCACCTTGGGTTCGTGGCATTGCACCACTATCCCGACTAGGCCCTAAATCGGGCTATTACAATTCTCCCCCTTAGGGATTTTCATCCTCGAAAATCTTACCAGCAAAAATGTTTGGATACTGATTTCTCATACTCTTTTCTGATTCCCATGTAGCTTCTTTGATTTTGTGCCTTTGCCACAATACCTTTACTAATGCAATACTCTTATTTCTTAGTTGTTTAACTTTTCGAGCCAAAATCTTGACTGGTTCTTCACTATAAGTCATGTCGAGACGAATCTCTATTTCTGAAGGGGTAATTACATGCGAAGGGTCTGATCTGTAGCGTCATAACATTGACACGTGAAACACATCATGTATCTTCTCTAATTCAGAGGACAAAGCCAAACGGTAAGCTACCGGTCCAACTTTCTCAGTAATCTCGTAGGGTCCAATAAAACGTGGACTTAATTTGCCTTTACGGCCAAATCTAAGAACTTTTCTCCATGTTGATACTTTCAAAAAGACTTTATCCCCAACTTGGTACTCAATCTCTTTTCTCTTTAAATCGAATAGGATTTCTGTCTGTTTGAGGCAGCTTTTAAACATTCTTGAATCACTTTCACTTTCTCTTTAGCTTCTTTAACAAAATCAACCCCGTGAATTTGGTTCTCTTTAAGTTCAGTCCAAAACAAAGGAGTTCTGCACTTACGCCCATATAGGGCCTTATAAGGCGCCATCTTTAAGCTTGACTGAAAGCTATTATTATAGGCGAATTCTACCAATGGGAGAAACTTTTCCCAACTGCCTTGGAATTCCAAAACACAACATCTAAGCATGTCCTCGAGTACTTGAATTAACCTTTCTGACTGACCGTCAGTTTGAGGGTGAAAAGCTGTGCTAAAACTCAATTTTGTACCCAAAGCTTCTTGCAGCTTCTTCCAGAATCTGGATGTGAATCTTGGATCTCTATCCGATATGATCGATAAGGGAACTCTGTGAAGTCTTACTATTTCTGAAACATATAAGTTTGCCAACTTGTCTAGGGAGTAATCCACTCGTACAGGTATAAAGTGGGTGACTTCGTGAGTCTATCAACAACTACCCAAACAGCATCTTTCTTGCTCGGAGACAACGGTAAACCCGTTACGAAATCCATGGTGATACGGTCCCATTTCCACTCGGGGACCAAGATGGGCTGAAGCAAACCCGAAGGTACTTGGTGCTCAGCTTTTACTTGCTGACAAATCATGCACTTGGAAACAAATTCTGAAATGTCTTTCTTCATTTTCGGCCACCAATACTATTGATTTAGATCATTATTCATCTTGGTGCTACCCGGATGTACAGATAAACACCGGTTATGTGCTTCATACAAAATTCTCTGTTATAAGCTCCTCTTTTCTTGGCACACAAACTCTATCTCTAAACATTAAATATCCATCAAAATTAATCCAAAAGTCGGATTCAGCACCTGACTCACACTGAGCTCTGTTAACTTGCAACTCACTATCTTCTTTCTAAGCTTCAAAGATCTCTTGAAGAAACATTGGTCTAGCTCTTAACTAAGCTAAAATGGAGCCATTGTCGGATAAGGATATCCTTGAATTCAATGCTCTTAAAATAAACAAAGACTTCCTGCTCAAAGCATCAGCGACTACATTCGCCTTTCCTGGATGGTAGTAGATGACCAACTCATAGTCTTTTATCAACTCTAACCATCTTCTTTGTCTTAAGTTCAAATCTTTCTGTGTCATCAAGTCCTTCAAACTTTTGTGATCGGTGAAAATTAGACATCGTTCACCGTATAAATGGTGTCTCCAGATCTTCAATGCGAAGACTATGGCGACCAATTCTAGGTCATGCATCGGATAATTCTTCTCATGAGGTTTTAACTATCTTGAGGCATAAGTAATCACTTTGCCTTCTTGCATGAGTACACAGCCCAATCCATTTAAGGATGCATCGCTGTAGACTACAAATTCTTTCCCTGATTCGGGTTGTACTAAGACTAGAGCTTCTGTCAGCATTGCTTTCAACTTATCAAAACTTTGTTGGCATCTTTCTGACCACTCAAACTTCACGTTCTTCTGTAACAATTTAGTCATCGGGGTTGCAATCATAGAAAACCCTTTGACAAATTGTCTATAGTAGCCGGCTAGGCCCGAAAACTTCTAATCTCAGTGATGTTCTTTGATGGTTTCAGTCTATTATAGCTGAGATCTTACTTGGATCTACTCGGATTTCATCTCTCGAGACAATATGTCACAGGAATCCCACTTCCTTGAGCCAAAACTCACTTTTACTGAATTTGGCATATAACTGATTTTCTCAAAGAGTCTGTAAAGCTATTCGTAGATGATCAGCATGTTCATTTTTGTCTCGAGAATAAATCGGTATGTCGTCAATAAAAACAACTATAAACTTGTCAAGGTATGGTCTAAAAATGCGGTTCATTAAGTTCATAAATACCGCAGGACCATTGGTCAATCCAAAGGGCATGACTAAAAATTCATAATGCCCATATCTTGTTCAAAAGGCAGTCTTGGATACATCTGAATCCTTCACTCTCAACTGGTAGTACCTTGATCTCAAGTCTATTTTGGAGAATACTATCGCTCCTCTCAATTGATCAAACAAATCGTCGATCCTAGGCAATGGATACTTGTTCTTTACTGTCACTTTATTAAGTTGACGGTAATCAATGCATAATCTCATGGTGCCATCTTTCTTTTTCACAAACAAAATCGGAGCCCCCATGGTGAACAACTTGATCTTGCAAAGCCTTTGTCTGTCAACTCTTGCAACTGTAACTTCAACTCTTTCAACTCTATTGGAGCCATTCCATAAGGAGTAATGGATATTGGTACAGTATTGGGAGTTACCTCAATGCTGAACTCAACTTCTCTAACTGGTGATAATCCTAGTAATTCCTCAGGAAAAACATCCACATACTCACATACTATCTAACCTTTGAATCAATCTTTAACTCGTCTCTTTATCATTCAATACAAAGGCCAAAAATGCCTCATACCCTTTTCTTAGATATCTCTGCGCCATCATATGAGAAATTATTACCGATAATCTACCTTACTGATCTGATTCTATATGAAGAGTATCCCCATTCTCACATCTCATCTCAATGTATTTCTTCCCACAATTTACAATTACATTATGAGTAGTCAACCAGTCCATACCAAGAATGAGGTCGAATTAATCAAATGGTAACAATATAAGATTTGCTTTAAAGTAATGACCTCTAATCATTAATGGACAATCTTTACAAACTTTATCAACTAACATACTCTTGCCTAAAGAATTAGACACCTTAATCAAAAATTCTGTGGTATCTATAGGAACACCCAAATCAAGTACTAATTTCATGCAAATGTAAGAGTGTGTGGATCCGGGGTCTATTAAAGCAATAACTTTGGTATTGTAAAGAGAAAAGGTACCCGTAATAACATCAGGGGAAGATGCCTCTTCACGAGTGCGAATGGCATAAGTCCTTACAGGCGCTCTACCCTCGGGTCTCGCGACCTGCTCTCTGGGGTTACCTCTTCCACTTGCCCCACTTTCCGGGTTCCTTTGCGGTCTCTCTTTAACCATACTCCCGGATATCTGGTTCTGAGTTCTCTCTTCTTTAGTCATCTCTGGACAATCCTTTATGAAATGGTCTTGGGAACCACATCTAAAACATGCATTTTCATGTGCTCGGCATTCTCCCAAATGGTGCCTGCCACATTTTGGACATTCAGGTCTGTCAGGTCTAATATTCCCAACACTTGCAACTAAAGTCGTCTGTGCTTTATTTCCCAAATACTGCTTACTCTTGTCTTTTCTTGAAAATCCAGTGGAAGTAGCTGTTCGAGTAGAAAAATCTCTTGACTTCTTGGATGACAATTGGAACGACTTGTTCCACTGTCTCTTTCTAGAATCGTGAGACTCCATTTCAAATTTCTTCTTCTTTTTTACTAGTTCTTCGGCTTTGCAAGCCTTTTCCACTAGCACAACAAATTCTTTTAATTCAAGGATAGCAACAACCAGCTTAATGTCCTCATTTAAACCATCTTCAAACCTTTTACTCATAATGGCCTCAGTGGACACACATTGGCGAGCGTACTTGCTGAGTCGTACGAACTCTCGCTCTTAATCAGTTACTGACATCTTGCCTTACTTCAGCTCTAGAAATTCTATCCTCTTCTGGTCTACAAACCTCTGGCTGATATACTTTTTCTTAAACTCTTCTTGGAAGAATTCCCATAAGATCCTTTCCCTTGGTACCATCGGCACAAGGGTGTTCCACCATTGGTAAGCAGAATCTCTTAAGAGAGAGACTACACACTTCATGCATTCATCAGGAGTGCAGGACAGTTCGTTAAATACTCTGATAGTATTTTCTAACCAGAACTCAGCTCTTTCTGGATCATCATCTTTTCTAGCTCGAAATTTTTCTGCATCATGCTTCCTGATCCTATCAATTGGAGGTTTACCACCTCTTACCACCTCTACTACTTGAGAGGCTACTGATCGTGTCAAACAGTCGAGTTTTAATATTTATAAAAGAGTGATCGAACCTATAGACTGACTGGGACAATGATAGAGGCAAGTGCACCTATCGAACAGTAGTATAGCTCAGGCAAGAATATCTTATCGAACCTAAGGGAACTTAAAAGTACTCCTACTCACTTTCTTTCTATTATTTAGCCTAAAATATGGAGTGATTGAATTATTAAACTAACGAAATACTTAGACTAAATGCAAAGACAAAAGAATGAATGGGAGAAAGACTTTAGAAAAACTCAGTTGATGAAGACGATACCCTCAAGAAGAATCCACCTATAACCTCACTTATTATTTATTCCCCAAACCATATGATTTCTTTACTTAGCTTGATCCGTGAGATTCCTAACCTATATTAAACCCTCTCTCGAGGCAAATAATGTCTAACCTTAAGTTAATTAGTGGAACTCTCGTTCTCTTATAATAACCTCCTAAGGAAGCAGTAAATCAATCAATAGATTCCCATATTAGGTTTCACCCTAATTCAATAAAATCTCGTAACCCTATCTCTAGGCGTTCGATCAACTCTGCTCAATTCTGCTAGATCTACTCTTAGGCGGGGTCTATTTCTCCTCCACCTAAGCACATCAGATTAAATTAAGTAACATAATTACGAACAAACTAAGTACTTATATATAACTTAGAAATCAAATAACAAAATCCATCATAGGTTTCATCCCCTTTAGGTATCTGAGGGGTTTAGTTCATAACTAAGTACGAAAACATCTTAAGAGTAAAGAATAAACAAAACATAAGAACTCCCTAAAACCCCCTGAAGGAATTGAAGGAGAGATCCTCCGTCTTGAATGTAGTTCCAACTTCTTGAGATGGATCAACTGGCTATCTTCAAATGACTCCCTAAAATATGAATGCTTCAGCCTAAAAGCCTCTGCCCAAAAAGCCTCTTTTAATGTCTGCCTTGGGTTGTTTATATATGCTTTGGGATGCTATACTTGGCTCCTCAGTATCTTTTTCAAGTAGAATTACTATGAAGGTGTTTGAGTAGACTTAGGAGTATGTTTCTTTGGCTTCAAGCATCCAATTCCAAATGAAATTGCTCATTCCTGCGGCAAGGGCACGCCCATGGCACACGCCCGTGTAATGTTTGGGTTGGGTCGTGCCTTGATTCTATCGATTTGGTCACGACCATGTAGATCATCAGGCACACCGTGTATGGTAATAAGATGATGTATGGCCATGTGTCACGGAGTTGAGGCCGTGCTCTAGGTAATTGGCGAGGTACGAGTCGTGTGGGATTTGGGCCAGGCCGTGTTGATTACTTGCTAAGGCCCAATTACTCTGTTTTAAGCACGTTTTGTGTTCTTTTTATCCTCGGGTGCTTTCCTGAGTATAAACATGAAAAGAAAAGATTAAAAGCACATTTTTACATAAATCAAGAGCTAAATCATCCAAAAGCATACCAAATATGGGGTTAAAATATGTTACTTTTACGGTTATCAAATACCCTCACACTTAAGCTTTTTCTTGTCCTCAAGCAAAATTCTCAACTTACAATTAAAACAAACTTTCCATAATTTATAATTCCTATTGACAATGTCTCATCATAATTCATAGATAATTTATACATGGATAATTCAACTCAAAGAACCCTAAAGATTCAATTACGATAAGTCATACCTTTATAGCACGAAAACATAGGTGTCTTCCCTTATCTAAGTAATTACCTTTAATTCAAGATCGAAAAGAACTGACATCCTCACTAAAGATTCACTCAAATCACTCGAAGGTGTTTAAGGTTCAAGAATAAGCACTCTAAGTCGAACCTTAAAAGTTAATCCCATAGACTTGCCTGAAAATCAAATCTCCACCACTGTATATGAGATGATACATAAATCAAAAGGTCTTTAATCAGGGTTGTAACGGGGCTAGGGTTAAAAGGTATGGATACAGGCTGAATTAGAGGTTATAATCGAGATTGAATTGACTAATTACCTAATCTAAAAAAATAATGAACTAAATATGAATATTTGCATCGAATGAAAACCTAACAATATCTACTATTGATAATTACTCTATAATAAGAGTATCACTCAAAATTTAAAAATACTTTAATACGAGCTTTTTCTTTAACAATTGGAGTTTTAAATGCTCTAAGCTCTTTTATTTACTACTAATATTGAATATACTTGGATTTTTTTTTTTTTTTCTTTTTTTTAAGAACAAACTAAAATAAACATAATAGAAGGAACTTTGGTGATTGAAATAACCTAATTCGGCAATTGATCAAATCAATTCTCAATAAAGGGTAGTCAAAGGAATGTTGATAACAAATACAAAGGGATTTTAGGTTAATATTAGTGGGTGATTCAATAAAAAGGTTGTTAGGATTCAACGGGGTTCACTAGGGGTTATTTATGTAGGTAGGCTTTTTAGTAGAGTGAACGGGTTAAAACCTAGGTGCCTTTATCATCTCAGTGTATCAAATCATTAATGTGGTCTCGACATGTATAAATGAGGCAAGTTCTAGAATAACAGTTCAAAGTTGACACACTCATAATCAATTAAAGTGAGCACGAAAAAGGGTACATGCTCTATAAGGCTCAAAATCTCACAAAAAATTATGGGTGTTTTGACATCAATCCTTATAAATTTTGAACTTCAAGGTGATACTCAAATTCAGTTCAAAAACCTATCAATTTTTAATTTTTAGAAAGTAGACTTATCATGCTCGATTCTCTAGTATTCTTCAAATTTAATTATCAATGCACAATTAGCTAAGACTTATTCTAAAACATATCAATAAAAATCATAAATCATTAGAAATTTCATCCTAATTAATAATATGAGAAAAATACTTAAGATCAAGACTAATTTCAGGGTTTTGAGAATTATGCAAAAATTTAGGCACTATTACCCCCACACTTAAGATGTACATTGCCCTCAATGTACAAATATAGATAATGAAATTTATGTGCCAAATCAAAAAGATAAGTGGGGAAAGTAATACTCCTTGAAATCTGGATGATCCCGGAGTTTGTGTGTGTAAGGTGTGTAATTCTGCAAAGTCACTTTGTTAACGAGCTTGTAGTATATAATTGGTTAGGGATTCTTAAGAAATTAGATAGCCAATGGTAAATGAGAGGAAAGGAAAAATTTGAATACTAGTAAAAGTTCAAATTTAAATGCAACATCAAATGAAAAGTTTTAAAATAAAAGAAGTAAATGATAGATATATGAAAGTGAGGATTTAGAGGTCCTCATCGTCGACTGGATCCTGTGGAAGTGTTGGTGGTGATATGTGGAAGTGATGGCAGATTTGCTGAAGGGTAGCCTCGATCCCATCAAAATGTCAAGCGATGTCGATGAAGAACTGGGTGAAGATCTTGCTTTCGAAGCTGTGTGAGGCGTGCAGAGATATCTACCATCGAGGCTGCTGGATAGGATGGCTACTGGCTTGGGACTGGTGGGACATCATCAGTGATATCCTCAGACACCTCCTCGGTTGTGGCAAGTCTGTATTGAGGGGATCGGTGCCTCGACGGTGCTTGATCATCTTCATGTGGGGTATCGTCGGGATGCCTTGAGGTGCCATGTTCCCTATCAGTGTGAAAGAGGCAAGCTAATTGTCGGTGTTGAGGAGATTGAAATGTCGGGCTAGTCTCGTGATGTAAGGCCCCATTGATAGGATTTCTTTCCTTTGCTAATCGGTTTGGTGCTGCATTGCGCATGCAATGAAGTATGCCACGTTGAAAACATGTCCTTCGGACATGCATGATAAGAAATAAACATCTTATTTGTTGACGACACTGGTGCTTTCTTTGCGACCTGTAACAGTATGAGCAAGAATAGCATGAAGATACCTGAGAGCTAGAGGAAGGGCAGTCGCTTTGGAGCGACTTAGGGTGTAGTCACATTTAGTGGGTTGTAAGTTGCACCAACATGCGATAGGGGTGCAGTGGAGTTCTCTGTTTAACTCAAAAAGTGGATTTTCTTCTATGAATTTTGGTGTATAAAGTCCGAGTGCTGATCCGAATTGAGGTACGCTTAATTGACGATTGTGCCCCTAGGCGAATTGGATTGTGCCAAGATAAATCAAATTGTGTCATTACCGATCAGTAGGGTGAATGTGGTACGAACTTGAGAGTGAGTTCCAAGTATGTGGGTTCCACAATCGCAAAAAATTACTCCCATGGTTCCGTTGAGATAAGAGCTCGAACATCTCCAGCGAGTCCAACATGTTGTAAGGCATTCCAATCGATGCATTTACCGGTTTCGAGGGGTCTATCCCGAAATATTTTGTATCGTTCTTCCTGGGTTGGTTGAGGGAATCTGATGAATGGATGTCGGAGTTCGGTGGAAGCATTTCCAGATGATGATTGGGCCCTTCCTTTTCTTGCTCGGGACGGCTCTTTTAACACGTGAAGACGACATAATACCTGAAAAATACTTCCTTTATATAAGAAAGAATTTTCCTAAACAATAAGAAAAAATCAATAGCAAATTTAAATATTTCTTTAAGAACAAATATTAAAATCAAGAAACCTCTAAATGACATTAATAACTAAAATTTCATTTATTTATTATACTAATTTCTAACTACAATCATGGTTAATAAAATAATAAAAAAATGTTGCATAAAAATCATGATTTTAACTATTATTTGCATTAGAACATCGATTCTTCCATGAGGTGAGGCGGAAAATCTAACATTTGTTCATAGTACATCGATAATTTGTTAAATAGTGGAAATCAACAATAAAAATAGATTAAAGCAACAAAAAAGAAGAATAAAAGAACCAAGAAAAGAAAAATAAAGAATCATGTTTTTAATAAAGACTTAGACAAGGATGAAGATAAACTTTAAACAATATGAATTAAGTCTAAAATCAAAAAAAACTTAAGACAAAATATGTGAAAAATGTGGAAGAAAAAGAACTAGGCACAGTGGTGGTTGGCAAGCATGGGTGGGGCGCACGGTGGTGGTGCTGGGTTCTTCAGCACGGGCACGGCCTGGTAAGGGGGTGTGCTGTGGGCGTATGGTTGGGTTTGATTAGTATTCTGAGAAGAATGATCGAAAAGAGGTGAGTTGGAGGGATGTGGGTGTTTTGGTGGCCTGATTTGAAGAAGTGGGGAGGTGGAATCTGATTTTAGGGTTTAGGTTTAGGGAAGAGGATGGTTATTCTTATAAATAGGGTCTGAGACACGATCTTTCGACATGCCCGTGTCATTTTAAACTAGCTTGTGCTTTTTGCGATTTTTGGGTTTTAAGCGCGTTTAGATGGGTTTGCCACGACCGTGTCGATGTTTGCCATGCCCATGTTATGATTCACATGGTTAGGTCAAATGGGCGTGTGTAGCCCGTGCTTAATAAGTTAGTATGTTTGCACGGTCATGGGCATGGCCGTGTTCTAGCCGTGCTCGATAAGTCAGTAGCTTCACACAGTTAGGTCGAATGGGCGTGTGTAGCCCGTGCTTAATAAGTCAGTATGTTCGGACGGTCATGGGCACGGCCGTGTTCTAGCCATGCTCGATAACTCAATAGCTTCACACGATCGGGGGACACGACCGTGCGAAGCCTGTGCTGAATAAGTTAGTAACCTTGCATGTTTGAACGGCACGGGTGTGTCTTATATCGTAGCCCGTGTTTGTTGAAATGAATTTTCCCTGTTTTTGTATGGATCTTGCCACGCCCGTGGTGTGTCCCTTGCCTTTATACATGGTCGTTAGCACGCCTGTGTTCAAGGTGGTGTTAAAATGCCTACATTTTTTGTTAGATCATTTTAGAAAGATTTTAGAAAGACCAAGTCAATGTTAGTTGTTAGCACTCGGGTTGCCTCCCAAGAAGCGCTTGTTTATAGTCTTAAGCTAGACTTTCCTTGTTTTCAATATTAAAGGAGGTTTTGTGGAGCAGAAGCTCCTCTCTGATATTTCCAAGATCTGCACCATTATAAATTTTAAGTCGGTGACCATTTACCTTGAATGTGCCTTTTGTGGGATGAGTTACCTCAATGGTGCCATATGGAAAGATTGTTTTGATCATGAATCGGGCCTGACCATCTTGACTTTAGTTTTCCCGGGAATAGTTTAAGCCTTGAATTATTTAGTAGGACTAGGTCTCCTACTTCGAATGGTTTTGACCGCTTGAGACGAGCATCGTGGCGTCGCTTTGTTGCTTCCTTGTACAATTTTGAGTTTTCATAGGCTTCTGCTCTCCATTCATCCAGCTCATTCATCTGCATCATTCTTCTCTTTCCTGCAATTGTAAGGTCAGTATTCAAAAATTTTGTTGCCCAAAAAGCTTTGTGTTCTAGCTCAAATGGTAGATGACAGCTTTCCCGTATACAAATTTGTATGGGGATGTTCCTAGAGGGGTTTTAAATGCTGTTCTATAGGCCCATAAAGCATCATCTACCTTAACTGCCCAATCTTTTCTATTTGATTCAACCATTTTTCTAGGATGCGCTTAAGCTCGGTTTGTTACCTCAACTTGTTCGCTAGTTTGAGGATGATATGGGGTGGATGTTCTATGACATACTCCATATTTCTTTAGAACTTTTTCAAATTGTGTATTACAGAAATGGGTACCCTTATCACTAATGATGGCTCTAGGTGTCCCAAATTAGGAAAATAGTTTATTGAGAAATTTAACTACTACCTTGGCATCATTGGTAGGTAAGGCTTCTGCTTCTACCCATTTTGACATGTAATCAACTGCTACTAGGATGTATTTATTTCCAAATGAACTAGGGAAAGGTCCCATAAAATCAATACCCATATATCAAATATTTCACATGACAACATATATGTTTGAGGCATTTCATTACGTTTAGAAATATTACATTCTTTGGCATTTATCACACGTAGTAACGCACTGCTGGCATCTTTAAATAGAATAGGCCGAGAATAACTTTGATTCGAGTATTTTGTGTCTTGTCTTAATACCACCGTAATGTCCCCCGATGGTCCGAATGACAATGTTCGAGATTTTGCTTGCTTCTCTTTGTAATGCATCTTGAATTACGACACGCACATATGCGGAAAGAAAGGGATCTTCCCAAAAATAATTTTTCACATCAGCAAAGAATCGCTTTTTTTGGTGATGTGTTAATTTTCTTGGCAAGACGTTAGTTGCTAAATAATTCGCAATATTTGTAAACCATGGTACTTCAGAATGCGTTAAAGAAAAGAGTTGTTCTTCAGGAAACGAATCATTTATTTCTTATTCATCAAGATTTTTGGTGTGTGGATTTTCGAGTCTTGAGAGGTGATCTGCCACCAGATTGTCAGCTCCCTTCTTATCCTGTATCTCCAAATCAAATTCCTGTAATAGTAAAATCCATCGTATGAGTCTAGGTTTTGCATCAGGTTTGGTTAAAAGATAAAGAAGAGCTGAATGGCCAGTGTAAACAAAAACTTTTGATAATATTAGATATTGTCTAAATTTTTCAAAAGCAAAAACTACAGCTAACAGTTCTTTCTCGGTCGTGGTGTAATTCTCTTGCGCAGGTGTTAATGTTCTGCTAGCGTAGTAAATTGGCTGAAAATGCTTGTCTCTTCGTTGTCCCAAAACTATGCCTACTACAAATTCACTTGCATCACACATTAGTTCAAAGGGTAAATTCCAATCAGGTGCGATTATAATTGGTGCATTTATTAATTTATCTTTAAGGACATTAAATGCATCTAAACATTCCTGATTGAAATTAAAAGGGACATGGCTTAGCTATTTTAGAAAAGTCTTTAATGAATCTTCTATAAAAACCTGCATGTCCTAAGAAGCTTCTAATAGCCTTCACTGAACTAGGAGGAGGTAATTTTTCTATGGTTTAAACTTTCACTTTATCTACCTCAAACCCTTTTCTAGAAATCTTATGTCCTAAAACAATCCCTTCTCTAACCATAAAGTGGCATTTTTCCCAATTCAGAACAAGGTTGTTTCTTCACATCTAATTAGAACTTGTTTTAAATTTTTAAGGCAAAGTTGGAAAGAATTACCAAATCTTAGAAATCATCCATAAATACCTCCATGATGTCCTCTACGAGTTCGTCAAATATTGCCAACATACAATCTTTGAAAAGTGGTAGGAGCATTACATAATCCAAAGGGCATTCTTCGATAAGCAAACGTACTGTATGGGCATGTAAATGTTGTCTTTTCTTGGTCTTCAAGAGCTATGGGAATTTGGAAATAACCGGAGAGTCCATCCAAGAAGCGATGAGTACATATGCCCGGATAGTCTTTCTAACATTTGATCAATGAAGGGTAGAGGAAAGTGATCTTTTACGGTGGCATCATTCAACTTTCTATAGTCTATCTGAGACTCTCCAATCAGTAACTATTCTTGTGGGAATTAACTCATTCTTTTGTTAGCACTCACCGCCATTCCTCCTTTCTTTGGAACTACCTGCACAGGACTTACCCAAGTGCTGTCAGAAATAGGATAAATTATTCCTGCATCTAGAAGTTTAATTACCTCGGCTTTGACCACTTCTTTCATGTTGGGGTTTAATTGTCTCTGAGGTTGCATACACGGTTTATATTCTTCTTCCATTAAAATTTTGTGAGTGCAGAACGCGGGGCTTATTCTCTTGATGTCGGAAATTTTCCAAGCTATGGCTTTCTTGTGTTCTCTTAGTACCTTTATCAGCTCCTCCTTTTCCTTGGGGTCTAGATCTGAATAGATGATTACTAGTAATGTAGAATTGTCCCCGAGGAATGCATATTCTAAATGTTTTGGTAACTGTTTTAATTCCAATTTGGGCGGCTCTTCGATGGAGGGTTTTTGTTTTAATACATCATCTTCTTCAATGTTCTCTTCTTTCATTTGTCTGAATGATGATGTATTCAAACTAATCTCATTACCTTCATCCTCTTCCCCCTCTCCTTGAGGCGGACACAATTCCATCGTGTCATCCTGCAAGATTTCCTGTAATGAATTTTTAATAATATGATCGAGAGTGTCAACAAAATAATGAGAATCATCTTGCTCTTTAGAATATCGCATGGCATCATAAATTTGGAATATAATTTCTTCATCACCTATCCTTAATGCTAGTTTTCCATCCCTTACATCAATAATAGCTCTAGCAGTGGCTAAAAAAGGACGCCCTAAGATTAAAGGAACATTAATGTCCTCATCCATGTCTAACACAACGAAATAAACGGGAAAAATAAATTTATCAATTTTTACCAAGACGTCTTTAATAACCCCTCTAGGATATTTAATAGATCTATCCGCTAATTGAATGCTCATCCTAGTGGGTTTTGGTTCCCCAAGATCTAGCCGTTTAAACAATCGATAAGGCATTAAGTTGATACTAGCGCCTAGATCTGCTAAGGCTTTCGTGATGTTTAAACTACCGATTAAGCAGGGAATAGAGAAACTCCCTAGATGTTTTAACTTTCGTGGTAGTCTATTTTGGAGAAGGGCTAAACATTCTTCATTAAGCTCCACCTTTGATACTTCCTCAAGCTTTCTTTTGTTTGTGAGAAGTTCCTTGAAGAATTTTGCATATTTGGGCATCTGGGAAATAGCTTCAACGAAAGGTAAGTTAATATGTATCTGTTTAAAGAGTTCAAGGAACTTACCGTATTGAGCATCCAATTTTTCTTTCTTCAATTTTTCTAGATATGGAATTTGTGTTCTATTCTCTCTATGCAATGTATTATCGTTCTCAACTTCTACATTTTTTTTCTTGATGACATCATGTGGTGTCTTTCTTTGTGGTCCAACTAGCTCTTTGCCACTCCTTAGTGTGACTGCCCTTACTTGCCCTGTCTCTTTGGAAGAAATTTTCGTCCTTAATTCACATACTATTTCAGTAAGTATTCCCAATGAGCTCTCCCACCTGAGTCTTGATTTCCTTGAGTAAGATTTGCTATTCATCAAGTGTTGCTTCCATCATTTGGAGATGAGAATCTATAGCTGCCATTAACTTTTTCAGCATCTCTTCAAGACTCGGCTTCTTTTTCAGTGGATAAGGTTGATTTTGGTAATTTGGAAGAGGTTGCTACCTTTGATTTCCTTGTCCTCTCCACGAAAAATTTGGGTGGTTTCTCCAACCTGGATTGTAAGTGTTACTATAAGGATTATTATTAGATCTGAAATTATTACCTATATAGTTTGTCTGCTCGTTTTCTACTCTTGGTTGGTAAGGTGGGTACTCAGAATTTTCCACATTCCCACTTGCTTCGCATTGCATGACTGGATGTACCTGTGAAGAACATAAATTATCAAGCTTTTTATTCATTAACTCCATCTGTGTTGACAACATTATCACTGCGTCTATGTTAAAAACTCCGGCTGATTTTGTCAGTTTAGCCCTTGTAATTTGCCATTGATAGGTGCTCAACAACATCTCCTCAATAAAATTGTAAGCCGCTTCGGGAGTTTTGTTGTTCAAAGTTCCACCTAGGTGATGAATCAATCATTTGCCTAGTTGGAGAATTCACACCATTGTAGAAAGTTTGACTTGAAGCCACAAAGGTAATCCGTAGTATGGGCATCTCCTTAGGAGATCCTTATATCTTTCCCATGCATCATATAATGTTTCTATGTCATTCTGCACAAAAGAAGATATATCATTCCTAAATTTAGCGCTTTTTGGTGGTGGAAAATATTTTAAAAGAAATTTTTGGTCATTTGATCCCATGTGGTGATTGACCTCGTGGTAACGAGTTCAACCAACGCTTTGCTTTGTTCCTTAATGAAAAGGAAATAATCGAAGACGTATGGCATTGTCAGAAATGCCATTTATTTTGAAGGTATCACATAATTCTAAAAAATTAGATATATGAGTGTTTGGATCCTCATCCTGCAAACCATCAAATTGAACAAATTGTTGAATCATTTGTATTGTGTTAGGCTTTAATTCAAAATTATTAGCAGCTATAGCGGGCCTAACAATACTAGATTATGCTCCTGTCAAATTAGGTTTAACATAATCATACATAGTACGCGGAGCATTCTGTTCTTGCACATTTGGTGGATTGTTCTCATCCATCCCTTCAGTAGGATTGGATCTTTGCTATTCTTCTCTTTGATAGTCTAGGGCTCGTCTTATTTCTTTGCGATTTCTGCGAGCGGTAGCCTCAATGTCACATTCGTATTCTAATGGTCCTCTCGGATTTTTTCTAGTCATAAACTAGAGGTACCTGATAAGCAAAGAAAGAAAGAAATTTAGAAAAACAAAAACAAAAACATATGTATAAAAGAGAAATTTAAAAATAAAAATAATGGCTAAAGTAATAGAAATAGAGCTTTCTTAATATTTTAGAGTTCCTCGACAACGGCGCCAAAAACTTGATCGTATCAAACAGTCGAGTTTTAATATTTATAAAAGAGTGATCGAACCTGTAGACTGACTTCGACAACGATAGAGGTAAGTGCACCTATCGAACAGTAGTATAGCTCAGGCAAGAATATCTTATCGAACTCAAGGGAACCTAAAAGTACTCCTACTCACTTTTTTTCTATTATTTAGCCTAAAATATGGAGTGATTGGATTATTAAACTAACGAAATACTTAGACCAAATGCAAAGACAAAAGAATGAATGGGAGAAAGACTTTAGGAAAACTCAGTTGATGAAGGCGATACCCTTAGGAAGAATCCACCTATGACTTCACTTATTATTTATTCCCCAAACCATATGATTTCTTTACTTAGCTTGATCCGTGAGACTCCCTAACCTATATTAAACCCTCTCTCGAGGCGAATAACGTCTAACCTTAGGTTAATTAGTGGAACTCTTGTTCTCTTATAATAACCCCCTAAGGAAACAGTAAATTGATCAATGGATTCCCATATTAGGTTTCACCCTAATCCGACAAAATCTCATAACCCTATCTCTAGGCACCCGATCAACTCCGCTCAATTATGCTAGATCTACTCTTAGGCGGAGTCTATTCCTCCTCCACCTAAGCACATTAGATTAAATTAAGCAACATAATTAAGAACAAACTAAGTACTTATCATATAATTTAGAAATCAAATAACAAAATCCATTATAGGTTTCATCCCCTTCAGCTATTTGAGGGGTTTAGTTCATAACTAAGTACGAAAACATCTCAAGAGTAAAGAATAAACAAAACATAAGAACTCCCTAAAACCCCCTGAAGGAATTGAAGGAAAGATCCTCCGTCTTGAATGGAGTTTCGACTTCTTGAGATGGATCAACTGGCTATCTTCAAATGACTCCCTAAAAGATGAATGCTTTGGCCTAAAAGCCTCTGCCCAAAAAGCCTCTTTTAATGTCTGCCTTGGGTTGTTTATATAGGCTTTGGGAAGCTATACTTGGCTCCTTAGTATCTCCTTCAAGTAGAATTACTATTAGGGTGTTTGAGTAGACTTAGGAGTATGTTTCTTTGGCTTCAAGCATCCAATTTCGAGTGAAATTGCTCATTCGTGGCAAGAGCACGGCCATGGCACATGCCCGTGTAATTTCAGGGTTGGGCCGTGCCTTGATTCTGTCGATTTGGGCATGGCCATGTAGATCATCAGGCACGCCCATGTGTGGTAATGAGATGATGCATGGCTGTGTGTCACGGAGTTGAGGCCGTGCTCTAGGTAATTGGTGAGGTACGATCGTGTGGGATTTGGGCCAGGCCGTGTTGATTGCTTGTTAAGGCCCAATTACTCTGTTTTAAGCCCATTTTGTGTTCTTTTTATCCTCAGGTGCTTTCCTGGGTATAAACATGAAAAGAAAGGATTAAAAGCACCTTTTTACATAAATCAAGGGCTAAATCATCCAAAAGCATACCAAATATAGGGTTAAAATATGTTACTTTTACGGTTTATCAGCTACTGGAGTAGGTTGTGGAACATGCGGGGGTGGAGGGGGTTGTGCATTCGGGTTCGCCCGAACGAACTCCGTGTACCAGGCATCCATCATATGGAGGAAGGCTTCTCTAGCCTCTTCTCCTCCTCCTTCTTGACTCACCGTAGTGGGTCTATTCTTATTCTTATATGGCACCGTCCCTTCTACGGGAGCTGGTGCGTTACTTTCTACATCATCCACCTCAGCTCTTTCGGGATCCATTTACTACATGTATAAACATAATTTAAGTCGTCAGGATTCGTCACACTATCATTACAAAAACATTCTTATGTATGGCATGAATAGCTAGACTCATGCTCGTGCTACGTTAGTCCTAGAACCGACTAAATCGTAGCTCTGATACCATTAAATGTAACACCCCACACCCAAGACCGATACTAGGTCTGGATATGAGACATTACTATGCTTGACTCACTGAAACTTGTACTTACAGGCTATAAATTTTCGTTCCAACTTAAAAACTTTACTTTCTTAGTCAACACATATAACAAGGGCCTACAAGGCCTTTAACTCATGTCAGAAAACTTTCTAAATTAAAATCAAATAACTCATTTTTGAAGCAGGATTCACACGCCCGTGTGACTTGAAACACGCCCGTGTACCCTTAAGCACGCCTATGCCCTCAAACCGTGTAGGGCTACTGACTATTTCCACACGGCTTAGACACGCCCGTGTCTATCAATCGTGGGAGGTTACTTACTAATTTCACACGGCCATGACACGCCCGTAGGCTTAGACCATGTGCTAATTCTTGATATACTGGATAAATCAACACGGTCTGGGAACACGCATATGTCCAAATCGTGTGTCTTACACGGCACACACACACGGCCGTTGGATTTGCCCGTGGCCTATTCTGATTAATAATACTAAGGTGCAGGGTTAACACGATCTTGACACATGCCTGTGTGTCAAACCGTGTGGGCATTTACAGCTATTTACCAAGCCGTTAGCCACTCTAAAATGTAGATCATAACCATACACAATTCAATGATGTAATAACAACTCAATTTTATGAATAATACTACATGCTTCATTGATCTCAATAAACATACATGCTTAATCAAATTTGGCCAATCACTTAGCCATATACAAAAGAATAGTAAACTTGATAGCCTTTACAAAGGCCCTTCTTAAAACATGTTCACAAAATGAATGTTTCCTATACATGCCATACTTAGTAAAGTAACTTGGCTATACCAAAATAAGAGTTGATAGTGTGTTGCGAGCTCCGACTTTAATGATCCACAAGTTAGCTTGGCGGGACTGCATAGAAAGAAAGAATCATAACGTAAGCATATAGCTTAGTAAGTTTGCATGTAACAACTCTTAGCATCATCATTGCTTAATATAAACCATTTCACATAAACAATGGTATCATGAATTTCAGCTAAAGCTTACTTACTCATATAGATTCTTACATGTCTCATGACACTTACTATTATCATACTTGTAAGGTAACCATGATACCTGTATCACTTGATCACATTGATCAATATACTATAATAACAATAATCCTGATATCTACTTTCTCATTCACAACATGAATAATACTCAACTTCATCTAACTTCCTCTTGATACTAACTTTACTTTCTTA
Organism: Gossypium rotundifolium; assembly: GCA_025506655.1. Lineage (NCBI taxonomy): Eukaryota > Viridiplantae > Streptophyta > Magnoliopsida > Malvales > Malvaceae > Gossypium > Gossypium rotundifolium. The sequence continues at coordinate 125,094,043 of CP106727.1, forward strand.
GCATTCTTGCTATCTTCTTTGAGCTTACTCATTTGCTCGATGAATTTCTATGAATAACTGAGGATACTAAATCTCTTCCCACATAATATGATGCCAAAGCCATATCCTAGACATGGTCTTACATGGGTTATCTCATCTTGGTTTCAAGGCCATGTCTTGACATGGACTTATATGAAGTCTTACTCTTGGTAACATACTCAATGCCAAGCTTGAGTCCTTGGACTTACATGATAACTTGCTTGCTAACTTGATCAATGCCAAGCTTGCCTTGGACTTACATGATATTTTGATCAATGCCAAGCTTGCCTTGGACTTACATGATAACTTGCGTGGTAACTTGATTAATGCCAAGCTTGCCTTGGACTTACATGATATCTTGATTAATGCCAAGCTTGCCTTGGACTTGCATGATAACTTGCGTGCTAACTTGATCAGTGCCAAGCTTGCCTTGGACTTACATGATATCTTGATTAATGCCAAGCTTGCTTTGGACTTGCATGATAACTTGCTTGCTAACTTGATCAATGCCAAGCTTGCCTTGGACTTACATGATAACTTGCGTGGTAGATCGAGTATCCTGGGAAATTCATCTCCCATCGGGGCTTGCTTGTACTTATCATCATGATTTCTTGCTTGAACATAACATGATCATTTCATACAATTATTGTACATTATGTTAAGCAATTTAATGATATTAATCATAAAGCTTAGAAATCATACAAACTTACCTCAATATACAAAATGTATGTAGATGTGCAATTTAGTCCTCGACTTTGTTCTTGCATCGGTTTGATCCAGGCTTCATTTTTTTATCTATAATCATAAATAGATCATTTAATAACCATATTGACTAAATTGACTCATAACTCATACTTTGGCAAAATTACTATTTTTCCCTATACTTTTTAATATTTGCATTTTTGCCTCAATTCTCGTAATATGATTTTCATGCAACTTTATTAAACTTCATGCTCAACTGAATCATTTTCTCTTCTATAACAATCATCAATTCTCACTATTTCTATTAGGTATGACCAATTTTATAACTGTTAGAAAATGGTCCCTACTACCATTTTTCATGAAATTCATTAAGGAAAAGATGTTTATCTAACATCAAACTCTCTTAAACTTCCATAAAAAATCATTTAACAAGCATTTCATTCAAGAGTAGATTTTTGAACATGCATCTTAGCTCATTTATAGCTAAAATTAGCTAATTCATAATACGAGAACTTCAAAAATACGAAGAATATTAAAAACGGGGCTAAGATGAACTTACTATGAGTTTGAAAAAAAATGAAGAATCCTAGCTATAGTGTCTCCCAATTTTCGACGGCAACAAGTTAGAAGATGAGTGATTTTTTCTCATCTTTATCTTATTTTAATAACTAATGAGGCCAAATGACCAAAATGCCCTTCTTAAAAATTTCCATAATTGTCTCTTAAGGCCAATTTTGTCCAAAAATTAAATTTTAGGCAAATTGCTATTTAAGGGCTCATAATTATTATTCTAAAGCTATTTCATGCAAAAAGCTTCTAGAAACTCATATATTGCAACATTTGCAATTTAGTCCTTTTTGGACCAATTGACCTCAACTTAATAAAATTGCTTTACAAAACTTTCATACTAAGTGCAAACATGACATAAACTTGGAAAACTCATAATTTCATTTCGGGTTCGTGGCCTCGCACCACTATCCCTACTAGGCCCTAAATCGGGCTGTTACAACGGCCTTAATGAAGATATCCGCTTGCTAGTCGTGATTTTAGAGATAAAAGAGTTTGTTATGCTTGTTGATTGAGCGTGCAAAGCTGAGGCACTTGGGAAAGATAAAAGAAAAGCTGAGTCTGAAGCTAAAGAGGTGAGAAAAAGATTTTGAATAAATCATTTTAGTCTGCTTCGAAGAAATTTTGAGATGAGCATAGCCGTTCAAAGGTTAATTTGGGACATTCGAATAGAGATCGAGCTAGATCACAAATGAGCCCCAAAACTCCAGTAACTTCAATAGAAAGTGTTGGAAATATCCGATCTAAGAGACCTGAATGTAAGCATTGTGGAAAAATGCATCTGGGAAGTTGTAGATTGAATGATCAAGCTTGTTTCAGATGTGGATCATTAGATCATTTCATCTGTTATTGCCCAGAGTCTGTTGAACTAGAGACTATCCAGAATCTGAGATCTAATAATACTCCAGTGAGAGGTAGACATTCTCGAAATGTAAGAAATGTCAGTGGTAGTCAAAGAAATACGAGAGATACTGTTGCGAGATCAAAAGCTAGAGCGCCTGCCAGAGTGTATGCTATCCAAGCTCGTGAAGAAGCTTCATCTCCAAATGTTATAACGGGTACATTTACACTTTATGATACTTTTGTGATTGCATTGATAGACCCTGGTTCTATACATTCATATATATGTATGAACTTAATATCTAGTAAGACTTTGCCTTTAGAGGCTACTGAGTTTGTTATAAAAGTATCAAACCCCTTAGGTAAAAGTGTCCTGGTTGAGAAAGTATGCAGGAATTATCCGTTAATGTTTTGAGATATCTGTTTCCCTACTAATTTGATGCTTTTCCATTTGATGAGTTTGATATCATTCTTGGTATGGACTGGTTGACATTACATGATACTGTTGTGAATTGTAAAAGAAAGACTATTGATTTGAGATGTCTGAATGATGAAATAGTTAGGGTTGAGTCTAATGATTTGAATGGATTGCCTGCTGTTGTATCTGTGTTGAAAGCTCAGAGTTATGTGAAAAAGGGATATGAAGCTTATTTTTCTTATGTGATTGATTCGAAAGTGTCTAAAAAGAAAGTTGAATCTATGCCAGTTGTTTGTGAGTTTTTGATGTATTCCCTGAAGAATTACCAGGATTGCCTCCGATACGTGAGGTTGAACTTGGTATTGATCTATTGCCTGGTGCGACACCTATTTCAATAGCTCCATATAGAATGGCACCAACAGAGTTGAAAGAGTTAAAGTCACAGTTGCAAGAGTTGACTGAAAGAGGGTTCGCTAGACCGAGTTTCTCACCTTAGGGTGCTCCCATTCTGTTTGTGAAAAAGAAATATGGCATGATGAGAATGTTCATTGATTATCGTCAGTTGAACAAAGTGACCATAAAGAATAAATATCCGGTGCCCAGGATTGATGATTTGTTTGATCAGCTAAAAGGAGCCACTGTGTTTTCAAAGATAGATCTGAGATCGGGTTACTACCAGTTGAGGGTAAAAGACTCAGACATTCTAAAAATTGCTTTCAGAATGAGGTACGGGCATTATGAGTTTTTAGTTATGTCTTTCGGACTAATGAATGCCCCTACTATTTTTATGGATTTGATAAATAGAATTTTTAGACCGTACCTAGATTTTGTTGTTGTATTCATTGACGACATTTTGATTTATTCACGGGATGAGACTAAGCATGCTGATCATTTGAGAATTGTGTTGCAAACTCTGCAAGAAAAGAAATTGTATGCGAAATTCAGTAAATGTGAATTCTGGTTGAATGAAGTTAGTTTTCTGGGACATATAGTATCAGCCTCTAGAATACGAGTTGATCCGAGCAAGATTTCTTCTATTCTGGATTGGAAACCCCCGAAGAATGTATCTAAAGTCCGTAATTTTTTGGGACTTGCTGATTATTATCATCGGTTTGTAAAAGCATTTAGATGATAGTAACTCTGTTGACTAGATTACTTCAGAAAGATGTAAGGTTTGAATGGTCTGATAAATGTCAGAAAAGTTTTGATCAGTTAAAAGCCCTTTTGACTGAAGCTCTAGTTTTAGTACAACCAGAATCGAGTAAAGGATTCGTGATATACAGTGATGCTTCGTTAAATGGTCTGGGATGTATGTTGATGCAAGAAGGCAAAGTAATAGCTTATGCTTCGAGACAATTGAAGCCACATGAAAAGAATTATTTGACACATGATCATAAGCTAGCTGTGATTGTGTTCGTATTAAAGATTTGGCGACATTATCTATTCAGCAGAAATGTCATGTGTTTTCGGATCATAAAAGTCTGAAATACCTGATGACTCAAAAATATTTGAATCTACGACAGAGAAGATGGTTAGAGCTATTGAAAGATTATGAACTTGTAATTGATTATCATCCGGTAAAGCAAATGTCGCTGCTGATGGACTGAGTAGGAAATCATTGTTTGCATTATATGCTTTGAATGCTCAATTAGATTTGTCTGATAATAGTTCAGTGATAGCTAAATTGAAAGCAAAACCGTTGTTTTTACAGCAGATATGTGATGCTCAAAAGTTGATGATGAAATAATAGCGAAATGAGACCAATGTGATTCGTACTCTGATTCTAAATTTTGATTTGATAATGATGATTGCTTGAGATTTCAAGATCAAATATGTGTTCCGAGAAACTCAGAGTTGATTCAGTTGATTTTAAATGAAGCACATAATAGTTGCCTATCTGTTCATCCAAGAAGCACTAAAATGTATCAAGATCTGAAACAGCACTATTGGTGGTCTAGAATGAAATGAGATATCTCTGACTTTGTGTCGAAATGTCTAGTCTGTCAGCAAGTAAAAGCTGAACATCAGGTTTCGTCTGGTTTGCTACAACCAATTTTGATTCCCGAGTGGAAATGTGATAAAGTGATAATGGATTTTGTTTCGGGATTGCCTCTGACTCCAAAAAGAAAGATGCAAGTTGGGTTGTAATTGATCGATTAACAAAATCTGCCCATTTTATTTCGGTGAGATCTGATTATTTACTTGATAGATTAGCTAAACTTTACATTTTTGATATTGTGAAATTACATGGGGTGCCACTATCCATTGTGTCTAACAGAGATCCTAGGTTTACATCACGATTCTGGAAGAAAATGCAAGAAGCTTTAGGCACGAAGTTGTATTTCAGTACTTCTTTTCATCCACAAACAGATGGTCAGTCTAAACGGATTATCTAGATTCTCGAGGACATGTTGAGATGTTGCATCCTTGAGTTTAATGGTTCATGGGAACAATATTTGCCATTCATTGAATTTGGGTCAATAATAGTTTTCAGTTAAGCATTAAAATGGCACCATATGAAGCTTTGTATGGACGCAATTGTCGTATACCTCTGTATTAGACCGAGCTCAGAGAAAATAAACTGCACGGGGTTGATTTGATAAAAGATTTTGAATAGAAAGTAAAAGTAATCCATGATAGTCTAAAATAACATCTGATCGTTAGAAAACTTATGCGGACTTGAAACAAAAAGATATTGAATTCGAGATCGGTGACAAAGTGTTTCTAAAAGTGTCTTTTTTGGAAGAAAGTACACCGATTTGGACATAAAGGCAAATTGAGTCCGAGATTCATCGGATCGTATAAAATCATCGAGCGTGTTGGACTTGTTGCGTACAAATTGATGTTGCCATCTGAGCTTGAAAAGATACACAGTGTATTCCATGTTTCGATGTTCTGTAGATACCAATATGATCCGTCACATGTGATTACCCCGTCTGAGATTGAAATCTAATCTGATATAAAATATGAGGAAGAATCGATCCGTATTCTAGCTCGTGAAGTGAAAGAGTTGAGAAATAAGAAAATTTCATTAGTGAAAGTGTTATGGCATCGACACGGAGTGGAAGAGGCTACGTGGGAGCCTGAAGATTCAATGAGACAGCAATATCCGAATATGTTTAACGGTACGATTTTTGGGGACAAAAATCCCTAAGGGGGAGAATTGTAACAGTCCGGTTTAGACCCTAGTCGAAACAGTGGTTTCGGGACCACGAATCTGAGTTAGTGAGATATTTTAATATTATTTTCTGTGCCATTGATATGTGATTAAGCATGTGTTAAAGTTTCGTAAGATAATTTGTCTGTCTGTATACTTAATTTGATAAAAGGATTAAATTGCATTAAATGCAAAACTAGCATGCTAATTATTAAAGTACTTATGTGTTGTGGCTTTTTAAGGTGGAAGCCTTATGTTGTTATAAATCCATTCATAAGATAATGGATGATTAGATAACATAATGACCATAGTGTTATTTTGTCTTATTTGATATATGGAGGGTAAATTAGTAATATAAGAAATAAAAGATGATTAAACAAATAACTAAGGCTAAAATGCTATCATCTTTATGTTTCATCACCGAAAATAAGAGCAAAAAGGAAGGGTTTGAATTCTTTTTACATTTGGCACATACTTGGGCTGGACAAAGGTATGTTTTACTTCGGTTTTGATAATATTTATGTTTTTGCAATCGTTGCTTCGAAATCTTTGAAACCCATGTTTTAATTTGAAGAATTGATGATGTTTATGAGATGTGCCATTGATTAAATGATGAGTTTTGTGATGAGTTTAGGTGTTAATTGAAAGATATGTGTTAGATCAACATGTTTTGTTCTTGAATTTTTGATGAATTTAGCTAATTAGGGCTAAATTATGAAAATAGCATTTGGAGGGACTAAATTGTAAAATAAATGAAATGTTTGGACTTGTGTAAGATACATGGGCATTCGGCTAAGCATAGATATGTGGTGATTTTGTAAATTTGATGTTTTGTAAATTAGGGACTAAATTGTCCAAATGTGTAAATGTGAGGGCTAATTTACAAATTACCCTAAATGTATGTTTTTGGATTGAATTGTATAAGTTGATGAATAAAAAGGTTAAATTTAAATATGTATAGATCAAGAACCGAAGAAAATGGACTTAGATCGCGGGAAAGCGAAGGTACTAGTATAACCGAGTCCGAACGAATATTCGAATCCGTGGTAAGTCAATATACAAATAAATGTATTTGTATTGAATTATGTATGTTCTTATGACTATTGATAATAATGAATATATCTGAGATGATGTATACATGAATTTCGAGATAGAATCGACATAGTGACAATGTCCGAGAAGTCCCGTTTGAACCTAGGAATAGATAGGGTAGTCTATGTCATGACATAGGTGTCTGTTTTGTGGTATCATGTAAGACCACATCTGGGACATTGGCATCTATATGAGAATTTACGTGTAAGACCATGTCTGGGACATTGGCATCCTAATGATTCGTGTAAGACCCTGTCTGGGACAGTGGCATCGATATCTGATTACATGTAAGACCACGTCTGGGACATTGGCATTGTAAGACTATTCCGAGCACTCTGAATATCCTATTAGATTTTGAACGGTTCAACGGAAAAATCTGAGATACGAACAACTATGTGATTGGTATTTCCGTTTCAGGTACGCTTGTTATGTACACTAAATGTGTATGAAAGGTAAGTATCTACTTGAACTTACTAAGATGGATATGTGAAATGAAATGATAGAATGATATGTGAAGAGATGCTTAAAAGAGCTATGTCTATATGCGACATTGAGTTGAAGAATGTGGTAAGATATGACTAAGCAAATGAGCCAAAGAAATATATGTGATGAATTTGCTATAAGAACCATTAATGTCATTGTATCAATATGTTATGTACATTTTATGCTAAGTTTATTTGTGCTTTTGAAAGCTTACTTTGTGTGTGTTTGCTCTGTTTTATAGATCGTCAAAGCTACTGAAGGCTCGAGGACCGTCGAGGATCATCATCACACTACTCAAACTCATTTTGGTACTTTTGAAATGTGTATATAGCTAGATATGGCATGTATAGGCTAGTCACTTTGAGTTATGCTTGAGATGTGTAAAATTAGCCATGAGATGTAGCTAGATAAATGTTGGTATTATGTTTGAGTAAATATGATACATGATGTATGTTTGGTATGGCTTGATAGCTAATGGAATTGCCAAGGCTATGGTAAGCATATGAATGCATTATGAGTATGCATGTTTGAGCAAAGAAATGATCAAATTTATGGTAAGTGTCGATGAAATATGTTTAAAGGTATATGTTTTTTAATTGGGCAAACTGGTATGATTGAAAATGAGTTTGAATATGAATATATGCTGATGGTTTGACCTGTTTTTAGATGTCAATTGTGCATGAAATGAATTTGTAAATTTGCTTGTAGGTTTGACCCTTGTGTGGTGGCATTTTGGCCTTGCAAGTGGCCTATTTTGCCTATACGGCCGTGGCACAGGGGCGTGCCTAGTGACCGTAGGTATAAGTCAGTAGCTAGCCTAAGTGTACACGGCCATGGCATACGGGCGTGCCTGGTAGCCGTGTGAGTAAGTCAGTAGCTAGCATAAGTGTACATGGCCATGGCACACAGGCATGCCTGGTGGCCGTGTGGATAAGTCAGAATACATGCTCTGTTTTGACACCTCCAGGACACATGGGTGTGTCAAGTAGCCGTGGAAGGCACACGGCCTGCTCACATGGGCGTGTGATCTCTGTAACTTAGAAAAGTTTTAAATTTTGAGAATTTAGTATGTGTTCGGTTTAGTCCCGACCCTATTCTAAAGCATGATTAAGGTCTCGTTGACCTATAAAAGGGACACTTGATTGCAATTGACATATTGAATTATTGAAATGTCTGAATAAGTTTTCGATCTGTTCGGTAACGCCTTTAAACCTAATCTGGCGACAGTCACGGGTTAGGGGTGTTACACCTTAAACTTTATTTTATGCATTGAATTTCAAAATGCTATCTTCAATTTCATAAAAAGATTTTTGGGATACTTAGTAAAATTTACAATTCAGTCTTAAATTTTCACCTTCAAATTAAATGAGTTTTACTTAATGGATTTAAATGATTCTTTCAAATATTGTCTTCTTTAATTCTCTAATGCATACTTGTATGTTTAAACTGACGTTTTGCGAGATAAAAATATAATTTGTGTAAAATGACAAATTTATCCCTTATGTGGTTTTAATCAGAGTAGCACAGTGGAAGCATGTTCTTGGATTATGTTTGCTTATCTTTACTCAATGGTTGTTTATTTTGCATGTATTTCATGGTGTGAATGGTGGTTTATGTGGTGTGTTTTGGTGGTCAGTAAGGAGAGTCACGTGAGTGGCTAATGTGACGTTCAAAATTTGGATTGGACCCTCCCAGTAGGGTTTGGGTTGCCACAAGTTTCCTACTTAAGAAACCCTAAAAGCAGTGTCAACCCTTATTGGAATTAGAGTTTTTCACCCTCATGTAATGGGATGGGCTCTCGGTCCCATCTTGTGTATTGGGTACAATTATATGTGTTATCTAAACTTAACTAACACATATAATTTAACCAATCCAATAATTACTTTTTTTTATTTCTCAAAATATTAATTAATTAATTAATTAATTTAACTTACCAAATTAAATTATTTTCTCAACCCAATTCTGATTCCATTAAAGTCGTGACAACTTTACAGTTTTAGAATCTATGAGGAAATATATTTAATTGTCCTATTCAATAAAACTGCGATGACTAATTAATATGATTCAAACTTCGAACTTCAATTATTTAACTACTATCCATTAAATAATAATTCAAAGAAATTAATTTAATATCTAAGTCACATTTTATACTAAATATGAAAACACAATCATTGCGGATAATGATACATGCGGTCATTTTTCTCCTTTTCCCCCTCTAATCATCGTTTTCATTCATTCCATAGTGTTTCGGTTCTACTCTCAATTTGTTTTGGGTTATGTCGAGCTAGTAGAGGGACTGAGTGAACATATATAATTAGGGTTCAAATAATTTTTAATTAAGTTTTGACTCTTCGTCTATTAATGACTGTTGGATATAGTGCCCTAAGTGTAGTATTTTTGTCTAAATATACTTGTATGTTTCAAACAAGTTGGCTTAATAATAACATTCATTAATTACATTAATACCCTCTATGTATTGTCCTTGATATTTTTGCATGCAAAGCAAAATGGAAGCAAATATTGTTTCACTAGTTATCTAATTTTTAACTAATACTAAGCGTTATTACGTGGTCAAATTGTAATACCAAAAGACAACTTGTATTAGTAGATGAACCTAAACATGTCCTTAGTTTAATCGAAAATAAGAAAACCGATTGAAAGACTAATATGTCATCTATCAAATCCAATTTAGGAGATGTTTTGTCTTAAATATCAAAGCGGATGACTCCTAAAAGATAGACGTGGATGTGATTGACTAGATTGACAGCACATTAGACAAGACCCAAATAGAATAGATCCTAAATTTGTTTATGGATTTATTCACTTGTGATATTTATAGTGTGACATACATTAATTCTGAGTGGATGATGGACTATGTATGCGTGACTTGTATACTTTGATGTATATAAAAGCTTGTGTTCAAACTGATAAGGAATCGAAAGCTGGGGCATTAGGTATATAATTTCTACAGTATGTAGCATCATTCGCAATTGTTGAATTTATAGCCCAATTAATAGGTAAATGATGTCCTCTTATCTACATTACATGATAGATGAAAAGTAAACATGGTCATGAGTCTTTTATCTTTGTGATAAATAACGTAATTACTATTTAATAGTAATTGACTTTTCATGAAGGAAGATGTAATGTTTACTATGAGATAAAATAGGATCATATTGGGAGAACATATTTATCCCAATGAGATTAATGATATCCTATTAGGGTAACACACTGATGACAATGTCATTGGACGAGCACTGATTAAGCAATTTTTGTAATGATATGTAATTAGGGAGAGCTTAGTCATGACATTGTAGTGGAATGACTTCATAACTAAATAAGTTTATAATTAATAGGTGACAAAATGAAAATTAATTATAAATTATATGAGCCCTAATTATATATGTTCAATCGGTCCCTCCGTTAGTTCTTTGAAACTAAAAATGAATTGCATGTTGAACCAAATGAACAGAAATGAATAAAAATGACAGAGTTAGAGAAATGGACCACATTCACAAATATATTCATTTTCCCACTGAGTATAGAAATGACTTGAGAATTAATTTAAGTTTTTCAAATAATTATTTATTTAATAATAATTAAATAATTGAAGTTCAAAATTAAATTTCACTAATTATCATTATGAATCCATTGAATATAGAAATTAAATATATTTCCTCATAAAATCTTTTATGGTAAAGTCATCATGACTTTAACATGATTAGAATTAGGTTGATAAATTTATTTAATTGGAAAATTAATTTAGTTAATTTAATTAATTAATTCATATTTATTTTAGAAATAGAAAAAAAATATTGGGTTAAATTAAATTATAAAGTGTTGGGTCAAAAATCTAAAAATACATATAATTAGATCCAATACTTGAGAGGCCCAAATCCCCTCATTTTACATGTGAATGACAACAATCCTAGTGTTTTTATCTAGGGTGTGTCACCCCCTCTTGTAGTTAGACTAAGAGAGTGCTTTTCTATTAAATAAATATTATTTTGTTATACTATTCAACCAGGATTCTCATATCTCTCTATATAATATATGACATTGGTAGAGGTATTTACAAATAAATTATTTTCTTAAAATAACTTCTATTTTCTAGGGATAATAATTTCTATCGGTTTCTATTTAGAGAATTACTTTCCTGCTGAAAGTAATAAATCATTTTTTTTTGTGTTTGGCTCTTGTTGTTCGAGCCCACATTTGACGCAAAGGGGTACAAAGATAGCGGAGAAGGTCGTTCGGTTAAAAGTCAGGAATGTTTCGGATCCTTCTCGTACAAAAAACATGCATTTTTCGGGGAAAAATATTATCGTTATAAATATCACAAACCAGCTCGATTTTCAAAATTTTTAAACTTCCATTATAACTGAAAACCATTTTCTTAACCGAAATTTTCTAACGATTACAACATTATTTAATCATGAAGTTATTCTACTAAATTATCATTATTGAACTCTCTCTTATTATATATCATTCCAAAAAACAACTTTGGTAAGTATTTGTCTAATGACTTTGTCATAAGTGTGCTACCCTCATAGGATATCCTTAATCTCTTTGGATTAAATATGTTCACCCAATATGATCCTATTTTTTTCTCATGGTAACCATTGCATATTTTTTCGTAAAAAAGTCAATTGCTAACAAATAGTAATTAAATCATTTGTCTTAAAAAAAATAACTCATGGCCACGTTACTTTTCCATCTATTATATAATGCAAATGAGAGGATATCATTTACCCTTTATTGGGTTATGAATTTCACTATTGTAAATGAAACTATGTCATGCACAAGTCGTATATGCAATGTATCAACTTTCGATTCTTTAATTATTTTGAACTCAAGCTTTCAATGCATCAAAGTATACGAGTCATGCACATATACTCAGTCACTTACTTAGTATTGAGGTAAATTGCACTATGAATGTTGCAAGTGAATTAATCCATAAACGGATCAAAATTTAATTTAACTTGGGTCATGTTTGATGTATTGTCAATCCTGATAATCAAATCTCCGTCTCTATCTTCTAGGAGTCAACCGTTCTGATACCCAAAACAATATATCTTTTTTTTATTGGACTTGATAGACAACAAAATAATCTTTTAACTGATTTGCTCAATTTCGATTCATCAGACTATGGACTTTTTAGATTACCTATTGATACAAGTTGTCTTCTCGCATTACAATCTAACCGCTTAATACAACTTAATATTAGTTAAATATTAGGTAATCAGTGAGCTAATATTTGCTTAAATTTTTATTTGCATGAAAAAATCGTTGAGGACAAATAAAAATAACATTAATGTGACTAATGATATTGTATTTTAACTAATCTGCTTGACAAATTACAAGTACAAATGACGAAAAAACTATACTAATGACACCAGATCCTAATAGTGGTGAGATTGAATACTGTAATAGTGAGATTAAAACCAGCGGTGTAATGTGTTTGACTTCAATCACAATTGTAGCAGTGAGGTAAGAATTGAAAATGATTGTTAATGGCATTAAATTAAAAATAATATATAACAAAAGTTATAAATTATTTTATTTTTATGAAATTGTTAAAATATGTGAAATTGTAACTTTATTTAATAAAATAATAATATGTATGATAATATTTTTATAAATATTTTAATTACTTATTTTATAATAATTTAAAAATTATTATAATAAATGAATATTAAGGATAATAGTTCAAATGAGTTTATAATATAATAAATAATTGTTCAAAACCATTTTATATTAAAATTAAATTATTTAAATAAAAATTATAGTATATTTATGATAATAAAATTTATATATCATTAAATTGTTATATAAAATAAAATTTGTATAATTTTTATATAATGCCAAAATTTATTTGTGTTGACTTTGAATAATTATTACATTTTATATCTATATTATATAATAATACTTTTACTTTCCTTAAAACTCAAAAAAAAAAAAAAAAGCAAGGGTAGTGGCTAAACTGAGAGCAAACGGTATGGTGAGAATTCTCAACTGTATCACACTTCAAGTTTTCTGACTATGAAATCAGTCCAATAAAAAAAAAATAGTCTCAATATTCCATTCTACCATTGAATATTTTGCATCCAATGAAAATTTATTTACATTTTAATCCTTTATTTGATTATTGCTTTTCATAAAACATTTAGTGTACGTTTCTTTCTAAACAAATAGTTATATTATTTTATTACAGAAATATATAAAATTATTTTATATAACTTCAAAAAATTATTTATATATAATAGGCTTATAGGTACAAAATGACTTTAAGAAAAATGGAAAAAGATATAATAATTGAGCTCTTATATTAAGTTCTCACCCAATTGAGTTTTACTGTTAACTAAAAAAATTAATTAAGCCCTCTGTTAATAGTTTTTATCTTTAATCACATTGATCTAAAATTAATTAACGGACCAATTAGATGACAATACGTGACAACTTATGGTTTAATATTATTTTCTCATAGAAATCATTAAAAATCATAAAAATATTAAAAATAAAAATAAAATTGATATAAAATTATAAAAAAATTGTAAACTTTTACAAAAATATAAATTTAATAAATTATGATACAATTTATAAAACATATTTAAAATTTTATAAAAACTTAAAAATCATTAAAAAATTATAAAATATATAAATTCTAATAAATCATAAAAGACTAAAAATTATATAAAAAAATCGCTTAAGCTCCTATTATAATAAACACATGACATTAGATCAATCGTTCATCAAATTGTTAGGGACATTTTCATGTTGAATAAAATATTCTCGATCTTCCACAAATAAAATTATAAGTGCGAGGTTCTTTTCTTTTATTGATAAATTATTTTTAAATATATTTGATATTTTTATCTCCAATTTCTTAAGTACAATTTAGTAGTTTGGACTTTGAAAAGTCGAAAATTGTTTGCTAAATATTTTATGATATAAAGTATTTTTGGTATAATTAGATACTATAAAACCAAATGGTAGCAAATATTATTATATGTTAGAATGAAATATTCTCACCATTATTTTCAAAACCAGTCTGGTGGTCAAACTGACCAGGTCACCTGTTCATCAGTTCTATTGGTCTGCCTGATTCAATTAAATAAATCATTAAAAATTAAAAAATCAAATTCAACTGTCTGATTCAATTGATTCGTATTGTTTTTTGGTCAACTAATCTAATGAGTTTCTTCGAATAGGAACCCTTGCAGATTATCAATCCAAGCAATCCCACCAGTCGGTTTGGTCTAATCAAATAAAGTTGATTTTGACGATTATTTCTATTAACCAATGATTAATCTAATGTCATGTTTTCATTTTGATTTTAGGAGTGTTATTTCCAAAATGAGAAACCAATATATGAATTTTTATAAACTCTATATATAGTTTTAATATTTTATAATTATATTATAAAATTTACAATTTTAATAATTTATTAGAACTTATTATGAGTTTTTATAAGTTTTATAATTACTAATAATTATTATATATTTTATGATTTTTATGTTTATAGTAGAGGTGTTTATGGGTCGGGTGGGTCCAACCAAAATTTTAGACCCGGGCCTGGCCCGAAAAATGGGCCCAAGATTTTGCCCAAACCCGCCTCGCATAAAAAATCGAGCTAAGACCGACCTGGCTCGTCTGTATTAATTTTTATATTATTTATTATATTAAAATTTTAAAATATATATAATGCATCAAAATACTAAAAACATTAAAGTAAATGTTTCCCAACAAATAGAAAATAAAATATATATGTATATATACTTAAATAACACTAAGATATGTGCAATTTAACAAGCAAATGCCTCAAATAATAACAAAATTAACAATAAAATAAGACTTATACAATATTCAAACAATAACAACAAAATAGTACCAACATAATAGTAAAATGGTAGCAATATAGTGAAAAAATAACAAGAAAATAAAAAAAAAAAAAAAGGCAAGGAAAAACAACAATTTTTTTTTTTTTTGCATATTCTGGCTAGGCTTAGCCATTTTTTTTTTTTTGCCCAAGCCTATTTTTCGAGCTTATATTTTTATCCAAACCCTCTCACTTTTTAGCGGGCCTTCGAGCCGGGCCGGGTGGCCCGACCTATGGACAAGTCTAATTTATAGATAGTTTTAAATATTTTAATATGTTTTTTATTTTTATAATTTATTAGAATTTTTATAGTTTTTATAAGTTTTATTTATAATTTTATAAAAGTTTTTAATATTTTATACTTTTAAATATTAATATTTTTATGAGAAAAATATAATATTAAACCATAAGCTGTCACGTGTCACCATCTAATTGGTCTATCAATTTATTTTAACGATCAATATGATCAAAGACGGAAATTGTTAACATATGAGCTTAATTTATTTATTTTACTCAATTGGATGCGAATTTAGTGTAAGGGGTTCAATTGATTTTTTTTTTCATTTTTTCTTAATGCCTTTTAACCTATAATGTTATAAAATAATTAGACACATATTTATATTATAAAATTAATATTAATTAATAAAAATAAATATTACATGAATAATAAAAATATTTTTATTAATAAAATAATTTGATAAGAGATGGTGTCAATAAAGGTCCCAAGATAATTCGAAGTTGTCTGGAGCTTTAAAAGAGTTGTTTTAACTCGAAAACTCTAGATCAAACCCTAATTTAAGCAACAAGTAAGATGCTTAGAACCTAAAATATTCAACAAAGAATATGGATAAATGAATGAAAGAACTAAAAACAATGAGTAAATAAAGAAAAATGGAAATTATAGGTGGAAGATGAAATAGATAAACAGAGATGAATAGTTGGATAAGTGCTTGATTGAACTGTTCGAGAAAGATTTATTAAAAAAATACAAATAATGACTCTAACCGACTCTTCAAAAAAGTTTTCTTGGCAACCCAGAGTTTGAAGAACTTTAGCAAAATCTTGAACACGATTGAGTAAAAAGAATTTTTTGAATAAAAACAAGAATTGAATATTGCAAAATAAAATACTCCAAAGAGTTTTCATTAATCAAATAATAATAATACTAATAACGTCATAATAAAGATGTATTTATATAGGCTATCTAATTATAACAAAATAAAACTTATAATTATAAAGAAACTCTAATTAATCAACAAGATGTAGTTCTAGTTGAATTAAACTTTATTGTTAACTAACATAAAACTTCTAAACAACACAAAATACTTAAAAAAAAATTTAAATTCAAAATAAATAAATAAAATATAAAACTTAATAAATACAATTTTAGGCTTACATATAATCAAAATTAAGCCTTAAAATCGAACCCAAAATGATTTAAACATGAATCAAAGCCCAAAACTTGTGAGCAATCTTCACTAAAACAACCATAACTTAAGCTCTCGATCTCAAAATCAAGTGATCCAAAGTTTGTTTCGAAGCTAAGAGAGAGATATTGCATTGGTCAAGAGACATATCGACCCAGAAATGCCTGGATCCAATTAAAAATTTTGTTGCAAGTTGACTGATTTTTTAAATTTAAAAAATGACAACTTTAATGAATTGAATTTAATAATTTCACCCCATCCATAAATGTATCATAATTATTTAATATATAATTTTAATAAAATTTAATTATTTATTAAATTTCTAAATATAAAATCATTTAAAATTTTTATTGTGTACACTCATTTAAATTTAATTTCCTTAATAGTTATTTTTTTCTTTTACTATAATTTACCTTATTGTCATCGCAGTGATAGAATCCAAACGTGCTTTCTCATGTTATAATTTCAATGGAATGTAATTGATAGGAAAGTCATTACTAGGAAAGTTGCTTTATATGGTATGGTATACCTTTGAAAAGTATTAATTAAAATCCTAGGAAGTTACATTAATCTAATTGGTACACTTAGCACTTTGTTGGGAATGTGATTATACTTTACAAAATTAGCCTTATAAAATAAAAGATAATATTTGTGTATTTTAAAATTTTAATAAATTTTATTATTAACAAATATCTGAATTAAATATTTAATAATAATGTTTTCAATAATTTTATTTTTTTACAAATATTTGAATTAATCTATAATGTATGATCTGCTCATGTTTTGGTTGAATTCGTTACATGAATACATTTAAAAACAACTTGTATATTAACTCAAGATTGTGAAGATGTAAAATTTGCAAAATTCTCCTTGTTACATTGTAGGTATAAATTCAAGTGTATTCATATATTGCATATATGTATGACTTGAAATTATATTGATACTAAAATTTGATATTGATGAAAATATATTTTAAAAATGTTATGAAATAATGAAATGAAAGAATAAACTAAAGAAAAATAAATCAATAGGAAGAGACAATACAATATAAAGATAAATGAGAGAACTTTTATTTCTTTTCTTGTGTCCCTAAAATCCTTTTACATGTATCTATTTATAGGCCTTCTAACATAATACAATCCCTTAAGTTACAAAGAATAAATAGAGGCTTAATTACAATATAAAAATCTCATAATTCCATGAGTAGTTATTACATTGGAGGTTACTACTTTGAGAGTTATGGACATCCATAAATATTATTTATAACACTCCCCCTTGGATGTCTATTAATAAAATGAATCTGTCTCGTTAAAACCTTATTAGGGGAAAACCCAGTGGAAAAAAATCCTAGTGAAGGTAAAATAGTACAATATCCATACTTATATGTATTGACAAACCTACCTGATTGAAAACCTTACGAGTAAATCCCAATGGGATAAAACCTCGTAAAAGAAAAAAAGTACATAGTGTATTTTACTCCCCCTTATTTTAATTTGTTTGGTACACATGTGACCATCTCCATACTCATTTTGTTCAAGATTTTTTCATTTTTTGGAACCGACTAGCTTGTCATGCTTCTAGCATGCCCAAGACTTATTTTTATTAGATTTTCCTTCTGGGACACATAGTTATGTGGAGCATTTTAGCTTGTATATGTATCAACTATTATAAGTAATCTTTAAATGTTACCATTAAACATGTCTGGCAAACAGTTTTATCTTTCAAACTTTGTGCACATAATATTAGTGAATATTACAAAAAATGATGACATAATTATTTAACCAACTTGTCTCCCCCTAATACTAAGAAAATTTGCAACATGAAAATACTTTTTCAAAATTATAAATAGATCTCCTTTCAACTTTTAACATGTAATGAAAATTCTAAAATTTTTCAACTTCATACTTGATGATCCATCTTATTGTTGGATCTGATGCCTTAAGTATAATATTTTCTTCTATGTACACTTGCATTTTTAAACAAATTGGTTTAATAAAAATATCTATAAATTACATCAATACCCTTGTATATTATCCTTAATCATTTTTGCACGCAAAGCAAAATAGAACCAAATATTGTTTAAACTAATACTAAGCAGTGTTAAGTGGGCGAATTGTAATATGGAAAGACAAATTATATTAGTAGATTAACCTAAACATGTCCTTAGTCTAATCGAAAATGACCAAACCAATTGAAGACTTTTATGTCGTTTATCAAGTCCAACTGGGGAGATACTTTGTCTTGGGCATTGGAGTGATGACTCCCAAAAGATAAAGATATCGATGTGACTAATGGATTGATAGTACACCGAACAAGACTCAAGTACAATAGATCCTGAACTCATTTATGCATTTATTCACCTGTGACATTCATGTGTGACATACCTTAATATTGAGTGGATGATGGACTATATATGTGTGACTCGTATACTATAATGTAAATAAAAGTCAAAGTTCAAATAAATAAGGAATTGAAAACTGATGCGTTGGGTATACGACTTCTACACTATGTAGCATCATTCACAATAATGGACTTCATAGCCCAAGAAATGGGTAAATGATATCCTCTTATTAACATTACGTGATAGATAAAAAGTAAATGTACCCACAAGTTTTTTTTTTTTTTTTTTTGTGATAAATGACTCAATTACTATTTGATAGTAATTGACTTTTAATAAAGGAAGATATATGGTTACCATGAGATAAAATAGGATCATATTGAGAGAACATGTAACAGCCCGTTTTTTCAGTGGTATTGGAAAAGGTTATTTCGGAACCCCATATTTCGATGATCGAGTCAATAGATATTGTGTAATAATATTTATGAGTTTACTATAGTGTTATATTGGATTGATCTAATAAATTTTCTAATTGGACAGTTAGTTAAAGTACAAGTTGCTTGACCCTAAAGTCAGTGGTTTTAGAAAATAAGGTAACAGGACCTTTTTTTTGTAAGCCAAGCTCGTAAATTAGTGGTTATTGTGGTATAGGACTAAATTATAAAAATAAAAAAAGCTTATCACTGTTGATTTTTATTAGTTAAAGAGACTTGAATGGTAATTATTTAAGGATATATGTGACAATTATCCATTTTTTAAGAATAGTGGACGGCTAGAGCCTAATTCGTGCTAAAAAAATTATTTATGTTAAATTATTAGTAAAATATAATAAAACATAAACTAAAAGTGATTATCTTCATCATTTTATTCATTTCATCAAAAATATATAATAATAATAATAATAAGAATAAGGAAGCCATTTTTAGACACCACTATTAGATCAAGCTTCACTTTTTACATGAAGCTTATTTAAGATTCGTTTTCGTAAATTTTATATTTTTGAGATAACTCAATCTAGCTAGCTCGGGTGTTAAAAGTTGTCACTATTGTGCTTGAAGCTTTTTGAATATTAAATGATAGATTTTGAAGTCTAGATAAAAAATGAGACTAATTTGTATAGAGAAATTTGTTAGTTTTGAGTTTAGGGACTAAAATGAAAATATTTTAAAATTGACATTAATTTTCTATAATTTTGAATTTAGATTTGTATAGGGATGAAATTGAAATCAGATTGTAAAATGAAGCTTAAATATGAAAATTATGATAGTTTTAGTTTTAAGGACTAAATTGAATAAAATGTAAAACTAGGAAAATTGTGTAAAACGAAATTAAGCTGTCATATGCCTTGAATAAGATGTTTTGAGGTAATTGACACTAATAATTTGAAATGAATTATTATATAGATCAAGATTTAAACCAATCGGAAGATAATCGCAAAAAGAAAAAAAGAAAAAATTGTGGATTAGTCCCTAACACCTTATCGATTATTATTTTTCCAAGTAAGTTCAGATGGTAATTATGTTTAAATCATTATAAATTTTATATTCTGAATCTAGTTTAAATCATAATAAATGTTTTATTGTGAATTTATGTATGTTTTTTTAAACCTTGAATTAATTGTGAATTAGCATTAAACGGTGAGATTTGGACTAAATTGAAAAATAGTTAAATATGAACTCACATGATGGAATTACCCTGATGAAACTTCGTTAATGTATCATACACGTGGTTACAGGTTGAGTTCCTATTATACAGAGCTCCAATTTTTGTTGCGGACTCGAAGATACATGTGACACAAATTGAACCTGGACTGGTAATCTATTGTCGTTTTAAAGGTTTAGCTTGGATTGATAACCTTACATATATATACAACTTTGGCCAAGGTATTTGATGTGTTAATATAAAGGTTTAGCCTGGATGGATAACCTAGTATGAATATATGATCAGCTCATATGAGCAACAGATGTGATTAATTACCGATAATTACTGAGATTCCAGCATTTGTTGTCATTTTAAAGGTTTAGCCTAGACTAGTAACCTTACATGTATATACAACTTTGGCCAAGCTATTTGATGTGTCTCTAAAAGGTTTAGCCCGGATGGGTAACCTTACAGAAATAGATATGTTTAGCTCAGGCGAGCACCAGAGGTGATCAATACCAATGTATTCGAATTCTTTTATGATGTTTCATTGGGTAAATTATAAGATGTGAAATTAGGATTTGAATAACATGTTATGTGCTAATGATCAAAAGTAGTAAAGTGGAAGACTTAATAACAAGTTTGAGTATACATATGTGATGGAAATGTGGATGAATTGGATTTCAAAGATATGAAATGTTATGCTTAGTATTTGATATGTTACACGATGGAATATGATTCAAGCTCACCTGGTTGTGATTGTGTTTTGATATGTTAGGTAAATTTGATTATACATATTAGTTTAACCTATGTACTTGTTATATAAGGTAAGTTAATCATTTATATACATATGAGCTTACTAAGCATTCTGTAATGCTTATCCCCTTATCCCATTGCTTTTCTTTTCCTATAGATTTTAACTTGTGGAACATGTTGATAGAATCAACACGGAGATCATGCTATTAGTCCAAACATGCCATTTGCCATACATGACATTACTCAAGTAATCACACATCCATTTGGTACTAATCATCATCACTATTATGCTTAGCATTCCAATATCAACTTTACCACGCAATCACATTAGCTAAGGCTTAGCACATGACTAATGTACATTTAGCTACATGTCCAAAACTAAGCAAGATCAAGCATTTGCTAAGGACCAAAGTCACCATCATTCAACATTGACACGCACATATACATATAAAAATTTATATATATTTATATTCAAAATAAGCATATAATAAGATCGTTTCATCATTATTCAAACTAAACATTTATCCACCTTAAGCCTATACACATGCCACACTTTTCTTTTCCTTGTTTTCAAATTTACTTCAATATCATTGTGATAAATCAAATGAATCTCACATTGTTCCCTTTCCTTTTTAATCAAACATTGGAAAAATACTCAACCAATATGTTTGTGTCAAATAATTTGAGTATCACATAAATATTTTTCTCTCTTTGAAGGGTTATTTGGAGAATTTTAGTTGTTCTCTTATTTACATTTATAATTCCACTTTATAGGAGAGAAAATAATTGTTATAATCACTATAGTTGTAGGAGAGAAAATAATTGTTAGACCCATACTAACCCATTAAATACCATGGCGATAACAAAAAATATAGCTTTGTCCTTTTTAGGATTGATTATGTAATGTTACATTTACTTTAGGGAATGAAGCAAATCTAAGAGAAAATTTTCATTATCATAATTTTCTTTCAAAATTTATCCATAATTTTATAGAATTTTTACAAGCTTTCTTAATGAGACTTTAGCCAAAAAAAAAAAAACACGATTAATATCATTATACAATTCTCAAGCATGTATAGATTTGAACTTCAAACTAATCATTGCATATAATACACATTTACAATAAATAAAAAGTGTAACACTCCATACCCGATCTGGTCGCCAAGTTTGAACTATGGAATGCCACGACCATTGTTGGAGCAACTACAGTCACATATACACCATACAACCATTCACACTATGCAATTTAATGTATTTCATATTCATTCTATGATATATAATCATTTTTGAGTCCCATATGAGCTTACAAAAGTTCTTTTACTAACTCGAGGTTGAATTAGGATCAAATTGTAAAGTTTTCAAATTTTCGAACCGACATCACGACATCATTTATTAGTGAGTCACATCACGACTTCAAGCATCTTGATGTCGTGACGTCACTCACTATCAGCCCATATCATGACGTTGGGGACTTGAGGTCACGACGTTGCCCTTGCTTTGGCAACTTAACACTTTGATACATATTTCAAGCTTTCAAATAATCACCTAAATGCTTTCATACATCTTTCTATAATCCAATACCACCATTTCATTCAAATTCAAACCAATTCGTTCCTATGATAATTTAAAACCAAATATTCAATATAATACAACCAAATGTTTATCATTTAAGCATACTCAACTCTTTTATTAAATTAACTATGCCAACTAACTTCATCTTCCAATTCAAATATGTCAAACTTTTGTAATATGGAAACCAAACACCTAAATGGTATTTACATGAATCAAACAATGCACATATTAAGCAATATATATATATATATATATATATATCATGCTTAACATTTAAAGCTTATCATTTTCAATTCATTCACCAACATATCTCTCTTAACCATTTCATTTTGCAACCTTAAGCATACTAAGCTCAAGTAAGTTCAAGATCATTATTCTTAATTGAATCAAACTTTGTCAAAACATGCATCAACTAAGTCACATGCCATGCTTAACATACAAGATCAACCATTACCACAGTTATCACATAACTATCAACTCAAATAATCATATGCACATTAAGGTTCCCTTGTATACATACCACAATATTTGGACTCAAAATGAACATAATTCTACTATCTTTTGATAGTGTGTGCTTCACGCTGATCCGGCTCGGCGAGTTATATAAGGTGATGATCTATAAGTAGAGAAACAACTAGATTAAGCATACAAATCCTCAGTAAATTCAAATGGAAATACAATGCTTACCTTGATCACTTAATAGTATTCCAACCACCAATAATTTTTTTTTATACAATTTGACTATCCTTGACACAGTATCATAGCTAGTCACATGCCAACGTTAACATCAAAATAGGTTAGACACACTTACATATCATGAATCATGACCTAATACCAAAGTAATTACATGTCTCATATCAAGTTACAAACATATACCATTACATATTCGATAATTTTCAAGCTTTCCTATTTCAATTAAAATATATATCACCTAATGGAACTCTAGCAAAACGAACTCAGATACACGAGTGAACTAAGTTACTCGTCTAAGCTGAAATTACATCAGGTTACCTGTCCGGGTTAAACCTATGTCATATATTACTCGAGAATCCACAAAAAGGGCTAGATCTCGTTATATTACCTAAGAATCTGCAATAAAGGCTAGATCTCATTATATTACCCAAGAATCTACAACAAAGGCTAGATCTTGTTATATTACTCGAGGATCTGCAACAAATACTAGATCTCATTGTAATTTATAATAATCTTCGATTAAGCACGCATATGACCCTATTGACATATCAATCATATCCTAAGTTTTTACTAAGTTGACATGGGCATCAATTACATATATTTCATTATCATCCCTGTTATCAATCATATTCATACATTTATACCTTATAGTTGTTCACAAGTTCAATTTAATTTGTTCTAACCATTTGTGTCAAACTACTAGTATATCAATTTATACTTAACCATACATATACATTTATATCTATCAAATTAAATACAAGTAAAAATACCACACAAGATGAGATAGTAACTTCCATATGAACTTACCTATTCTATACACCAAAACGAGTGGATTCTTTAGGGACTAACCTGTAATTTTAACTTTTCTCTTATTAGCTCCACTTTGATCCAAATTTTGATCTACACAATTATTTTATATAACCGAGCAATACCAAACATTTGCATACTATACCTTAATATGCATGATCCTATATAAATCTATTTTTGATTCCTCTCATATTTTACATTTTATTCAATTTAGTCTCTAAACATGGGATTGACATAACTTTCCATTTCTAGCTTTGGATTAAAATCCAATTTCATATATTCTCATTAAGGACTTTATATTTTCTATTTATAACATAATTTTATGAAAATTTATATTTATTCAATTTGGCCTCTAATGTATTGATTAAGGCTTATATAGATTGATTAAGACTTAATTAACATACTTTATTAACTAAATCATGATTTAATTAACCTAATTAAATCATTAATAATATTTAGTGGGAGATGTCATCACCATCCACTATCTTCTATTTGAAAATAGTTTATTTACCATTTTGAACCTTTGGTTAATTTCTCTTTAAGTCCTCTAGCCTTTTTAATTAAAACTCTATAGTGATTAGGCATTACAATTTAGTCCCTAAGTCTTAATTAACTAAAAATTCGACAAAATTACTCTAACCAATATTTAATATAGTTTTATAATTTCTTCACAAATATCCATATTTAATATTTATGGACTCGGTTTACGAAATGGGGTTCTAAAGTTGTATTTTTGATATTACTAAAAATCGGGTTATTACAAGAAGAGATAAGAACAATCATATATGTTAATCAAAATTAAAACTAAACCAATCAATTCTATAAAAAAAATAGAAAAAATTATATACCTCCGCGTAGAAAGCCCAACAAATAAACTCAAGAAGGGATTTACGAATTCATAGAGATACATATAGAGAATTATATAAATTGAACTTCTTAATAGAAATCGAATCATTTTTTTTTGTAAAAAAAAAATTAGACTTAAGTAATTGTGGAAGAGAAGTTAAGACTATAATCATTCTTTGTAGTAAAGAGAAAGTTATCATCCCCCAAGCAAATATCAAATAGCCACTCAAGATTTTTTTAACCAAATACTTAAATTTCAATACTTGGTGCCCAACAAAATTTTTATACAAACTAAAAACCTATTACTATTGAATAAAATCGTGTTGATAACATGTTATGAAATAATGAAATGAAATGATGAATAAATTAAAGAAAATAAATCAATAGGAAGAAAGAATAAAATATAAAGATAAATGAGAGAACTTTTATTTCTTTTCTTGTGTGTCCTTTAAGCCTTGTACATGTCTCCATTTACTTAATTACAATATAAAAACCTTATAATTCCATTATGGGTTATTACATTGGAGGTTACTACTTTGAGAGTTATAGACATCCATAAAATATTATTTATAACAAAAGAAATACATTCATTTTGAATTTTAATCCTACACACAAATAGAAGAAATGTTAAATTTGTCTTAGCAAATTCTTTTTACTTCCCATCTACATGAGAAAGTAACTTTTCAACCAATTATCAAGTGAAAGTAATTTTTGGGAAAGTAACTCTTATGGAATGTTACATTCTAAGGAAAGTAAATTAAATTTTGCATACCAAACATTGGAATCACATCAAACCAATTAAATTCTATGAAAAGTGATAACTTTTCATCATACCAAAAATACTCATATATTACCACTAAAATACTAAACATCATCACTATAGTAACTAAATTCATCGTTGTTGGTGTTTTCAAATTCAAATAAATCAATCTTGTAATAGCCTTGCCCGACACGATCGTCGGGTCCGAGTTATAGGATGTCGATTTGTTTGTGGAGCAACTACAATCAAATCCACGTAAATAATCATACATACCGTAATTACATTCAATTATATTCAAACTATGATAAATAATCGGTTAGAGTCTTAATCAAGCTTTAAAGCTCTTTTAACAACTCAAGCATGAAATAGGACCTAAAGTTTTAGAAATTCGTGGTTGACGTCGTGATGGCATTTCCTCCACGCCAGACATCACTAAAATAGTATGTCATGTCGTGACTTTAGGCCACTTGACGTTATGACATGACTCATTGTAGATCGACTTTACGACGAGGTAGGTTGTTCACCGAGATGTGGACTCTATTTTTATAAAATGAACCATTTGGTACATATTTCAAAGCTTCCAAACATACCTATCAATTTGTAAACCAAAAGAAAACTTCACTTGAGTAAAAACATACCTAAAACATACCAAAACACATAATATTTCACACCAAAACAAGTTATTTAACAATTTCTACTCAACCATTTCAACATAAGTTCAACTTATTACCAACTATCCATGTCCATACATTCCATCAAATACCATTCCAAATAAACCCACCAAACCATTCCATCATATCAATCTTTACCTAAGCCAAGTCATATAGAATCCTGTCATTTCATTTCTATTTCAAGCACTTAACCATATATGAAGCTCTTCGCTAAACAGAGTAAGTGTGAGTTTTGGCTGAAAGATGTGATGTTTCTAGGTCATGTGGTATCTATAGAGGGTATCTGTGTGGATCAAAAAAAGATTGAAGCTATTCTGTAATGGAAGCAGCCTAAGAGTGTTTCATAGATTCTAATTTTCCTTTATTTGGTAGGGTATTATCGGAGGTTTGTTGAGAGTTTCTCCTTGATAGCTGCTCCCTTAAATAAGCTATTGAGGAATAATGCACCTTTTAAGTGGTTAGATGAGCAGCAAGCCAACTTTGAGAAGCTAAAATTTATGTTGACTCAAGCTCCAGTTTTTATTTAGCCGAAATTTGGGAAGGGTTATATTGTTTATGGTGACACATCCCACACTAGTCTTGGTTGTGTCTAAGTGTAAGATGGAAAGGTAGTAGCCTATGCTTCAAGATAGCTTAAGCTACATGAGTGCAATCATCGGACTCATGATTTGGAGTTGGCGGCTGTAATGTTTGCTCTGATGATTTGGAGATATCACCTTTATGGTGAGAATAGTACTATTTACACAAATCACAAGAGCCTTACATATCTCCTTATCCAAAAAGAGTTAAACTTGAGACGATGGAGATAGATTGAGTTGTTGAAGGATTATGACTGTACTATCGAGTATCATCCCTCTAAAGCCAATGTTGTGGTTGATGCTTTAAGAAGAAGATTGATGGCTAAGCTTAAGGTTTTGTTCGCAAGACTGAGTTTGTATGAAGATGGTGGTCTTCTAGTTGAGTTGCAAGTTAGACCTAAGTGGATAAGTGGGATTAAGGTTAAGCAGCCTTTAGATGAGTCCTTATTGCTTCAATTTAAACAAGTTGAGGACGGTAAGACTGATGATTTTGTATTAAATCCTGAGGGTATTTTCTGCTTCAAAGCAAGGTATTGTGAGTTGAATGATTTAGATTTGAGACAATTTATCCTTCGGAAAGCACATAGTAGCCCTTATGCTATGCCTCCCTAAGGTAATAAAATGTATCGAGACTTGAGAGAGTTGTATTGGTGGCCCGGACTGAAGCGGAATGTAATAGATTTTGTAAACTTGTCAGCAAGTAAAGGTTGAGCATCAGTTTCCTTCTAGGTTATTGTTGATAGGTTGACTAAGACGGCTCACTTCTTATTAGTTGACATTGATTATTCCCCACAAAAGCTACCTAAGCTTTATATCTTCGAAATATTAAGATTGCATGGGGTGTCTGTGTGATTATTTCAGACTGGGATTTGCATTTTACATCTCGATTCTGGAAAACGCTTCATAAAGCACTAGGTACTTGGTTGGATTTCAGTATGGCATTCCATCTATAGATAGATGGTCAATCCAAGCGGGTTATCCAAATTTTAGAGGACATGTAAAGGGTTTTGTGATTGAGTTTCGGGGTAGTTGAGAAGAGCATCTACCACTAGTTGAATTCGCCTACAACAATAATTTCCAATCTAGTATACAGATAACACCTTACAAGGCTTTGCATGTTCATAGGTGTCGCACTCCGTTGTGTTGGATTCAGTTGACTGAGAGAAAGTTTTGGGTCTATAGTTGGTTAAAGAGAAGAGGGTACTATCAAACTGATCCGGTATAGGTTGAAAGTAGCTTTGGATAGGCAGAAGTCTTATATAGATATGAAGTGGAAGGAAATTGAGTTTAGTGTCGTCAATCGGGTTTTCTTAAAAGTTTCACTGTGGAAAAAGATATTAAGATTTGGACGGAAGGGCAAGTTGAGCCCTAGATTTATTAGACCATATCATATTCTTAAGAGAATTGGACTGGTGACTTATCAACTTGAGTTGCCCCATGAGCTAGACCACATTCATGATGTGTTCCATGTGTCAATGTTAAGATGGTACCAATCAGATCCTTATCACATTATTCTGATGGAGGAGGTCGAAGTTAGGCTGGACTTGACTATTGAAGAAGAGCCAATACGAATTTTAGACAGGAAGGTAAATGTACTTAGACGAAAATGGATCTCACTGGTTAAAGTTCTTTAGCGAAACCATGGCACCGAAGAAGCCACTTAGGAGCCAAAGGACTCGTTTCGTCAGCAATATCCTCACCTATTCGAACCAGGTAAATTTAGAGGCCAAATTTTATTTTAATGAGGGGAGAGTTGTCACATCTTGAATTTCTTATTGATAAAATTGTAAGTTTCTAACAAGAATGAATAGTTGGCTTAATGGTTAAGAATTAGAGTGGTTATCCTTGAAACCTTAGTTCAATTCCCCTTGCTTACAAAATTATTTTTATTTTAAGCCTATGTCGCCCAACCTCTTTCAGTTGTTAGATTTCAGTCTGACTTAAACTTTATAGAATTTGATTAAATTGATTATTCTAAAATTAAAAAAAAATGATTATATGAATTATCTGGTAAGTTATCAATTTTTTTAAAATTAATTAAACTAATTTTATTGAACAAATTTCTCCTCTTTTCTCTCTTTCTCCTTTATGCCGTCCCTCTCTTCTTTTCTTACTTTATTTTCTGTTTTCTTTTCTTTCTTTTTTCCTCCTCCATTGTTGCCACCCAAGTCTAGATTTCTTCTTATTTGTCTTCCTCTAGTTATCATGGCTACCATTTTTCACCATTATTTTCTCTTTTCTTGATCTAATTTTGTTGCTGCCAATATCATCAAATTGACGTCCATTGTTGATTTTCTTTCTCCACCTTTTGTCGCACATTGAGTTGGAAGCGCCATATTTTCCCTTGCATTTTTGCCCTCTAAGCCTCCTTTCCATTGATTTTATCTTTCGATTTCACTTTGCTGGTTTTTTTGCGTTTGCTTACCCTTGGTTGAACCTCCTTGGCCCTCGTGGTGGTTGTTCGGATCATTCTTTGTTTATTATTCATTATAAAGCCAAAATGTAAAGCATAAGTGCCGATTCTAGCAAGATCAAACGTTGTTTCCTTCTTTTATTTTTCTATTTTGATTGATTGTGTTTAATACTTTAACCGATTTTCTTATACTAATTTTGTAAATTATTCTCTTTAAAGGGTTGAATCTAAACATTTGAATCAAGAAGTGACAATAGAAGTTGTTTGTATCAACATTGTTATTTCAAACAAAGTAGGAATCCGAATACGGATATAAGTGCTCACCGTATTTTTCCTATTGTGGCGAACCTTATAGGGTTATTTTGTTCTTGGAAATGTACATGTTTAAACAAAATTTAGTCGGATTTAATTCTTAGGAGTTGCGTGTTAAGTTAGGGTTTCATATTCACGTTAATCGTGTGGGTCTTCCTTGAAACTAAATAACTTAAATTTAAATTAATATATTTAAATAATATTGTTTGCTTGGTGATCGTGGTTTGGTCGTAACACCCTTACCCGTATTCGACGCCTAAGTGGTACGAGGCATTACTGCACTTATATGCAAGCAATCATACAAAATCAAGATGAAACACCCCAAACCCGCCCACGAGCCTTGACCGGATCTCGTATGTTCCCAAAGGTAAACCGCTTCAAATTCTTTTGTTACTTAGGAAAAACTTGTGTGTTTTGAAAGAGATTGTTTTGGGTTGGGCTTGAGTTGAAAACAAGTTTATTTCATTATCAAAGTCCTTTACTTTAGGTGACAAAACATTTAGGGTTTAGTTCATAAATTTACTTAATCTTTTAATAAATAAAAGTTTATAAGCATAAAAAATAAAAGCAAAGTAAAGTAATTCTACTATGGCCTTATTACATCAAATAATTCCCAAAATTTGAATTCAAAATACTTAAAATAAAATAGTCCAAATAAAAATAAACTTCTTGCTGAGCATGGCCATCCCTAAGCATCTGCCGGCCCGGTCCATCACTGATCATCACCTGAAAAATATTCCCCAACGGGGTGAGTCAACAGACTCAATGTGTACACAACACTAAGTCATAATAGAATCAGGCATACAAATGATACACATTCAAATCATAGAATACAATTAATGATGCATTCCCAAACCCAAACCTAATTGTCCATCCGCTACACACCCTTGCACTGCCACCACACCGTGGGACTACTAAGTCGACCCTCCTTCCGCTACACTCCAAATTGCGGTCTTAGGTCACCGATTCGTGGTCTTAGGTCACCACGTTCAGACATCGTGGTCTTAGGTCACCACTTTCAGATATCGTGGGCTTAGGTCCCACATTCGAGATATCGTGGGCTTAGGTCCCACATTCGATTTCGTGGTCTTAGGTCACCACTTTTCACTTCCCTTTCAAACAAACCCATATGCCCCATAACATATTATGCAATTACATGCCACAATTCACATTCTTAACATATTCTTATGTTACAAATAACATTTTCATATTCCTAGTAGGAGTAGGAAACGACTGAGTACTTAGTACCATAACATGGTACCTTAGCCACTTTCATATTCTTAATATCACATATATTAATTAAACATAGCCATAACACATATTATGAAATAGTAGGGTACACACATTCTTAATAATACATTTAATTTAAACATAGCCATGAACCTATCAAAACTTAGGTAGGGTACACACCGATTTGCTTAACTAATTCATTGAAATCAAATCTAATCTACGCTTTAGATCTCAAATTCCTACATTTGATTAATCACTTACTACTTTAATAAAAGCCATTCGCCATAAATCCAAATCCTAGTAGGATTAGTATTCTTAAAACTTACCTTGAAATTCTCAAATCCCTAAATCCTTGTATCCATCTGTGAAATCCCTATAACTACATGTTAGATCAATTTCTAACATTTATTCGAACAAATAACCCTTAGCAGTATGTTAAATATGACTTACCTTAGATTCTTAAATCCCAAAATTCACCGAATAACTGTGGAACACGCGACTTATGGTGTACCTTCGGAAAAGAACTTCTCTTTCCTTGCATTGACACTTAGTAAATCCCAAAGATCTCCTTACTTTAGGAATCGACAATCCTTGCTTGAGCCTTTAACAATATTCGGCTATGGCCTTGATGTGGATTAAAATTTCGGCTTCTTGATGAACAGTAGAGGATTTTTGGTTTTTTTTTTTTAAAGAAAGAAGAGGAAGATATAAAACTTAGGAAAATTCTAAGAAGACTAGGGGATTCGCTTTGGCTTTGTGAAGAATTGAAAAGAGAAAGAAGAATAATGACAGAGAGAATTCGACAGAGAGAAGAGAATTTGCTTAAGAAATTCGGCAAAGGAAAAGTGAATGAATGAATGGCCTCTCTTTTCCTTTTATAGCCAAATTTACTAGGCTAGAGTCCCTTACTTGGCCACCACTCTTCTTTATTTGATAGCTTTATCTCTTTAATTTAAAATAATTAAAGAAATATCCTTTATTATCTCTTATCTCTTAATAAAAATAATACTAATAATAATCCTCTTTATCTCTTCCTTATCTATCAAAATAAAAGGGATAAATCCATATTTATCCATCTATTATCTCTTCAAAAAATAATCCAATTTAAATCCCTTATTTATCCCATTAATTGTCAAATTTAAAGGAATAAAACTCCCTTTTCTAGAAGCCTTCCAGACACTCCTTCCGCTTCGAAGCAAAAATAAAACTCCTTTTATTTGCTTCCCAAGTGACTCAACTCGTGCCCAACACCCCTTGCATGTGGACCATTTCGAGGCCCTAAGTGGCATCTTCAGCCACTTTTCCAAGTCCGCTTTTGGGTCAAATTTCACGTGCTTTTTATTTTAGGGTCACCTGCCCTAAGTTCCCTTTGAACTTTAAAATTCGACATTTGGGGTCATTTTTAAGTTTTCAAAATTTTCATGACTCAGTAAACTTGACATTTCCTAGGTTTCCAAAATGTTTACTTTCCTCTTTTAGCTTAGTTTCCAAAATATTTACTTTCCTCTTTTAGCTTAGTTTCCAAAATGTTTACTTTCCTCTTTTAGCTCGGCCCAAAATGTTCACTTTCCTAATTTACTTAGGTTTCAAAATGTTCACTTTCCTAATTTGCTTAGGTTTCCAAAATGGTCATTTTCCTATTTTCAACGTAATATTTCCATACATTCTCAGGTTTCCAAAATTATTCCAAATTTATTCCAAAACACATAAAACATGTCTTTTCGTACAATTAGGCCAAAATGCATAGGCCCTTTTTAGGATGTTACACAAGACATGGTTTTCCACTCAAATTTAAAACTTTTCATAAACATACATATCACCCCTTAATCAAGCCTATATGGCCCAAAACACGCTTTAAGAATTGTTCGGGATTAAATTGAATTCTTAAAAAGATCTCTAGAAAAACTTAGAAAAATTTTCATCAAACAGTCCACACGCCCGTGTAGAGGAAGGGACACGCCCGTGTGGCATATCACATGCCCGTGTTCCACACCCGTGCAGATTTATTTCTCATTTTGAACCTACAGAGGTTTTCACACGGCCTGACACACGCCCGTGTCCATGTCCCGTGTCCCTCACACGACCACGACACGCCCGTGTCTTAGCCTGTGTGCAAAAACCTGGACATTCTGTTTCTGACGTCATCACCCTAAAAATGTCATACGGCCAAGGCACATGCCTGTGTCCTTAGACCGTGTGGCGAATTAAATTATTAAGTTCAGGTGTAGACTTCACACGGTCTAGGCACATGCCCATGGGGTAGACCGTGTGTCACACACGGTCTAGACACACGCCCGTGTGCCTACCTGTGTGGACAAGAACAAGGCTATTTGCCAAGCACTTTCTACCACCCCAACTTGTACAAAAATAAACCACATCAAGCCACCAACTCATTCATACATAATTAAACCAATTAAATCAACCATGCAACTTGCACATTTATGAATAACCTCATCATTTCATAGATTAATAAGAAAGAGCGATAAACTATGGCCTTATACAAAAGAATTCATCCTTAAATAAGCCAACATATTTGGCCAAAACAATATGACATTCAATCAAAGACTCAATCCCTATACATGCCATACTCAAAATGTTAAATCTAACTATACCAAAATGTGTGGATAGTGTGGGTGATCCTTCGACAATCTCCGTATCTCGAGCTGTCTCTTCGACACTATAAAACAAGGGAAAAGAGAAGGGAGTAAACTTTAAGCTTAGTAAGTCTATATGTAAACAATAAGCATCATACCACATACTTATCAATCAAGAACATTACATACTAAGTAAAAACAAGTCAGATCCTCATAATCATGCTTACTCATTTCAAACCTTACCATATCTCAAACACATATCATAAAACATTGCTTACATTTACTTGCACTTATACCCTGCACTTATCACCACAAAGCCATATGTAATTTCACTTAGACAAGTTTCTCGATGAACTCTTCAGAATAATACAAGATACCGGTGGTTTCGCACATAGCCTACCATTAATCAATAACAAGGTGGTATCGCATTGACCTACCAATATTAATAACAAGGTGGTACCGCATACGACCCACCATAAATTACTTATTCATGGATTTTATCCAGATCATTTTCCTATTCAAGGTTCATCCGAGGATTTCTCACATTCTATCAATTTAAAAGATATCCATAATATTCATTTGAATTTCAAAATGCATTAATATGTAAAAACATAGGTACAAAGGATGTATCATTTACATATAAACTTACCTCGTTACAAAATATGTCGATTTGCAATTTAGTCCGGAACCTTGCCTTTTCCTCGGTCAAGGTTGATCCCGCGTTCTTCTTGATCTATAATGACATATTTAGCTCATTAAATAACCACATTATTCAAATCTATCCAAAATTTCTATTTTAGCAAAATTACCGTTTTGCCCCTAAACTTTCACAAAATTACTATTTTACCTCTAGGCTCGTAAAATGAAATGTGTTCATTTTTTTCACACACCCAAGCCTAGCCGATTCATATTCCCTCTTATAGAAACTCACAATTCTAATTATTTCACACATTTACTACCTATTTTACAACATTTACAAAAAGGTCCTTTTAGGTGTTTTTATGGAAACACCTTTCACAAAAGTTGTGTATTTAACACCCAAGAATCATTTTCTTCCATAAAATTTCAGAAATAAACATAAATATTAACATGAAAAAACCCTATACTCTCAACCATTTTGCAAAATAGTCCCCTCATTAGCTAGCTTAAGCTACAAGGGTTCCAAAAACACAAAAATCACCAAAAATAACCATCAAGATGACTTACTTGCAAGGATGAGAAGTTGCTGAAAATTTTAAGCTTCCAAACTCTTAAGCTTGTTGATATTTTCGATGGAAGAAGAAGGAAAGATAAAAAAAAAGATAGCCTTTCTTTATTTTATTTTATTTATCAATTAAGTCACCAAAACCTCACCTAACCATTGACCATGTCTCTTCTTTGTCCCCATGGCTAGCCAACTTTCCCTTAAGGGTCTAATTGCACATTAAGGACCTCTAATTTAAAGTTATATAGCTATTTGACACCTCTAGCTAGTAAAATAAAACTTTTACACTTTATGCGATTTAGTCCTTTTTTGCAATTAAGCATACAATCACCAAAATTAATGCACCAAAATTTTCATGCACTCATATAATCATGCTATAACACATAAAATAATATTAAAATAATTTTCTCCGACCTTGAATTAGTGGTTCAAACCATCGTTCGACTAGCCCTAAAATCCGCTATTATGTGTCTAATAGCCTAAATGTTAATAAGTGGAATGCTGAATCAGGTATGCAAATATTTCAAAAGTTGATTGTTAAATGTTTTTTTTGGGTGATGGATGTGCGAATTGAATGCAAATATAGCATGCTAGATTGTGTATCCTTGTTTATGTACATGTATGTTTTCTTGATTGAAATTGTGATATGTACGAAATTATGTTACATGCCATATTTAATTTTGACTGTATTGAAAGTATGTACACATGCCACTAATTTTGATTATTGAAAGTATGCTAGATTTACACTGTTATTATTTATTGAAAAGCAAGATAAGCATGCCACTGTACCGAAACTTTACTGATAAGCATGATGTGCTTCACTGATGGTACGTCATAATTGCATTGGCATGGGGTAGGTTTTTGAGGTTGACGGAGGAGATCCGTAGAGAACTAGGTGGCATCTAAAGTCCACATTACGATTGTCAGTGCACTACAATGAAGATCTAAGGTGATTGGACGATTTATTGCATTTATTCCGGCTTTTGTCGCAATTACTTTTTATCGCGCTTTATTTGCATACTAATATTGGTGGTTTTATCCACAACAGGTTTAAGCCCATACTGTTTTGGAGTTCAGTTGACGAGTTTGGGGAATTCGTGGTGTATAACGGATGAATGAGTAGGATTATTGTATTGAAACATTTAGCATGCCATATCATATATTGTAATGCCATGACATATTGGTTGAACTGTGTAATAAATGAATGTTTGTTTGATTGATTGAATACTATATGGTATGGACTCACATTGAGCTTTTTAAGCTTACCACCTAGTTTACTCCTTACAGATAATTCTCAAGACTAGGCTTGAATTCAACATTCAGAGGTCTTTTTAAGGAATTTTTGGCACTCAAAGTTGTATTAAAATTTCTTTAATTATTTTGGTATTATTTTTATTTGGGATTGTAATTTTTATTTGAAGTATGAATTGTGGTATGGAACATTTTTGAACTAGGATTTTTTTCATGCATGAATTTTGACAGAAATTAAACAATTTTGGAAATTGGTTTAAATATGACTTAAAATATGGAATTTTCTATGAAAATCAAACACGATAACTTTTCGCTGCACAATGATAATACTAAGATTTTAACAAGGGATTTTCCAATGTAAAAAACTAAGTTTTTTTTAAATGACACAATAAATAAATTGAACTTAACAATGGATGACCTAATTAACCGGTATTTTTAGCAAAGCCTTATGCAACTACACTTAAGTTTTGAAATTTAACAAAAAAGTGATTATAAATTGTACTAACCAAATTATGATCGAAAGCTTGAAACCCTTGGGAATTTTTCTTCTTTTCTTTCAATCGTGAATTCGGATGTGGAAGATGAAGATGAAGACTATTCTATTTCCTTCCACTTAAGTTTTGTTTTTATTCTTTGATTAAAACATGTTTAACTTTAATTAATTTAACTAATTATGTTTTAATTAGTTTAAACAACCATTAGCCACTATCACATATTCTAAAATGGTTTAAATTTTATTTTAGACCTTTGTTTAATTACAATTTAAATTCCTAAATTTTGGTCACATAAAATTTACAGTGATAAGATTTTATAATTTAGTCCCTACACCTAAATTAAACAAATTAATAGACAAAATTGATGAGCCAAACTTTAATAAAATCTTATATCAACTCCGTAAATATTTTAACTTAATATTTACGAATCAATTACTTAAAATGAGATTTCAAAACTGTCTTTTCTAGCACCACTTATTAATGTTTTATCCTTTTAAAATTTCACTATTTTTATTTACTCAAAAATAAGGTATAAAAAGTTGTATTTTATTTTTATTTAACTTTTTTATACAAGTTAACAACAACATTACAATGGGAAAGGAAGAAAAGATATATAAACACATAGATTGAATCTTAAATCTCATGCCAATCAACTTGAAACACACAAATTAGCCATAAAAGGACTTGTTTATGACTTTAACAATAACCATGTGTAAACTTGGGCTAATTATGGTAATTTATCCACGCATTATTTTTGCTGCTTTTGGCTTTTTCTAAGTAGTGTTTTTCAAAATATGAGAAGTTTTCGGATCTTGTTCCCACTTTTATGATCCATTTTCAGAAATAAAATAAAACTTTTTCCTAATTTTTTAAGCAAAAATTACTGCAATATTGGCTTACCAATTTATCACAACAATTATTTTATTCAAAACCTTTATAACCGGTTTTGATATTAATTTTTTTTATTGTTGATTGAGCCTTAATTTAATTCGTACGAGTATAATTGTTACTATAGAAGGATGTGAATTCGAGTATACTAAAGCGTTTATTTTTCTATTTATGCACTTATTCTTCTATTTATTGGTTGGAGAAATTGTTAGAGTTATGTGACCCAAATTCTAAGATATTGCTTGCAAGTCAAGTTAAACAAAATATATCTTCTTTCTAGAAGATTTAGTATTTATGAGTATAATATATTTAGCATTTATTAGCATAATATATTTTTACTTTGATTAGAATTGGGTTTTATAAGTTTATAAATAGACATAGTCTATTCCTCTTGTAATGATTCGAATTCGACATAGTGAATTCTCTTCTCCTCTCTGCCGTGGTTTTTTTCCCAAAAGGGTTTTCACGTAAAATCATGTGTGTCCTTTATTCTCTTTTTTTTTTTTTTTATATATATTGTCATTACCGATTTTATATTTTCAGAAATATTAAAAGTAATTGTAGGCATTATAAACCTAAAATAAAATTATTAAAAAATCCTTCTCTATTTTAATTTTTACCATGCATTATTTTTTTTCTATTTAAGATGTTCTCGAAATTATTATTTGATTTATTATATAGATTATCCGATATGTATATGTTGTAAAATAATAATTATACACATGAGTTTTTGTGTTAATTCCATGAGACGTCTTCAAATTATGGACATATTTTAAATTAACCTCTAAATTTAAAAAAATTCAATTCAATTCATAAAGGGATAAATCTCAAAATTATACTTGAACTTTGATTTAATGTGCAATTATATAAATGAACTTCAATTTAGTACAATTATAAGCGCACAAATCTAATTGTGATTCAAATAAATACTAAAACTTTAATTTTGAATTATGCACATTTAAAGAAATAAATACATCAATTTATTTTTATATAGGATAATATAATTATTTATGTATGTAATATATAAATATAAAATAATGTTATATCAATAATTGTGTTAATAATTTACAAGAAGTAAATTGAATCAAAATTTTATGTATAAAATGACAAAATTAAATTTCATGTATACAATTACACATTAAACCATAGTTCATATATAATTTTGAGATTTATCACATTCATAAAATGTAAGTATATTATCATTGAATTTTTTTTAATTTAATCGTAAATTTGAGCGTTTAATGATGGCTTAAATTTGATGTAGATGCCAATTTAACATGCCAATTTAACTTAAACATATGAAGCAATTAGAAACAGTATGGTATGAAAATCCTTAAAATTTCGAACCCTAAAAGGTAAAATTGACCTGATTGCTCCACATGTTTAAATTGGTATTCATGTGTTAAAATTTCGCTCCGCATTAGATCCATTTTGGACTTATTGTCAAACCTACAATATTTAATATTTTAGGATTCAGTTATAGAATTTTAAATCTTAGGATAAATTTGGTCATCTTGTGGAATTAACCCTTATTTATTTTCAATATTTTACAAAATAATTAAATACCGAGGTGAAATTTGACTATGTTGCTTTACTCTGACACACAACTCTGTCCGTAGTCAGGAGGTAAAAGAGAAAAAGGTCAAAACCGTTTTTTTTCTTTAAAATAATGGTCAAAATTTATTTAGATACTTTTACTATGTGTAAATTTAGATACTTCTAAAGGCAAATATCCCAAAATACAAAAAAATCAAAATTATCGGAAAGGACAGGTTTCAAAATATTGACCGGAAGGGCAATTTCCCAAAAGCGTGTCCACGTCGGTGCGTTTTGGGGAAATCGCTAAAAGCGTCCATGGGGAGCGCTTTAGGTTAACTCAAAGAAAAGCGCGCCCACGAGGCGCGCTTTGAAGTTGGCCTAAAGCGCTCCCCATGGACGCGCTTTTAGCTAATCTTTCCGTCCACTTGCAATGTGAAAATGAAATAATTTTTGGACAAGAGTCTCCGCAAAATAATTTTGAGGAGACGTTTGAACAAACCGTGGCCGAAAACGCTCTCACGTGGACGCTTTTACTCTGATGGTCTCCGCAAAATTATTTTGAGGAGACGTTTCAACAAACCGTGGCTAAAAACGCTTCAAATAGGTGCACTATTACCGGAGGCGGTGAAAAGCGCTCCACGTGGGCCGACTTTTGCTACTGATGCATGCAAAATTAGGCTATAAATCACCAAATTGCATTCTCGGTTGGCGAAAGCATTCAAGCAAAAAGAAAAAAAATTGAAAATGAGTGAACGATTAATAGTGTTATTTACTACGATGGTAAAGTCGTGACACCAAAAATGGTGTTGTTTTCTTATCGAGAACACGTAGCGATTGAGTTTTAATCAAACGTCGATTTGGTGGAACTTCAAAAGAATTAGGCGAAAATATTGAACAACGCCAATGAAAGTTCGATCTATTAAGTATAGATTTTGCGCTTGGTCGATCCGGTGAGATATGACGATTCAACATCAAAGGTCCCGGAGCCTTGAGGCAATGGTGGAGACTCATTTTGCGGTGGATCGCCCTATCTCGAGTTATATGTTGAATTTTCATCTCCAAGTGATCTCGTGCGACCTCAACATCTAGTATCGTTCGAGGGAATACACGACCCAGTCGACACTCTGTAAGTGGGAGGCAAAACACGAAGTGCCCGTGTGCGGTGGTAGTATGGAAAACATAACCCCGCACGACACTCGATTGGTGGATGGGACATGCATATTCGTCAATCGACGCCGGATGTAAATACGCATTGGGGGCGTCATCAACTTCTAGTGGATGGCAATCCACATGCGATTGGAATCTTTACGAAAGATGTTTAAGGAGGGATGATGTATTCCGACGGCATCCACCAGTGAGGGCCCTCGTTTGTTGCGAGTTATGGAGGATCGGACGATGAATCCGATGTGGATCCACCTCGGGAGCGGGGCCCGACGGTGCGAAGTTGGACTATTTTACGACCGGAGCCGTTCCAATTATACTGAAGATGTTGAGGCGGTTCGACGAAGAAGAAGAAGATCCGCTATTCGGGCATACTCGCCTCCAAGCCAGCATGCATAATGTCGATCTATCTCAAGATGATGCATTGGAGTTTCTGAACTACACACCGGACGCGTGACCGCACAAATTCTTCGTTGGATTCGGACCAATTAGAAGTTGGTAACCGCTTTTCCAACAAGAACACTTTTCTTGGTGCATTGAAACAATACAAGATCGAGGAACGGGTTAACTACACCATGGTTAAATCAAAGCTCGATAGGTACGAGGCAAAGTGTCTTTGTAAGACGGCACATGTGCATGAAAAATCATGGCGTCGTTGAGGAAAAGGACGGGATGTGGGAGGTGAAGAAGTACAAAGGTCCGCATACATGTCTTACCGTGCAAGTACTACTATGTGTTCAATGATTTGAATAACACTAATATTATGTAATGTTACATTATTTAACGTACTTGCCGTTGTGGTGTAACACAAGATCATCCGAGGATGGATTCGGACATGTTGGTGATTTAATAATCCCGACGGTGAAGGCCGATCCCAAAACTACAAGATGCCGCTTTAATTGGCAATATTCAGTAGCAAATGGGGTACACGCCCACTTACGTAAAGGCTTGGATAGCCAAGCGGAAGCGTTGGAAAAGTTGCACGGTCGGTGGGGCGCTTCATATAATGAAGTGTGGCGGTGGTGTAAAGTCTTTGAGAGATATGTCCCAGAGCGACAATGACATTGAAAGCGGAACGGCGTACTACAATGATCGTCTGCTCCGTGGATGCGCAGTGTTCAAGCGCCTGTTCTGGACATTTAAGCAATGCCGAGATGCTTTTACATACTGCAAGCCATTGGTACAAATTGACGGTACCTTCATGTATGGTAGATATACGATCGGCTATTGCTAGTATGTAGGCACAAGACGGTACGTGGGAGAATCCTTCCGATTGCGTTAGCAATAACACCGGGGAGTCACCGATGACCGGACTTCTTCCTATCTAGGTTAAGGAGGTATGTCGCCTCAACGACATATCGTTATATCGGATCGGGGCCCCAAATACTTGCGGCAATAGAACGCGGGGAAGCATGTGGCATCGCACACACCATCGATATTGCCTGAGGCATGTGGCATCCAACTACTATGGGCAACACCGATCTAAAAGACTGAAACGGCAAGTGACCGATATGGGTATGAAATTTCTATTAATATAATTTCTTTTGAAATTTTTGATTTATTCGCAATTTGAATAGTGGTATGTAATATTCGATATCAACGTATATTGGCAGGGTACGAGATCAATAAAGACCGTTTTCACGAGATGTTGGCGGTTTTTATAAGATAACGCGAAGGCGCAGACTACCTGCAATATTCCTTTTGAACAGTGGACACAAGCATATGGCGGACTACGATATGGTCATATGACCACAAACTGGCCGAATGCATAAATTTCATGCTAAAGGAACCCGTCATCCGCCAATTACTGCGATTTTGTGGGAGACATATTTTCGTTTAGTGGCACTATTTCCAAGAGAAGCGAGTTATCGAGGCGTATGCAAGGAGGCCATGTATGGAGCCCGAAGGTCTTGCAAGAAATTAACCGTGGGAAGGCACGGCGAACACTATGCACACGCTTTGTCACGATCGCGACGACTATGGTTTCGTGTCACGGAGTTTGATGAGGCCGAGCCAAGGTATTGTTGGCGGGCATTATCGTACACTTGACAAATAGGACATGCGATCGTGGATATTTGATGCACCGTTACCCATGTGCTCATGTACTTGCGGCTTGTCATAATCTTCGTCTTGACCCCATGAGCTATGTCGACGAAGTCTACAAATTAGAAAACATGTACAACGTGTGGAGACACGTATTCCCACCAGTCCCAGATGAACGTAAGTGGCCATCGGTATCGCTTGCACCGTATAAGTCATTGTTGGGATAGAGAATTGAGACGAAACCAAAAGGTCGACCTTCCTCGACTAGAATCGCACAATATGGATATCGAGAACCGACCAACCAAAGTCGGCGGTGCGGGTGGTGTAGGAACCGGGCCATACATCTCGCTTCGTGTCCAAATCGAACTAGTTGACCGTGTTCTTAGCTTGTTTGTCTCTTCTTGGCTATGTAATGTACTTTTTTTGGAGGAAAAGCGGTGAACTTTTGTACAATAACTCAAATTTATTAAATATAAGATAATTAATATTAAATTACAAACACAAATAATAAAACAACGATATATTGGCGGTGCGAGATCAATACAAAAAATTAAATTACAAAAAAATTAAAAAATTAAATTAAAAAAAACTCAAATTGTATTAAAAATAATACAACTTAATTACAAAAAAATAAACCAAACATATTTTGTCAAAGTTATTAAAATTAAATAAATTAAAAAATTAAATTACAAAAAAACAAACTCAAATTGTATTAAATATATTACAACTTAATTACAAAAAAATAAATCAAACCTATTTTGTCAAAGTTATTAAAATTAAATAAATTAAAAAATTATATTACAAAAAAAACAAACTCAAATTGTATTAAATATATTACAACTTAATTACAAAAAAAATAAATCAAACATATTTTGTCAAAGTTATTAAAATTAAATAAATTAAAAAATTAAATTAAAAAAACAAACTCAAATTGTATTAAATATATTACAACTTAATTACAAAAAAAAATAAATCAAATCTATTTTGTCAAAGTTATTAAAATTAAATAAATTAAAAAATTAAATTACAAAAAAAACAAACTCAAATTGTATTAAATATATTACAACTTAATTACAAAAAAAATAAACCAAACCTATTTTGTCAAAGTTATTAAAATTAAATAAATTAAAAAATTATATTACAAAAAAACTCAAATTGTATTAAAATAATACAACTTAATTACAAAAAAAATAAACCAAACATATTTTGTCAAAGTTATTAAAATTAAATAAATTAAAAAATTAAATAAAAAAAACTCAATTTTTATTAAATATATTACAACTTAATTACAAAAATTAAACCTTAATTACAAAAAAATTAAACTCAAATTATAAATTAATTTACAATTACTCAAATTATGGGGTTTAGGGTTTAGTGCGGATGGGGTGGGAACCAAGTGCACACAGGCGATCGGCGATTCTGTACCGGATTCCTCCTTCTTCTAGCTTCCGACGGGGTTGTGGAACCTCAGCGGGAATCCGTCCCCTCGGCGGTGGGTCCAGTTCAGGTGTTGCGATGATGACCCACCTTGATAAAATAATGACCGGAGGTGTTTGCATAAACCACGGCGGGGTGATCGCATCCGTCACGGTGAAGGAGTCTGGTAGAAAGAATCGCTCCCGACGGCACCTCCTCTAATCTCACACCGATGTCGGCCTCACGATCGGCTGGCTAAAAGGAGTTGTCGGGAACGGACTCGAACCCGCCATGGATTCCAACCTGGGGGACTAGAAAAGGAAACATATATGGGTTAGGAGGATACATGTAAGCGGTGGTACGACCGCATAAACCGTGGACGCTGTGTTATCGGTGTTGTCACCGAACCGATGGGCCCGTGATTGTATAGGAGTTGTGAGGGTTCGCTATGGTTTTGAGGAATGGAATGATAAAAGAAAATGAGGAGAAAGTGCTTTGAATTTTCGGCTAAGCAAACTGAATCAAGGTGATCACTTAGGTGCTTTTATAAGCATTCGGCAACTCCCCCCCCTCCTTCATAAGTCCTAGCCGTCCACTCCTCTTCAACAAGGAGTCCAAGATTCATCTTAACTCCTTGAATCACTCTAGGCCAACCATTTAGTTTAATCCTAACTATTTTGATTTAATTTCCAATAATAAGTATT
Source organism: Gossypium rotundifolium (assembly GCA_025506655.1). NCBI lineage: Eukaryota > Viridiplantae > Streptophyta > Magnoliopsida > Malvales > Malvaceae > Gossypium > Gossypium rotundifolium. The sequence continues at coordinate 125,138,537 of CP106727.1, forward strand.
AATCCTTAAACAATCCATGTGATATCCCTATTATCCTCATAAAATAAAATAATAAAAAACTCATATTATCCTTGATTATCTAAAGAAAATAAAAATTTAAAGAGAGATAGGACTCTCCTTATGTGCAGTCCATCATATTGCCAAAAGAGGATTTTTGTGACTCAACCAAGGCTCTCCTTGCTCCCTTGGTGGCGTCACATGTAGCTCTTAAGTGGGCTTGCTTTGCCACTTGGTCTAAGCTCATTTTATGTCCAAATTATCCCCATTTATTCTTATAACACCCTCTTGCCAAGGCTCCCTACCTTAAAAGTTAAAAACTAAAATTTCCTACCAAATCGAGCCAACACAAAGCCTTAAATTGATCATTATTATTCCATAAATAATGACATAGCAGTTCTTACATAAGAAAAATAATTAAATTTCAAATAACCCCATTTTTGGGATGTTACATTACTTGAGGATCTGCAACAAATGCTAGATCTCATTGTAATTTATAATAATCATCGATTAAGCACGTATATGACCCTATTGACATATCAATCATATCCTAAGTTTTTACTAAGTTGACATGGGCATCAATTACATATATTTCATTGTCATCCCTGTTATCAATCATATTCATACATTTATACCTTATAGTTGTTCACAAGTTCAATTTAATTTGTTCTAACCATATGTGTCAAACTACTAGTATATCAATTTATACTTAACGATACATATACATATACATTTATATCTATCAAATTAAATACAAGTAAAATACCACACAAGATGAGATAGTAACTTCCATTTGAACTTACCTATTCTATACACCAAAACAGTGGATTCTTTAGGGACTAATCTGTAATTTTAACTTTTCTCTTATTAGCTCCACTTTGATCCAAATTTTGATCTACACAATTATTTTATATAACCGAGCAATACCAAACATTTGCATACTATACCTTAATATGCATGATCCTATATAAATCTATTTTTTGATTCCTCTCATATTTTACATTTTATTCAATTTAGTCTCTAAACTTGGGATTGACATAACTTTCCATTTCTAGCTTTGGATTAAAATCCAATTTCATATATTCTCATTAAGGACTTTATATTTTCTATTTATAACATAATTTTATGAAAATTTATATTTATTCAATTTGGCCCTAATGTATTGATTAAGGCTTATATAGATTGATTAAGACTTAATTAACATACTTTATTAACTAAATCATGATTTAATTAACCTAATTAAATCATTAATAATATTAGTGGGAGATGTCATCACCATCCACTATCTTCTATTTGAAAATAGTTTATTAACCATTTTGAACCTTTGGTTAATTTCTCTTTAAGTCCTCTAGCCTTTTTAATTAAAACTCTATAGTGATTAGGCATTACAATTTAGTCCCTAAGTCTTAATTAACTAAAAATTCGACAAAATTACTCGACCAATCTTTAATATAGTTTTATAATTTCTTCACAAATATTCATATTTAATATTTATGGACTCGGTTTACAGAAATGGGGTTCTAAAGTTGTATATTTCGATACTACTAAAAATCGGGTTGTTACAAGAAGAGATAAGAACAATCATATATGTTAATCAAAATTAAAACTAAACCAATCCATTCTATAAAAAATAGAAAAATTATATACCTCCGCGTAGAAAGCCCAACAAATAAACTCAAGAAGGGATTTACTTAATTCATAGAGATACATATAGAAATTATATAAATTGAACTTCTTAATAGAAATCGAATCAATTTTTTTTGTAAAAAAAATTAGACTTAAGTAATTGTGGAAGAGAAGTTAAGACTATAATTATTCTTTGTAGTAAAGAGAAAGTTATCATCCCCCAAGCAAATATCAAATAGCCACTCACGATTTTTTAACTAAATACTTAAATTTCAATACTTGGTGCCCAACAAAATTTTTATACAAACTAAAAACCTATTACTATTGAATAAAATCGTGTTGATAACATGTTATGAAATAATGAAATGAAATGATGAATAAATTAAAGAAAATAAATCAATAGGAAGAAAGAATAAAATATAAAGATAAATGAGAGAGCTTTTATTTCTTTTCTTGTGTGTCTCTTTAAGCCTTGTACATGTCTCCATTTACTTAATTACAATATAAAAACCTTATAATTCCATTATGGGTTATTACATTGGAGGTTACTACTTTGAGAGTTATAGACATCCATAAAATATTATTTATAACAATAGAAATACATTCATTTTGAATTTTAATCCTACACACAAATAGAAGAAATGTTAAATTTGTCTTAGCAAATTCTTTTTACTTCCCATTTACATGAGAAAGTAACTTTTCAACCAATTATCAAGTGAAAGTAATTTTTTGGGAAAGTAACTCTTATGGGAATGTTACATTCTAAGGAAAGTAAATTAAATTTTGCATACCAAACATTGGAATCACATCAAACCAATTAAATTCTATGAAAAGTGATAACTTTTCATCATACCAAACATACTCATATATTACCACTAAAATACTAAACATCATCACTATAGTAACTAAATTCATCGTTGTTGGTGTTTTCAAATTCAGCGAAATCAATCTTGTAATAGCCCTTGCCCGACCTGATCGTCGGGTCCGAGTTATAGGATGTCAGATTTGTTGCTGGAGCAACTACAATCAAATCCATAGTAAATAATCATACATACCTGTAATTACATTCAATTATATTCAAACTATGATAAATAATCAGTTCCGAGTCTTAATCAAGCTTACGAAATCTCTTTTAACAACTCAAGCATGAAATAGGACCTAAAGTTTTAGAAATTCAGGGTTGACGTCGTGATGGCATTTCCTCCATGTTGTGACATCACTAAAATAGTATGTCATGTCGTGACTTTAGGCCACTTGACGTTGCGACATGACTCATTGTCGATCGACTTTACGACGAGGTAGGTTGCTCACCGAGATGTGGACTCTATTTTTTATAAAAATGAACCATTTGGTACATATTTCAAAGCTTCCAAACATACCTATCAATTTGTAAACCAAAAGAAAACTTCAATTGAGTAAAAACATACCTAAAACATACCAAAACACATAATATTTCACACCAAAACAAGTTATTTAACAATTTCTACTCAACCATTTCAACATAAGTTCAACCTATTACCAACTATCCATGTCCATACATTCCATCAAATACCATTCCAAATAAACCCACCAAACCATTCCATCATATCAATCTTTACCTAAGCCAAGTCATATAGAATCTCATCATTTCATTTCTATTTCAAGCACTTAACCATATATGAAGCTCTTCGCTAAACAGAGTAAGTGTGAGTTTTGGCTGAAAGATGTGATGTTTCTAGGTCATGTGGTATCTATAGAGGGCATCTGTGTGGATCAAAAAAAGATTGAAGCTATTCTGTAATGGAAGCAGCCTAAGAGTGTTTCATAGATTCTAATTTTCCTTTATTTGGTAGGGTATTATCGGAGGTTTGTTGAGAGTTTCTCCTTGATAGCTGCTCCCTTAAATAAGCTATTGAGGAAGAATGCACCTTTTAAGTGGTTAGATGAGTAGCAAGCCAACTTTGAGAAGCTAAAATTTATGTTGACTCAAGCTCCAGTTTTTATTCAGTTGGAATTTGGGAAGGGTTATATTGTTTATGGTGACACATCCCACACTAGTCTTGGTTGTGTCTAAGTGTAAGATGGAAAGGTAGTAGCCTATGCTTCAAGATAGCTTAAGCTACATGAGTGCAATCATCGGACTCATGATTTGGAGTTGGCGGCTGTAATGTTTGCTCCGATGATTTGGAGACATTACCTTTATGGTGAGAATAGTACTATTTACACAAATCACAAGAGACTTACATATCTCCTTATCTAAAAAGAGTTAAACTTGAGACGATGGAGATAGATTGAGTTGTTGAAGGATTATGACTATACTATCGAGTATCATCCCTCTAAAGCCAATGTTGTGGTTGATGCTTTAAGAAGAAGATTGATGGCTAAGCTTAAGGTTTTGTTCGTAAAACTGAGTTTGTATGAAGATGGTGGTCTTCTAGTTGAGTTGCAAGTTAGACCTAAGTGAATAAGTGGGATTAAGGTTAAGCAGCCTTTAGATGAGTCTTTATTGCTTCAATTTAAACAGGTTGAGGACGGTAAGACTGATGATTTTGTATTAAATCCTGAGGGTATTTTCTGCTTCAAAGCAAGGTATTGTGAGTTGAATGATTTAGATTTGAGACAATTTATCCTTCGGAAAGCACATAGTAGCCCTTATGCTATGCCTCCTTAAGGTAATAAAATGTATCGAGACTTAAGAGAGTTGTATTGGTGGCCCGAACTGAAGCAAAATGTAATAGATTTTGTATCTAATTGCTTAACTTGTCAGCAAGTAAAGGTTGAGTATCAGTTTCCTTCTAGGTTATTGTTGATAGGTTGACTAAGACGGCTCACTTTTTTATTAGTTGACATTGATTATTCCCCACAAAAGCTACCTAAGCTTTATATCTTCGAAATATTAAGATTGCATGGGGTGTCTGTGTGATTATTTCAGACCGGGATTTGCATTTTACATCTCGATTCTGAAAAATGCTTCATAAAGCACTAGGTACTTGGTTGGATTTCAGTATGGCATTCCATCTATAGATAGATGGTCAATCCAAGCGGGTTATCCAAATTTTAGAGGACATGTTAAGGGTTTTGTGATCGAGTTTCGGGGTATTTTAGAAGAGCATCTACCACTAGTTGAATTCGCCTACAACAACAATTTCCAATCTAGTATACAGATAACACCTTACAAGGCTTTGCATGTTCGTAGGTGTCGCACTCCGTTGTGTTGGATTGAGTTGAGTGAGAGAAAAGTTTTGGGTCTATAGTTGGTTAAAGAGAAGAGGGTACTATCAAACTGATCTGGTATATGTTGAAAGCAGCTTTGGATAGGCAGAAGTCTTATGTAGATATGAAGTGGAAGGAAATTGAGTTTAGTGTCGTCAATCGGGTTTTCTTAAAAGTTTCACTTGTGGAAAAAGATATTAAGATTTGGACGGAAGGGCAAGTTGAGCCCTAGATTTATTAGACCATATCATATTCTTAAGAGAATTGGATGGTGACTTATCAACTTGAGTTGCCCCGAGCTAGACCACATTCATGATGTGTTCCATGTGTCAATGTTAAGATGGTACCAATCGGATCCTTATCACATTGTTACGATGGAGGAGGTCGAAGTTAGTTTGGACTTGACTATTGAAGAAGAGTCAATACGAATTTTAGACAGGAAGGTAAATGTACTTAGACGAAAATGGATCTCACTGGTTAAAGTTCTTTAGCGGAACCATGGCACCGAAGAAGCCACTTAGGAGCCAAAGGACTCGTTTCGTCAGCAATATCCTCACCTATTCGAACCAGGTAAATTTCGAGGCCAAAATTTATTTTAATGAGGGAAGAGTTGTCACATCTTGAATTTCTTATTGATAAAATTGTAAGTTTCTAACAAGAATGAATAGTTGGCTTAATGGTTAAGAATTGGAGTGGTTATGCTTGAAACCTTAGTTCAATTCCCCTTGCTTACAAAATTATTTTTATTTTAAGCCTATGTCGCCCAACCTCTTTCAGTTGTTAGATTTCAGTCTGACTTAAACTTTATAGAATTTGATTAAATTGATTATTCTAAAATTAAAAAAATGATTATATGAATTATCTGGTAAGTTATCAATTTTTTTAAAATTAATTAAACTAATTTTATTGAACAAATTTCTCCTCTTTTCTCTCTTTTTCCTTTATGTCGTCCCTCTCTTCTCTTCTTGCTTTATTTTCTGTTTTCTTTTCTTTCTTTTTTCCTCATCCATTGTTGCCACCCAAGTCTAGATTTCTTCTTATTTGTCTTCCTCTAGTTATCATGGCTACCATTTTTCACCATTATTTTCTCTTTTCTTGATCTAATTTTGTTGCTGCCAATATCATCAAATTGACGTCCATTGTTGATTTTCTTTTCTCCACCTTTTGTCGCACATTGAGTTGGAAACGGCCATATTTTCCCTTGCATTTTTTGCCCCTCTAAGCCTCCTTTCCATTGATTTTATCTTTCGATTTCACTGCTGGTTTTTGCGTTTGCTTACCCTTGGTTGAACCTCCTTGGCCCTCGTGGTGGTTGTTCGGATCATTCTTTGTTTATTATTCATTATAAAGCCAAAATAGGTAAAGCGTAAGTGCCGATTCTAGCAAGATCAAATGTTGTTTCCCTTCTTTTATTTTTCTATTTTGATTGATTGTGTTTAATACTTTAACCGATCTTCTTATACTAATTTTGTAAATTATTCTCTTTAAAGGGTTGAATCTAAACATTTCGAATCAGTAGTGACAATAGAAGTTGTTTGTATCAACATTGTTAGCTGAAACAAAGTAAGTAGGAATCCCGAATACGGATATAAGTGCTCACTGTATTTTTCCTATTGTGGCCGAACCTTATAGGGTTATTTTGTTCTTGGAAATGTACATGTTTAAACAAAATTTAGTCGGATTTAATTCTTAGGAGTTGCAGTGTTAAGTTAGGGTTTCATATTCACGTTAATCAGGTGTGGGTCTTCCTTGAAACTAAATAACTTAAATTTAAATTAATATATTTAAATAATATTGTTTGCTTGGTGACTGTGGTTTGGTCGTGTAACACCCCTTACCCGTATTCGACGCCAGAATAGGGTACGAGGCATTACCAGACTTATATGCAAGCAATCATACAAAATTAAGACATGGTTTTCCACTCAAATTTAAAACTTTTCATAAACATACATATCACCCTTAATCAAGCCTATATGGCCCAAAACACGCTTTAAGAATGGTTCGGGATTAAATTGAATTCTTAAAAGATCTCTAGAAAAACTTAGAAAAATTTTCATCAAAGCAGTCCACACATAGTGTGGAGGAAGGGACACTCTGCGTGTGGCATATCACATGCCCGTGTTCCACACCCGTGCAGATTTATTTCTCATTTCGAACCTCAGAGGTTTTCACACACCGACACGCGTGTCCATGTCCGTGTCCCTCACATGACCACGACATGCCGTGTCTTAGCTTTGTGAGCAAAACACAGGCATTCTATTTCTGACGTCATCACCCTAAAAATGTCATACGGCAAAGGCACACACTTGTGTCCTTAGACTGTGTGGCGAATTAAATTATTAAGATCAGGTGTAGACTTCACACGGTCTAGGCACATGCCCATGGGGCAGACCGTGTGTCACACACAGTCTAGACACACGCTCGTGTGCCTACCTGTGTGGACAAGAACAAGGCTATTTGCTAAGCACTTTCTACCACCCCAACTTGTACAAAAATAAACCACATCAAGCCACCAACTCATTCATACATAATTAAACCAATTAAATCAACCATGCAACTTGCACATTTATGAATAACCTCATCATTTCATAGATTAATAAGAAAGAGCGATAAACTATGGCCTTATACAAAAGAATTCATCCTTAAATAAGCCAACACATTTGGCCAAAACAATATGACATTCAATCAAAGACTCAATCCCTATACATGCCATACTCAAAATGTTAAATCTAACTATACCAAAATGTGTGGATAGTGTGGGTGATCCTTCGACAATCTCCGTATCTCGAGCTGTCTCTTCGACATTATAAAATAAGGGAAAAGAGAAGGGAGTAAACTTTAAGCTTAGTAAGTCTATATGTAAACAATAAGCATCATACCACATGCTTATCAATCAAGAACATTACATACTAAGTAAAAACAAGTCAGATCCTCATAATCATGCTTACTCATTTCAAACCTTACCATATCTCAAACACATATCATAAAATATTGCTTACATTTACTTGCACTTATACCCTGCACTCATCACCACAAAGCCACATGTAATTTCACTTAGACAAGTTTCTCGATGAACTCCTCAGAATAATACAAGATACCCGGTGGTTTCGCACATAGCCTACCATTAATCAATAACAAGGTGATATCGCACACAGCCTACCAATATTAATAACAAGGTGGTACCGCACACAGCCCACCATAAATTACTTATTCATGGATTTTATCCGTATCATTTTCCTATTCCGAAGGTTCATCTGAGGATTTCCTCACATTCTATCAATTTAATAGATATCCATAATATTCATTTGCATTTCAAAATGCATTAATATGTAAAAACATAGGTACAAAGGATGTATCATTTACATATAAACTTACCTCGTTACAAAATATGTCGATTTGCAATTTAGTCCGGAACCTTGCCTTTTCCTCAGTCAAGGTTGATCCCGCGTTCTTCTTGATCTATAATGACATATTTAGCTCATTAAATAACCACATTATTCAAATCTCTACAAAATTTCTATTTTAGTAAAATTACCGTTTTGCCCCTAAACTTTCAGAAAATTACTATTTTACCTCTAGGCTCGTAAAATGAAATGTGTTCATTTTTTTCACACACCCAAGCCTAGCCGATTCATATTCCCTCTTATAGAAACTCACAATTCTAATTATTTCACACATTTACTACCTATTTTACAATATTTACAAAAAGGTCCTTTTAGGTGTTTTTATGGAAACACCTTTCACAAAAGTTGTGTATTTAACACCTAAGATTCATTTTCTTCCATAAAATTTCAGAAATAAACATAAATATTAACATGAAAAAACCCTATACTCTCAACCATTTTGCAAAATAATCCCTTCATTAGCTAGCTTAAGCTACAAGGGTTCCAAAAACACAAAAATCACCAAAAATAACCATCAAGATGACTTACTTGCAAGGATGAGAAGTTGCTGACAATTTTAAGCTTCCAAACTCTTAAGCTTGTTGATATTTTCAGTGGAAGAAGAAGGAAAGATAAAAAAAAAAAGATAGCCTTTCTTTATTTTATTTTATTTATCAATTAAGTCACCAAAACCTCACCTAACCATTGACCATGTCTCTTCTTTGTCCCCATGGCTAGCCAACTTTCCCTTAAGGGTCTAATTGCACATTAAGGACCTCCAATTTAAATTTATATAGCTATTTGACACCTCTAGCTAGTAAAATAAAACTTTCACACTTTATGCGATTTAGTCTTTTTTTTGCAATTAAGCATACAATCACCAAAATTAATGCACCAAAATTTTCATGCACTCATATAATCATGCTATAACACATAAAATAATATTAAAATAATTTTCTCTGACCTTGAATTAGTGGTTCCGAAACCACTGTTCCGACTAGCCCCAAAATCTGGCTATTACAAGTCGAATAGCCTAAATGTTAATAAGTGGAATGCTGAATCAGGTATGCAAATATTTCAAAAGTTGATTGTTAAATGTTTTTTTTGGGTGATGGATGTGCGAGTTGAATGCAAATATAGCATGCTAGATTGTGTATCCTTGTTTATGTATATGTATGTTTTCTTGATTGAAATTGTGATATGTACGAAATTATGTTACATGCCATATTTAATTTTGATTGTATTGAAAGTATGTACACATGCCACTAATTTTGATTATTGAAAGTATGCTAGATTTACATCGTTATTATTTATTGAAAAGCATGATAAGCATGCCCTCGCATCAGAAACTTTCTTGATAAGCATGATGTGCTTCACTGATGGTACGTCATAATTGCATTGGCATGGGGTGGGTTTTTGAGGTTGATGAAGGAGATCTGTAGAGAACTAGGCAGCATCTAAAGTCCACATTACGATTGTCAGTGCACTACAACGAAGATCGAAGGTGATTGGACGATTTATCGCATTTATTCTGGCAGCTTGTTTGCAATTACTTTTACTGGCAGTTTTATTTGCATACTAATATTGGTGGTTTTATCCACAACAGGTTTAAGCCCATACTGTTTTGGAGTTCAGTTGACGAGTTTGGGGAATTCGTAGTGTATAACGGATGAATGAGTAGGATTATTGTATTGAAACATTTAGCATGCCATACTCATATATTGTAATGCCATGACATATTGGTTGAACTGTGTAATAAATGAATGTTTGTTTGATTGATTGAATACTATATGGTATGGACTCACACTGAGCTTTTTAAGCTTACCACCTAGTTTACTCCTTATAGATAATTCTCAAGACTAGGCTTGGATTCAACATTCGGAGGTCTTTTTAAGGAATTTTTGGCACTCAAATTTGTATTAAAATTTCTTTAATTATTTTGGCATTATTTTTATTTGGGATTGTAATTTTTATTTGAAGTATGAATTGTGGTATGGAACATTTTTGAACTAGGATTTTTTCATGCATGAATTTTGGCAGAAATTGAACAATTTTGGAAATTGGTTTAAATATGACTTAAAATATGGAATTTTCTATGAAAATCAAACACGATAACTTTTCGTTGCACAATGATAATACTAAGATTTTAACAAGGGATTTTCCAATGTAATCAACTAAGTTTTTTTTAAATGACACAATAAATAAATTGAACTTAACAATGGATGACCTAATTAACCGGTATTTTCAGCAAAGCCTTATGCAACCACACTTAAGTTTTGAAATTTAACAAAAAAGTGATTATAAATTGGACATTTTTACTTAGCCATTTCGGTGGCTAATGTAATGTTCGGAATTCGACCATAACGTTTAGGTCGGGTTTGGGAGGTTACAAATTTTATAATTTATTCACTTTAGTCATTTTGAACAAAACTAACAATTATATATTACAATTTAGTCTTTTTCCACATCTAAGCTTAAAATCTATCAATTTAACACCAATTTCTTCAAGAAATCAACAATTTTAATTTTAATTTTTTAATAGTTTTACAAATTGATACATGAGCTAGCTAAGTCAAATTCTCATGACCTAAAAAATATAAAATTTACAAGAAAATGACTTAATTGTACTAACCAAATTATGATCGAAAGCTTGAAACCCTTGGGAATTTTTCTTCTTTTCTTTCAATCGTGAATTCGGATGTGGAAGATGAAGATGAAGACTATTCTATTTCCTTCCACTTAAGTTTTGTTTTATTCTTTGATTAAAACATGTTTAACTTTAATTAATTTAACTAATTATGTTTTAATTAGTTTAAACAACCATTAGCCACTATCACATATTCTAAAATGGTTTAAATTTTATTTTAGACCTTAGTTTAATTACAATTTAAATTCCTAAATTTTGGTCACATAAAAATTTATAGTGATAAGATTTTTATAATTTAGTCCCTACACCTAAATTAAACAAATTAATAGACAAAATTGATGAGCCAAACTTTAATAAAATCTTATATCAACTCCGTAAATATTTTAACTTAATATTTACTGAATCTAAATTCTGAAAATGAGATTTCAAAACTGTCTTTTCTAGCACCACTTATTAATGTTTTATTCTTTTAAAATTTCACTATTTTTATTTACTAAAAAATAAGGTATAAAAAGTTGTATTTTATTTTTTATTTAACTTTTTTATACAAGTTAACAACAACATTACAATGGGAAAGGAAGAAAAGATATATAAACACATAGATTGAATCTTAAATCTCATGCCAATCAACTTGAAACACACAAATTAGCCATAAAAGGACTTGTTTATGACTTTAACAATAACCATGTGTAAACTTGGGCTAATTATGGTAATTTATCCACGCATTATTTTTGCTGCTTTTTGGCTTTTTCTAAGTAGTGTTTTTCAAAAATATGAGAAGTTTTCGGATCTTGTTCCCACTTTTATGATCCATTTTCAGAAATAAAAATAAAACTTTTTCCTAATTTTTTTAAGCAAAAAATTACTGCAATATTGGCTTAGCAATTTATCACAACAATTATTTTATTCAAAACCTTTATAACCGGTTTTGATATTAATTTTTATTGTTGATTGAGCCTTAATTTAATTAATACAGTATAATTGTTAATATAGAAGGATGTAAATTTGAGTATACTAAAGCGTTTATTTTTCTATTTATGCGCTTATTCTTCTATTTATTAGTTGGAGAAATATTAAAAGTAATTGTAGGCATTATAAACCTAAAATAAAATTATTAAAAAATCCTTCTCTATTTTAATTTTTACCATGCATTATTTTTTTCTATTTAAGATGTTCTCGAAATTATTATTTGATTTATTATATAGATTATCCGATATGTATATGTTGTAAAATAATAATTATACACATGAGTTTTTGTGTTAATTCCATGAGAATAATTCCATGAGACGTCTTCAAATTATGGACATATTTTAAATTAACCTCCAAATTTAAAAAAAATTCAATTCAATTCATAAAGGGATAAATCTCAAAATTATACGAACTTTGATTTAATGTGCAATTATATAAATGAACTTCAATTTAGTACAATTATAAGCTAAAAATCTAATTGTGATTCAAATAAATACTTGAAACTTTAATTTTGAATTATGCACATTTAAAGAAATAAATACATCAATTTATTTTTACATAGGATAATATAATTATTTATGTATGTAATATATAAATATAAAATAATGTTATATCAATAATTGTGTTAATAATTTACAAGAAGTAAATTAAATCAAAATTTTATGTATAAAATGACAAAATTAAATTTCATGTATACAATTCACATTAAACCACGATTCATATATAATTTTGAGATTTATCACATTCATAAAATGTAAGTACATTATCATTGAATTTTTTTGTTAATTTAATCGTAAATTTGAGCGTTTAATGATGGCTTAAATTTGATGTAGATGCCAATTTAACTTAAACATATGAAGCAATTAGAAACAGTATGGTATGAAAATCCTTAAAATTTCGAACCCTAAAAGGTAAAATTGACCTGATTGCTCCACATGTTTAAATTGGTATTCATGTGTTAAAATTTCGCTCCGCATTAGATCCATTTTGGACTTATTGTCAAACCTACAATATTTAATATTTTAGGATTCAGTTATAGAATTTTAAATCTTAGGATAAATTTGGTCATCTTGTGGAATTAACCCTTATTTATTTTCAATATTTTACAAAATAATTAAATACCGAGGTGAAATTTGACTATGTTGCTTTACTCTGACACACAATTCTGTCCGTAGTCAGGAGGTAAAAGAGAAAAAGGTCAAAACCATTTTTTTTCTTTAAAATAATGGTCAAAATTTATTTAGATACTTTTACAATGTGTAAATTTAGATACTTCTAAAGTGTCTCGTAGTAAAAAAAATTATTTAAAATTTAATTTATAGGATTGTGATGTTTAAAGTTAATTTGTTAATATAAATTAATTTTTAAAAATAATAGAAACGAATATTTTAATTAGTGCAAGTAATATAAATAGAAAAGATTGTAAAATAATAATTTTAATAGTTTAATAATTTAAATAAAATTTTTAAATAATTAAATAATAATTTTATAATTTTTTAAAGTTAAGTGATATTAATAATTTATTAATCTTATCTATAAAAACATTATATCCTATTTCTTCATCACGTAACACGTGTTGGTCCCTCTAACCAAGAAAACTATCACACGCGTCAACCTCATCCCTGTATTTAAATTCAAAAGCTCCGCTTGGCACCCAAAGAAAACAAAACCCACCAGAAATATAACATAACTGTCTCATCAGGTTTTAATAGATTTCCGCTCTTTCATCATCCGTTTTCTAGCACTTATCATTAATTAATTTTTTTTTTGAATATTCGCTACACCGCCATAGATTCTGTAAATTCAATTCCTTCGGTTTCTTTTTTTTTTTTAAATTCTTTTGTATTTGTTTGGTGGATTTTTTCAGTCAAAGAATGGCGGGAAACGATTGGATAAACAGTTACCTGGAAGCGATCTTGGACGTTGGTCCAGGGATCGATGAAGCGAAATCGTCATTGTTGCTGAGGGAGAGAGGTCATTTCAGTCCAACTCGTTACTTCGTGGAAGAGGTTATCACTGGTTTCGACGAGACCGATCTCCACCGTTCTTGGATTCGAGTACGGTTTCGTTTTCACCTTCTTTTTGGCTGTTCTCACTCTCTCTCTCTCTCTCTCTCTCTATTCTAAACATAGTAATACTCGAAATTCTTCCGGTCTCTCTGTTTTTTGTGTTCAATTTGAATAATGGACTGTTTTGAGTGCTTAATTTAAGTATACTTTTTTAAAATATATTTTTTGGTTTTAGGCTGCTGCTACGAGGGGTCCTAAGGAGAGGAACACGAGACTGGAGAATATGTGCTGGAGGATTTGGAATTTGGCTCGAAAGAAGAAGCAGGTTTTTTTCCTTTTCTTTTTAATGCTATTTCGGTTGAATTTCGCATCTAATATAATTTTGCTTTTGATATGTATATAAATAAATATAGAAACTTCTCCTTTGATTGTGAATGTGATGGACAATGTTTTATTAAACCGGATCGGTTGTTGACGCCACCAGTTTGCCGGTGGATCGGTCCGATTAAAAAATAATAAAAATTTTAAATATTGGTTGTACTGATTCTCGATTTAATCAGTTCAAAGCTACTGGTACCAGGTTAAACCAATCCGACCGGTCGGCTGGTTCAAACAACATTGGTGCTGGATTTGGTGTTGAGTGGTTAGTAGAATAGAAGTGAATTTATTTTATTTTATTTCTTATTTGTGTTGTTTTTGGGTCAACTGTGATGACCTTCACAACAACGATAGTGAAGTTGCTTTTCCATGAGGATAATGCGATTTTTTTTGTTTATTTTTCATTTGGCTCGGTGATTTTTAAGTTGAATACCAAATTGCTTGCTATTCAGCATGTCTGGCCATTTCTCTTTTTGGAATTAAGCTATAAATTAAAATTTTAGCATTATATGAACTACTCTGATTGAATAACTCATGTCAACATGTTATTTTAGACCAGGGACAATTTGTATTGATTCTAAATTTTAGCTGTTTATCCTTGATGGTTTGATTGGTAATGAACATTGTAGAGAGCACCACTATGTTGTTTCACCTGTGTTATTTTTTTCTCTCTCCTCTTATTTGGTTGCTTTTCAGCTTGAAGGGGAGGAAGTTCAACGCAATGCTAAGCGTCACCTTGAACGTGAAAGAGGCCGCAGGGAGGCAACTGCTGACATGTCTGAAGACCTTTCAGAAGGAGAGAAAGGAGATTTTCCTGGTGATGGTTCAGCTCATGGCGATAGTGTTCAAGGAAGAATGCGTAGAATTGTTTCGGTTGATTTGATGGAGAACTTGGCCAATCAGATCAAAGAAAAGAAGCTCTATATTGTTTTGATAAGGCATGGCCTGCACTTCTAATATGCTGACTTGTTACAGCCGTTGTTTAGTGATTCATATTTTCAAGGTGCGCTTTGTTCAGACATTTATGATGTAATGTAGTTCCTTCTAACCAGCTGTCTTCCTGCAGTCTTCATGGTTTGATAAGGGGTGAAAACATGGAGCTTGGTCGTGATTCTGATACAGGTGGCCAGGTATTTTTTTCCCACATTTTTTAATCCTGTCAATGTGGTTTGTATCTTGAGTGTGTTATATCTGCTTCAAAGACGATCAATTACCCTATTGCACATTGGGGAAATTTGAATTTTGTTATGCTGTACACAGGTCAAGTATGTAGTAGAACTTGCTAGGGCCTTGGGCACAATGCCAGGAGTTTATCGGGTTGATTTGCTGACAAGACAAGTGTCAGCTCCAGATGTTGATTGGAGTTATGCTGAGCCAACAGAGATGCTTACGCCAAGAACTACAGAGAGCTCAATGCAGGAGCTTGGTGAGAGCAGTGGTGCTTATATTATTCGTATCCCCTTCGGTCCAAAAGATAAATATATACCCAAAGAACTTCTTTGGCCTCATATTCCTGAGTTTGTTGATTGTGCACTTAGTCACATCCGACAGATGTCCAAAGTTCTAGGTGAGCAAATTGGCGGTGGGCAACCAGTCTGGCCTGTTGCTATTCATGGACATTATGCAGATGCGGGTGATTCTGCAGCTCTTCTTTCTGGGGCTCTAAATGTGCCAATGCTTTTCACTGGCCACTCACTTGGTAGAGATAAGCTAGAACAGATATTGAAACAGGGTCGACAATCGAGGGACGAAATAAATACGACTTACAAAATCATGCGGCGGATAGAGGCTGAGGAGTTATCTCTTGATAGCTCTGAAATTGTTATAACCAGCACTAGACAGGAGATAGAAGAGCAGTGGCGCCTTTATGATGGCTTTGATCCAGTACTGGAGCGCAAACTTAGAGCAAGGATCAAAAGGGGTGTCAGCTGCCATGGGAGGTTTATGCCCCGTATGGTTGTAAGTAACAAGATATCAATTTTTTGTTTGTTATTCTTGCCTACAATACTTCTTTGCACAGGAAGTCTGTTGCTGTTAAAATGTTAATTTTCATTGTTCTTTCTCTTATTAGCTTTGTTTGTGCTTATGTTGCTGCAAAAATATCTAGGTAATTCCTCCTGGAATGGAGTTTCATCATATTGTTCCACATGAAGGAGACATGGATGGGGATACAGAAAGAAATGAAGAAGATCCTACTCCTGACCCACCAATTTGGTCCGAGGTTATAACTATACTTTTTTGTTTAAACTTTTCTTTAATAATTGCCTGATTCTGCACTTTACTGACCTTTCTTTTGATTGTTAAAACTCTGATAACATTTTATAACAGATTGTTATTGGAGCAGTGATCTGATAATAGATATTGTATGCAGGTAATGCGTTTCTTTACAAACCCACGCAAACCGATGATTCTTGCCCTTGCTCGGCCGGACCCTAAAAAGAATATTACAACTTTAGTCAAAGCATTTGGAGAGTGCCGACCTTTAAGGGAGCTTGCTAATCTTGTATGTCCATGAATTTGAGCTGAACTTGATGACACTATCAATCTAGTTTTCTTATATGTTAGTTTTATCCCAATGATCTCACGTCTCTGGCTGTTGCAGACATTAATAATGGGAAACCGTGATAATATTGATGAAATGTCTGGCACAAATGCAACTGTGCTTCTCTCGATTCTTAAACTGATTGACAAGTATGATTTGTATGGCCAAGTAGCATATCCCAAGCACCACAAGCAGTATGAAGTTCCTGATATTTACGGGCTAGCAGCAAAAACGAAGGTACAGCTGATGAATTAATTTTTTTATTTAAGAAATTATAATCTTCTTTCTTTTCAGTGGGAGAGTGGATCTTTTATTTGGATGTAAAAATTTTGACTTCTGGATGATGGAATGATTGTCATATTATTCTACTTGTAATATATTATCAACTCTTTTTTCTTTTTCTTTTACAGGGTGTTTTTATTAATCCGGCATTTATCGAGCCATTTGGGCTTACTTTGATCGAGGTACTTAAGTTGTCTGCTATACCTATACTTTTTCTACGTCAGATTTTGACATGATAAGCTATTCTGTAAACAGGCAGCAGCATATGGTTTGCCTATTGTTGCCACAAAAAACGGGGGTCCAGTTGACATTCACAAAGTTAGTTCATCATCACTATCAATTAACTTGAAGGCTGTTCTCGCACCTATATATAAATATGGAGCAAGCTTGACGTTCTAAACAATACTCGTTGGTATTGACGATGAATTTGTTGCAGGTTCTTGACAACGGTGTACTAGTTGATCCCCACGATCAGCAGTTTATTGCTGATGCTCTTCTAAAACTTGTTTCAGACAAGCAATTGTGGGCGAGGTGCAGACAGAATGGACTGAAAAATATTCATCAGTTTTCTTGGCCGGAGCACTGCAAAACATATTTGTCTCGGATAGCCATGTGCAAGCCAAGGCAACCACAGTGGCAGAGAAGTAATGTTGGCTTTGAAAATCCAGAACCGAATTCACCTGATGATTCTTTGAGAGACATACAAGATTTATCTTTAAACTTAAAGCTATCACTGGATGGTGAAAAGAGTGAAGGAACTGGAACTTTCTATAATTCTCTGGATTCTATTGATCGAAAAAGCAACCTGGAGAATGCTTTTCTAAAGTTATCCAACGGAATTATAGGAAGTACAGAAAAGGCAAGTTTAATGGAGAAAGCAGAACAAAATGTTAGTGGTAGTAGGTTTCCGGTTTTGAAGTCGAAGAAGTACATTTGTGTGATAGCTGTGGATTGTGATTCAGTCTCGGATATTCCTAAAATAATTAAGACAATCATGGACGTAGCAGGAAAAGAGAATTCTATTGGGCTTATATTATCGACATCCTT
Source organism: Gossypium rotundifolium (assembly GCA_025506655.1). Taxonomy (NCBI): domain Eukaryota; kingdom Viridiplantae; phylum Streptophyta; class Magnoliopsida; order Malvales; family Malvaceae; genus Gossypium; species Gossypium rotundifolium. The sequence continues at coordinate 125,156,609 of CP106727.1, forward strand.
GTCAATATCTGAGGTACACTCCCTTCTTATCTCGGGAAGCATAAGTCCATTGGATTTCGATGCTTTAATCTGTAACAGCGGTGGTGATTTGTACTATCCTTCAACAAGTTCGGAAGATGGTTCTGGGCTTCCCTTCACTGTAGACTTGGATTATCAATCGCACATCGAATACCATTGGGGTGGAGAAGGTTTAAGGAAAACATTGGTTCGATGGGCTACTTCTGTTAATGAGAAAAAAGGACAAATCGTCTCGGAAGATGAATCGCGATCTACTGTCCATTGCTATACATTCGATGTGAAGGAACCTGAATCGGTAACCTATAAAACCTTATCCTCTCTAATTTTCAGTTCTTTTGTACTTTCAATTAACCTCAGAATTCTCCTCTAATGCTTGTTCCATCCTAACAGATTCCCCCAGTTAAGGAGCTTCGAAAGTTGATGAGAATCCAAGCTCTTAGATGCAATGTTATCTATTGTCAAAATGGCACCACATTGAATGTTATTCCTGTTTTGGCATCTCGAGCTCAAGCTTTAAGGTATTCTGGCAGAAGTTGTGCTTTTTCATTTCTGTCGTCATATTTCATCGATCATGTTTCAGACAACTCATTAGGTAGTGAATTGATTCAAGCACTTAAATATATATAAAATACGACTTGGTCTGCTCTAGGTACCTATATATTCGTTGGGGCATGGAGTTATCAGGCGTTGTCGTGTTTACCGGAGAATGTGGAGACACGGATTATGAAGGCTTGCTTAGAGGTGTCCATAAAACAGTCATATTGAAGGGAATCGGCAACACTGCTCTCAAGCTTCACTCCAACAGAACGTACCCTCTAGATCATGTCCTGCCATTTGACAGTCCCAACATCCATCATGCTGAAGGATGCAGCAATGAGGAAATACGGTCATCACTTCGAAAACTTCAGGTTAGCAAGGAATAGTAGTTCTGGTTTGACGTGTCATAAATAGAACGTCCGATCTCTCTGATGTCTAAGGTATGGATCCTTCTTCCATAAAAACCACACTTGAATATTGATACATAGCCTATATACTTCACTTCCTCGTCTTCCTTACTATACCAAAGAAAATTAATTCCATTTTTGTTTCAAGGTTCAAATATTGACTCATATATTTATTATCTAAATCTGCCTGCTTTAATGGATTGAGGACTTGGATATCCTAATTCTAGTTACATTAATTTTTATTATTATTATTTTGGGTTTACTAAATGCAGATTTTTAGTGGATATAGATATCCAACTACCCATCTAATTAAATTCGTATTTAGATATTGGTAATTGAATTTAATGTTTAGGGTTGACTGTTACAGAATTGAGTAAAAAATTGGAATGAGTTGAGTTGATGAGTTTTATTTTATTATTTTAATTAGATTTGAAATTTTTGAATAAAGTCTAGTAAAATTAATTTCGAGTTGAATTAAATAAAATTGTTCGAGTTATAAATTAAATAAAATTAAGTATGTTAAATTAGAAGCTTATAACAATGTAACTAATTTTATGTTAAAAAACATAAATTTGAAATCTTATAAATTGGAAAATTTTTTGAAAGCAAAATTAAAAGATATTTTAGCATATTAAGTGGTAATTTACTCAGGGGCATAGCTAGGGGCTGGCATGGGCCCCGGCCTCCTTAAACTGTAAAATTATAATTTTAACCTTTATAATTTTTTAAAAATTTTAAATTAGTAAAGGTAAAATTAAACTTTGGCCCCTCTAAACTTATAAAAATTCGATTTCATCCTTTATAAATTATAAAAATATAAACTATAAAAAATTAAAATTTTATTTGGCTCTTCTAAAAATTCTTACGGCGCCTCTGAATTTACTTGTTTGGTTTTTAAAATTATTATTTTAAAATTTATATAAATTTATTTATATATTCTTAGGATATTTTAGAATTTTAAATTGTAAATATATTGAATTTTGAAAATTATTTTAATTGTGGTTAGGAATGGTTAATTTGTTTTTAATTTATAGTAATTAGAAGAGTATTTATATTAATTTGTTATTTGAATTATTGGTGTTATTAGAATTGTAAAATTTGATTCAATTTAAACTTAAAAATTCGATTTATTTAATTAACTTAAAGTTCAATTTTTTTTTTTTTTTTTGCTTTCGAGTTATCTTCAATTATGATATGCGAACTCGTAAGCTCGCTCTTATATTTTCGGGTTGCATTGGTGTGACATGTGAGCACAAATTAATATTGTTTTATTTGTGTGATCATCGACTTTTTAAATCTAATGGAACCAGACTGTCACAGTTGTTTGGATTCGCATTTATCTGAAGTGTATTTCCAACTAATAAATTTTTAAAGGGCAGATGGGCATCAAAGGAGAACAATGTCCAATGAATCGATATTGTTTTCTTTGAGAGTTCACAATGATAAAAAATTGTCTTTTAAATTTGAATGTATCAAAAAGCTTTGATAAAATCTGAAAAAACTGATGAACAATGCTCTCTTCAAATGTCTATCTTACGAAGAGGATAGAAAAGAAATTAGAATTCATTTTCTGCTAAGGGGATCTAGGATTGAAATTTATCGAAGCACGACTGTATCAAAGTCTCAATGAGCTCTAACATAAACAATATCAAAGGGTTGATATATTAGATTATTTATAAAAAAAAATTATTTATTGTCCATGATATGTAAAATGTTTTTGGTATATATAAAATGTAATAATTTGATGACTAGAAAACTGAAAAATCTATATTTGAGGGGTGAAATTTATTTGTAATTGTTTTCGACGCCTAAAAATTTTTTGCCAACATTTTATTAACCAATAACTTTACAATTTAAGAGGTCCCAAAATATTTTTTTGACTGTTTTAAACCAATGTTTAAAAGAAAGAGATCAATTGCCAAGGTAGTCGGAGTTATTGTTATTCTATAATATATACTTATAAGTGTTTAAATAAATTTTAAATATAGAATACTTATCAACTATATTAAAGAAATTTCAAATTTGACGCTTATTTTGTAAGTCTTATTTGAAAATTTAATTTTATTTGGTTTTGTTCTAGAAATTCTAGATGAAATTTATCAAAATGAATTAGTATAAATAGAAATTTATCTCATATTCTTTACCAATAAAATCATATAAATATCATTTGTTCCAAGAAATGATTAATTAGTATAAACCATTGATCATTTTGTTCGAGAATAAACATATAGCAACATTTTAGACTATCTACCTTCCTTTTATTTATTTGTCAATAAAGAGAATAGGTTCCATTCACTTTTACAAATGAATAAACAATATAATTTGTTAACAAGGTCGATGAAGTCATCCTTGTTTGCAAATTTACTACGATGTCATTGTGACAAATGCATCTCTATATTGTTCTCTTTCTCACTTTGAAGGGTTATTTGGAGAATTTTAGTTCTCTTATTTAAATTTATCATTCCACTTTATAGGAGAGAAAATAATTATTATAGTCACTATAGTTATAGTGATTATTAGACCCATACTAACCTATCAAATACCATGGCCACAACTATAGATATAAATTTGTCCTTTTTAAGATTGATTATGTAATGCTACATTTACTTTAGGGAATGAAGCAAATCTAATGAGAAAATTTTCATTATCATAATTTTCTTTCAAAATTGATCTATAATTTTAAAGAAATTTTTACAAGCTTTCTTAGTGAGACTTTAGCCAAAAATTCATGATTAGTATCATTATACTATTCTCAAGCATGTATAGATTTGAACTTGAAACTAGTCATTGCTTATAATACACATTTACAATGGATAAAAAGTGTAACACCTCATACCCGACCCAACCGCTGGGTCTGAGCTATGGGATGCTACAACCATTATTGGGGTAGCATCATTTAATCACAATATATTTCTCCATCATTATACCAAATTAAATTCACAAACATGATTATTATATTATTATATCATAACATATCCCAAATCCAGGTTCATACGAGCTTATGAAAGCTTATTTGATGACTTGAGATTATAGGAGGACTAATAGGTAACATTCTCAAAAGATTTAAAGTTAATGTCATGACATCAAGGGATTAGTGTCACGACCTCTAAGATAATATACAAGCTTCCTACTCGAGGACCAAATTCGTAACATCTCAAAATAGGGCTTAGGAGTTTGAGGCCTGGCAAGTTGGTGTTCGCCAGTAGGTTTGGCAAGTTAGTGTTTGTCAGAAGTCCTGGTGAACTGGGGTCGCCAGTGGATTTAGCGAACTATGATCGCCAAGAAGCTTGGCAAAGTAGAGATCACAGTGGGCTTGGCGAGCTGTGACTACTATTTTGGGTCAAAAGTCAAAGGAATGAGTAGTCAAAGGGTAATTATACCAAAATTACGAACTTAACTTACTTTTCTCTTCGTAACACCATCTATGCACGTAACTCTTTCATACGTCTACTATGACTAGGGTATCCTAAGAACACCAAAACACTTTGTGCCTATAAATTGAGTCTTGTCCATCGAAAATTCATATTCTTTCGAACGAAAAAATTCTCTCAAATTCCTTCATTGATTATCTTGTTGTTAAGCTTCTACGAAATCTAAAACCCAGAACTTAGCTCTTAGGATTTAAGGTAAAACTCTGTTTCTTTATTATGTTGATGTTTAGAAGAAATTTTGAAAGGTTAGCAACAAAGGAAACTAGGTTCACCAAAAGACTAGCATGTGCAAACCTAGGTTCGCTAAAAGACTAGCATGTGTGAACTTAGGTTCGGTTGTGTTTATGTATGAGTTTTCATGTGCTTTGATTGTTAGTGACTTGTGTATGTTTGTGAAATTGTGAACCTAACATAACCGTCTACAAGCAAAGACAAAGGAAAAGCAGAGCTTGTTTAAAACTTATAACAAATTGGTAAGTGTACAGGGATCACCACATGTATGTGCGAACCATAGTGTTAATCAGGAGCTTAGGGTTTTAACCTAAGTTTCGAGAGGAAGCCTTTTAAAACTTTATTTTATAACCATGTTTAAATATGTGTTTTAATGAACAGTGATATGCGAGCTCTATATTGCGAGCCAATTATGAACAATGATCTGCGAGCTCTATGTTTACGTAAATGTTTTGACATGATAATCATCTGAAACCGTTGAATATAATGGCATGACATAGGATTTTGATTACTCACCTTTATGTTTTGTGTTTTGGGTAGAAGGCCTTAGGACAGGTTGGAGAGATAAGGGAATGTTGAGTTAAGATCCATTCAATGGGACATGTTGGTGTGTTTGGAGAGTGCTTAGCTATATGCTACACTTATGAGACATGTTAAGACTCATTGAGTCATTCTGAGGTGTTATAAGGTTATTTGTTTATCCAACAGGAAAGGAACATATGAATAAGATTATGTTTTATAGTTTTTAAGCTAATTGGCAGTAAGTAACTGCAAACCAAACTTCGCGTAAATATAGTGAACCCAATTCGCATTTCAGTGACTTCGCCAAAGTTTTTGTTTAACTTATGTTTGTGCTTGTTATGTGGTTATTCTTTCTTGTATGTTCATTGAGTTCGCAAGAGCTCACACACTCCTTCTTAACACTGCGGATAGGTAGATCGAACGGGGTGTAGTGGTGAGGCAAGTGATCCAGGTGAAGCATAAACATTGGAAAGGTAGTACAATTGAACTCTAGACATAAAGGAAATGTAGGAATCTGCTTGGTCTTAGAGATATCTTTTTGATAACTTCGCCGATTGTCCTAAGGCTTATAATATTTTTATGTTTTCTTATGTTTTTCTTTATGTTATTAGTAGTGAACTGACATTAAAACACATCTGAATTTTTAAGAATATGAATATAATCTAAATTTGATTGATATTTTCTTAATTTACATGTTCATACTTAAGTAATTAATTTCAAACATAGTGTTCATTAAGCAACAACATGAGATATTCAAATCTGACAAAATTATAGAATTCGCTAAAGTTGCTATGAAATGACAAGGTTGGCAAACTGTGCAAAATGCGAACCCTAACAATTGGCAAATTGGTTTTGCGAATCCTTAAGAAATTTTGATATGCAAAATAGGACAAACCCTTTAAACCGAGTTTGCAATACCTAAAAGTGTAGGGGTAGTTCGTGGAACTTAATCTGTTTAATGAGTTTTACACTGTGAAGCCTTAGAATGTGCAAGCTACACTAGGAGCGAACCTTGATGTTGATATGTGTAAACTGCTTACTTAAACTAGAATACCACCTAGATAAAATTTAGTTAAGGGTATTATTGAGAGTACTTATATGATAATCCGCTGCATGTTAGTAACTTAAGCATATTTTGTGTGGTGTGTTGGAGGTTAGGTTGGGCTTTAATGGAGAGTCACTTAGGTGGCTAATGTGGCATTCTATAACTTGGATTCGGAGATTGGATCGAGTATGAGGTGTTACATTTGTTGACATTAGAGCTCGCCAGGTTGGCTGGTTAATTTGTTACGTTCGCTGTGTTGTAAATTATTTGAAGTAATAAGTAGATTATTTGTTGTTGGGGGTAGGATTGAGAAAAAGACATTGCCTTGGTTTAGTTGTCCTTATGTAGGGATTATGCTTCGGATCACTTTCCGCTACTCAGCTTCCTAGTAGTCGTGTTCACAGATATACCTAGCGAGCTATACTCATAAGTGTAGTGTGCGAGCTATGCTCGTAGATGTGTTTTGGCAAACTTGTTCGTAGATGTGTTTTGGTGAACTAAGTTCACAAATGTGCTTGATACAAAATTGTATGCTCTTAAAATTGTGCCTTATGTATGTTTAGAGTTAGTAAAATGCCTCTCAAAAGAGTAAATGTGAATGAGAACCATGTTAATGGACTACAGACCATCCAGAGGGTGGCAAGACTTCAATGTCGCCTGTACAACCTTGCAAGGCAAGTGTTTTGGATGAAAGTGGTGAACCATTGGTATAAGCCATGATTGGGGCCTTTCAACGTGTCGTGGGTACTAATGTTGCTCTAGTTAGTCGATGATTGTCACTAGAGCGTCTGTGAGCTCTAGGTGGTAAAGAATTCAGTAATGTCAAGGGAGCTGGTCCTACTAAGGAAGAGCATTGGCTTGATGGTTTTGAGAAGATCTTTGAGAAAATGGCTTGTATTGGGATGTGCTTTGTCCTTACTAATTAGAGAAACTCATTGCTGGTGAAACACAATAAAGTAAGGAACTACTGCAAATTGATTAACTTGGGATTTTTTCCTAGAAACGTTTAAGAAGAAATTAATGGGCGATTAGTACATAGAAGCTCGCAAGCAAGATTTCATTAACCTGGTGCAAGGCGAATTGTCTGTAGCTGAGTACAAGGCAGAATTTGTGCGACTAAGCTAGTACGCAGTTGAGATGGTCTCTTTGGAAAGGGATTGTTGTAAAAGGTTTTACTTTGGGTTGCATCACGATATCCAACGCTATCTAGTAGCATACAACACGGTGAACTTTGATGAGTTGGTTGAAAAGGCGAAGGCTGTCGAGGAGATAAGGGTAATGGCTTCGCAAACTATAACGGGGTTATGGATATTTGGACAATCTAGAAGAACATCCAAGATGGATCTCAAATCGTATAATTCTAAACAAAATGTTAGATAAAACTTACAATCAGATCAATCACTGCAGCAGGTAACACCCAAGCTGAAAAAGAGGTTCGTAACAATTGCCAAGATGGTCACTCTGTGAACATTGCAAAGGTAAGTATCCCAGGGAATGTGGAAAGTTGACTGGAGATGTTTCAAATATGGGTCTAAAGAGCATATGTTAAGGGACTGTCAGAATGACAAGAGAGATCGCAAACTCAGAATGTGACCCTCACACTAGTGCGAGCAGGGGTCGCGGACGAGGTCGAGGAATAGGCAGTGATATAATACAAGCTGGATAGCAAGCCCTAGCACACACTGTTGCCACTCAAGCTGAGGCAAGAGGGTTTGCATGGGTGTGTTCTGTTAAGGAACCATAGGATCAGGGATGACCGACATCATCACAAGTACCTTTACTTTGTGAACTACTTCGTTGTTTTGTTTGATTAATTTTGGTTGCACACACTCGTACAATTTGAGTAAACTGGCCTGTGAGTTGGGTATTCCAGTAGGGCACATTGATAAGGGTATTACTATCACTAGTTCATTTGGTGAGTGTTCTAGTTAATAGAGTGTATCATAGGTGTCCTTTGATGACCTAAGGACATGTCTTCATTTCCAATTTAATGGAATTTCCCTTTTATGGGTTTGACATAATTCTAGGAATGGACTGGCTAATTGAGCATAAAGCCAATATTGATTTTGGGTTGAAAAAAGTGACTTTGCGAAGTGGGGAAGGGGTTGAAATTGTTGTGGTTGGTGAGCGAACCCAATTTTTGTCAAACATGGTCACAATAATTAGAGCAGAGAAGATGATGGGGAAAGGCTGCAAAGCCTACCTCACTTATGTGGTGGGTTCGTAGGACAAATGATTGGGATTCGCGACTTTTGCACTGTGAAAGATTATCATGATGTATTTTTAGACGAGCTACTTAGCTTACCCTCATATTGCGAGGTGGAGTTCGACATAGAGTTATACCTAGGTAGTTCACCAGTGTCTATTACATCTTATCGCCTGACACCAAAAGATCTTAAGGAACCGAGGATACAACTACAAGAGTAGTTGCTTGACAGAGGTTTCATTCGACTAAGTGTACCACAATGGGATTGCCATTCTATTTGTGAAAAAGAAGGATGGTAGTTTAAGGATGTGTATCGGCTATAGACAGTTAAACAAATTAACCGTTAAAAATAAGTACCCATTACCACGAATTGATGACTTGTTCGACAAATTGTGAGGTGCCACAATGTTCTCAAAAATAGACTTGTGAATCAGGATATTATCAACTTAAGGTGAAGAAGTCAGACATTTTGAATACAACATTTTGAATAAGGTATGAGCTTTACGAATTTCTGGTCATGCATTTTGGTTTGACAAATGCACCTGCTGCATTCATGGACTTGATGAATAAGTGTTTCATGAGTATTTGGATCAGTGTGTGGTGGTCTTCATAGATAAAATTTTGGTCTACTCGTGAATTGAAGAAGAGCATGATGCTCACCTGTAAACTGTGTTACAAATACTGTATGAAAAGCAACTGATTGCGAAGATCGGTAAGTGTGAGTTTTGGCTAAAGGACGTAGCATTCTTGGGTCATGTGGTTTAGGCGAAGGGAGTTTGCATAGACCTTAAGAAGATAGAGGCAATTTTAGAGTAGAGATCTATCAAAAAGTGTTACTAAGGTGTAAAGCTTTCTAAAGTTAGCAGGATATTATTACAAGTTCGTGAAAGGGTTCGCACCATAGTGGCACCCATAACAAAGCTACTGCAGAAGGATGTGGAGTTTGCATGGGCATAGGAAAGATAGAAACGAAAAACTTAAGGCGATACTCATTAAATCCCCTGTACTGATTCAACCAGAATCAGGTAAGGACTTTGTAGTTTATAGTGATTCTTCGCACATGGGACTTGGCTGCGTGCTAATGGAAGAAGGTAGGGTGGTGGCTTATACCTTGAAATAGTTGAAACCTCATGAGCGAAACAACCTAAATCATGATCTGGAGTTAGTAGTAGTAGTGTTCGCACTCAAAATTTGGCGAAACTACTTGTATGGAAAATGATGTACCATTTATACAGACCATAAAAGCTTCAAGTATCTTCTCATGCAGAAAGAGCTAAGCTTACGACATAGAAGGTGGATAGAACTACTGAAGGACTATGATTGCATGATAGAATATCACAATGGAAAGGCGAAAGTGGTTGCAGATGCTTTAAGTAGGAAGTCGATGAGTGAATTGTGAGCTCTGTTCACACATTTGAGTGTGACAAATAATGGAGGACTGCTCGTAAAACTACAAATAAAACCAACCCTTTCACAACAAATAAAAGAAAAGAAAGCCACATATAAGGACTTGGCGAGGTGGGTTTGCCAAGTAGAGTAATAAGTTCAGGGGGACTTAGCACTGAATAAGGAAGGGGTACTCTATTTTCAAGGAAGATTGCGTACTCTGTGATGAAGAGCTTCGACATGCGATCCTTATTTAAGCTAACAACAACCCTTACACAATGCACCTAGTGAGCAATAAGATGGATTGTGACCTCTCTGAACTTTATTGATGACCTGGTTTGAAGTGAGACGTCATCAACTTTGTGGCGAAGTGCGTAGTTTGTTAGAAGGTGAAATCAGAGCATCAATTTCCCTTAGGATTGTTACAACCACTCAAAATTCCAGAGTGGAAGTGGGAAAAGATCACCATGGAATTTGTTTCAGGCTTGCCTTTGACTTCGACAAGGAAAAATGCGATATGGGTGATTGTGGATCACCTTACAAAGAGTTCACACTTCTTTGCAGTTCACACAAACTATACATTGCAAAAACTGGCGGAGTTGTACATCACGGAGATCGTGCGACTCCATGGCATACTAGTTTTCATATCGCGATACCGAGAGCTTGGTATCTTAATATCATCACGAGTCTTGAAATGGGGGATCTCTTTGTCACTTGGATATTGCGATACCATTTTTTATTACCTTGGTCTTGGGATTGATGAGGGTATCGTAATTCCAGAGTCTTAATATCATGATACCCTTGCTTTAGTAAAGTTTTCATGCGATTTCGGGCCTTTGGCAAGTACCTATAGCACTCAAACGAAGATTAGGGCACCAAATGACATGATTGGCCAATTTGAGTCTAAAAAATAAGTAAAAAAAAGGTAATTGCACTTATTAAATCAAAAGCCTAAGAATTACAAAAATCTATGTAAATGACACTGCTTTGTCGAAAATAAGCTCCTCAAGCATACAGGGAAAGCCTTATTTTCCACATCAAATTACGACAGATCATCTTGTATTTTGAATTCTTTACAATTTGGTCTTATTTTTATCTTGAGTTAGCTTTAGGGCTTTTGTAAGTTCATAAGAGACTCGAAAATTATTGTATGTCTTATTGAATGCATGTTATTGTCGAATTTAATAACCTAATAGTATAAATTGATTGTAAATGATTGTAGTTGTTCTGGCAATGAATGTGGCATCCTGTAGTTCAGACTTGGCGACCGGGTCAAGTATAGGGTGTTATAAAAAGTCCAACATGAGAATTTCTAGGATGAGGCTAGTGAACAATATAATGTATAAGTTGCCAAAGTTCCTCAACCAACAATCAATGAAGTTGTCATGTTGATAAACTCAAGCAGCTCATCGGAAAAACTATAGAAGATCAAGCTAAAAGTGTTGTTGTAACAGGCCAGTTTCGGTGAAATCGAAACAGTGGTTTCGGGACCACAAATTTGATCCGAAAATAAAATATATTTTTATTTTATTATATGGTCCGTATTATGAGAGACATGTCGTGTGAAAATTTTGATACGAAAATTTTATCGATTAAGTGTTTGATTACGAGAAGGACTAAATCGCATAAAATACGAAAGCTGAATTCTAGTAGCTATAAGGATTAATAACTATGGAATTCAAAACTAGATGTCCTTATATGGTAATTATGCCATTAAAGAAAAGTATGTAGATTTTTTGTAACATCCCGATAATTAGGGGTTATGCATCTTACTTAATTGAATGATGTCGCATGCTTAATTATTATTAAGTGTATTTTTTTTGGAAGTTAATTGAGCTTCATTAATTAAGTGAATGCTTAGTTAAACTTTTAATTTCTATTAATTAAGAGAGAGCTAAGCAAGTTAGGCCTTAAGAATTAATGACAAGGAATTTCAAGCATAAGTTAAGTAATTGGCAAAGTGGTTAAGATGCATGGATGTGTGCTTGAGGTGTAAGATTCGAATCTCTAGCTAGCATTAGGGAGGATTTTAATTTTTTGTTGTCTTCCTATAAGTGTCGGCCAAGAATGTTCTAGAGTGGATGAGAATTCATTTAATTTTGGCTATTTGACCATGTGAAAAGGAAGCTAGGAACTTATGGTATGGAATCATAAGTTGATGATAAGATGAAGGGGACAAAAGGCATGATATTGGGATATGTTTTGGGGATGTGTTCATGGTCATTTGACCATGAACCTAGACGGCATGAAGGCTAAAGGGAGTGGTTTATTGTTGAGAGCAAATTAAGAGTTGATGGGGAAGAAACAATGAGGAAAAAAAGGGATAATGTTGGCATTGATTTGGCCGAATTTGTGCTTTGCCATTAGGGGGGAGTTGGCCAAAAGTCTTGCATATTCTTTTGTCCATCTTTTCTCCCTTCTCCACAACTTTTCCCTAAACCGAAACTATCATTGGCATTTGGTACAAGGTTACTTTGTTTTGGTATTGGAATTTTGACCAAAGAGGTACCCTTATTCCATCTTTTCTTCTCAAAATTTTCTCTCTTTTGATGACAAAATATTGTCACTTTTGAAGTCACTCCTTTTCTTTCTCTTTAGTGCCAATTTAGCTATCACCAAAAGCCTTCTCTTTCATTTTCTTTTTCTCTTTTTCATTCTATTTCTCTTCTCTCTTTCCCTCTCATAGCAAAACCATAAAAGACTAAGCACCATTTTCTTCTTTATTTTCTCCCCTTAGCCAATGCATCTAAGCCCCAAAATCAATCTCCTTTCTCTTTGATCAATTCTCCTTTTCTTTTCTTTTCATTTTATTTCTCTCTTCTCTTTCTCTCATTGCCGAAACCACATAGGATCAAGAACCATTTGTTACCTCCTTGGCTGAATGTGCAAAGGTTCCTAAACATTTCTTTTCTTTTGAGAAATCACCATCATCATCTTCTTCTTCTCTTTCTCTTTTCTTCCTTCTCTCTTTCCTTCTCCTTTCATTCTCTTTCTTCTATTCCTCAACACCAAACCATCATATTGAAACCACCATTTCTCTTCTCTTTTGTTAAAGCCGAATCTTAAAGGACTCAAGTAAGATTTTATCAATTATTTTTTTATCTTTTCTTTTAACTTTAGCAAACTTAGAATCGTGATCTTTATTTTCTCTTCTAGGCCGACTCATTTGAAAAGAATTTTTCAAAGATCTTGTTGAGGACAACCTTTAAGTGACCATTCGAAATCATCAAGGTAAGGTTATTAATTTAGATCACATCAATTTCCTTAGATGGATCACTAATCTATGTTACTTTTAGGGACGATCTAAGATCAACAAGATAGGTAAGAAAAGAGCCGTCCGGAGTGTTTGGAAGAGGGGAGGTATTCCTTTACCATCGAACTACAAACGAAGGGCTGTATCGGCGATTAGAGACTTTCCACCGGGTTGTGGACCCTCTGCTAACGAGGATCGGTTATTCGAAGTAGTGCGTACAACCGAACCACTTTACGTTGGTGGAATATCAGTGGTTTTGATCCATCTAGTGGAGAAAACCACAAATATGATCATTCGTGAATCCAGGGTAAGGATTTAGATCCATCGTCAATAAGTGTAATATTGTTAACAAAAGTTTATACTAACCAAATGTGTCAATCAATTAGGTGTTGACGAACAAGAGGGTATTGTTCTCACTGTCACTAGGTGTGTAACCTTACATTAAAAATTTCCATAGATCTATATTGTTAAAAAGTGATTATATGATAATATGTTTGTTTGTGGATACCAATCATTGGTATACAAAATTCAGGTATGTTACCCCAATATTCCGTTTATTTTGCTATATGCATCAATATGAAATAAGCATGACTATATTATGATTTATGGGTAAATAGCATGAAAATCGATTTGATATGTATGTGCATGGGCATATGGGTATATTGATAAAGGAGGAAGTATTCGGTGGTTTTACCACATTTACGGTGACGGTCACATATGTGAATTGGTGACTTGGTCACGTATATTTGACTCCGGTGGCCGGTCACAAATTTGACTCGGTGACTTGGTCACGTATATTTGGCTCTGGTGACTTGGTCACATATGACTCCGGTGACTTGGTCACGTATGTGAATCTGGTGACTTGATCACGTATTTGAAATTTGGACTTGATCGGTGACTTGATCACATATTTTTTTGGTGGCTTTGCCACAATAAAGGCGATGTGCATGTTGGTATGTAAGCGCCTTCGATGGTGTGTAGCGGATGGAGGTCGATTTAGTAATCCCACGGTGTCTTTGGTTGATGCGGGTGTGTAGCGGATGGATATTTAGGTTGGGCCGGGCTTGCATTTCATTTCATGAACATAACCTTGTAATATTGAATGATTATTATTTGTTTTGCTATGAAATGGGCCTTTGGGCTAAATATAAGCTAAATGGGCCTTTGGGCTAAATATAAGCTAAATGGGCCTTTGGGCTAAATATGAGTTAAATGGGCCTATGGCCATATGTGAAATTTTTGGGCTTGAAAGCATTTGATAGAATGGGCTTTTTAATGTATGTGTTATACATTGAGTTTATAACTCACCCATTTTTATGGGATAACTTTTCAGATAATTCATAGTGCGATGGATCAGGTCAGCAAGGATTTCGAGGTGGCCAGTGCTCGTATTAAGTATTGTGGAGATTTTCCAACTTAAACTTATTACTTTAAATTTTATTACTTAGACTTTATTTTGGGTTGCCAATATTATGTAATAAGGCCACTATAAACTATCTTTAATTTCGTGTTTGGATTTACTTTTATTTTGCCATGAACAAATATCTATTAAATAACTAAATTGGTTTCGATAATTATTTAAAAGGTTTTTGTCACTAATATATAAATGTTTTCTTAAGAAGTTTTTCTTAAGTTTGGTTTCCTTTTGATTTTATTAATTCCTCCTAAAATAATGTTTCAAAAGACAAAATTACTTTACAATGTGATTCCGCTAAAGTTTTACTCGAGGAACATACCAAATTCAGTTAGGCTTTTGGGCGGGTTTGGGGTGTTTCAACTTGGTATCGAGCCAGATTTAAACTCTCGGCCTTGGGTTTTGAAGCCCACAACGTTTTCAAAAGTTGGCCCAAATGATTTTTTGAAAGTTTTCTTAAGTTAAATGATTTTATAAGAGCATGGCACTTTCGAGTTCTCGGCCGGATCCATCGGTATGTACTTTATAGATATGTGATATGTATGATAGTTTAAACTTAAACTATACTTTAGAGACATGGACCTTAGGTGTTTGTGTGCTACTACTGAAAAAACTCTTGAATATCTGTTCATAAAACTTTCCTTTAATAAGAAGTGAAAAGACTCTAATACATAAGACTTTTTGTAAAAAGCAGATAAGATCGTAGTAGACATGAGCTCTAGGGGCGAGGTCGTCGTGGACATGGAAGAGGAAGGATGGTGTTTGAACCGATTCGATCTGGTCAAGGTTCCGAGAATGAAGTTTCGCCACCTTTGTTGGGGCGGACTTTCAAGAACAAAATGAAGGAGGTGACGCATATCACAAGTATCTTTGCGAGTTTTGGGCGATGTAGCGGAAGCTAGTTCTGGAAATGGGTCTCGAAAGTCAGTAGCCGAGAGACTAAGATCGAATGGAGTTGAGGTTTTCAGAGAAGTATCTGGAGTAGCTCCAAATGTAGCTGAATATTGGCTGAAGGCAGTCGAGAGAATCATGGACGATATAGATTGCACTGATGAAGAGAAATTGAAAGGTGCTATTTCACTTCTTCGTGATGAAGCCTACCAGTGGTGGCTCACTATAAAGGAGAGTACCCCTGTGGATCGTCTGGATTGGGGATATTTTAAAGTGAAATTCGAAGGAAAATATGTTGAAGCTAGCTACATCGACTCCCAGAGGAAGACATTTCTGAATCTAGTACAAGGAAACAAGTCGATAGCTGAATATGAAGCAAAATTTTTGCGACTTAGCCGTTATGCCAGAGGGATAGTGGCTACGGAATATGAACGGTGTATCAGATTTGAAGATGGACTTAGAGATGAGCTAAGAGTGATGATTGCTCCACACCGTGAAAGAGATTTTGCAATCTTAGTGGAAAGGGCAAGAATTGCCGAAGAGGCTAAGCTGACCGAGAGACGAGCGGGACAGAGGTCAGAGCAAGAATAAGAGAAGCTTTGGGTCCTCAGGGTCGTCCAGGAATTTTCAGAAGAAATCAAGAAATGAAGGACCGCGAGGTCAACAGACTACTTCGGGAGGACAAAATCGTACTTGTTCTCAGTGTGGGAAAATGCACTCGGGAGAATGCTGGAAAAAGACCGCGGATGTTTCAAGTGCGGTTGAAGGATCACATGATCAAGGATTGCCCAATGAATTGAGGAAAAGAACCGTCCAAAGAAGTCGGGGTGCTAATCGGTACAGAGGTGGGCAATGACGCAGATAAGAGGTCGTGGCCCAAATGGAAGGGCAATGGTTACGGTAGAGGACGCGAACTTCAGAGAGGTAATGGTAGCTCGAGGCGAGACAACCGAGTTTGGTGTATCTGATTCGTCATGAGAGAAGACGATGGCCTTTTGATGTTATCAGGTACATTTTGATTTGGGTTGCCCTTTATTGCTTTAATAGATATAGGGTCAACTCATTCCTATATCGCTAGTGAAGTATCTCGGGACTTTGCATGTGGCTTGAAGCTGTACTAGGAAGATGATGTGCTTAGTCCTCTAGGGATGACATGAGTTGTAGACAAACTTTTAAGGAAGTGCCTCTAGAAGTCCAAGGGATACAATTTCGGTGATTTAATGGAGTTGCCATTCGGAGAATTCGACCTTATCTTAGGCATAGGCGGCTTGTGAAGTACCGTGCAAATGTGGATTGTCTTGCTAAGAGAATGTCCTAAGAACTTTTGATGACAAGGAAGTTGTAGTGTTGGGCGAGAGGCGGGCGCTTATCTAATGTAATATCCGCTCTTAAGGCGAAAAGATGGTTAGAAAGGGATGTGAAGCCTTTCGATGTTGGTGAGTGCTTTGGAGGCTAAGGAAGCAATCGCTAATGAAGTCGAGAATGTGAATGAATTTGTAGATGTTTTTCCGGAAGAACTTCCAGGTTTGCCTCCGGATCGTGAAGTAGAGTTCGGAATTGATTTATTACCTGGAACGGCGCCAGTTTCTATTGCTCCATATAGAATGGCACCGAAGGAGTTGGTTGAGTTGAAGGCTCAGATTCAGGAGTTGCTTGATCGTGGATTCATTCGACCTAGTGTGTCTCCATGGAGAGCACCGGTCCTATTCGTGAAGAAGAAAGACGGATCGATGAGGATGTGTATAGATTACCGGCAGTTAAATAAGCTGACCATCAAGAACAAGTATCCTTTGCCAAGGATCGACGACTTGTTCGATCAGCTTAAAGGAGCTGCGGTATTCTCAAAGATTGATCTAAGGTCGGGGTATCATCAGCTTAAAGTGAAAGAAGCGGATATCCATAAGACGGCTTTCCGAACTAGATATGGGCATTATGAATTTTTGGTAATGCCATTCGGATTGACGAATGCCCCAGCTGCGTTCATGGATATGATGAACCGAATTTTTCAGCCCTACTTGGATCAGTTCGTCGTGGTATTCATAGACGACATCCTGGTGTATTCTAAGTCCGAAGTAGAACATGATGAGCATCTCCGGATTGTGTTGCGAGTTTTAAGGGAGAAGAAACTGTACGCCAAATTCACCAAGTGTGAATTTTGGCTGAAAGAAGTTGCATTTTTAGGTCATGTGGTATCTGCGGAAGGGATAAGGGTGGATCCTCGGAAGATTGAGGTCATGCTAGATTGGAAACCACCTAAGTCCGTGAATGGCGAGGTTCGCGGTTTCTTGGGTTTAGCCGAATACTACGTAAGATTCGTTGAAGGATTTTCATCGATATTTGCACCTTTAGCGAAATTATTGAGAAAGGAAGTACCTTTCGTAATGAAATGATAAGCAGCAAGAGAGTTTTGAGAAGCTCAAGAAAGTTTTGACGGAAGCTCCTGTTTTGATTCAGCCTGAAGCAGGAAAGGATTTTATCGTGTATTGTGATGCTTCTCACACGGGATTAGGATGTGTTCTGATGCAAGGCGGAAAGGTAGTTGCGTGTCGTCTCGGCGATTGAGACCGCACGAGGTTAATTACCCAACGCACGACTTAGAGTTGGTAGCTGTAGTCTTTACTCTTAAGGTTTGGAGACATTACTTATACGGGGAGAAGTCAGTGATATATACGGACCACAAAAGTCTGAAATATCTACCGACTCGTAAAGAACTGAATTTGAGGCGTGAAGGTGGATAGAGTTGTTGAAAGACTACGATTGTTCCATCGAGTACCACCCGCAAGGCGAATGTGGTGGCGGGCGCCTAAGTCGAAAAGTGGTGTCAGATTTGAGGGCAATGTTTGCACACCTTAGTCTTTACGATGATGGAAGCTTATTGGCAGAACTTCAGGTTAAGCCGACATGGTTAAGTCAAGTGAAAGAGAGGCAGTTAATAGATGAAAATCTGAGTGAAAAGCTTCGACAGGTGCAGAGTGGGAAATTGGAAGATTTTGGTATTAACGGTGGCGGTATTGTGCTTCAAAGATAAAGTCCGTATCTTGAGGGATCGGGAGTTGAGGCAAAAGATACTTCAGGAATCACATGGTAGCCCCTATGCTATGCATCTGGAGAAAGTAAGTTATATCGAGACTTGTGAGATCGGTTTGGTGGCTGGTCTTAAGAGAGAAGTTCTGAATTTGTAGGAAAGTGCTTGACGTGTCGACAAGTCAAGGTGAACATCAAGTACCATCGAGATTGCTTCAACCGATAAAGATTTCGCGATGGAAGTGGGAGAGAATCACCATGGACTTTGTTAGTGGGCTTCCTCTTACACCTACTAAGAAAGACTCGTGTGGGTGATAGTGGACCGATTGATGAAATCGCACATTTTATCCCGATTCGGGTTGATTACTCTTTGCGAAATTGGCGAAGTTATATGTGGTGAGATTGTGAGATTGCATGGAGTGCCGTTGTCGATTATTTGGATAGAGATTCGAGATTTACGTCGCGATTTTGGAAAGCATTGCATCGGGCTTTGGGCACAGATTGGATTCGATCGGCATTTCATCCTCGATCGGACGGTCGATCTGAAAGAGTAATCAAATCTTAGAAGATATGTTAAGGGGATGTGTGATAGATTTCAAGGGAAGTTGGGAGGAATTCTTACCGTTGGCGAATTTGCATACAACAACGGTTTCAATCCGATATCTGGATGGCACCGTATGAAGCGCTATATGGACGAAAATGTCGCACTCCTACATGTTGGATGAAATTAGGAGAACATCAGATTTTGGGTCCAGAGATAGTGGTGAATCAAGAAAAGGTTAAAATGTCTGGGCTCGGTTAAAGGAAGCATCTGATAGACAAAAATCGTACGCAGATCTAAAGCGGAAAGATATAGAGTTTGCTGTGGGGGACCAAGTTTTCCTAAAGGTTTCACCTTGGAAAAAGGTGATGAGATTTGGACGCAAAGGAAAACTAAGTCCCAGGTTCATTGGACCTTATCGAATTGTGAAGCGGGTCGGATCTGTGGCATATCAGTTAGATTTGCCTTCGGAATTGAAGCAAATGCATGATGTATTCCATGTTTCAATGTTATGCCGTTGCCGGTCAGATCCATCTCATGTAGTGCCAGCTGAGGAGGTGAAATTAAGATCAGACTTGTCATATGAAGAGAGCCAATTCAAATTGAGAGCGAGATGTAAAGGTTTTACGGAGAAAGTCGGTTCCTCTTGTCAAGGTATTATGGCGTAATTGTGGGAGCAGGAGGAAGTGATGACGACAATACCTCACTTATTCGGCCGGGTAATTTCGAGGACGAAATTATTTTAAGGGGTAGAAGCGTAACATCCCGATAATTGGGGTTATGCATCTTACTTAATTGAATGATGTTGCATGCTTAATTATTATTAAGTGTATTTTTTTGGAAGTTAATTGAGCTTCATTAATTAAGTGAATGCTTAGTTAAACTTTTAATTTCTATTAATTAAGAAAGAGCTAAGCAAGTTAGGCCTTAAGAATTAATGACAAGGACTTTCAAGCATAAGTTAAGTAATTGGCAAAGTGGTTAAGATGCATGGATGTGTGCTTGAGGTGTAAGGTTCGAATCTCCTAGCTAGCATTAGGGAGGATTTTAATTTTTTTGTTGTCTTCCCTATAAGTGTCGGCCAAGAATGTTCTAGAGTGGATGAGAATTCATTTAATTTTGGCTATTTGACCATGTGAAAAAGGAAGCTAGGAACTTATGGTATGGAATCATAAGTTGATGATAAGATGAAGGGGACAAAAGGCATGATATTGGGATATGTTTTGGGGATGTGTTCATGGTCATTTGACCATGAACCTAGACAACATGAAGGCTAAAGGAGTGGTTTATTGTTGAGAGCAAATCAAGAGTTGATGAGGAAGAAACAAGGAGGAAAAAGGGATAATGTTGGCATTGATTTGGCGAATTTGTGCTTTGCCATTAGGGGAGTTGGCCAAAAGTCTTGCATATTCTTTTGTCCATCTTTTCTCCTTCTCCAAAACTTTTCCTAAATCGAAACTATCATTGGCATTTGGTACAAGGTTACTTTGTTTTGGTATTGGAATTTTTGACCAAAGAGGTACCCTTATTCCATCTTTTCTTCTCAAAATTTTCTCTCTTTGATGACAAAATATTGTCACTTTTGAAGTCACTCCTTTTCTTTCTCTTTAGTGCAATTTAGCTATCACCAAAAGCCTTCTCTTTCATTTTCTTTTCTCTCTTTTCATTCTATTTCTCTTCTCTCTTTCCCCTCTCAAAGCCGAAACCATAAAAGACTAAGCACCATTTTCTTCTTCATTTTTCTCTCCCTTAGCCGAATGCATCTAAGCCCCAAAATCAATCTCCTTCTCTTTGATCAATTCTTCTTTTCTTTTTCTTTTCATTTTATTTCTCTCTTCTCTTTCTCTCATTGCCGAAACCACATAGGATCAAGAACCATTTGTTACCTCCTTGGCCGAATGTGCAAAGGTTCCTAAACATTTCTTTTCTTTTGAGAAATCACCATCACCATCATCATCTTCTTCTTCTCTTTCTCTTTTCTTCCTTCTCTCTTTCCTTCTCCTTTCATTCTCTTTCTTCTATTCCTCAACACCGAAACCATTATATTGAAACCACCATTTCTCTTCTCTTTTTGTTAAAGCCGAATCTTGAAGGACTCAAGTAAGATTTTATCAATTATTTTTTTATCTTTTCTTTTCACTTTAGCAAACTTAGAATCGTGATCTTTATTTTCTCTTCTAGGCCGACTCATTTGAAAAGAATTTTTCAAAGATCTTGTTGAGGACAACCTTTAAGTGACCATTCGAAATCATCAAGGTAAGGTTATTAATTTAGATCACATCAATTTCCTTAGATGGATCACTAATCTATGTTACTTTTAGGGACGATCTAAGATCAACAAGATAGGTAAGAAAAGAGCCGTCCGGAGTGTTTGGAAGAGGGGAGGTATTCCTTTACCATCGAACTACAAGCGAAGAAATGTATTAGTGGTTAGAGACTTTTCAGGGTTGTGGACCCTCTGCTAACGAGGATCGGTTATTCAAGTAGTGCGCATAACCGAACCACTTTACGTTGGTGGAATATCGCGGTTTTGATCCATCTAGTGGAGAAAACCACAAATATGATCATTCGTGAATCAGGGTAAGGATTTAGATCCATCGTCAATAAGTGTAATATTGTTAACAAAAGTTTATACTAACCAAATGTGTCAATCAATTAGGTGTTGACGAGCAAGAGGGTATTGTTCTCACCGTCACTAGGTGTGTAACCTTACATTAAAATTTCCATAGATCTATATTGTTAAAAAGTGATTATATGATAATATGTTTGTTTGTGGATACCAATCATTGGTATACAAAATTCAGGTATGTTACCCCAATATTCCGTTTATTTTTGCTATATGCATCAATATGAAATAAGCATGACTATATTATGATTTGTGGGCAAATAGCATGAAAATCGATTTGATATGTATGTGCATGGGCATATGGGTATATTGATAAAGGAGGAAGTATTCGGTGGTTTTACCACATTTCGGTGACTTGATCACGTATATTTAGCTCTGGTGACGGTCACATATGACCCCATGACTTGGTCCGTATGTGAATCTGGTGACTTGGTCACGTATTTGAAATTGGACTTGATCGGTGACTTGATCACATCTGTTTTGGTGGCTTTGCCACAATAAGGGCGATGTGCATGTTGACTGCAAACAAGCGCCTTCGATGGTGTGTAGCGGATGGAGGTCGATTTAGTAATCCCACGGTGTCTTTGGTTGAGTGCGGGGTGTGTAGCGGATGGATATTTAGGTTGGTAGGGCTTGCATTTCATTTCATGAACATAACCTTGTAATATTGAATGATTATTATTTGTTTTGCTATGAAATGGGCCTTTGGGCTAAATATAAGCTAAATGGGCCTTTGGGCTAAATATAAGCTAAATGGGCCTTTGGGCTAAATATGAGTTAAATGGGCCTATGGCCATATGTGAAATTTTGGGCTTGAAAGCATTTGATAAAATGGGCTTTTTAATGTATGTGTTATACATTGAGTTTATAACTCACCCATTTTTATAGGATAACTTTTGGATAATTCATAGTGCGATGGATCGAATTGACAAGGATTTCGAGGTGGCGATGCTAAGTATTAAGTATTGTGGAGATTTTCCAACTTAAACTTATTACTTTAAATTTTATTACTTAGACTTTATTTTGGGTTGCCAATATTTTGTAATAAGGCCACTATAAACTATCTTTAATTTAGTGTTTGGATTTACTTTTATTTTGCCATGAACAAATATCTATTAAATAACTAAATTGGTTTTCGATAATTATTTAAAAGGTTTTTGTCACTAATATATAAATGTTTTCTTAAGAAGTTTTTCTTAAGTTTGGTTTCCTTTTTGATTTTATTAATTCCTCCTAAAAATAATGTTTCAAAAGACAAAATTACTTTACAATGTGATTCCGCTAAAGTTTTACTCGAGGAACATACCAAATCCGGTTAGGCTTTTTGGGCCGGGTTTGGGGTGTTTCATTTTTGGTGACTCATCCATGGAAATTTAGAAAAAGGGCAAGGACTAAACTGGAAATTGAAAATATTTAATTAATTAAAAAGATGATAAAATATATCATCTTATTATTTTGTCATCTTCAACCCCAAAAATATATGGAAACCCTAGGAGAGAGATAAGAAACTTTCATGGTCAAATTGGGTAAGTTTCCTTGTCCCGTTTTTAGTAATTTTGATATTTTTGAAACCGGGATAGCGTAATCTATCCATTTGGGGGATTAATTTGAAAATTTATCAAGGTATAAATTTTGGGTCATGGATGAATAAGCTAAAAATTATAAATTTATGGTAGAAAATGAAAGGTTGTTGATAGATAAACAACATTTACGAAGTGATTTTTAATGAAAACATGATTTAGGACTAAAATGTAAAGTTGTGAAATTTGATGAAAAATTCTAAATTTTTATAAATACATGTGCTGTAAATTTTATGATGGAATTTTGGTTAGGCTTGGAATAGGGAGTAAATTGCACAAATTTCATTTTCAGAGCCTAGAGACAAAATTGAAATTTATGAAAAGTTAGGGGCAAAATGGTAATTTTTCCTAGGGTGTAAATTGAGTCCACATGAATATGAAATGTGATAAATTGATGTTAAATTTACTCGTATAGATCCAGATAGACCAAATTTAGAGTTAGAACGAGGAAAAGAGAAAAATGTCGGATTAGTAGATTTATGTACATGGACATTTGTCGAGGTAAGTTCGTGTAACTAAATTGTATATATTTATATGCTTGAATTAAATGTTGTGTTGTGAATTGTATAAATATCATATACATATGTGATATCGAAAATGTTTCTGACAAATCCCGATCCACGATAATGCCCGATAAAGGGTAAACGATGAAAATGTTACTTTTATACTTGGAATGAATATGAAATGTGATCATTTGAATCATATGGATGTGATAGATGTATAAAATAATTACATGCCGGGAAATGCTTGAAAATGTTAAATCTCATTTGAATAAATGAAAATCGATGGATATGTGATTTCCCGAAATGAATGAGGTCCTGCATTTGTTGCTGATAGGATTTAGCTCGGACGAGTAATCCTATTGACCTCATTTATGAAAGGGTTTAGTCCGGATGGGTAATCCTGATATAAGTCCTCTCGAGCATATGTTATGGATTGGATTTAGCCCAGACGGGTAATTCAGATCAAGCTCTTTAGAGCATATGTCATAAAAAAGATTTAGCCTGGACTGGTAATCCTGCTGTATATGTATATGTGTGGCTCGAGAGTGTACTATCTGAAATAGTACCTTATGGGTACCATTGGACATGAATTGACGGATTCTGATTTGTACACCTTGAGTGTACTACCTGTGTATCCATAGATATTTTGAATAAATTCAACAGGGTAAAAATCTTAACATTAGAGAATATGAATAAGACATGAGTTGTTACATGTATTTGTCGGAGATACATGAGAATGACGATATATGACATTTAATATACGAAATCATGAGAGGATGATATTTGAACAAGGAATTCATTTGATGAATATGTTCATCCTTGATTATAGATTTGTATACCTTGAGTGTACTATTACTCGTGTGAAATTGATATTTCGAGAAATATGAGTAAAGTTCTGATATGAAATAATTTGAACTTGAGATGAACTATTATGAAATTATACTTGTAATATAAAGAGATTATTTATGCATGTTAAATGAACACATGTTGTGGAATGCATATGTACTTGAAAACTTCATTGTTGTTGAGCCCAAACATGTTTTGATGTTATTATGGAATATATGACTAACAAGGGCAATGAGGATATGTGTAGGACTTGAGGTCAAATTGAATGAAAGTGCCTTACATAGTTACCTCAAAATAGAATGAATGGTAAATTAAGTACCATGTTATACGAACTTATTAAGCATTTTATGCTTACTTAGTTTTATTTCCCTATTTTATATTAAATCAAAAGCTCGTTAGATTGGAAGCTTGGCGGAGATCACTCACACTATCCATCGGCCCATTTCAGTACATATGGTAAATCAATTATGGTTATAATGGCATGTATAAGTTATATTGGCCCTATTGATTTGTAAATGTAAATGATGCTTGTAATCTAGCCATTGAAATGGCTAGTAATGGTTTGTTTTGACATATTTGTAATGTAATACAATGGTAGCTACATATGTGTTTAGTAGTTGATCAAATTATGTCTAATGATCGTTGTTTTGTCGAGTTTTAAAATTTATAAAGAGAATGATCGAACTTGGAAACTAACTCTGACAATGGCTTAAGGAAAGTGAACATATCGAACAGTAGTATAGCTTAGGCAAGACCGGATTGTCGAACCCAAAGGAACTAAAAGTAATACTAACCTTCTTTCTATTATTTAGCCTAAATATTAAGTGATTGATTGTTTAATCTAAAACTAACTAACTACTAAGCTAAAGACGCAAAGACAAAAAGAATGAATTGGGGAAATACTGTTGGGAAAACTCAGTTGATTAAGACGATACCCTTAGGAAGAATCCACCTAGACTTCACTTGTTATCTAACAATGAACCAGACGATTTATTCACTTGACTTGATCTGTAGGATTCCCTAATTTATATTAAACCCTCTCTCGAGGCGAATAACATCTAACCCTAGGTTGATTAATTAAAATCTCTTTCTAATTAAAACCCCTAGAATCACATTAACTCGATCTATAGACTTTCATATTAGGTTTCACCCTAATCCGGCAAAATATCATCACCCTATCTCTAGGCGCGCGATCAGCTCTGCTTAATTATGCTAGATCTACTCTTAGGCAGGGGCTTTTGCTCTACCACCTAAACACATTCAACTTGAATCAATATCTCAGAAATATTAACACAAGAATTAAGCTCACATAATTAAGAATAAATCAAGTATTTATCATATTGTTCAGAAAATAATAACAAGATTCGTCTTAGGTTTCATCCCCTTCAGGTATCTGAAGGGTTTAGTTCATAACAATAAAAGAAAACATCTCAGAAGAAAAGATAAAATAAAACATAAGAAATCCCTAAAACTCCCTGAAGGAATTGAAGGAGAAATCCATCGTCTTGAATAGAATTCCAGCTTCTTGAGATGGATCAACTGGCTATCTTCAAGTGATTCCCACAAATTTGACCTTTCTGGCTCGGCTCCTTGGCCTAGCTCTCCGCCAAAAGCCCTGGCAGAAGGCTTCTGCCAAACTCCTCGCTTAAGTTGCCCCCTAGGGTGTTTATAAAGACTTTGAGATACTTTACTTGGCCCCTACATATCCTAATTCAAGTAGAATTCCTACTAGGGTGTTTGAATAGGCTTTAGAATGTGTTTCTTTGCCTCTAAGTACGCTATTCCGAGTAGGACTCCTCTTGGTCGTGGCAGGGACACGCCCATGGGTACACGCCCGTGTGTTTCATGGCCAGGCCGTGTGCGAGCCTGTTGAAGAGGTACGGCTATGTGAATCGTGGTTAGGTCATGTTCAGACTTCTTTTAAGAGGCACGGCTGTGTGGGCTTAAGTCCAGGCTGTGCCGATTTTGTGATATGGCCCATTTGGTCTGTTTTAGGCCCGTTTCTCGTTCTTTTCATCCTCCGGTGCTTTCCTGAGTATAAAACATGAAAAGAACGGACTAAGAGCACTTTTTTATACAATTCAGGGAATAAATCATCCAAAAGTATGCTAAATATGGGATTAAAATATGTTACTTTTACGGTTTATCAAATACCCCTACACTTAAGCTTTTTCTTGTCCTCAAGCAAAATTCTCAACTTACCTTTAAAACGAACTTTCCACAATTCATAATTCTCATCAACAATGTCTCATCATAATTCATAGATAATTTATACATGGATAATTTAACTCAAAGACTCCTAAAGATTCAAACAGTTCTAAGTCATATATTTGTAGCATGAAAACATAGGTGTCTCCCTTTATCTAAATAATTACCTTTAATTCAAAACCGACAAGGATTGGCATCCTCACAAAAGATTCACTCAAATCACTCGAAGTGTTTAAGGTTTAGGAAAAGAGCACTCATAAGTCAAACCTGAAAAGTTAAATTCCATAGGCTTGCCTGAAAATCAAATCTCCACCACTGTAATATGAGATGATACACAAATCAAAATGTCTTTATCAGGGTTGTAACGGGGCTAGGGTTAAAGGTGTAGATAAAGGCTGAATTTGGAAGGTTAAAATCGAGATTGAATTGACAATTTACCTAACTTTAGAAAAAAGAATTGAACTAATAATTTGAATAATTATATCACATGAAAATTTAAAATACTAATAATAAGAGCTTCTTCTTTAAGATGTTGAAATTAAACGTACAAGCTCTTAGAACATAGAACTAATAATGAATGTACTTCATTTTTTTAAGAACAAATTAAATAAATACATAATATAAGAAAAACTTTATCAATGAAATAAAGTATTTAGCAACTGATCAAATCAATTCTCGATAGAAAGGTAGTCAAAGGAATGGTGATAACAAATACGAGCGGGGTTTTGGGTTAATTTTATTGGGTGAATCAATAAAAAGGGTTGTTAGGATCAAAGGGTTCACTAAGGGTTAATTGTGAATGTAGGCTTTTTAGTGGAGTGAGTGGGTTAAAACCTAGGTGCCTTTATCATCTCAGTATATCAAATAAAAAATGTGGTCTTGACACGTATAATCGAGGCAAGTTTTAGAATAACAATTCAGTGTTGACACACTCATAATCAATAAAGTGAGCATGAAAAAGAATATATGCTCTATAAGGCTCAAAATCTCACAAAAATTATGGGTGTTCTTGACATCAATCCCTGTAAATTTCAAACTTCAGAGTAATATTAAAATTCAGTTCAACAACCTAAAAAAAATTTAATTCTGAAAAATAGACTTATCATGCTTGATTCTCTAGTATCTTAAAGTTTAAATCATCAATGCACAATTATCTATAACTTAATCTAAGACATATCAATAAAAATTATAAATTATCAGAAATTTCATCCTAATTAGTAATATGAGGAAGGACTTGAGAATAATGTAAAAAGTTAGACACTTTTACCCCCTACACTTAAGATGTACATTGCCCTCAATGTACAAAGATAGATAAATAATCATGTGATACTGAAATCAAAAGAGAAGGGGAGAAGTGACACTTCTTGAATTTTTTCTGGGATCATTATTCCCGGCCCGATTTGGAGGAGGAGGCGGTGGTGTTGTGGTGGATGCAAACAGTCACTATGCTAGATGAAGAAATTGGGAAACTCGTGATGGATTAGCCAGGATTTAATAATAAAGATTCAAAATATATGAAATAAATATTTAACGAAAAGCAAGCTAAAGTGAAGGAAAATAAAAAGGAAAATAAACTTATAAGAATAGGTAAATGGATTGAGGAGTCCTTATTGTTGGATGGTTCACGAGGTGGGTGTGATTTCTAAGGCTGTGTTGAGCCGGTGGTCGTGGTTCCGATGTGATTCCCTAGTAGCATTTAGAACCTAAAACTAAGAAACTAAAGTAAAATAAACTAAATTAAGCAGAAGAGAAGTAAAGATAAGGAAATTGAAGCAAAAGAGAAAAGAAAATAGAACCGAAAAGGTCTCGAAGACCCTTGGCGTGTTGGAGGGTTGAAGTGACCTGTATAAACTTATGTAGATCGGTCTCCCACAAGGAGATTGTGTTTGAATCCTTCCGCTTCTGTGACATCGTTATGGTAGAGCAGGGGTTTTGTTAGGAGAAGAATGGTGGGGATGAAGGGTAATAAGAAGGGAGTGAAAAGAGGAAGGGGTGAGGGGTTTAAATAGAGTTTTGAATTCTGACACCTCCCCACGCCCGTGGATTTTGGGCGTGTCAATTCACACGGTCGCCTCGCACGGCCGTTTTGTGAGGCATGTTGTTTCCCTACGCCCATTCTTCAGACTGCCACACCCATTTTTGAGAAGTCAGTGTCGACCACGGTCGCGTCGCACGGCCGTGGTGTTCTGTCGGTGCCCGTGGGGTAGTGGTTGGGTCCAATACTTCAAAAATTAGTTGGGTTTGATTTGTACCGTCTTTGCCATATCAGTATGGAGATTCTGTACTTCCACACGACTACGGCCACGACCGTGTGCAAGGCCGTGTGGTCTGGAAATCTGCACTTTTGGTTAGTTTAAAACTAGGTGATTAAGATAATAAAAGAACATAAAAAATGTAAAGTACTTAAGGTTAGTACTCGGGTTGCCTCTCGAGAAGCGCTCGTTTAAAGTCTTAAGCTGAACTTTCCCTTCGTTTGTATAATCATGGTGGTTTGAAGGTTTGAGCATCTTCCCTCATGCTATCAGTTTTATTTTCATGATAAAGTTTAAGTCGAGAAGCATTTACCTTAAAAGTGCCGAATGTTGGATTGCTTACCTCGACTGTTTCGTATGGGATGATATTGTGTACCTCAAGAGGGATTCCTTCGGGTGTATTTGGGTCTGATGGGATTATTCAAGGATCTGCTTTGTTCATCCATACCCTATCTCATATTTTGAAGTGATTTGATGTTCCTACAAGTTCTCTGGGGGCTTCTTCGATTTTACTTCGTGTGGTTCTGGTTCTTCTTTAAAGTATGTTTTCCACTCGTCTGGTTCGTCGACCTTAAGGCTTCGTTCATTATATAGTTCTTCTTTATTTGCACAAGGTTTATGATTTGGCTTAGGTCCGTGGCTTTTTGGTGGATCCTGTAGTAAAAGGTGAACAAATTGGTTATAAACTGAATTTACTTTCTCACCTTCATCAATTGATGTCTTGGTTGAGTCAAGAGCTTGTAGACTGATCGATTTGTCAGCTACACGAAGAATGAGTTCTCCTATACCAACATCAATTTTAGTCCTGACAGTTGCTAAAAAGGGTCTTCCTAAAATTAAATGAATCGAATTATCCTCATCCATGTCTAAGACAACAAAATCTATTGGGAATACAAATTTATCAATTTTTACAAGAACATTTTGATAATACCCCTAGGAATTCTAACAGTTTTATCAGCTAATTGTAACTCATCCTAGTTTGTTTGGGTTTCCCTAGACCTAGTTGTTTAAACATTTTATAAGGCATGACATTTATACTTGCCCCTAAATCAGCTAAGGCATTATCAACAGTTAGTCTACCAATTAAACATGGAATCGTAAAACTCCCTGGATCTTTTAGCTTCCATGGTAGTCTATTTTGTAGAATTGCTGAGCACATTTTGTTTAGCTCTACATGCGACTCCTCGTCTAACTTATGCTTGTTCGTCAAGAGTTGATTTAAAAAATT
This sequence comes from Gossypium rotundifolium, assembly GCA_025506655.1. Taxonomy (NCBI): domain Eukaryota; kingdom Viridiplantae; phylum Streptophyta; class Magnoliopsida; order Malvales; family Malvaceae; genus Gossypium; species Gossypium rotundifolium. The sequence goes on from CP106727.1 coordinate 125,186,758, forward strand.
CCTCGAATCTGGCATCTGTGACAGTGCTTCAAGAAGCGGTAAGTTAATATGTAATTTCTTTAAAAGTTTAAGAAATTTATCGAACTGTTCTTCTGTATCGTCTCTCTTCAACGTTTCGGGATAAGGTATGCGAGGTTGGTATTATTTGATTACTAGTTTTGGCTTTTCTTGGGTTACCTCAATTTTACCTTCTTCTACCTCACTTTCTTGTATTGAATTGGGTTCATCTAACCTTACATTTTCCAGAGCTGTTATGGCTTGGATTTGTTCCTTTGGGTTGATCTCGGTGTTGCTTGGTAGATGCCCTTGCGGTCGTTCGGACATTAACTTTGCAAATTCTCCAACTGACTTTGTAATTTCCCCGACTGACTTAGTAAGTTCCCCAACTTGGTTCTTGATCCCTTCCATCGATGTTTGTTGGTTTTTAAGTGTTGCCTCAGTGTCTTGGAGATGGTTTTCTGTGGCTGCCATGAATTTTGTCAGCATCTCTTCAAGGTTCGGTTTCTTTTCTTGTGGGTATGGCTGATTTTGGAAATTTTGAGGAGGTTATTTTCTTTGATTTCCTTGATTTCCTTGACCTCCCATAAAAAATTTGGGTGGTTCCTCCAACCTGGATTATAGGTATTACTATAAGGGTTATTATTAGATATGGAATTATTAGCTATATAGTTCATCTATTCGCTTTTTGTGCCCGGTAGGTAGGGCGGATACTCAAGATTCACCACAGTTCCACTTGCGTCACTGCATTACTAGATGTACCTGCGAAGAACACAAACTATCAAGCTTCTTATTCATCATCTCTACTTGTGTTGATAGCATGGTTACTGTGTTGAGGTTGAAAACTCCGATTGATTTATTTGGTTTTGTCCTTGTAACCTGCCACTGATAGTTATTCAGTGACATCTCTTCAATAAACTTGTAGGTTGATTTAGGAGTTTTATTATTTAGGGTTCCACCGGCGGCTGAATCAATTAGTTGGCTTGTTGAGGGGTTTACACTGTTATAGAAATTTGGACTTGGAGCCATAAGGGTAAACCATGGTGCAGACACCTTATCAAGAGATCCTTGTATCTCTCCCATGCGTGGTATAATGTCTCTAAATCCATCTGCACAAAAGAAGAGATATCATTTCGTAATTTGGCCGTTTTAGCCGGTGGAAAATATTTTAATAAAAATTTTTCAGTCATTTGATCCCATGTGGTATTGACCCTCGTGGTAGAAGTTTAACCACTGTTTGGCTTTATTCCTTAATGAAAAGGAAATAGCGAAGGCGATGGCATCATAAAAATGCCATTTATTTTGAAGGTATCGAACTCTAAAAATTAGCTATATGAGTATTTGCGTCTTAGATCACGCAAACTATCAAATTGAGCAAATTGTTGAATCATTTGTATAGTGTTAGGCTTTAATCCAAAATTATTAGCAGCTATAGCAGGCCTAACAATACTCGATTCTGCTCCTGTTAAATGAGGTTTAGCATAATCATACATAGTACGCGAAGCATTGTTTTCTGCCACATCTTGTGGTGGTGGGTTATTCTCGTCCATCCCTTTAGTAGGATAGGATCTGCCTTCTCGTTCTTCTTCTGTGTAATTTAGGGCTCGCCTAATTTCTCTGTGATTCTGCGAGCGATAACTTCAATATCGCTGTTGTATACTGGTGGTCTTTTCGGGTTTCTTCTAATCATAAACTAGAGGTACCTGGGTTGGAAAAGAAAGAAATAAAATTAGCAAGGTTAAAACTAAAATAAAAATAAAATAAAAAAATAAATTGCAAAAAAATAAAAATAATGGCTAAAGTAATAAAAATAGGGCTTTCTTAATATTTTAGTTCCCCGACAACGGCGCTAAAAACTTGATTGTTGTTTTGTTGAGTTTTAAAATTTATAAAGAGAATGATCGAACACGAAACTAACTCGACAATGACTTAAGGCAAGTGCACCTATCGAACGATGAGTATAGCTCGAGCAAGACCAGGATTGTCAAACCCAAAGGAACTAAAAGTACTAATACTAACCTTCTTTCTATTATTTAGCCTAAATATTAAGTGATTGATTTTTTAATCTAAAACTAACTAACTACTAAGCTAAAGACACAAAGACAAAAAGAATGAATTGGGAAAATACTGTTGGGAAAACTCAGTTGATTAAGACGATACCTTTAGGAAGAATCCACCTAGACTTCACTTGTTGTCTAACACTGAACCAGACGATTTATTCACTTGACTTAATCCGTAGGATTCCCTAATTTATATTACATCCTCTCTCGAGGCGAATAACGTCTAACCCTAGGTTGATTAATTGAAATATCTTTCTAATTAAAACCCCTAGAATCGCATTAACTCGATCTGTGGACTCTCATATTAGGTTTCACCCTAATCCGATAAAATCTCGTCGCCCTATCTTTAGGCGCGCGATCAATTCTGTTTAATTATGCTGAGATCTACTCTTAGGCAGGGACTTTTGGTCCATCACCTAAACACATTCAAATTGAATCAATATCCCAGAAATATTAACACAAGAATTAAGCTCACATAATTAAGAACAAATCAAGTATTTATCATATAGTTCAGAAAAAAATAACAAGATCCGTCTTAGGTTTCATCCCCTTCAGGTATCTAAAGGGTTTAGTTCATAACAATAAAATAAAACATCTCAGAAGAAAAGATAAAACAAAACATAAGAAATCCCTAAAACTCCCTGAAGGAATTAAAGGAGAAATTCACCGTCTTGAGTAGAATTCTGGCTTCTTGAGATGGATCAACTGGTTATCTTCAAGTGATTCCCACAAATCTGACCTTTCTGGCTCGGCTCATTGGCCTAGCTCTTCGCCAAAAGCCCTGGCAGAAGGCTTCTGCTGAACTCCCCGCTTAAGTTGCCCCCTTGGGTGTTTATATAGACTTTGAGATGCTTTACTTGGCCTCTACATATCCTAATTCAAGTAGAATTCCTACTAGGGTGTTTGGATAGGCTTTGGAATGTGTTTCTTTGCCTCTAAGGACCCTATTTTGAGTAGAAATCCTCTTGGTCGTGGAAGGGACATGCCCATGGGCACACGCCCGTGTGTTTCTTGGCCAGGCCGTGTGCGAGCTGTTAATGAGGTACGGCCATGTGAATCGTGGTCAGGCCGTGTTCAAACTTCTCTTAAGAGGCACCATCGTGTGGGCTTAAGTCCAGGCCGTGTCGATTTTATGATATGGCCCATTTGGTCAGTTTTAGGCCCGTTTCTTATTCTATTCATACTCCGGTGCTTTCTTGAGTATAAAACATGAAAAGAAAGGATTAAGAGCACCTTTTACACAATTTAGGGAATAAATCATCCAAAAGTATGCTAAATATGGGATTAAAATATGTTACTTTTATAGTTTATCATCTAACATATGGACTAAACCAATGTATGATTATAAACATGAATGCATGAAATGATATGCCATGTTGAATGATGGAGTTTGCTTAACTTGAATGCTTGAAATGGTTGGTATTTGGATCTGAGTTTAAGTACAGGTCATTGGTGTGATTTTGAGGGAGAAATGAAGCTAGAGATGGCTTTATTTCGTCCACACGGGCGTATGTCTAGATCGTGTGTGACACACATTGATAAACCGTAAAAGTAACATATTTTAGGCCCACATTTAGTATGCTTTTGGATAATTTAGAACTTGATTTATGTAAAAAGGTGCTCTTAATTCTTTCTTTTCATGTTTTTACTCAGGAAAGCACTCAAAGACGAAAAGAAAAAGAAACGGGCTTAAAACGGGCCAATTTGGGCCGAAGAAGAAATCGACACGGCTTAGACTTCAAGCCACACGGTCGGGCCTCGACAATCAAATAAGACACGGCCATGCCACGATTTACATACCGTGCCCCAATCGACAGAATCGAGACACAGCCTGAAAATGATTTACATGGGTGTGTGCCCTGGCCGCGAGAGAAAGCAATTTCACTCGGATTTGGGTACTTTGAGGCAAAGAAACACATTTCAAAGCCTATTTAAACACTGAGTAGAAAGTGTACTTGAATCGGGACACTTAGAGGCCAAGTAAAGCATTCCAAAAGTTTATATAAACACCCTAAGTGTATCTTGATGAGGGGCGTTCAGCGAGGCTAAAGTGCCGAAGCCAGAGCAGTTCAATTCAGGGAATTACTCGAAGATAGCTAGTTGATCCATCTCAAGGAGCCGGAATTCTACTCAAGACGACAGATTTCTCCTTCAATTCCTTCAGGGGGTTTTAGGGATTTCTTATGTTTTGTTTTATCTTTTCTCTTGAGATGTTTTCTTTATTCATTATGAACTAAACCCTTTAGATACCTGAAGGGGATGAACCTAGATGAATCTTATTATTGATTTCTGGATTATATGATAAATACTTAGTTTGTTCTTAATTGTGCATGCTTAATCCAAATCTGATGTGCTTAGGTGGAGGAGGAAAGACCCTGCTTAAGAGTAGATCTAGCATAATTAAGCGAAGTTGATCGCACGCCTAAAGATAGGGTGATGAGATTTTGCCGGATTAGGGTGAAACCTACTATAGGAGTCCATAGATCAATTTACTGCTATTCTAGGGGGTTATTATAAGAGAACGAGAGTTCCACTAATTAACCTAGGGTTAGACGTTATTCGCCTCGAGAGAGGGTTTAAGATACGTTAGGGAGTCTTACGGATCAAACTAAGTGAATAAATCGTATAATTTAGTGTTAAATAACAAGTGAAGTCTAGGTGGATTCTTCTTGAGGGTATCGTCGTGATCAACTGAGTTTTTCATCAAGTTATTTCCCAATTTGTTCTTTTTGTCTTTGCGTCTTTAGCTTACTAGTCGTTAAATTAAATTAAATCAACCAATCACTCCATATTTTAGGCTAAATAATAAAAAGAAAGTGAGTATTAGTACTTTTAGTTCCTTTGGGTTCGATAATCCGGTCTTGCCTAAACTATACTACTATTCAATAGGTACACTAGCCTATAATCGTTGTCAGAGTTAGTTTCCAGGTTTGATCATATTCTTTATAAATTTTAAAACTCGACAAAACAACGATCAAGTTTTTGGCGCTGTCGGGAACTAAAATATTAAGAAAGCTCTATTTTTATTACTTTAGCCATTATTTTTATTTTTATTTTTATTTTTATTTCGCAATTTATTTTATTTTATTGTTTTTACTAATTTTCTTTCTTTCTTTCTTTTCCAGTAGGTACCTCTAGTTTATGACTAGAAGGAACCCGAGAGGATCACTAGTATATAATAGTGATATCGAAGCTACCACACGTAGGAATTGTAGAGAAATCAGATGAGCCATAAATTACACAGAGGAAGATCAAGAAGACAGATCCAATCCTACTGAAGGGATGAACGAGAATAACCCACTAGCACCTGATGTGCGAGAAAAAATGCTCCACGCACAATGTTTGATTATGCTAAACCGCATTTGACAGGAGTGAAATCGAGTATTGTTAGGCCTACTATAGCCGCTAATAATTTTGAATTAAAGCCTAACACAATACAAATGATTCAACAGTTTGTTCAATTTGATGGTTTGCAAGACGAAGATCCAAATACTCATATAGCTAACTTCTTAGAGTTCTGTGATACCTTCAAAATAAATGGCATTTTTTATGATGCCATACGTTTTGGTTATTTCCCTTTTCATTAAGGAATAAAGCCAAATAGTGGTTAAACTCGTTACCACGAGGGTCAATCACTACATGGGAGCAGATGGCTGAAAAATTTTTATTAAAATATTTTCTACCGGCCAAAATGGCCAAATTACGGAATGATCTCTCTTCTTTCATACAGATGGATTTAAAAACATTATACGATGCATGAGAGAGATACAAGGATTTCTTGAGGAGGTGTCCATACCATAGTCTAACCTTGTGGCTACAAGTCCAAACTTTTTATAACGGTGTAAACCCCTCAATGAGGCAACTAATCGATTCAGCCGCCGGTGGAACCCTGAACAACAAAACTCCTGAAGCAGCTTACGAGATTATTGAAGAGATGTCACTGAATAACTATCAGTGGCAAGTTACAAGGATAAAACTGACAAAATCAGCAGGAGTTTACAATTTTGATGCAGTGACGATGCTATCAACGCAGGTAGAAATGATGAATAAAAAGCTTGATAGTTTGTGTTCTTCGCAGGTACATCCAGTCATGCAGTGAACGCAAATGGAGCTGGGGTGAATCCTAAGTACCCACCCTACCAACTGGACGCAGAGAGGTAATGAAACACCCCAAACCCGGCCCACGAGTCTTGACCAGATCTGGTATGTTCCCCGGTGTAAAACGTTTCAAATTCTTTTGTTACTTAGGAAAAACTTGTGTGTTTTGAAGGAAAGATTGTTTTGGGTTGGGCTTGAGATGAAAACAAGTTTATTTCATTATTAAAATTCCTTTACTTTAGGTGACAAAACGTTTGGGCTTTGAATTAGAATAATTTTACTTAAACTTTTAATAAATATAAAGATTGTATGCTTAACAAATAAAAGTAAACGCTACTACGGCCTTATTACATCAAATAATTTCCCAAAATTAAAACCAAAATAAACTTTAAATCACTTAAATAAAATAAGAGTTCAAGTCGTAAATTTCTTGCTGTGCATGGCCATCCCTAAGCTTCGCGAACCCGGTCCATCACTGATCGTCACTGAAACATGTTCATAGCAGGGGTGAGTCAACAGACTCAATGTGTAACCAACACTAAAATTTAATATTTCGGGCATACAATATCATACATGTTCATAAAACATTTAAACAATATGATGCAACCCGAACCCAAACCTATATGCCATCCACTACACACCACCCGTACCATCCTGCACATCGTGGGGACTACTAAGTCAACCCTCCATCCGCTACATACCATCGAAGGCAGTCGCTGCAGTCGACATGCTCATCGCCCATATATAATTCGTGGCATAGCCACCAGATAATTGTGTCATGAGACACCACATTCAGATAATGTAACCGAAGTTACCACATTTAGATAATGTGACCGAAGTCACCACATTCAGATAATGTGACCAAAGTCACCACATTCAGATAGTGAGACCAAGTCATCACATTCACTTCCCTTTCTCAAATAACTTGAATGCCCCATATTATTCATATCATGCATATCATACTTAAATTCACATTCATGTCACTTTTCACATGTTAAGTATAACATATTTAAGTAATCCTAGTAGGAGTAGGAAAATGTACTGAGTACTTTGTACCATAACATGGTACTTTAGCCACATTCTTACACTTTCATATTAACACATATATCAAGTTTAAGCCATAAATCTATTAAGATTAGTGTGGGGTACACACGGTACCTTAGCCATATTCTTACACTTTCATATTAACACATTTAATTTAAAACATAGCCATGATCGTATTAAAACTTAGGGTAGGGTACACACCTGATTCGCTTAACAATTTCACTTGAAATCCCAAAATTCGATCTACTGCCTTAGATCTTTAACTCCCTTAATGCCGATTTGCTTATCACTCAAATCCCGAAAACTTTGCTTTTCTTCTCCTTGTATTCGGCCAAACACTAGATCTCTACATAGGTTAGTTTTCGACTTTTAAGATAATAAGAAAATAGATCTATGTACTAAAGTAAGGCTTTAGCCGAATGCTATAGTGCTTACCTTGCGGATCTTAAATCCCGAAACTCACTGAAAAACTAGGGAACATGCGACTTATGGTGCACCTTCGGGGAACAAATTTCACCTTCCTTGTAGTCAACACTAGCAAATCCCGAATGATCTTTCCAAAATTTGGCAAACAAGATATTAATGATATTAGTTCCTATGTTGCGGCTTAAAGAAGAGAATAAATTAATGGCCATAAAATTCTTACCCTTAATATTGAATTTGACAGCACCTAAGCTTGAAGCCACTTGATATATTCGGTTATGGCCTTAAAAGGCTTACTTTCGACTTTTGGAGGGATTAGAAGGAAAGAGAAGGAAGAATAAAGATGGAGAATTGGCTAGAGCACAAGGTATTTTGGCTTTGGCTAACAAAAGAAGAATAAAAGCAGAGGAAATTCGGCAGAGAGAGGAGAATCGCTTAAGAAATTCTAACAAAGGAGGAGTGAATGAATGAATGGCCTCTTTTCCTTTTATAATAAAATTACTAACTTAGAATCCTTACTTGGCCATCACTCTTTTATTTTGATAGCTTTATCTCTTATTTAGCGAAATTCTAAAGGGAATAAAACTCTTCTCTTAAGAGTCCCTATTGCCATCCATTGCTTCCTCTCTAAGTAATTAAATAAAAAAAATCACTTAAAGCCTTAGCTAGATGCCGTCCACCCCCTTCCCTTGATGAGCCGAATTTAAACTTGTTCTATTGGACTCCTTGTGGCCATACTAGGCCCAAATTATCCACCTAAGTGGCGTCACTCCTTTGGGCTTTAAGTGGTATCTTGAGCCACTTTTCCAAGCCTGTTTGTGTGTCAAATTTCACATAGTTTTTCTCTTAAGGCCACCTTGCCTTAATTTCCTCTTTTAAACTTTAAAACTCGACATTTCTAAGTCATTTCTAAGTTTCCAAAAATTTTCGTTTGGCTCTTTAAACTTGACATTTCCTTACATTTCCTAGTTTCCAGAAATGTTCACTTTCCTCTTTTGAATCATTTCTAAATCATTTTCCTAGTTTCCATAAATGTTCACTTTCCTCTTTTGAATCATTTCTAAATCATTTTCCTAGTTTCCATAAATGTTTACTTTCCTCTTTTTAACTTAGCATTTCCAAAATGTTCACTTTCCTCTTTTAACTTAACATTTCCAAGTTTCCAAAATGTTCACTTTCCTCTTTTTGAAACTTAACATTTATAAATCATTTCTTACATTTCCAGGACATTTCCCTACATTTCCTTACATTTCCCTACATTTCCTTACATTTCCATACATTTACATACATTTCCTTTTATATCCATACATTTCCATACATTTCCATACATTTCCTTACATTTCCATACATTTCTTTACATTTCCATACATTTCCATACATTTCCTTACATTTCCAAGGTTCTAAAATGCACACCACATATCACAAGAAACATGCTATTTCATAAAATTAAGCAAAATGCACACAATGGGATTGAACCTCTTCCCTCAAAGTACTTCACTTGATGCCTTAACCTTGCACCTTAGGTGGCGTCCCTTGCCACTTTTCCACATCACTTCTTGTTTTTAACCTAAAACCAATAATTGTCCAAAGCTTTCTCTTCCATCCTAGGATTTTAAAACCCTTAATTCACTTCCAAACACCGCCAAAACCTACTACTCATGAATTATGCACAAACGCATAACCCCTAATCTAGGATGTTACGTTCTACCCTCCTTAAAAATAATTTAGTCCTCGAAATTCCTTACTAACATCGTACAATCCTTCTCACCGCACTATGCTTACGTCAAGACTCGATCTTAATAGAACCATCATACTTTCCAGGCACAATCTCTAAGTTTACGTCCCTTAGAACTCATTTCTAACGTCGCGATTTAATCTAATTAAGAAGTTTTATGCATTAGTTCTTTATTCCACTGATTAACCGCGAAGAAGTTTTATGAAAAGAATTTTAGGAGTGGTTCTTTCGTATTCATACATGCACACAGTCTTCATATTCATACATCCATCAATCAATTATGAACTTCCGTTCATTCAGAGAAATGTTGTAGTTTTCATTGTTGTTGTTTTTCTACTACCCAGGGGTATTTGCGTAATTTGTCCTACAGGGTATTTTTCGTAATTTTTCAAATAGGGTTCCTTGGTAATTTTTTCAAAAAGTATTTCAAAAATTTTAAAGTCCCGGGGCTCTTCGGTAAATTTGGAAATTCTAGGGGTATTTCGTTAATTTTGGACCTTGGGGGTATTTTAGTAATTTTTCCACAAATCGGGGTAATTTGTAAAATTTTAATAAATCAGAGATATTTCAGAAGTTGCAAAACTTTGAGGGTTCTTTTGAGGATTGTACTTTCCAAAACGATGAAGTTGCAAAAATTTTAGAAATCAGGGTCATTTTGGAAATTTTGTAAGTTAGGGGCAATTTTGTAGTTTTCAAAAGTCAAGGTATTTTGATAGTTTGCAAATTAGGGTTTTGGACATTTATAAAATAATGAAATTTTGGCAAAACTGTTGAGTAGTTGGACATTTTATAAACCAAGGGCATTTCTGTAATTTTACCACTAGGGGTATTTTTGTAGTTTTATAAATCAGAAATTTTTCAAAAAATTGTGTAGAAAAGATAGTTTCCACGAATTAAAGAAAAAAGATTTTAAGAGTTTTTTTTTAAATTAGGGTTCTTATTAAAAAACATGGCTAGTTCCCTTTCGGGTTTTAGTTATTGGGTTTAGCCCGTGTATATGTCCTCTTGGTTAGGGTGAACCGAGGCTACGCACTGTAGGATTCGAGTGGGTAGGAGGTGAGTCACTAGGGCTGCTTAAATACCAAGCTCCCAAGAAACCAATCCTAGACATGCGTACCATGGTTGCCACACCCTAACTCTCATGACTCAACCACGAGTTTGTTTAATTAGATTTTAAGTCTTATGTATTTGTTGGGGTACACTAGTCCTAGGGTTCAAATACTTATCGACTAATCTATGTTGCCATAAAAGCCCATACATTTCACATATTCAAATCACTTGTAAGTCAAGTACTTACCGGTGGATTCATGGTGGAGACTTAGGTGCCATGCCGGAAAAACCTACTTAATTTGTAAAATTCCTTTTGGGCTTACTTTGGAAAACGTTTTGGGCCTTAAACCCAAGGCCGAGAGTTTAAAGCTGGCTCGATACAAATTGAAACACCCCAAACCCGCCCACGAGCCTTGACCGGATCTCGTATGTTCCCGGTGTAAACTGTTTCAAAATTTACAAGTTACTTAGGAAAAACTTGTGTGTTTTAAAGAAAGTTTGTTTTGGGTTGGGCTTGAGATGAAAACAAGTTTATTTCATTATTAAAAATCCTTTACTTTAGGTGACAAAATGTTTGGGCTTTGAATTAAAATAATTTTACTTAAACTTTTAATAAATATAAAGTTTATTTCGTTATTAAAATCCTTTACTTTAAGTGATGAAACGTTTGGGCTTTGTCTTAAAAATAGGTTTACTTAATCTTTTAATAAGTAAAAGTTTGTAAGCTTAATAAATAAAAAAGAATAAAATAATTCTACTAAGGCCTTATTACATCAAATAATTTTAAATTCAAAATACTTAAAGTAAAATAGTCCAAATAAAAGAAATTTGAACTTCATATGGCCTCCACTAAGCATCTGCTAGGCCGGTCCATCACCGGTCGTCACCGAAAAGTAATCCCTAACAGGGTGAGTCACAGACTCAATGTGTAACCAACACTAAAATTTAATATTTCGGGCATACAATATCATACATGTTCATAAAACATTTAAACAATATGATGCAACCCGAACCCAAACCTATATGCCATCCACTACACACCACCCGTACCATCCTGCACATCGTGGGGACTACTAATCAACCCTCCATCCGCTACACACCATCGAAGGTAGTCGCTGCAGTCGACATGCTCATCGCCCATATAAAATTCGTGGCATAGCCACCAGATAATTGTGTCATGAGACACCATATTCAGATAATGTAACCGAAGTTACCACATTTAGATAATGTGACCAAGTCACCACATTCGATAATGTGACCAAGTCACCACATTGAGATAGTGAGACCAAGTCATCACATTCACTTCCCTTTCTAAAATAACCCGAATGCCCCATATTATTCATATCATGCATATCATACTTAAATTCACATTCATGTCACTTTTCACATGTTAAGTATAACATATTTCGTAATCCTAGTAGGAGTAGGAAAACGTGCACAGTACTTTGTACCATAACGTGGTACTTTAGCCACATTCTTACACTTTCATATTAACACATATATCAAGTTTAAGCCATAAATCTATTAAGATTAGTGTGGGGTACACACGGTACCTTAGCCATATTCTTACACTTTCATAGTAACACATTTAATTTAAAACATAGCCATGAACGTATTAAAACTTAGGGTAGGGTACACATCTGATTCGCTTAACAATTTCACTTGAAATCCCGAAATTCGATCTACTGCCTTAGATCTTTAACTCCCTTAATGCTGATTTGCTTATCACTCAAATCCCGAAAACTTTGCTTTTCTTCTCCTTGTATTCGGTCAAACACTAGATCTCTACATAGGTTAGTTTTCGGCTTTTAAGATAATAAGAAAATAGATCTATGTACTAAAGTAAGGCTTTAGCCGAATGCTATAGTGCTTACCTTGCGGATCTTAAATCCCGAAACTCACTGAATAACTAGGGAACATGCGGCTTATGGTGCACCTTCGGGAAACGAATTTCACCTTCCTTGTAGTCAACACTAGCAAATCCCGAATGATCTTTCCAAAATTCGCAAACAAGATATTAATGATATTAGTTCCTATGTTATGCTTAAAGAAGAGAATAAATTAATGGCCATAAAATTCTTACCCTTAATATTGAATTTGAGACCTAAGCTTGAAGCCACTTGATATATTCACTATGGCCTTAAAAGGCTTACTTTCGCTTTTGGAGGGATTAGAAGGAAAGAGAAGGAAGAATAAAGATGGAGGATTCAGCTAGAGCATAAGGTATTTTGGCTTTGGCTAACAAAAGAAGAATAAAAGCAGAGGAAATTAAGAGAGAGGAGAATCTGCTTAAGAAATTCGGCAAAGGAGGAGTGAATGAATGAATGGCCTCTTTTCCTTTTATAGCCGAAATTACTAACTTAGAATCCCTTACTTGGCCATCACTCTTTTATTTTGATAGCTTTATCTCTTATTTAGCCGAAATTCTAAAGGGAATAAAACTCTTCTCTTAAGAGTCCCTATTGACGTCCATTGCTTCCTCTCTAAGTAATTAAATAAAAAATCACTTAAAGCCTTAGCTAGATGCCGCCCACCCCTTCCCTTGATGAGTCGAATTTAAAATTGTTCTATTGGACTCCTTGTGGCCATACTAGGCCCAAATTATCCACCTAAGTGGCGCCACTCCTTTGGGCTTTAAGTGGTATCTTGAGCCACTTTTCCAAGCCTGTTTGTGTGTCAAATTTCACATACTTTTTCTCTTAAGGCCGCCTTGCCTTAATTTCCTCTTTAAACTTTAAAACTCGACATTTCTAAGTCATTTCTAAGTTTCCAAAAATTTTCGTTTGGCTCTTTAAACTTGACATTTCCTTACATTTCCTAGTTTTCAGAAATGTTCACTTTCCTCTTTTGAATCATTTCTAAATCATTTTCCTAGTTTCCATAAATGTTCACTTTCCTCTTTTGAATCATTTCTAAATCATTTTCCTAGTTTCCATAAATGTTCACTTTCCTCTTTTTAACTTAGCATTTCCAAAATGCTCACTTTCCTCTTTTAACTTAACATTTCCAAGTTTCCAAAATGTTCACTTTCCTCTTTTTGAAACTTAACATTTATAAATCATTTCTTACATTTCGTGACATTTCCTACATTTCCTTACATTTCCATACATTTACATACATTTCCTTATATTTCCATACATTTCCATACATTTCCATACATTTCCTTACATTTCCATACATTTCCTTACATTTCCATACATTTCTATACATTTCCTTACATTTCCAAGGTTCTAAAAATGCACACCATATATCACAGTAAACATGCTATTTCATAAAATTAAGCAAAAATGCACACAATGGGATTCGAACCTCTTCCCTCAAAGTACTTCACTTGATGCCATAGCCCTTGCACCTTAGGTGGCGTCCCTTGCCACTTTTCCACATCACTTCTTGTTTTTAACCTAAAAACCAATAATTGTCCAAAGCTTTCTCTTCCATCCTAGGATTTTAAAAACCTTTAATTCACTTCCAAACACTGCCAAAACCTACTACTCATGAATTATGCACAAACGCATAACCCCTAATCTAGGATGTTACAGGTAATAATTTCAGATCCAATAATAATCCTTATAGTAACAACTACAATCCAGGTTGGAGGAACCACCCAAATTTTTCATGGGAAGGTCAAGGAATTCAAGGAAATCAAAGACAACAACCTCCTCAAAATTTTCAAAATCAGCCATACCCGTAAGAGAAGAAGCCAAACCTCGAGGAGATGTTGACAAAATTCATGGCAAATACAGAAAATTGCTTCCAAGAAACTGAGAAAATAATTAAAAGCAACGAGAGCCTAATCGGGGAACTTACTAAGTCAGTCAAGGCAGCCACTAATGCAGTCGAACAACTCGCAAAGCTAATGTTAGAACGATCGCAAGGACGGCTACCAAGTAACACTGAGATTAACCCGAAAGAACAAACCCAAGCCATCATAGCTGATGACAATAAAAGAGAAAATGAATCCAGCTCAGTACAAGAAAACGAGGGAGACAAAGGTAAGATAGAGATAACACAAGAAAAGCCAAAACCAGCAATCAAGGAGTACCAACCTCGCATACTTATCTCGAAACAATGAAAAGAGACGATTCAGAGGAACAGTTCGGTAAGTTTCTTAAACTCTTAAAGAAATTGCATATTAACTTACCACTTCTTGAAGCTCTTTTCCAGATGCCAGACTCAAGGAAATTTTTAAGTCAGCTCTTGACTAAGAAACGCAAATTAGACGAAGAGTACCACGTGGAATTAAACGCAGCATGCTCAGCAATGTTACAGAATAGATTACCACAAAAGCTAAAAGATCCAGGGAGTTTTACAATTCCATGTTTAATTGGTAGTTTAGCTATTGATAATGCGTTAGCTGATTTAGGGGCAAGCATAAATGTCATGTCTTACACATTATTTAAACGACTAGGTCGAGGGAAGCCCAAACAAACTAGGATGAGTATACAATTAGCTGATAAAACTGTTAGAATTCCTAGGGGCATTATCGAAGATGTTCTTGTCAAAATCGATAAATTTGTTTTCCCAGTAGATTTTGTTGTCTCAGATATGGATGGGGATAATGCAATCCCCTTAATTTTAGGAAGACCTTTTCAAGCAACTACCAAGACTAAAATTGATGTTGCCACAGGAGAACTCATACTTTGTGTAGGTGACGAATCAATCAATCTTCAAGCTCTTGACTCGGCCGGACAACAATCGATGAAGGTAAGAAGGTTAATACAGATGATAAACAAATTGTTCAACCTTTTTTTGCAGGAAACACTGCAAAGACACAACCCTGAGCCGACTCATAGATCCCAAATCGACAAAGAAAAATTGGAATCGCACGAAGTAAAACTGGAGGAACCATCAGAAGAGCTCATAGAAACATCCAATCACTTTAAAATAGGAGACCAGATACTATTAGACAAAGCAGATCTGCACATCATCACAATAGGCCTGAAGGAAAAGGAAGAAACCCTTCTTATGGTATACAATATCTTCTCACACGGAATAGTCGAGGTAAGCGACCCAACATTTAACACTTTTGAGGTAAACACTTCTCGACTTCAACCTTGTCAAGAAAATAGAACTTGAAGCAAGAGGAAAGATATCCAAACCTTTAAACCTCATTGATTCAAGTACAAGGAAAAGTCTAGCTTAAGACTATAAATGAGCGCTTCTCGGGAGTCAACCTGAGCACTAAACCTATTTCTTTTTTACATTTGTTTTCTTCTCTTTCTCTTTCCTTTTGTAGCTTAACCAAAAGTACAGATTTCTAGGACACACGTCCTTACACACGGCCGTGTCCTTGGCCGTGTGGACCACCAAAATCTTCGTACTGACATAGCAGAGGCCGTGCGAATCAAATCCCAACCACTTTTCAACGTCACAGATCCAACCACTCCTCCACGGGCACCAGTAAATTGGCACGAATGTGCTCCACAACCGTGTGAAGTCACTAACTTATCAGACACGGGACAAACACGCCCATGCTACCTAACCGTGCCAATACAATACTTTTTCAGGAACGGGCGTGGCACCTAGAAAGCGGGCGTGGGGGAGTAAACACACCTAGACACACGGTCGTACGATGCGACCGTGTATTTCAACACACCCTCAGTCCACAGGCGTGGGAATGTACCAGATTTGAGACCCTATTTAAACCCCATAGCCCTTCTCCTTCTCCCCTCATTCTTCTTCCTTCTTTTTCTTTCTTTCTTTAAGTGTCCAGACTCTTGAGCTACACTAGAATCATGTCGAAGAAGCGTAAGAAGGCAAGCATTGTCTCCTTAAAGGAGACCCCAACACATAAGTTCATGCCGGCCGCTTCATCCAAACACCAAGCCAAGGGTCTTTTAGACCATTTAAAATTTTCTTTATGTTTATTTTCCCCTTTATCCTACTTATCTATAATTCTTTTCTGCTTAATATATTTTAAATTCTTTCAGTTTCTTGGTTTTAGGTTCTAAAGGCTACTTGGGAATCACACACCATAGCCTTAGAGGTCACACCCACCTCTCGAACCATTCAACAATAAGGACTCCTTAGTCCATTAATCTTTTCTTTTAATTTTAGTTTCTTCTTAGTCTCATTCTCTTTATTTTCTTTGTCTTTAATTATATTATTACTATATTATTAATGTTTCTTTAGGATTTCTGGCTATATCTTTGCAGGCTACCCAATTCTTTTATCTAGCACAAAGCCCATCGGTAGCCACCCCACCGGGCCCATAGAAAACGCCACCACGACATTTGCAACTCCCGAAGTCATCCAAAATTTAGGAAGTGTCACTTCTCCCTTCTCTTTGGTTGCATTATTAGTTATCCATCTTTTTACATTGAGGACAATGTACATCTTAAGTGTGGGGGGATTAAGTGCCTAACTTTTTACATGATTCTAAAATCTGAATTTAATCTTGTTTTTAAGTATTTTCTCATATTATTAATTAGGATGAAATTTCTAACGATTTATGATTTTTATTGATATGTTTTGGATTAAGTCATTGATAATTGTGCATTGATGATTTAAACTTTAAGATACTAGAGAACCAAGCATGATAAGTCTATTTTTCAAGAATAAAAAATTTTCTAGGTTGTTGAACTGAATTTGAATATTACATTGAAGTTTGGAATCTACAGGATTGATGTCAAATAACCATAATTTTTGTGAGATTTTGAGCCTTATAGAGCATATATTCTTTTTCATGCTCACTTTATTGATTATGAGTGTGTCAACACTAAATTGTTATATTAGAACTTGCCTTGATTATACATGTCGATACCACATTAATGATTTGATATACTGAGATGATAAAGGCACTTAGGTTTTAACCCATTCACTCCACTAAAAAGCTTACCTACATAATTAACCCCTAGTGAACCCTTTTTATTTGCCATCACTATTCGTTTTTTGACTACCCTTCTATCGAGAATTGATTTGATCAGTTACTAAATTAGTTTATTTCAGTTGATAAAGTTCTTTCTTTATTATGTATTTACTTAGTTTGTTCTTAAAAAAAGTATATTCAAGAATTAGTATATGATTAAAGGAGCTTATGCGTTTAAATTCCAATTATTGAAGAAGAGCTCGTATTAAAAGTATTATCAATAGTAGTATTACTAGTTTCGAAGCAATCATTTATTTTCTAGTTCATTATTCTTGTTAGGTAATTGGTCAAGTCAATCTCGATTTCAAACCTTCTAATTCAACCTTTATCCACACCTTTAACCTAAGTCCCGTTACAACCCTGTCAAAAGACCTTTTGATTTGTGAATCATCTCATAGTATGGTGGTGGAGATTTGATTATCAGGCAAGCCTATGGGATTAACTTTTCAGGTTCGACTTATGAGTGCTTTTCTTGAAACTTAAACACTTCGAGTGATTTGAGTGAATCTTTAGTGAGGACGTCAATCCTTGTCAGTTTTGAATTAAAGGTAATTATTTAGATAAGGGGAGACACCTATGTTTTCGTGCTACAAAATATATGACTTAGAATTGTTTGAATCTTTAGGAGTATTTGAGTTAAATTATCCATGTATGAATTATCTGTGAGTTATGATGAGGTATTGTTGATAGGAATTGTGGATTATGGAAAGTTCGTTTTAACTATAAGTTGAGAATTTTGCTTGAGGACAAGCAAAAGCTTAAGTGTGGGGGTATTTGATAAACCGTAAAAGTAACATATTTTAGGCCTACATTTAGTAGGCTTTTGGATGATTTAGCCCTTGATTTATGTAAAAAGTGCTCTTAATTCTTTCTTTTCATGCTTTTACTCAGGAAAGCACCCGAGGACGAAAAGAATAAGAAACGGGCTTAAAACGGACCAGGCCCAAAGAAGAAATTGACATGGCCTGGACTTCAAGCTACATGACCGTACCTCGACAATCAACTAAGACACGGCCATGCCACGATTTACATGGCCGTGCCCCAATCGACAGAATCGAGACACGGCCTGAAAATGATTTACACGGGCGTGTGCCCTAGCCGTGCCTCTGCCGCTGGAGAAAGCAATTTCACTCGAATGTGGATACTTTGAGGCAAAGAAACACATTCCAAAGCCTATTCAAACACCGAGTATGAATTTTACTTGAATCGGGGCACTTAGAGGCCAAGTAATGCATTCCAAAAGTCTATAGCACCCTAAGTGTATCCTGATGAGGGGCATTCAATGAGGCCAACAAACCGAAGCCAGAGCAGTTCAATTCAGGGAATTACTCGAAGATAGCCAGTTGATCCATCTCAAGGAGTTAAAATTCTACTCAATATGGCAGATTTCTCCTTCAATTCCTTCAGGGGGTTTTAGGGATTTCTTATGTTTTGTTTTATCTTTTCTCTTGAGATGTTTTCTTTATTCATTATGAACTAAACCCTTCAGGTACCTGAAGGGGATGAAACCTAGATGAATCTTGTTATTGATTTTTGGATTATATGATAAATACTTAGTTTGTTCTTAATTGTGCATGCTTAATCCAAATCTGATGTGCTTAGGTGGAGGAGGAATAGATCCTGCTTAAGAGTAGATCTAGCATAATTAAGCGGAGTTGATCGCACGCTTAGAGATAGGGTGACGAGATTTTGTCGGATTAGGGTGAAACCTAATATGGGAGTTTATAGATTGATTTACTGCTATTCTAGGGGGTTATTATAAGAGAATGAGAGATCCACTAATTAACTGAGGGTTAGACGTTATTCACCTCGAGAGAGGGTTTAATATACGTTAGGGAGTCTTACGGATCAAACTAAGTGAATAAATCATATGATTCAGTGTTAAATAACAAGTGAAGTCTAGGTGGATTCTTCCTGAGGGTATCGTTGTGATCAACTGAGTTTTTCATCAAGTTATTTCCCAATTTGTTCTTTTTGTCTTTGGGTCTTTAGCTTAGTAGTCGTTAAATTAGATTAAATCAATTAATCACTCCATATTTTAGGCTAAATAATAAAAAGAAAGTGAGTATTAGTACTTTTAGTTCCTTTGGGTTCGATAATCCGGTCTTGCCTAAGCTATACTACTATTCGATAGGTACACTTGCCTATAATCATTGTCAGAGTTAGTTTCAGGTTTGATCATATTCTTTATAAATTTTAAAATTTGACAAAACAACGATCACACGGACCTAGTACATGGGCGTATGGCTAAACCGTGTGTCCCCTGCACCTTAAATTTGAGAAACAAAATGCTCAGAATTGAGCACAGGGGTAGAGACACGGGCGTGTGTCTCACTTGTGTGGGAGACACGGCCTTGAACATGGGCGTGTGCCTTGGCAGTGTGAAACCTGCACCTAATTTTGAAAAGGATTAATTAACCACACGGCCTAGCACACTGGCGTGTGGAATGGTTGTGTGCACAAGTCAGAGAGTTACACAGGGTCGAATACGGCCTATAGCACAGGCGTGTCCCAGGGTCACACGGGCATGTCCCTCGGACTACACAAGCGTATGAGCCTTGCAACTTGGAAATTTTTGTAATTTCACGAAAATTTTTTAGAGTTTTTGATTATGTTCGACTCGATTCTAATGCTCGTCTTGGGCCTTGAGGGTCCATTTGAGGGATGTTAGGAATGACCTCGGTTAATGAATAGTGATTGACATGATTTATTTGAAAATCTTCTAAAAAATTCTGGTAACGCTCTGTAACCCTATTTTGACAACGGATACGGGTTAGAGGTGTTACATTCTATGGTATCAGAGTTACAATTTAGTCGGTTCTCGTACTGAACGTAACATATGTGGAGTCTAGAAATACATGCCATTATATAACCTATGATAGTGTGATATCTCTCGACTTTGATGAAAATTGTTTTACAAATAGACAGAGATGCTTTCCAACTGAGCTAATTTCGATACTGCTGAAAGTGATACTCACGTGCTTGAGTAAAAATGTTACTTATGATGAAATGAGTCTTATAAAGGTATGAAATGAATATTTTGTAATGGAAATGTTAATGATAAATGTTAAGTGATATATATGTACTTGTGAAAGTTAAAATTTAAGGCTTACGATCTCCACTCCTCACCAGTACAGTTTTATACGATGAAAATTCACAATATTTTTATTGATTAAGTTCATGAGTGTGAAAGAAGAGTTCAAAGGCTGAATGATTAATAATGTAGTCAGAATTGAGAATGGGTTAGTAAGTAAAGACGATATTAAAAGAGATATCAGATTTTTCTGAATATGTGATGTTATTGTTAAGGAAGAAGTTATTCATGAGTAAGCATGTAACACCCCAAACTCGGCCTAGAAGTTAGGCTCGAATCCAGTGTTCCACATTGAAGTGTTTTTCGAAAGCCATGTTTTCATTAAAAACCCTTCTTAAGGAAAAGCTTGAGTAAAAATCCCAGTTACGTCAGTTTATTTTTAATCGTGGTTTATTAAAAAGTCATTCCCTTTTAAAACGTTTTTTGTTGCGGAAGCTTACTTTAAGAATAATTGAGTTACAAAAATGTGATGTTTAAAGATTAAGTTGTGAAAGCGTAATGTTTTGAAAACAATTTTGTTTAGGAAAACCGTGATCTACTTTTAACAGTTATAAAACATCATAGATAAATATCCAAAATAAAACCCAAAAATTAAAAGCGACCTTATTACATCCCAATAAGAAAATGGTTTAGTTAAGGGGAAATAGAACACTAAATTTTAAAGTTGTTCGTAGTGGGGCCACCTCCGAGTCCTCCCTACGTCGAACCGCGTACTGAGGATTACTTGAAAAATTAAAAAGAGGGGGTGAGTTTACGAAAACTCAGTGTGTGCAACCCTCATTAATAAAAACATGCATCACATCAATCCGGCCTAAGCCCATTACAATAATCAATGTGGGCCAAAGCCTAACATAGTTACAGTGGCAATTGGGCCTTAGGCCATAATAGCCTTAGTTGGGTCTTAACCCAATACATAACGGTGGAAATTAGGCCTTAGCCCATAATAGCCTCATCTGGGCCTTAGCCCATATCGAAAGTCACAGATCACATCTATTTGGGCCTAATCCCATCTTAATAATAGAACAAGTGTATGCAATGTATTAATGCCCATACCAACCCTGCACTCCGTCTCCTGTCCAACACTGCACTCCTGTGGGGATTTAATTGACCCACCCATCCCTACACTCCTTATGTAGCACCGGTTGCGGCACTAACCAATATTACAGCAGAGTTTCCAATCACATAAGCGGCTTAAAGCCATGGTGGATCCACAGTCGTTAAGCGACCATGCAACCCTAACAAATCATATACTTCTTCCAACTCAATAATCCCATCCCCCATGTAGCATAATGTCACGTGAATGCAAACATATCATAAACAACATATAATAACAATCATATAACATGTAGGGGCATTTTGGCCATTTTTCCCTTCGAGGGCATAACGGTCATTTACCCTATGGAGGTATTTCGATCATTTTACCCTCTAGGGGTATTTCAATCATTTTACCTTCCAAAGGTATTTCAGTCATTTTACAACCTTCCCAATGGTCTACATTCGCCTCAAGCGACACAGATGGCATATAGGATCAAAATGGTGTGTTTGGGCCCAAACCCAATATTCAGCTTAGGTGGGCTCACACTCTCGTGTGGCCCATTCTCGCCCATTCGACCCATTTTCAATCACATTTATGTGAACGTTATAGCCCAATTCAACTTCTGCCATTTTTTGTAAATTTAATTCGTGTGGGCCCATGAGCCCATTGGGCCCACACGTCCCATACCGGCTCAACGAGGCCCATAACGACCTAAGCCCATGAGAATGCTCATGGTGGCCTCCACCGTCTTACGCCCATATTTGTGGGCTCGATCCACCACACGTGCAATTGCACGCTCGTGTGGCATCATTCGCCGGTACTTCGACTTTTCGGCATTTGATGATGTACTTAGAGTGGTGTGTGTGTACACACCTTGTTGGAGAAAAGCAGTAGCCTACGAACGTTGAACCTATATCCAACATGATTCACCATTAGTCCTCTCTACCACAAGATCCATAATCTTATTTGTTATAACACTTTTAATCTAGATTAGTAATAAAGCTTGCCTTGATCGAATGATTGAGGATCACTCACTTAAATCGTCGTAAGAGATTGATCAATAGGCCTTAGGGGTTATCTTCATTCCAACCAACACTTATCAGCCATCAAACAATTGAACAGTTTGAACTAGATGAGAAGTCACTTACCGACAACGCAGAGTCCAGATTAGAAGAAAAGAATCAATTGCCACACCCACACAAAGTCGAAGGTACAAAGAACGATAGAGGCAAGATGGAATAATCGCACCCCTGAGATGGAATGTTCGGCTAACACAAAACATAGAGAACTGACAGAATGAAATGAGGGAAAGAGAGAAAAGGGAAAGGGGTATTCAACTATCACTGGAAAAAAAGGAAAATTGGAAGAGAACGCCATAGGGGATAATCGGCCAAGCACAATATGTAGAAGAAAAGGATTGGTAGAGTCAAAAGAAACGAGAGAGAGAGGAAGGAGAGAATTCGACTATGAAGAAAATGGAGTGAAAATAGAGCAAAAAGAATGCATGAGAGGTCACTTTTAGTGCATTTTGGCAACATCCAGAAAAGAGAAAGTAGCTAAAAGAAAAGAGAAGCAACACTCAAAAAATCAAAATATGCACCACATCCCCCTTTGGCTAAATTTCTTGAGTGCCACAAATCCCATTCGGCACCAACTCTTCTCCAACCACAAATCTCATTGATTTCATCCCCTTATCTCTCCATGATCCCCTCCTTAATTCACTCATTTGACCCATTCAAACTCTCCAACCCAGAGTTCAAATCTAACACAAACTCTTGCCCACACATGAGAAAATAAATAATCCCTTTTGCACGCAGTAAGACTTGAACCTTTGTCCTCCTTTCCACTTCTGTGATGCCACAACCACTCCACCTAGGATCTCTTTGTGCCTCTTTTTAATCACAATTACTTAAAAGGCTTAATACCAGGAGTTAGGGTTTCTCTAATACTAAAAATAAAATTTTTCCAATGACATGGCTTGAACCCATGACTTTATAGAAGCCCCATAACCTTCCGAAATCACTCACCTAATAGATCCAACATGCATTTGTGCTGTTCTCTTGTGCTAAAAAATTTTAAAAGCTCCCATCCCCAAGGCCCAATAGGCCCAATTCTTCTAGGCCCAAATTCAGGGTGTTATAAATCGACTTATTCAGGTATGATATTCGCAGAATGGATTAGCCGAAAATTCTTCCGAATTGATTCTTTCAATGAATTGAATAATGTAAGATTATCGATGACTTTATTAGTCAGTGGAATAGTGATAATATTCGAAAGATATTTGAATACAATTGTTATAATTAAGTATATTACAACAATATCTTCTGGGTATTCTATATAGTTGGTTATTTTCAGAGGCATATGAAATTGTACATGTACAGATGCAATATTTATCGTATTGAAAGGCTGACTGATAAACCGTAAAAGTAACATATTTTAGGCCCACATTTAGTATGCTTTTGGATGATTTAGCCCTTGATTTATGTAAAAAGGTGCTCTTAATCCTTTCTTTTCATATTTTATACTCAGGAAAGCACCCGAGGACGAACAGAAGGAGAAACGAGCTTAAAACGGGCCAATTTGGGCTAAAGTGGAAATCGACACGGGCTAGACTTCAAGCCACACGACTGTGCCCCAACAATTAACTAACACACGACCATACCACGATTTACACGGCCGTGCCCCAATCGACAGAATCGAGACATAGCCTAAAAATGATTTACAGTGTGTACCATGGTCGTGCCCCTGCCTTGGGAAAGAGGAATTCTACTCGGGAAAGGATGCTTTGAGGTAAAGAAACACAATCCAAAGTCTATTTAAACACCCTAGTAGGAATTCTACTTGAATTAGGATACTTAGAGGCCAAATAAGGCATCTCAAAGCCTATAAAAACACCCTAGGGGCAACATAAAGAGGGTTCGATAGAACCCTTCTGTCGGCACTTTGGGCGTTAGCGGTGAGCTAGGACAAATAGCCAAAGCTAGAGTAGTGAATTCAGGGAATTACTCGAAGATGGCCAGTTGATCCATCTCAAGAAGCCGAAATTCTACTCAAGACGGCGGATCTCTCCTTCAATTCCTTCAGAGGGTTTTAGGGATTTCTTATGTTTTGTTTTATCTTTTCTTTTGAGATGTTTTATTTTAAAGTTATGAACTAAATCCTTCAGATACCTGAAGGGGATGAAACCTAGATGAATCTTGTTATTGTTTTCTGAATTATATGATAAATACTTAGTTTGTTCTTAATTGTGCATGCTTAATCCAAATTTTGATGTGCTTAGGTGGAGGAGGAATAGACCCTGCCTAAGAGTAGATCTAGCATAATTAAGCGGAGTTGATCGCACGCCTAGAGATAGGGTGACAAAATTTTGCCGGATTAGGGTGAAACCTAATATGGGAATTCATAGATCGATTTACTACTATTCTAGGGGGTTATTATAAGAGAACCAGGGTTCCACTAATTAACTTAGGGTTAGACATTATTCGCCTCGAGAGAGGGTGTAATATACGTTAGGGAGTCTCATGGATCAAACTAAGTGAATAAATCATATGGTTCAGTGTTAGATAACAAGTGAAGTCTAGGTGGATTCTTCCTGAGGGTATCGTCGTGATCAACTGTGTAACACCCCCTACCCATATTCATTGTCGGAATAGGGTACGAGACATTACCGGAGTTTACAATTTTTTTTACTCAATATAACCCATTTATAAATATCTAGCTTTTCCTGCAAATTCTAAATCGAGACCATTCCAATTTAACATATTTTTAAAATAAATTCATGCATATTTATAAGATAACATCATCACATACAAAAACTAAAATTTGTTAGCCATACTAATGGCTGACCTTACATTCATATCATATTAACATTTACTTTATTAGCTTATACATGCCATTTATTTCCAAAATAAAGTTTCTTTAAATACCAAAATCTTGGTGTTAATAGTGTGATGTGTCTTTGACCGAATCCGACCTCCGAGCTCTTAAAACTACAAAACAGGGAAAAAGGAAATAGGGTAAGCACTTTGTGCTTAGTAAGCTCATGTAACAAGAATTATACTTACCCAATATTTTCAATACAAGCAATAAACATTCATATACCCATTCAATGCATTATTACCCTAACATTCACAAACTCAACATTCAAGTCAGTCCAATAATTTCCATATATCAATAATATAAATACTATGATTGATGAGCTCATTAATATCATGATTTCCATTTTCTTGTTATTTTTCATATTTATCCCGTTGAATTTCTCGAATTTCGATGGATTTTCGAATACACTTTTGTGTACAATCCAGTCCGTCAATTCATGTTCATGTGCGACATTTCCATTTCGGAGAGCACACTCATGAACCTCATCCTTACAATGGATTACATCTAAGCTAAATCCTCGTAATGTAAACTCATAGAGTATTGTCGGGATTACGGTCAAAGCTAAATCCCGCAACGACAATTACTCTAATGAGCTTGGATCTGAATTACAGTCCAAAGCTAAATTCAGACCTAATTCGGATTACCGTCTGGCTAAATCCATTTTCCACATATTCTTCGGGAGGGCTATATCAAGATAGGATCACCCGTCCGGGCTAGATCCTTTTTACCGTCAATTCCTTTTCAGAGATCCATCGAATTTTCCTTTCATTCAACCGAGATTTCTTCCCCTTTTTATCAAATATATCAATGTTTCATCAATTTTCATACAATGAACATTCAAATTATATTCATATCAATAACATACATTTCAAGCATTTAAGAAGATAATTCAAGTTACATGAACTTACCTCGATACTAGTTCGTATATAAAATCTACTAATCCGGGACTTTTTCCTTTCCTTGATCTAGCTTCGTATTTGTATTTTCTGGATCTAAATAAATAAATTCAATCATCAATTCAACACATTTCATATTCACATGTAGCATTTTCTATAATTCTATTATTATTTTTAGTTCATTCAAAACTGTCTACTTGAGTCATAGTCACTAAATTATTTTTATCTTGTGCTACAGAACTCTAAATTAGGATCCGTTAATTTTTCCTGATGTCTTCGTATCATAAAATTTCCAGAATTTTTTGCTTAGCCAATTTGTACAGTTTATTCATTAAAGTTACCCCTATTCTGCTATCTAGCAGTTCTCACCCTTCTTCACTAAATATTAATTATCTCCTCATACAGAATTCAGATGATGTTCTCATTTATTTTTTATTGAAAATAGATTCATTCAGGATTACAAATATATAAAATTAAGCCCCTAATTATTTTTCTTCAATTTTTTATGATTTTCTAAAGTTAAAACAGAGGAACCCGAATTCATTCTAAACCAGTCTTACAAAAATCTAAATATCTCAAAATAAAGAATTTCTTTTCTTTCCTGTTTCTTTCATATAAAATAGACTCAATAAGCTTTAATTTTATATCTCACTCAACTTCTAATTCTACTTCTACGATTTTTGGTGAATTTTCAAACCTACTCTACTGCTGCTGTCCCAAAACTGTTTTCTTATAGCTTGTTTTGCAATTAAGTCCTTTATCCAATTCTAACTTCAAATTCTTTCAATTAAACCACTAATTCATCATTTTATTCATCATATGCTATATTCAACAACTTTAAAACTTCAAAACTTCAACTTAAATTCATCAAAACTTTGTTCTAAAACTTATAAAGCATCAAAATTAAAAGAAAAGGACTAAATTAACTTACCAAATTAAACTCCAAGCTTTAAAAACTCTATTCTCCTTTTCTTTCTTTCTCCCTATTTCTTCTCTATTTCGTCTTTACTCTGCTTTTTTTTTTTCTGTTCTTTCTTTTACTTTCTCTTTATAATATATATAATAACAATATAATATAATATTTTAAAATATCTTTATTATATAATAATATAATAATATATATTAAACATAAAAATCTTAGATTTTCTTCACAATAAACCGCCTCAACTAGACAATATGGCTTAATTACCATTTTGGTCCTTTATACTTTCTTTTAATCTATAATTAAACTTTTACACCTTTTTCAATTTAGTCTTTTCATTTAATTACCTACCAGATGTTAAAATTTTCTAACAAAATTTTAATACCACATTACTAACATTTTATTAATATTTATAAAAATATTTCCTATCATATAAATACTCATGCAAATATATTGAAATAAATTTCTCTTTAAATCGGATTTATGGTTGCGAAATCATTGTTCTGATAACCTTCATTTTAGGCCATTACAAACTGAGTTTTTCATCAAGTTATTTCCCTATTCGTTCTTTTTGTTTTTATCTTTAGCTTAGAAATTGTTAAACTAGATTAAATCAACCAATCATCCATATTTTAGGCTAAATAATAAAAAGAAAGTAAGTATTAGTACTTTTAGTTCCTTTGGGTTCGATAATCCGGTCTTGCCTAAGCTATACTACTGTTCGATAGGTACACTTGCCTTAAATCGTTGTCAGAGTTAGTCTCTAGGTTTGATCACATTCATTATAAATTTTAACTCTGATTTCAGCGATCACTAACTAATTATAATAGATGGAATTACTGGAAGTTTGGTTGATTCATGAGTGATGTTGCTCTATCATATTTGGGTTTTCTAATTTATCATAATTGATATAAGATTTGATGATAAGGTTCATATGATATCATTATCTACTTCTACTAATTGAAGCACTGAATTAGGAATATGCAAATTATATTGTCTTTATCACAGTTGTTTCTACTGAGTATGCTTCTAAATTTTCTCTAAGATATCATCAATTTCTTTATTATATAAACATGGGTTATCTGTGAAAGATATTCTTTGATCGGAGGTAATTACAATTATTATCGTTATGAATATTAACTCGATCATGAAGTTTGGTGATAGAGATCATAGATTATAGAAATTGTATTACTGCATTGGTTATTATTGGGGCCACTTTCAGTTTTCCCTCTTCTAATTTGAGGTACACTATTGATAATGAAGTGTTGCTTTATCTATACAGTTGAAATGTCAGTCATATTATAGCACTATGGTTCTAAATCTATCTGATAGTTGTGGCTTTGGAAAAATTCAAAGCTTCAATGATAATAATTGAAATAGCTACATTAATGACCCAATAATTACAAAAAAGATGTAAGATTTGAATAGACCGATAAATATCAAGAAAGTTTTGACCAGTTGGAAGTTTTGTTGATTAAAGCATTAATTCTGGTTCAGCCTGAATGGGGTAAGGAATTTGTTATTACAGTGATGTACTATTGAATGGGATTAGACTGCGTCTTGATGTAGAAAGGCAAAGTAATAGCCTGTGCTTTCAGACAGTTAAAAATTCACATAGAAAGAATTACTTGATACATGATCTAGAATTGACGGCTATTGTTTTTGCATTGAAATATGAAATATTACTTGTTTGGTGAAAAATATTATATATTCACCGATTATAAAAACTTGAGGAATCTGATGTTGCTAAAAGATTTGACTTTGAGATAGCGTATATGGCTTGAATTGTTGAAAGATTATGATTTGATAATTGAATATCACTCAGAAAGAGCAAATGTGGTTACAGATATTCTGAGTAGAAAATCTCTGTATACTTTGCAAGCTATGGATACCGATTATGATTTCCTGATAATAGCTCAATTTTAGCTGAGTATAGAGCTAAACCGATATTTCTACAATAGATTAGTGAAACCTAGAAAAGTGATAATGAATTGTAAGTTAAATGAATACAGTGTGAAATAATTTTTGATTTAGAATTTCAGAATAGATTTGATAAAAAAGGATACATACCTGATGGATCTGGGCCGAGAACTCGAGTGCCATGCTCTTATAAAACTATTTAACTTAAGAAAACTTTCAAAAAGTCATTTGGGCCAAATTTTTTTTAAAATGTTGTGAGCTTCAAAACCCAAGGCCGAGAGTTTAAATCTGGGCTCTGATACCAAGCTGAAACACCCCAAACTCGGCCCAAAAACCCTAACTGGATTTGGTATGTTCCTCGAGTAAGACTTTAGCGAAATCAAATTGTAAAGAAATTTTGTCTTTTAAAACATTATTTTAGAAGGAATTAATTAAATCAAAAGGAAACCAACTTTAAGAAAATTTCTTTAAAACATTTATATATTAGTGACAAACACATTTTAAATTATTTATCGAAAAACCATGTAGTTATTTAATAGATATTTGTTCATGGCAAAATAAAAATAAATCCCAACACAAAATTAAAGATAGTTTATAGTGGCCTTATTACATAAAATTGGCAAATCCATAATAAAGTCTAAATAATAAAAATTAATAAGTTTAAGTAGGAAAATTTCCAAACTTCATTGTTTGAGCAATGGCCACCTCGAAATCTTTGCTGCCACGATCCATCGCACTACGGATTATCTGAAAAGTTGTCCCACAAAAATGGGTGAGTTATAAACTCAATGTGTAACACATACATCAAAAAGCCCATTTTATCACATGCTTTAAAGCCCAAAAGTTTCACATATGGCCATAGGCCCATTTAACTCATATTTAGCCCAAAGGCCCACTTAGCTCATAATTAGTCCAAAAGCCCATTTTCATAGCAGATTAAACGATAATCAATTAAATAACATGGATATGTATATATAATGAAATGCAAGCCCGGCCCATCCTAAATATCCATCCGCTACACACCACCCGTACCAACCAACACATCGTGGGGATTACTAAATCGACCCTCCATCCGCTACACACCATTGGAGGCGATTCTTTGCGATCAACATGCACATCGCCCTTATAATATTGTGGCAAAGCCACCAAACAGATGTGACCAAGTCACTTGACCAAGTCCAAATTTCAAATACGTGACCAAGTCACCAGATTCACATATGTGACCAAGTCACCAGAGTCAAATATGTGACCAAGTCACCGAGCCAAATATACGTGACCAAGTCACTGAGTCAAATATGTGACCGAAGTCACCGGAAATGTGGTAAAACCACCGAATACTTCCTCCATTATCAAATATACCCATATGCCCATGCACATACATATCAAATCGATTTCATGCTATTTACCCCACAAATCATAATATAGTCATTCTTATTTCACTTTTATGCAAATAGCAAAATGAACAAAATATTGGGGTAAACATACACGAATATCGTATACCACTGAATGGTATCCAAAATCACAATCATATACATGGTCATATAGTCACATTTAAATATATGTAAATCTTATGAGATTTTTAATGTAAGGTTACACACCTAGTGACAGTGAGAACAATACTCTCTCGCTCGTCAACACCTATTTAATTAACACACTTGGTTAGTATACACTATTGCTAATAAAATTGTACTTATTGATGAGGGATCTAAATCCTTACCTTGATGATTTCGAATGGTCACTTCTTAAGAGTTGTCTTCAACAAAGATCTTTGAAAAATCTTTTCAATGGATTCGGTCTAGGAGAGAAAATAAGAGATCATAATTCTAAATTTGCCAAAGTAAAAAGAAAGAAATAATGAAAACGATGGACTAAAAGTTTTACTTACTCACTTGAAGATTCGCCTAAATCAAAAGAAGAGAAGGATTGATGATTCGCTTGGACAAAAGATAGAAGAAAAGATAGTGATTTTTAGCATATAATAGTTTCGATTTTCAATAAAAGAAAAGGAGAAAGGAGATTGAAAAAGAATATGATTCGGCTTGAAGAAAAATTTGGCTTGAAGAAAAATAAGAAAAGGATTGGTGATTCTTGGTTTTAGTAGAAATTAGTTTCTATTGAGAGAAGAAAGAAGAAAATAAAATGAGAAGGAAAGAGAAAAAGGAAGAAAAAGAGAAAGATCAAAGAGAAAGGAGATAGGTTTTGGGGCTTAGGTGCATTCGGCCAAGAGGGAGAAATGAAGAAGAAAATGGTGCTTGAACTTTGGTACTTTCGGCAATGAGAGAAAAGAAGAAAAGAAGAAAGGCTTTCCAACTTTTGAGGCTTTTGACAAGAATTTTGAGAGAAAGGAATTTTAACCAAATGGTCAAAATAAGAACCAAAACAAAGAGAAATTATTTTAACTAATGTTCAAAGCAAGATTCGGCTAAGAGAAGAGTTTTTGGAGAAATGAGAAAAGATGCACAATTGCTAGAACTTTTGGCCAACTTCATCCCCCTAACTCAAGTCAAAATTAGGCCAACAAGGAAGCCAACACAATCCCCCTTTTCCCTCCACAATTCTTCCCTATCAACACCATAATTTGCAACACAATTAAACCACTCTCTAGCCCCTTATGCCGTCTAGGTTCATGGTCAAATGACCATGAACAAACTCCCAAAACATTGCCCAATATCATGCCTTTTGTCCTCCCTTTCTTATCATCTTCTTATGATTCCTTGCTATAAGTTCCTAGCTTCCTTTTTCATATGGTCAAATGGCCAAAAATAAAAGAATACTCATCCACTCTAGAACATTCTTGGCCGACACTATAGGGAAGAAAACATAAAAATTAAAATTTTTCCCATTTGCTAGCTAGGGGATTTGAACCTCTCCCCTCAAGCACTAATCCATGCATTCTAACCACTTTGCCAATTACTCAACTTATGCTTAAAACTCCTTGTCATTAATTCTTAAGGCCTAACTTGCTTAGCTCTCTCTTAATTAATAGAAATTAAAAGTTTCACTAAGCATTCACTTAATTAATGAAGCTCAAAATAATTTCCAAAGTACACTCAATAATAATTAAGCATGCAACATCATTCAATTAAGTAGAAAATACGCAACCCCTAATTATCAGGATGTTACAGTTCTACCCCCTTAAAAATAATTTCGTCCTCGAAATTACCTGACTGGAATAAGTGAGGGTATTGCTGTCGCATCGCTTCCTCCGGTTCCCACGAAGCTTCTTCTGATCCATGATTACGCTATAATACCTTGACGAGAGGAATCGACTTTCTCCGTAAAACCTTTACATCTCTCTCCAGAATTTGAATTGGCTCCTCTTCATATGACAAATCTGATCTTAATTCCACCTCCTCAACTGGCACTACATGAGATGGATCCGACCGGTAACGGCGTAACATTGAAACATGAAACACATCGTGCATTTGCTTCAATTCTGAAGGCAAATCTAACTGATATGCCACAGATCCGACCCGCTTCACAATCCGATAAGGCCCAATGAATCTGGGACTTAGCTTTCCTTTGCGACCAAATCTCATCACCTTTTTCCTAGGTGAAACCTTTAGGAAAACTTGGTCCCCCACAGCAAACTCTATTTCTTTCCGCTTTAGATCTGCGTACGATTTTTGTCTGTCAGATGCTTCCTTTAACCGAGCCCAGATTACCTTAACCTTTTCTTCGGATTCAGCCACTATCTCGGACCCAAAATCGACGTTCCCTAATTTCATCCAACACGTAGGAGTGCGACACTTCCGTCCATATAGTGCTTCATATGGTGCCATCCAGATATCGGATTGGAAAGTTGTTGTACTGAAAATTCCGCCAATGATGAAGAATTCCTCCCAACTTCCCTTGAAATCTATCACATCCCCTTAACATATCTTCTAAGATTTGGATTACTCTTTCAGATCGACCGTCCGAATGAGGATGAAATGCCGATCAAGTCCAATCTGTGCCCAAAGCCCGATGCAATGCTTTCCAAAATCACGACGTAAATCTCGGATCTCTATCCAAATAATCGACAACGAGACTCCATGTAATCTCACAATCTCGACACATATAACTTCGCCAATTTCTGCAAAGAGTAATCAATCCGAACTGGGATAAAATGTGCAGATTTCGTCAATCGGTCCACTATCACCCAAATGGAGTCTTTCTTAGTAGGCGTAAGAGGAAGCCCACTAACAAAGTCCACGGTGATTCTCTCCCACTTCCACTGTGGAATCTTTATTGGCTGAAGTAATCTCGAAGGTACTTGATGTTCAGCCTTGACTTGCTGACACGTCAAGCACGTTCCTACAAACTCCGTAACTTCTCGCTTAAGTCTAGGCCACCAAAATTGATCTCTCAAATCTCGGTATAACTTACTTCCTCCAGGATGCATAGCATAGGGGCTACCATGCGATTCCGCAGATCTTTTGCCTCAACTCCCGATCCCTTGGCATACGACTTTACCTTTAAAACACAATACCCCGTCACTGTTAATACCAAAATCTTCCACTTTCCCACTCTGCACCTATCGAAGCTTTTCACTCAGATCATCATCTACTAACTGCCTCTCTTTCACTTGACTTAACTATGTCGGCTTAACTTGAAGTTCTGCCAACAAGCTTCCATCATCAAAAAGACTAAGATGTGCAAACATCGCTCTTAAATCTGACACCACTTTCCAACTTAGAGCGTCTGCCACTACATTCGCCTTGCCCGGGTGATACTCGATAGAACAGTCGTAGTCTTTCAACAACTCTATCCACCTTCGTTGCCTCAAATTTAGTTCTTTCTGAGTCAGAGATATTTCAGACTTTTGTGGTCCGTGTATATCACCGACTTTTCCCAGATAAATAATGTCTCCGCACTTTAAGAGCAAAGACTACAGCTGCCAACTCCAAGTCATGCATCGGGTAATTAACCTCGTGCGGTCTCAACTGCCGAGACGCATATGCAACTACCTTCCCGCCTTGCATTAGAACACATCCTAATCCGTGTGAGAAGCGCCACAATACACGCATTTAAATCCTTTCCGCCTCAAAGTTGAATCAAAACCGGAGCTTCAGTCAAAACTTTCTTGAGCTTCTCAAAACTCTCTTGCTGCTTATCAGCCCACACGAAAGGTACTTCCTTTCTCAACAATTTCGTTAAAGGTGTAGCTATCGATGAAAATCCTTCGACAAATCTTCGGTAATATCCGGCTAAACCCAAGAAACTGCAAACCTCAGTTACGGACTTAGGTGGTTTCCAATCTAGCACAGCCTCAATCTTCCGAGGATTCACCCTTATCCCTTCCGCAGATACTACATGGCCTAAAATGCAACTTCTTTCAGCCAAAATTCACACTTGCTGAATTTAGCATACAACTTCTTTTCCCTTAAAACTCGCAACACAATTCAGATATGCTCGTCATGTTCCATCTTGGACTTAGAATACACCAGGATGTCATCTATGAATACCACGACGAATTGATCCAAGTAGGCTAAAAATTCATTCATCATATCTATGAACGCAATTGGGCGTTAAATCAATCCGAATGGCATTACCGAAATTCATAATGCCCATATCTAGTTCGGAAAGCCATCTTATGGATATCCGCTTCTTTCACTTTAAGCTGATGATACCCCGACCTTAGATCAATCTTTGAGAATACCACAGCTCCCTTAAGCGATCGAACAAGTCGTCGACCCTTGGCAAAGGATACTTGTTCTTGATGGTCACTTATTCAACCGCTTCAGAGTCTATACATATCCTCATCGATCCGTCCTTCTTCTTCACAATAGAACCGTGCTCCCCATGGAGACACACTAGGTCGAATAAATCCATGATCAAGCAACTCCCGAATTTGAGCCTTAAGCTCAACCAACTTCTTCTGTGCCATTCTATAAGGAACAATAGAAATCGCGCTGTTCTGTGCAATAAATCAATCCGAATTCTACCTCACGATCCGGAGGTAAACCGGAAGTTCTTCCTAAAAACATCTACAAATTCCTTCACTGTCCTGACTTCATTAGCAGTTGTCTCCTTAGCCTCCAAAGCATTCACTAACATTAGGAAGGCTTCACATCCCTTTCTAACCATCTTTTTCGCTTCATATTCAGCTATCGACTTGTTTCCTTGTACTAGATTCAGAAATGTCTTCCTCTGGGAGTCGATGTAGCTAGCTCCAACATACTTTCCTTCGAATTTCACTTTAAAATACCCCCAATCCAGACGATCTACAGGGTACTCTCCTTGATAGTGAGCCACCACCGGTAGGCTTCATCACGAGAAGTGAAATAGCACCTTTCAATTTCTCTTCATCGTCAGTCTATATCGTCGATGATCCTCTCGATCGCCTCCAACCAATATTCAGCTACATTAGAGCTACTCCGGATACTCCTCCGAAAACCTCAGACCATTTGATCTAAGTCTCTCACCATCGACTTTCGAGACCCATTTCGAGAACTAGCTTCGCTACTGCGTTCCAAAACTCGCAAAGACAACTTGTGATATCGTCACCTCCTTCATTTTGTTCTTGAAAGTCCACCCCAACAGCCGGTGGTGGAGTTTCATTCTCGTAACCTTGACCAGATCAAACTGGTTCCGAAACAGTCATTCTTCCTCTTCTACGTCCACGACGTCCACGTCCCCTAGAACTCATGTCTACTACGCGTATTATCTATTTTTACGAAAAAGTCTTATGTATTAGAGTCTTTTCACTTCTTATTAAAGGAAAGCTTTATGAAACAGATATTCAGAAGTTTTTCCGTAGTAGCACACAAACACCTAAGGTCCATGTCTCTAAAGTATAGTTTCCTTAGGCTTATCACATGTTCATATCACTTATCAATAAGGATACATACCGATGGATCCGGGCCGAGAACTCGAAAGTGCCATGCTCTTATAAAACTATTTAACTTAAGAAAACTTTCAAAAGTCATTTGGGCCAAATTTTTTAAAACGCTGTGAGCTTCAAAACCCAAGGCCGAGAGTTTAAATCTGGCTCGATACCAAGTTGAAACACCCCAAACCCTACCAAAAAGCCTAACTGGATTTGGTATGTTCTCTAGTAAGACTTTAGCAAAATCAAATTGTAAAGAAATTTTGTCTTTTAAAACATTATTTTTAGAAGGAATTAATTAAATCAAAAGGAAACCAACTTTAAGAAAATTTCTTTAAAACATTTATATATTAGTGACAAACACATTTTTAAATTATTTATCGAAAAACCATGTAGTTGTTTAATAGATATTTGTTCATGTCAAAATAAAAATAAATCCCAACACAAAATTAAAGATAGTTTATAGTGGCCTTATTACATAAAATTGGCAAATCCATAATAAAGTCTAAATAATAAAAATTAATAAGTTTAAGTAGGAAAATTTCCAAACTTCATTGTTTGAGCAATGGCCACCTCGAAATCTTTCTTCGCCACGATCCATCGACTACTGGATTATCGAAAAGTTGTCCCACAAAATGGGTGAGTTATAAACTCAATGTGTAACACATAGATCAAAACACCCATTTTATCACATGCTTTAAAGCCCAAAAGTTTCACATATGGCCATAGGCCCATTTAACTCATATTTAGCCCAAAGGCCCACTTAGCTCATAATTAGTCCAAAAGCCCATTTTCATAGCAGATTAAACGATAATCAATTAAATAACATGGATATGTATATATAATGAAATGCAAGCCCGGCCCATCCTAAATATCCATCCGCTACACACCACCCGTACCAACCAACACACCATGGGGATTACTAAATCGACCCTCCATCCGCTACACACCATCGAAGGCAGTTGCTGCAGTCAACATGCACATCGCCCTTATAATATTGTGGCAAAGCCACCAAACAGATGTGACCGAAGTCACCTGATCAAGTCCAAATTTCAAATACGTGACCGAAGTCACCAGATTCACATATGTGACCGAAGTCACCGAGTCAAATATGTGACCGAAGTCACCGGAGCTAAATATACGTGGACCAAGTCACCGAGTCAAATATGTGACCGAAGTCACCTAAATGTGGTAAAACCACCAAAATACTTCCTCCATTATCAAATATACCCATATGCCCATGCACATACATATCAAATCAGATTTCATGCTATTTACCCCACAAATCATAATATAGTCATGCTTATTTCACTTTTATGCAAATAGCAAAATGAAAAAATTTGGGGTAAACATACCGAATATCGATACCATCGAATGGTATCCAAAATCACAATCATATACATGGTCATATAGTCACATTTAAATATATGTAAATCTTATGAGATTTTTAATGTAAGGTTACACACCTAGTGACAAGTGAGAACAATACTCTCTCGCCGTCAACACCGATTTAATTAACACACTTGGTTCAGATACACTATTGCTAATAAAATTGTACTTATTGATGAGGATCTAAATCCTTACCTTGATGATTTCGAATGGTCACTTCTTAAGAGTTGTCTTCAACAAAGATCTTTGAAAAATCTTTTCAATGGATTCTACCTAGAGAGAAAATAAGAGATCATAATTCTAAATTTGCCAAAGTAAAAGAAAGAAATAATGAAAACGATGGACTAAAAGTTTTACTTACTCACTTGAAGATTCAAAGCCTAAATCAAAAGAAGAGAAGGATTGATGATTCGCTTGGACAAAAGATAGAAGAAAAGATAGTGATTTTTAGCATATAATAGTTTTGGTTTTCAATAAAAGAAAAGGAGAAAGGAGATTGAAAAAGAATATGATTCGGCTTGAAGAAAAATAAGAAAAGGATTGATGATTCTTGGTTTTAGTAGAAATTAGTTTCTATTGAGAGAAGAAAGAAGAAAATAAAATGAGAAGGAAAGAGAAAAAGGAAGAAAAAGAGAAAGATCAAAGAGAAAGGAGATAGGTTTTGGGGCTTAGGTGCATTCGGCCAAGAGGGAGAAATGAAGAAGAAAATGGTGCTTGAACTTTGGTACTTTCGACAATGAGAGAAAAGAAAGAAAAGAAGAAAGGCTTTCCAACTTTTGAGGCTTTTGACAAGAATTTTGAGAGAAAGGAATTTTAACCAAATGGTCAAAATAAGAACCAAAACAAAGAGAAATTATTTTAACTAATGTTCAAAGCAAGATTCGGCTAAGAGAAGAGTTTTTAGAGAAATGAGAAAAGATGCACAATTGCTAGAACTTTTGGCCAACTTCATCCCCCTAACTCAAGTCAAAATTCGGCCAACAAGGAACCCAACACAATCCCCCTTTTCCCTCCACAATTCTTCCCTATCAACACCATAATTTGCAACACAATTAAACCACTCTCTAGCCCCTTATGCCGTCTAGGTTCATGGTCAAATGACCATGAACAAACTCCCAAAACATTGCCCAATATCATGCCTTTTGTCCTCCCTTTCTTATCATCTTCTTATGATTCCTTGCCATAAGTTCCTAGCTTCCTTTTCATATGGTCAAATGGCCAAAATAAAAGAATACTCATCCACTCTAGAACATTCTTGGCCAACACTATAGGGAAGAAAACATAAAAATTAAAATTTTTCCCATTTGCTAGCTAGGGATTGAACCTCTCCCCAAGCACTAATCCATGCATTCTAACCACTTTGCCAATTACTCAACTTATGCTTAAAACTCCTTGTCATTAATTTTAAGGCCTAACTTGCTTAGCTCTCTTAATTAATAGAAATTAAAAGTTTCACTAAGCATTCACTTAATTAATGAAGCTCAAAATAATTTCCAAAGTACACTCAATAATAATTAAGCATGCAACATCATTCAATTAAGTAGAAAATGCGCAACCCCTAATTATCAGGATGTTACAAGCTAGTACCGGAAATTTTACATGAATGATCATATTATAGCACTATGGTTCTAAATCTATCTGGGAAATGATAAAATGCACAACGATTTGTAAAAGATGTACTGGTACCCCAGAGTGAAAGGTGGTATTTCTAAATCTATATTTAAATGTTGGATGTATTAACAAGATAGAGATGATACTTTCCAGATGATTATAGCCAGCGAAGATACCGAAATGGAATTGGGACAAAGTTACTATGAATTTTATATCGGAATTATCCCTGTCTATGAAAAAGAAAGATACTATTTGAGTAATTGTCAATTGTTTGATGAAGCCTGCACATTCCATTCTGGAATGAGTGGATTTCCCACTTGATAGATTGCTTGAATTATCTATTTTTGAGATTGTTAGATTATATGATGTGCTAGTTTCTACTATGTTTGATAGAGATCTACAGTTTAAATTCTAATTCTGAAACAAGCTACAAGAAACTCTGGGTATACGATTACATTTTAGTACCGCATTTTATTTTCAGACGGATGATCAATCTGAACATATGGTTCAAAATTTGAAAGATGTGCTTCGGTGTTGTGTACTTGAATTTGAAGGTAACTAGGAAAGGTATTTGCCTCTGGCTGAATTTACTTATAATAACAGTTAATAGTCAAGTATAAAATTTCACTGAATGAGGTTTTATATTGTCACAAGTGTAAAACTCCGGTGTTTTGAATTGAGTTCCTGAGAAAAGATACATGTAGTTGGTCTGATTCGTTGAAACC
Organism: Gossypium rotundifolium; assembly: GCA_025506655.1. Classification (NCBI taxonomy): domain Eukaryota; kingdom Viridiplantae; phylum Streptophyta; class Magnoliopsida; order Malvales; family Malvaceae; genus Gossypium; species Gossypium rotundifolium. The sequence goes on from CP106727.1 coordinate 125,226,316, forward strand.
TAAGAAAGATGAAAGGGTTCTGAGACAGTTTAAAAGTAGTATTTGATCGTCTGAAATCTGATGTGAATCTAAAAATGAAAAGAAATAGAGTTTCAGATTGGAGACAAAATATTTTTGAAAGTTTCGCCATGGAAGAAAGTTCCTTGGTTTTGCCGTAAAGGCAAATCATCTGTGGTTTATCGAGCCATATAAGATTTTTCAAAGGAGTCGGACTTGTTGCGTATTGATTGGTATTATTATCAGATTTCTATAGAATCCACAATGTTTTATGTGTATATGTGTTATGACGGTATCGATCAGACCCGTCATCTGTTATTTCTCTGATAGACATTGAAATTCAGCTTGGCATGACTTACAGTGAGTGACTGGTTGAAATTCTGGCATGTGAAGTGAGAGAAACGGAAAATATAAAGGTAGCTTTAGTTTAAGTTCTTTGACAATGATACGATATAGAGAAAGCTATCTGGGAATTGGGTGGAAACATGAGGAAATAATGTTTGAATCTCCTTAATGGTAAAATTTTCGTGGACGAAAATTCCTTAAGGGGGAGAGTTGTAACAGCCCAATTTTGGTGAAATCGAAACAGTGGTTTCGGGACTACAAATCTGATTCAAAAATTAAGTTTATTTTTATTTTATTATATGGTTCGTATTATGAGAAACATGTCGTCTGAAAATTTTAATACAAAAATTTTATCGATTAAGTGTTTAATTATGAGAAGGACTAAATAGCATAAAATGCAAAAGTTGAATTCTGGGAGCTATAAGAATTAAATAGCTATGGAATTCAAAACTACAGGTCCTTATATGGTAATTAGACCATTAAAGAAAAGCATGTAGATTTTTGGTGACTCATCTATGTAAATTTAGAAAAAGGGCAAGGACTAAATTTGAAAGTGAAAATATTTAATTAATTGAAAAGATGATAAAAGATATCATCTTATTATTTTGTCATCTTCAACCCCAAAATTATATGGAAACCCTAGGAGAGAGAGAGAAAACTTTCATGGTCAAATTGGGTAAGTTTCCTTGTTCCGTTTTTAGTAATTTTGATATTTTTGAAACCGAGATAACTTAATCTATCTATTTGGGGGATTAATTTGAAAAGTTATCAAGGTATAAAATTTGGGTCATGGTTGAATATGAAGTATAAATTTATGGTAGAAAAAGAAAAGTTGTTGATAAATAAACAACATTTACAAAGTGGTTTTTGATTAAAATATGATTTAGGGACTAAAATGTAAAGTAGTGAAATTTGTTGAAAAATTCTAAATTTTTATGAATACATGTGCTGTAAATTTTATGATGGAATTTTGGTTAGGCTTGGAATAGGGAGAAAATTGCACAAATTTCATTTTCCGAACTTAGGGATGAAATTGGAATTTATGGAAAAGTTAGGGGCAAAATGGTAATTTTTCCTAGGGTGTAAATTGAGTCTACATGAATATGAAATGTGATAAATTGATGTTAAATTTACTCGTGTAGATCCAGATAGACCAAATTCAGAGTTAGAACGATGAAAAGAGGAAAATGTCGGATTAGTAGATTTATGTACACAAATATTTGTCGGGGTAAGTTCGTGTATCTAAATTGTGTATGTTTATATGCTTGAATTAAATGTTGTGTTGTGAATTTTATAAATATCATATACATATGTGACATCGACAATGTTTCTAACAAAGCTCGATCCATGATAATGCCCGATAAAGGATAAACGATAAAAACGTTACTTTTATGCTTGGAATGAATATGTAATATGATCATTTGAATCATATGGATGTGATAGATGTATAAAATAATTACATACTGGGAAATGATTGAAAATGTTAAATCCCATTTGAATAAATGAAACTCGATGGATATGTGATTTCCCAAAATGAATGAGGTCCTACATTGTTGCTGACAGGATTTAGCTCAGATGAGTAATCTTATTAACCTCATTTATGAAAGGGTTTAGCCTAGATGGGTAATCCTGATATAAGTCTTCTCGAGCATATGTTATGGATTGGATTTAGCCTGGATGGGTAATCCAGATCAAGCTCTTTAGAGCATATGTCATAAAAAGGATTTAGCCTGGACTGGTAATCCTGCTGTATATGTATATGTATAGCTCGAGAGTGTACTCTCAAAAATAGTACCTTATGGGTACCATTGGACATGAATTGACGGATTCTAATTTGTACACCTCAAGTGTACTACCTGTGTATCCATCGATATTCCGAATAAATTCAACGGGTAAAAATCTTGACATGAGAGAATATGAATAAGACATGAGTTGTTACATGTATTTGTCCGAGATACGTGAGAATGATGATATATAACATTTGATATACGAAAATACGAGAGGATGATATTTGAACAAGGAATTCATTTGATGAATATGTTTATCCCTGATTATAAATTTGTATACTTTGAGTGTACTATTACTCGTGTGACATTGATATTTCGAGTAATATGAGTAAAGTTCTGATATGAAAGGATTTGAACTTGAGATGAACTATTATGAAATTATATTTGTAATATAAAGAGATGATTTATGCATGTTAAATGAATACATGTTGTGGAATGCATATGTGCCTGAAAGCTTGATTTTTGTTGAGCCCAAACATGTTTTGATGTTATTATGGAATATATGACTAACAAGGGCAAAGAGGATATGTGTAAGGCTTGAGGTCAAATTGAATGAATATGCCCTACATAGTTACCTCAAAATAGAATGAATGGCACGTTAAGTACCATGTTATATGAACTTACTAAGCATTTTATGCTTACTTAGTTTTATTTCCCTATGTTATAGTAAATCGGAAGCTCGTTGGATTGAAAGCTTAGCGGAGATCACTCACACTATCCATCGGCCCATTTCGGTACATATGGTAAATCAATTATGGTTATAATGGCATGTATAGGTTATATTGGCCCTATTGGCATGTAAATGTAAATGATGCTTGTAACCTAGCCATTGGAATGGCTAGTAATGGTTTGTTTTGATATATTTATAATGTAATACTATGGTAGCTACATATGTGTTAAGTAGTTGATCAAATTATGTCTAACATATGGACTAAACCAAGGTAAGATTATAAACATGAATGCATGAAATGATATGCCATGTTGAATGATAGAGTTTGGTTAACTTGAATGCTTGAAATGGTTGGTATTTGGATGTGAGTTTAAGTGCAGGTCATTGGTGTGATTTTAGGGGAGAAATGAAGCTAGAGATGGCTTTATTTCATCTACACGGGCAGACACATGGGCGTGTGTCTAGACCATATGTGACACACGGCCTGGTACATGGGCGTGTGGTTAGACCGTGTGTCCTCTGCACCTTAAATTTGAGAAATAGAATGCTCAGAATTGAGCACACAAGAAGAGACACGGCGTGTGTCTCAGCCATGTGAGAGACACGACCTTGAACATGGGTGTGTGCCTTCGCCTTGTGAAACCTGTACCTAATTTCGAAAGGAATTAATTAACAACACGGCCTAGCAACCTTTTAAATTACAACAATTTAATGGAAAATAAAATCCATGTTAACATGTTGCCCACTTCATGGAAACCTATAATAGCAATGGTACTAATGAAGATCTCTAGGTAAACTAGTTCATTCGATAATTGAAAGGAAGTTCCTTTAGTTGGTACACTGATCTTCAACCTAGAATTCTTGGAGACTAGGAAGAACTTAAGTAGTAATTTATCAATCTTAAGTAGTAATTTATCAATCAGTTCTATAGCACTTGTCACATTGTTAGCATGATCAACTTCACAAGCTCAAAAATATGGGCAGACGAGCTAGTCATCAGTTACATCCACTGTTGGAGGAATCCAAGTGTAAACTGCAAGGAGAAATTGTTAGAATCCTCTTCCATCAACATGTGTATACAATGCATTAATTGGGGCTTACGCTACATTCTTCAAGGTATCACACCAAAGTCCTTTGAAGAATTAGCTACTCGAGCTCACGACATGGAGTTAAGTATGTCAATAACTATAAATCAATAAACTCCTAAGCAAGCAGTTCACAATGGAGGAAAAATTTTAGCTAAGAATGAAGATGTCGATCACCACGATCCTAAATGGGAAGCTTATTTTTTCTTAAATTAAAGGTACAACAAAAGTCATATTGAATGAGAGGAAATAAAAGAACTATCATTTCCTTGATGCTGAGTTCCAAACATGCTTGAAGAACTTTTAAAGCCAATTTGATTGAGTTGCCGAAATTGAAACGACCTAAAGAAGCCGATCAAGTAGATGATCCCAATTATTGTAAATACCACTGGTTGATTAGTCATCCTCTCGAGAAGTGTTTCGTCTTGAAAGAAAAAATCATTCAAGTACACGAAGAAGAAAAAAAATTCAACATTGAAGATGATGTAGCATCATCAAAATCGACATCAACCATTATGGTTTCTTAATTCAACATGATGGATAGAACCATAAATTTTGGCTCATTCAATCCTATTACATTAGCTCCAAGCTCAAGCAAGATGATAGATTTATGAAGGGTAGAGGGGCAATCATTTGTTTCCAAAATATCAAAATGGTCATGGTTGGAAATCCAACCACATGTCAAATAAGCCAATAAAAGCAATGCTCTTAGGCACAAGCATAAAATTGTCACACTGATCCTAAGGACAAGCCTAAATTGTTTATCCAAAATGTTGATGCTTCTAAACACGTGCTTAAACTATTCTGCCCAAATGATGATCCTCCTAAGCCCGAGCTTAAATTGCATCCAAATATATATTTATTTAACTACATCATGACTTGACTTTCAGAAAATGAGGGCACATAGGCAACTTGGTTTTATCAACAAGTTCAGTCACCACAAGTTTAGTAACAACCCGTTTTTCAGTAGTGTCAGAAATAGTGGTTTTAGAACCCCATTTCCAATGTTTGAGTCCATAAATATTTTTATTTAATTTTTACGAGGTTAGTATAAAGGTTAAATAAAGTTTGGTCCTTTAATTTTTTTGATCGGATAGTTAATTAAGGTATAATGACTAAATTGTAAAAGTGGTAAAAGTTGATTGCTATGGATTTTTAAATAATCGGAGGACCAATTGATTAATTGGATCACTAATTTATTACCAAACGATGGTGGATATCATGTGTAATTCACTAAAAAATGTTAAACATGCTTAAGGTTAAATAATTATAATTAATTAAGTTAATTTAGGTTAATTAAATATTAATTATATAAGACAAATAAAATAAAAAAACATTTCTTTTGTTCATATTTGCTTCTTCTCCACATGAAACCAAGAAGGGAAATAGGGTTTCATGCTTCAAAATTTTTGGTCCCTCAAATTGGTAAGATTTTAAGTCCGCTTGTTGTACTTTTTATGTTTTTGAGGTTCCGAGAGCTTGATTTAGCTACCCGTGTACAATTTGCAAAACTGTTAAAGTTTCTAAAAACTTCCATTGATGAATACTTGAATAAATTGGTACTAAATTGTTATATTTTAAGCTTATAAGTGAAAAAAAGACTAGTTTGAAAAGTTTAATTGCTAGTTCCGAAATTGATGTGAAACATTCTGTAATTATAGATAATATATGGTTATAGAAGGATGTAATTGAGATTCATTTTGAAATCGAAGCTCGAAAGATATTGCAATTTCGATTTTAGGGACTTAATTAAGTAAAATGAAAAACTTTAGGGAACATTCAAAAAATGAAATTGAACTGATACATGCTTATAATAGAATGAATTAAGAAGGTTGGAATTGATAAATTGAACTGAATTAATGTTTAGATCGAATTGAATCAAATTGAAGATAATGGAAAAGAAAAATTGTTGATTAGTCCTTGAAGAATGTTTATTTGTTATTTTTCTAGGTAAGTTCATATGGTGTGATTTATTTAAATTTTATATACTTGAATTATGAATTTGTTTATGTTTGATAGTAATTTGATTTGTTTGCAATTTGGTAAAAATGTGAGATATGGACTAAATCGTAAAGAAAAGATAAATTGAATATGATGAATTTCAATTTGAGATATCTAATGAATTGATATTTGATATTTATTATCGAGATAGAGGATTAAATTGAATAAAATTAAAATTGTATAACATGGTGAAATGGTGAATTTGGCTTGGAATTGAGATGAATCATGCTATGCTATGTATGAAATGATATCTTGATTGATGAATTGATGATATTGAGATCAATATAATGGGAATCAAATTTATAATAAAATTTGATTATTGGTTACCCTATTAATTGTTCGGGCAGATTCAGATATAGTTGGCATATCATAGGACAGAGCAAGTACATGATTACTTTGACTATATGTCGATGAGCGCTGGGCACATTTTTCTTCGGATGTTCCAATAAGTGCTAGGCACCATTTTTACTTTGGCTGATATAATGAGTGTTAGGCATAATTTGCTTAGTTTAGATGTTCCGATGAGGCACTGGGTGCCAAATTGGTGTGTTGATTGGATTTGTATATTCATTTATGTCTGAGTCATATTAATAGGGGATATAAACTATGAATGTTATGAAATTCTATTGCAGGTGTGCAATACGATATTTGATTATTGATTTTAGATGAAAGATCATATGAATCGGTTAAACGAGCCTGAGGGTTGATATGGAAAATAATGAATGGTTTGATTCGAATAGGTAATGTAATATGATATGATGAAATGTGGAAAAATTGAATCAATGTGCAATGTCATTGGTATTGAGATGTTGATATGTTTGTTCATTAGCTTGGTTGATTGAAGTAATATACATGTGATTCATATAATGCATAATTGAGTAAATGTTCATACTTATAGGCGATAATTTATATAAATTAAATTTCCTATGAATTAAATGTTGTTAGCTCGATCAATTAATCAGAATAGTTGACTGCCTTTGGACTGACTAACGTCTAGAGTGTAAATCCTGCAACCAAATATTATCGTTAGGTGGTTTTCACAAGTATACGAGTTAGGATGTAATATAGATTTATACAACGAAGTATTGGGGTACTCTGAGGATCGTACCCAAGGGAGGTAAAACTAAACTAATCCTAGCTTTACATTAACAGATCTAATTAGTAATTTAATTAAATTATATTACAATGAATCTTACGATGATGAAATATCATATTTTATTAATATAATAAAAATGCATAAAAAGAAATATGGGAAATGATTTGTAGACTTTATTAATTCTAATGATGGAGGACTAACTCGCTTTGATGGTCATAACGAACTCCTATTTCAGGTTCTATTTAATCAACTAGTCATTAAACTATAAGGATCTCTGGATCTTCCACTAAACTAACGAGTCAATAAGAATGACTTATCTCTCGACCTCACAGTCTAGACCGGATTTAAGTAATGTGTTCACAGATAGGCAATACCAATTTTGGGTTTAGTCCCACCTAGATGACTTCCTAGGGTTGTCAGGCCTAGGGTTTTAAGTTTCTTCCTATCCCAGCCAGTTGATCCACTAATAAGCCTTGCATAAGAGTTAATTACTCCCACATCCACTCGCTAATCTCTTGTTAAGGGGTTAGTTTATCATAAATCTAATAAACATCATCAAATTTGTTAAAGAAAAAACATAAATCATAGATCAAGAATAGAGTTTAAGAAGAATCTTGATATATATTGATAATTGTGTGAACAACAATCCACGAATAGTTGATGAATCCACAAATCAAGTTCCACGACCAATGAAAATAAAATCTAGAATGGAATTACAAATGAAAATAAACCTAAGTACAAAATAAACTAAATAGAACTAAAAAGTAAAACTAAATAAAGTTGCAAACTAAAACTTGAATAAAAATTATTTATGAAGTGTTTAGAGTAGTCTATTTATTGGTTTAGGGTTGGTCGTCGTCCATTGACTTAATTTGACTGATGTTTTTGGGTAAAAGTTTGTTTTGTGAACCAAAACACCCTTGGCTCATTAATTTCCCTCGTCAAGGCGGTTTCGCGACACCCTCTGGCCTGTGTTGCAACACTGATGGCAATTTACAAGCTCAGGCTAGATTGTAGGGCTGTGTCATGACACACTCTGTCTATGTCGTGTCACTGAAGGCAGTTTGCTCCTTTTGAGTGTTGTGCTCACTATGTTGTGACATCGAAACTCCTATGCCTTCGAATGATATCCTGCACACTTACAGAATACATTAGCATTCATTTAGGCCTATTTTGTCCCCTAAGGTAATATAAATGGCTCAAATTACACTTTTTATTATTTATAAACTAAGTATGAAAACCAAGTAAAAACATAACTAAATTTCTTTTAAACGAGCTCCTTAAGTATAAAAAATGGTTTAATCTACTACAACGAATTGCGGCAAATCAAACTTTCCTACGCTTAAGTCATTGCTTGTTCTCAACCAAGAAAAAACAAAAAATGATAAATTTAAAAGATGACCTTTGAGTGAGTATGATACAGATAAGTTTTGGAACAATGTAACTGGGTATAATCATAAATACATATAATTCTGCCATGATATGTAACTGACTTACCACACTCAACCTCAAGCACCTAAGTTCAGTACATTACAAAGTATATAAGTAACAAGATCCTCAAATATATTGATCCATCGAGAAATCATTGATAAACCATAAAAGTAACACATTTTAATCCCATGCTTAGCAAATTTTGGATGATTTATTATATAATTTAGTGAACTTGATGCTCCTAATCCTTTAAATTCATGTTTCTATACTTAGGTGATCATAGGAGAGTAAAAGGAGCGAAAAACAGACCAAAATAGGACAAAATAGGCTGACTTAAGGATCCACACGGGCTGAGCACATGCCCGTGTGAACCACAAGAGCTGGATACACGCCCGTGTGCTAGCCCATGTCGATTGTGAACCATGTCAAATTTACACACGGCCTGGGCATTCTTACACGGGCTGATCACACGCCCGTGTCCCTATCGTACCCTATTTTGTTTTCACGCAAAAAAGCCAAATTTTAGGTCTTTTAAGCATTCTAAAGCCTATAAATACATACTAGAAGAAAACCTAGGGGACATGCAGAGTAGAACGAATAAATTGCTCGAAGGAAGCTGCCAGAACCAATTCAGAAGCAGGATCTCATTCAAGATTGAAGATCTCCATTAATTTTCCTAAGAAGTTTTTGGGTTTTTTATGTCTTGTTGTTTTCTTTATTCTGAGATGTTTTCCTTTTACGTTATGAACTAAGCTCCTTAAATACCTAGGGAGGATGAAACCTATGATGAATCTTATTATTTAATTATCTGAATTACATGATAAATACTTGTTCTTGTTCTTAATTATGTGTCCTTGACCCTTGCTTTAATATTTTCAGGATATTAATTCAAGTTTAATGTGCTTATTCAGTGGAGCAAAAGTCCCTGTTTAAGAGTAGATCTAGCATAATTAAGCGGAGTTGATTGCAACCCCAGAAATAGGATAACATAAATCTGCCGGATTAGAGTCAAATCTAATAAGGGAATCCATAGATCAAGTCAATGCGGCGATAGGGGTTTTAATTAGAAAGAGATTTCAATTAATCAACCTAGAGTCAGTTGTTTTTCGTCTTGAAAGAGATATTAACATAATTTAGGGATTTCTATTGATCAAGACAAGTAAGTAAATCATTTAATTTAGAGTCAGAATAATAAGTGAAGTCTAGGTGGATTGTTCCTTGGGTATTGTCTTTATTCATTGGTTTATTTGATTACTTTCTTCACTCTCTGTCACGTTCATAATTAATTAGTTAGTTTTAAATTAAAAACAAATCTCCTTAATTATTAGGCTAAATAATAGAATGACAATTATTACTAGTACTTTTAGTCCTTGTGGATACGATATTCTGGACTCACCATAGCTATACTACTATTCGATAGGTGCGCTTGCCTTTGTTGAATTATTAGTTAGTTTCGTGATGTCTCAAGTTTTTTGAGTCGTTGCTGGGGACTAAGATATTAGGAACGCCTAATTTTAATTACTTTAACCATTCTTATTTTTATTGCAATTTATTTGTGTTTTTATTTTAATTTACTAACTTTTCTTTTATTTGCTTCTAGCAGGTATTTTTAGTTTATGACTAGAAGGAACCCGTCAGGACCATTGCTTTTTGATAGTGAGGTTGAAAGTACCGCTCGCAGAAATCATAGAGAAATAAGGAGAAGTCTACAATATATAGAGGAAGAGCAAGAGAACGATACCAATATTACCGATGAGATGGTTGATAATAATCCGCCACCTTCTGTGGTTGCCGCAAATCCTATGAATCAAAATCCTGCTCCTCGAAACTATGTACGATTATGTCAAGCCTAATTTGATTGGGCTAAATCGAGTATTGTGAGGCCTGTTATTGCTGGAAATAACTTTGAGCTGAAGCCGAACACTATTTAGATGATCCAACAATGTGTTCAGTTTGATGGTTTACAGGATGATGACCCGAATACTCATTTAGCCAACTTCCTAGAATTTTGCAACACTTTCAAAATTAATGGCGTTTCTGATGATGCCATTCTCCTTCAGTTATTCCATTTTTCATTGAGGAATAAAGCTAAATAGTGGTTGAACTCATTACCACGAGGTTCCATCACTACATGGGAACAGATGACCGAGAAATTTCTATTAAAATATTTTCCACCGGCTAAAATGGAAAAGTTGAGGAATGATATCTCTTCTTTTGTGCAGATGGATTTAGAAACTCTTTACGATGCATGGGAGAGGTATAAGGACTTTTTGAGAAGAGGCCCTCACCATAGGTTATCTCTATGGTTACAGGTTCAAACCTTCTACAACGGTTTGAATCCCTCAACTAGGAAACTGATTGATGCAGTCTTCGGTGGTAACCTAAATAACAAAACACCTACGGAGGCTTATGAGTTTATAGATGAGATGTCACTGAATAATTATCAGTGGCAAGTCATAAGGACAAAGCTGACAAAAATTGCTAGTGTTTTCAACCTCGACGTGGTCACCATGTTATCAAACCAGGTAGAGCTCTTAAATAAAAAGAGTGATGGTTTATGTGTTTCTACGCAGGTACGTCCGGTGATGCAATGCGAAACAAATGGAGGAGGTATGAACACCACAGAATATCCATCTTACAACTCAAGCACAGAGAATGAACAAGTTCACTATATGGGTAACAATTCTAGACCTCAGAATAATCCCTATAGTAACACTTATAATGCAGGTTGGAGGAACCATCCCAATTTCTTATGAGGTGGAGAGACCACAACCCCCTCCAGGCTTTCAACAACAACCCTACCACTAGGAGAACAAGCTGAACCTTGAGGAGATGTTAACAAAATTCATCTCGGTGTCAGAAACCTATTTTCAAAACACCGAAACAGCGCTCAAAAATCAGGAAGCATTGATTCAAGGACTCGAGAACCAAATAGGCCAACTTACTAAGTTGATCTCAGAACGACCACAAGGTAGCTTACCGAGTAACACTGAACCTAACCCAAGGAGCAACTCCATGCCATTACTGTGCGCAACGAAGAGGGGTTAGTAGAATCTGAATCTGAATCGAGGCAAGAAATTGTGGTAAGTAAAGGTAAGGTTGAGGTGAGCCACAATGCACAAAAATCGGTAAGTAAAGAATATAAACCTCGTGTGCCATACCCCAAGGCGATGAAGAAAGACCATACCAATGAACAATTTGGGAAATTTCTTAACCTTCTGAAAAAGTTACATATTAACTTACTGTTTATTGAAGCTCTTTCGCAGATGCCCAACTCAGTAAAATTTTTAAAGGAGCTTCTAGAAAATAAATGGAAGTTAGATGATGCGTCACACGTGGAGCTAAATGCAGTCTGCTCAGCCATTTTACAAAATAAACTACCTAACAAATTAAAGGATCCGAGGAGTCTTACTATTCCTTTTTAATTGGTAGTTTAAATGTAAATAATGTTTTTGTTGATTTAGGGGCAAGTATTAATGTCATGCCCTATAAAATGTTTAAACAACTAGGTCTTGGGAAACCCAAACAAATTGGGATGAGCATTCAATTGGCAGATAAAACTAATAGGTTTCTACGGTTTTATTGAGGATGTGATTGTAAAAATTGATAAATTTATATTCCCAGTAGACTTTGTTGTCCTAGACATGGATGAGGATAGTGATGTCCCTTTAATCTTAGGACACCCCTTTTTAGCAACTGCTAGAACTATCATTGATGTTGGAATAGGTGAATTGATACTTCGTGTAGGTGATGACACGGTTAAACTCCAAGCTCATTACTCTTTTAGGATATCTAGTGATCAAGATGATATTACGAGTTTTGTTAATGTGAGTAACCTTGTGGCTCAAACTTCTTTGCAAGAAATCCCTAGGAAGAAAGTGATGGAGCCACATTCTATCCTATGTGACAAACATAGAATGACTCATGAGGAGCGAAGGCTTCAGATCGATGAACTAGACGAATGGAGGACACATGTCAAGGAGAAACTGAGAATACACGAAGCAAAATCGAAGCGACTCCATGACGAGCTTAAAGATGGAACGAACCATTTCAAGGTTGGAGACTAGGTACTGTTAGATGAAACTGACCCTAGAATAAGCACTTCAGAGCTTAATACAAACGGAGCGACTCCTTTTACGGTACTCAATGTCTTCCCATACGGAACAGTTGAGGTAACTCATTCTAATTTCGACACTTTTAACGTAAATACTACTCAACTCAAACCGTATGTTGATAATTGAATTGATAGCGAGAAAGAAGAGTCTCGACTCCACGAACCACCGTAACCAAGTGAAAATAAGGTAAGTCAAGCTTAGACTTTAAACAAGCACTTCTCAAGAGGCAACCCGAGCATTAACATGCCTAATTTACTAATTATATTTTATCATATTTTTGAAATTAAATAAATTAAAAAAATGGTGTTTTAAAACCCATGCGGCCTGGACACACGGGCGTGTCCTTGGCCGTGTGGATCCTGGAACTTAGTTTTTAAATTTTAAAGAAATCGACAGAGAGTTACACAGCCTGGCGACATGGCCGTGTCACCCACACGCCTGGAAACACTGGCGTGTCCTTGGCCGTGTGGATCCTGGAGCTTAAAATCTTAAAAATCGATAAAGACACGGCCTAAATATATTCAACACGGGCGTGCGGTGCGACTGTGTGTACCACACGGGCTGGACACATGGGCGTGTCCTAGGCCGTGTGAAAACTGGAGCTTAATTTTTCAATTTTTAAAATTCAAAACAAGTCAGAGGGCTACACGGGCAATACACACGGCTATGTGTGAGGTCACACGGGGGTGTGAAATTCCACACGGGTGTGGGAGAAGCGAAGGACATCACACACGGTGATAAACCATAATATGAACATATTTTAATCCCACATTTAGCATGTTTTTGGATGATTTATCCCTTTAATTATGAAAATAGGTGCTTCATGTTTTATACTCAGTAGAGTACCGGAGGATGAAAAGAACGAGAAATAAGCCGAAAATAGAGAAAATGGGCCAAGGTATGAATCCACATGACTTGGGCCCAAGACTACAAAGTCGTGCCCCATAAAAAGAGTCGACCACAGCCTGGACCCTGAAAAACATGACCGTCCCTCATCAACAAACCCGAACACGGCCTGGCCACGATTTATACGGGCGTGTACCATGGGCGTGTCTCTGCCACAGATAATAAGAATTCTATTCGAATTAGGGTACTTAGAGGCAAAGAAACATATTCCAAAAGCCTATATAGAGACCCTAGAGGCCAACCTTTAGGGGGCGGTTCAACTAGGCCAAAGAGTCGAGCCAGAGCAGTTAAATTTAGGGATTTACTAGAATGAAGCAAGTTGATTCATTTCAAGAAGCCAGAATCATACTCAAGACTGAGGATCTCTCCTTCAATTCTTCCAGGGGGTTTTAGGGTTTTCTTATGTTTTGTTTTATATTTTCTTCTGAGATGTTTTCTTTTACAATTATGAACTAAACCCTCAAATACTTGAGGGGGATGACACCTAAGACGGATCTTGTTATTGTTATTTGAGCTATATGATAAATACTTGATTTGTTCTTAACTATATGTTCTTAATTCTTGTTTTGGTATTTTCGGGATATTGATTCAAGTGTGATGTGCTTAGGCAGAGGAGGAAGAGACCTTGTTTAAGAGTAGATCAAGCATAGTTAAGCAGAGTTGCTCGTGCGCCTAGAGATAAGGTGATAAAAATCTGTCGGATTAGGGTCAAACCTAATATGGGAGTTCATAGATCGAATTAATGCAATTCTAGGGGTTTTAATTAGAAAGAGATTTCAATTAGTCAACCTAGGGTTAGGCATTAGTAGCCTTGAGAGAGGTATTAATATAACTTAGGAATCCTACGGATCAAGTCAAGTGAATGAATCATCTGGTTCAGAGTTAGAAACAAGTGAAGTCTAGGTGGATTCTTCCTTGGGTATTGTCTAAATCAATAGGTTTTCCTCTCAAATCTTTCCTTAATTTCTTTTCTTTGTCTTAGCATCTTTATCTTAGTTAATTAGTTAATTTTAGATTAGATAAAAATTCCCTTAATTCTTAGGCTAAATAATAAAAAGAGAGTTAGTATTAGTACTTTTGGTTCCTTTGGGTTCGACAATCTAGTCTTGCCGCTAGCTATACTACTGTTTGATAGGTGCGCTTGCCTCAATCGTTGTCTTAGTTAGTTTCCAGGTTCGATCATTCTTTTTATAAATTTTTAAGACTCGACAGACACAATAATACGGCTGTGTGATCGCTGTCGTGTCGTCATACGGGCATGTCCAAGGCCGTGTGAAGAATAGACTTAAAACTCTTGCGACGAACACGGGCTAGGGATATATCACACCGATGTGTGACATGGACATGTGGCCCAACACGGGCCATTACACGACCTTGTCACCTATTAAACCCCCAATCTTTTTTTCTTTCTTCTTCCTTCTTCTTCCAAAATCCCCCAAACCCTAGCCCCCGCCTCCCCACTCCAGTTCCTCCGCAACGTCGACTATACTCCTACCTTTGCTTCTCTTTTTCCCTTATTCCCCAACCCAACAACCCCCTTTCCTTCTCTTTTCTTCCCCTTTTCTCCCTTCCTCTTTCCCCTTTTCTTCATTTCTTCTTCAAATCCACCGCCCCAACCACTACTAGCCCAGCCCCGTGCCCTTCACCCCCACCTCCACCATCGGCCCTCTTCTCTTTCTCCCTCACTTTTCTTTTCTCTCCCACCTGAAACCCCCTTGTCCCATCGGACCCACCACGCCCACAGCCACCGTTTGTCGTCGGCCACTCCTCCCTCCGACCGATTTTTCTTTGTTCTCTTCTATTATAATTATTTTATTATTTATTCGATTATTGGTTATTCTTATTCTTATTTTATTTGTTTAATTCTTTATTTATTTGTTATTTTTTGCTATCATTATTTTTATTATTAGTATTATTACTACATCCTTAAAATTACTATTTTGATAGTTTAGATTTCTAATGTGACTTGATTATTCATTAGTTATATTAGGATTTTCGTTATTTACTTTTTCAATTTTTTGTGCATTAGTGTATCCCTAATCGTTTAGTCTATTATTTCTTTTTGCTATTTTGGTTGATTAGTTTAGTAGGCTGTTAGTTTAAATTAATAAACTGTTAATTCTTTCATGTTTAGGTATTAGTGCATATAGGAATAGGTATTAGTGATATTTTTATCTTATTTTACTGAATTTTGGAATATGCTATTATTTCTTAGGTACACCATGACAAATACTTGTGGCAAGACTAAGGTCGCCGTCCCCGCTTCGAAAAAGTGGAAGGGTCCAGGCGCAACCTCCTCAAGCGCCTCCGCTAAAGTTTGCCATCCTTACCTCAGATTTTTGCGGACCCACTAGAGGACTTATTTCAGCTTCTTCGCGTACGACAACTAGGTTTGGGCTGATGCATTGACTGGGCCACGTTGGAGCAAGTCCACCTTGTTGATGAGGTTCGCGCTTTCATCATCACAACCCCATGGGAGCGTTTCTTTAGTATCATCGAGCCCACATATATGGAGCTCACTTTGGAGTTTTGCTCGACGTTTCACCTTCAGAGCGTCATGTCACTCCATTATGAGCCAGGCACCATCACTTTTCTCCTTGGCGGGTTAGTGCGACACATGAGCATCCCAAAATTTGGTGCTGCTTTGGGACTCCACACAGAGGAGTTCATGTGCGCCAAGGACTTCCTTCACCTTTATCGACATATTCATCACTCACCTTCGTGTTGTTGGACTGATCTCACGGGCGGCCTGACACCATATGACGCTAGTCGCTCGAAGGCGACTTCTCTCTCTCCAGCCTTACGGTATATTCATGCACTCCTCGCTCACACCTTAACAGAAGGTGAGAGAGCACCAAGTCGTCAGCACTCATGAAGCCTATTATCTATGGAGCATGTCACATGGCCATATATTTAATCTGGCATATTTTATCGCTTTATCCTTTCGCCATCAGATTGACCGCCACAGGAAGGGCCCCATCTACTTAGGCCCTTACATGACTCGTCTCGCTCGACACTTCGGTCTCCTCGACACACGAGAGCAGTCCTCCACACTCATACTTGTCGGCCAGATGTCCCCTCAGGGCATCTCGAGCATGCTACACATGAGGATGATCGAATGGCATCGTGGATTTGATCCTCTTCAATACAGATTGTTTCATTCTGATCCTCAGGATGAACCTGAGGACTTACTTGATGATGTTCCTCTCTCACAAGGACCAACCTCATCCTCCACCTCTGAGTCACCAACCTCCTCCTCCTGCTACCACTTTGATGGACAATCCGAGCGCCTCACTCGCTTTGAGCAGCAATGCTTTTAGCGGTTCGATAGTCTTAAGGCTACATTACAGTAGATCTGCCACCATCTCCATATTTCATTTTCAACGCTGACGACTCACGACCCGTCTGACGATGAGGACCTTTGAGTCCATCTATTTTATTTTCTTTTTCTTTTTATTTTTTATTTTTATTCTATTTTCCTTTTATGTTTCTATCATCTTTTCCAAGACTTGTCTTTTATATTTTGAACTCTATTTTAGTTTTTATGATTGTTCCTAATAGAGTAATCCCTTAATCTTCTTCCATGGTTGTGTTTGTTTTCTTAATAGTTGCTCTAAATCATGCACTTCACTTAGCTATATCCACAATCCGTTTTCACTATTCCATGAATTTCATCCAAAATTCAGGGCAATTTCACTTCTCTCCCTCTCTTATGGTATTTTAATTATATTGTTATTATCTATTTTGGTACATTGAGGACAATGTACATCTTAAGTGTGGGGAGGTTAATTATATCATTATTAGAAAATCCTTGAATTATGTCTTGTTCTTAAGTAATTTTCTCATATTACTATTAGAATGAATTTCTATTGACTTATGATTTTTATTGATATGTTTTGGATTAAGTCATAGGTAATTGTGCATTGATTGTTTAAAATTTAAGACATTAGAGAATCAAGCATGATAAATCTATTTTCAGAATTAAAATTTGTTAGGTTGTTTTCCCTAAATTTAAATATTACCTTGAAGTTTGAAATTTGCAAGATTGATATCAAAAACCATAATTTTTGTGAGATTTTGAGCCTTTTAGAGCATACACTTTTCTTGCTCACTTTATTATTGGTTATAAGTGTGTTAATATTGATTTGTTATTCTAGAACTTGCTTCGATTATGCATGTCGAGACCATACATTTGATTTGATATACTAAGATGATAAAGGCACCTAGGTTTTAACCCACTTATTCCATTAAAAGCCTACCTTCATAATTAACCCTTAGTGAATCCCTTTGAGCTTGATAAACCGTTTCTTGACTCACCCATTAATATTAACCCAATACTCATTTTTGAGTCGTCGTTCCCATTTTATTGACTCCCCTTTTTTTATAGATTTGATTTGGTTAGTGGCCTAACTATGGTTTTTTGTTGTTTCAGTTGTTAAATTCTTTCTTATTATCCATAAAAAAAGTGGAAATATATATATTCATTTATGTTGATTATTACTAGTCCTTTAAGTTTGAGCTTAAGTAATTAATTTCATTTTCTGAGAGAAGCTCGTGATTTTCTGTAATTTTGATTGATATACTTTCTCAATTTTAGTTTATTTTTCTAGTAGGTAATTTATCAATTCGATCTCAATTCTAACCTTCTTTTTCAGCCTTTATCCACACCTTTAACCCAAGACCTATTACAACCTTTAAAGATCTTTTGATTTGTGTATCATCTCATTTTAGAGTGGTGGAGATTTGATTCTCATGCAAGCTATGGTAATAACTTTTCATGTTTGACTTTTGAGTGCTTAATGTTTGAACCTTAAACACTTTGAGTGATTTGAGTGAATCTTTAGTGAGGATGTCGAACATTGTTGGTTTTGAATTAAAGGTAATTATTTAGATAAGGGGAAACACCTATGTTTTCATGCTATAAAAATGTGTGACTTGGATTGTTTGAATATTTAGTGTTCTTTTAATTAAAATATCAATGTGTGATTATTTTTGAATTTTGATAAAACATTATTGATGAGAATTATGAATTGAGGAAGTTTAATTTTAATTGTGAGTTAAGGATTTTGCTTGAGGACAAGCAAACGCTTAAGTATGGGGATATTTGATAAACCATAAAAGTAACACATTTTAATTCCATGCTTAGCAAGTTTTTGGATGATTTATTATTTAATTTAGTGAACTTAATGCTCCTAATCCTTTAAATTCATGTTTCTATACTTAGGTGAGCATAGAAGAGCAAAAAGAGTGGAAAACGGGCCAAAATAGGACAAAACGGGCTGGCTTAAGGATCCACACGGTCAAGCCAATACCACAAGGGCTGAGCACATGCCCGTGTGAACCACACGAGCTGGACACACGCCCATGTTCTAGCCCGTGTCGATCACAAACCATGTCAAATTTGCACACGGCCTGGGCATTCTTACACGGGCTGATCACACGCCAGTGTCCCTGTCATACCCTGTTTCATTTTCACCCGAAAAAAGCCAAATTTTAGGTATTTTGAGCATTCTAAAGCCTATAAATACATACTAGAAGAAAACCTAGGGGACACACAGAGTAGAACGAATAAATTACTCGAAGGAAGCCGTCAGAATCAATTTAGAAGCAGGATTTCATTCAAGATTGAAGATCTCCATTAATTTTCCTAAGAAGTTTTTGGGTTCTTTATGTCTTGTTGTTTTCTTTATTCTGAGATGTTTTCCTTTTACGTCATGAACTAAGCTCCTTAAATACCTAAGGAGGATGAAACCTATGGTGAATCTTATTATTTAATTATCTGAATTACATGATAAATACTTGTTATTGTTCTTAATTATGTCTCCTTAACCCTTGCTTTAATATTTTCAGGATATTAATTCAAGTTTAATGTGCTTATTCAGTGGAGCAAAAGTCCTTTTTAAAGAGTAGATCTAGCATAATTAAGCATAGTTGATTGCAACCCTAGAAATAGGATGACATAAATCTGCCGGATTAGAGTCAAATCTAATAAGGGAATCTATAGATCGAGTTAATGCTGCGATAGGGGTTTTAATTAGAAAGAGATTTCAATTAATCAACCTATAGTCAGTTGTTTTTAGTCTTGAAAGAGATATTAACATAATTTAGGGATTTCTATGGATCAAGACAAGTGAATAAATCGTTTAGTTTACAGTCAGAATAATAAGTGAAGTCTAGGTGGATTGTTCCTTGGGTATTGTCTTTATTCATTGGTTTATTCGATTACTTTCTTCACTCTCTGTCGCGTTCATAATTAATTAGTCAGTTTTAAATTAAAAACAAATCTCCTTAATTATTAGGCTAAATAATAGAAAGACAATTATTACTAGTACTTTTAGTCCTTGTGGATACGATATTCCGGACTCACCATAGCTATACTACTATTCGATAGGTGCGCTTGCCTTTGTCAAATTATTAGTTAGTTTCGTGACATCATCAATCATACAAATAATTTGATTATCCTAGTAGAATACAAACATTTATTATTGCAATCACTCAATACAATGTCCGTTCACAAATTGATTTACCTAGGTCACATAGTACTTTTTGGCTTGTAACATTCTGAGGCTTAAGGTTTGTATTGAATTCAAGAACAAGGAGCATCAAAATAGTTTCAAGCAAGAAATTAGTGTGGCACATCATATTTTCCCTTATTCTCCCCTTTAGTGACTCTCTCCCACTCAGCACCTATCTATCCATTTCTCACCTTATTTCCCCATGTAAGAAGTCACAACATTATAAAGTAACTATGGTCAGCTTACGAGTTTTTGTGCATTAATTATTGAGTTTTCTAATTTTATGACTTTGTTTTTATCCACTTTTGACTTTTTCAACATGTCTCACTCATAATGATTTTTCATCATTCAAGTACTTTTTTAATCTTTTTTACTTTTTTTGAATTTTTCTTTTCTTTTGTGCATTTTAAAAAGACCTATAATCACTATATCACACTAATTCTTCCTATTCCACTCCAATTTTACAAAACCATCATTATGTCTCTACCTATCCTTCAATATGTATGACCCGACGTCTAAGTCCATGCAATTCAGAGACCAAAGAAGAAGGGTAAGTACAAATTCGCGTTTCAGTTTTGAATTTTGTATGAAAGTTCATCAAGAAGAGTTTTCTAGCTCAAATATGGGTACTAAAGATTAATGAATAAGGTTGAATGTTTGGCTCTAGGTTATACCAAATAATTCCTTAGGCCATCCCTAGGTATCTCAATATTCACAAATTTAATTGATCAAACAATTACAATTTTAACCATTTATTATTCATACTAGCATGCTCGTTTCTCTATATTCTCTCTATCATTTGGTACATTCAATTACTTAATGCCTATTTAAAGTGTAATATATAGAACTTATTAATCTAATAATTGAAAATTTAAAATCATTCACTATCATTCCAAATTTATACTAAATACAATCAACCTATATACATGCTCCTAACCAATCACTAGTATTTCTACAAACTTAAGCACACTTTTGAGAAGAAAAATAAAAATAGCCATCAAAAAATCATAGAAGTCCTAAAAATAAAACATAAATTTCATATGTTACCCCCTATACTTTAGATAGCACATTGTTCCTAATGTGCAACCCTCAAGTATATAATGAACGAAGTTACCCGATTGATCGTAACCTTACTAAGACCTTATGATGGGCATCTCCTTCCCTGTTCATTTATGCTCGTAATTGTAGTGCTTTCTTCATGTTGAGGTCATAATTTTTTTAAAGAAAAGGTTAAGTTTCAACTCTTCCATCTCCATCTTATAATCCTCGTTTCCTTCTATCTTCAATTTGTTTTTTGTGGAGTATGCCAAATTGCTTGCATGTCCTCTCCCCTCTTAATTTCTTAAGAGGGTTCATCCATCTTTCTATTGGTTCCATGAGGACTCCTGCTTCCTTACATAGCTTTATTATTAAATGTGGGAAGAATGTTCCCTTTGTTTGATCCCACACACACTCAAGCATACTATGATAAATTCACGTGCCAATGCATATTTGTTTCTTCTGTAGTATCGCATATACCAAAGTAGTTTGCAAAGGATTAATATTAGATATGTCTGATATAGGTAATATTCTAGAACAAATAAATTGCATCTAGATTTGCGGTATAAGGGCCATTAATGCTTGATTAAATGTCACTGGGAGATTAGTGCAATTCTTGATTAAATGTCACTGGGAGATTAGCGCCCTTCTGATACTCCATTCTTCTCTACCTTCAGTTAAATGTACTATAACCTCCTCCATATCTATGTTTTTGAGTTGATGTAAATCAAGTTTGAACAAAAAATCATGTAAGTAGTATGATGCGTCATAATATTGGAAAATATGTCTCGGAGTAACAAATATTTACCCCTCTAACCGTAACATATGCTAGCATCTCATTATATGACCTTTTCGCCTCTCTTTGTTTTAGTGCTAAGTAGAATTCTTGCATTACTGGTATTAATGCCGATTCCTTTGGTGCTAAACAGAAGGTAGTCCATTCGTGTTCGGTTACTATTTCCTATACTCTTTTGCTTATTTCCATCAAAGGATCAAAACCCTAATCTTGGACGAATGTTTTGGGTTGAAGATGGAGTAGATATTTGTCCACATCTTCTATCCTGAAATCAACAGTGGTATTCATGATATCAAACAGAGTTGAGATTAATGGAATTAAACCTGATTTCTGCGAATATTCCCTTTGCTGTTGTCAGTTCACTTGTGATATTATTCTTGAAGATGCGTAATGAACTCTAATTCCAATACCTGCAGGTTCTATGAATTTGATATGCGGTTTTCACGTTTCAAGAATTGCTAAAATAGGAGATAATAAAAGTTAGAAGTTAATAATAGGTTAAGTTCCCTTTTTATAATAAAATATACTATCTTGCCAGTTTGAATCCTACTAAAATACCTCTACTATTATGTCATAAGTTAGTGCAGCCGAAATAATCAGGTTATGATGGGGTGTCGCAACATCCCCATTTAGTGTCGCGATGTTGAGAGCAGTTTTCCTGTATCGTATTTATTCTAGTGCTGTGACATGGGGAGTCGATGTCATGACATGAAGAGTAGTTTTCGATTGGCTTGGTTTGTTCTAGTCCTTCGGTGGAGCATTCATTCCTTAATTCTTTCCTCGTAGGAAGTAGAATCATGTAGTGATAAAATTTCATTCACCTCCCAATTTTCTTTCGTAGTTTTCCTCCCTTCATTCTGGTTCCATATGAATTTGCATTGCAAATTTTGTGTTTCAATGACCTCTTTTGTTGTTCCTCCAAAATAATGTTTTACCCTTTGGTCATTGACAAGAAAAGGTTGTCCCCCACTTCCAATGAGCTCTATGACACCATGGAGTGAAACCTAATTTATAATGTACAGCCCTGTCCATTTTGATTTTAATTTGCTAGGAAATAATTTTAATCTTGAGTTTAACAAGAGTACCTTCTGTCCCGATAAGAAATCTCATTTCTTTATCCTTACATCGTGCCTAAATTTACTCATTTCTTTATATAGCTTCGCATTTTCATAGGCCATAAATCAAAACTCTTCTAGTTCTTGCAATTGAACTAATCTCTCCTGCTTGGTAACTTGGGGTCGAGGCTCAATTATTTTATTGCCCAAAACGCTTTCTTTTGTAATTTAATTTGCAAATGACAGTCTTTTTTTCGTACACAAGCTTGTAAGGGGACATACTTAAGGGGGTTTTGTATGTTGTTCTGTATGCCCATAATGCATCGTTTAATCTGTGTGCTGAATCTTTTCTGTTTGGATTGACTATTTTCTCTAATATCTGTTTGACTTCTTGATTAGACACCTTTGCTTGTCCATTGGCTTGAGCATGGTATGTTGTCATTATTCGATGCCTTACACTGTTTTTAGCCAAGGCTGTTTCAAACTGTTTACTGTAAAAATGAGATCATTCATCGCTCACAAGAGCTCCAGGTGTTCCAAATCTTCAGAATATATTTTTCTTAAAAATTTAACTATTGACCTTGTATCATTTACGGGCAAGGTTGTTGCCTCAACCTATTTAGATACGTAATTCATGGCTAACAGAATGTAATGATTCCTTGATAAACTTGAGAAAGGTCCCATGAAATCCATTTTTGATATACTTCTGGTTCATTTTTGAAATCCAAGGTCCCTGTCTAAGGCATTTCATCCCTTTTTGATATACTTCCGGTTCATTGGCATCTATTGCATCTTTGTACAAATTCGTAAGCATCCTTGTCCATAGTGGGCCAATAGATACCTGGTTGTAATATTTTCTAGGCAGTCCTCTTTCCTCTGAAATGTTCGCCACATGGTAAAATATGTCACCCTTGTAGAATATCATTTATCTCCTCTTTAACTACACATCTTCGGACTAGTTGATCTGCACATTACCTGAAAACGTATGGTTCCTCCCAAATATTTTTTTTTGATTCGTGTATAATTCTCTTCTTTTGTTGCCAAGAAGCATTTATTGGAAAACCCCCTCTAGCTATGTAGTTGACGTAATCAAGAAACCATGGCATTTTATTGTCTTTGTACCTTTTTTCATACGACTCTACCTTAAATAATTGCTCATCAATGAAAGTTTCTTTTATCTCTCCAGAATTGTCCTTTTTTGTTTCATTTCTATTCTAGACAAATGATTCGCAGTTTGATTTTCTATTCCTTTTTGATCTATTATCCATAGGTCAAATTCTTGAAGAAATAAAACCTACCTCATTAATCAAGCTTTTGTTTCTTTCTTTTTCTTAACATATTTCAAAGCATAGTGGTTAGTGTAGACATATACTCTATTTGTCATTAAATAAGGATAAAATTTTTCACATGCGAACACAATAGCAAACATTTCTTTTTCAGTAGTAGTATAATTGCATTGTGTTGAATTTAATGTCTTACTTGCATAGTGAGTAGTGCAAAATGTCCTGTTTCTTTTTTGCCCCAACACCGCCCCTACAACATAATCACTAGGATTGCACATAATAACAAAATATCCCGACCAATCAAGATTAATAATAATAGGGGAAGAGACAAGTTTTTTATTTATTACCTTAAAAGCTTGGATGCACTTTTGATTAAATATGAAGGGTGTTTCCTTTTGTAAAAGTTGATTTAACAGCTTTGAGATGTGAACTAAATTTTTAATAAATCGCCTATAGAAGCCAACATGAACCAAGAAATTTCATACCCTACGGATCGTCATAGGATTGGAAGGTTCTTGATGACTTCAATTTTTACTGTAGAAATCATTTTTTTTTTTAAAGAAAAATGAGGGTCGACTTTAAAAATGAAAATAGAATCGCCACCAATCTTTTTTCGATGTATAATCAGGTCACCTTGAGATTAATCATTTTAATAAAATATTTTGATTTATTAAAATAATGATTTTGGTCTACAAAATTCGAGAAAATGGGCTCGGGAGTCGGTTACACACGAGGAAGGATTAGCACCCTTGTAACGCCCAAAAATTGGTACCTAATTGATTAATTAATGTCCTAATGTCAAAATTTTGAAAAGATTGTAAAACACGATCCTTTTGATTTTTAAAACTTATATCCTTTAATTTTAAATGGACATTCAATTATTTGGATTTTAAAAGAAAAATTGAAACTCAGTAAGTTAGAGCATGATCTTTCGAATTTTTCAAACACCGAATATCATTTGCTTTTTAGAAATCCTTGCCTCAAGATGACAAAACGTCGCATCCAGTGAGTTAGGGCACAACATCTTAAATTCTCGAGAATAGGTTTTTTATATAAAAATTCATATGTTTTAATTTCAAAAAGTGTACTCAATCATTTGGACTTAATGAGAAAAATCGAAACCCAGTAAATTAGGGCACGATTTTCTCAAAACTCCCAAATATCGAATATTGCCTTATTTTTAAATTTTTAAAAATCATGGATTTTGAAATATGAAGGTATATTTGGCCACATTAGTAAATAAAGATTAATGAATTTTTTTTAAAAATAACAAATCTAAAAAACAAAATGTACCAAGCTTTCAAATAATAATGGACAATGTTAAAACAAATAATGTGAAAGAAAAGGATTTTGAAATCGACAACAAAAAGCGCTTTAAAAATAAATTCATGTATAAAAATTTTAAAGTAGGTAATATATGTAAACGTTTGAAATAAATCCAAAAAAAGATAAAATAAATAATATAAAAACTTAATCAAAATAAAACTATTTAAAATAAGTAATATAAAAATAATAAAATAAAATAGCTTGAAATAAATACCACATAAAATTTGGAATAAATAAATAAAATACAAATTTGCAAAAGTGTGAAAATAAAATAAATCTCTATACGAAATAATAAATAAACAAATAAAATAAAAAGAATAATTAATAATTAAACAATTAATGGATAAATAAAAGGTTGAAAAAACGAAGATGAAGAATAAAATAAGAACAAACCATAGAAAATAAGAACGCAAGGAGAGAAATTTGAGTGAATGCTCTCAAGAATTCTTATTGCTTCAAAACTCAAGTCCTTTACAATGAAGGGAGAGGCCTCTATTTATAGTTGAGCCTCTCCAAATCCAACGGTACAAATCAATTACATCAACAGCTAAGATTAAAAGGTATCTACAAATTAAATCTCTAAGATTACAAAATCAAATCTTCTAAGATTGCATACCATATCTTCTAAGATTGCATACCATATCTTCTAAGATTGTATATCATATCTAAGATTTGTATATCATATCTAAGATTGCATATCATATCTTCTAGGATTGCATATCATATCTAAGATTTGCATATCATATCTAAGATTGCATATCCTTGAAGATTGTGTTCCCATATACGTCAAGCTTGTAGATAGACCTTCAATCTTTTCAAATAATGGGCCATTCCGATCGGGCCAAATGATATATTTTGGACTAGACTTGGACTTTGTTTTATTATTTTGGGTTCATTATTATTTTTGTATTTGGCCTGGGCTAAAATGGCCTATTACAGCTACCCTCTTTCCTCATTGTCATGTAACGAGAATGGAGCAAAGACTATAAAATGACCAATTTTGCCCGGTCTTGTCGAGCCTTAACTTCTTGATCCTCATCTTCTTCAAGTAGTCTCTAATCCAACTGCAACTTGATCGTCTAATCGTCGAGTTTTAAAATTTATAAAGAGAATGATCGAACCTAGAAACTAACTCTGACAATGACTTAAGGCAAGTGCACCTATCGAACAGTAGTATAGTTTAGGCAAGACCGAATTGTCGAACCCAAAGGAACTAAAAGTACTAATACTCACTTTATTTCTATTATTTAGCCTAAATATGAAGTGATTGGTTGATTAAATAGAAAACTAACTAGTTATTAAACTAAGACGCAAACACAAAAAGAACAAATTGAAGAAATAACTTTTAGAAAAACTTAGTTGACTACGACGATACCCTTAGGAAGAATCCACCTAAACTTCACTTGTTATCTAACACTGAACCAGACGATTTATTCACTTAGCTTGATCCGTAGGACTCCTAATTTATATTAAACCCTGTCTCGAGGCGAATAACGTCTAACCCTAGGTTGATTAACTGAAATCTCTTTATATTTAAAACCCCTACAATCGCATTAACTCGATCAATGGACTCCTATATTAGGTTTCACCCTAATCCGGTAAAATCTCGTCACCCTATCTCTAGGCGCGCGAACAACTCCGCTTCATTATGATAGATCTACTCTTAAGCAGGGACTTTTGCTCCACCACCTAAGCACATCACACTTGAATTAATATCCCAGAAATATCAACACAAGCATTAAGCACGCATAATTAAGAACAAACTAAGTATTTATCATACAGCTCAAACAACAATAACAAGATTCATTTAGTTTTCATCCCTTTCAGGTATCTGAAGGGTTTAGTTCATAATGATAAAATAAAACATCTCAAAAGAAAAGATAAAACAAAACATAAGAAATCCCTAAAACCCCCTGAGGGAATTGAAGGAGAGACCCGTCGTCTTGAGTAGAATTCGCTTCTAGAGATGGATCAACTGGCTATCTTCGAGTGATTCCCACAAATCTGGCCTTCCGCTCGGCTCCTTGGCTTAGCTGACTGTCTAACTGACCGCCCTCTTTCAGGTTACACTTAGG
Organism: Gossypium rotundifolium; assembly: GCA_025506655.1. NCBI lineage: Eukaryota > Viridiplantae > Streptophyta > Magnoliopsida > Malvales > Malvaceae > Gossypium > Gossypium rotundifolium. The sequence goes on from CP106727.1 coordinate 125,253,837, forward strand.
GTCTTTATATAGGCTCTTGGAATGTGTTTATTTCTCCCTAAGTATCCTTTTTCGAGTGAAATTCCTCTTTTCCACGACAAGGGCACTGCCGTGGCACACGCCCGTGTGAAATGACTTCAGGCCATGTTCGGGTCTGTTGATGGAGGCACGGCCGTGTGAATCGTGGTTAGGTCGTGTTCTAGTTAATTGTCGAGGCACGACCGTGTGGCTTGAAGTCCAGGCCGTGTCGATTTCCACATTCGCCCAAATTGGCCCGTTTTAAGCCCGTTCATCGTTCTTTTCGTCCCTAGGTTCTTTCTTGAGTATAAAACATGAAAAGAAAGGATTAAGAGCACCTTTTTACATAAACCAAGGAATAAATCATCCAAAAGTATGCTAAATGTGGGCCTAAAATATGTTACTTTTACGGTTTATCAAATACCCCCACACTTAAGCTTTTGCTTGTCCTCAAGCAAAATTCTCAACTTAAACGAACTTTCCATAATTCATAACTCATATCAATAATGTCTCATCATAATCATAGGCAATTCATACATAGATAATTTAACTCAAAGACTCCTAAAGATTCAAACAATTCTAAGTCATATATTTGTAGCATGAAAACATAGGTGTCTCCCTTATCTAAATAATTATCTTTAATTCGAAATCGACAATGATTGACATCCTCACTAAAGATCCACTCAAAGCACTCGAAGTGTTTAAGGTTCAAGAATAAGCACTCATAAGTCAAACCTGAAAAGTTAATCCCATAGGCTTGCCTGAAAATCAATTCTCCACCACTGTAATATGAGATGATACACAAATCAAAAGGTCTTTAATAGGGTTGTAACAGGGCTTAGGTTAAAGGTGTGGATAAAGGCTGAATTGGAAGGTTAAAATCGAGATTGAATTGACAAGTTACCTAACTTTAGAAAAAAATGAACTAGTAATCTGAATAATTATATCACATGAAAATACTAATAATATGAGCTTCTTCTTCTTCAAGATATTAAAATTAAACATATAAGCTCACTTAATTACAGAACTAATAATGAATATACTTCGATTTATATATATATTTTTATTTTTATTTTTTTAAGAACAAATCAAGTAAAAACATAATATAAGAAAGAACTTTATCAACTGAAATAAAGTAATTAGACAACTGATCAAATCAATTCTCGATAGAAGGGTAGTAAAAGGAATGGTGATAACAAATACGAGGGGGTTTTGTGTTAATATTAGTGGGTGAATCAATAAAAAGGGTTGTTAGGATCAAAGGGTTCACTAAGGGTTAATTTGTGAAGGTAGGCTTTTTAGTGGAGTGAGTGGGTTAAAACCTAGGTGTCTTTATCATCTCAGTATATCAAATCAAAAATGTGGTCTTGACATGTATAATCGAGGCAAGTTCTAGAATAACGATTCAGTGTTGACACACTCATAATCAATAAAGTGAGCATGAAAAAGAATATATGCTCTATAAGGTTCAAATCTCACAAAAATTATGGGTATTTTTGACATCAATCCCTGTAAATTTCAAACATCAAGGTAATATTCAAATTCAGTTCAACAACCTAGAAAATTTTTAATTCTGAAAAATAGACTTATCATGCTTGATTCTCTGGTATCTTAACAATTAATTATGACTTAGTCTAAAAAATATCAATAAGAATCATAAATCATCAGAAATTTCATCCTAATTAGTAATATGAGAAAATTACTTAAGAACTAGATATAATTCAGGGATTTGAGAATAATGCAAAAAGTTAGGCACTTTTACCCCCCACACTTAATATGTACATTGCCTCAATGTACAAAGATAGATAATATCATATAATACTTAAATCAAAAGAGAAGGGGAGAAGTGACAATTCTTGAATTTTTGGATGACTCCGGGAGTTAGCAATGGTTGTGGTAAAAGATGAGTTGGAGGAGGCGGTGGTGGTGTTTTCTATGGTCCTGGTGGGGTGGCTACCGACAATCTTTGTACTAGATGAAAAAATTGAGAAGCCTGCAAAGATATAGCCATGAGATCTAAAGAAACATTAAAAACATACTAATAATATAATTAAAGACAATAAAAATAAAGAGAAGGAGACTAAGAAGAAAACTGAAATTAAATGAAAAGACTAATGGACTGAAGAGTCCTTTTTGAAAGATGGTTCGTGAGGTGGGTGTGATTTCTAAGGCCATGGTGCATGATTCCCAAGCAGCTTTTAGAACCTAAAATCAGAAAACTAAAGTAAGATAAACTAAATTAAGCATAAGAGAGTCAAAGAGAAGGAAATTGAAGCAAAAGAGAAAAATAGAATAAAAGTTAAATGGCCTTAAAGACCCCTGGTTTGTTGAGTAGCTGAAGCTTCCTGCATGAACTCATGTGAATCGGTCTCCTTTGAGGAGACTTGTGGTTGGCCTCTTCCGCTTCTTTGACATGATGTAGCTTAAGGGTCTAGAGAATTGGTAAGGAGAGGAGAGAAATCTAGTAGAGGAGAGGGAGAAGGGAAGAAAAGAGGTGGCAAGTAGATGAGAGGAATGGAGGGGTGTGGGTTTAAATAGAGTCTTGAAATTTGATGCTTTTTCACGCCTGTGGACCCAGGACGTGTCGATTCACACGGCCTCCTCACACGGCCATGTTGTGGGTCTTATTGCGTGTGGGATAAGTTAGTGTCGACCATGACCACGTCGCACGGCCGTGGATGGGGCATATTATTTTTCCCACGCCCATGTTTAGTTTGCCACGGCCGTGTCTGAACTCTCAGTGTCGACCATGGCAGCATCACATGGCCGTGGCATGGTGGCTGGGTCCGTGACTTTGAAAATTGATTCCGTCTGATTCATACCTCTCTTCCATGTCAGTACGGAGATTCGGTGTACCCACACGACCACGGCCGTGTGCAAGGTCGCGTGGCCTGGGAATCTGCGCTTTTGGTTAGTTTACAACTAGGCATTCAAAATCAAAATAAAAGAACATAAAAAAAGGTAAAGTACTTAAGGTTAATACTCGGGTTGCCTTCCGAGAAGTGCTCGTTTAAAGTCTTAGGCTGGACTTTCCCTTCGTTTGTATAATCATGGTGGTTTGAAGGTTTGAACATCTTTCCCCATGCTGTTGATTTTATTTTCATGATAAAGTTTAAGTCGAGAAGCGTTTACCTTAAAAGTGCCGAATGCGGGATTGCTTACCTCGAGTGTTCCGTATGGGAATATATTGCGTACCTCGAGAGGGATTTCATAGTTTATATTTAGGTCTGACGTGGTGATGCATGGATCTTCCTTCTTTAATAGTACCTTATATCCTATTTTGAAGTGGTTTGACGTTCTTACGAGCTCTTCTGGAGGCTCCTTTGGCTTTACTTCGTGTGGTTCCGGTTCTTCTTTAAAGTGTGTCGTCAACTTTCCTTTTGGTTTGTCAACCTTAAGGCTTTGTTCCTCATATAATTCTTTTTTGTTGGGATGAGGTTTATGGTCCGTCTCAGGTTTGTAGCTTTATGTTTTTTCCTGTGGTGAAATTTGAATAGAATTGTTATCAACTAAATTTACTTTCCGAGTCAAGAGCTTGTAGTCTGATTGATTCATCACCTATGCTAAGTATGAGTTCTCCTGCACCAACATCAATTTCAGTTTTTGCAGTTGCTAAAAAGGGTCTTCCTAAAATTAAAAGAATCGAATTGTCCTCATCTATGTCTAAGACAACAAAATCTACTGGGAAAACGAATTTATCAGTTTTTACAAGAACATCTTCGATAATACCTCTAGGAATTCTAACAGTTTTATCAGCTAATTGAATACTTGTAACACCCCATTATCCAAGATTGAAGCTAGGTCTGGATACGAGACATTACTATGCTTGAACTCACTTAAACATGTACTTATGGCTATAAAATTTGTTCCAACTTAAAAATTTCACTTTCTTAGTCAACACATACATTACAAGGGCCTACGAGGCCTTAAACTCGTGTCTAAAAACTTTCGAAACTAAATCAAATAATTCATTTTTGAAGCAGGGTTCACACGCCCGTGTACCCTTAAGCACGCACATGCCCTCAAACCATGAGAAGCTACTGACTATTGCCGCACGGCTTAGACACACCTATGTCTTCCAACCGTGGGAGGCTACTGACTAAATCAGCACGGTCTGGGCACATGCCCATGTCCAACCCGTGTGTATAACACGATGTATACACACGGTCGTGGAATTTACTCATGGCCTAATCTGATTAATAATACTAAGGTGCAGGGTTAACACGGCCTTGACACACGCCCGTATGTCCAACCGTGTGGGCATTTATAGGCTATTTACCAAGCCGTTAGCTACCCTGAACTGAAGATCATATCCATACACAATTCAACGATGCGATAACAACCCTATTTTATGAATAATACTACATGCTTCATTGATCTCAATAAACATACATACTTAGTCAAATTTGGCCAATCACTTAGCCATATACAAAAGAATAATAAACTTGATAGCCTTTACAAAGGCCCTTCTAAAAACATGTCCACAAAATGAATGTTTCCTATACATGCCATACTTAGTAAAGTAACTTGGCTATACCAATATAAGAGTTGATAGTGTCCTACGAGCTCCGACTCTGATGATCCACAAATTAGCTTGGCGAGACTACATAGAAAGAAACAATCAAATACGTAAGCATTTAGCTTAGTAAGTTTGCATATAAAACACATGTCAATAAGCTTGCTTAATAAGAACCATTTAGCATAACAATAGTATCGTAATTTCAGCTCTAAAGCTTACTTACTCATACTTGGTTCTTACATGTCTCATGATGCTCACTATACTCATTTTTGTAAAGTAAACACAATACCTGTGTCACTTGATCATATTGATCAGCGTACTTAAGCAATAATCATTATGATCTCTAATTCTTCATTCAAAACATGAGTAATATTTAATTCATTTTGATGCTAGCTTTGCTTTCTTAGCCCTATTGTTACCTCATTATTAACCTTACTTGTTTGCCCAATGCACTTCTACGAATACCCGAGGATACTAGATCACTTCCCACTTAACATGCCACCAAAGCCATATCTTAGGCATGGTCTTACATGAAATTTCTCATCTTAGTTTCAAGGCCATGTCTTGACATGGACTTACATAAAGTCTTGCCCTTGATAACTTACTCAATGCCAAGCTTGCCTTGGACTTACATGATATCTTGATCAATGCCAAGCTTGCCTTGGACTTACATGATATCTTGATCAATGCCAAGCTTGCCTTGGACTTACATGATATCTTGATCAATGCCAAGCTTGCCTTGGACTTACATGATATCTTGTGTGGTATATCAGGTATCCTGGGGAATTCATATTCAATCGGGGCTTGCTCATGTTTAATCTCTTTGTTCACAAAAACGATAGGCATTACAAAATAGCAATGTATATTATACTAAGCAATTCAATGATAATAATCATAAAGCTTAGAAATCATACAAACTTACCTTAATATACAAAATGTAGGGAGATGTGCAATTTAGTCTTCGACTTTGTTCTTGCCTCGGTTTTGATCGGGGCTTCATTTTTCTTGATCTATAATCATGAAATTCATTCATTTAGACTTCCTATGATTACAATACATCAAATTCTTCACTTGGGCAAAACAACCATTTTGCCCTTGTACATTGGTAAAATTAAGATTTTGCCCCTAAGCATGTAAATTATTATTCAACACATTTCCTCAACAATTAAGTCTAGCTGAACCTTTATTCCTCCTAAAACAACCCACAAATCTAGCTATTTCATGCATTTATTACCAAACTATAACATTTACATCTTAGTCTCATTTAGGTGTTTTCACAACAACACCTTTCACAAAAGTTGTTTCACATCTCCCCAACATTTATTTTCTTCCATAAAAACTCACTTAACAACATAAATACTCTCATGGCAAGTCCTTGGACTTTCAACCATATCACAAATTAGTCCCCCCATTAGCTAGATTAAGCTTTGGGGACTCCAAAAACACAAAAATCACCAATTAAAACCACCTAAATCACTTACTTGAATGAGAGTTGAGTGGCTGAAAGTTTGAAGCTCCAAGAGCTCTATTTCCTCTTCAATTTTCGATGGAAAGAGATGAGTGAATAGTGAAATATGATAACATCTTTTATTTCCTTTATTTTATTCATGCTATCACCTAATTTCCACCAAATTGACTATCATTTAATACTCTTGTCCCCCTATTTTGCTTGCATGGCCGGCCAACTCATGAAAGATAGCCTAATTTCATTTTAAAATCCTTCTAATTACAATCTATGGCTATTTGGTACCCCTACCTTAAAAATAGAACTTTTGCATCTCATGCGATTTAGTCTTTTTTTCTCAATTGGTCATGCTATTAGTAAAATTAAGGCACCAAAATTTCTATATAGTCATATGGTGACACCATAACACATAAAATAGTACTAAAATAATTCTCCTCAACCTCAAATTAGTGGTCCCGAGACCACTGTTTCGACTAGCCCCAAATTCGGGCTATTACAATACTCATCCTAGTTTGTTTGGGTTTCCCTAGACCTAGCTGTTTAAACATTTTATAAGGCATGGCATTTATGCTTGCTCCTAAATTAGCTAATGCATTATCTACGATTAGTCTACTAATTAAACATGGAATTGTAAAACTCCCTGGATCTTTTAGCTTTTGTTGTAGTTTATTTTGCAACATTGCTGAGCATATTGTGTTTAATTCCACATGAGGATCCTCATCTAACTTACGCTTGTTTGTCAAGAGTTGTTTTAAAAATTTTCTCAAATCTGGCATCTGAAAAAGAGCTTCAAGAAGTATTAAGTTAATATGTAATTTCTTTAAAAGTCTAAGAAATTTATCGAACTGCTCCTCTATATCGTCTCTCTTTATTGTTTTGGGATAAGGTATGCGAGGTTGGTACTCTTTGATTACCCTTTTTGGCTTTTCTTTTGTTATCTCTACCTTACCTTCTTCTACGTCATTTTCTTGTATTATGTCGGGTTCATCTAACCCTGTACTATCATGAGCTGAGATGGCTTGGATTTACTCCATTGGGTTTTTCTCAGTGTTGCTTGGTAGACGCCCTTGTGGTCATTTGGAAATCTCTGATCGAATTTTAGAAACTATCTTATTAAGTTGACCAACTAACTTAGTAAGTTCTCCAACTTGGCTCTCGATCCTGTTGATTGATGCTTGTTGATTATCGAGCGTTGTCTCAGTTTTTTGGAAACGAGTTTCTGTGGCTGCCATGAATTTTGTTAGCATCCCTTCAAGGTTCGACTTCTTTTCTTGTGGATAGGGCTGATTTTGAAAATTTCGAGGAGGTTGTTGTCTTTGATTTCCTTAATTTCCTTGACTCCCCATGAAAAATTTGGGTGGTTCCTCCAACCTGGATTATAGGTATTACTATAAGGGTTATTATTAGATCTGAAATTGTTACCTATATAGTTCATATGTTCGCTTTTTGTGCTCGGTTGGTAGGGTGGGTACTCAGGATTCGCCACACTTCCACTTGCGTCGCATTGCATTATTAGGTGTACCTGTGAAGAACACAAACTATCAAGCTTTTTATTCATAATCTCTATCTGTGGTCATAGCATGGTTACTGGGTTGAGGTTTAAAACTCTGGCTGATTTTGTTGGTTTTGTCCTTGTAACCTGCCACTGATATTTATTCAGTGACATCTCTTCAATAAACTCGTATGCTACTTCAGGAGTTTTATTATATAAAGTTCCACCGGCGGCTGGATCAATTAGTTGCCTCGTTGAGGGATTCACACCGTTATAGAAAGTTTGGACTTGGAGCCACAAGGGTAAACCATGGTGCGGACACCTTCTCAAGAGATCCTTGTATCTCTCCCACGCGTGGTATAATGTCTCTAAATCCATCTGCACAAAAGAAGAGATATCATTCTGTAATTTGGTCGTTTTGGCTGGTGGGAAATATTTTAATAAAAATTTCTCGGTCATTTTATCCCATGTAGTGATTGACCCTCGTGGTAATGAGTTTAACCACTGTTTGGCTTTATTCCTTAATGAAAAGGGAAATAACGAAGACGTATGGCATCATTAGAAATGCCATTTATTTTGAAGGTATCACAGAACTCTAAAAAATTTGATATATAAGTATTTGGGTCTTCATCATAGTACGCGGAGCATCTGCCACATCTCGTGGTGGATTATTCTCATCCATCCCTTCAATAGGATTGGATTCGCCTTATTGCTGTTCTTCTCTGTAATTTAAGGCTCACCTAATTTCTATGCTATTCCTACGCTGTAGCTTCAATATCACTATCGTATACTAGAGGTCCTGTCGGGTACTTTCTAGTCATAAACTAGAGGTACCTGCTAGGAAAAGAAAGAAATAAAATTAGCAAAAGCAATAAAACAAAATAAATTGTGAAAATAAAAATAATAATAAAAATAATGGCTAAAGTAATAAAAATAGAGCTTTCTTAATATTTTAGTTCCCCGGCAACGGCGCCAAAAACTTGATCGTCTAATCGTCGAGTTTTAAAATTTATAAAGAGAATGATCGAACCTGGAAACTAACTCTGACAATGACTTAAGGCAAGTGCACCTATCGAACAGTAGTATAGTTTAGGCAAGACCGAATTGTCGAACCCAAAGGAACTAAAAGTACTTGATACTTACTTTCTTTCTATTATTTAGCCTAAATATGAAGTGATTGGTTGATTAAATAGAAAAATAACTAATTATTAAACTAAGACGCAAAGACAAAAAGAACAAATTGAAGAAATAACTTTTAGAAAAACTCATTTGATTACGACGATACCCTTAGGAAGAATCCACCTAAACTTCACTTGTTATCTAACACTGAACCAGCCAATTTATTCATTTAGCTTGATCCGTAGGACTCCCTAATTTATATTAAACCCTCTCTCAAGGCGAATAACGTCTAACCCTAGGTTTATTAACCGAAATCTCTTTCTAATTAAAACCCCTAGAATCGCATTAACTCGATCTATGGACTCCCATATTAGGTTTCACCCTAATCTGGCAAAACTCGTCACCCTATCTCTAGGCGCGCGATCAACTCTGCTTAATTATGATAGATATACTCTTAAGCAGTGACTTTTTCTCCACCACCTAAGCACATCACAATTGAATTAATATTCCGAAAATATCAACACAAGAATTAAGCATACATAATTAAGAACAAACTAAGTATTTATCATACAGCTCAGAAAACAATAACAATATTCATTTAAGTTTTATCCCCTTCAGGTATCTGAAGGGTTTAGTTCATAATGATAAAATAAAACATCTCAAGAGAAAAGATAAAACAAAACATAAGAAATCCCTAAAAGCCCCTGAGGGAATTGAAAGGGAGATCTGCTGTCTTGAGTAGAATTTCGGCTTCTTGAGATGGATCAACTTGCTATCTTTGAGTGATTCCCACAAATCTGGCCTTCTGGCTCGGCTCCTTCGCCTAGCTGACTGCCTAACTGACCGCCCTCTTTCAGGTTACACTTAGGGTCTTTATATAGGCTCTTGGAATGCGTTTCTTTCCCCCTAAGTATCCTTTTCCGAGTGAAATTCCTCTTTTCCATGATAGGGGCACGGCCATGGCACACGCCTGTGAAACGACTTCAGGCCGTGTTCGAGTCTGTTGATGGAGGCACGATCGAGTGAATCGTGGTTAGGCCGTGTTCTAGTTAATTGTCGAGGCACCGCTGTGTGGCTTGAAGTCCAAGCTATGTCGATTTCCACTTTGGCCCAAATTGGCCCGTTGTAAGCCCGTTCCTCATTCTTTTTGTCCCTAGGTGCTTTCCTGAGTATAAAACATGAAAAGAAAGGATTAAGAGCACTTTTTACATAAATTAAGAAATAAATCATCCAAAAGTATGCTAAATGTGGGCCTAAAATATGTTACTTTTACGGTTTATCACAACTTCAAGGAGATTGAGTCTATAGCTTTAGTCTTATTCTACTGCAACTTCAGGGAGATAACACCTGCTCTTGTAGATTTAATCCATCCTACTGTAACTTCAAGAAAGTGAGACTAGTATCTTTGATCTTGCTTCACTGCAATATTCAGGAAGACAAGATCTGCTATTTTCAGTCTGCTTCGCTGCAAACTCTGGCAGGCAAGCTAATATCTTTGATCTACTTCCTGCAACTTTAGGAATAGAAGGTCTAATGTCTTGATGCGCTGTAAACTCAGGGATGCAAGACTAGTATCTTCGATCCACTTCACTGCAATCTCAGGAAGACAAGATCTACTATCTTCAATCTGCTCCACTAAAAACTCAGGGATGCTAGGCTGATGTTTTCAATCCGCTTCACTACAAACTCAGGAAGACAAGATCTACTATCTTCAGTCTACTCCCCTGCAAACTCAGGAATGCCAGACTGGTATTTTCAATCTGCTTCGCTGTAAACTCAGGAAGACAAAATCTGCTATCTTCGGTCTGCTCCACTGCAAACTCAGGGAGGCAAGCTAATATCTTCGATCTGCTTCCTGAAACTTTAGGAATAAAAGATCTGCTATCTTCAGTATGCTCCGTTGCAACTTTAGGGAGGCAAGGCTGACATTTTTTATCTACTTCCTGCAACTTCAGGAAGATAAGACTACTGTCTTCAATCTGCTCCGCTGCAACATCAAGGAGACAAGATCTGATGTCTTCGATCTGCTTCCTGCAACTTCAGGAATGCCAGACTAGTATCTTCGATCTGCTTCACTGCAACCTCAAGAAGTCCAGATCTGCTATTTTAGTCTACTCCACTGCAACTTCAGAGAGATAAGACTTGTGACTTCAACCTGCTCCACTACAACTTTAGAGAGATAAGGTTGGTGGCTTCAATCTGCTTCACTGTAACTTCTGGAAGATAAGATTTTTCGTTTTCAGTCTGTTCCACTACAACTCCAGGGAGATGAGACTTTCTATGGAAAATTCAATCCGACCTACTGCAACTTCAGAGGTAAAGGATTCATCATTTTAATCTACTCCACTGCAACTTCAGGGAGATGGGATTAACTATCTTCAGTCTGTTCCATTATCGATACATGGAGATAAGACTTGTGACTAAAATCTGCTCCCTTGCTACATTAGAAAGATAAGATTTACCAAATTCGATTTACTCCACTACCGCTTAGGGAGATAAGATCTACAATCTTCAATCTGCCCCACTACTATCTCGAGGGAACAAAATATGAACTTTTCTATCTGCTTCCTTACTATCTTAGGAAAACTTCAATCTTCAATCTGCTCCACTACCATCTTGAGGGAATAAAGTCTGAACTTTCCAATTTGCTTCCTTACTTTCTTACGAAGACTTTAATCTTCAGTCTATTCCACTACCATCTCGAGGGAAAAAAATCTAAACTTTTCAATTTTCTTCCTAACTATCTTAGGAAGACCCCAATCATTATTCTGCTCCACTACCATCTCGAGGGAACAAAATTTGAACTTTTCAATTTTCTTCTTTACTATCTCAAGAAGACTTCAATCTTCATTCTGCTCCACTACCATTTCAAGGGAGATAAGACCGATGGCTTAAATCTACTTCGCTACTTCATGGAGATAAAATTCATCGTTCGATCTTGTTCCATTATTATTTAGGGTGACAAGATCTACAATCTTTGACCTATTCCTTTCTGGTCAGGGAGATAGGACTGGTGAATTTACCGATGTTGCTACACCGTCCTGTAGGGACATGTCCTGTAGACTCTCATGTATTATGGACGACATTTGTATGGATGTAAAATGTCAAGAGAATGATCCCTTTTTTAAATGTAAAATGATTAGGATACAATGATTAGAATTAATCAAATGCTCCTAATTGGAAGTCTATGAATGATATATACATGAGAATGATCCCATTTTAATGTTTGGGTTGTCATTGCTCATAGTTCATCAAGGTTCTATCACTAACGCGTTACCATGCTTTCTCATTCAGCTAGTATCTTTGATAGAAAACCCAAAGAAACGATCATATTCTGCTCAGCAAGTTTGCCCTGCTGTAATTTTAGAGTCCCTTCTATTGTACCTTCTGGGACATAAAGTTTGTACTTCCCACTGCAACTTTAGGGGAATAACATTTGGTTTCTTTCATCCATCCTGTTACCACTCAGAGGTATGGAATTTGTATCATCTTCAATCAAGTTGATCTGTTACACCGTTCTCTGGGTGTAATGACACAATGTATGTGTCTGAAATTTGCATAAATGCAAGGCATCATTTTCTTTTCCCAAGAATGATCCCCTTTTACACCTGGGTTACCCAATAAAAATCTAAAGAGATAATCATCTGTAACACCCCAAACCCAGCCTAGAAGTTAGGCCCGAATTTGGCGTGTCACATTGGGGTGCTTTTCGAGAAACCATGGTTCCGTTTGAAAACCTTTCTTGATATTAAAACTAAAGTCCCGTTTGTGTTTGTTTATTATTAATCAACATTTATTAAAAGTTATTACCTAAAAAACTTTATTTTTAAGTAAAACTTAATTAAAATGGTGACTTATGAAAACGTGATGTTTACAACCTATTCGTGAAAGCGTAGTATTTTGAAAGCGATATTGTTTTGAAAACCGTGATACAAAGTTTAGCGATTTAAAACATAATAAACTAAAAATCCAAAACTAAAACCAGAATTTAAGAGAGGCCTTATTACAAAATATTAACCCAAGTTAAAAATAAGTAAAATACTAGAGTCCAAAACTGCTCGTAGTGTGGCCACCTCCGAGTCCTCTAGCACATCGAACCGCTTACTGAGGATTACGTGAGAAAAAATATATTAAAAAGAGGGTGTGAGTTTACGAAAACTCAGTGTGCATAACCTTCATCAATAAGAACATGAATCACAATAGTTTGGGCCGAAGCCCATTTCAGTAACGATGGTAATTGGGCCTTAGCCCATAAAAGCCTCAGTTGGGCCTTAACCCATAAATGTCACAAATCATATTTATCTGGGCCTGAGCCCATCTCAAATAAAACCACATATGCAATGCATTAATGCCTATACCAACCCTCGCACAGTCTCGCGTCCAACCCTACACTCCGTGGGGATTTAATCGACTCACCCATCCCTACACTCCTTATGTAGCACCGGTTATGGCACTAACTTATCGGTGCAAAGACAAATGCTTTCGATAGCTAAAAGCCTTCAGTGGATCCACAGTCGTCAAGCGACCATGCGATCCTATCTACACTTCCCCTTTCGAATTATCTCATCCCCATGCAACATAATAACACATGAATGCAACATACAATAATAATCATACGATAACAATCATAAATCACATACAAGAATAATCATATAACATGTAGGGGCATTTTTGTCATTTTTGCCCTCTAATGGCATATCGGTCATTTTACCCATCAAGGGTATTTCCATAATTTACCTACCAAGGGTATTTTCGTAATTTACCTACCAAGGGTATTTTCGTAATTTAGCTACCAAGGGTATTTTCGTAATTTACCTACCAAAGGTATTTTCGTAATTTACGCACCAAGGGTATTTTCGTAATTTACCTACCAAGGGTATTTTCGTAATTCTACCCTACAGGGGTATTTTGGTAATTTTATAAATCAGAGGTATTTTAGTAATTTTACAAACTGGGGGTATTTTGGTAATTTCACAAATCGAGGGTATTTCGATAATTTTGCAAATCAGAGGTACTTTAGTAATTTCACAAACTGAGGGTATTTTGGTAATTTAGTAAATCGAGGGTATTTTGGTAATTTCACAAATTAGGGGTATTTTAGTAATTTTGCAAACTGGGGGTATTTTGATAATTTCACAAATCGGGGGTATTTGATAATTTTGCAAATTAGGGGTATTTTGGTAATTTCATAAATCGGGGGTATTTTGGTAATTTCACAAATTAAGGGTATTTTGGTAATTTTGCAAATAGGGGTATTTTGGTACTTTACCAATATAAGGGTATTTTAGTAATTTAACAAATATAAGGGTATTTGGTCCCTCTCGGATTTTAGTTATGAACTTTGGCCCATCAACAAGTCTTCGCGGCTAAAGTGAACAGACACTACGCACCAGGTAGGATTCCAGAAAAGAGGAGTTGGGCCACTAAGGCCGCTTAAGTACCAAGCTCTCCCGAGATCCAATCCTAGACATGCGTATGCCCGTTGCCACACTCCAACCCAGTGACTTATTTACGGACATGTTTAATTATTAGAAAGTCTTATGGAATTTAAGAGTTGTTCAAACTAGACCTAAGGTCCATAAACCCTAACATAAATGTCTACGTCCCTATAAAGCTCATCAAACCCAAATAACATCCTTACGGCCCATGAGGCCCAAATCTCATCATATGGCCTATTAGGCCCAAAAAAAATCCAATTCATGTATCATGCATGACTAATTTAATTCGTATAACCAACTAAACCATTTCATCAATTCTTAGCCTCAGGGCCCACCGGGCCCATTTAGCCATTTTCGGCTTTTCGATTTTTCGGCATTGCCGATATCGTGTGTATAGTGTTTGTACACACCTGATAACCACGCGCGCTGCAAACCCCTTAGTCATGAACCTACAATCGACATCACCTAATGATTAATCATAACTTAATATACACTTATCGGAAATCAAAACCTCACCGTAACCTTACCGTGCACCTCACGTTATAGTAGCCCTTCCTTCGCTACTATTGGCGATTATCCTCTAGGTCTACACCCAAACGCCCACCAAGGTATATTAACTCTCCTCATAGAATGCTCTATATATAGCTAGCTTCTCACCTTCCTTCTTTGTATCTTATCGATGTGGGATCCCTCCGTTAGCAGAGTTTAAATCCAACTCAAACTCTTCTCGTCCAATCCGTAAAATAAATACTCCCTTGCTTGTCATGAGATTCGAACCCAAGCTCCCTTGCACCCTTAATGACGCCTTGCCACTAGACCACTCACTTTTTGGCGCCTAAAATCATGCGCAACTAAATATAACCCTATGGTAAAATTCTAGAGTCCATTTAAAAAGAAATCCAAAATGCAATAGCCAAGACTTGAACCTTGGACCTCCTTCCCTCCTTTTGGCATCACCCCCTTGCCTCTTATGTGGCGTCACTTTGCCACTACACCACACACTCCACTTGTGTCATTTTTCTCCACATTTTATTCTTAAAGCCTACCACTAACTCTCAGGGTTTTATTCACCTAAAACAAAAATTTTCCTAAAGCCAAAGTTTGAACCCGAGACTTCATAGAAGCCCCCTAACCTTCCAAAATCACTCACCTAATAGGTCCAACTTGCACTAATGCCGTTCTTTTATTTTTAAAAATTTTAAACGCTCCCATGCCCAAGGCCCAATGGGCTCAATTCTTCTAGGCCCAATTTCGGGATGTTACATCATCTTTCAATATTTCCAACCCTTAGGCTTGGTGAGTTCTAAACAAAAGTCCTGCTTCAGATTCTCATATTATTTAGAAGCTTTCAGAGTAATATGCTAAACTCATTTAGTGAAAGTATTATTAGTCCATTAATCTTTATTTCAATATAAAATGCTTGAAAAAGGTCACAACAATGGATGTGAAAGAAATTAATCAGGAGCATAGCTCGAAACAAATAAGTTAATCAAAGATAACCAAAACAATGAAAGAAAATTAAGTGAAGTGTATCTTGAAAAGAATAAAGTAAGCAAAGATAGCCAATGCTATAGAATAAAATTGATTAGGGTGTATCTTTGAAAATTAAAAAAAAAAAGTAATCAAAGATAGCAAATTTAAAATGGGTAAGATAGAAGCTAGGTGCCCCAGATATCGCAGCTTGAGCGTCTCTGTACAAACTCTTTGAGGACCATTTTAAGCTCAATATGTGTTTAGGGGGTTTGGAGTACTTCGTCAATGCCCTAAGACGTAGCATACTTCCTCATTGTTAATTCAGACATAGCAAACTACCACATGCCCTATCTTTAATCAAAATTTGAGCTGCCCTTTTCGGGTTTTCAGCTCGAAACCCCTTTGGTCTCAAAGCGCCCTTTGCGGGTTTTCACCTTGGCCTTTTCCTTTTCAGGTAAAATACTTCTTGATTGCACCTGAATTCATAGGATTGGGCAAGTCTTTGGCATCCATCTCAGTCAATATCAATGCTCCCTCAGAATAGGCCTTCTTTACAACAAATGTCCTTCCAAATTTGGCTTTGCTTTCCTCTGAAATCCTTTTGTATAAGAAGGATCTTCCTTAATACCAGGTCCCCATCATGAGATTCCCTTAGGTGGTCCATTTTTGACATAAATTAACAATATCCATTTTGGTATTTTTTGACTATGATGAATACTTTCAAACCCTTTTCTTTAGCCGAGTTCACTAGAGACATTCTACTTTATCCAATTCTTAACTCAATCAAAGCTCGGGGCAGAGGGATCTTGATTTTCATGGACAAAACCACTTTTATTCCATAAACCAATGGGAAAAGTGTTGCCCCAGTGAAAGTCCTAGTCGACATTTGATAAGCATAGAGAGTAAATGATAGCTTCTTATGCCAATCTTTACAAGTCTTTGGTCATCTTTCTTATAATCCCTATTTTGTTTTTTTGTTCTTTTCTTTTTGGTTGCCTTTGTTGCTCTTATGATATGGTGTCTGATCTTTAAACAGACTAGAAACTTTTGGCATTTTCCTTTTTGGCATTCTTGTCGGCGCCTGATCTTTTTTTTTAAAAAAGAACTTAATCACTATCGGCTTTGTAACGTTGGCATATAAAGCTACTTCCACCCTTTTAGTGAAGTAAACGACGACCACGACAATGAATCAATATTGGCTAAAAGCTTTTGATGAAATTGGCCCCATCACATCCATGCCTTACATATGGAAAATTTGTGAAGAAATAGAGAAGGCACATGAATCTTGTCTCCTTAAATATGACATTTACGGTATAACTGATGCAATCCCCTTCCATGGTAGACCAACAGTGCCCGATCCTCATGTTTAGCCCGCGTCGTATTAGCCCAGGCATGTCCTGATATGATCGTGCAAAAACATCTTTGAATTCTTGAAAATAACTCAATGATGTCTCGCCTTAGTTCTGTGATGAGCTAGATTACAATCTTTACCTCTTTCCTAGGCTCAAAATATCCACTGACCTTTTGTAGAGTAGGGTCTATTTTTCATCTTGTTCTACCACTCTTAACAAATCAGAAGATAGATTGCAATCTCTGTCATCTTCTAAGTCCTGGGATCCCTCTAGACACATATCTTACTTAAAAGGAAACTCTGAGTCAGTAGCAGCATTACTCACATCATTGATATCTGGAGACCTTATTGTAGGTTCGAAAAAAGATTCCAAAGAATAAGTGATTGAAAGAATGATCATCTGTATGGTCATAAATGGAGAATGAAAGAACACTTGAAAGAAACAAAAGAATGTACAATATGAAATGTAAAGAATGAAAAATATTTGCTTTGAAAAAAAAGATGCATTTTATTAAAATAAAAATTCTGGACATAATCCTATTTCACAAAAAGATTCTTATTGTCTCTAGGCTTAAGGCAACAAGCACGTTTTGAATATTACTCTATATCAGCTCTAAAAATACAGGGATCTCTTCCACAGTCCCATTATTTAAAACACTCCCAAGTATGCAAGGGCGTGGAAACTTTGTTCCCTGATTCCCTCTTCACTTTTGACTTCTTCAAGGAGTCACAACATTCTTGTCTCTTTCTTCAATTATCGTATTTATTACCCCGTTAAAGTGATTAGGTTTTGATGAATCGTCAAACTTCACAATTCCCATTTTAATGAACCTTTCGACCAACTTTTTAAACGTAGTACTGTTTTCAATTGAGTGACCCATTATTCCCGCATGGTAGTCACATTGAGTGTTTGAGTCATATCATTTAGGAAATGGGGGTTGTAACGGCTTTAGATAAAATGGGGACACCACATGCGCGTCAAATAAACTTTGATATAGCTCTTTATACGTCATTGGGATTGGCATAATTGGAGCTTTTCTAAATTTTACCACCTGATTCTTGTTTTGTCGACCCTTGTTGCCCAGCCGTAATTACTTTTGGCTGGCTAACAGTGATTGCCTTCGAGTACCTTTTGTTATATATACTCGTATTATTCACCTCATTGTCTTTTTTCCTAGGAGCAGACCTTTTAGTGGTTTCCCCTGCTTCAATCTTGCCACCTCTTATGGCATTTTCAATCATTTTCCCTGCCATCACTATATCTACAAAGCTTTTGGTAGTATTTCCTATCATATGAGTGATGAATGGAGCTTTCAAGGTATTGATAATGAGCAATGTGGTTTCCTTTTCTAAGAGTGGTGGTTGAACTTGCATGGCAACCTCCCTCCATCTTTGCGCATACTACTTGAAGCTTTCATTTGACTTCTTTTCCATATTCTGCAACATGAATCTGTCAGGCGTCATGTCTGTGACATGATTGTATTACTTCATGAAGGCTTGGGCTAGGTCTCTCTAAGAGCTAATCTTAGCACGGGTAAGTTGATTATACCACCTGGACACTGACCCCACCAAACTGTCTTGGAAACAATGAATCAAGAGTTGATCATTGTTAACATAGCCAGTCATCCGTCTACAGAACATAGTGATGTGGGCATCAGGGTAACTGGTCCTATTGTACTTCTGAAATTCTGGCATTTTGAACTTATGAGGAAGCACCAAGTCTGGAACCAAGCTTAGGTCCTTAGCATCAATTCCATGATGATTATCAGCATTTTCTAAAGCCTTGAACTTCTCTTCCAACCATCTACAACTATCTTCTAACTGCCTTGAAGATTCAATTCTTATCCCCTCATTTTTTACTATATCTAAGTTAGGGACAACAGGATTAGCATGGTTATCTCCTGGGTTGGATCATGTGCCAACTTGGAAATTCATGGGCACTCCAGTGTCATTTTCCCCTTGTTGAGGCCTAATCATGACAGATGGCCTTCGGGGATATTCCTCCGGTTGTGTTTGCACATGCGGTGGGGTGAAACCCCAAGGAAAGTCCTCATTATCTTCAACATTAACTATGGGACCTTTTCCTTTGTCCATTGCCCCGTTCAGCATCTGGGCCATTTGAGTCATCATGTTCCTTTGAGCTTCCAACATTTGGTCTCTCATTTCTTGTTGTAGCTTTGCCAATTGCTCTTGCATCTGGTCTTGCATGTCTCTCTGCAATTGTTCAAGTCTTTGATCCATTTTATTTGTCTTGGCACGTGTACCGTATTGATGTTCAGTTTCCAGATTTTCCTCCTCTCTCTATCTCTCTTTCTATGATAATTTCAACTAATTAGGCTCTCTCTATGGACTTAAATGCATATGATGTGATGTAATGCAAATGAATGAAATGAATGCAAAAAGAAAGAGAGGCGTTGATTTTGAATTCAATTCCATTAGAAAAACTTTTCTAGAAAGCAAATTTCTTTACATAAAATAGATTACATATGCGGCCTTGCCCTCATATTCCAAGCAAAAACATCAATCTCTTCTTCGCAAAGGTCAAATCTTGCAAACTTCTAATAGATGCCTCATCTAGCTCCTTTTTGCTTGATCTGGGCCGCGACTCACTATTCACTTATTTCCATAATGCTCGTTAGCCTCTTCAAGAAAGCCGAGATGTGGTGATTCCCAAATAGTCTTTGTCAGCTTGAATCCTTGGGCAATAAAGTCGGGCTATCAGCCTTCTCTCATTATGTTTACTTGGACCATATTCGGACGACCGTTTTATTATCCACTTTATCAAGAAATCCATTTTCCCATGACAAACTCTTTTATTTAGAAATTGAATTTGAATCAACACCTCTTTTCTATGATATGAATGGAATGCAATCAAAACAGAAGAAAACACATTAACACAAGAGAAATAAATAACAAATCAGGGCACCTATCTGGGTGACGTAGGGTTTGACATAGTTCTACCTAGGGTAAGCCCTTAGGTTTTCTACATGTGGTTTAGCTCTAAAGTTAGGGTACCCGAACCAGTAGATTCCTCGACCCTCACCCATTATAGGCTCATATGGACCGAGTTCAGTTCAGAGGAATACATTTCCCTATGGCTGCACGGAGATGAAAATCTCATGAAGACATAGGTATAGATGTATCCCGAAAGTGATTCACTATCCTGCACGGAGGTGAAAACCTCACGAAGGAGCAGCTTCTCACTCCCACTTAAAAGGGTGTGACCACGGTCATGCAATGCAATGCAATGCAAAAATATTTTAAAAAATTAGAACCACATGCAATAAAAATGATCATAGTTTTTTCAAATAAATTTGGACAAAAGGATAGGAAATAATCAATTTTACGGCTTGACTCTCTTATTGTCCCCAGTGGAGTCGCCAAGCTGTCGAAACCATTTTTATTTTTTGAAAGAAAAACGGGGGTCGACTTTAAAAACGAAAATGGAGTCGCCACCAATCTTTTTTCGAGGTGTGATCGAGTCACCTTGAGATTAATCATTTTAATAAAACATTTTGATTTATTAAAATAATGATTTTGGTCTACAAAATTCGAGAAAATGGGATCGAGAGTCGGTTACACACGAGGAAGAATTAGCACCCTCGTAACGCCCAAAAATTGGTACCTAATTGATTAATTAATGTCCTAATGTCAAAAATTTGAAAGGATTTTACAACACGATCCTTTTGATTTTTAAAACTTATATCCTTTAATTTTAAATAGACATTCAATTATTTGGATTTTAAAAGAAAAATCGAAACTCAGTAAGTTAGAGCACGATCTTTCGAATTTTCCAAACACTGATTATCCTTTACTTTTTAGAAATCCTTGCCTCGAGATGACAAAACGTCGCATCCAGTGAGTTAGGACACAACATCTTAAATTCCCGAGAATAGGTTTTTTATTTAAAAATTCATATGTTTTAATTTCAAAAAGTGTACTCAATCATTTGGACTTAATGAGAAAAATTGAAACCCAGTAAGTTAGGGCACGATTTTCTCAAAACTCCCAAATATCGAATATTGCCTTATTTTTAAATTTTAAAAAATCATGAATTTTGAAATATGAAGGTATATTAGGCCACATTAGTAAATAAAGATTAATGAATTTTTTAAAAAAATAACAAATCTAATAAACAAAATGTACCAAGCTTTCAAATAATAATGGACAATGTTAAAACAAATAATGTGAGAGAAAAGGATTTTGAAATCAACAATAAAAACAATTTAAAAATAAATTCATGTATAAAAATTTTAAAGTAGGTAATATTTGTAAACGTTTGAAATAAATCCAAAAAAAGATAAAAATAAATAATATAAAAAACTGAATCAAAATAAAACTATTTAAAATAAGTAATATAAAAAATAATAAAATAAAATAGCTTGAAATAAATACCACATAAAAATTTGGAATAAATAAATAAAATACAAATTTGCAAAAGTGTGAAAATAAAATAAATCTCTATACGTAAATAATAAATAAATGAATAAAATAAAAAGAATAATTAATAATTAAACAATTAAATGGATAAATGAAAAGGTTGAAAAACGAAGATGAAGAATAAAATAAGAACAAACCATAGAAAATAAGAACGCAAGAAAGAGAGAAATTTGAGTGAATGCTCTCAAGAATTCTTATTGCTTCAAAACTTAAGTCCTTTACAATGAAGGGAGAGGCCTCTATTTATAGTTGAGCCTCTTCAAATCCAATGGTACAGATCAATTACATCAACGGCTAAGATTAAAAGGTATCTACAAATTAAATCTCTAAGATTACAAAATCATATCTTCTAAGATTGCATACCATATCTTGTAAGATTGCATATCATATCTAAGATTTGCATATCATATCTAAGATTGCATATCATATCTTCTAAGATTGCATACCATATCTTCTAGGATTGCATATCATATCTAAGATTTGCATATCATATCTAAGATTGCATATCTTTTAAGATTGTGTTCCCATATATGTCAAGCTTGTAGATGGATCTTCAATCTTTTCAAGTAATGGGCCATTCAGATCGGGCCAAATGATATATTTTAGACTGGACTTGGACTTTGTTTTATTATTTTGGGTTTTTTTTGTATTGGGCCAGGGCTAAATTGGCCTATTACATTTACTTTATCCACTTCCAACCCTTTCTTGGAAATTTGATGCTCTAAAATATATCATTCTTTTACCATAAAATGAGATTTCTCACAATTAAGTACTAAGTTGGTTTCTTCACATCTTCTCAATATATTTTCAAGGTAATATTCTTGGAAGGAATCCTGATATGCTAAAAATTGTCCATAAACACATCTAGACCTTTTTCCAACATGTTGGCAAAAATAGCAGTCATGCATCTCATAAAGGTTGTCGAGGCATTGCATAATATGAATGGCATGCGCTTAAAAGCATAAGTACCAAAATAGAATGTAAAAGTAGTTTTTTCTTGACCATTGAGATGTATGGAGATCTGATGGTATCCAAAGTACCCGTCAAGGAAAAAATAATATGCTTTTCCGACTAATCTATCAAGCATCTGACCAATGAAGGGAAGGGGGAAATGATCTTTTTTTTTTGTTGCATCATTTAATTTTTAATAATTGTTATAGGCCAATTTAGTCCGGGCCCATACAAAAAATAATAAACCCAAAATAATAAAACAAAGTCCAAGTCCAGTCCAAAACATATCATTTGGCCCGATCGGAATGACCCAATAAAAGATTGAAGGTCCATCTACAAGCTTGACGTATATGGGAACACAATCTTCAAGTATATGCAATCCTAGATATGATATGCAATCCTAGTAGATATGATATGCAAATCTTAGATATGATATGCAATCCTAGAAGATATGGTATGCAATCTTAGATATGATATGCAATCTTAGAAGATATGGTATGCAATCTTAAAAGATATGATTTTGTAATCTTAGAGATTTAATTTGTAGATACCTTTTAATCTTAGCCGTTGATGTAATTGATCTGTGCCGTTGGATTTGGGGAGGCTCAACTATAAATAGAGGCCTCTCCCTTCATTGTAAAACACACTTGAGTTTTGAGTAATAAAAATTCTTGAGAGCATTCACTCAAATTTCTCTCTCTTTTACGTTCTTATTTTCTGTGGCTTGTTCTTATTTTGTTCTTCGCTCATCTTTGTTTCTTTTTTAGTTGCTTCCATTTGAGTTAGTTTTTGGTGGGGAATTTCGTCGAATCCTCATATTACTGGAGTTAGGTTGACTTATGCGTTTTTTTAACTTTTTTATTTATCCATTCAATTGCTTAATCATTATTTATTCATTTATTTTAATTATTTTAAATTTATTTTAATTTCCACTTTTTATCCAAAACTTTATTTCTTAAAATAATGCAATATTTGACATTTGGAGTTTGATGGAATCGTGCCCTAACTTACTGGGCTTCGATTTTTCTCATTAAGTCTAAATGATCAAATACCTTTTTTGGAATTAAAATATATGATTTTTAAATAAAAAACCTATCTCGGGAATTTAAGATGTGGTGTCCTAACTCACTGGATGCGACGTTTTTTCATCTCAAGGCAAGGATTTCTAAAAAGCAAAGGATATTCAGTGTTTGGAAAATTCGAAAGATCGTGCTCTAACTTATTGAGTTTCGATTTTTCTTTTAAAATCCAAATAATTGAATGTCAATTTAAAATTAAAGGACATAAGTTTTAAAAATCAAAAGGATAATGTTTTAAAGTCTTTTCAAATTTTTGACATTAGGAATTTAATTAATCAATTAGGTACCAATTTTTGGGCGTTACGAGGGTGCTAATCCTTCCTCGTGCGTAATCGGCTCCCGAGCCCATTTTCTCAAATTTTGTAGACCAAAATCATTATTTTAATAAATCAAAATGTTTAATCTCAAGATGACCCGATCACACCTTGAAAAAAGATTGGTGGTGACTCCATTTTCGTTTTTTAAGTCGACCCGTTTTTATAACAAAAACTTAAAAAATGGTTTCGACAGCTTGGGGACTCCACTGGGGACAATAAGAGAGTCAAGCCGTAAAATTAATTATTTCCTGTCCTTTTGTCTAAATTTATTTGAAAAAACTATGATCATTTTTATTACATGTGGTTCTAATTATTTTTTAAAATATCTTTGCATTGCATTGCATTACCGTTGTGGGCACACCTTTTTAAGTGGGAGTAAGAAACTATGGCTTCGTGAGGTTTTCACCTCCGCATGGACTAGTGGACTGCTTCCGGGATACATCTGTACCTATGTCTTCATGAGGTTTTCACCTCCACATGGCCATAGGAAAATGTATTCCCCTTAACTGAACTCGATCCATATGAGCCTATAATGGGTGAGGATTGAGGAATCTGCTAGTTCAGGTACCCACCTTTAGAACTAAGCCACATATAGTGATCCTTAAGAGCCAACCCTAGATAGAGTTATATTGAACCCTAGTGGTCACCCAGATAGGTGCCCTATTTTGTTATTTATTTCTCCTGTACTAACTTGTTTTCTTTTGTTTTGATTGCATTGTATTCACATCATAGAAAAGAGGTGTTGATTCAAATTTGATTGCTAAATAGAAGAGTTGGTCATGAGAAAATGAATTTCTTGATAAAATGGATTATAATACGATCGTCTGAATATGATCCAAGTAAACACGACGAGAGAAGACTGATAGTCCATGAAGGAAAACAAGATTTTATTGCCCAAGGATTCAAGCTGACAAAGACTATTTGAGAATCACCACGTCTTGGCTTTCTTATAGAAGCTAACGAGCTTTATGGAAATAAGTAAGTGAAGAGTCACAGCCTGGATCAAGTAACAAGGAGCTAGAAGAGGCATCTATTGGGAAAGTTCATGGGACACGACCATAACATCCTTTGCGAAGAAGGGGATTGATGTTTTCACTTGGACTATGAAGAAAAAGCCGCATATGTAATCCATTTTGTGTAAATAAATTTATTTTCTAGTAAATTTTTTCTAATGGAATTGAATTCAGAATCAACACCTCTCTTTTTGCATTTCATTACTTTGCATTGCATTTCATTCATTTTCATTATATCACATCATATGCATTTAAGTCCATAGAGAGAGCCTAATTAGTTGAAATTATCACAGAAAGAGGGATAGAGAGAAGAGAAAATCTGGAAATTGAACATCAATACGGTATACGTGCCAAGACAAAGAAAATGGATCAAAGACTTGAACAATTCTAGAGAGACATGCAAGACTAGATGCAAGAGCAATTGGCAAAGCTTCAACAAGAAATGAGAGACCAAATGTTGGAAGCCCAAAGGAATTTTGTGGTTCAAATGACTCAGGTACTGAAAGGGGTAATGGACAAAGGAAAAGGCCCCATGACTAATGCTGGAGAGGATAATGAAGACTATCCTCCGGTTTCACCTCACCACATGTACAGATACAACCTGAGGTGCATCCTCAAAGGCCCTCTGTCACAATTAGGCCTCAACAAGGTCAAACTAATACTGGTGTACCCATGAATTTCCAAGTTGGCTAAGGATATAACCCAGGAGACAACCCTGCTAATCCTGTTATCCCTAATTTAGATATAGCAGAGAGGGAACCGGGGAACAAAGTTTCCAAACCCTTGCATACTTGAGAGTGTTTTGAACAATGGAACTGTGGAAGAGATCCTTGTATTTTTAGAGCTAATTTAGAGTAATATTCAAAACACGCTTGTTGCCTTAAGCCTAGAGGCAATAAGAATCCTTTTGTGAAATAGGCTTGGGTCTGGAATTTTTATTTCAATAAAATGCATTTTTTTGAGCAAATATTCTTTTATTTTTTTCATTTCATATTGTACAAACAATTGCTCTTATTTTTTTTATTTTGTTTGTTTTTTGGACTTTGTTTAAAGTATTCTTTCATTCTTCATTCATGACCATACAAATGATCATTCTTTCAATCATTTATTCTTTTAAATCTTCCTTCGAACCTACAATTGGTCTCCAAATATTGATGATGTGAACAATGCTGCTACTGACTCAGAGTTTCCTTTCAAGTAATATATGTGTTTAGAAGGATCTCAGAACTTTGAAGATGATAGAGATTGTAACCTATCTTCTAATTTGTTAAGGTAGAACAAGATGAAAAATAGACCCTACTCTACAAAGGGTCATTGGACATTATGACCCTAGAAAAGATGACATGTTTAGGCTAATAAGACTCGGGCTAAACATGAGGATTGGGCACTATTGATCTACCATGAAAGGGGATTGCATTAGTTATACCGCAAATACTAAATTAAAAAAAAATGAGATTTATGTGACTCTTCTATTTTCTTCACAAATTTTCCATATATGGGATATGGATGTGATGGGGCCAATCTCGTCAAAAGCTTTTAGCCAATATCGATTTATCATCGTGGTCATCATTTACTTCACTAAAAGGGCGAAAGTAGCTTCATATGCTAATATTGCAAAGTCGATAGTTATCAAATTAAAAAAAAAGAAAAAAAGAAAAAAAGGATCAAATGCCAGCAAAAGAACGCCAGAAAGGATCATGTTTAATAATGCATAACTGTACAATGTCAAAGATTACAGTTTGCTCAAAGATCAAAGCATATCACAGTGCAACAAAGTATATAAAAACAACAAAAAATAAGAAAGGTGACCAAGATTTGTAAAGATTGGCATAAGGAGCTATCATTTACTCTCTATGCTTATCAAATGTCGACCAGGAATTTCACTGGGGCAACACTTTTCCCATTGGTTTATGGAATAAAAGTATTTTTGTCCATGAAAATTGAGATTCCTCTGCCCGAGCTTTGATTGAGTCAAGAATTGGATGAAGTAGAATGTCTCCGGTAAACTTGGCCAAAGAAAAGGGTTTGAAAGTATTCATCATAGTAAAAAAATACCAAAATGGATGATATTGATTTATGTCAAAATGGATCACCCAAAGGAATCTCATGATGGGGACCTGGTATTGAGGAAGATCCTTCTTATTCAAAAGGATTTCAGAGGAAAGCAGATGCCAAATTGGGAAGGACCTTATGTTGTAAAGAAGGCCTATTCTGAGGGAGTATTGATATTGACTGAGATGGATGCCAAAGACTTGCCCAATCCGATGAATTCAGGTGCAGTCAAGAAGTATTTTACCTGAAAAGGAAAAGGCCAAGGTGAAAACCCACAAAGGGTACCTTGAGCTCAAATTTGTTAAAAAAAAAAAAAAAAGGAGAGGCCAAGTTGAAAACCCGCAAAGGGCACTTTGAGACCAAAAGGGTTTTGAGCTGAAAACCCGAAAAGGGCGGCTCAAATTTTGATCAAAGATAGGGCATGTGGTAGTCTTGTTATGCCTGAATTAACAATGAGGAAGTATGCTACGTCTTGGGGCATTGACTATATACTCTGGATCCTCTAAACATGTATTCAGCTCAAAATGGTCTTCAAGAAGTTTGTACAGAGAAGCTCAGGCTGCGATATCTAGGGCACCTAGCTTCTATCTTACCCATTTTGAATTTTCTATCTTTGATTACTTTTTTTCTTTTCAAAGATACACCCCAATCAATTTTCTTCTATAGCCTTGGCTATCATTGCTCACTCTATTCTTTTCAAGATACACCTCAATCAATTTTCTTTCATTGCTTTGGTTATCTTTGATTAACTTATTTATTTTGAGCTATGCTCTTGATTTCTTTCACGTCCATTATTATGATATTTTTCAAGCATTTTTTATTGAAATAACGATTAATGGACTAATAATACTTTCATAAAAGAAGTTTCGCATATTACTTTGTGAGATTTTAAATAATATGAGAATATGAAATAGGACTTTTATTTAGAACTCACCAAGCCTAAGGGTTGGAAATATTGAAAGATGATTATCTCTTCAGATTTTTATTGGGTAACCCAAGTGTAAAAGGGGATCATTCTCAGGAAAAGAAAAAGATATCCTGCATTCATTTGGTCATTACACCCAGGGAATGGTGTAACAGATCAAGTTGATTAAAGATAATACAAATTCCATACATCTGGGTGGTAACTGGATGGATGGAAGAAACCAAATGTTATTCCCCTAAAGTTGCAGTGGGAGGTACAAATTTTATGTCCAAAGGTTCAAGGGAAGGGACTCTGAAATTACAGCGGGGCAAGCTTGTTGAGCAGAATATGATCGTTTCTTTGGGTTTTCTGTCAAAGATACCAGTTGAACGAGAAAATAGGGTAGCGTCTCAGTGATGGAACCTTGATGAACTATGAGCAGTAACAACCCAAACATTAGAAAAATGGATCATTCTCATGCAAATATCATCCATACACTTCCAATTAGGAGCATTTGATTCATTTTGACCATTGTGTCCTAATTGTTGTACATTAAAAAGAAAAAAAAAAGAGATCATTCTCATGACATTCTGCATTCATGTGAATGTCATCCCTAACATCATTTAGTTAGGAGCATTTGATTCATTCTGATCATTACATCCTAATCATTTTACATTTAAAAAAGGGATCATTCTCATGACATTCTGCATTCATGCAAATGTTATCCATAATACATTCGAGTCTAAAGGACATGTCCCTAGAGGACGGTGTAGCAACATTAGTGAATTCACCAGTCCTATCTCCCTGACCAGTAGGGAAATAGGTCGAAGATTGTAGATCTTGTCACCCTAAGCAGTAGTGGAACAAGATCGAACGATGAATTTTAGCTCCATGAAGCAGCGAAGTAGATTTAAGCCATCAGTCTTATCTCCCTCGAGATTGTAGTGGAGCGAAATGAAGATTGAAGTCTTCCTAAGATAGTAAGGAAGCAAATTGGAAAGTTAAGATTTTGTTCCCTTAAGATGGTAGTGGAGCAGACTGAAGATTGAAGTCTTCCTGAGATAGTAAGGAAGTAAATTGGAAAGTTCATATTTTGTTCCCTCGAGATGGTAGTGGAGCAGATGGAGATTGACGTCTTCCTGAGATAGTAAGGAAGCAAATTGAAAAGTTCAGATTTTGTTCCATCGAGATGGTAGTGGAGCAGATTGAAGATTGAAGTCTTCCTAAGATAGTAAGGAAGCAAATTGAAAAGTTCAGATTTTGTTCCCTCGAGATGGTAGTGGAGCAGACTAAAGATTGAAGTCTTCCTGAGATAGTAAGGAAGCAAATTGGAAAGTTCGGATTTTGTTCCCTCGAGATGGTAGTGGAGCAGACTGAAGATTGAATTTTTCTTGAGATAGTAAGGAAGCAGACTGAAAAGTTTAGATTTTGTTCCCATAAGATGGTAGTGGAGCAAACTGAAGATTGTAGATCTTATCTCCCTAAGCGGTAGCAGGAGCAGATCGAATTTGGCGAATCTTATCTTCCTGATGTAGCAAGGGAGTAGATTTTAGCCACTAGCCTTATCTTCATGATGTAGCAAGGGAGCAGACTGAAGATTATAGTCTTATCTTCCTGATGTAGCAAGAGAGCAGACTAAGAATTATAGATCTTATCTCCCTGAGTTTGCAGTGGAGCATATTGAAAATAGCAGATCTTGTCTTCCTTAAGTTGTAGTGAAGCAGATCAAAGATACTAGTCTGGTCTCTCTGAGTTTGCAGTGGAGTAGACTGAAGATAGCAGATCTTATCTTCCTGAAGTTGCAGGAAGCAGATCAAAGATACTAGTCTGGCATCCCTGAAGTTGCAGTGGAGCAGACTGAAGACAGCAGATCTTACCTTTCTGAAGTTGCAGGAAGTAGATCGAAGATACTCGTCTGGAATCCCCGAGTTTGCAGCGGAGCAGACTAAAGATAGCAAATATTGCCTTCCTGAAGTTACAGCGAAGTAGATTGAAGCCTTCAGATTTATTGTTCAATACTTCTAAAAGTTGCAGTTCCAGTACCCTTGAGATTGCAGTTGGGTTAGAGACTACTTGAAGAAGACGAGGACCAAGAAATTAAGGGTCGGTAAGACCGGGAAAAATTGGTCCTTTTATAGTCTTTTCTCCATTCTCGTTACACGACAATGAGCAAAGAGGGACAGCTGTAATAGGCCAATTTAGCTTGGGCCCATACAAAAAATAATAAACCCAAAATAATAAAACAAAGTCCAAGTCCAGTACAAAATATATCATTTGGCCCGATCAGAATGGCCCATTAAAAGATTGAAGGTCCATCTACAAGCTTGACGTATATGGGAACACAATCTTCAAGGATATGCAATCTTAGATATGATATGCAATCTTAATAGATATGATATGAAAATCTTAGATATGATATGCAATCCTAGAAGATATGGTATGCAATCTTAGATATGATATGCAATCTTAGAAGATATGGTATGCAATCTTAGAGATTTACTTTGTAGATACCTTTTAACCTTAGCAGTTGATGTAATTGATCTATACTGTTGGATTTGGGGAGGCTCAACTATAAATAGAGGCCTCTCCCTTCATTATAAAACATACTTGAGTTTTGAGTAATAAAAATTCTTGAGAGCATTCACTCAAATTTCTCTCTCTTTTGCGTACTTATTTTCTGTGGCTTGTTCTTATTTTGTTCTTTGCTCATCTTTGTTTCTTTTTGAGTTGCTTCCGTTCGAGTTAGTTTTGGTAGAGGAATTTCGTCGAGTCCTCATATTGCGGGAGTGAGGTTGACTTATGCGTTTTTTAACTTTTTTTATTTATCCATTTAATTGCTTAATCATTATTTGTTCATTTATTTTAATTATTTTAAATTTATTTTAATTGCCACTTTTTATCCAAAACTTTATTTCTTAAAATAAGGCAATATTTGACATTTGGAGTTTTGATGGAATCATGCCCTAACTTACCGGGCTTCGATTTTTCTCATTAAGTCTAAATGATCAAATACCTTTTCTGGAATTAAAATATATGATTTTCAAATAAAAAAACCTATCTCAGAAATTTAAGATGTGGTGTCCTAACTCACTGAATGCGATGTTTTGTCATCTCGAGGCAAAGATTTTTAAAAAGCAAAGGATATTTGGTGTTTGGAAAATTTGAAAGATCGTGCTCTAACTTACTGAGTTTCGATTTTTCTTTTAAAATCCAAATAATTGAATGCCCATTTAAAATTAAAGAACATAAGTTTTAAAAATCAAAAGGATCGTGTTTTAAAATTTTTTCAAATTTTTGACATTAGGACATTAATTAATCAATTAGGTACCAATTTTTAGGCATTACGAGGTGCTAATCCTTCCTCGTATGCGTGAATCGACTCGAGCCTATTTTCTCAAATTTTGTAGACCAAAATCATTATTTTAATAAATCAAAATGTTTTATTAAAATGATTAATCTCAAGGTGACCCGATCACACCTCGAAAAAATATTGGTGTTAACTCCATTTTTGTTTTAAAGTCCACCCCCGTTTTTATAACAAAAACTTAAAAAATGGTTTCGACAATAATCAATGCATACCCTCCATCCAGTTACTATCCTAGTTGGAATTAACTCATTCTTCTCATTTTCAACAACCGTCAATCCTCTTTTCTATGGGGCACACTATGTAGGGCTCACCTATTGACTATCATAAATTGTATAGACGAGACCAGCATCCAGCCATTTAAGTAATTCATTTTTTACCTCCTCATTCATAGCTAGATTTAAATGTCGTTGTGTGTCTACTACTGGTTTCTTTCCTTCTTCCAATCTAATATTGTGTTGACATAGTGCCGGATTGATTCCCTTAATGTCTGTAATAGTCTATCGAATTGCTTTTTTGTGTGTTTTCAACACGCTGAATAAAGCTCCTTGTTTTGCGGACAACCCTGTGACAATAATGACAGGCAAAGTATTTTGCTCTCCCAAGTATCCATATTTCATATGATTAGGTAAAGGTTTCAATTCCAGAATAGGTGGTTTGATAATAGTAGGGATCATTTTAGTTGTAGTTGGATTTACCTATTATGTTTGTTCCTTACTTTTACGCCACAAGTTGAGTTGAAGGGCCAATTCATCATTTTCTTGTTCTGGATCATCGATCATTCACTACAGCAATTTGGACTTTTAGCGGCGTTTTTTTAGGCCTTTAGCGGCGTTTCTAAGCGCCACTAAAAGTATTTATGCACTTTAGAACGCCACAAAAAACGCCGCTAAAAGAGGCGCCAAAATTTAGCGGCGTTTATGAAAAAACGCCGCTAAAAGTTATGATTTTTAGCGCTTTTCAAAAACGCCGCTAAAAACATGACTTTAGCGCGCTTTTCCCACAAACGCCGCTAAAAGCATGACTTTTAGCGGCGCTTTTCCCACAAACGCCGCTAAAAGCATGACTTTTAGCGGCGCTTTTCCCACAAACGCCGCTAAAAGCATGACTTTTAGCGGCGTTTTTCCCACAAACGCCGCTAAAAGTATGACTTTTAGCGGCGCTTTTAACACAAACGCCGCTAAATATCATAAAAATAAAAAAAATTATTATACTTTTAGCGACGCTTGTTTTCAAAAAACGCTAAAAGTCATGAAAAATAAAAAAATATTATAAAAACACCAAAAATTCAATTTAAAAATATATATACAAAGCCACCAACTGGAGCAGGAACTTGGAAACAGAAAGAATTACTGTGATTCCAATAGAAAACCTGAGAGAGTTAAGGAATCAAAATTCTTGAAGCTTTTTGCATATGCATGAAAAGAACCAACAAAGAAAGGCAACAGATGGTAAACTATTTCCATAACTTGAGATTGTTAGTATTCTCATGCATGCGGGTGGCTTGAAAGTATAGAAACTTGTGAAACCTATAGTGTATTCGCTATTGCTTAAGAGTACTACCACTTCCATCTATCCCTGTCTGATAATATACCTAGACTTGATCACCTGCCTTCATAACCTCAACGGTTTAAGCTTCATTCATCTATTTTAGCACACAAACACGCTAAAATGACTAAAACCCTCCATAGATTACATTAGCCATTAAATTAGGAAAATTCCCACCATTTGGCAAAATTGTCCAAAAATGACCATCTTTTTTGGTGGCTTCAAAGAACTGTTGATAGCAGAGCTACTTGTATAACAGATTGTAAGCTGGTAAATCCTGTATTCTATGTACATCGTCCAAAGATAGTTCTCTCTGTAGTTGTGTGCGTGTTACTTGTAAAACCTCCTGCAAGAACAAAAATACTAGAGAATTAGGGGTTGAAATTGAAATGACTCATTCAACAAGAAGAGGTGATCCAAATGATTGATATCAAGCAATACATTAAGATTCTAGAAAGGAATCTTCAAGGAGCCAGCTCGAGAGGACAGAAGAAAGTGCGGGGTTTGGGGAGAGGGAGTGGGGGGAGATTGGTCCAATTGGGTGCAATGGTTGCTTATAAATCCTTTCATAATCTTTTCTATTTAAAAATGACTTCCACATAAACTAATAAAGCATCTTTTCCTGTTCAGTCAACATACAGAAAAAGGAAAAGGAAGAAATAAATGGACAAATTGGATGGTTCATGATTTCACATAGAGCAGAGACGGGTATGAAATTAAAATATAAAAACCATTTAGTTTGGAGTTCCATAGAAAGAAGGAAGTTTGGCAAGATGTGAATGCGACAAGAGAGCGAGAGAGAGAAAGTACGTTGAACTCCATGTAGGAAGCATGCATAGCAAGCCACTGAGCATCCATCAATTCAAAAGCTACACAATATAGTACATCGAAGGCTTCTTCATCTTCTGCAAAATTTCAAACATTCAGATCTTGAGACCACTTACAGAGAACTGTGAAAACAAAAATCAGTTTCATAATTCCAACAGTGCTTGAGCATAAACTACTGAGATCCTCAGTCCTGTTAACTCCTAATAGTTTCAGGAAATTTAATCCTGGTAGATTTTTTGGTTTTTCTGCAAAAAAAGAAAAGAGAGGATAGGTCACATAACAGCTAACCTATTTTTACTATGGATCTTAAACTATAAAATATGTTTGCATTCTAACCAAAAAGATCCTCTAGACTTGGCAGACCATTCAGAAACTTGAACTATTGACCTCCATGCAAATAATTGAAAAATATATAGGATAAGATCAATGAAAATATCATTATGAAAGATTGTCTACCACATGAATAGTCCATTGAATCTACAACGATTGTTTTCATGAGAATATCAGAGGACACTCAACAATTACAGGAGAATGAAAATTGCAGATAAAAAGGACTTAGAAAAACTTAAAATAGGTGATTGGAGATCCATCAAACGATATTGTGCGCTTAAGTTGGTAGAATCTGACATTTTCTTTCCTTCCACAAATCTGGATTATGCTGCCATTCTGAGTTTCAAGAATGTCAACAATGGGGAATTTTGCTTAAGCATTGTTTACGACTACTTCTAGACCTAAAGCCAATATTGAAACATATTCGAGAGCATGATCAAGTTAAAAAACCAAGATTATTTGATCATGCTCGGGTTTGCGTGAACTTGCTAACATGAAGGTAAGGATCAATGCCGATCAATGTGCATAACGCTTTAGTACCCATAACTCGTCGCCAAAAAAAAAGCAAAGGAATTGGTTAACCAAACATTTGATAAAACTTAAATGGTGAACGGTCAAAATCATCATAGTCACTTCTAATCAAGCGTAAAAACCCGAATTATCCATAGGGTTCCCAGCAGTAAAGGTCCGTGCTTCTTGATGTCGACAACCACGGCATCTCAAGTGAGGAATGTCCTTGCAATGTAAGTCGCATACTCCAACCTTAGTCGCAACCTTAGTCGCAAGCCTCAATAAGGTGCAACCTCCACCAACTACAATGCCTTCTTCAACAATGCCTAAAATAATTAATATTTTAAAATTAAATTAAGCATGAGAATAGATGTTAGGAAATAAAAGTTTGTAGTACAAAATCTTGTACAACTTTCATAAGAAATATGAAGCAATAAACCTTTGTTGCATTAAGAGCATCTTCCACTCTCGTTTCTTTTCTTTGAGTTCAGTTTCGCTTGTGCTCCAACCTAGAAACACAAATAATTAATTAAACAAACAAACAGAAAGATAATATACTCTATATCGGTGTATATATATGTATGTACATTGCATATATGATGAATTTGCATTAAGCAAGGCCATTGTTTACGAATGACAAGAACACCGCCAGAGAGCTTTACGATTCTCTCATTGAGCTTTTCTTTTCATATTCTCGATCTGCGCCTACATACTAATACATTCATCACTCAATTGAAAAGAGGACGGTGAAGATACCAATAGGAAGGGATAAAGGATTCAAATTTAAAGAACCTCAACAAGGTTCTTGATCCGGGAAACTCTCTTATTCACCGCTTCGTGTACTTCCATCACCAACAATTGTTGTGGTCTCCTTAGTGAGCACCACTTTTGCAGATGCCCTAGGACCTCCTTCTCGACTTTGTCCAATGATAAACCAACCTCTTCTCTTATCACAAGACCTAAATATATACTACAATAAGTTTTAACAAGAGAACAATGAAACAATCTAACTTATGGTTACCATAAGATGCTGCACAAACCTCCAGTGAGTAATCGCAATATCATCAAGATATTGACCTTTGCGCTCTCCAAAACCAGGGCTTTCAGAGTGCAATCTTTAGTGACCCCGAGCTTGTTTACAACAAGAGTAGCAAGAGCTTCCTGTTCAATGTCTTCTGCAATATGAAATACATATCAACGAAAGAAAAATTACAAAAATCTTTAATACGTATATAAATATGAAATAAATATTTTAGAGTTTTTAATGAATTCAAAAGATTTTACACTTAAAAGCAGTAAATGGAAAATAAAATAAAAATATAGCAATAAAGTCGCACAATGATTCCGAAACACTTAAAAAGAACTGAAATATTCTTTTCTTTTCTTTTTTATTTCTATTTTCTCACTTCAATGATATGAATTACAAATTGAAAATGAAATGAATTACGGACCATGTTTTATCCAATCATTTACATAAATGCCAATGGCTCCATAATTTGTAAGCTCGCAAAGAATCAAAGTTGAGTGTGAAAATATTACATAAAACCTGAATCAATTTGTACATATTCTTTCTTTTTCCTCCCTGTTCTTTGTCATTTGTTATTTTACCCTTTTCTTCTTGTTTTACATCGTAATGGTTTGAATGGCGACCGCAACTCCGCTTCTGTCACTTGGGAGTAGGTAATTCTCAAAGTTCCGGATAATGCTTACCTTGTTGTTTAGCTTGATGTTGAGACCAAGAAGCATGAGCAGCCATGACCCGATCCAATAGTTCTTGGGTAACGGTTCCCTCGTCTTTGTTGTGGCGAAATTTTTTTTGTGTGAACCAATGTTTTCCATTTATCCCGGTGACAACAAGGACATAGTTTAGTAATGACCAATGTGACTACTTCGACGAGATATACCGGTTGTGTAAAACACATTAAGAGAAGAGATTAGTGAATCGATATAGCAACTTATTATCTCCCACTCATTTATTACTTTCGAATGATGCCCGGAATCTTCCATATTGGTTACCATTCATGGTGATTCCTGTTCAGTCATCGATTTCCTCTTCATAACAAGCCAAATAGTTAAAAGGAAAGGGCTTTTACCTTGAGATCCACATAAGTTCGATGGTCGACATTCTCAAAAGCTAGCAATTTAACATCCGCCACCGCAGATGTTGGAAGAAGAATGATTTCAAATTCTTGATATCATTTTAAGTCGCATCCTCTTCAATGAGCCAATCGAAACAAAAGAAACAATTGCTTTTATACCTTCCGTCACCGAGCTCCTCAACGGCTGTACTAATGCTTCTACTTCGACACGGAAAATGGCCTCCCGGTTCTACACTGCAAGCTCGATTTCGAATTTTACGGTTGATGCAGGGACAACGACTAGTTATTTCAATCCTCTCGATATTTGAATAGGGCTTGCACTAGCAGCAACTACACCAGAAAATAACCATAAACCGAAAGCAATATAGCAATAGACAGGATATGAAATATTCCAATGAGATGATTGTTACAAATATCACACAAACCTTAACACCTTCGGTTATTAAACCTCAAGAAGAACAAGCGATGTGGTGGTTCCATCACCACCAAATCATTGGTCTTTGAAGCGACTGTCTCACCAATCTAGCACCAATGTTCTCGACAGGATCTTCCAACTCAACCTATAAAAAGGAAATGAAAATCATAAACCAAAAAGGAACAGGAAATATTCCATCAAACAAAGAAAGAAAATGCAAGCTTAAGTGAACAAACAAGGATAATATTATCAAGACAATGAACGCCTTCGAGGTCAAATATAATTGTTCAAGCGTTGGCAAGGAATCGAACATTCACAAATAAAACCTAGAAATTTTATAATGAAAGTATTGAAAAATCAAAAGAAGTGACCCATATTAAATTAAATATATAAGGAAACAAAGTGAATAAATTTTAGATCAATCAAGGGAATCGTTAATCAAATTTTGGTTTCGAATTTTTTGGAAAATAGATGGAGAATCGGGAAAATAAAGAAAGAAGAAGAAGGTTATCGCGTCGCCATGGTGATCGATGAACGAGCAACGGCGAAACCAGATTTTGATCTTTGATGGGCGATTTAAGATTTTGATCTTTGATGGGCGACGGGAAAAAAAGTAGATGATACATAAAACCGATTTTGATCTTTGATGGGGAAAGTTTTAGTAAATGGGGGAAATTTTGGGGAGGGAAATTAAGAATTTTGGGGTATATAGGACGGGAAGGTTGAGAGCAAAATGTTTTGTATGCTTTTATAAAAAACGCCACTAAAAAAGCTAACAAGGCGAGTCATTTTAATTAAAGTAAAATAATTTTTTGTATGCTTATTATAAAACGCCGCTATTACTTACTTTTAGCGGCGTTTTTAAAGCGCGCTAATAGTCGATTTTAGCGGCGTTTTCGAAACGCCGCTAATATTCAGACTTTTAGCGGCGTTTTTTGAAAGCGCCGCTAATAGTCAAACTTTTAGCGGCGTTTTCCGAAGCGCCGCTAATACTCAGACTTTTAGCGGCGTTTTTTGAAAGCGCCGCTAATGCTCATACTTTTAGCGGCGTTTTTTTGAGCGCGCTAATGCTCGATGTTTTAGCGGCGTTTTTCAAAAGCCGCTAATGCTCAGATTTTTAGCGGCGTTTTACGAATAAACGCGCTATATATCATTTTAGCGCGTTTTTAAATAAACGCCTATTATTTCATTTTTAGCGGCGTTTTCCTTCAAACGCCGCTAATGTATAATTTTGTATGCTTTTTCTAAAACGCCACTAAAAACGCCGCTAAAAGTCCTTTTCTTTGTAGTGATTCCTCTTCTATCTCATCCTTTTTTAGCTTGATTTCTTTCAACATTTCTATTTCTGGGTTATCCGTTACTCGTTCTTGGGATGTAAACTCTATTGTTTTAGCAGTTTCCATCTTCCGACTGACACCCTATGTATGCTCATTTCTACTGACTTTCCAACAGGTCAACTATTTCACGACTCATTTTTGATCAAATACTTACTCCAGCTATAATATCAAATTATCGTTTATTTTG
This sequence comes from Gossypium rotundifolium, assembly GCA_025506655.1. NCBI lineage: Eukaryota > Viridiplantae > Streptophyta > Magnoliopsida > Malvales > Malvaceae > Gossypium > Gossypium rotundifolium. The sequence goes on from CP106727.1 coordinate 125,292,065, forward strand.
TCCATCCAACCCATCATAGAAATGTTGCAATTGTATTGCAAGGTTAATGCCCCCTCCCAATATTGACCGAGTAATCAATTTAAATCTTTCCCATGCTTTTCCCAATGTCTCAGTAACATTTTTCTTGAATTTAAATAACTCCTCATATGTGCTCCTCATATGTGCTAATTACTATAGTCATTAGTACAACTCATCGTAGGAATAATTGTACAAATTCAGTCCAGGTAGTAATAGTGTCGAAGGTAGCACATCTAACCAAGCCTTTGCTTGTCCTTCTAAGGCAAATGGAATAAGTAACAATTTGATAACTTCTACTGACACATCAACGTAAACAATAGTGCTACATAATTGCTCAAACTATCGGAGGAAGACTATGAGGTCCTATTATTTGTAAATGTTAAACTTGAGATTTGAAGAAACCCATGATAGTATTGTAGGGTCAAATTCAAAATAGGTAATCTTAATAACAAGTCAGGCAATAATAGGATTTAACTAGTTCATGTCAAAAGAACTGCCTTTAACACCTGCATCATCTTACTAAATTCAATCAAAAATTAATCAAGAAGAGGTATGCTACAAGTTGATCTGTTAAGAAACCCTACATAATAGTTAATTACTCCTACGTCCACTCATTAGTCTTCCATTAAGGTACTAGTTCCTCATGGATCTAATAAACATCATCAACTTGAATAAAAAATGAACATAAATAATAGATCAAGGATAGAGTTTAAGAAGAATCTTGATATATATTGATAATTGTATGAATAATAATCAGCAAAGAGTTGATGAATCCATAAATCGAGTTCCACGAAGAAAGAAAATAAAAGCTAGAATGGAATTACAAATGATAATAAACCTAAGTACAAAATAAACTAAAAAGAATTGAAATGTAAAACTAAATAAAGTTGTAAACTAAAACTTGAATAAAATTTGTTTATGAAGTGTTTAGAGTTGTTTATTTATAGGCTTAGGGTTGGTTGTCGTCCATTGACCTAATTCGGTTGACGTTTTTGAGTTAAGGCTTGTTGTGTGAACCAAAAATGCCATTGGCTCATTAATTCCCTTCGTCAAGGCAGTGTCGCAATAACCTCTAGTCTGTGTCGCGACACTGATGGCAGTTTACAAGCTAAGGATGGATTGCAAGGCTATGTCGTGACACACTCCGTCTATGTCAGACACTGAAGGCAGTTTGCTCTTTTTAAGTGCTCTGTTCACTATGTTATGACATCAACACTCTGTGTTGCAACATTGCGGTCAGTCTCGTGTTCTTATGCCTCCAAATGATGTCCTGAACACTTACCAAATACATTAGCCTTCTTGTAGGCCTATTTTGGCCCCTAATGTATTATAAATGGCTCAAATTACACTTTCTATTATGTATTAAGTAAAGATGAACACTAAGTAAAAATATAACTAAGTTGCTTTTATACGAGGTACTTAAGTACGGAAATTGGTTTTATCTACTACAACGAAATGTGGTAGATCAATAGCCAAGAGGGGGTGAATTGGCCTTTAAAAATTTGTGAAAGCAAGAGAATAATGTATGAAACAATAAACATAAGAATTTAGTGTGGTTTGGCCCCAATTGCCTACTCCACTACTTTAGCTTTCCACAACTAAGGACTTTCCCAAATTCATTAATTTGATGAACCTCTAAGGAAAAGGTTTAACCTTACAACTCCTTTAAAATTTCTACCCAAATCTTAAGATACAAACCCTTTCAAAAGAGAAAACAAAAAAGCAAACAAAGAAATAATCCTTACAAGATTAGGATGTTTGCCAATTAAGCACTAATACAAGCAAAACACTTGAGTTAATAGACAAAAATGAATGCACACAAGTGTGTACAAGAAAAATGTGAATAATTTTAAGCAAAAAGTTGACAGGATAGCTTTTTGATCTCTTTGCACTCTCTTGTTGTTGTTGAACCTTTTGAAGCTGATATTTATACTCCCAAATTGATTTCCAACAGTTGTGGTTGTTGTGAAATTGAATAGAGTCATTGGGATGTAAAATACCAAAGCATTAATGTCACCTGCAACAATAAGTATCGATACTTTTTTATGGGTATCGATTCTTAAAGCATTTAATGTCCAATTTAGTGACTATTGGCCCTTTTTTACTTAGAGAAACCTATCGACACTTGATTAAAATTATTAATAAATTTTTATGGGTATCGATACTAGGGTAATTTCTTAAAAAAATTTCAAAACATCGAACCTTAAAATCATATCGATACTAGGGGATGGTACCGATAAATTTTTTATAGGTATTAAATGTAACACCTCTAACTCGTCTCTGTCACCAGATTAGGGTTACAGAGCATTATCAAAAAATTGGAAAACATTTATCATCATAACATTAAATAAATTAAACTTAATAAAAACCAATAAAACATATGCATTTGGTCCCTAAATCGAGCCTTCGAGGCCCTAAAAATAGCTTAAAAGCAATTCGAGACTAATTTGAACAAAATAGGAAACTTGGGAAAAAGATGCAAATTTGAAAACAATGGTCACATGGCAATGTGGCCAGGCCATGTGAAATAGCCCAGGCCATGTGACAATCGAACAAAGAGACACACGGTTGTGTCGAGCCCGTGTCTTCACTCATGTAAGTCACTGAGTTGAGTCACACGGCCGTGTCGCAGGCTGTGTGCCAGATCGTGGAACTCTCTGAGTTGCCACACATGGCCATGTCGCAAGCCATGTAACTTACTAACTTAAAACACTAAGATTTTAAAAATGACACACGACTATGTAGCTAGGCTATGTGCGTCACACGGCTATGTGACAGCCCGTGTCCTAGGCCGTGTATCCATATTTTGATCCCTAATACTTTAACTTTTCTCAATTTAGTCCTTAAACTCATAACTTGAATATTACTCATTTTAACCTAAATCCATGTTAACCAATGTTACGAGGGACCTTAAAACAGCCCATTATTATTAATATTTCAAAATAAAACCCATAGATTTATGTTTCCAACAATTTAATCCCTATTTGCAATTTCATCAAAAATCACTTAACAAAACATGTTTATTTTACAACCAAAATTAATAATTTATCAAATAACTTCAAAACCTATTCAAAAACAACCATGGAAAGTCCCCCAACCTTTAACATTTTTTCAAATTATCCCTCGGATTAGCTAGACTAAGTTAAAACAAACTAAAAAACATAAAAATCATTAAAAACGGGATCAAAATCACATACCATGCAAGCACCTATGCTAGCCGAACCTTAAAGCCCTAAAATGGTGTTTATTTCCCTCAAAATTTTGGTGGAGAAGATAACAATGAAGATGATACCATGTTTTATTCTTTTGTTTTAATTTAATTATTAAATTACCATTTTAACCTTGGTTATTAACTATACAAAACAACAAATTCATGCCCATATTTGTCGACTAACTCCTTAAATGGTATAATTGCTACCTTAGTCCATTAGTTTAAGATTTCATAACCATTTGACCTCTTAACTAATAGAATTCAACTTTTACACCTTTTACGATTTAATCCTTTTTACCTAATTAACCATTTAAAATCAAAATTTCTTAACGAAATTTTAATACAACCTTAAAATAATCCCGTAAACATTAAATAAATATTAAAATAATAACTCATACATTAGAATTGTGGTCACTATTTTCGACGTCACTAAAATTGGGATGTTACATCAATACTTAATTACAAGGATTGATACTTAATACTTTTGCTCAATTTTCCCTTGAAGTTAGAATGCCAATTTCGTATCGAGACTGAAAAAGTTATCAATAAAAATATCATGGTATCGATAGTTAATGATAAGTATCAATATTTTTACTTTGACAAAAAATTCCATAATGGCATTTTCGTATCATAACCAGGCATAGGTATCGAGAAAAATGTCTAGGTATCAGTACTTATTGAAAAATATCATTACTTGTTATTTTTGCTAAATGCTTCTGAACTTCACCTTAAAACAATTTTATAAGTATTAGGGAGTATTTTTTCACTTGTTTTAAGAAGTTTTGAAATTTGTCCAAAATATTTTCTAAGTGTTCAAAGTGTTTCTCAAAGTATTTGACAAATTTTTACTTTGAACTTCATTAAGTATATGTTAAAAAACGATTTTTGTTCAAAAGATTTTCTTTTTATATCAAAATAATTTATAAAATAAAGCTTAGTTTAACAAGTATTTATTATAAGTAAATTAGAATGTTATATGTTTGAATTGCTATATGATATAGTTATTGTAACACCCTAGGAAAATCCTACATCGGCAAAGCATGGGAGAGACCTAGGCTATATAAAGGGGTAGCAACATGCAAGTGGTTAGAGGCCTTTTGGTGGAGTATAGGCACTCCCAAGAACAAAACCATGAGGGTCTGTGTATCCAAAGAGGACAATATCTTAATGGGCTAGGTGTTGGCTATGAAATTGATTGGTATCATAGCTTTCGGTTTAGCTGATCCTTTGACATTTAAGTGAGAATTAGCTTGTATGCATAGTACGTCGAACCTGGCTTAATTAGTCTCTTAGGTATGTTAAATATTTCTATGCATGATGAATATTTTTTTATATTGATTATTATTATTGGAAAAATAGTTGGAAAGGAAATGATAGTTTCATTAAAAAGATCAGAAAGATATTAAATAAATGATAAAAATAGAAAAAATAATGCAAAACAAGAAGAAATTTTAGTTCCCCTCCTTGGCGTGTTGGTCAGTGGTTTCAGTAGGGACCTCTTATATTTAGGGGCATCCTTTGGGAGGTTCTCTAAGTCAATAGAGCCTTCCTCTTCTTCATCTTCTACTATAGGTATAGTGGGAATAAAGAAGCCAGTTGATTGTTTCCATTGCCTTTGAAAATTTTCCAAGTCTTCGCCTTTGGGTTGATAAAAATTAAAGCTTAAGGACTTAGTAAAGATGTTTTGAAGGAAGTTTAGGTCTACTTGACTTAGATCTAAAGGGCCAATAGCCACTTATGGATGAAAAATCAAGTAAGACCTTAGCTTGGGCAAGTATCCTATTGATATTTTCTTAAAGCTTCATCGCTAGACTGACATAGACTTTTCAGGTCTGCTTTGTGGCGCTCTTCTTAGGCCTTAGACGCTCCTTTCAAGAGGACTCCCTATCTTTCAACAGATTGTTCTCTCTCTCTAGTTGTATGCATTTAGTATGTGTATCTTTAAACTTAGTCTTCCAGGCTAAGACATAGGAGTTGAGTTGTTCAATCTTGCTTTGATAAATTTGACGTACTTGGGCTACAATTTGTTCACCAACTTTTATAGCCTCCTATAGACTCACAATCTTAGCACTGTGTAGATCACTGGTTTCTTGGAGAAGCCAACTCCAAAGCCCATACTCTACAGATAAGGCTTGTGAAGACTTCGCTAAAAGTGATAGTGGAGATGATTCAGAATTTGATGAGAGATAGGATGAGAGAGCCTCCTTTATCTACCGAGGCACTGAATTAATTTTCTGCTGAAATATAGAGCTTAGAGAGACAAAAGGTGGCCTTGACTTTTACAAATCACGCTAGGGGAAGAATTCTTCATTTTCACCAAAGGAAGCGTTGGGAGGTTGAGAACTGGATGGAACCACGGGCTATTTTGGACTTCTTGTTAGAATCTCAGCCAAAGGGGGATTAGTGGTGTGAATAGAGGAGTCTACAAAGTGGGCGGACTACGCTAGGAGAGTAGGTACTTCATGTAGGCTAGGACTAGAAAGGTATGAGTTTTCGCTGTAGTAAGCCCTTTCTGGAGTCTGTGTCGTGTTAATTGTGGGTGTTCACTTTCCTCAATCTCTTGGGTGTTTTCTTCCACCCTGGGCCGCTTTTTGAATTTTTTCACTGTTGTTTTTCTAGGTGTGGCAGAGTAGCCCTTTCTTTTAGTTGAGCCTCATCCAAAATAGTCCTAATATCCATGTTTCGTGTTGAATTCGAGGAAGACCCTGCACCATCAACATGAGAATTAGTTTGAATTGAAGAGGAAAAATAAGGAGTACCGGGATGTGTAATATTCCAATTGCGTGGATGTAGTCCACAAATTTCACAGAAGTGGAATGGAGGTTCCCTTATGCGCCCTGTTAAAACTTGTGTCAAATCACTATTTGAATTATGAGACCAGGCCACTAAAGCAGAAGGTACATTGAAATCATCCAACCAATTTATAGTGTCATTTGTCCAACGATTGTTTAGGCTTAAATCTTGTAGGCAATACTGGAAGACGTTTCTGACTAAAGCAACTTCCACAAATTCAAGGACACACCATCTTCACTCAGTCGTTTGTATTTTTTCCAAGCAACTTGGGAATTGATTGGCTGGAAGTGTGCACAAACACTTTCCCAGGAAGGGACTATCGTGTGGGAAAGCCAGACCCATTCTCGAGCTCATAGATAACTCTTACATATTTATCCTTCCTTAAATATAGTTTCAAAATCTTGCTCTGAATTTCGGGCTCAAAGCCTAGGAGTATACTAAAGTGGGCATTACCAATTGAAGCTGCTTGTCTTTTTATTTTCAACTAATAAATTTTTTGAAATATGTCCAGCATTGACGGTTCATTATGCATGTAGCAGTTAATAAAGAATACCACCAACGTCCACTAGGATAGGGCCGATAACTACCCTAGTGTGATGTTGTATTCATCAAGCACCACATAGAAAAAAAGGGTGGAGCGACAGGTGGAAGCCGACCTCCAACAAGATTAAGGATAAAACCTCTAGTATTATCACTCAGGCAACACCCTCGCGGCCGTCGAAAATCATAAGCGAAGTTGGGATGGATAATGCCTCGAGCTCCCAGATACCGATGTAACTTTTCTTGGGTGGTGCTACAATCATGCATCAGAGCCTCTACGTATAAGGGTGTTTCATTGGATGACATAAATGTGCAAGTTTACACAATCATATCAAGTAATAAAGTGATATCAAGTAATAAAGTGACAAGTAATTGTCGAGTTATTGTACTCACAGGGATTGTAAAAGAAAAATATTTATGAAATGTAAATTAAACAATTTTCTATTGGGAAAAATATGTTGTTTTGAAGAAACGATTTAAAAACTACAAATTAACTAAGTAATAAAATAAAAAGTAAAAATTCCAGTACACAATTTCAAAAAGATGAGTTTTAATCAATATGACATTATTGTGTTAGAACGATTACATTCCTTAACTTAGAATTATTAAATCCATCTTCATGTTGTTACGAATATTTTCACGGCAACTTGGTAATTTGTAACTACTGCACATACATACTTACTATATTAATCAATCTCTTGAATATTTCTAAATGCCAATTCAAACAATTAATCAATCTTCATAAGAACATATAAGATTAAGTGAGGTAACAATATATTTCTATATTGAAACAATTTAATCACAATAATCTTGCAAGTTATGCAAGGCTAATGTATCGTTTATCACCGTCGCTAATTTAACCTTTAGCTAACTTACAAGATTAAACATGCACCAATTAAATATTATGTCAATTAATTACAATTTTAATATGTTTAATAATTAATTCATTCGTTACCTTACATTTTATAATGCAAGTATAACATAAGCATGATTTTATTTAATTGAACAACTTACCAAGGCCTATAACAACACTAACATGATTTTAATTATTTAAGTGGACAGAATACAATCAATCTAACACGAATTAAATTTAAGCCATTTTAATTAGAACAAAAACAACAGAACAACAATTATTCATATTCATTTTCCCAACATAAAAAAGAAAATTAAAGAAAAGGAAACTAGGAAGCAAATCTAGTATTTCTCTGAAGCCAGACTAGTGCACTCCTCTTCTTCTCTGCTCGTTCTGTTGAACCGAGGCCTCCATGAAAAATTGAATGTTGCTATTACAAGGTAGAAGAAATCTCCTTTCCAAGAGGGAAATCGACAAAGGAATGAAACAAGAAAAATGGGAAAACAAAGTAGGGAAAGGAAGAGAGAAAGATGTGTGGGAATGAATGGTGTGGGAAATGAATAGGTGAATGGAGTATTTAAAGGTGATAATGACTGCTAAAAATAGCAAATAATTTTTAGTCATTCAAGCTCCCTTGACCGGCCATGCTTTAAGCGAGTTTGAATGTTTCAAACTTTGCTATATTTAGCTTGGGGCAAAATCAGCTATATAAGACACGGAAAGTGGAGGAGATTGAATAACATTTAGGAGAAGCTCAAGGAATATTTTGTAATTAGGATAATCAGCTAAAATCAGCTGATTGGATCAGCCATAGGGACGGTCTTGGGTTGCCAATTTGCTTGGTGGATCAATCTTCTATACTTAGCATACTGGGTCACTTTCTCATTCATGTTTTATATTAATTTTTAACCCAATTAATTTTGGATAAAAATTAAATAAAAAGTAAATAAAATAAGCATTATTTGGACCTTCCTTAGCTGGAAAATAATTTAGTCATTCTCTTGATGCAAAAATTTCTCCAACGGTTCAAGCTTTTCTAAGTGTCTGCCGAGCCAATTTTTACCTTTAATGCAAAACTGTCGAAAATAAACTAAATTTGTAAAAAATTATTATATAAAAATAATTAAAATTCAATATGTTAATAATTTAAGTTAAGATTAATATTTTTAATTAAAGTATAAATTTTAACAAAAATTACTACAAAACTGCATAAATTAAAGCTCAACTGTGCTGAAAAAGTTTATATAATTTTGTGTTTCTAGTCATCGAGACCTTTGGGTCCAAATATGGTTGGACCTGGGGGATTGAAATTTTGGTTACTCTGGCCTAGGCCCCTCCCTTGCGTGAAGATTCTAACCATTTTATATTAATGAAATAGAAAGAAAAGAAAAGCAAAGATTACCTTTAAGAAAGAGGATAACTGAATACAAAGGAAGTATAAAGCTTAAATAGAAAATAGATTCGGATTTCGATGTTGAAACAAGGTAATTGAAAGGGGTGTTTAAGTTTTAGTTTTATAGAGAACCAAACGTGTGCAAGAAGTTTAATTCATGGTAATTGTTTAGGCTCTCTAATATAAATTTGACATCTGTCATAGAGTAAGTTAATTAACGTTTGAAATTATGAGAGTACCCGCCAAGTTTTGAATCCACCAATTGGAATAGACTATTGGCATTCTCGCCACCAGGGGATCCCTACAATGTATGTTTCTGAAGAGAAGTCATTATGAGTATATGGGGTATTCTGCCTATTGGTGCTATACGACTGGCGCAGACAACTATTTACACATTCTTTGTAGTGGAAATTCTCAAATTAGAAAATTTCGAGGATGGAATTTTTCCAAGGGAGAGAGTTGTCACACCTTAAATACAACTGATTTGATTAGGAGATGTGTAAATGTGAAGACATCTATTTGTCGTAGTGTAGTCCGCCAAATTGCAGACTTTTGGTGAATAAGAGTTGGCATAAAGTATCCTCTATGTAAGTAATTAAATATTTTATCTTAGGTTATTCTGTTAATTAAGAAAAGATTATGGCAAGCAAAGAGTAAGCCGGGTAAAAGTTACTGCTAAATGTATAATGACACCAACTAGTGGATGTCGCGACACTAGTGCTAGGAGTTGTGACATTGAACCCCAATGGCGCACCATTCTTATAGTTTGTAATTCTTGCATTTTAGTCCTCTTTAAAATTGCCTTCGATGTTGTGACACCAGACCTTGGAAGTCGCAACACCCAATTGGATTCCTTAGTTAGAATTGTTTCATTCTTAGTTCAACCTTAGAGCTTTTGTAAGCTTGATTAAGGCTCGAAATTGATTATGCATCATATTATGAAAGTGTTTATAGCATGAATGAATGTTTGAATGTTTCCTTATGGATATTTGTTAGTAGTTGCTTTGGAAACTTTTGTAGCATCCTATAGCTAGGAACTGACAATCAGGTCGGGCGAAGGTTGTTACATTCAGTGGTATCAGAGCTACAACTTCAGTCAATTTTGGGACTAAATGTAGTGGGTATTGAGTCTAGAAATACATGTCACAATAACCTGTGATAGTGTGATGCCTTTTGATCCTAATTGGATCTATTTTTCATATCGATAAATCATGTCAGCCGAATTAAATCGTGTCGTATCTAATGAGGTAGAAAATAATGTTCTTACTTTCAATTAGGGAGTTGTTCATAGTGTGCCCATCTTGCAAAGGCTAAGGAATGAGGTAAGAGATGCCTCCTTCCAAATGATGAACCAATGGTTCATCCAATTTATGGGAGCTACCTCTTTAGCTCCGCAATTTCAAATGCAACCTTTACCCTCGATTGTGTCTCCTGTGGCACCTTATTGTCCTCAAAACCCTAATATCGTTAACTATTAATCGACTCTCGATTGATAAAATTTTTAAGTAAGGGATAGAGGAATTTAGAGGTAAGAAGATAACGATCATGCAAAAGTTGAATACTGGTTAGAAAACATTCTAAGGGTTTTGGATGAATTAATGTGTTCTTCGGAAAACTGTTTGAAATGTGTAGTATTTTTGCTGAAGGAAGAAACTTATTAGTGGTGGACGACTCTGGTTAGAAAACATTCTGAGGGTTTAGTTAGTAATCCATGACTATTTAATCATCATTTCAATCCATTTGCATTGTTTCTAGTAAAAAGGGAGAACGTTAGTTTGATATATTTGTTAATTTAGATATAACTCAAATCTTATTTTATTTTAACTTGCCCTAATTATTGCATGTGCCTTAACACATCTGAATTGCTTAAAGTATGATGATGAAGTGTACAAACTAAAACGGATATATAAAGTATGGAAGTTTAAATTCCCAATAGTCCCAAATGAAGGTAGATGGCCGCCTATTTTGAGTTCTCCATTCGAATTGCTACCGAATATTGAGTTGTGTTGCAAGCTAAAAGGTCAATCGAAATCTAGTCAAATACGCAAAAATATGGATATTCTAGAGAAGATAGACCATTTGAGATAATGCAGTTTATGTCCATATTTTGGGGCAACATTGAGACGATGACCAAAAAAAAATAAAATTAATTAAGCTATATTAAATAAGTTGATTATTTATGTAAAAATTGGAAGCATAAGAATATATAGACTTTTTTAGCACCTTTTGAGTATTAATTCATGCAGTTTTTTTAAGTATTTTTTGTTGAATTTCATACTTTAAGTATAAAATAATTAAATAGCACTCAATTTATGAAACATATTTAGTTTTCATTATTTTATAATAAATTTTCACAATTTGATCTATTTTTGATAGTTTTGCACAAAGAGTGAAAAATCAACTCGGCAGGCACCTCCAAAGAGTTAATTTACGAGGCATCGTAGGAGCACAAGATGATGAATTAAAAACCATGGAGAACTTAAATTTATGTTTTTTTACTTCCTCAAATCAATTGGTCCAATTTGATATTTATCGAGAAAAAGCGGGCAGCTCGAAGTAAAGGAAATGGCCTAAATTGAGCAAGTAAAGAGGGACGATAGACAAGCCCAAAAGAGATGCCCAAACCATCCCATTTAGCTGACCCAACCAGCTTATTTGAAATTTTACACTTGCAAAATAGCCCTTGAACTCCTCCAAAATGTCATTCAAACCCCTCCAATTTTCATGCCTTCTATTTTAGCCACAAGTTAAAAATATCAATTTGAGTCAACCATTCCTTCCACCTAGCATGGCCGGCCATGGGAAGGGGAATTGGCTGCTAATTTTAGCTACCATCTCCCACTATAAAAATCCCCATTCACTCTCTCATTTTTCATCCATCACTGCACACATCTCTCACACACATATTTTCTCTCTTTTTCCCTTCTAGTTGTTTTCCAAATTCTTCCTTCCTTTGTTGATTTCCCTTCTTGAAAAAGAGTTTGCACGTCTCTATGAGTAGTAGCAATGAAGAGTTCATAAAGACCTTGGATCAATAGAACAAGAAGAGAAGAGAGGAGAGCACTAATCTGGCTTCAGAAAACCATCGAGATTTGTTTTTCTAGTCCCCTTCTCTTAATCTTTGTTTTAGTTTTGTTTTGATCATGAACATGAATATTTGTGTTGTTGTTCTTTAATTAATTAAAATGACTTAAATTCCTTTCATCTTAGATTAATTGCATTATGTCCGCTTAAATTATTAAAAATGTGTTTGTGTTGTTATTAGGTCTTAGTAAATTGTTCAATTAAATAAAACCATTCTTATGTTATACTTGCATTTTAATTGTAAGGTAAAAATTTAATTAATTATTTAAAAGGATTGAAATTGTAATAAATAGACACAATATTTAATTGGTTCATGTTTAATCTTCTAAGGTAGCTGAGGTTAAATCATCAACGGTATTAAACAATATATTAGCCTTGCATAATTTGCAAGATTATTGTGATTAAATTGTTTCAATATAGAGATATATTGTTACCTCACATAATCTTTTATTTGCTTATTTAAAATTTGATTAATTGGTTGAATTGACATAGAGATATGTTCAAGAGATTAATAGGTTCTAATAGATTAGTTAGCAATTTACCGAGTTGTTGTAAAATTATTCGTAACAACATGAACAAAGATTTAATTATTCTAAGTTAAAAATAAAATTAATCTAATGCATTTATGTCATATTGATTAAACTCATTTTAGAAATCGTGCATTGGAATATTTTTACTTTTTATTTTTCTTAGTTAAATTACTTAGTTAATTTTTAATTTTTACAACGCATCTTCAAAATTTTCACCAAATTGTTTAAATTTGCATTTCATAAATATTTTCTTGCACAGTCCCTGTGGGTACGATAACTCGACATTACTTGATACAATTGTGTACACTTGCACATATCCGTCGTTCTAAGTTTTTTGCGCTGTTGCCGAGGACTGTATTTTGTCATTATTTGTGGAGATAATTATTTTGCAATTTGGTTTAAATTTATTTTATTTTTATTTAATTTTATATTTTCAGGTGATTATGTATCCTCTATGAAAAAACCAAAACCAATGAGCTTTTTACAACGCTTATAGTCCGGTCATTATTGCTGATGATAGAGACCGCCCCATCATCAATATACTATGCCTTTACTTAATGGACTCAATCCGACAATTGTGGGGCTCGAAATTAAGGCTCCTCAGTTTGAATTAAAGCCAACTATGTTCCAATTGTTGCAAATGATGGGTCAATTTAGTGGAAAGCCTATTGAAGATCCACATCTGCACCTTTGCTTATTCATGGAAATAAGTGACTCATTCAAGCTAGCTAGAGTAATTGAAGATGCTTTAAGGTAAGATTTATTCTCATTCTCGCTAAAAGAAAAGGCTCACTCATGGTTGAATTCCTTACCAACTTATTTGGTATCAACATGGCAAGAATTGGATGAACGATTCTTGATGATGTATTTTCCACCGAGTAGAAATGCCAAGCTCAAAAATGAAATCACCACATTTCAACAACTTGACTACGAATCTCTTTATGATGCATAGGAGTGATTCAAGGAGTTGTTGCGAAAATGTACTCATCATGGCATTCCTCATAGTATTCAGTTGGAGACTTTTTACAATGGTCTCGATGCACATGCAAAAATAGTGGTAGTCAGTTCAACCAATGGATCTCTTCTTGCAAAACCATACAATGAAGCATATGAGGTACTTGAAAGGGTCTCTAGGAACAATTACCAGTGGAAGACTACACAAGTAGCCACAGGAAGAAGAGTGCTCGATGTTCACAAAAATGATCTACTTACATCTTTGGCAGGCTAGGTATCTTCTATGACTTCCATGCTTAAGAACTTTTCAGCTAACAATTTTAATGCTAACATGTCAGGTCAACAACCAAGCTAGTTTGAAATTATATCTTGTATTTTTTCGGAGATGTTCATATGTGCAAACAATACCCATTGAACCTAGAATCCATCTATTGCATGGACAACCAAAACCATAATTGAAGTGGGCCAGGATCGATATCAACTTACTACAACCCTTCATTGTAGAATCATCCCAATTTCTCCTAGAGTGATTAAGGGACTAGTCCAAGTAATTCCTATATGCCTTCACATTCAAATCACTTTTCAAGTTTTTCTCAAAAAAATGCAAAAACCTCATCCGGCTGAGTCTTCAAGTAGTTTGGAGAACCTATTGAAAGCATATATGGCCAAAAGCGATGCAACCCTAAAGAATCTGGAGAACCAAATGGGATAGTTAGCCAACAAGCTCACAAGCATACCTCAATAAGCTTTGCCAAGTAACACTATGAACCCAAAGAGTACGTGCAAAGAACTATGTGAAGCTGTTACTTGGAGGAGTGGAAAAATTTTCAAACTGAGGATTGTTGAAATTGAAGACGAGCCTATGGTAGCTAAGAATTGTGAGGAAGTTCAACCAAATTTTGAAGTTCCCATAGTGCAGAAGCCTACTCCTTTGACTCCTACCAAAAACCAAGCACAACAGAATCATCCTAAAGGTTTAATGCCCATGGTAAAAACAAGGACATCTGCACCTTAGAAAAGAGACCCGGTCAAGGTTAAAGCTCTGTCACCTCCTATAACACCCCTAACCCGTAACAATCACCGGTCTAGGGTTAAGAAGCATTATCGGACAAAACAAAACATTTATGACCATTTCTCAACGTAAATACATCATCATCATATCATAGCAAACTATATACATAGATTCCCTTTAAAAGGTCTACGTGACCTTAAACATGCATTGGGAAGGGTCGGGACTAAACTGAGCACATACAAAATTTTTTAAAAAATCAAATATTTTTCAAAGTTACAGAGTTCACGCGCCTGTGTGGGTAGGCCGTGTGCCTCACACGGCATCAGACACACCCGTGTGTCCAAGCCGTGGCAAAATAGGGCATATATACTAACTTGTCCACACGGCCGAAGACACACCCGTGTGCTTGACTTGTGGGCAACATTAACTTAATTCACACGGCCTGTCACACGCCCGTGTGTCTGGCCTGTGTGCGGGTTTGACTTATTTCGAACTACAATCTTAAGGGACAAGGTTGAGACACACGCCCGTGTGCTCAACCGTGTGGGAAAATATAGGCCATTTGCATGGCCAAATTGCCACCCAAAATTTGGGTCACACCTCCAAACATCAAGCCATTCTAAAATCATATCTCAAATGTATCCAAACATACATTTTAACCATCATTCCCATCAACCAATTCAAGCATGAAACATATATGATCATTCACACAACATTGCATATACACCTTATAACTATCATTTTCACATATTCAAAACACATAATAAAGTCATTCAACTAACAAGCCATATCATATGGCAAGAGCTATACGTCTCAAAACATTCCTTAATCACTAGCCTATACATGGCATATACCAAAAATAAAACTTCCAAAAGTACCAAAATAGATGTCCGATAGTGTGATTGAGTCGCTGACGATTCCCAAGTTTGAGCTAGCTTTAATAATACTGTAAAATAGAGGAAGACTTCACATAGTAAGCTTTAAAGCTTAGCAAGTTCGTAACATAACACAATTAATTCAACAATTCAAATTTAATATGCAAAATTACCTACACCTAGTTCAATTCACCTCATTACTCAATATCATCTATAACAATTCCTCAATTTCATACATAACTATATGCTCATGTACACGCATTTATGATGCTACTCAATCTAATTCTTTCCATCATTCATTCACATAATTATCCATATCTCATACACAAATTCATCAACCACATAGGTTCTATACATACATGTACTATCACGTATTTATATATCACATTTACCATTCAATACTCCAAGCCATAATTCATTTGGTCCTCTTTGAATGTCGATGAGCTCACACATTCAGTGCCATTTAATTTGCCAAAACTTTAATATCATCGCACACTTAGTGCATATACATTAAACCAAATTTGACTTGGTATCGAACACACAGTGCCAACTAATTTAATGAATACTTTCTTTACCTCGCACACATAGTTCCATTCACCACTGTATCGATTCTATTTACGCACACTTAATGCCACATTTCTTCAAACTCACATTTAGCATTACTAACTCATCAACCACATTTTCATTCAATACATAACATGTGAACATGATTAAAACAATTCGTATTATACACGAACTTACCTCGGACGTAGAAATAACGATTCAAGTCGATCAATCGAGCACTTTGCCTTTGCCTCGATCTCAGTCCGAATCTCTTTTCTTTATCTATACGTATTCAAATTTAACTCTTTCATTCACCAAATCATTCAATTCAATCCTAATTGCCATTTTACATTTTAGCCCTCAAATTTGCACATTTTGACATTTTAGTCCCTATTTCGTAAAATCACAATATACTAATAATTTCATTACACACATGCTTAGCTGAATTTTCTCCTAGCTCTTACAAGCCCACATATTTCATTTATTTCACATTTTAGTCCTTCAATTTCTCATTTTCATAATTTAGCCCATAATACTCAAATTCATCAAAAATCACCTTATAAAACATGCATATCAATCATCAAACTTGCATAATTCAACATCAAACATCACAAAACTCATGAATTAATCAATGGTTTAACTCACAATCTTCATCAAAATTTAAAATTAAGGTATGGGTTTGATAGTATGCTAAAAAACAATCACAAAAACGTAGAAATTATCAAAAATCGAAACAAAAACATACCTTAATCAAAGAAATACTATGGCCGAGCCTAGCTTTCTTTTTCTTTTTCTTTTTCCTTGATATTTTCGACAAGAACAAGATGATAATGACTTCATTTTCATATTTGTTTTATTTATTATACATTAATTCATGTTTTACTATTTTACCCTTGGTCATTAAACCATTTAATCATCAAATATATGCCCACTTATGCCCATCCAATCTATTAATGGCTTAATAACAACATAAGGACTTCTCATTTAATAAACCATGACAATTAAGCATTTTAACAACTAGCACACAACATTTGCATTTTATGCAATTAAGTCCTTTTTGCAAATCGACAAATAAATTCGTAGATTATATTATTTAATATTTACGAGCCAAATGTAGCTTTTAAAAGATTTTTAAAATAGTAAATTGTGTTTTATAAAGATTTATTTAGTCAAGAAATTGAGAAAAAGAGGTATCGAGATCTTGGTGTTATAAACTGAGCCATAAATAATTTTATGAATATTTATGGAGTGTCAAAAGGTAGCATTAAAATTTTGTTAGAAAATTTTGACATTCGGGTGGTTAATTAAATAAAAAGGACTAAATTGAAAAATGTGTAAAAGTTGCTAGAAGGATTAAATAGCTCAATTGTCAAATGAGGAAGGCCTAAAATTCAAATAAGCCCAAAGGAGATATTTTGGGTGGCAATAGCTGATAAAAATAGGAAATGGGTGAAATAAGGGCAAAATTGGAAAATTGCTAAAATTAGTTAAATAAAAATGGGACCAAATTGGAATATCTAGAATTCTCATCATTTTTCTTCATATTCATCAGCTGAAAAACAACCATGGAAGAGGGCTCAAGCTGGTTTTCATACTCTAGCTTCATGTAAGTTTAGTTCTTGCTTTCTCCTTGAAATTTCTAAGTTTTTGGACTTCTACAATTGGGTCCAACTTACTATGTCATTAGTTTTTGATTCCATGGCTAATTTTTAAAGTTGTTATGGATGAATTCTGGAAGCATATGATGAATAAACATATAATTGAAGCTTTAATTTTGATATATGATGATTTTATCAAGTAAAATTGATGGAAATTGAGTTTAGGACCTAATAGTGAAAGAGTTTGGAATTAAGGTCTAGTGCTAAAGTTTTGATTTCCAAGGGTTATGAAGTAATTTAAATTGATAGAATAAAGTATTAATTGAGAAAAATTAGCTCAATTGAGGGGTTAACTGAGCAAGGACCGAATTGTATGAACTGTAAAATTTGGGGTAAAATGAAAATCAACATTTTGCACTAAAACAGTTTTGGACAGTAGTAGTAGTCTAACTTTGAAAAATCACCAAATATTGTACAAATTCAATTAGGGGATGAATAAAATATTAAATTAAATCTTATTGAGTCTAGTTTCTTATAGAAGAAACGGTGTAAGCAATGTAATTGTGAATCATGAGATAGAATAAATTTTGTGAGACAAGGTCAGAATGATTTCGGGTTCCCCTGTTCTGACTTTGAAAAATCATAAAAAATTCATGAAAATAATTAGGGGCTTAAATTTATATTTTTAAAATCATGAATGAGTCTATTTTCAATAGAAATAAAAGGGAACATCATCCAAATTCCGTACAAGTAGATAATTAATTTTTAGTGAAGAAGGGTCGGCACTGTCAGACAGCAGAATAAGGGTGATTTAAAGAATAAACTGTACTTACTGGCTAAACTAAAAATTCTGAAAATTTTATGGTAAGAAGATATGTGAGTCTAGTTTCAGAGAAAATTAGAGGATCTTAATTTGGAGTTCTATAGCTCAAGATAAAAATAATTTAGTGATTGTGACACGGATGGACAACTTGAATATCCATATAAGTAAATAGTGAAAATTATAGATAATGTTACTTACAAGTGTGTTATTTATACTAAGGATGTGGATGGAGAGGAGGAGGAGGAAAAATATATGAATGAATTGTGTATAAATTGATCACATGCCCGATTATAATCGATAAATGTTAAATTAGAAATGATATAATGTTTTATTTCAAATATTTACTATGAAATTGTGATTATCGTTATGATATAAAAATTGAATTTGTAAGTTTGTATGTAAATAATACATCATTTTTTATTTATGTTTTAATATTTTGTTATATTATATGAGATATGGTTGAATATGGAGTAATTATTTGGTGTAAATTATGAATTGTGATTGATTATGGATGAATTAGTAAAATGTTGAAAAGTGAGAATTCCCGGTTGAACCTTCGGAATAGAAAAGATACAAATGAGGTAACTAGGTCACATGTGTGCTACTAAGTGTAGGCCACAATGTGTACAAGAGAGCTACAAGATGGTTTTAGGTCACGTGTGTAGTACTAAGTGTAGGCTACTACGTGTACCAAACGGATAGGTCGCAGTTGTAGTACTAAGTGCAGGCTACTATGCTTACCCGATAGCTTCGATCACATGTGTGGTACTAAGTGCAGCCACTATGTGCAAGTGATGGTTTTGGTCACATGTGTAGTCCTAAGTGCAGGATAGCTTCGACTATAAGGGTGGTACTATCTGCAGGCCACCGTGTATCTGTTATTATTCCAATGAGTTCAACGGGAAATTGACGAAGTGAAAATACATGTGATCATGTAACGACTAAGTGTAATTGAATATGATTATGTGATGAATAAGCTGCATGTTTCTGAATTGTTACACGTATTTGTCTGAAATACGATGAAATGATAGTACTTGATACATGGAAATATGATACTGTGATATATAAAAACATGAAATATGTTTGATAAATATGTTTATTCATAATTATAGAACTGTACACCTCAAGTGCACTATTTGTGTAAAGATGATGTTCAAATGATTTGATGAGTAGAACTCAAATATGAAGTAGTTAGAAACCAAGACAAATTGTTATGAAAATGTATATGAAATATAGAGGTATGATTATTATATGTGATATGAATACATAATGTGAAAAATAAGTATAGGAATATAATAAGAATTGAGTCTATATCGTTTCTTGTTATTTATATGAAGTGTACGACTAACAAATGGTAATGAGTATAAAGCTTGGTTGAATATCTTAAATTGATTATTGACTGTTTTAAGATGTTGGTAAAGATAAAGGATCAAGTGAGTGAGAAATATGGCTTGGAAAATAGCCTAATTTTCGTCCACACAGGTAGACACGAGCGTGTGTCTAGGCCGTGTGTGACAAGTGGTCTACCCCATGGGTGTATGGCCCGGCTGTGTGTCCCTAGTCACACGGGTGTGTGACCCTTATATGCAAGAAAATTTTTGAAATTTTGCAAAAAATTCCTAGAGGTTCTGAATAAGTCCCGAATCATTTCTAATGTTTGTATTGGGCCTTGAGGGTCCATTTAATGGACGTTCTTAACAATCTTGGTTAATGAATAATGATTTACATGGTTTATTTGAAAATGTTCTGAAAAATTTTAATAATGCTTCTAACCCTCTTCTGGCAATGAATACGGGTTGGGGTGTTACATGTTACACTTCAATTGGCAGACCGATCGATAGCACATCCGAAAGGAAAGATTGAAGATGTTCTAGTTCATCTTGAAAAATTTATTTTTCCTACTGATTTTCTTATTTTGGATTTTGAAGCAGATAAGAACGTCTGTATTATTTTGGGAAGGCCATTTTTGGCAATTTGGAGAATATTGATAGATGTCTAGAAGGGGGAACTCACCATGCGAGCACAAGATGATCAAGTAACCTTTAATTTATTCAAATCTATGAAATATCCTGATGCAGGTGAGGAATGTTCTTCAACATCCGAGGTAGAATCATTGATTCTTACAAGTGAGGGACTCAACTTAGTAGAGAATCCATTATAGCGTGTCTTGGCATCTGATCTACCAAGTAACAATAACAATGATGACAATCTAACTTTTTTGGAAACAAATATGAAGAACTTCTTTCCAAAACCCTGGGCTGAACCAGAGAGATTAAAGTTTCCAATTTTGATTGAAATCTAGGAAGTAGAGTTGCTTGTAAACCTGAAAAGACATAAGAAGGACATCAGGTGGCATATTGCAGATATTCAAAATAATAGTTCTTCTTGGTATCCTCATGGAAGATTGCCCGAAGCTGGAAAAGATGGGTCCAATGAAAGTCAAAGAAGACGGACCCAAACACGAGTATTTGATCTAGGGAAACTCAAGTCCCAATGGCCAGGATCATTTACTACTACCAGCATAATTCAACTAATGAAGGTCCGTGGAGATGAACCCAATCTCCAGTGTTTGATCCAAGTAAAATTTTAAATCTCAAGGGCCAAAAACATCCACTAACAACCAAGGTAAGATGAAGGTAAGTTATTATCAGACAGATGACTTTGAGCTAAAAAATATTTCACTCATTTTATTTATTTATTTGAATAAAATGGTAGACTTAGATAAAATATTCGTTGGATTATTATGTTAAAATAAATTTTGTCTAGGAGATTGGAATTTAAGCAGGACCTTTGGTGACCCCTCCAATCTTTCCTGGGAATTGATTTTAACATCATTTTTTGAGAAAATATTTAAGTGGCAGAATAAATTTTTTATTTGCTGAATAAAAGGTTCAATTTTGATCCAAGTATAAGTTTTTTTTTTAAATTTCTAATACTTAATTGAATTGTTTTCAATAATTAGTTGTATTTTTTTTGCAAATATTCAAACACTAAAATAAAAGTTTTTAAATTTTATTTTTAATAAATAGGATAATGACAAATAATATATTAATATATTTTATATTAATTTTTATTTACCTTGTATAGGATTAGAAGTGTTAATATTTTATTATTTCATCTAAGACGTTGAGTTAAACTCCCTCCAACCTTCATTTTAAATACCACCATCTTTTCCCTTCCCATACATTCTTAACTCCATTTTTTTCTTTCCTCTCCACTATCAAGTACCATCGCCACCACACTACCATCTTCCACCAATCAACCCTAACCCGACACCAATTGCTTCACCCTTTTTTTTTATTTCCTTAAGTTCTTATCTAGTTAATTACAAATGTGGTAAGAAATTTCTTCCCAAACTTTAATTTGATTTAAATTTTTAAATTTTAAATTTGATGAATTGTTAATATTTTATTCTAATTAAATTTTAGGAAATTATTATTTGTTTCCATCTCATGTAGTATTCAGGTCGAATCATGCCTCATAAAACAACTCAATCCTTGGTCCGAGTCGAAGAATCACAAAACAAGTTCCATTCCGAAGAACGCCAGGCAAGATACGAGAGCATCTTTAAAAATCAACAAATGCTTCCAGAGAATGGATTTACTTTGAACGAAAGTAACTATACTAATTTCATGACGAGCATTCGAAAAGTTGCTAAAGCTTTAAAGTGGGAAGTGTTTTGTGAGAAAAGACTAAGTGCGAATGATGAGTTAGTTTGAGAATTTTATGCAAATCTGACCTCAAGTGCTTTAACAAAAATTTCTATTCGAGGAATTAAGGTACCTCTGAACTCGAGTTCTAGTAATGAATTTTATGATTTACGTGATTTTGAAGAGAACAAATATTCTTCCTCAATGGAAAATATTGAGGCGGAAAATTTGCAAGAAATTCTACATGAACTCACAGTTTTGGGTTCTAAATGGACTGTGTCGAAACACGAGACTCATACTTATCGCCGAGAATACTTGATCCTATTAGCAAAGGTATTGTTTTATTTTGTCCAATTCAGTCTTATGCCTATCTCACATGGGACTACTATTTCAGTAGAATGAATGGTCTTGCTATACTCTATTATGATAGCAAAGACAGTTAATGTGGGCAAAATCATTCTTAAAGAAATTTGAAACTATGCTGCTAGCTTATTTTCCCTTTATGACAACAGTTTTACGTTTGACATCTAAAATTCGTGCAAAGATAAAGAAGACAGGATATAGCCAAGGCACAATCGTAGATTGGGACCTTGTTTGAGTAGTAGGAAATTCTATTCTTCAAACGCAAGTTGAGTAGATCGATGACATAGAAGAATAGGAAATTCCTGTAGAATCAGAACCAGTGTAGCCAGTTGAAATTCTCGACTTGATATAGCCAATTGAACTGGATTTCGATCCTAATATGGCTACCCCAATGTTTAGAACTCATTCGCTTAGCCCAAATTTTTGAGATAACCTGTCAAAGTTGATGGATTTAATGAAACATATGCAGTGGCAGCAACAAGCTTATTGAAGATACTCAAAAATGTGGAATGACTCAATTAGAGATTCTTTCAAGAAAATATTTCATAACTCGTTTTTCTTTTTACTTGAATTTCCAGAATTTGTATTTGAACCATGGACTCCAATGTCAAAAAGGGAATGAGGCAATTCAAGCAAAAACAAGGACGGTGAAGCAAAAGATGGGTCGAATTTTGAGGGGTTTGCAAATAAATAAAAGAGGGGGATCTTGCCCTTACTTTATTTTATTTCTTAGGATATTTTTAAATTTTAGGCTTACGTTCTTTTAGAATATTTCTATTTCTCAATTAATAAAACAAGAGGTTGAAATCATTAATAAAATTGAACAATTTGCAAAATAAGAAGTGTGACAATAGATATGTGCATGTCTAAGATTAGATCTGTTTAGGAAAGCTTGGTATTTAAGTAATCAAATTTGACTCACCTCCTTTTCCTGGGATCCTACTTGGTGTAGTATCTATTCACTTCTATATTTTTGTTCTCTCTATTGTTTTTAACAATTGGAATATTGTTCATCTTAACTAAAGGGACCAAAAATTAAATTTGTTTTTTTTAGAATACATTTTTCTTATAATTATGATTAAGTTATATTTTGCTCAAAAATTTGAATTTTGTTAATTATGCTAAACTTTAGTATAAATAAAGTTCTATTATCACAATAATTTCAATGTTAGTTGAATTATGACATAAATATTACTCTTAATAAAGTATGTAAATCGAACCATGAAATTTTTAATTCCTTAGGAAAGCTAAGCATGCATGAAAGTTTAAGTCTCTAGAATTGACATAGTAATTTCTTGAGGTAAAATCCTAAAAAGCATGGAATTTTGAAAATGATTTAGGCAAACTTTTGTTTCGACTATTTGAGCCTTTCAAACCAAAGTTAATGAATATTTATCCTTTGAAACCCAACTTTGAGACTATATGTCCTGATTTTATTTGAACCATGCAATAATAAGTCATCCCTTCTTTCATAATTATCTCTAAATTGTCCCAAACACTAGACTCAGTCTATCCATCATATTCTCTAAAAATAAGTTTAGGGGAGTTGAAAAGAAGTATCAAATGCTCAAAAAAATTGCAATACATGCAGAAGTATGCTCAAATGTGAAAAAGAAAAAGAGAGAGAGCATATGTACTCTGATCTGCCGTAATTTGGTATAGCATATTAAACTAATTTTCACACTTAAAGAGCCTGAATACAAGCATTTTCATTACATTTTAGTTATGTTTCTTTAGTTTTACTTACATTAAATAAAATTTACAAATTGAGTCTTTTATTGACCTTAAGAGTTGAATGAGGCCTAAGGGAAAGGTAACGTACTTTGAAAGTGTGTAGGAGACCATTAAAAGACATTTTAGGTCGATACTGGACACTATGTCGCAACACGGGAGGTCTGATCCGCAACATAGGGAACAAAATAAAGAAAACTCAAGTCTACCTTTGATGTTGCGACACAAACTGAGGGTGTCATGACATACCCCTGAAGATGGCTACAAAGGAGCAAATTGGTTGCTATGTCGTAGCATAGGTCTTGGTGTATCGCGACATTGATTCTGGGACAGAAATTAAACATGAAGTAGGGGCATTTTGGCCCGCACAATCAAACTTAAAGCTCAAGAGAGCTACCTGACTTGGGGTTAAGGACGACGACCACCTGAAGGTTATAAATAGGCTCATTTGGCTCATGTTATAGATACATATCCATTAAGCTAGTTTTTTTCTTTAGATTTAGTTTCGTTTTCTTTCTTAAGTTTCTAGAGTTTAGTGTATTTCTTCGTTGTTTCCTTTCAAGTGAACTGGATTGTGGAATCATTCAACTCTATGGATTTACTCTTAATATCAATACAATAAGACTATCTTCCATTTACTCTATCTTGTGGATTTAACTTGCATGCTTTCTCTTTACATCAATTATATATTGTTTATGAATGCCATGAGGAACTAATCCTTCTATGGGGGATTAGCTATTGGAGATACGATCTGTTAACTATTTTCTAGGGTTACTCAATGGATCACCTATTTGGGAAAGGGAAAACGTGAAACAAACCCTAGGCTTGACAACCCCGGGAAGTCATCAAGGTGGGAATCAACCCAAAATTGGTATTGCCCATCCGTGAACACCTTAACCCAAACCAGTCTAGAGCGTACGGTCGAAAGATAAGTAGTTCTTGCTAACTCGTTATGTTAGTGGAAGATCGGAAGATCCTCCTAGGTTAGCAATTAGTTGATTGACGAGGAACATGAGATGAAAAGAAACCCATAATCAGATTTGATTTATTCTTCCATTTTAATCTCTTGAATCATTTCTTTTTATGTTGTTTTATTTTTATTATCATAAAAACACCCAAAATCTTTTATTTTATATTCTTCGTATTATAACTGAATGGAAATTACTAATTAGATCTTTTAGTGTTTAAGTTAGAATTGATCTAGCGCTCGCCTCCCTTGGGTACGATCCTCGGAGTACTCAGCCACTTAGTTGTAAAACTATATTATAACTAGACCCATATACTTGTGAATAGCGCCTCGTAATTCTATATTTTAGTGCAATATTCACATTCTACAAGTTAGTACATCCAGAAACGGTAAATTTTTTGGCTCCATTACCGGGGAGGCAACGTCACTAGGTTAATTTTAATTTTCACACTTAATTAGAATAATTAGAAAATTTTCACACATTTTGAATTAAGTCCTGCTCTAGTAACATGGATCTCTAATAATTTCAGGTTTTCCAATCACGCCAATGAAGATCCTATCGCATTCTTGAGGAAATTTGACCTTATAAGCAATACTATTAGTTATGCATGAATTCCATATGAGACTATGAATTTATTATTAATTCCATTTGCATTAGATGGAAAGGAAAAAATGTGGCTAGAAGCACTTCCTCCAGACACTATCACGACATAGAACGATTTCGTGTAGTTATTCCTTCATCGTGTGTTGCCTATGACTAAGGTATTACGTAGTCACACTCAATTATTCCTTTATCGAGTGTTGACATAGAACAATTTTGTGCAGTTATTCCTCCAGGAAAAAATGTGGCTAGAAGCACTTCCTCCAGACACTATCACGACATAGAACGAAAATTTGATATCATGATGGGGGAAGTATTTGGACGAAAACTCAGGAGGAAGTAATGGAGATACTGGAAAGATGCAGCATCAATGAATTAACCTGGGAAAAATGTCCTGAAATATGAATCACGGACTAGAATCAGTGGAACATAGTGAGCAAGGATGCAATCAATTGGAGTTCAGTATGAAAGAATCAACGGGTTACGAAACAGAAGAGGAATGGGACAATATAGAACTAGAGAATCACCACATAGTAACTCAATTGGACAGGTGGAGACAGAATAAGGAACAACTAGAGAAAATGATCCCAAACTCAATGAAGATGGTACCATCTATTGTCAAACTTCCAGACTTAGAACTAAAGACATTTCCTTAGAACTAAAGCCCTTGCCCAATCATTTAAAGTATGGATATTTGGGGAAAAAAATACATTCTTGTTGAAAATGGCCAACCATGTCATTGTTACATTTTGGTTAAGTGCATGCAAAACTTGCATATTGTTCTTCGCAAAGACTAATGCTTCTTTATTCTGATGAAGGTTTTTATTTAGTTGCAATGTAATTTAGTTTAGTTGAAAATGAACTTAGTTGTTGATGTTTTGATGGGTTTAGGTGATGATTGAGTGATAAGTCGACTTATTCATGT
Source organism: Gossypium rotundifolium (assembly GCA_025506655.1). Taxonomy (NCBI): domain Eukaryota; kingdom Viridiplantae; phylum Streptophyta; class Magnoliopsida; order Malvales; family Malvaceae; genus Gossypium; species Gossypium rotundifolium. Next base: position 125,318,529 of record CP106727.1, read on the forward strand.
GTACAAGCAATGGTTTACAAGTTACTAGGCTACTTAGTGGTAGTAGGTAGTATTTGGTAAAGTATTTGGCTATAAATGTATTGCTTTTCTAGTTGAATGAATGAGCAAACATGAGCTAAAAGCCATAAGCTCCTTGCTGCACATTTGTGAGCAAGTAAAATATCATCTTGCCTTGTTTTGTGTTGCTTTTCTTCCTCTCTTTGTCAAAAAATCCCAACAATTGGTATCATGAGCCTAAGTCTTAAGGGCCATTGATTTTGCTTCTGTTGCTTGTTAAAAGAAAGAAGTTGTCAAAGCATGTCATCAAGGACTGCTTGAATGCTTGAAGAGAAGACAACATCAGCTCAACCTTAAGAGACTCTCCCAAACAAGCTTGAATAAGCTAAATGAGGAGTTTCAAGGAAAGTATGTGAGCTTTCCAATGTGCAAGTCGCAAGTTCAAGAAGATGTCAAAGCGCAAGCTTAGCTAGAAGTGCAAGCTATGAGCTCATCAAAAGGTGCAAGCCACATAGTTCGAGCTGATAAAGACACTGTTGAAGATAGTAAGCAAAAATGCAAGCTCATCAAAGGTGCAAGCTTAGCCTAGTCTGAGCGAGTTGAAGACACTGTTGAAGGCAGTAAGCAAAATGTGAGCTCATCAAAGGTGCAAGCTCGCCTAGTCGAGCGACAAAGTGCAAGCCAAAATGGTAGATTGGAGGCAAGCAAACTATACTGCAAGCTATATATGCAAGAAGAAAGCAGATGAAATGAACAAGGGAACAAGGCAAGTTGCCAACCAAGGCTATAAAGAGGAAAAGACTCCATTTGCCAAGGTTGAAAATGAAGTGCTTGTGCAGGCCGACTGAAACAAAGCATCTAAGGACATCAAGTTCAAAAACTTGATGAATGATTGGTGTTTGCGGCATGGAGTCCAAGGAGGAGTGTTGAAAATGGCCAACCATCTTCTTTGTTACATTTGGTTAAGTGCATGCGACTTGCATATTGTTCTCAAGAAGACTAATGCTTCTTTATACTGACAAGGTTTTATTTAGTTGCAATGTAATTTAGTTTAGTTGAAAATGAACTTAGTTGTTGATGTTTTGATGGGTTTAGGTGATGATTGAGCTGATAAGTCGACTTATTCATGTGTACAAGCAATGGTTTACAAGTTACTAGGCTACTTAGTGGTAGTAGGTAGTATTTGGTAAAGTATTTGGCTATAAATGTATTGCTTTTCTAGTTGAATGAATAAGCAAACATGAGCTAAAAGCCATAAGCTCCCTTCTGCACATTTGTGAGCAAGTAAAATATCATACTGCCTTGTTTTGTGTTCTATTTTCTTCCTCTGCTGTCAAAAAACTCCCAACAATTACCAGTAATTATCGCCGCAAGTCTAGATGCAAAACAGGAAGAAGTTTTATTAAATGTCCTGAAAATGCATAAAAAAGTGATAGGATGGACAATTGTTGATATTAAAGGAATCAGTCCTTCATTTTGTCAATACAAGATCGTATTAGATGAGGGAAAAAGACCTGTGGTAAACACTCAGCGAAGACGTAATCCAGCCATGAAGGAGGTGGTCAAAAAGGAATTGCTTAAATGGTTAGATGCAGGAATTATTTACGCTATTTCTGATAGTGAGTGGGTTAGCCCAACCCAATGTGTTCCAAAGAAGGGATGTCTAACTGTAGTTGAGAATGATAATAATGAGTTAATTCCCACTCGAATAGTTACAAGTTGGAGAGTATGCATTGATTATCGAAAATTGAATGATGCAACAAAAATAGACCATTTTCCATTTCTTCCTTGATGGGTACTCAAGGTATGATCAAATCCCAATTCATCCAGATGATCAAGAGAAAACCACCTTCACCTGCCCTTTTGGTGTGTATGCCTTTAAGAGAATGCCTTTTGGCCTATGTAATGCTCCAGCAAATTTCATGAGATGCATGACCGCAATCTTTGTTGATATGTTAGAATATGGGTAGATGTATTTATGGATGATTTTTCTGTATACGGGGACTCTTTTCAAGAATACCTGGATAACCTAGAAAAAGTGTTAAAAAGATGCGAGGAAACTAAGCTGGTACTCAACTGGGAAAAATGTCATTTCATGGTGAAAGAAAAGGACTGGTCTTAGGGCATCAAATATCTAGAAAAGGTTTGAAAGTAGATAAAGCCAATGTTTAAGTTATCAAGCATCTTCCAAATTCGACGAATGTTAAAGGTGAATGAAATTTTTTAGGCCATGCAGGATTTTATTAGAGATTTATAAAAGATTTTTCTCATATTTATAAATCTCTAAACCAACTTCTCCAAAAAAAGACACTTTATAATTTGACCAAAGCTACGTCAGAGCTTTTGAGGTAATAAAAGAAAAACCCTCATATGCTCTTATAAACATTACCCTGAATTGGTCGAAACCTTTTATTATTATGTGTGATGCTAGTGATTACACAGTAGGTGAAATGTTAGGACAAAAGTGGAATAATTTATTTGGGGTTATTCACTATGCTAGTATAACATTGAATTCAGCACAGTGCAACTACACTACAACTGAGAAATAGATGTTGGTAGTAGTGTTTGTGTGAAAAATTTTGACCGTACTTAATGGCTAATCGAGTATATGTGTATATTGATCGCTCTGCACTAAAATACGTCATGGACAATGGACATGAAGAAGACTGAGAATCAAATTGTAGATCACCTATCTAGAATTGAAAACCAATTATAAGAGGAGGAAATTGAAGACATTAAGGAGATCTTTGCAAATGAACAATTAATCGGAGTAGACATTGATTAATCAAGACCAAGTAAGCATCTAACACCATGGTATGCAGATTATGTTAATTACATTGCAAGGGGGTCTTCCTAGCATAGACATCTTGGCAACAGAAAAAATAAATAGCTCATGAATCAAAAAAATTAAGTTTGGGAGGAACTATATGAGTTTCGACAATGAGCATATCAATTGGTATAGCGATGTGTAGCAGAGGAAGAGATACAATATATTTTACAAGGTTGTTACACATCTCCTTGTGGAAGGCATTTCGGTGGAAAAAGGAAAACTCCAAAAATACTTCAATCAGGGTTTTATTGGCTAACAATGAATAGAGATGCTTATGAATTCGTCCAAATATATGATCGGTGTAAGAAAATTGGGAATATATCTAAAAGGGATGAAATGTCGTAAACAGGAATAATTGAGGTCGAAGTGTTTGATGTCTAGGAATTGATTTCATGGGACCTTCTCTGAGTTCTTTCAAGAATCAGCATATTCTCCTGGCTGTAGATTATGTCTCAAAATGGGTCGAAATTGTCGCACTACCTACTAATGATACAAAATCTATAGTAAGATTCCTCAGGAAACATATTCGCCAAGTTTGATACACCATGAGCACTGGTCAGTGATGAAGGATCTCATTTTTTTAGCGAATAGCTCGAAACAGCACTAGCTAAGTACAGCATAAGGCATAGGATGACAACGACATATCACCCACAAGCTAATGGGCAAGTAGAAGTATCTAATTGGGAAATAATGCAGGTTTTAGAGAAAATAGTAAACCCAAACTAGAAAGATTGGGCAGCCAAGCTAAACAATGCATTGTGGGCTTATAGAACAACATATAAGACTCCATTAGGCATGTCCCCATATAAGCTAGTTTATGGTAAGAACTATCACTTACCAATCGAATTGGAGAGAAAGGCATATTAGGCGATCAAATAATTAAATTTGGATACAAAATTAGCTAAAAAGAAAGACTTTTCCAACTCCAAGAATCGAAAAAGTTCAAATTTATGGCTTTAGAAAATACTAAGATGTACAAAGAGAGGAGTAGACTTTGACATAATGCAAAGATTAGACATCGAGAAATTTTACTAGGATAGAAAGTACTGCTATTCAACTCAAGGTTAAAATTATTCCCTAGAAAGCTTAAATCAAGATGGACAGGTCCATATACAATACAACAGGTAACCCCTCATGGGGAAATAGAGCTAATCGGGAAAGGGGGTCAAACCTTCCTTGTTAATGGCCAACATGTAAAACATTATTTTTGAGGGACTATTAATACTATAGTGGAAGAACAAACCTTACAGTGTAGCACCCTTTGGGATTTCCAATGCATCAAGGGAAAACCAAAAAACATGAGGGAAGATAAGGAAAAAGGTAACCCAGCTGGTGATTTCATGAAAAACGAAGGAATCTGGTCGTCATGTCGCGAGACCACTCCAGAATGTCGCAGCAAAGAACAAAATTCTAATTCAGGAATCTACCCTTGACGTTGTGACACCATTGCGTACCCTATTTTCTGAACTAACTTAACCATTGACATTTTTTAGTTTAATTGTATTGGGATTCTTGTTCTTTAACTGCTTACTTAGTAGAACTAGATTATAACTCTTGAATAATTTATTCTTTCTTCCTAATCTATAAATAGGACATATGGTCACCTTATGATTTCATTAACAAATATCAAATTGTAGGAAACACTCTTTTATCAGCAATAAAGGGTAATTTGCAGACATAATAAGAACATATCATCAAATGGCCAATTTCAGTGCAATCACTTCAAGCCCAGCTGTTGAGTATCAAAAAGGCAACATGGATAAGTATCTACAACAATTACAGGCGTATACTTTTATTCAAGAACAAGGATTTGACCCTTTAATAAGGAATTGTTAAAGAATATGGGAAAACGCAACTGAAAGGGAATGGACAAAATTTTTTCTGCCATTCGAAGAACCCTAAATAATTCCTGTGGTGAAAGAATTTATCTAGCATTAAAACAAAGGGAAGCAACCAGACCATTCTACGAGATGCGCTCCTTTGTTAAGGTCAGAGGGGTTAATGTTCTGTAACTGAGATGAGTGTCGAAACCATTTTTAAAAGTTTTGAAAATGGGGTCGACTTAAAAAATAAAAATGGGGTCGCCATCAATCCCTTCTTATTTAGGTATGATTGGATTATCTTGCAAAACGTTTTACTTCAAAACATTCAATTTTGGTCCATGGAAAACAAGAAAACGGGTTCAGGAATCGGTTACGTATGAGGAAGGGTTAGCACCCTTATAACGCCCAAAATAAATTGGTACCTAATCGATAAAATTATGTCCAAATGTTGAAAATTTAATAAAAATATAAATGATTTTTATTTAAAAAAAAACTTGAACAGTTGGATTTAAAATTTGAGATTTCTTTGATCCGAAAGAATCTGAACATCACATCCAGCACGTTAGGACACAATATTTTTTAATCCCTCGTAACTAAAATCGTCTCATGATTTACAAATTTATTAAAAGGATATTTAGATATTTAGTCAAATGGAAAATCAAAACCCAGTACGTTAGGGCACTATTTTCTGAATTTCTAAATACCAAAATATTGGTTATTTTAAAAATATTTAGGTGAAATATAGTAATTTTGCATAAATGTATTCTATTCTAAACGATAATCCATGAGAAAATATCATCACATATAAATAACTAAAACAACTACGATATACTAACATTTCATGTTTAACATAGGCAATAAATGAATAGAATATAAAATAACAATTAATAAAATAAAATAAAATAGATACATTGAGGTAGTCATAAATAAATGAAAGAGCATGAATAAATAGAATATATTAAGCAACAATGACAAGTTAATATCTATATGTAAATATGAAAATTTCTCATGCAACATAAAAATTTCATGTAATGATGTATACCAAATAAAATAAAAATAAAAATAAAAATATATATATTTGGAGAAAATAAAATACATCTTTGAAATAAATAAGTGATAAAACATATTTATAATAATTTAATACAAAATTATATATTTAATATAAGCAATATATATTATATAATATACAAAATTTTAAATATATAATATGATAAATTATAAGTTAAAAAATATGTAATAAAATAATTAAATCAAATAATAAATAATAATAGTTTAAAATACATAAGGATAATATATAATAAAAATATACAAATTTAATAAATTAATATATGAATAAGGGTAATATAATATTTTAAAATAATTAAAACAATATTAGAATAAAATAAAAATATAAAAAAGGGTTAAATAGAAAATAAAATAAACATAAAAGGGTAAAATTAGAACACGCGTTGCACTGCAGGGACTTATTAGGCAATTATGCCTTCTTCCCAAAACGACGTCATTCTAATTTTCCCTTAAAGTAGTCCGAGGGACTAAATTGAAACAAAATATAAGTTTATGGGCTGATTTAAAAAATAAAGAAAATATTAATTTGGACGAAATTAAAACAAATAAAATTATAAAGGGACTAAAGTTGTAAATTTCCTTTTTTATAAAACACGCGGATCCTCCCTGGGTTTTCGGGTCAACGTGTGGATCCTCCTTCAAATGATGTCGTTTTATGCTTATTGAATTAAGCAAAATGACGTCATTTCTATAGCCCTATATAAGTCATGTTTTTAACAAAAAAAAAATTCTAAACTGTTTTAAAAAAAAAAACTTTAAAGAATCCTCTAAAGCCTTTCCTGCTCCGATCATCAGACCTTCGGACCACCATCCCTCACGCACCACACGCGCCACCACTGATGGTGGCCGGAGGTTGAAACCTCGATTTTTTACGCATGTAAACCCTTTTCCTTTTATTATTTTTTTTAAAAAAAGTATGTTTACATAAAAAATAGATAAAAAAACGAAATAAGATGGGAAATCACCTCTGTGAACAAACTGTTGTCTTTATTTCTCTGTATATTTTTGTGTTTTTTCGTATATTCTATGTGTGTATGTGTGTATTCGTGTCTCTGTTTACAGATGTGATGGGTTTTTATAACCCGAAAGAAAAAAAAGAAAAAGGAAATATTGATTCTGGCATATTTGTTGCCATGTTTGCTACTCCCCTTTTCTCCTTTTTCGCATGTGAAAGGTGTTGATCTTGGTGGCGGAGTGATTTGGGCGCGAATCACGGCGTAATCGAATGCCGCATTTAGGCAATTTGCGCCAAGAAAATTTGGGTCTTTGTGGGGCGACGATTAGGTTCCTGCCATTGCGGCGCGAAGGTTTTTGAAACCCTAGGCCACTGCTGATTCTGCTTAGTGTTTGGGCCTTCTTGGGCTGCACTGGTTTGGGTCTTCGTTGTCAAGGTGTAGCTGGGCTCGGGGTTTGTAATTGGGTCATGGGTTTAAGAGTTGGGCTCGGGTGTAATGGGTAATGGGTAGCGGATTTGTAATTGGGTTTTTTGGGTGTTAGTTTGGGCCACGAGTATTTGTAAATTTGGGCTTTAGTTTTGGACTATAACTGTTAAATGGATTGTGCTGGACATTATAATTTTTGTCTTGTTTTTTTATTTTGGTTTATTTTTAAGCGCGGGTACAAATGGGTTTTACAGCTGCCCCTCTTTGCTCATTGTCGTGTAACGAGAATAGAGCAAAAATAATAAACAGACCCATTTTGCCCGGTCTTATCAAATGGCTAGTATCTTCAATCTGCTCCACTCCTACTCAGTGGAGATAAGATCTGCTAACTTCAGTCCGTTCCATTGCCGATACATGGAGACAAGGCTGAAAGTGTCTTTGATCTGCTTCCTGCAACTTCAGGAAGATAAGATCTTCTGTCTTCAGTCTACTCCACTTCAACTTTAGGGAGATAAGGCTAAAAGGTGCTTTTGATCTGCTTCCTGCAACTTCAGAAAGATAAGATCTTCTATTTTCAGTCTACTCCACTGCAACTTTAGGGAGATAAGGCTGAAAATGCCTTTGATCTGCTTCCTGCAACTTCAGGAAGTTAAGATCTTTTGTCTTCAGTATGCTCCACTGTAACTTCAGGGAGATAAGGCTGAAAATGCCTTTGCTCTGCTTCCTGCAACTTCAAGAAGATAAGATCTTTTGTCTTCAGTCTGCTCCACTGCAATTTTAGGGAGATAAGGCTGAAAATGCCTTTGATCTACTTCCTGCAACTTCAGGAAGATAAGATCTTCTGTCTTCAGTTCACTCCACTGCAACTTCAGGGAGATAAGGCTGAAAATACCTTTGATCTACTTCCTGCAACTTCAAGAAGATAAGATCTTCTGTCTTCAGTCTGCTCCACTACAACTTCAGGGAGATAAGGCTGAAAATGCCTTTAATCTGCTTCCTGTAATTTCAAAAAGATAAGATCTTCTATCTTCAATCTACTCTACTATAACTTTAGGGAGATAAGACTGAAAATGCTTGTGATCTGCTTCCTGCATCTTCAGGAAGATGAGATTTGCGAATTCACAGATGTTGCTACACTGTCCCCTGAGGAATATGTCCTGTAGACTCGATTTCGTATGTTTATGTCACATGACTAAGATGCTATGATTAGAATGAATCAAATGCTTCTAGCTACATGTAACATGTCATGAAGATGATTCCTTTTAAAGGGTTAGGATTAGGACGTAATGATTGGAATGAATCAAATGTTCCAAATGAAATTTTGTATGATACAAAAATGCTATGAGTATGATTCCTACTCTAGGTGTTATCACTCATTTATTCTTCATTCTTGTTCATCAATCATGTTCTACTCAACAAGCTTGCCCCAATGTAATTTCTGAGCCAATCTCCGCTTGAATCTTGAGAACACGAGGATGGTACCATGCTACCACAATTGAAACTTTTTCAATCTGACCCATCTAAAATTTTCCAGGTATAGGGTTTATTTCAACCCATTCCACCACAATTCAGGGTTTTTTAGTTCACCACACCATTCCCCGAATGTTATGACCTGATGACATCATTTACTTTTATCACATCAACTCATTTACTTTTTCCATTTATCAATTGCACAAAGAATTCAGAGAAATAGTCTCTATCCAAACTCCTCTCTCTTAAATATATGCACATGGAAATTCTAAACAATTATCCTGTTTTGGTTCCCTATCTTATCTAGAAATTTCCAAAGTAATATGTAGAACTTCTTTTTGTGAAATTATTTTAGTTCGTCAATCATTATTTCAATGCAACACATTTATGAATAATGGGTAACAAATAAGTTGTTCTAAAAAAGGGTTGAAATTGAACAAATTATCAAAAATACAAAGAAAATTAGCTAAGAACATATCTTTGAGAGGAAAACGAATCCCAAGATAGTAAAATGAATAGGAAAAAAAATCAGATGCCCTAGATATCACCAATTGAGCTTCTATATACAAACTCTATGAAGACTGCCTTGAGCCCAACATGTGTTTAGAAGACCCAAAGTACTTTGTTGATGCCCCGATATGCAACATTCTTCACTTCAATGTTGATTCAAGTGTAGCAATATGACTGCTTGTCCGTTAAGAATTTGAGCCGCCCTTTTTGAGTTTTCAACTCAAAACTCCTTTAGTCTCAAGGCGCCTTTTGCGGTTTTCACCTTGGCCTCTCCATTTTTTTCACTTTTTTTTTCAGAAACTCAAAGCGCCCTTTGTGGGTTTTCACTTTGGCCTCTTCTCCTTTTCAAGCAAAATACTTTTTAACTGAGTCAGAGTTCACAAGGTTGGGTAAACTTTTCCCATCCATCTCGATCAAGATCAGTGCTCCTCCAGAGAAAGCCTTCTTCACCACATATGGTCCTTCCCAATTAGGCATCCATTTTTCTCTGAAATCCTTTTGTATGGGAAGGATCTTTTTCAATACAAGGTCTCTCTCACAAAACTCTCTTGGGCGAACTTTCTTATCATAGGCTTGCATCATTCGTTTTTGGTACATCTGACCGTGACGAATAGCCCTTAGCCTCTTTTCCTCTGAAATCCTCAACTGATCATACCGAGCTTGAATCCATTCAGCTTCGTCCAGCTTTATTTCTAACAAAACCCGAAGAGAAGGTATTTCCACTCCAATCGGTAGAACTGCCTCCATTCCATAGACCAACGAGAAAGGTGTTGCCCCAGCAGAGGTTCTGACAGACGTCCGATAAGCATAGAGTGCAAACAGTAATTTCTCATGCCAATCCTTATAGGTTTCAGTCATCTTCCCTACTATCTTTTGATGTTTTTGTTAGCCGCTTCCACTGTTCCATTCATTTTTGGATGATATGGAGACGAGTTGTGGTGTTTGATCCCAAATTGACTACAAACCTCTACTATTGTACTGTTGTTCAAATTCAGTGCGTTGTCTGATATGATCCTCTCGGGCATTTCATATCAACAAATAATCTCCTTCTTCAAGAACCGACTAACCGCTGACTTAGTGATGCTAGCATAAGAAGTAGCTTCTACCCATTTCGTGAAGTGGTCAATTACCACAAAGATGAATCAATGTCCATTCAAAGCCTTCGGTGAGATTGGTCCGATAACACATCCATGGAAAAAGGCCATGGGGAAGTCATAACATGCAAAGGGGATGAAGGCACATGAATTTTGTCTCCATAAATCTACATTTATAATAGTTCTTAGCATAGTTGATACAATCCCCTTCTATGGTGGACCAATAATATCCAAATCTCATTATCTGTCCGGCCATTGTGAATCCATTAGCATGTGTTCCACAAACTCTCTCATGAACCTCTTCTAGGATTTTCTTAGCTTCCATAGCATCAACGCATCTCAACAATACTTGATCTTTTCTCTTTTTGTACAAGATATCCCCATTTAAAACATAGTCAGAGGCCAATCTTCTTAAAGTCCTTTTCTTATTCTCAGTTGTGTGCTCCGGGTATTCACGATTTTTTATGTATCGTAATATATCCTGGTACTAAGGGTGAGCATCTCTTTCCTCCTCTTCTATGTCATAACAATAAGTTGGAACATCGAAGATACTCATCTGAATAAGTCTCATATCCTCTGGTCTGTTTACTTTGACCATAGAAGCTAGGGTCACCAAGGCATCTTCCATTTGGTTTTCATCGCGCGGGAGATAATTAAAAGTAATGTCATCAAACTCCTCAATCAATCCCAGAACTATTTTTTGGTAATCAATTAGTTTGGGATCTCTTGTCTCCCACTCTCCTTTAAGCTGATAAATTACTAAGGCAGAATCTCCATATACTTCTAGCACTCTGATCTTACGCTCTAAGACTGCTCGAATTCCCATGATGCAGGCTTCATATTCGCCATGTTATTTTTGCAATCAAAATCCAACTTGAATGTGAATGGATAATAATCGCCACTAGGGGATACCAAGATTGCCCTAATTCTATTTCCCACAGCATTTGCCGCTCCATCAAAGTTTAGCTTCCATGGACAATCTTCAGTATTTTCCACATACATCAGCTCTTCATTTGGGAAATCAAAGCTCAAAGGTTCATAATCCTCCAAAGCTCTGCTAGCCAAAAATTCTGCTATTGCGCTCCCTTTTATAGCCTTTTGGTTCACATAGACTATATCGAATTCAGACAGCAGAATCTGCCACCTAGCCATCCTTCCATTCAAAGCAGTGGGCTCCATCTTATACTTTAACGGATCAAGCTTCGAAATTAACCAGATAGTATGATATAGCATGTACTTCTTTAATCTCTGAGTTGTCCAAATCAGGGTGCAACACAATTTCTTGATTGACGAATATCTCATTTCACAATCAGTGAACTTTTTACTGAGAAAGTATATCGCCCTTTTTTTCTTCCTGGCTCATCGTATTGTCCAAGTACACATCCCATGGAGTTATTGAATACTGACAAATACAGTATCAATGGTCTATCCGGATTAGGCGGAGATAGTACTGGTGCATTTGACAGATACTGTTTGACTTTGTTGAAAGCTCTCTGGCATTCATCATCCCATACACCTTGGTTGTGTTTCTTGAGAAGACGAAATATGGGATCATATTTCTCATTTAATTGTGAAATAAACCGAGCGATGTAATTTAACCTTCTGAGAAAACCTCGAACTTCCTTTTGAGTGCGTGGTGGAGGCAATTCTTGTATTGCTTTGACCTTGTTTGAGTCAACTTTGATTCCTCTCTCGCTGACTATAAAACCCAATAATTTCCCTGACCGAGTTCCAAAAGTACACTTTGCTGGGTTGAGCTTCAATTGAAATTTTCTCAACCTCAGAAACAATTTCTTCAGAACTTAAATATGTTCCTTTTCTGTTCGAGATTTGGCAATCATATCATCAACATATACTTCAATCTCTTTGTGCATCATGTCGTGGAACAATGTTACCATGGCCTTTTGATATGTTGCCCTAGCATTCTTTAGTCCAAATGGCATTACTTTATAATAAAAAGTACCCCACAGTGTTATGAAGGTAGTTTTCCCCATATCCTCAGGGTGCATCTTGATCTGATTGTATCCTGAAAAGCCATCTATGAAGGAAAATAATGAAAATCCTGTCGTATTATCCACCAACGTGTCAATATGCGGCAAAGGGAAATTGTCCTTTAGGCTAGCTTTATTTAAATCCTTGTAATCTACACACATTCGGACCTTTCCATCTTTCTTAGGAATAGGAACAATGTTGGCAACCCACTCGGAGTACTTGACCACTTGTGGAAAACCAGCATCAAACTGTTTCTGGACCTCTTCTTTTATATTCAACACTACATCAGGCCTCAGCCTTCGTAGCTTTTGCTAAACTGGCTTACACTCTTCTCTTATAGGAAGGCGATGTACTACAATATCTGTGCTTAATCCGGGCATATCTTGGTATGACCATGCAAAGACGTCTTTGAATTCCCGTAATAATTCAACAAGGTCTTGCTTTGTCTCTTCAGCTATGCGTGTCCCAATTTTCACAACCTTTCCTTCCTCTAAGGCTATGTTCTCTACCTCCTTCTCATGGGGTAAGATTTGTTTCTCCTCTTGCTTTATCATTCTTAACAAATCTGGAGATAAATCACAATCTCGTTCACCTTCAAAATCCTTAGATTCCTTTAAACACATATCCTACTCAAAGTGGACCTTTGGATCTGTATTATCGTTGCTCACATCATTAATATCTAGGGACCTATGATGGGTACCAAAGAATGTACAAAGAACAAATGAATTCGAGGATAACTATTCACATGATATGAATGAGAAATAAAAAAAATTGGAATGAAATTAGAAAGTCAAAAGAATATAATGAAAGAATATTTGCTCAAGTTAATTATCAAAAATGTATTTTATTAAAACAATAATTTCTAAACATGAGCCTATTTCACAAAAAAATCTTATTGTTCCTAGGCTAAAAACAACAAGAGCATTCTGAATATTACTCTGTATAATCTCTAAAAACTATAGGACGTTCCTCTATAGTCCAATTGTTCAAAATGCTTCCAAGTTCATAAGGGCAAATGCCCAACAGGATTCCTTGTTCAACTTCTTCCCCGTGTATGGCATTGATGTGAGGACTTTTCAATAACCCTCTCTTAGGGTGAATTATCCCTCCGGATACAAAGGTCTGAGATATGTGTGGGAATGTCATTGAACCCTAGTGGACTTCTTCCCCATTCAACCATACCCTCCTTCTTTCTTGCTTTTTCTCGATTTCCTTTTTTCTCTGTCTATGTCTGGCTTAAAACCCAAGCCAAAACGATCCTTTTTCTCTTTCAGCATCGGCACTTGAACTTCCCCTTGGAGATGTCTGCCCAACCCTTTTCCTAGTAAGGCTCCTTTCCCCTCCATCATTTGTATACCAATCCTCGTGGTCTTGGATATCTTGAACACTGGAACTTCCTTTCCTTCCAAAATGAATGTTACATTGATGAACTCTAAAGACCGGAAAGGACACTCAATGGCTTCTTCATTTGTCTCTACATATGGCACATCATTGGTAACAGTCACTATGATGTCTTCCTCTGCATTTATAGTAACCAACCTACCAGCTGTTACTAGTTTCAGTTTTTGATGAAAGGATGAAGGTACTGCCCCTGCTGAATGAATCTAGGGCCTTCCCAGCAAGCAATTGTATGAGGGCTTGATATCCATTACTAGAAAATCCACTTCATACATGTTTGGCCTAGTGTACAATGGTATATCGATTCTTTCCATCACTCTTCTCTCGGTGCCATCAAATGCTCTCACTATGTTTTTTCTTCATGTGTGAACTGTCTATTGGCAACCTCTTCAACGTCGACAATTGTAAGACATTCAAGGCTGATCTATTGTCAATTATCACACTCAGTAGAGTATATCCCTTACAACGAGTAGTTGTGTGTAGGGCCTTAGTCAATCCCATACCCCCAAGTGGAATTTCATCGTCACTGAAGGAAATAAAGTTATCAGCACTTATGTTACTAACTAAACAATCAAGTTTATTGACGGATATATCTTTAGTAACGTAAGTCTCGTTTAGCACTTTCATCAAAGCCTCACGATGTACATCCGAACTTAAAAGTAAGGCTAGCACCGATATGCGAGCCAATAGCTTGCGCAGCTGTTCTACCACACTGTATTCACTATACTTTAGGAATTTTAAAAATTCTTTAGCCTCTTCTTCCTGTTACAGGTATGTTGGTAAGGGTATCAAATCCTTTTTCTGGTTCAACTGGCACATTTTTTGATCTTGATGGTTCTGTTCTGATGTTTATCGAGTCGTAACGCCCTTACTTCATGTGTAGAATCCCTCATTTTAGACCTCCTTGGAAGTGCTAGCTGAGTTTTCTACTCCCGGTGTCATTACGTTACAATTGTAATTCCATGGTACCATCTTGTTATCCTTGTAAGGAAAGGATACAGGTCTCTGGATTACAACTTTAGGTGAGATTTGTGCTCGCCTTATGTATTCCTTAGTCGGGAAATAATGATCCTCGGATAATTGACTTTTTGATTTGTCAATTCTCCTTCGGTTGCATGTATGATTCCTTTCTCTGAGTCTTTTCATAAAACTCCAATTCTTTATTATCCATAAGGCTCTGTATCAGGACCCTAAACTCAGCACACTCCTGGATCTCATGTCCTTCAGCTTCGTGGAACTCACAATAGTTCCTTTGTTCTTTACTTCCTTCCTCGAGACTTGATTTTATTAGTCCCCTTCTTACCATTTCCTTACACACTATCTTTAACGAAGTTCTCACTTTCGAGACGTCCTCTTTAATCTTTCTCACGTCATTTTCCCCAATCGCATTTATCCCCTTATCTCCGTGATTGGGTAATGGGTTCTCCGCATTGGGTGTATCATCAAACTTGACAATCCCCAACTTGATGAGCCTCTCAACTACCTTTTTGAAGGCAGAATAGTTTTTTATCAAATGTCCCGATACTCCCGCATGGTAATCACACTAAGCGTTGGAGTTATACTGTTTAGGATATGGGGGCTGTAGCTGTTGTAGATAACATAGGGACACTATGCGTGCACCGAATAAACTTTGATATAGCTCCTTATACGTCATTGGGATTGGCGTAAATTGGATCTTTTCAGCATTTGTCTGGGGCCTAATTCTTATCTTGTCGATCCTTGTTGCCCAGCAGTAACTACTTTTAGCTGGCTAACAGTGATTGCTTTTGAGTACCCTTTGTTGTATGTACTCGTATTGTTCACCTCGTTGTCCTTTTTTCTAGGAGCAACTCTTCTAGTACTTTCTCCTGCTTCAATCTTACCACCTCTTATGGCGTTTTCTATCATTTCACCTGCCACCACTATATTTGCTAAGCTTTTGGTGGTGCTTCCTATCATATGTGTGATAAAAGGTTCATTTAAAGTATTGATAAACAACATGGTGGTTTCCTTCTCTAAGGGAGGTGGTTGAACTTGCATGGCAACTTCCCTCCATCTTTGCGCGTATTGCCTGAAGCTTTCATTTGATTTCTTTTCCATGTTTTGCAACATGATTCTATCAAGCATCATGTCTGTAAAATGATTATACTGCTTCATGAAGGCTTGAGCTAAGTCTCTCCAAGGGCTAATGTTAACGTGACTGAGTTGATTGTACCACCTGGACGCTGCCCCCACTAAACTATCTTGGAAGTAATGAATCAAAAATTGATCATTGTTCACATAGCCAGCCATGCATCTACAGAATATAATGATATGGGCTTCAGGGTAACTAGTTCCATTGTACTTCTTAAATTCTGGC
Source organism: Gossypium rotundifolium (assembly GCA_025506655.1). Classification (NCBI taxonomy): domain Eukaryota; kingdom Viridiplantae; phylum Streptophyta; class Magnoliopsida; order Malvales; family Malvaceae; genus Gossypium; species Gossypium rotundifolium. Next base: position 125,334,428 of record CP106727.1, read on the forward strand.
ACCTTGAATTAATGAGGAAACACCAGATCTGGGACCAAACTCAAGTCCTTTGCGTCGATACCATAGTGATGGTCGGCATTTTCCAAAGCCTTAAATTTTTTTTCCAACCATCTACAATAATCTTCCAACTGTCTTGAAGATTCAGTTTCGATCCCCTCTCTTTCTGCTATGTCTAGGTCAGGGATAACAGGATTGGCTGAGTTATCTCCTGGATTAGATCCAGAGCCGACTTGAAAATTCATGGGCAATCTAGTATTAGCATGCCCTTGTTGAGGCCTAATTGGAACAGATGGCCTCTGAGGATACTCTTCAGGCTGTGCTGGCGCATGTGGTGGGGTAAAACCCGGAGGATTGCCTTCGCTCTCTTCTCCAGTAATAGCCATGGGACCCTTTCCTTTGTCCACCATGCCACGCATCATTTGGGCCATTTGAGCCATCATGTTTCTTTGAGCCTCCAACATCTAGTCCCTCATCTCTTGTTGGAGTTTTACCATTTGCTCTTGCATCTGGTCTTGCATGCCTCTTTGGAATTGTTCCAATCTTTGATCCATTTTCTTCGATTTGGTGTAACATCCTTAAATCAGGGGTTCTGCGTTTTGCTTGTGTTGCATGTGATGAATTTTCTATACTGTTCATTTAACATGTTTTGGGGTCTAGTTATAACTCTAAGTTAGGCCTGAGTTAGGCCTGAGTTAGGGCTAAGAATTTTGTTTTAGCATTTAAGGGAATGGAGCTAAGGGAGAGAGGGGTTAAGAGATTTTATTGGGGAAGTTTGACACAAGAAATCAATGGGAAAATTGGCAAGGAGGCGCCACTAGGGTGTTAGAGGGGTGACGCCACAAGCAGGTTGGGAGTGCCTGTGTTCGAGCAGCAGGAATTGCACTCCCTGCTTTTTTTTTTTTGACGCCATAAGTTAGAGGAGGAGTGCTCAGGTGGGACTCCTTCGAATGGATGGGGAGGAGAAATTTGAGGAGTTTGACCTGTTCAAACAGATTTGAATTGATAGAGGGGAGGAAATATAGGAGTTTGAATATTTTCAAACTCATTTGAAGGTGTTTGGCTGAATTTGAACTCTAGAGAAGGAAGTGTTCTGCCAAAATTGGCAAGGGGTGTTTTGAGCTAAGGGGCAATCGATTTTGGGGTCTTTTGGGTAGTGGCCGAATGTGCCTTGGTGGTCTCTCACCATTTGTGCCGAAATCGAAACACCAAGGTGCTCTCATCTTTGATTTTCCTTGTTTAAGCTGAAACTCAAGGGGGTCTTTCTTCTCTTTTCTTTTCGGTTCTTTTTGTGAGCCTTTGCCTAAATCACCTTTATCCATCTTCTCTTCATCTTCTTTTTGCTCAAGGTCAAAACCCATAACCTCACCCTCCATTCGGCATCTTCTCTTTCAAAACACCTTGTGCCGAAATCTTCTTCCATTCACCTTGCCAAATTCTTCTTTCCCCATTCTCTTTCTTTTCTTCATCTTAACTATTTTTAAAAGCCGAAAACACCATACCTATCTCCCTTTCCATTTTTGTTTCATCTTTTTCTTGAAAACCTCAATAGCCGAATCTCCTCAGGACTTAATCGAATCTTCTTTTCTTCTCTTATTTGAAACTATCACCCTCTCCCTCTCTTGCGATTTCTCCCCTTCTCTTCCTTGTGGATCATAGCTGAAACTGGTAAGTGAACTTCCTATTCATTTTTTTGACCAATGTGGGTAATGCCGAAACCCACTTCTTTTTATCTTCTTTTTCCATTTTAGATCTAAGTATTAAAACTCTGTTCTTGTTATTTGAAGGGAGCCGACACCTTTAACATCATTTAGAGGTGCCGAACATTGGTGTTTGATTAGCCAAATCTATCATAAAGGTAAGGGTTCAACATTAAGATCTATTTCTTAATTGATCAAAAGCCAAAGGCTAATTCTTTTCATGTGTGCTAGTGTGTGGCCGATTGCAAGGAGACTCTTTGTGTGGCTTCGAGATTTGGTTGGAAACCAAATCGGCTTAAGGTGTGTTATATTTGGGGTGACATATCCTTCGGGATTTCTAATAGAGCCAAATAGGCTTTTTAGTTACTAATAGGGTGTTGGTCGATTGTAGGAAAGGGGAAACAAAACTTCAAGATTTCGTAGTATTGCGTAGTTTCGGGATTTCGCGTTAGATCTACATCTAGTCAGGTGTATAACCGCTTACACACTTTATTAGTTTAATGATGCTTATTATGTTACTGTATAACCTTTGGTATTAGTGACTTTGCCTTGTGGGAATAAGCTTGGATTCCGGGTAAGTCCCCTGTTATGTGATTCTTGGTATACATCATCATGATCTATTAAATGCTATGGTATATGTTATTTGCATGATCATTCGAAATTATGACACATATGTTATGAACATGATGATGGGTTTGATGAGAGGAGGGGGATGATTCATTTTGGACTGTCACCAGTGGTTTTGACCACAAGATGGGTTAGCCCCATCATTTGATTTGTGACTACGGTCACTAGTGGTTTTGACCACATTATTATTATTTGTGACTAAGTCCCAGTGGTTTTGACCACATATGGATATTGTGACTCGTCCCAGTGGTTTGGTACCACAGTGGTTTGGTACCACAGTGGGTTGGCCCCACATGATTATTACGGGATTGTCACCAATGGTTTTGACCACACTGATATATTTGTGACTTTGGTCACCAATGGTTTTGACCACCAGTGGTTTTGACCACACGGGTAGAAAAAGGAGATCGGATGGTTAGGTTATGGGGTTGCATGATTTGCATGTTTTGCTAATGATCTATGTAAGTGGCTGGATTATCGGGTTGGGGATTTATACACTGAGTCTCGGTGACTCACCCCTTCCCTTATATTTTGCAGATGAGGCATAGATCGCGAATATGGAGCCGGGGAGGACTCGAGGTGGCCATGCATCTTAGTTTGGGTTCGAAACTTTAAACTGCTATTTTGATTTTATTTACTTTATTTTTAATTTGGTAATTGGGTTTGTAATAAGGCCGCTAAGTTTAATTTTGGGTTTTAATTACTTGCTTCTATTTTGATTATATTGGATTTATGGACTTGTTAAATTAACCGGTAAAAAGCAATGTTTTCAAAACTATAACTCTTTCGGGTTTCTAAATCGTTATCATCGGGTAACACAACTTAAAAGATGATAACAAGGATAACTTGAATGTTTTTATCTAACTTTTCAACCAACTTCAAATACAAAAGGTTTTATACTCCATAATACTCGTCACACCTCGTTCTTAACAAGTATCGTATATTTTCTAAAATTGATAACAACAAGTGGATTTTCAAGCATACGTTTTAAAGAAATCATCACATGATTTTAATATCACCTCGAACAGGGTTTTCTAAACTTCTTACGATAGAAAGGGTTTTTTAAAATTTAACCGGTAACTTATGTTTTCCAAATGTTTTCACTCCGTAACATACCGAATTCGGTCATGGTGTGTTGACCGAGTTTGGGGTGTTACATTTGGCACGTGTACCGTAAGGATGTTCAGCTTCCAGATTTTTCTTCCTTTTCTCTCTCTCTCTCTCTCTCTCTCTCTCTATTATAATTTCAACTAATTAGGCTCTCTCTATGGATTTGAATGCATATAATGTTATGTAATGCAAATGCATGAATGCAAAGAGTTATAGATTCTGAATCAACTTCACTTTAGAAAATTTTATTAGAAAACAAAATCCTTTACATAAAACATACTACAAATATGCTTTCACCCTAAGTCCTAAAGTTTTGATTTTCCCAAACAAAGAGGTTAACTCTTGACTACGATCCGATTATAGCTCATATTTCATGCTCAATACATCAGCTTGTGCTGCCAAAGTCTGTAAGTGATCAGCTACCTCTCGAATCTGAACTATAGCTTCACCCATGAGGTAATCTCAACTCCTAACTTGATCCTGAGAATGGTGAAGCTCTTCCTTCCAACAACCTTCTCTAGTTTCAAGAAGTTCAATCCGAAGTTCACAACTGTGCAATGTTGATTCTAACTCTTCGATCCTACCCTTCATTTTCTCGATCTTATTCAAGCTTGACTTTAACTCAAACACAGAATTATAGTTTCGATGGTGATGAAGAGACCGTCCAAGCTCAGCCACTCTAGCTTTTAATTTTTCTTTTTCACTTTGACTTTCTAACAAACTCTTCTCTAAGACCTCATTTTGTACTTGCATTTCTTGAAATTTCCTCTTCCAGTAGTCAGCTTTGGCCTTTTCCTCTTAGACCTCTTGTTGCCACTATTCTAAAGACTTCCCCAATCGAACATTCTTCATCGATAGACGCATCTTCTTATATTCAGCCTTTAAACTATCTCGATCTTCCTCAATCTTCCTTTTCTCCTTTCTTACTTTCTTGGCTTCTGATTTCTGAACATCCGCATCTAGTCTCAAGTACATCTTTTCTTCTTCTAACTTTTCTATCTTCTTTCCGAGCTCTAAACTTTTCCTCTCGAAGTCCTGCTTTATAATATCTAACTCTGATGGGACCACTTGTAAATACTCCTTCATCGATCGAGCACCCTCCAAACTTGGCATAGGGATGTTATCATTGATCCTCTTGCTGGACCACTCCTTATATTCCGGGGTTGTCATCCGCCCTCTAGTCAATATTTTCATACGGCGAGCCTACTTTCAAGCCTCAAAAATCTCTCGAATCCTCTTCTTATAATTATCCCCTTATATGAGAATTCATTTTGAGCTAACCCATATTTCGCCGATACGAACTGTCTTGCTTTGTATTGCCTTAGAACAAGCAGCGGTGCGTATCCAACAACTCCCCATACTCCAAGCAGAGGTACCCAATCAAAATTTCTGCACCGATAAAGGACTTTGTCAGGAACCATCCAAGGGGCTTTCCACTCAACATCTTCCTCTCGGAGATTTTGAAGAATTTCCCTCCATCTTTCCTCTAATATGTCGTCTCTCCTTGTCGTAGTTGTGGCCTCCTTTAAGGGAGAATAAATTTCAGAGAACACTCGATAAGGAACCTTGTCAACCTTCCAAAAATGGCTGTGAAACTAAACCATTAATAACTTTGCACATCCAATGAACCTCCCTTCACCAGCTCTCCAACATCCATTCAAAGATCTGAACGTCTCGGCTAATATTGCAGGTATAGGTGTGACTCCTTTATTAAGTCGGTCGAATAAATTAGTAACTGTTTTATCTATATGCCTTAGAGCTTTGGGGAAGATCACCAAACCATAAATACATAAGGCGAAGACATTGATCTTCTTCTTTTCATCTGGATGTTCTAGGATTAAGTCTCTCAAACTCACCCAGGGTATGCATTTACCTTCACCTTTCTCTTGGATTCTAGCTGTAACCCATTGTTCACTCATCCTTGTGATACTCATCAACTTCTTCACAAAAAATGGAACATTGGCAGCCCTAAAATAAGCTTTGTCGACTTGGAACCTCGAACAGCAAAGCAAGGTCATATATTCCTCCAGTGTGGGCACTAAATCTACTTTTTCAAAAGTGAAACAGCTATACGCTGAGTTCCAAAACTGAGTCATAGCCCGAAATAGATGTTTATCTACCTTGATGTCGAGCAAGTAGGGTAGATCGCCATAATTACGATAAAAAATCTGCTTTGACTCATCGTCCCACTGGGTCCATATCTCCTTCAACTCTTGGAACTCATTCTGTGTAGTACTAATACGATTAAAATCCCATAGTTCAGATACATACTCGTCAGTTAAACTATTCCCTCTCTCCGACTGTGTTTGCTCTAACCATGTGCGAACAGCTGCATTGTCTCCCACTTTATCAAGGAATTCGTTCTCCATAACCAGCTTTCTAACTTAAAAACTGACCGTGAATCGATACCTCTGAAAATATGAAATGACATGCACAAAAATGAAACACAATGAGTTAGTACCATAGAATAAAATATAAAGCAAGTGAAATAAACTCACACCTATCTGGGTAACTACTAAAGTTTAGCATAGCCCTACCTAAGGTGGGTTCTTAGGGTTTACTATATGCGGTTTAGTTCTAAAGTTGAGGTACCTGAACCAGTAGATTCCTCGATCCTCACCCATTATAGGCTCATACGGACCGAGTTTGGTTCAGGGGAATACATTTCCCTATGGCCATGCGGAAGTGAAAACTTCACGAAGACATAGGTACAGATGTATCCTGAAAGCAATCCACTAGCCCATGCGAAGGTGAAAACCTCACAAAGGCATAGCTTCGCTCCCACTTAAAGGCGCGACCACAGCGGTCATGTAGTGCAATGCAAAATATATATTAAAACCTCATGCAATAAGGAACATGTTTTGTTTTAAAAAAAATCATAATTTTAAATTCGAACAAAAGGACATGAAATTATCGATTTTACGGCTTCACTCTCTTATTGGTCCCCAGTGGAGTCACCAAGCTGTCGAAACCATTTTTAAAAGTTTTGAAAAATGGGGTCGACTTTAAAAACGAAAATGGGATTCGCCACCAATCCCTTTTTATTTAGGTATGATTGGATCACTTTGCAAAATGTTTTATTTCAAAACATTCAATTTTGGTCCACGGAAAACAAGAAAAGCGGGTTCGAGAATTGGTTACGATGAGGAAGGGTTAGCACCCTCATAACGCCCAAAATAAATTGGTACCTAATCGATAAAATTATGTCCAAATGTTGAAAATTTAATAAAAATTTAAAATATGATTTTATTTTGAAAAAATTGAACAATTGGATTTAAAACTTGAGATTTCTTTGTTAGAAAGAATCTAAACATCACATCCAAAGACGTTAGGACACGATATTTTTAATCTCTCTTAACCAAAATCATCTCATGGTTTACAAATTTATTAAAAGGATATTTAGATATTTAGTCAAATGGAAAATCGAAACCAAAGACGTTAGGCACTATTTCCTAATTTCTAAATACTAAAATATTGCCTTATTTTAAAAATATTTAGGTGAAATATAGTAATTTTCCAAAAATATATTCTATTCTAAACGATAATCCATGAGAAAATATCATCATATATAAATATCTAAAACAATTACGATATACTAACATTTCATGTTTAACATAGGCAATAAATGAATAGAATATAACAAACAATTAATAAAATAAAAATAATAATTACATTGAGGTCATAAATAAATGAAAGAGCATGAATAAATAAAATATATTAAGCAACAATGACAAGTTAATAAATATATATATATACATATACATATACATATATATGTATATATATATATATATATATATGAAAATTTCTCATGCAACATAAAAATTTCATGTAATGATGTATACCAAATAAAATAAAATAAAAATATATATATTTGGAAAAATAAAATACATCATGAAATAAATAAGTGATAAAAACATATTTACAATAATTTAATACAAAATTATATATTTAATATAACCAATATATATTATATAATAACAAAATTTTAAATATATAATATGATAACTAATATATAAGTTAAAAAATATGTAATAAAATAATTAAATCAAATAATAAATAATAATAGTTTAAAATACATAAGGATTATATATAATAAAAATATACAAATTTAATAAATTAATATATGAATAAGGGTAATATAATATTTTAAAATAATTAAAACATTATTAGAATAAAATAAAAATATAAAAAAGGGTTAAATAGCAAATAAAATAGACATAAAAGGGTAAAATTAGAGCGCGCGTCGCACTACAGGGATTCATTAGGCAATTATGCCTTCTTCCCAAAACGACGTCGTTCTAATTTTTAGCCCTTAAAGCAGTCCGAGGGACTAAATTGAAACAAAATATAAGTTTATGGGCTGATTTAAAAAATAAAGAAAATATTAATTTGGACGAAATTAAAACAAATAAAATTGTAAAGGGACTAAAGTTGTAAATTTCCCTTTTTTATAAAACACGCGGATCCTCCCGAGTTTTCGTGTCAACGCGTGGATCCTCCTTCAAAACGATGTCGTTTTATGCTTATTAAATTAAGCAGAAATGACGTCGTTTCTATAGCCCTATATAAGTCGTGTTTTTAACCAAAAAAAAAAACTTTAAAGAATCCTCTGAAGCCTTTCCTGCTCCGATCATCGGACCTTCGAACCACCATCCCTCACGCGCCACCATTGACGGTGGTCGGAGGTTGAAACCTCGATTTTTTTGCACAGGTAAGCCCTTTTCCTTTTATTATGTTTTTTAAAAAAGTATGCTTACATAAAAAATAGATCAAAAATAAATAAACGAAATAAGATGGGAAATCACCTCTGTGAACAAACTGTTGTCTTTGTTTCTCTGCATATTTTTTTTTGTTTTTTCAGATATTCTCTGTGTATTCTGTCTCTGTTCACATGGATGTGATGGGTTTTATAACCCGAAGAAAAAAATGAAAAAGGAGCTTTGTATTGCCTTAGAACAAGCGGTGGTCGTATCCAACAACTCCCATACTCCAAGCGGAGGTACCCAATCAAAATTTCACTTAGATAAAGGACTTTGTCGGGAACCATCAAGGGGCTTTCCACTCAACATCTTCCTCTCGGAGGACTCCTTTATTAAGTCGGTCGAATAAATTAGTAACTGCTTTTATCTATATGCCTTAGAGCTTTGGGAAGATCACCAAACCATAAATACATAAAGCGAAGACATTGATCTTCTTCTTTTCATCTGGATGTTCTAGGATTAAGTCTCTCAAACTCACCCAGGGTATGCATTTACCTTCACCTTTCTCTTGGATTCTAGGCTGTAACCCATTGTTCACTCATCCTTGTGATACTCATCAACTTCTTCACAAAAATGGAACATTGGCGCCCTAAAATAAGCTTTGTCGACTTGGAACCTCGAGCAAAAAGCAAGGTCATATATTCCTCCGAGGTGGGCACTAAATCTACTTTTCAAAAGTGAAACTGACTATCTGTTGAGTTCCAAAAGCGAGTCATAGCCAGAAATAGATGTTTATCTACCTTGATGTCGAGCAAGTAGGGTAGATCGCCATAATTACGATAAAAATCGCTTTGACTCATCGTCCCACTGGTCCATATCTCCTTCAACTCTTGGAACTCATTCATGTAGTACTAATACGATTAAAATCCCATAGTTCGAGATACATACTGTCGATTAAACTATTCCCTCTCTCCATTTGTGTTTGCTCTAACCATGTCGAAACAGTTTGCATTGTCTCCCACTTTATCAAGGAATTCGTTCTCCATAACCAACTTTTCTAACTTAAAAGCGTAGTGAATCGATACCTCTGAAAATATGAAATGACATGCACAAAATGAAACACAATGAGTTAGTACCATAGAATAAAATATAAAGCAAGTGAAATAAACTCACACCTATACGGGTAACTACTAAAGTTTAGCATAGCCCTACCTAAGGTGGGTTCTTAGGGTTTACTATATGCGGTTTAGTTCTAAAGTTGAGGTACACGAACGATGAGATTCCTCGATCCTCACCCATTATAGGCTCATACGGACCGAGTTTGGTTCGGGGAATACATTTCCCTATGGCCATGCGAAGTGAAAACTTCAAGACATAGAATACAGATGTATCCTGAAAGCAATCCACTAGCCCATGCGAAGGTGAAAACCTCACAAAGGCATAGCTTCTCGCTCCCACTTAAAGGCGCGACCACAACGGTCATGTAGTGCAATGCAAAAATATATATTAAAACCTCATGCAATAAGGGAACATGTTTTTGTTTTTAAAAAAAAAATCATAATTTTAAATTCGAACAAAAGGACATGAAATTATCGATTTTACGGCTTCACTCTCTTATTGGTCCCCGAGTGGAGTCACCTGTTGTCGAAACCATTTTTAAAAGTTTTGAAAAATGGGGTCGACTTTAAAAAAAATGGGATTCGCCACCAATCCCTTTTATTTAGGTATGATTGGATCACTTTGCAAAATGTTTTATTTCAAAACATTCAATTTTGGTCCACGGAAAACAAGAAAACGGGTTCGAGAATTGGTTACGTATGAGGAAGGGTTAGCACCCTCATAACGCCCAAAATAAATTGGTACCTAATCGATAAAATTATGTCCAAATGTTGAAAATTTAATAAAAATTTAAAATATGATTTTATTTTGAAAAAAATTGAACAATTGGATTTAAAACTTGAGATTTCTTTGTTCCGAAAGAATCTAAACATCACATCCAGCACGTTAGGACACGATATTTTTAATCTCTCTTAACCAAAATCATCTCATGGTTTACAAATTTATTAAAAGGATATTTAGATATTTAGTCAAATGGAAAATCGAAACCCAAAGACGTTAGGCACTATTTCCAATTTCTAAATACTAAAATATTGCCTTATTTTAAAAATATTTAGGTGAAATATAGTAATTTTCCAAAAATATATTCTATTCTAAACGATAATCCATGAGAAAATATCATCATATATAAATATCTAAAACAATTACGATATACTAACATTTCATGTTTAACATAGGCAATAAATGAATAGAATATAACAAACAATTAATAAAATAAAATAATAATTACATTGAGGAGTCATAAATAAATGAAAGAGCATGAATAAATAAAATATATTAAGCAACAATGACAAGTTAATAAATATATATATATACATATACATATACATATATATGTATATATATATATATATATATATGAAAATTTCTCATGCAACATAAAATTTCATGTAATGATGTATACCAAATAAAATAAAAATAAAAATATATATATTTGGAAAAATAAAATACATCATGAAATAAATAAGTGATAAAAACATATTTACAATAATTTAATACAAAATTATATATTTAATATAACCAATATATATTATATAATAACAAAATTTTAAATATATAATATGATAACTAATATATAAGTTAAAAAATATGTAATAAAATAATTAAATCAAATAATAAATAATAATAGTTTAAAATACATAAGGATTATATATAATAAAATATACAAATTTAATAAATTAATATATGAATAAGGGTAATATAATATTTTAAAATAATTAAAACATTATTAGAATAAAATAAAAATATAAAAAAGGGTTAAATAGCAAATAAATTGTAAATTTCCTTTTTTATAAAACACGCGGATCCTTTTCGTGTCAACGCGTGGATCCTCCTTCAAAACGACGTCGTTTTATGCTTATTAAATTAAGCAGAAATGATGTCGTTTCTATAGCCCTATATAAGTCGTGTTTTTAACCAAAAAAAAACTTTAAAGAATCCTCTGAAGCCTTTCCTGCTCCGATCATCAGACCTTCGGACCACCATCCCTCACGCGCCACCATTGACGGTGGTCGGAGGTTGAAACCTCGATTTTTTTGCGCAGGTAAGCCCTTTTCCTTTTATTATGTTTTTAAAAAAAGTATGCTTACATAAAAAATAGATAAAAAAAAATAAACGAAATAAGATGGGAAATCACCTCTGTGAACAAACTATTGTCTTTGTTTCTCTGCATATTTTTTTTTGTTTTTTCGTATATTCTCTGTGTGTATTCCTGTCTCTGTTTACAGATGTGATGGGTTTTTATAACCCGAAAGAAAAAAAATGAAAAAAGGAAATATTGATTCTGGCATATTTGTTGTCATGTTTGCTGCTCCCTTTTCTCCTTTTTCGCAAGTGAAAGGCGTTGATCTTGGTGGCGGAGTGATTCAGGCGTGAATCGGACGAGGCTGCGGCGTGAAGGCTGGGGTACTGTGGCACGACGATTGGGTTCCTGCCATTGCGGCGCCTAAGGTTTCAGAAACCCTAGGCCACTGCTGATTCTGCTCAATGTTTGGGCCTTCTTGGGCTGCACTGGTTTGGGTCTTGGTTGTCAAGGTGTAGCTGGGCTCGGGGTTTGTAATTGGGTCATGGGTTTAAGAGTTGGGCTCGGGTGTAATGGGTAATGGGTAGCTAGTTTGTAATTGGGTTTTTTGGGTGTTAGTTTGGGCCACGAGTATTTGTAAATTTGGGCTTTAGTTTTGGTATGAATCATTAAGCGGATGTCTTGGACATTATAATTTTTGTCTTGTTTTTTTTTATTTTGGTTTATTTCTAAGCCCGGGCACAAATGGGCTGTTACAATGAGTATTTTCCAAATTTATGATGCACCATATTATTATCATAATTATCTCTATAAAATAGATTTGAAAGAATTTACAAACATTGAGATAGAAGAAGTCTTGAGATTCCTAATGGTAGGGAAAAAGATGTGAACGTATCGATCGGGGATAGCAATTCCTGAGGCGTTCAATCAGGAGTTGATGACACCCAAAGTTAAGATGTGGATAAAGTTCGAATGTTCAAGAATATGACCTATAATAGAGATGTCCCAGATTATTCCAATTCAAGTAATCATAACTTATGGGATCCTCCATAAGAAGCAAATATGTATTGGAACCTAAATATATAAAAACATGGTTGATTGTGCGAGAAATTTAGGAAAGGGAATATTTTTCCCACATCTAGTTACGAAACTATGTAAAAAGGCAGGAGTACCCATTGAACAGATGGATAAAACCATGAATCCCCCAAGGAAATTATTCAGTGATGATTTATTCAGGCAATTTGTTCTTCTACAGACGAAACAAAAAAAGGAAATAAGAAAAAGAGGATTTCAAGAAGATGAGGATTAATATTCAAGAGTAATCTAATAGGATTAGGAGTAGACAAATTTAGGAAAACTTGAATGCTTATTTCTTTACTTCTATTTTTTATTTTAAGGATTATATTGAATTTTAGGGTAATGCAAATATGTTTTTAGGATAAGGATAAATACATAATTCTTTGTTTTGAAGTTTGTTTAAATCTTTCATTTAAAATAAAAACCCAACATCGAAGAGACACAAACAAATCGAGTTTCACACGATCAAAGGAGGAAGCACCCAACATTAGCCACCACAATCAATTAGGTAACTTCTCTCATTATATTTTTATAGGCTACACATTGAGGACAATGTGTCAACTAAAGTGTGGGGGGTAACATAGAAAACTTTTTTATTTAACATTTTCTTTGATTTTTCCTGTCTTTTGTGTGCTTGAGCTTGTAGAAATACATGTGATTGGTTAGGAGCATGTACATATTGCTTGTGTTTATGAATAAATTTGGCATGATGAGAGGTGATTTTAAATTTTTTTATTATTAGACTACTAAGTTCTATATGTTTGACTATAATAGGTATTAAGCAATCAATTGTACCAAGTGATATAGAAAATACAAGGAAATAAGCATGCTAGTACGAATGATAAATAGTTGAATTTGTATTTGTTTGGTTGATTAAATTTATGCATGTTAAGATATTTAGGGATGATCTAAGACATTGTTTGGAACACATCTAGAGCCAAAAAGTTATCGTAATTATATTTCACCTTTAGTACCAATTTTTGAGCCTATTGGCACTTCTTGATGAACCACATTACAAGCCCCGAGCCTGAACACGTCAATTTGTATTTGTCCTTGTTCTTTGGTCCTACACTACACGATTATAAATGTCTTACCATACATATTGAGGGTTAAGTAGATACATCATGATGAAGTTTATAAAAATAGAGTGAAATAGGAAAGATTAATGTTGTATGAGAATTATATGTTAACCTAAAAGTGCAAAACAAGAAGAAAAATCCAAAAAGAAAGTCCATACGAGTAGAAAAAGTACCTAAAAAGCCAAAAAGCATGCTTAAGTGAGATAAGTTGAAAAAGAAAAGTCACAAAGTCAAAAAAATAGAAAAAAAAACTCGTTCGTTAGTGCACAAAAAACTCGTAGGCTAGCCGTAGTTACTATGTCATGCTATGATTTCCTATGTGAAGAGATAAGGAAGGTGAGAGAAGGAGAAATAAGGCAGTGAGTGGGAAAGGGTCACTAAGGGGGAAGAATAGGGATCAATACGATGTGCCAAACTATTTTCGTGTTTGTAACCCTTTTTTATGCTTATTGGATTTTAATTCCATACCTGTCCTAAGCTTCAGAATGTTACAAGCAGAAAAAGTCTTATGTGACCTAAATATCCTTATACATGAATGGACATCATACTATACATGCACATAAATGGCTATTTCTATTATTTTCGGATAATCAAAATACTTGTATGATTTGTTGATTGATTTTATAGATGAGACCTTTAATACTTGTATATTTTGTAACATATTGAACCTAGATGTTTGAAGTCAAAGGTGGTAAGTTAACTATTCATCATGTTAAAATTGTTAGTAAAACATGAAATTCCTAAGCCATATGCTCCAAGTTCAATACTTGTATCATATTTGCTCAAGGGTCATCATGTTTTTGTTTGTCATCTTTGTTTATATTGCTTGAGGACAAGCAATGACTTAAGTGTAGGGGAGTTTGATCTGTCGTAATTCGGTGTAGTAGATTAAACTAGTTTTCACATTTAAAGAGCCTGAATACAAGCACTTTCATTACATTTTAGTTAAGTTTCTTTAGTTTTACTTACATTTAATAAAATGTGCAAATTGAGTCTTTTATTGACTTTACGGGCTGAATGAGGCCCAAGAGAGAGCTAACATACTTTGTAAGTGTAGGAGACCATTAAAAGACATTTTAGGTCAATATTAGATGCTATGTCACAATACGGAAGGTCTGATGTCGCAACATAGGGAACAAAATGAAGAAAAACTCAAGTCTGCCTTCGATGTCACAACACAGACTGAGGGTTTCGTGACATACCCCTGAAGATGGCTACAGACGAGCATATTGGTTGCTATGTCTCGACATAGGTCCTGGTGTGTAGCGACATCGACTCTGGGATGGAAATTAAACACGAAGTAAGGGCATTTTGGTCTGCACAATTGAACTTAAAACTCGGGAACGTTAGCTGACCTAGGGTTAAGGACGATGGTCACCTGAAGGTTATAAATAAGCTCATTTGGAACATGTTATAGATACCTTTCCATTAACCTAGTTTCTTTCTTTAGATTTCATTTTGTTTTCTTTATTAGGTTTCTAGAGTTTAGTTTTTTTTTTTTTTTGTTTCCTTTCAAGAGACCTGGATTTTGGAATCATTCAACTCTGTGGATTTACACTTAAAATCAATACAATCAAGCTCTTCCATTTGCTCTATCTTGTCAATGTAATTAGTATGCTTTCTCTTTACATCGATTATATATTGTTCATGAACACCATGAGGAACTAATCCTTCTATGAGGGATTAGCGAGTGGAGATATGATTTGGTAACTTTTTTGTGAGGTTACTCAATGAATTAGCTATTTGGGAAAGGAAGAACATGAAACAAACCCTAGGCCTAAAACCTCGAGAAGTCATCAAGGTGGGAATTAACCCAAAATTGGTATTGCCCATCCGTGAAAACCTTAACCCCAAACCAGACTGGACTGTGAGGTCAAAAGATAAGTAGTTCTTGTTGACTCGTTATATTAGTGGAAGATCGAAAGATCCTGCTAGGGTAACGACTAGTTGAGTGGCGAGAAACTCGAGATGACAGTTGATAGAGATTACTGAAGTGAGACAATCACCCATAATCAGATTTGATTTATTCTTCCGTTTTAATCTCTTGAATATTATCTTTTATGTTATTTTATTTTTATTAGTATAAAAACCCCAAAAATCCATTATTTTGTATTCTTCGTACTATAACTGAATGGAAAGTACTAATTAGATCTTTTAGTGTTAAAGTTAGAATTGATCTAGCGCTCGCCTCCCTTGGGTACGATCCTCGGAGTACTCACTCATTTAGTTGTAAAACTATATTACAACTAGACCTGTATACTTGCGGATACCACCTCGTAATTTTATATTTTAGTGCATTATTCACATTCTGGACATTATTACGTTCAGAGGCAATCATACTCAAACAATTAGATGTACAAAGAGCATGGGTACTCAAATGCAAAATGTGTAATATCCAGGAATTAGGGCTTGTGCATTTTTGCTTAATTGCATGTGGTAGTATGCCTATGTGTGTTTTGAATGTGTTTAGGAGACTTTGGGAACTCTAGAGTGTAAGAGAGTGCCTTAGAAAATATTAGATTTTTAGTTTTAAAGGGGGAGCTAGGCAAAGGAGGCCTTAAGGAAATTTGTAAGGGAAATTGGACATAAAAATGGGCTTGTTAAAGTGGCAAGGAGGCACCACTTAAAGCCTTAAAAGTGACGCCACAAGCAAAGGCAAAGGGGCCTAGGTTCGAACAACAAGGGAGCACTTGTGGAGTTGTTTTTTCATCGGAAGGAAGGGAGTTGGACGGCAAGTGGACTCTAGGAAGGAGGAGGTATAGATGGGGTGGGAGAGCTTGAGGATTCGACTAAGATAGAGGGGATCAAGGGATAAGGGAGTGAGAGATGAGTTGGCCGAATATGGGACTCTAAGGGTGCATAATCGTTTAAGGCTTTGGTAGAGGGTGTGTGCGAAATACTAATAGCCTTCTTCTAAGTCTCTTTTCTTTTCTCAACCTTAAGCTTATACCTTTTTCTTTTGTGGCCGAATATCCCATCACCATTGGAGAGCCATAGCCGAACCTTGTTGACCCTTACTCTCTTCTTCTTTTCACAAATCCATCAAAAGCGAATACACAAATAACCCCTAGCCGATTGTTCATTAAACCCCAAAAGTCAAAACCTATTGATCAACATCTAGCCTATATAGCCGAATCTCTATAGAATCGTGCAAGGTGCAAATCAATTTCATGATTAAGGGTAAGATCAAATGTTATTCGATTTTCCTTCCTCTTTCTTTTAGATTGGCCGAAATCTAGGAACTAATTCCTTTCCTCTCTTTGGCGAATCTTTGAAGAGGAATTTTGGGATTTTGTTATTGTTGACTACAAGGAGGAAATCTTCGGGATTTCACAATCCAAGGTAAGCCATGTGTAGTATTCAGCCAAGGGCCATTATCATAGATCTTGTGCAATAGGCCGACCCTAAAATGTACCATGTAGGATTTCGACATCTTCATAAAGCAAGTGACGATTTTTGGATTAAGATCCGCAAGGTAAGAGGGCATTAATATTCGACCAAGGCCATAGTAAGTGTTAATGACTAGCCGATTCTTACTATGACCTTTTAGGGGTAATTCGGCAAGTGGGGAGTAAAGTAAAAGAGCCTTCGGGTTATCAGGTGTGTAGTTACTACACAATTTCTCGAGTATGTCTCAATTATTGTGCGTGTTATAAATATGATAATTAGTGCAGTGGCAATAATGGGATGGTTACCCTTAGTGGGTATGTCGATAATCAGGTCAGTGGTAAAAGCTGATAAAATTGTGGTTATTACTGTATATATGTGTGGTATGTTTGAATAATATGAACATGCATTATTTCATCACATCACTATTGTATGTTGCATAATCATGGGGCGAGATTTGTATATCTGAAAGAAGAACAGGGTGTACACTTATGTACGTGATTAGTGATGGCTACGAGCCTTACATGGATTGACGTTGACTACGGTCACGTTGTGGATTATTTTGTGATTTGATCACGTGGACCAATGGCTCAACCACTTGGTGGATGGCATAATTTGCCGAATTGGTGTGTAGAGGTTGGAGGGTCGATTTAGTAATCCCCTGGTGTGTGGTGGTTGGATACGAGGGTGTGTAAAGGATGGACCCTAGGCTGGGTTGGGTGCATTTTGCATTATTATCTGATTTGTGGATTGGTGTGGTTTTGGGCCAAGCCCATATGTGGAAATCTGTGGACTAATTACACACTGAGTCTGTTGACTCACCCAATTTTTACCAAACAATGCAGGTGGATCGTGATGTTGGACCGGGTTGGATGGGATTCGAGATGGCCATGCAGATGCGGTTTTTATGTTTAGAAACTTATATTTTAATTTCAGTTTATATGGGATGTTTTGATGTAATAAGGCCATTTAATTATTTTGGGTTTCAATGTGGTTATGTTAGACTAGACCTGGATTATTAGTTGCAAACAAAGTTTCAAGTTATGACGGTTTCATATCTTAAAGACTTATTAAAGGTTTTTACTCAGGTTTTCTTAAGAAATTTAAAGGAAAAGAGGGACTCGTTTCCAATTAACTCCAAACTTCAAGATGTTTTTCAACCTAAAGTTTTTTTTTCAGTAGCATTCCGAATTCGGCCGTAGTGTTTTGGGCCGGGTTTGGGGTGTTACAAAATGAGTTGGTGAATTTGAAGGCATTTATTCCGAAGGTTCGATGCAAGCTAAATCTAGGGTTTTTAACTTAGAATTATCTATCTTTTACCTACCTTTAGTCAAGCCATGTTACAACCTATTTAAAATACCTATTGATTCATATTTCTATGCCGACTACATTAGTGGAGAGAAATTGCTTAGTTCAACATATGAAGGCATAAATTAAACTTATTGATTTCAATTTAACCTTAAATTAGGAAATAAAAATTAATTGGTAAGAATTTAGCATATCTTTATTGAGAAAGCATTTAGTCTATTATTTCCATCATGATAATAATTGAGAATAATTTGAACAATGTGTATGCTTGAGTTGCATAATTTCAAAATTCATGTTCTTAAGCATAATCCAGTAGGTTAAGACACAACATCTCAAATTCCCGAGAATAAGTTTTTATTTAACTTTTTAAAAAAAAGGAAAGTAATAGGTTCTTTAGACTCGAAGAGAAAAATTGAAACCCAGTAAGTTAGGATACGATTTCTTTCGAACCTTAGAACGCGAAGTGTTTACTTATTTTGAAAATCAGATAAAATATAATGCGATCGTAATGAAATGAAAAGTGAATTTAAAATAAAATGTAAAACGATTTACAATATGCTAGCTTGTATAACAACATGATGATGATAAAATATAATAACAATAATAAAGGTAGAAATAAAATACAATAAAGTAAAAGCAAGATAAACAAATGAAATAAAATAAAAGAGAATTGTAACAAAAATGGAGGCTATATACAACAATAAAAACATAGAATGATAATAATAGTAACAAAAAATGCGATAATAATAATAAAATATATTAATAAATAAATAATAGTAAAAAAAGAATATTAGCAATTATAAAATAATAATAATAAAAGTAATAGCAAAAATAAAAATAGTATTAATAATAATTAAATAATAGTAAGGATATTAAAATTAATAGTAATAATAATATAAAAATAATAGTAGTAGTAAAATAAAATATATTAATAATAATAAAATAATAATGTATGTTAATATACAAATAATAGTAAAAATAAAACAATAATAGAAATAATGAAAATAGCAATAATAATGGTGATACTAATAATAATAATAATAATAATAATAATAATAATACTAATAATGATAGATATAATAATAATAAATATAGCTATAGTAATAATATATATAAGAAAAAATAATGGTCATAATAAAAAAA
This sequence comes from Gossypium rotundifolium, assembly GCA_025506655.1. Lineage (NCBI taxonomy): Eukaryota > Viridiplantae > Streptophyta > Magnoliopsida > Malvales > Malvaceae > Gossypium > Gossypium rotundifolium. The sequence continues at coordinate 125,353,698 of CP106727.1, forward strand.
TAATAATAATACAAATGAATATGATAATATTAATAAAGTTAATTATAAATTGAAATAATAATAATAATAATAATAAAACAGAGTGGTAATGTTAAAATAATAGTAAAAGCAATAATGATAATAATTAAAAAAAAATTAGTAATGAAAATAATAATAAACAAAAAAGGACAAAATTGAACTAAAAATAAAGGTTTGGGGCGAATTTTAAAGAAAACAAAAGGCAATGGACCTATTTAGACACACGAATAACATGGAAGGACTAAAAGAGAAAATATTCCCTCCCTCCAAAACGCTGCGTTTAAAAATAGACTCAAATGAAATCCAAATAAAATTTAAGGGCCAAATTAAAAATAAAAGGAAACTTAATTATAAAACCATAAAAAAGCGGAAGGGCTAAATGTGCAATTAGCCTTTCCATCGAAAACGCGCGGATCCTCCTTGCGGGTCGGATCAAGGCGGGTCAGAAGGGCGAAACGACGTCGTTTTGGGCATTTAGGGCTAGTTCTAAAATGACATCGTTTTGGGGCCCTATAAAAGTTAGATTTTTTTTTGAAAATTTTATTCTCTTCACTTCAAAAAAAAAAAAAAGGGTTGAGAGCCTTCAAAAATGCTCTCCCCTTGGACAATTTCTGGCAGAACTCCGGCGAAGCTTTGGCACGACCCGCCGCCATCTGCCGCGCGGTGGTCGGAACTTCAAAAGGTAAAAAAATTTCTTTTTTTTTTATTTTGTATTTTTATACTCTTTTATACATATTATATATATAACAGAAAAAAAAACAATTTTGTATATGTATGTAGACTGTTTTGAAGAGAAAGAAAGGAAAAAAATGAAAATACAAAGAAACCTTGGCTGACTGTATGTTCGAATTGATTTGTGTGTGTATCTTTTTTGCAAAAAAGTAATGTGCTCTTGTATATATCTCTGTAAAAAAACTCCTCTTTTTTACAGATTACATTAGGGTTTTTATAACCCCAAAATAAATCGAAAAAATAAATACCAAGATCCTATACTGCTATATTTTCTCCCTTTGCTGCATTTTTCTTTCCTTTTTGCAGGTAAACGGCGAAGATAGGGGCGGGATTCACGCGCTGATGGTGGCAGCGGTGCAAGTTAGGAATGTAACAGCCTGATTTAGGGCCTAGTCAGGATTGTGGTGTGAGGCCACGAACCCGAGGTGAAATTATGAGCTTTCCAGGTTTATGCCATGTTTGCATGCTAGGATGAAAGATTTGTAAAGCAATTTTATTAAGTTGAGGTCAATTGGTCCAAAGAGGACTAAATTGCAAAAGTTGCAATATATGAGTTTCTAGAAGCTTTTTGCATGAAATAGCTCAAGATTAATAATTGTGAGCCCTTAAATAGCAATTTGCCCAAAAATAAAATTTTGGACAAAATTGGCCTTAAGATGGTTAAATAGAAATTTTTAGGAGGAAGGGCATTTTGGTCATTTGGCCTAATTAGTGTTTTAAGTGGGAAAAAGATGAGAAAAATCCACTCATCTTCTTCCTTGAGCTGCCAAAAATTTGGAGACACCATAGCTAGGGATTCTTCATTTTTTCAAGCTCATAGTAAGTTCATCTTAGCCCCATCTTTAATATTCTTCATATTTTTGAAGTTCCCGTATTATGAATTAGCTAATTTTAGCTATAAAATGAGCTAAGATGCATGTTCAAAAATCTACCCTTGAATGACATGCTTGTTAAATGATGTTTTATGGAAGTTTAAGAGAGTTTGATGTTAGATAAACATCTTTTCCTTAATGAATTTCATGAAAAAATGGTAGTAGGGACCATTTTGTAACAGTTATAAAATTGATCATACCTACTAGAAATAGTGAGAATTGATGATTGTTATAGAAGAGAAAATGATTCAGTTGAGCATGAAGTTTAAGAAAGTTGCATGAAAATCATTTTACGAGAATTGGGGCAAAAGTGCAAATATTAAAAAGTATAAGGGCAAAATAATAATATTGCCAAAGTACGAGTTGTGAGTCAATTTAGTCAATATGGTTATTAAATGATCTATTTATGATTATAGATCAAGAAAAATGAAGCCCGGATTGAAACCGAGGCAAGAACAAAGTCGAGGACTAAATTACACATCTACATACATTTTGTATATTGAGGTAAGTTTGTATGATTTCTAAGTTTTATGATTTTTATCATTAATTTGCTTAGTATAATGTACAATAATTGTATGAAATGATCATGTTATGTTCAAGCAAGAAATCACGATAATATGTACAAGCAAGTCCTGATTGAAGATGAATTTCCCTCGGATACTCGATCTACCACACAAGTTATCATGTAAGTCCAAGGCAAGCTTGGCATTGATCAAGTTATCATGTAAGTCCAAGGCAAGCTTGGCATTGATCAAGTTAGCAAGCAAGTTATCATGTAAGTCCAAGGCAAGCTTGGCATTGATCAAGATATCATGTAAGTCCAAGGCAAGCTTGGCATTAATCAAGTTATCATGTAAGTCCAAGGCAAGCTTGGCATTGATCAAGTTAGTAAGCAAGTTATCATGTAAGTCCAAGGCAAGCTTGGTATTGATCAAGTTATCATGTAAGTCCAAGGCAAGCTTGGCATTGATCAAGTTAGCAAGCAAGTTATCATGTAAGTCCAAGGCAAGCTTGGCATTGATCAAGTTAAGGCAAGCTTGGCATTGAGTAGCAAGTTATCATGGAAGTCCAAGGCAAGCTTGGCATTGAGTATGTTAACAAGAGTAAGACTTCATATAAGTCCATGTCAAGACATGGCCGTGAAACCAAGATGAGATAACCCATGTAAGACCATGTCTAGGATATGGCTTTGGCATCATATTATGTGGGAAGAGATTTAGTATCCTCAGTTATTCATAAAAATTCATCTGGCAAATGAGTAAGCTAAAAGAAGATAGCAAGTAAGCTAAGAAAGTAAAGTTAGTATCAAGATGAAGTTAGAAGAAGTTGAGCATTATTCATGTTGTGAATGAGAAAGTAGATATCATGATTATTGTTATTATAGTATACTGATCAATGTGATCAAGTGATACAAGCATCATGGTTACCTTACAAGTATGATAATAGTAAGTGTCATGAGACATGTAAGAATCTATATGAGTAAGTAAGCTCTTTAGCTGGAATTCATAATACCATTGTTTATGTGAAATGGTTTATATTAAGCAATGATGATGCTATGAGTTGTTACATGCAAACTTACTAAGCTATATGCTTACGCTATGATTCTTTCTTTCCATGCAGTCCCGCTAAGCTAACTCGTGGATCATTAAAGTCGGAGCTCGCAACCTACTATCAACTCCTATTTTGGTATATCCAAGTTACTTTACTAAGTATGGCATGTATAGGAAACATTCATTTTGTGGACATGTTTTTAAGAAGGGCTTTTGTAAAGGTTATCAAGTTTATTATTCTTTTGTATATGGCTAAGTGATTGGCCAAATTTGACTAAGCAAGTATGTTTATTGAGATCAATGAAGCATGTAGTATTATTCATAAAATTGGGTTGTTATTGCATTTTTGAATTGTGTATGGATATAATCTTCATTTCAGGGTGGCTAATGGATCGGTAAATAACCTGTAAGTGCCCACACGGTTGGACACACGGGCGTGTGTCAAGACCGTGTTAACCCTGCACCTTAATATTATTAATCATAATAGGCCGCTGGCAAATCCCACAGCCGTGTGTGTGTGCCATGTAAGACACACGGTTTGGACATGGGCGTGTTCCCAGACCGTGTTGATTTAGTCAGTATACAAGGATTAGCACACGGTCTAAGCCCACGAGCGTGTCATGACCGTGTGAAATTAGTCAGTAACCTTCCACGGTTGGTAGACACGGGCATGTCTAAGCCGTGTGGAAATAGTCAGTAGCCCTACACGGTTTGAGGGCATGGGCGTGCTTAAGGTTACATGGGGTGTGAACCCTGCTTCAAAAATGAGTTATTTGATTTTAATTCCGAAAGTTTTCTGACATGAGTTAAAGGCCTCGTAGGCCCTTGTTATATGTGTTGACTGATAAAGTGAAGTTTTAAGTTTGAAACGAAATTTTATAGTCGTAAGTACATGTTTAAGTGAGTTCAAGCATAGTAACGTCTCGAATCCAGACCCAGTATAGGTCTTGGGTGCTGGGTGTTACAAGGAACCCTAGGGTTCGTATTTTCTGAAACAAAATTTGGGCGTTGGGCCATGTAATTTTGTCTTAGGTATTGGGTTAGTGGGTTTGGGTGTAATGGGTTTTGGGTAATTTGTTTAGTTTGGGCTGTAAGTGGACTATAAGACTTTGGACATTTGGTTTATTTATTTTTTTATTTTATTTTTTGGTTTGTATGGGCCCGGGCAAATTGGGCCTATTACATATGTCATATTGATTAAACTCATTTTTAGAAATCATGCATTGGAATATTTTTACTTTTTATTTTTCTTATTTAAATTACTTAGTTAATTTTAGTTTTACAACACCTCTTCACATTTTTCATCAACAAATTGTTTAAATTTACATTTCATAAATATTTTCTTGCACAGTCCTTGTGGGTATGATAACTCAACATTACTTGTCACTTTATTACTTGATACGATTGTGTACACTTGCACATTTTCGTTGTTTCAAAAATACAATACAAATATTAATGGAAGCATTACATATATAAAAAAATAAAAGTTAACAAACTAAATGATGATGTACATGAAAAAAAATTAAAATAAAAAAATCATCTCTGTCGCCAGCCGAATGTGTGTCACAACCCGATGGGTGTCGATTACAAGAAGGATTTTTTCGTGGTTGGGGTTTTGACTCATCTTCTTCATCTTCATCTCCATCTTCATCTTAATCTTCATCACCAAAATTATATTCATCTTCATCTTGTTCTTTCCTGCTAGACTACATTTGCATCTTAAGTTGCCATCATATAACGCCGATTGTATTAGTAGGTGGTTGCGAAGATGACTCACCTCTAAAAAACAATGATTTTGGTAGTTTTGGAACATTACCAACGGAAAAATATATGGTGTTGAATAACCTCGATTGTGCATAGAATGTCAGAATTGTAGGCGATGATATATATATAGGTGTTGTTTACAGCAATGGGATGTAATATGCTCCTACAGATGGAGGTGGTGCAAAAAATTTTCCTGTAGAAAGTGATGACACATGGTATGATGGTACATAATTTGGTTCTTGTGTGAAAATCATAGGTTAATGAATGCACCAGAAAAATATAAACCATACTAACTAGGAAGTTGTAACAGCCCGGTTTAGACCCTAGTCGGAACAGTGGTTTTGGGACCACAAATTTGTGGTCAAAAAAATATTTTAATATTATTTTTCGTGTTTACAGTGTGTGATTAAGCATGTGTGAAAGTTCTGTATGAAAATTTTAACGTTTGTGTGCTTAATTTGTAAAAAGGACTTAATCGCATAAAATGCAAAAGCTGTGTGCTAATTGTTAAAGTGCCTATTTGGTATGGCTTAATAAATTAAAGGTCTTTATGTTGCAATTAGACCATAGATAGTGGAGATGGACATATATGTACATAGTTAGTTGAATTTAAAATGAAATAATAAAAGGGCAAAATGGTACAATGATTATTAATGTTAATATAATAAAAACAAACACATTAAAATGGCCATTATCATCCTTTTCCACGAAACTAGAAAAGAAAAAGAAGGTTTGAAACTTTATGATATTCGGCCATTGATGTTCTTTGATTGAGGTATGTTTTGGTTTCGATTTTTGATAATTTCTACGTTTTTATAATTGTTGCTTAGTGTTCTAGCTAGCCCATGCTTTAATTTTAGAATTTGATGAAGATATTGAGATGTGCCATTGATGAATATGTGAGCTTTGTGTTTATAATTGGTGGCATATGAAAGTTTAATGTTGGGTTAACATAGTTTGTCTTTGAATTTTTTATGAAATTGGCTATTTTGGGCTAAATTGTGAAAATGAGAAATTGAGGGACTAAAATATGAAATTGATGAAATGTGTGGGCCTGTATGAATATAAGGAAAATTTGGCTAGGCATGTGTGAAGTGAAATTATGTGATTTTGATGATTTTATGAAATAGGGACTTAAGTGTCAAAATATGAAAATGTGAGGGCTATTTGTAAAATACCCTAAATATGTGTGTTTGGACTAAATTGAATGAATTGGTGGTTTAATGAACTAAATTTGAATATGTATAGATCAAGGAAATATGGATTTGGATTGAGATCGAGGCAAAGATAAAGTACTCGATTAATCGACTTGTTTTGTTTCTTCGACGTCCAAGATAAGTTCGTGTATAATACGAATCGTTCAATTCATATTCATGTGTTATATAATGAATGAATACATGTAGATGATGAATAAATAATGTTATATGTGGAATTGAGAGTTGTGGCACTAAGTGTGCAAAATAAAGAAAACATCGGCTATATTGATTGGCACTGTGTGTGCGATACCGAGTTAAATTTGGTTTAATGTAAAGGCACTATGTGTGTGATGATATTTAAGCTTCAGCTAGGAAATTTAGCACTAAGTGTGCAATTAAATCGAATGAAAAATGAAGAGTGATCGAAGTGTGGTATTGAGCATTGAATAGCAAGAATGTATGTTAACTAAGTGTTGGCAAAGGTATGTTCGAAACCTATGTGGTTGATGATATCGTTTATGGATAAATGGATGGTTGTATGAGCATTTGGTTAGGGATGATATTGTGTTTAGTTGTGAATTTATCTAAGTGATGGTTTATGTTGTATATTGATATTGTATTATTAAGTTATATGTATTATATAACAAACTTACTAAGCTCTTAAGCTTACTGTGTGAAGTGTTTCTCTGTTTTACAGTTTATTTAAAGTTAGCTCAGATCCGGGATCGTCAGTGACTCAAACACTCTATCGGCTATCTATTTTGATATTTTTGGAAAGATGTATATATTTGAATATGGCATGTATAGGCTAGTGATTATGGCATGTTTTGAAATGTATAAGTTTTTCCATGTGAATTGGCTTGGTAGTTTGATGGTTTGGTATATGTTTTGGATATGTGAGAAGAATGATTTATATGTGTATATGTATGTTCTATGTGAGTGATCATTATTTCATACATTAGCAAGATGGAAATGGAATGTTTCATGATAGATTTGGTTGGAGTAATTGATGAGTAGATTATATGATTTGGAATGAGAAATTGATATTTTAGATGGACTTATTTGAGTTGAAATTGAGTATGGAAATAAATGGTGTGGTTGATGATTAATTAGTGCATATATTAGTATGTTTTGGTTGCCATTTGAGGTATAAATTGTGTTGGTTTGATGCTTATAGGTGATCCTAAGTGGGGATGGCAAATTTGGCCTTGCAAATGGCCTATAATTGCCCACATGATTGAGCACATGGACGTGTGGCTCTATCGTGTCATTCGAGTTTGCAAATTGAATCAAGTCAGGCTTGTACACGGGCTAGACACACGGGCGTGTGACTAGCCGTGTGGTACAAGTTAGTGTTGACCACGGGTGAGGCACATGGGCGTGTCTCAGGCCGTGTGGACAAGTCAGCATGTATGCCCTGTTTTGCCACGGCTTGGACACACCGGGCGTGTGACCTCTGTAGCTTTGAAAAATGTTTAGCTTTTAGAAATTTTCATATGTGTTCGGTTTAGTCTCGACCCCTTTTCTAATGAATGATTAAGGTCTCGTTGACCTATTTAAGGGACTATATTAATGTGAATTGCTATGTTTATATGTGAAATGAATTGAAATGTTTTGAAATGATCGGTAATACCTCTTAACCTTATTCTGGCAACAGTTACGAGTCAAGGGTGTTACAGAAGTGCACCCATCAGTATAGAATTCAGGGTTGGAGCTGATGATGATGAACTCGATGCATGTACTAACGATCGCGGTCTCATATGGATGGTGTTAGCCTTTTACAATGAATTTTTCTACAACTTTCTTCCTTCGGCAATAGATATAACTTATCATGAAGTCTAAATCATGGCATGTAATTCGAAGACATCGCTAAATCTAATCTAACAATTGGTTCGTGCATACTTATGAAATTATACCTATGGCTCATACTTGGCATGGAATTTAGGCCAATCTTCTCCAGTTCTCCCCCGTAAGTCAATCTTGTTAAGTTCATCGAGATTCTGAAGTGAGGGTGGAATATTTTGCACAAGTCTAAACTGACACATCACTCGATTAGATTCATGCATCTCAACCGTTGTAAAAACTATCAATGGCACTTTGACATGCCAGATATTTCGATTCGTCAAAAATTCAACCAAGATGCATTCTTGAATTCTCAAGTCAGAGTATGACATTCATGCAAACTACAATACGAAATTATAAATTTTATTACATACCTAATATTAAATCTCAAATCCTTATGTAATTATTATGTAATTGAAAAATTCAAAAACTAACCTCGACTTCTAACCGTTAATCGAACAATAACAAGTGTACCCACATGACTCGTGTCATTATTCCACCTGTTCAAATAATATGTTATTCCAAAAATATAATAATAAAAAACAATATGATAACTATAGTATTGAATGAATCTTACCTTATTACAAGTGGCAATTGATAAAGGTAGTTTACTCGGTGATGTAAAAATGGTAAACAGTACCATGCCCATGACTGAAGAAGTATCAGCAACTGATTTTAATTTTTTGTGCTTCAGTTCTCTGACATATCTCTCGGTATAATGTAGCCAAGATAGTTGATCCCCAATTGGTCGCTTGGCTTATTTTAGGTCGATTAGTTGTAGGAGTCACCTTAAATGTACCAGATTTTGAGATTAAAGCCACCTTACAGTATGAATGCTCGAGCAAATTGTTGTCTTTCAACCTCACTAGAAGAGTTGTTGACATGTGAGAAATTATCTTCTAACCATTTCATATGTATCCAATTACCACTAAACTTGTCCAGCACCTTTCCTAAAACTTGGTGGCAAATTGCGCTCCAATCACCAACACGCACTACCCCCCATAGCGACTAGCCCATCAACCGGTAGACTGAGTTGTAATGTCACATCCTTGAGTGTAATCGTACACTCACCGCACAGAAGATGTAATGTGCGTGTCTCGGGTCTTCATCTTTCCAATAAAGCACTGATAAGTGCAGGCTCCAATTTAGTCCCGCCGAGCATACGGGACACGTGTAAGAATCTCGCCTCTTTCAAGTACTATTCAATAACACACGGTACTCTTGCACTTAAATTGTGTATATATGTTTATCAAACATTATATAAACATAAAACTAAAAAAAAAAATTAACAACTTAATAATGATATTAATTAAAATAGAAAATATAATAATATTTTCTTGCCATTGATAATCGAATAAAATCTAAGAATTTACAAACAGTTAGGATAGAAATTGAAAGAAGAAGAATTTGAGAGATTAGGATAAAAATTAAGAATAAAAGATTAAGAGAATAGATGAATAAGATTAAGTGAAAAAATTGAAAGTGTAGAGGATACATATAAGAAAAAAATTTAAACGTTGGGGATTTTTTTCAGTTGTTGTTGGTCCCAACAATTAGAAAATCAGGGACTTGGTGATACAACAATTAACATTTACATTTTTTATTTTTTAAAATAAATCAATTGCGGGGCACACTTTTCCCTTTAATTTTTTTTCTAAAAAAACTTTGAACTTTAAATATTTTTTTAAAACTAACATATATACTTAATTTTCCCGAAAAGTGAACTGGTGGGTAAAATATGTTGCATAAAGAAACATGACATGGTGATTGGAGAATTGGCCATGATTTTGCCATATTAACTGCATTGCTTATATATGGCCAATGATTAATGCACCGTGCATTTTTCGGAAAATGACACAAATGTGAGAGTGTGTCCCAGTTTTACAAATTCACTTGTACACTTTAAAAAACTTATGCGCTGACTGAGTCTTGAGAAAGTATTTATACATAAAAAAACGTTTTGAATCAATGATAAAATATCACATATTAAGTTAAAGTTACTATAGGCTAAGCCGAAATTATCATAGCTAAAAAAGATGACATCATATATTGCATCAAATTATTTTTTCTGATTAATTTGGATTAATTAACAAATAAGGAATAAATAATATTATCACTAATTAAAATAAAATAATTAAGTGATAATATTTATTGGTTTTTTATATCTAATTAATTAAATTAATAAGAGATAAGTAATAAATAAATAAATTTAATTCTTGTAGAACACACAAATGAAGAAGTTAAATTTTATAAGAATTCTTTTTACTTGATTGACCGACACTCTAATAAGGGGTCACTTACAAGTCATTCAACACATCACAAGTTCAGAAGTCAAAAAGTCTCTAAAGATCTTAAAGAAATTCTGACGAACACCAAATCAGTTTCAAAGAAAAGTCACATCTTGATCCAATTCAACTAAAGAGAGGAAGCCAAAAGTTATTTTTGAAGAAAGCTACCTATTGATCCAATTCAACTGAAGAAATGAGGTAAAACTTGTTGTAAAACCAAATCACCACGACACTTGAAGAAGATTCAACCATTCAAGATTAAGTCTCAAAGACCCTTGGATTCAAACTCTCTCCCAACTCGATTTCAAGATCAAGTCTCGATGACCCTTGAAGCATATATCATTTCTTCAATATTAAGTCTCAACAACCCTTGAATCCAAAATCAAATTAAATTCTTAAGCAAACATCTCATTAAACTCAACTTCAAGAGAGTCTCAACAACCTTTGAAGTAAACAACTCATTATAAAAATTGATTTAAAATATTACAATATTATATCAATTGATACAAAATACATACTAATACGAAGCAGTATTTGTCGAAATAGATCAAAATGGTTAAAATGATACATACAAGTATCATCAAGAGTAAATTATGAATTTGATGTTTGAAAAATTAAATTTGCTAAAAATGGAAAAGAAAAAGACGAAGTTGTTCATGGATGGACCGAGTTGAAATCGATTTCAAAACAATTTTTAGGTTTGAGCCTTAGTACATCCCACTCAACTGATACATTTTATCATTTAAAAAATAAGAATTTTTATTTAAATTAATTGTAAAATTATTAAAAAATTATATTTTTTAAATAATAAAATAAATCAGATTGAATAGAAATATATTTATCAAACTCACTGGCCCATAAGCAACTCTAAGGCTTCCTTCGGTTTGGCGATTAACGCCAGTGTGGTGCAGTTGGTGTAAAAATCTGCTATCAACCTCACCGATGCAATGTTTGGATGAGCATCAACAGTGCGATGAAACTGATTTCAATCACACTAGCAGCCTTAAAATTGACCAAAGGTTTTACCTCCAGTTTAGCATAATAAAATAGCAAATATCTTTAACAAAAAAAATACCCATACTTTTATTTATTATTTTACTTTTTATCCTTGAAAGTTAAACTAACTTCTATTCCAACCTTATTTCTTTCCAGATTTGGGAACCAAAAGAGTTATTATTGCTCGTTTCTCCTTACTTTTTTACTTTAGCTCTTGGTTGTGACTGCTACTTGTTTCTTTGCCTAAAGTTTAGTTTTTCATATATTTGTGTTGATTACACAATATTTGTGTAACACCTTTAACCCGTCTTCATCACCGAATTAGGGTTACAAAGCTTTACCGTACTCTAACAACCCAGTTTTAGTGAAATCGAAATAGTGGTTTCGGGACCACAAATTCAAGTTAGAAAGGAAATTTATCTTAATATTACTGCATGAATTGCATTATGATAGAAATGACGTATAAAAATTTCATTAAGAAAATTTTACTGATTTCATGATTAATTATGGAAATGACCAAATTGCATAAAATGGAAAAGTTGAGTTCTAGTAGCTATAAGTATCAAATAGCTATGGAATTCAAAACTTGAGGTCCTTATATGGTAATTAGACCATTAAGAAAAGTTAGTAGATATTTTTGGTGAATTATTCATGGAAAATTAGAAAAAGAAAAGGACTAAATTGGAATGTTGAAAAATTAATGGATGATAATTAAATTAAATAGGAATAACATATTATTATTATCATCTTCTTCCCCAAAATACATGGAAACCCTAGGAAAGAGAAAAACATTCAAGCAAGCTTTCTTGGCTTAATTGGGTAAGCATTTTTGTTCCATTTTTAGTAATTTTTATATTTTCGAGTTTATAATAGCTTAATCTATCTATTTTGGGGATTAATTTATAAAGATATCAAAGTATAAAATTTTTTCCATGGATGTAAATGCTAAAATTTTGAAATTTATGGTAGAAAATGAAAGGTTGTTGATAGATAAACAACTTTTACAAAGAGAATTTTGATGAAATTATGATTTAGGGACTAAATTCAAAAATGGTAAAACCCATGGAAAAATTCTAATTTTTGTGAAATTTATGGGCTGTTGTTGTAACATGTAAAATTTGGTTAGGCTTAAAATAAGGATTAAATTGCATGAATTTCATTTTCTAAGCTTAAGGACAAAATTGTTATTTATGAAAAGTATAGGGGTAAAATGGTAATTTTGCCTAAGATGTTAATTGAATTCAATTGAGTATAAAGTGAATTAAATTGATGCTAAATTCATTTATATAGATCCGTAAAGATCGAATAAAGAGTTAGATTAGGGAAAGAAATGGTGTTGGATTAGTGGATTTTCATACGAACAAGTGTCGAAGTAAGTTCGTGTAACTTAATTATGTGTATTAATATGTTTGAATCAAATGTTGTATTTGTGTGAATTGCATAAATTTTTAATGTATGAAATTAATCACATGCCCGGCATTGTTCGATAAATGATAAGTTTCGTTTGAATAATGAAATGCAATGGAAACAGTATTTTCCTGTATTGATTGTAGTCCTCCATATGTTGCAGACATTACAGCTCGAATGAGCATTCTATTAATAGCCTTCTCAAGCATTCCTATTATATGGTTCCTGCGAGCAACTGATCGATAGTGATTCTGCATGTGTTGCGAACTACCGCAGCTCTTTGTGAGCATCTTGTTACACGATTCAATTGGTTATGATCCAGCATTTATTGTGGACACAAACGTAGCTCTTCGTGAGCATCCTGATATAGGCTCTTATAAGCTTCCAGACATGGCTCACTTGAAATCCCTGTTATGCTATCTGGGGCTCCCGGATAATAGCTCTTCAAAGTTACCTGTTGACGTCAATAAGCTTCCTGTTGTAGACTCTTATGAGTTTCCTGTTATAGCCAGAATAAGCTACCTGTTACATGGCTCAAATGAGCATCCTGATATATGGCTCGAGAGTGTTCTTCTTTATTATGTGCCCTTATAGGTACCCCTAAACATAAGTTGACAGATTTTTGATTTGTACACTTCGAGTGTACTACCTGTGTATCCATCGATGTTTTCAATAATTCAACGGACAAAATTTCTGATGTGAGAAAATATAAGAATTAAATGGATTATATCTCAAAAATTCCTAAAATACTTGTAAATCTATGTTCGATGAGCTCATCTCTGTTTTCTTGAAATTCATGTGAATTACATGACTAACTATTTTGATGAGTGTATGTGATTAGGCAATAGGCCAAAATGATTGGATGCATGTTTTGTATGATAATCTTAAATGTAAATACATGGTAAGTTAAATTCCTATTATACGAACTTACTAAGCATTAAATGCTTACTATATTTTATTTTCCTCTGTTTTATAGTACTCGAAAGCTTGTAAATGTTGGAGATCGGTCTGAGCATCATCACACTATCCTCTAGCTCGTTTTGATATAAATAGAAATCTTACCTTGGTGTAATGGCATGTATAGGCTAATGATGATAAATGAGGGTATGTAAATGTTTTGGTTGTAACTAGCCATTGGAATGGCTAGTGATAGTAAATTTAATGAATAATTATGCATGAGGTTTATTATATTTCGTATATAAATGTGTTTGGTTTAATATATTAGATGCAATTAAGTTTGGGTAAGTATATAATTTTAATGTAAAGATGATAAGTGAAAGCATGAGTAAATGTGTCATGCATAAAACTTGATCATTAGATTGATTTATATGCCTTGAATTGGTTGGTGAATATATTAAAGTGTTGATGTAGGTGCAAGGTAAAAAGGGTGAGAAATAAGGCTTGGAAAATGGCATTATTCTATCCACATGGGCTTGTGTCTCAACCGTGTGTGACACATGGCCATGCGCACTGGCATGTGGTTTGGCCGTGTGTCCTCTGCATCTTAAAACTAGAGAAACATAATTCTCAGAATTGAGCACACGGGCATGTGTCTCAGCCGTATGAGACACACGGCCTAGCACATGGGTGTGTGTCCTGGCCGTGTAACCCCTGAACCTAATTTTCAAAAATTAAATTTTCCACACGGTCTAGCACACGGGCGTGTGGCTGGCTGTATGACCCAAGTCAAAGAGTTACAAGGGTAAGGACACGGGCTGGAACACGGCCATGTGCCTCACATCGAATGCCCAAACGACCTAGCCACACAGGCGTGTGTCTCCTGCACCTAAGAAAAATTTTGAGATTTCACGAAAAATTTCATGTGATCCCAATTTAGCCCCGACTCGATTCTAATATGCATTTTGGGTTTCGAGGACCCATATGAGGGACATTATGATTGATTGTGATTAATTTTTGGAAATGAATAGTAAATGACAAGAAATAATTGTAATTGAACTGTAAACTCTAGTAATGCTCCATAACCCTATTTCAACGACGGATATGGGTTAAGGGTGTTACATTTATTGGTATCAGAGCTATGCATTAGTCTATTTTAGACTAACATAGCAAGTACGAGTTTAGCTATACATGCCATTATATAATTAGTGATAGTGTGATATCTCCTTACCATTTTAAACATGTTTTTCATATAGTAATGTCATCCAACCAAGCTAGAGCTAAATTCGAGGAAGCTGAGAGCACTGCTCAAGCTTTTGTTCAAAGAGCTACATCTAGTAGTAGTAGAAGGCCCGTATCTGAGGGCCAAGGTGAGGAGGAAAAAGAAGCCTTCTTCAAAATGATGAATGAGTGGTTCACAGAATTCATAAGAACAAATCCTTCTGTACAACAACCTCCCCTTCCTGCTCCTCAACCAATTCTTGACATTTCACAAGGTGCTAAACCTATTAGAACTGGTAAGCCTCCGATAGATAAGATCCATAAGTATGGGGCAAAAGAATTTAGGGCTACTACCAAAGATGATCCAGAGAGGGCTGAATTTTGGCTAAAAAATACTATCAGGGTTTTAGATGAATTATCATGTACACTAGCTAAATGCCAAAAATATGATATATCATTATTGAAAGACACAACTTATCAATGGTGGAATACTTTGATTTCTGTTGTGCCAAGGAAAAATGTTACATGGGAGTTTTTCCAAGAAGAATTCAAAAATAAGTATATTAGCTAGAGATTTCTGGATCAGAAAAAGAAAGAATTTATAGAGCTTAAATAAGGAAATATGACAGTATCTGAATACAAGCGGGAATTTGTTCGGTTAAGCAAGTATGCCAAAGAATGGTTTCCGATTGAGGTTGATATGTGTAAACGTTTTGAAGAAGGATTAAATGAAGACATCAAGCTATTAATAGGAATTCTTAAATTAAGGGAATTTGTAGTACCGGTTGATCGGGCACACAAAATGAGGAATTAAGCAAAGAGAAGAAATAAGAGAGAGAGAGAAGCCTAAATTTCTAGTAAGAGATTTATGGGGAAGTCACAAGAATATACTTCAAAGAAATCAAAGAAATACCATGATTGTTTTACCATGTCTGTGGGATATGCCATAATAGAACAAGACTCTTAACATTTTAACCCGAGATCTTCGTATTCATCCGTAACAAGTGTTGGAAGTGTTGGTAACCCCAAACCGAGATGTAAACATTGTAATAAATTTTATTTTAGGGAGTGTCGTATGAGAAGCGCAGCCTACTATAGATGTGGTTCTCTTGACCACTATCTTAAAAATTGTCCAGAAAGGATTGAAAAAGATACTGATTAAACTTCAAAGCCGAGTAAACCCACCTCGAAAGATAGACCACCTCGACACCCTGTCAATGTTAATGGTAACCAAAGTGCTACGAAAGATTCAATAGTTAAATCTGAAGCAAAAGCACCAGTAAGGACATATGATTTACGTGCAAGAGAGGATGCATCTGCACCAAATGTCATTACTGGTACATTGTCTCTTCTTGATACTGATATTAATGTTTTGATTGATCCTAGTTCAACATATTCATACATATGCACAAATTTAGTGTCTATTAAAAATTTACCTGTTGAGTTCACTGAATTTGTGGTTAAAGTTTCAAACCCCCTAGGCCAGTATGTTATGCTACTACCCTTTAATGAATTTGATGTAATTTTGGGAATGGATTGGCTAACTCAGCATGATGCAGTGGTGAATTGTAAATAGAAATACATTGTGTTAAAATGGTAGAACAGTGAAATACTCCATGTTGAATCTCATAAACTAGATGGGTTATCTAATGTAATCTCAGCTATATCAGCACAAAAATATGTCTAAAAAGGGTATGATGCTTATCTTGCATATGTTTTGGACACTAAAATATCTGAATCAAAGATTAAGTCAGTGCCAGTTGTTTGTGAGTTTCCTGATTTGTTTCCAGAAGAATTATCCGGATCACAGCCAGTTAGAGAGGTGGAATTTTCTATAAATCTTATTCCAAGAACAACTCCTATATCTATAACACTTTATCAAATGGCCCCAACGGAGTTAAAAGAGTTGAAAGCACAGTTGCAAGAATTGACAGATAGGGGCTTTGCTCGACCGAGCCATTCACCTTGGTGTGCACTTGTTCTGTTTGTAAAGAAGAAAGATGGATCGTTGAGGCTGTGTATTGATTACAGGCAGCTCAAAAAGGTTACAATCAAGAACAAGTATCCATTACCTCGAATTGATGACCTGCTTGATCAGATGAAAGGTGCCACTGTTTTATCTAAAATAGATCTCCATTCTGGATATTATTAGTTGTGAGTGAAAGACTCAGATGTATCGAAGACAACTTTCAAAACCAGGTATGGACACTATGAGTTCCTTGTGATGTCATTTGGTTTGACGAATGCACCTGTGGTATTTATGGATTTGATGAATAGAATTTTAAACTATATTTAGATAGATTTGTGGTGGTATTTATTTATGATATTCTAGTGTACTCCTGAGATGAAAATGAACATGCTAATCATTTGAGAATTGTGTTGCAAACTCTGTGTGAGAAACAATTATATTCCATATTCAGTAAATATGAATTTTGGCTTTAGGAAGTTGGTTTCCATGGACATATAGTATCTGCTGAAAGCTGCTGATCATATAATGGGCTTAAAGCCTCTGATGGATCCATGGCCATACGACTATGCGATCCTCAAATCTTCCTCCATACAGTAAATCCCACCTATATGCATCCTAAGCAGATTATCATATGAATGCATCAATCACATGAGTAACATCCACAAACTCATATTCGTCACATAGAGATATTTTTTTAATTTCACCACCCAGAGGTATCTTCGTAATTCTACCCTACAGGGGTATTTTGGAAATTTGGGAAATTAAGGGTATCTTAGTAATTTTGCAAAATAGGGGTATTTTGGTACTTTTTCAAAATAGGGGTATTTTGGTACTTTTTGTAAAATAGGGGTATTTTGGTAATTTTCTAGACCTAGGGGTATTTTAGCAATTTTACAAATATAAGGGTATTTTAGTAATTTTACAAATATAAGGGTATTTGGTCCCTCACGAGTTTTAGTTGTGAACTTTGGCCCATCAACAAGTCCTCGCGGCTAAAGTGAACAGGCACTACGCACCAGGTAGGATTCTAGAGAAGAGGAGGTGGGCCACTAGGACCACTTAAGTACCAAGTTCTCCCTAGATCCAATCCTAGACATGCGTATGTTCGTTATCACACTCTAACCCAGTGACTTGTTCACGGACATGTTTAATTAGATTAAGTCTTATGAAATTTAAGAGTTGTTCAAACTAGGCCTAAAGTCCATTAAACCCTAGCATACATGTCTATGTCCCCATAAAGCCCATCAAACCTAAATTACATCCTTACGGCCCATTAGGCCCAAATCACATCCTTATGGCCTGTTAGGCCCAAAACAGTTCTAGATCATGTATTATGCTTAACTGACTCAATTCATATACCAAACCAAACAAACTCATCAAACCTAGCCTTAGGGCCCACCGGGCCAATTTAGCCACCTTCGACTTTTCGGCATTGCCGATATCGTGTGTGTAGTGTTTGTATGCACCTGGTAACTTCGCGTGCTGCAAACCCCTTAATCACAAACCTACAATCGACATTACTAGCGATTAACCATAGCTTTGACACATACTTATCAAAAATCGAAACCTCACCATACCCTTACCGTGTGCCACACGTACTAGTAGCCCTTCCTTCATTACTATTTGCGATTATCCTCCAGATCTTCACCCAAATGTGTATTATCGAAAACAAGTGACTCATATTCCACATAAGTCACCCCTATAAGCCATATTACATTCGGCCATTTACTAAACCAAAACTGAGTCGAGAACACTTACCGCCTTGCTAACAATCCTTACCTACCACGCTTGTAATTTCTGAATCTTACCAAAGTTAACGACAAGGAGAGGTTAGATACCCTTTGGCTTATAAAAAAACTTGCTAAAAAGTTCAACTCAACACTTACCGAAATTCTCCTTTGATCCAGTGACCTAGATCGCTTCTGAACAAGATTCGGTTTGACTAAAACTGGGTAGCAAACGATTGTAATGAAGGAGAACTAACTAAAAATTGGCACAAGTGAAGCTATATGATAAGAACGTGTATTAGGCTTTCAGGGATAGAAACAGAACACAACTCTGATAGGAATTTTGGCAAAAAGAATGATGGGTTTCTTTTTCGGCAAATGGAAAAAAAAATTCGACTATAGGAGAAACCGATTGAGAGGGGAGAAAGAAAAACTAAAGAATGCTCAAAGACCCTTTCAAGCATTCGGCCCCCTCTTTTTATAACCTATAGCTGAAACTTAGCCACCCCTAGAGTCCAATTCAGCACCACTTCATCCACTGCTCATCTCCTAATTTTTCTCCATGATATCTCCCTTATCCTTCTCCTAAATTCTCTCTATTAATCACTTCTCCTTAGAGTCCCTCTATATGCCACTTCCAACCTTCTAGAATCCTAAAATTAAACTCCAAAATAAAACTTAAGCTAGCACTCGAACCTCAGACCTTTTTGCATGTATATGTTGCCACCTCCCTACACCCTAGTGGCGTCACTTAGCCACTTTACCACAAGCTTCTTTGTGCCATTTTCACTTATTTTTATTTAAAAGCCCACTACTCACAACCCTGATTCCTTAATTAAATAAATTAAGAATCCTCCACCACAAAACTTGAATCCAGAGCTTCTCCAACACACCTAGACACTCCAAATTCATTAAACCCTCAAAGCTCACATGCCAATTGTCATTTTCTCGCTCACTTAAAAATTTTCTAAGATCCAAACCCAAAGCCCAATAGGCCCAATACTTCTAGGCCCAAATTTGGGGTGTTACATTAGTAGCCTCGAAAGAGGTATTAATATAAATTAGGGAATCCTACGGATCAAGTCAAGTGAATAAATCATTTGGTTTAGAGTTAAATAACAAGTGAAGTCTAGGTGGATTCTTCCTTGCGTATTGTTTTGATCAATTAATTTTTTCCCAAAAGTATTTTCCTTATTCATTCTCTGTGTCTCAGCATCCTTAGCTTAGTAATTAGTTAAATAAACATTTATCCTCTTTTATTTTAGGCTAGATAATAAAAAGAGAGTCAGTACTAGAATTTTTGGTTCCTTTGGGTTCGACATTCCGGTCTTGCCACTAAGCTATACTACTATTCAATAGGTGCGCTTGCCTCAATCGTGGTGATAGTTAGTTTCTAGGCTCGATCATTCATTTTATAAATATTAAGACTTATCACGGACACGATCAAGTTTTTGGCACCATTGTTGGGGAGCTGAAATATTAAGAATGCTCAAATTTTATTATTTTAGCCATATTTTATTTTTGCAATTAAAATTTATTTTTACTTTTCTAAATTTTCTTCTTTGCTTCTGGCATGTACCTCTAGTTTATGATTAGAAGGAACCCGACATGATCCTTAATTTATGATAGTGATATTGAAGGTACTGTTAGCAGAAATCGTTGAGAAATAAGGTGAAGCTTAAATTACATAGAAGAAGAGCAAGAAGACGAAACCAATACTACCGAAAAGATGGCTGATAACAATCCGCTACCTCTTGTAGTTGCCACAAACCCGGTGAATCAAAATCCTGCTCCTCGTACTATGTATGATTATGCTAAACCTAATTTAATAAGAGCTGAATCGAGTATTGTTAGGCCTGCTATTGCTGCTAATAATTTTGAACTGAAACCTAACACTATTCAAATGATTCAATAATTTTTTCAATTTGATGGTTTGCAGGATGAAGACTCAAATACTCATTTAGCAATTTTCTAGAATTCTGTGATACCTTCAAAATAAATGGCATTTTTATGATGCCATTCATATTTGGTTATTTCCCTTTTCTTTGAGAAATAAAGCCAAACAGTGGTTGAATTCTCTTCCACGAGGGTCAATCACTACATGGGACCAAATGACCGAAAATTTTTATTAAAATATTTTCCACCGGCCAAAACAGTCAAGTTGAGGAATGATATCTCTTCTTTTGTGCAGATGGATCTAGAAACACTACATGATGCATGGGAGAGATACAAGGATTTGTTGAGCAAGTGCCCTCACCATGGATTACCTTTGTGGCTTCAAGTTCAAACCTTCTACAACGGTGTGAACCCCTCGACTAGGCAATTAATCGATTCAGCCACCGATGAAACCCTGAATAACAAAACTCCTGAGGTGACTTATGATTTTATAGAGGAGAAGTCACTGAACAACTATCAGTGGCAAGTTACAAGGGCAAGGCCGACAAAAGCAGCCGGAGTTTTCAACCTCAACGCAGTAACCATGCTGTCAAATCAGGTAGAACTGTTAAATAAAAAGATTGATGGTTTATGTGGTTCTTTGTAGGTACATTCAGTTATGCAATGCAATACAAATGGAGGATGGATAAACAATACAAAATATCCACCTTACAACCCGAGCGTTAAAAACGAGCAAGTTCGCTATATGGGTAACAATTTTAGACCTCAAAATAACCCTTATAGTATTACTTACAATTCAGGTTGGAAGAACCATCCCAATTTCTCATGGGGTGGTCAAGGAAATTAAAGACAATAACCCTACCAACAAGAAAAGAAGCCAAACCTTGAAGAGATGCTAACAAAATTTATAGAGGTGTCAAAAACCCATTTCCAAAATACTGAAATGACATTGGATAATCAGCAAACATTAATTCAAGGGCTTAAAAATCAATTAGGACAGTTAACTAAGTTCATTTCTGAAAGGCGACCACAAAGTTTACTTAGTGAAAAAGAGCATGTGAAGGCAGTTACACTAAGGAGTGGAAAGGAGTTAGTTGAAACAAAGAAGAAGATGCCACACTAAACTGATGAGGCAAAGGCTAAGGAAGTAAACGAGAATGCAACTCCAGTACCTAAAGAACATAAACCACCGATCTCATATCTAGCAAAGTTAAATAAAGACCGCATAGACGCCTAGTATGGTAAATTTCTTAAACTTTTCAAACAATTACATATTAATTTACCTTTTGTTGAAGCTATCTCACAGATGTCCGACATATGCAAAATTCTTGAAAGAACTTTTAACAAATAAAAGGAAGTTTGAAGAAATATCAAATGTGGAACTCAACGAGGAATGTTCAGCTATTCTCCAAAATAAGCGACCAGCCAAATTGAAAGATCCAGGAAGTTTCACTATTCCCTGTTTAATTGGTAGTTTAAACATTGAAAAAGCATTAGCTGATTTAGGTGCCAGCATTAATTTAATGCCTTATAAAATGTTCAAGCATCTTAGTCTTGGAGAACCAAAACCCACTAGGATGAGTATTCAATTAGCTGACAGATTTATTAAATATCCTAGGGGAATTATTGAAGATATTCTGGTAAAAGTTGACAAATTCATTTTCCTGTTGACTTTGTTGTGCTCGACATGGATGAGGATGTTGAGGTACCTTTAATTTTAGGACACCCTTTTTTAGCTACTGCTAGGGCTATTATTGATGTAGATGATGGTAAACTTGAACTACAAGTAGGCGATGAGGAAATCAATTTTAAAATATACGATGCTATACTATATTCTAGAGAGCAAGATGATTCCTGCTATTTTATTAATTTCATTGACAATTTCATTCAATATTCTTTTTAGGAAATCATCCATGACGACACGTTGGAACTATGTCTTACTCAAGGTGAGGGGGGAGCTAATGATATCAATGAGTTAGGAAAGGTAGAAAGTGAGTTAAATTCTAATAATTCTTCCCCAATAAAAAAGAAAGACGAGGGCATGAAATTAGACGACGAACTAAAATAAAAACCCTCTATTGAAAAACCACCCAAATTGGAATTGAAGCAGTTACCAAATCACTTAGAATATGCATTTCTCGGAGATAATTACACTACCAGTGATCATCTCTTCAGAACTGGAACCCAAAGAGAAAGACGAGCTACTGCAGGTACTAAAGGAGCATAAAAGAGCCATAGCTTGGAAAATTTCTGACATTAAAGGGATAAGTCCATCATTCTGCACCCATAAAATTTTAATGGAAGATGAATATAAACCATGTGTGCAACCTCAAAGACGATTGAATCCCAACATGAAGGAAGTTGTTAAGGCCGAGGTAATTAAACTTCTAGATGCTGGAATTATTTATCCTATTTCTAACAGAACTTGGGTAAGCCCTGTGCAGGTTGTTCCAAAGAAAGGAGGCATAACTGTTGTAGCCAACGAAAAGAATGAATTGACTCCTACAAGAATAGTCACAGGTTGGAGAGTTTGCATTGACTATAGGAAGTTGAACGATGCTACAAGAAAATATCACTTCCCTCTACCATTTATTGATCAGATGCTAAAAAGATTATCCGGGCATATATACTACTGCTTTCTAGACTGGCTCTCTGGCTACTTCCAAATCCCAATAGCTCCTGAGGATCAAGAAAAACAACATTTACATGCCCATACGGTACGTTTGCTTATCGTAAAATACCTTTTGGATTATCCTACTACTTTTCAGCGTTGCATGCTAACCATCTTTGATGAACTTGTGGAAGACATTATGGAGGTATTTATGGATGACTTTTCGATATTCGGTAATTCTTTCCATCTCTGTCTTAAAAATTTAAAATGAGTTCTAATGAGATGTGAGGAAACAAACCTTGTGCTTAATTGGGAAAAGTGTCACTTTATGGTTCGAGAGGGAATTGCATTAGGCCATGAAATTTCTAGCAAAGGAATTAAAGTTGATAAAGCAAAATTTGAAACCATAGAAAAATTACCTCCTCCTAGTTCAGTTAAGGCTATTCGAAGCTTTTTAGGACATGCTGGATTTTATAGAAGATTTAATAAGGACTTTCCTAAAATAGCTAAGCCTTTAACAAAACTATTAGAGAAAGATGTGCCCTTCGATTTTGATCAGGAATGTTTAGATGCATTTAATACCCTAAAAAGTAAATTGATAAATGCCCTAATTATAATTGCACCTGATTGGAATTTACCCTTTGAACTAATGTGTGATGCGAGTGATTTTGCAGTAGGTGCAGTTTTGGGACAGAGAAGAGACAAGCACTTTCAGCCGATTTATTATGCTAGCAAAACGCTGACTGTCGCATAAGAAAATTATACCACCATAGAAAAAGAATTGCTAGCCGTGGTTTTTGCATTCGATAAA
Organism: Gossypium rotundifolium; assembly: GCA_025506655.1. Taxonomy (NCBI): domain Eukaryota; kingdom Viridiplantae; phylum Streptophyta; class Magnoliopsida; order Malvales; family Malvaceae; genus Gossypium; species Gossypium rotundifolium. Next base: position 125,377,495 of record CP106727.1, read on the forward strand.
TTTAGACAGTATTTGATATTATCTAAAGTTGTCGTTTACACTGACCATTCAGCTCTTCATTATCTTTTAACTAAATCTGATGCAAAACCCCGACTCATAAGATGGATTTCACTGTTATAGGAATTCAATTTAGAAATTCAGGATAAGAAGGGAGCTAAAAATCTAGTGGCAGACCATCTTTCTAAGCTTGAAAATCCACATATCAAAAAACTCGATGAGAGCGAGATAAATGACTCGTTTCTTGAAGAACAACTCTTTGTTATAACCAACTCTGAAGTACCTTGGTTTGTAGATATTGCGAATTATTTAGCTGCTAACATCCTACCAAAAAAGTTAACCCATCATCAAAAGAAGCGATTTTTTACTGATACGAAAAACTATTTTTGGGAGGACCCTTTTCTTTTTCATATATGTGTAGATCAAGTAATTCGGAGATGTGTTACAAAATCAGAAGCAATCAAAATCCTAGAACATTGCCATTCAGGACCTTCAGGAGGACATTACAGCGGAATCAAGATAGCACACAAAATGCTCGAATCAGGTTTTTATTGGCCAACCCTGTTCAAATATGCCAACAGGTATATTGCTTCGAGTGATAGATGCCAAAGAATAGGTAACATCTCTAAACGCGATGAAATGACTCAAACATATATGTTATCATGTGAAATATTCGATGTATGGGGTATTGATTTTATGGGTCCATTTCCTAGCTCATTTGGGAATAAATACATCTTAGTAGCAGTGGATTACATGTCCAAATAGGTAGAAGCTCAAGCTTTACCCACTAACGATGCTAGAGTAGTAGTGAAATTTCTTAAGAAACTCTTCTCTCGATTTAGAACACCCAGAACAATCATTAGTGATAGGGGTACTCACTTTTGTAATACTTAATTTGATAAAGTCTTAAAGAAATATGGAGTACACCATAGGACAGCTACCCCTTATCAGCCTCAAACTAGTGGACAAGTGGAAGTAGCAAATCGAGAACTTAAGCGTATTCTAGAGAAAATAGTAGAATCAAACAGGAAAGATTGGGCATTAAAAGTAGACGATGCTTCATGGGCCTATAGAACAGCTTTAAAACTCCCATAAGAACATCCCCATACAGACTTGTCTACGGAAAAAGTTGTCACCTACCATTCGAATTAGAGCATAAAGCCTTCTGAGCTATAAAATTTTTGAATTACAATCTTAAACTTGCAGGTGAGAAAAGAATGATGCAGTTGAATGAGCTAGATGAGTGGCAAGCTAATGCCTACGAGAACTCACGTTTATATAAGGAGGCAACAAAGCCAAGCCGTGATGCTCGCTTAAAGCAACCAAAGCAATTCAAAATAGGAGATCTAGTTCTATTATACAATTCAAGGCTCAAATTGTTTCTTAGAAAGCTGAAATCAAGATGGTCAGGCCCTTTCATAATCAAAACTATCTTTCCCTATGGCACAATCGAGGTAACTCATCGAATTATGGCATATTCAAGGTAAACGGGCAACGATTGAAAATTTATAATAGAAAGGATTTTAGGGATGTGAGAGAGGAGCTTTAGCTCTATGAACCTTCATTTAGAAATGACAACAGGGAAACTCTAGCTTAAGACTTTAAACGAGTGCTTATCAGGAGGCAACTCGAGCACTAACCTTATTTACATTTACATTTTTTATATATATCAGCATATAATTAAGAACTAACGATTCATAAGTGCAGGATTTCCTTCCCACATGGCCTAGAACATGAGTGTGTTTGTGGCCGTGTGGATGCCATGGGAAGAGACACATGCAAGGTGGTAGCCGTACGAGACAAGGATGAAAAGATTTTCCCAACACGGGCCACGATAAAAGGGCCACAGTTGTGCGATGCAGCCCTGCTCGACACTGAGTAAATAATCACGCCCATGCCTCCAAATCGTGGTCGATTCTGAGTAAAAAAACACGGGCGTGAGCCACGCCCGTACCTCAAGGCCGTAGTCGTCACTGATTAATGGACATGGGCATAGGACCCTCTACACGGGCATGGAGAAGTGAACAAGATAGCACATGGCCGTGTGACTCAACACGCCCAAGGAACACGGGCGTGGGCTACACCTCAAACGCGCCTAAATTTAAAATTCTCGAAACACACGGACCAAATTAAGGGAACACGGGTGTGGCGCCTGACTATGTTCCCTACCCCATATTTAAAGTAGCCCATGCTCGTCTTCCCTAAGAAAACTTCACCCTCTCAAACCCTAGTCGTTCCTCTTAAAGCAAACAACCCTCTTCCCCATCCCGGCCACCTGCACCCCTTTTTCTCTCCTCTCCTCATTTCCCTCTTCCTTCTCTCTCTTTCTCTTTCTCATCCATACACAACACATGCAGTACATGCCCGTGTGAAGTCGCCACACCCACGCCATCCTCCATGACTGTGCACCGCCACCACACCTCTATCGGTTCCCTCTTTTCCCTTTACCCCCTCTACTTTATTAATAATATTATTTACTCAATGTTTATTTTCTTTTGGACCTTAGATTTATCCCTTTACCTTTTTTGTATTTATTTTTGATAATATTATTCAATATTAATATTTACTTAAGTGTTATAGATACTTTGATTCTTGCACCCCTAGTTTTAGGAGAATACTTAGGAAAGATCTTCATTGTTAATACCATGAGATAATAATGTTGGATTCAGTTTTATAACTCTTATGGAAAAATATGGAATGATGTTATTCAATCTATCTTACAGGAACATAATGTTGTCTTCCCGCGGTAAGAAAATCGCAGTCCCTGCCTCGAAAAAAATGAAAGGGGCCCGGCTCATCATCGACAAGTGCCTCGACCGAAGTGAGACACCCATTCTTACGGTTTCATCTGGGATCTCAAGATGAACTATTTCAAATCCTACGAGCACGACCTCTCAATCAAGGCAAATGTATCGACTGGGCCGCCCTGGAACAAATATAACTTGCTGATGATGTTCGGGCCCTCCTGACTACCGACCCATGGGGGCAATTCTTTGAGATCATTGAGCCCACATACCTACACCTCACTTTGGAGCTTTGTTCCACATTCCACCTATAGATGGTGATGACAAACCACGATGACATCCGGCACAGTCCAATTCCGTCTCGGAGGCATTATACGTGAGCTGAATATCCCATAGTTCGGGGCTACTGTGGGACTCTACACCGACGAATTCATGGAGGATAATGATCTAGAGGAACTCCACCGCTACATTAATAACTCCTCCTCTGCCTGTTGGAGAGCCTTAGCCCCTGTCTTGGCTACCTATGACCCTAGTCGGTCCATGGCAACAGCTCTCGCCCCATCCCTGAGGTACTTACACGCTATCTTAGCTCATACATTGACAGGTAGGTGAGAGAACATTGTCGTCATCAACACTCACGATGCCTACTTCCTATGGTGCATGGAAAACGAGCACGTCTTTGACTTAGCCTACTTTATAGCTCGCACCATCCAATATCAGACAGAGCAGCATAGGAGAGGGGTCATCTCCATGGGTCCCTACATCATACGTCTGGCTTGGTATTTTGGGCTACTAGACACCGCCGATCAGTCCTCCTCACTCACTCTGATAGGACATATGTCCCCATAAAGGCATCCAGACGATGCTCCACATGAGGATAATTGAACATCATCGTGGGTTCGATCCTCCCGTTTAGGCTTTCACAAGCCCCGAGGACCCAGAGGACATTACTGATGATGTCCCTCCATAGAACGAGGATCCACCTTCAGTGGCACACCCTTCTCGCCGACCAGTTCATGCGGCTGTTTCTCTTTCAGACATATCTGAGTGCCTAACACAATTCGAGCAGCACTACTTCCAATGAAACACCCCAAACCCGACCCACAATCCCTGACTGGATCTGGCATGCTACTTGAGTAAAACGTGGTTGAGTTTCAAATAACATTTTGAAAATCATGGTGGTTTTGTAGAAAAATTGTTCGAGTTGTAATTTGATTTTGTGCTAAATTAATAAATTTTATTTTTCAAAAGTCACAAGTTGAGGAAATACCAAATTTTAGAATTTATTATTTATGTAACTTGAAAAATCGTAGGTAATTGAGTTTCAAAACAGTTGATGTTGTTCGTATCATATCAAAAAAGTAAAAAAAAAAAATGCAAGGAGAATAAAATAGTTAAGTAAGAATGGTCTTATTACATCAAAATATCTCCCAAAATAAACTAAAATGACTAAATAAGAAAACTGAAGAAAACTTTAGTTGTGCATGGCCACCTCTAAGTTCCTGCCGACCTGGTCCATCTACTGAGCGCCATCTACAAAAAGTTAGCCCATGAAGGGTGAGTCAACAGACTCAGTGTGTAATCCATCACAAACTCCCAAAACACACAAGACATAATATATCACATAAAATAATGATGAATCATGATGCAACCCAAACCACCTAGATCCAACCTCTACACATCACCCATACCTACCAATCACACCATGGGGATTACTAAATCGACCCTCCATCTGCTACACACCATCGAAGGTAGTCACTGCAGTCAACCACTCATCACCCTTATAATTGTGGCATAGCCACCAGATAATGTGACAGAGTCACCAGATTTATATTATGTGACATAGTCACTAGATAATGTGGTAGGAACCACTAGATCACTTCCCCTTTCAGAAAATCACCCATATGCCCATGCAACATGCATAACATACGAATAACATGCGTTATACCTTACCCCATAGCCTTAACAATATTTCACATATGTCCATATTCATATCTTATAAACTTTACTTAACTAAGAGTTAGGGGTAACGTACCTGAATGCACTGTACCATGGAATGGTACCTTAGCCACGTTTTTCATATTTCCATTATCACATACATAATATTAATACCATTAATCTACTAGGAATTAGTGTAGGGCTACACACCTGATTACTCATAGATCTAATCGAAATCCCAAAAGTTCGATCTAATGCCCTAGATCTCTTCTCCTACATTCGCCAACACTAAGTACATTTGTCAATAGGCCATTATTTAAACAAAGAAATCTCGAAGGGTTAACGAGACAAAACCCTTATTTGTTTGTCGATTTGGTTACCAACCAAATCCGAAACTTTTCGATGATCCCCTTGCAATCGGCTAGACACTAGTACACTTAACCGGTTAGTTTTCGGCTTTTGAACAAAATAGGAAACAGATCTAAAACACCTTACCTAGATTGTTTAGCCAAATCCCGAAGATCTATCGAAGACTTCCTAAAACACCATAATTAGAATCGGCATAGCCTTTGAATAAGTGAAAGTGGCCCTTGGTTGAATGGTAAGCCTTGCTTACCTTGGATCTCAAATCCCGAGAAGACCACCTTAGACCGTCGGCTACTAGAGGATCTCGGAATCACCTTCATAGTTTCGGCCAAAGAAACATAGAGGATTAGAGTCTTGATTTTTGATAGTCAGAGAAAGAAAAGAATAGAAATTCGACATAGAAGAGGTCCTTACCGAAAAGAGTGACCAAAACACAGATGATCAAAACCTCTAAGAAATCGACAGGAAGATCCTCAAGTAGCGAAATTCATTCAAATGAAAAAGATGATAGGCTCTTGGTGCTTTAGGAGTAATCTATTTCAACAGGGTATAGGAGCAATCAGTTATGGCCACACAAAAATAGAGAGTTCGGCTTTTGAGAGATTCGTGGGAAAAAGAAGAAAAGAATAATATGGAGGCTCAATTATGATTCGGCTAGAGTAAGAGAGAAGAAGAAAGATTTGAGAGAAAGAAAAAGAAAAGAAAAGTGTTGGTGAGGCTTAATGAAAAATTTGGCCTAAGGATTTTGGTGATCGAATTTGTCATCCAAGAAGTCCCTTGGCCTAGCCAACTCTCCTCTCTCCATTCAATCCCCTTTTCACTCTACCTTAGTGAATTCTTAAGTTTTAGCTCAATCTACACTTCATCTTTGAAGTGTCCTTGTGCAAATCCACCGCCTTTCCTTGCTTCAAAATAAAACTCCAAAATGTTTCCTTTGCTACTCGAACCCGGGCCCCTCTACACTCCCTGTAGTGTCACCTTGTAAAGCCCTAGGTGGCGCCTCCTTGCCACCTTTCCAGGATAATTCTTGTGTCCTAAGTCACACAATAAACTCTTTAAGGCCTAGCTCCCTTAGTTCCCCTTTTAGGCTTTAGAAAAATTCGATAATTTTTAAGGCTCCTATCTACATCCTAAGGTCCCTAAAGCCCCCAAAACACATTCAAAACATACTCAAGCATGCAATCACATACATTTAAGTAAAAATGCATAACCCCCTAGTCCCGGATATGACAGTTCTGCCTCCCTTAAAATAATTTTCGACCCCAAAATTTACCTAGTCAGAAAAGTTGAGGGTATTGTTACCGCATAATATCCTCCGGCTCCCATGTCGCTTCCCCCGATCCATGGTTCTACCATAGTACCTTTACCAAATGAACAGATTTCCTACATAAAACCTTAACATCCCGATCTAGGATCTGCACCGGTTCCTCCTCAAACGTTAAGTCTGGATTCACTTCTATCTCCTCCACCGACACAACGTGTGATGGATCCGAGCGATAGCGTCTAAGCATGGAAACATGGAACACATCGTGAATCTGACACAACTCTGGTGGCAACTCTAACTGATATGTAACTGGTCCCACCCGCTTCAGAATTCGATAATGTCCTATAAATCTAGGACTTAACTTTGCCTTGCGACCAAATCTCATCACCTTCTTCCATGGCGAAACTTTGAGAAACGCATAATCTCCCACAGCAAACTCAATCTCCTTCCATTTAAGATCTGCGTATGACTTTTATCGGTCAGATGCCTCCTTCAATCGTGTCCGAATTATCTTAACCTTTTCTTTCGATTCTGCCATAATTTTGGACCCAAAATCTGACGTTCTCCCAATTCCGTCCAACATGTAGGAGTGTGACACTTACGTCCATACAGTGCTTCGTACGGTGCCATCTGAATACTTGCCTGATAGTTGTTGTTGTACTCAAATTCCACTAAAGGCAAGAACTCCTCCCAACTCCCTCTGAAGTCTATCACGCAACCTCTCAACATATCCTTCAACACTTGAATTACCAGCTCAGATTGACCGTCCGACTGTGGATGGAATGCCGTACTGAAATCCAACCTGGTGCCCAAAGCTTGATGTAACACCTTCCAAAACTGAGACATAAATCTTGGATCCCTATCCGAGATAATCGACACCGACACTCGTGCAGCCTCACGATCTCTGCTATATACAACTTTGCCAATTTCTACAAAGAATAGTCCACCCGTACCAATATAAAATATGCAAATTTCGTCAACCGGTCCACTATCACCCATACCGAGTCCTTCTTAGTAGGCGTAAGGGGAAGCCCACTAACAAAGTCCATGGTAATTCTCTCCCACTTTTATTGCAGAATCTTTATCGGCTGAAGCAATCCTGACGGTACTTGGTGTTTAGCCTTGACTTGCTAACACGTTAGGCACTTCACTACAAACTCTGTAACTTCTCGCTTAAGACCAGGCCATCAAAACTATTCCCGTAAATCCTTGTACAACTTACTTCCTCTAGGATGCATAGCATAAGGGCTACTATGCGATTCTCAAGAATCCTTTGCCTTAACTCCTCATCCTCCGGTATACAGACCTTGCCTTGAAAACACAGCACTCCATCGCTGTTTACACCAAAATTTTCCAATTCCCCATTTTGTACTTGTAGCAGCTTAGTACTTAACTCTCCGTCTGCCAGTTGTTTCTCCTTAACCTGACTTAGCCATGTCGGCTTCACTTGCAATTCCGCTAACAAACTTCCATCATCGTAGAGACTCAAATGTGCAAACATCGCCCTTAACTCCGACACTACTTTCCGACTTAGGGCATCCGCCACAACATTCACCTTGCCCGAGAGATACTCTATGGAGCAATCATAATCTTTCAACAACTCCACCCACCTTCGCTATCTCAAATTCAGCTCCTTCTGAGTCAGCAAATACTTTAGGCTCTTGTGGTCGTGTAGATCACCGACCTTTCCCCATACAAGTAGTGCCTCCACACTTTAAGAGCGAATACAACCGCCGCCAATTCCAGATTGTGCATCGGATAGTTTACCTCATGTAGCCTCAATTGCCGAGACGCATAAGCAACCACTTTTCGTCTTGCATAAGGACACATCCCAATCCTGTATGGGAAGCATCACAATACACCATGAAATCTTTTCCTGCCTCGGGTTGAATTAAAGTTGGAGCTTCAGTCAAAACCCTCTTAAGCTTCTCAAAGCTCTCATGTTGCTTATCTGTCCATACGAAAGGTACCTCCCTCCTTAGTAACTTCGTCAAAGGTGCAGCTCTTGATGAAAACCCTTCTACGAATCTTCTATAATAGCCTACCAATCCAAAGAAACTACGAACTTCCGCCACAGATTTAGGTGGTTTCCAATCCAATACTGCCTCAATCTTCCGAGGATCCACCCTTATCCCTTTAGCAGACACCACATGCCCTAAAAATGTAACTTCCTTCAGCCAAAATTCGCACTTGCTGAACTTGGCATATAGCTTTTTCTCCCTTAACACTTGCAACATGACTCGGAGGTGCTCATCATGTTCTTCCTTAGACTTAGAATACACCAGAATATCGTCTATGAACACAATGATGAATCGATCTAGGTAGGGTTGGAAAACCCGATTCATCATGTCCATGAATGTAGATGGGGCATTTGTCAATCCGAACGGCATTACCTAGAACTCATAATGCCCGTACCCTGTCCGAAAAGCTATCTTATGGATATCAGCCTCCTTCACCTTAAGCTGATGATATCTTGACCTTAAATCTATCTTTGAAAATACCGCGGCCCCTTTAAGCTGATCGAACAAGTCATCTATTCTTGGCAATGGATACTTGTTCTTGATGGTCAGCTTATTCAACTGCTGGTAGTCTATGTACATATGCATAGTCCCATCCTTCTTCTTCACAAATAGGATCGGTGCTCCCCATGGAGACACACTAGGTCGAATAAACCCACGATCGAGTAACTCTTGGATCTGGGCTTTGAGCTCTACTAAATCCTTTGGTGCCATTGAGACGGAGCAATTGACACAGAGCTATACCGACGAAGAAGTTAATTCTGAACTCTACCTCCTTATCCGGGGGTAACCCAAGCAGCTCCTCCGAAAAGACGTCTACAAATTCCCTTACTGTTCTAACTTCTCCTACAGTTGCTTCCTTAGCCTCCAAGGCACTGATCAACATCAGGAAAGCTGCACACCCTTTTCTTACCATCTTCTCTACCTTAAGGGCAGATACCATATTTGCCAAGCAATTCTGTCTTTCACCTATTACCACAACTTCTTTATCGTCAGGAGTTCTTAACGACATACGCTTAACCGCACAATCCACATTTGCATGGTACTTCACTAACCAATCCATGCCTAAGATTAGGTCAAACTCCTCAAACGGTAACTCTATTAAATCATTGGAAATTGCGCCTCGAACTTCCAAGGATACCGCCTAAAGATTTTATCTAACACTCTTGATTGCCCTAAAGGACTAAGTACAGTTATCTTCCTAAGTACAGTTTTAGAGTTCGCATGCAGAGTTCCAGACACCTTACTAGCAATATATGAATGAGTTGACCCAATATCTATCAACGCAATAAAGGGTAATCCAGAGATAAGGAACATACCCATTATGACATTAGGTGTGTCACCATCCTCCCTCCGACAAACTGCAAATACTAAACCCGACTGTCTCATCTTTGTGTTACCAACACCTTTGCCGGTGTTCCCCGTCCTCTTTCAAAACCATTACCTCTGTCAGCTGAACCACGACCCCGCGGTGGCTGTTGTCCACCTCTTTCAACTTGATTAGGACCCTAACTTACTGGTCGGCTCCCTTCTATTTTCATGGGATAGTCCCTAATCATGTGATCCTTGGACCCACACTTGAAACATCCTCCCGTCTACTTCCAACACTCTCCCAAGTGCATCTTTCCACATTGAGCACAAGTGCAGTACTGCCCTCCCGGAGTAGCTTGCTGACCTCGCGACCCATCCGTTCTAGGTCTCTTCTGAACATTCCTAGATGACCTTGATGATCCAAGACCTCTCTTTTGCTTATTCTTATCCGTGTTCTGTCTCACAGACTCCTTAACTCCTTTAGCAACCTTTGCCTTTTCCACCAACACAGCAAACTCTCGCTCCTACTGTGGGGTAATCAACAATCTCAGGTCATCCCTTAGTTCGTCCTCAAATCAGACACATCGTTCATGCTCCGTAGCTACTGTACCTCGAGTGTATCAGCTCAACCTTAGAAATTCTTCCTCATACTCTGCTACGGACTTATTCTCCTAAACTAGCCTCAGAAACGCCTTCCTCTGCGCATCAATGTAACTAGTCCCAATGTACTTCTTCTGATATGCCACCTTAAAGTATTCCCAAGTGAGATCATATGGGGCAGCACCATCTCGAACCGCGAGCCACCATTGATATGACTCATCTCGGAGGAGCGATACTACCCCTTTCAGTTTCTCCTCGGCGGACAGGTCCAAATCATCCATCATTCACTCCGTCGCCTCTAACCAATACTCAGCCGTATTGGGCGTCACACCAGATATACCACGAAAAAATTCAGCTCCATTAGCTCAGAGTCACTCAGGTACAGACTTTCGAGCTCCCATGCCTCCACCTGCTCCAGCCACCCTTTTGAACTCAAAGATCACTGTGATAATCTTGCATCATCCCGTCGATCTTGATATTCCACATTTGCAGGTGGCGATAGTGGCATTTCATTCTCGGACCCTTGACCAGACCTAACGGGTTCCGACACGGTCATTCAGCCTCTACCACAGCCACGCACATTACGACCACATCCCCTAGAACTCATGCTTCTGAATCGCGTTTATCTGATTAAAGAATTTTATGAATTAGTTTTGTTCCATCGATTTATCGCGAGCAGTCTTATGTTCAATAGTTTTAAAGAGTAGTTCTTTCAATTCATACACACAGTCTCAAATTCATTCATTCAATCATCACATTCATGAACTTGCTCATTACGTAAAAGTGTTGTAGTTGTCATTGTTGTTGTTTTCCACTACCTGAGGGTATTTTCGTAATTTTATCCTATAGGGATATTTTGGTAATTTTTCAAATTAGGGTATTTGACAATTTTGCAAAATAGATATTTTTGGTCTTTTGCAAAATAGGAATACTTGGTAAGAAGATTCAAGGGTAATATAGAATTTCATAAACCGAGGTATTTTGTAATTTTTAAACCGGGGCATTTGGTAATTTTTGCAAAATATGGTTCGGTGATTTAATGAAATAATGGTATTTTGGAAATTTTTAATTTGAGGTATTTGGTAACTTTTCATACTAAGGGTATTTTGGTAATTTGTACAGGTTAGGGGTAATTTAGTCAATTTGCAAATCAAGGGTATTTTGGTTATTTTTAAATAAAGGGTACTTTGAAATTTTATAATCACGGTTTGACTTTAGAATTTTACAAAACAAGGTGACTAGTCCCTTTCGGTTTTAATTATTGAATTTAGCTTTGTGATTGAGTCCTCTTGGTTAGGGTGAACCGTCACTACGCACTGTAGGATTCAAGCGGAGAGGAGGTGAGTCACTAGGACCGCTTAAATACCAAGCTCCCCGAATCCAATCCTAGACATGCACACAACGGTTGTCACACCCTTAACTCGTGACTCACTCATGTGTTTGTTTGGTTAGACTTTAAATTTTATGTAATTGATTGTTGGAGTAAGCTAATCCTAGGGTTCAATAACTCCTAATCTACTAATCTACGTCCCTATAATTCCCACATACAAATCACACAAGGGTTAGGGGTACTTACTTGGTGGACTTCAGGCCGGAGACTCAGGTGCCATGCTAGAAAACCTACTCATTCTTTAGTAAAAACTCAATTTCAAAATAAGAAAAATGTTTTGGGCCCAAAAAGCCCTCAAGGCCGAGTTTTGAACTGGGCTCTGATACCAAATTGAAACACCCTAAACTCGACCCACAATCCCTAACCGGATCTGGCATGCTTCTTGAGTAAAACGTGGTTAAGTTTCGAATAACATTTTGAAAATCGTGGTGGTTTTGAAGAAAAATTGATTCGAGTTGTAATTTGATTTTGTGCTAAATCGATAAATTTTATTTTTCAAAAGTCACAAGTTGAGGAAATACCAAATTTTAGAATATATTATTTATGTAACTTGAAAAAAAGTAGGTAATTGAGTTTCAAAATAGTTGATGTTGTTCGTATCATATCGAAAAAGTAAAAAAAATGCAAGGAGAATAAAATAGTTAAGTAAGAATGGCCTTATTACATCAAAATATCTCCCAAAATAAACTAAAATGACTAAATAAGAAAACTGAAGAAAACTTTAGTTGTGCATGGCCACCCCTAAGTTCCTACCGACCCGGTCCATCTACTGAGCGCCATCTGCAAAAAGTTAGCCCACGAAGGGTGAGTCAACAGACTCAGTGTGTAATCCATCACAGACTCCCAAAACACACAAGACATAATATATCACATAAAATAATGATGAATCATGATGCAACCCAAACCACCTAGATCCAACCTCTACACATCACCGTGCCTATCGATCACACCATAGGGATTACTAAATTGACCCTCCATCCACTACACACCATCGAAGGCAGTCGCTGCAGTCAACCGCTCATTGCCCTTATAATTGTGGCATAGCCACCAGATAATATGACAAAGTCACCAGATTTATATTATGTGACATAGTCACCAGATAATGTGGTAGGAACCACTAGATCACTTCCCCTTTCACAAAATCACCCATATGCCCATGCAACATACATAACATATGAATAACATGCATTATACCTTACCTCATAGCCTTAACAATATTTCACATATGTCCATATTCATATCTTATAAACTTTACTTAACTAAGAGTTGGGGTAACGACTGAATGCCTTTGTACCATGGAATGGTACCTTAGCCACGTTTTCATATTTCCATTATCAAATACATAATATTAATACCATTAATCTACTAGGAATTAGTGTAGGGCTACACACCTGATTACTCGTAGATCTAATCAAAATCCCGAAAGTCCGATCTAATGCACTAGATCTCTTCTCCTACATTCACCAACACTAAGTACATTAGTCAATAGGCCATTTGGCTAAACAAAGAAATCCCAAAGGGTTAACGAGACCAAAACCCTTACCTTCATCGCGATTTGGTTACCAACCAAATCCCGAAACTTTGTGATGATCCCCCTTGCAATCGGCTAGACACTAGTACACTTAACTGGTTAGTTTTCAGCTTTTGAACGAAATAGGAAACAGATCTAAAACACCTTACCTAGATTGTTTAGCCAAATCCCGAAGACCTGTCGAAGACTTCCTAAAAAACCATAATTAGAACCGGCATAGCCTTTGAATAAGTGAAAGTGGCCCTTGGCCGAATGGTAAGCCTTGCTTACCTTGGATCTCAAATCCCAAGAAGACCACCTTAGACCGTCGGCTACTAGAGGATCCCGGAATCACCTTCATGGTTTTGGCCAAAAAACATAGAGGATTAGAGTCTTGATTTTTGATAGTCAGAGAAAGAAAAGAATAGAAAATCAACATAGAAGAGGTCCTTAGCGAAAAGAGTGACCAAAACGCAGATGATCAAAAACCTCCAAGAAATCGACAGGAAGATCCTGAAGTAGCGAAATTGGTTCAAATGAAGATGATAGGCTCTTGGTACTTTTGAGAGATTCGTGGGAAAAAGAAGAAAAGAATAATATGGAGGCTCAATTATGATTCGGCTAGAGTGAGAGAGAAGAAGAAAGATTTGAGAGAAAGAAAAAGAAAAGAAAAATGTTGGTGAGGCTTAATGAAAAATTCGGCCTAAGGGATTTTGGTGACCAGATTTGTCATCCAAGAAGTCCCTTGGCCAGCCAACTCTCCCTCTCTCCATTCAATCCCCCTTTTCACTCTACCTTAGCCGAATTCTTAAGTTTTTAGCTCAATATACACTTCATCTTTGAAGTGTCCTTGTGTCGTCCAACACTGCCTCTCCTTGCTTCAAAATAAAACTCCAAAATGTTTCCTTTGCTACTCGAACCCAGGCCCCCTCTACACTCCCTGTGGCGTCACCTTGTAAAGCCCTAGGTGGCGCCTCTTTTCCACCTTTCTAGGATAATTCATGTGTCCTAAGTCACACAATAAACTCTTTAAGGCCTAGCTCCCTTAGTTCCCCTTTTAGGCTTTAGAAAAATTCGATAATTTTAAGGCTCCTACCTACATCCCGAGGTCCCTAAAGCCCCCAAAACACATTCAAAACATACTCAGGCATGCAATCACATACATTTAAGTAAAAATGCATAACCCCCTAGTCCCGGATATGACATCCAGTGCTTCGATCACATCAACGCCACTCTCCACCAGATATGTCAGCACCTTCACATTTCATCGCTACCCCTACCTCGCGAGCCTTCTGGTGATGAGGACTTCTGAGTCTTTTTCTCCCCATATGTTTATTTTATTTTTATTTTTTTAAAAGACTTTTTTTAGTTGTAATTTTATCTTTATTTTTATTTTTGATTTTGACTTATCTTTATTACGATTATTTTTAGGCTCTATATTAACTATTACCCAATTTGCATCTTTCGCAAAATTTGAGTAATCCTTCTATTCTGAAGAACCTAATGATTTTCTCGAAGTTGAAAACCCTAAAACAGCACTCTGGAATAACCATCTATACTGAGGAAAACATGCCATACCTCTTCCAACATTTTTTACCTTCGAATCAAGTTTCCGCGCTCCCAACTCAAGGATTTCACCCAAAATTTAGGGAGTTTTACTTCTCTCCCTCTCTTTTGATTTTCTTACTATATAGTTATTATCTATCTTTGTACATTGAGAGCAATGTACATCTTAAGTGTGGGGGTGAAGTTTATTTAGAAAAATTCCTAACTTCTTGCATTATTCTCAAATCCTTGAATGATATCTTGTCTTAAGTAAATTTCTCATATCACTAATTAAAATGAAACTTCTGTTGATTTATGATTTATGATTGATATGTTTTGGATTAAGTCATATTTAATTGTACATTGATGATTTAAACTTTAAGATACTAGAGAATCAAGCATTATAAGTCTATTTTCAAAATTAAAAAATTTTGCTAGGTTGTTGACCTAAATTTGAATATTACCTTGAAGTTTGAAATTTGCAAGGTTGTCATCGAAAACCATAATTTTTGTGAGATTTTGAGCCTTTAGACCATATATCTTTTCGTGCTCATTTTTTTATGAGTGTGTCAACATTGATTTGTTATTCTAAAACTTGCTTCAATTATACAGGTCAAGACCACACCTTTGATTTGATACACTAAGATGATAAAGGAACCTAGGTTTTAACCCACTTACTCCACCAAAAAGCCTACCTTCATAATTAACCCCTAGTGAACCCTTTTGATCTTAACAAACCGTTTCTTGACTCACCCATTAATATTAACCTAAAATCCATCTTGTATTTGTTATCACCATTTCTCTTGACTACCATTACATCGAGAGTTGATTTGATCAGTTTCCTAACTACATTCTTTATTTTAATTGTTACATTCTATTTATTTGATTTGCTTTTAAAAAAAGTTAGAAAATTTATTCATCATTAGTTCTATTTTCTATGAGCTTAAACAGTTAAATTCACATATTTAGAAGAAGATTGTGTTATTGATGTAATTATTCTTTACCAGTTCATTATTTCTATTTAAGTAATTTGTCAATTCAATCTCGATTTTAACCTTCTAATTCAGCCTATATCCACACCTTTAACCCAAGCCCATTACAACCCTTTAAAAATCTTTTGATTTGTGTATCATCTCATTTTATAGTGGTGGAGATTTGATTTTCATGCAAGCCTATGGTAATAATTTTCATGTTTGACTGATGAGTGCTTTATTTTGAACCTTAAACACCTCAAATGATTTAAGTGAATCTTTAGTGAGGATGTCAATCCTTGTCAGTTTTGAATCAAAGGTAATTATTCGAATAAGAGGAAACACCTATGTTTTCGTGCTACAAACTTATGACTTTGATTGTTTGAATCTTTAGGACTCTTTGAGTTAAATTATCCATGTATAAATTACCCATGAATTATGATGAGGCATTGTTGACGAGAATTATGAATAGAGGGAAGTTAATTCTAATTGTGAGTTGAGATTTTTGCTTGAGGACAAGCAAAAGCTTAAGTGTGGGGGTATTTGATAAATCGTAATATACATATATTTTAAACCCGTATTTAGCATACTTTTGGATGATTTATCCCCTTAATTATGGAATTTGATGCTCCTAATCCTTTGTTTTAATGTTTTATACTTAGGAGAGCATAGGAGGATGAAAAGAACGAGAAACGGGCCAAAAAAGGAGAAAATAGGCCAAAGTAAGAAATTCACACGGCCTGGAGTTCACCACACAGCCGTGCCTCTTTAACAGTCCAAACACGGCCTAGACTCGATTTGCACGGGTGTGCCACACGGGCGTGTCCCTAACGTGACATATTTTAATTCTATTCGGAATAGGGTACTTAGAGGCAAAGAAAGACATTCCAAAAGGCTATATAAACAACCTAGAGGCCAACCTTCAAGAGTGCAGTTCAGGTGGCCTGAGGCAGCCAGAGAAGGCTGAATACAGGGAATTGCTCAAAGAAAGCCAGTTGATCCATCTCAGAAGCCAGAATCACACTCAAGACTGAGGATTTCTCCTTCAATTCCTTTAGGGGGTTTTAGGGTTTTCTTTATGTTTTATTATTTTTCTTCTGAGATGTACTCTGTTATAAACATGAACTAAACCCCTTAAATACCTGAGGGGGATGAAACCTAAGATGAATCTTATTATTGTTTTCTGAACTATATGATAAATATTTGATTTGTTCTTGATTCTGTGCTCTTTATTCTTGCTTTGATATTCCGGGATATTGATTCAAGTATTGATGTGCTTAGGCAGTAGAGCAAAAGTCCCTATTTAAGAGTAAATCTAGCATAGTTAAGCGACTTGATCACACTCCTAGAAATAGGACGACGAAAATTTTTCGGATTAGGGTAAACTTAATATGGGAATCCATAAATCGAGTTAATGCAACTTTAAGGGTTTTAATTAGAAAGAGATTTCAATTAATCAACCTAGAGTTAGATGTTAGTAGCCTCGAAAGAGGTATTAATATAAATTAGGAAATCCTACGGATCAAGTCAAGTGAATAAATCGTCTAGTTTAGAGTTAAATAACAAGTGAAGTCTAGGTGGATTCTTCCTCGGGTATTGTTTTGATCAATTGATTTTTTCCCAAAAGTATTTTCCTTATTCGTTCTCTGTGTCTTGGAATCCTTGGCTTAGTAATTAGTTAAATAAACATTTATCCTCTTTTATTTTAGGTTAGATAATAAAAAGAGAGTCAGTACTAGTATTTTTGGTTCCTTTGGGTTTGACATTCCGGTCTTGCCACTAAGTTATACTGCTGTTCGATAGGTGCACTTGCCTCAATCGTGGTGATAGTTTCTAGGCTCGATCATTCATTTTGTAAATATTAAGACTTATCACGGACACGATCAACAATATAAATAATATTAAATGTAAATATTTTGAAGTAAAAGAATTATAAATAAATAAATGAATTGGTAAATAAAAAGTCTAAACATAAAAATAAAGTAATAAATAAATAGATAGATAAATATAATATATGAATATTATTAAATTTTTAGTATTTAAAAGAAAAAAGATAATAAAATAAATAAATAACAAAAATAATCAAAACAGTATTAAATTGAAGTCAAAACAAAATTAAAAGGGAAAAATCGAAGTCAAAATAAAATATCGGGCCCAAATTGTGACATGCGAATGAGATGGGAGACCAAATGGGAGAATATCCCTATCCCCCAAAACGCATAACTTCAATCTGGACTAAAATAAAAGCTACAAAAATTACAGGGAAAAATTAAAAGAAAAAGAAAGGAAAAAGGATCGAATCGCAACAGGACATAAAAGCGGAAGGGGCCAGCGCGCAAATATCCCAAAAGGCGAAAACACGCGGATTCCCCCTGGCAGGTCGGGTCGACGCCCGGGTCAGAGGACCAAACGGTGCCGTTTTGGCACTTAAAGTCCTGGTGCAAAACGGCACCGTTTCAACATAGTATTTCAGTTAGTCTTTTTTGTCAAAATTTCATTTTTATTTCATTTCTTCAAAAAAAAAAATATCTCAAAACACTCTCTCTGGCCCGATTTCCGACAACGCCTCCAGCGAGACTTTGGCATTGATTGCCACCGTCGGCGCCGCCGTGAACGACGGCCGGAGTTCGAAAAAATTAAGTTTTTTGTTCTTTTTTTATAATATATTTTAGAATCTTTGTATAAAAAAAAAAAAACCTTTAAGAAAATAAAAGAACCGATTTGAAAAAAAAGAGATGAAAATGAAAACTTTTCTTTTACTGATCTACTTTTTTTTGTATATTGATATTGTATTCGTAAAAATGTCGAGAGAAATACAGAAGCCTTTCTTTCGGTTTTATAGCCAAAAGAAAAAAATCGAAAATAAAAATAAAAAATACAATATTTTCTTTTTTGTTATCCCTCTTTGTTGTTTGTTTCTTTGTTTGTAGATGAAAACTAATGTACGGAGGAGCTGACGTGGTGAGGGCTGGAGGCGCGCGTGTGCGGGGTGGCTGTGGCACTGGCTAATCTAGAAACCTCTAGGGTTTCTGCTTGTTTAAATTTTTAGGCCTGTTTGGGCCTTAGGGTAGTTGGGTCTAGGGTTTAGGTTTATTGGTTTGGGCATTAAAAAAAGACTTGGACTTTTTATTGGACTGTTATTAATTTTTTGGTTTTTATTATTTGGTTTTAATTTACTCTGGTTAATGAATGGGTCCGGGTAAAAATGGGCTCTTACAGTTGCCCCTCTTTGCTCTCTGTCGTGTAACGAGAATGGAGCAAAGACTTCAAAAAGGACCATTTTTACCCGCTCTTCGAATATTGACTTCTTTGGGTGCTTTTCTTCTTCGAGTAGCTTCATTCCATCCCATTGCATCTTCAAGGGCATGAGAACTAGCACTTCGATCCAAATCAAGGAAATTAGACTTGTAGCTTCAATCTGTTGTGCCGCAACTTCAGGGAAATAAGATTTGCTATCTTCAATCTGCTCCACTGCAACTTCAGGGAGAGAAGATTTGGTAAATTTAATCTGACCAACTGCAACTTCAGAGGTATAGAATTTGTAAATTTAATCTTTTCCACTGCAACTTCAGGGAAATAAGACTTGTGGCTTCAATCTACTTCACTGCAACTTCATGAAGATAAGATCCGCCGTAATCTATAGCTTTAATCTATTCCACTACAACGCCTGAGAAATAACATTCGCTTTCTTTAGTTTGCTCTCTGCAACTTCGGGAGATAAGGTTGATGGCTTCAATTTACTCTAGTGCAACTTCAGGAAGATAAGATCTGCCATAGCTTTAATCTGTTACACTACGTCTTTCAGGGAATAAGATTTGCTATCTTTAATTCGCTCCACTGCAACTTCAGGGAGATAAGGGTAATGGCTCCAATCTGCTCCACTGCAACTTCAGGGAGATGAGATTCGCCATGGTGGATTTGATCTGACCTATTCCAACTTCAGAGGTTTAAAATTTGTAACTTTAATCTTTTCCACTGCAACTTCAGGGAAATAAGACTTGTGGCTTCAATCTACTTCACTGCAACTTTAGGAAGATAAAATCCACCGTAATCTATAGTTTTAATCTATTCCACTGCAATGCCAGGGAAATAATATTCACTTTCTTTAGTCTACTCTTCGGTAATTTTAGAGAGAAAAGTTGGTGGCTTCAATTTACTCTACTGCAACTTTAGGAAGATAAGATCTGCCGTAACTTTAATCTGTTCCACTACATCTTTAGGGAAATAAGATTTGCTATCTTCAATTTGTTGCACTGCAACTTTAGGGAGATAAGGGTAATGGCTTCAATCTGCTTTACTGCAACTTTTGGGAGATGAGATTCACCATGATGGATTTGATCCGACCTACTACAACTTCAGAGGTATAATACTTGTGGATTGGTAACTTTAATCTGCTCCACTACAACTTCAGAGGAATAAGATTCACTATCTTGACTTCAATCCATCCCAATGCAACTTCAGTGGTATGGGATTTGTGAATTCACTGATCTTGTTACACCGTCTTCTGGGGAACATGACCTGTAGAATTGATTTATGGACTTATGCTTATGCATAATGATTAGGATGCAATGATCAAAATGAATCGAATGCTCCTAACTAAATGTGTTATGGATGATATTTGCATGAATGCAGAATGTCATGAGAATGATCCCTATAATGATTAGGATGCAATGATCAGAATGAATTGAATGCTCCTAATTAAATGTGATATTTGCATGAATTTAGGATGTCATGAGAATGATCCCTTTTTTAATGTCTGGGTTGTCATTGCTCATTGTTCTTCAAGGTTATATCACTGATGTAATATCTTATCTTCTCGTTCGACAGGTTTTCTTGACAGAAAATCTGAAGAAATAATCACTATTTAAAGATTTCTTCTCAAATATTTCTAACCTTTAGGCTTAGTGAGTTCTAAATAATAGTCATGTTTTAGGTTCTCGTATTATTTAGAAGTTTTCAGAGTAATATGCAAAACTCCTTTTGTGAAAGTATTATATGTCCATTAATCGTTACTTCAATACAAAATGCATGAAAATGATCATAATGATGGACAAAATTGAAATTTATCAAGATCAAAATCTGAAAAGAATAGGTTAATTAAAGAAAGCAAACATTGCTAGAATACAAAATGATGAGGGAAAAAATAGGTGCCCCAAATATCGCAGCCTAAGCTTCTTTGTACGAACTTTCTGAAGACCATTTTAAGCTTAATATGTGTTTAGGTGATCAAGAGTACTCTATTGATGCCCCAAGACGTAACATCTCTCTTTCTTCTTAATTCAGGTATAATAAGGTCACTGCATGCCCCATCATTGATCACAATTTGAACCGTCTTTTTCGGGTTTTCGACTCAAAACCCCTTTGGTCTCAAGGCGCTCTTTGCAGATTTTCACCTTGGCCTCTCTGTTGTTGTTTTTTTAAGAAAATCTCAAAGCGCCCTTTGCGGGTTTTCACTTTGTCTTTTTTCCTCTTTAAGTATAGTACTTTTTGACTGAATCTGAATTTACAGGATTGGGCAAGTTTTTCCCATCCATTTCGATCAAAATTAGTGTTCCTTTAAAGAAAGCCTTTTTTATCACTTAAGATCCTTTCCAATTCGGCATCCATTTCCCTCTGAAATCCTTTTGTATGGGGAGGATCTTTTTCAAAACCAGGTCCCCTTCATGAAATTATCTTGGGCGAACCTTGTTATCATAAGCTCGCATCATTCGCTTTTGGTACATCTGACCATGACGAATAGCTCTTAGCCTCTTTTCCTTAATCAAGTTCAACTGATCATATCAAGACTATATCCATTCTACTTCATCTAATTTTAGCTTTAACAAAACTAGAAGGGAAGGCATCTCTACTTCAATGGGTAAAACCACCTCCATTCCATAAACCAATGTGAAAGGCGTTGCCCCAGTGGACGTTCTTATAGACGTTTGATAAGCATAGAGAGCAAACAGTAACTTTTCGTGCCAATATTTATAAGTTTCAGCCATTTTCCCCATAATATTCTTAATGTTTTTATTGGCTGCTTCCATTGCACCATTCATTTTAGGATGATATGGGGATGAATTGTGGTGTTTGATCTTGAATTGATTGCAGACCTTCGCTATCGTGCTATTGTTCAAATTTAATGCATTATCGGATATGATCCTCTTAGGCATTCCATATTGACATATGATTTCCTTTTTTAGGAATTTGCTGACTGCCGACTTAGTAACACTGGCATATGAAGCAGCCTCTATCCACTTGGTGAAATAGTCGATGACTACAAAGATGAACTGATGCTCATTTGAAGCTTTTGGAGAGATTGGCTCGATGAAATCCATGCCCCACATAGAGAAAGGCCATGGGAAAGTCATGACATGCAAGGGCGAAGGAGGTACATGAATTTTGTCTCCATAAATTTGGCATTTATGAAATCTCTTAGCATAATTGATGCAGTCTCCTTCCATGGTAGACCACTAGCACCCAAATCTCATAATTTGTCTAGCCATTGTGAAACCATTAGCATGTGTTCCACAAACACCCTCGTGGACTTCTTCCAGAATTTTTTAGCTTCAACAGCATCCACACATCTCAATAGTACTTGATCATTTCTTCTTTTGGATAGGATCTCCCATTCTAAGACATAGTCACATGCTAGTCTTCTCAACATCCTTTTATCATTCTCGGTTGCCTGATCAGGGTAGTACTATTTCTCACGTATTATAATATCTCATGGTACCAGAGGTGATCATCTCTTTCTTCTTCCTCCACATTGTAACAATGAGCTGGGGCCTTGTAAATACTCATTTGAATGAGTTTTACATCATCTTGTTTGCTCAATTTGATCATGGAAGCCAAAGTAGCCAAAGCATCTGCCATTTAGTTTTTGTCTCCTGGAGATAATTTAAAGTAATATCATCAAACTCTCCCATTAACTCCAGGACTATCCTTCGATAATTAATCAGTTTAGGGTCTCTTGTCTCCCTTTCACCTTTCAGTTGGTAGATCACCAGCGCAGAATCTCTATATACTTCCAACGCTTTAATTTTGTGTTCTATGGCTGCACGGAGTCCCATGATGCATGCTTCGTATTCTGCCATGTTATTTGTACAATCAAAATCCAACTTGTATGTGAACAGATAATGATCTCTATTTAGGGATATTAAGACTGCCCTAATTCCATTACCTACAACATTGGATGCTCCATGAAGTTCAATTTCCAAAGGTGATCTTTTATAGTGTCTTCTTCAGTAGCTGCCATGTACATTAGTCCTTCATTGGAAAAGTCAAAGTTCAGAGGCTCATACTCTTCTAAAGCTTTACTGGCTATAAAATCAGCTACTGTACTTCTTTTCACAGCCTTTTGGCTCACATAAACTATGTCAAATTCAAAGAGTAGAATTTGCCATCTAGTCATCCTTTCATTCAAAGCAGTTGCCTCTATCATATATTTCAAAGGGTCCAACTTCGAGATTAGGCAGGTCGTATGGTACAGTATGTATTGCCTCAACCTTTGAGTTGTCCAAATCAAGGCACAACATAATTTCTCAATTGGTGAATATCTCATTTCACACTCAGTGAATTTCTTACTGAGGTAGTATATCGCCCTTTCTTTTCTTCCCGAATCATTGTGTTGGCCCAGCACACATCCTATTGAGTTGCTAAACACTGTCAAATATAGTATTAATGGCCTATCTGGGCATAGAGGTGATAATACTGGAGGACTTGACAAGTACTACTTAACCTTATCAAAAGCTTTCTGGCCATCATCATCACACGCCTAGGTTGTGTTTCTTAAGAAGACGAAATATGAGATCACATTTCTCGGTTAATTGTGAAATGAACCGAGCAATGTAATTTATCCTTCCAAGGAAACCACAATCTTATTTTTGAGTGTGTGGCGGAGGCAATTCTTGTATACCCTGGACCTTGTCTGAGTCTATCTCAATTCCCTTTTCACTGACTACGAAGCCCAATAATTTTCCCGATCTATTTCCAAAAGTACATTTCATTGGATTGAGTTTTAACTGGAATTTCCTCAATCTAAAGAATAACTTCCTCAAAACTTAGATATGTTCCACTTCTGTTCGGGACTTTGTGATCATATCGTCGACATAAACTTTGATTTCTTTGTGCATCATATCATGGAACAAGGTCATCATGACCCTTTGATACGTCGTCCCTACATTTTTCAACCCAAATAGCATCACCTTATAACAAAATGTACCCCACAAGGTTATGAAGGTAGTCTTTTCCATGTCTTCAGGATGCATTTTTATCTGATTGTATCCCGAGAAGCCATCCATGAAGGAAAACAACGAATAACATACCGTATTGTCAACTAAAGTATCAATATGAGGCAAGGGAAAATTATCTTTAGGGCTGGCCTTATTTAAGTCTCTGTAATCTACACATATTCGTACCTTCCCATCTTTCTTAGGAATAGGAAAAATGTTGGCTACCCATTCAAAGTATTTGACTTCTTGCAAGAATCCGGCATCAAACTGCTTTTTGACTTTTCATTTATTTTAGCACAATGTCAGGCCTTATTCTCTAGAGCTTCTGCTGAACAGGCCTACAATCCTCTTTTATGGGGAGGCGGTGTACAACAATGTCAGTGCTTAAACCAGGCATATATTGGTATGACCATGTGAAGACATCTTTGAATTCTTGAAGTAAATCTACGGGGCCTCGCTTTGTCCCCTGGTTATACACGTTCTAATTTTCACTACCTTTCCTTCTTTCAAGGTCACGACCTCTACTGTCTCTTCATGAGGTAGAATTTGTTTTTCCACTTATTTTACCATTCTTAACAAGTCCAGAGATAAGCCTCAGTCCATGTCATCTTCAAAGTCCTGAGATCCCTCTAAGCACATGTCTTGCTCAAAAGGGGGTTCTAATTTCGTAGCAACGTTGCTCATGTTTTGTTGATATCTGAGGACCTATTGTAAGTACAAAGGAATATACAAAGAATGAATAAATTTAAGAATAATTATTTGCATAATATGATTATGAATGTGATGAAAGAATGATTTGGAAAAAGATCCAAGGCATGAAAGAATCCATCATAATTATTAGGATAGAAAGAATGAAAGAATCTAAAAGAATAAGAGGATATTTATTCAAAATGATCTCAAATATATATTTCATAATGATGTTTGGACATAAGCCTATTTCACAAAGGAGTTCTTATTGCTTCTAGGCTAAAAGCAACAAGTGCGTTTTGAACATTACTCTGTGTAAGCTCTAAAAACTACAGGAATTTCTTCTACAGTCCAATTATTCAGAACACTCCCAGGTTCGTTAGGGTGGATATCTGACAAGGTCCCCCCTTCAGTGACTTCTTCATGTATGGCATTGATGTGAACATTTTCCAACATTTCTTCAACACTTTCTTTAACTCCTTCATAGAACTCGATCTCTTTATTATCCATCAGACCTTGCACCAAAGCTCTAAATTCTATGCATTCTTGGATCTTATGCCCCTTTTTATGATGGAACTCACAGTAGTTCCTCGAGTTTTCACAACTCCCTTCAAGATCTAAAGTGCTCATCCCCCTTTTTACCATCTCTTTCCAAACCCATCTCAAAAGAATTTTTACTTTCGCAATATCAATCTTGATTCTTCTCCCCACCTTTCTGTCTATCGCATTTACTCCACCATCAGTGTGATTGGGTAACGAATTTTCAGCACTAGATGTATCATCAAATTTCACAATGCCCATTTTAATAAGTCTTTCAACGACTTTCTTAAAGGTAGTGCAATTTTCTATTGAATGCCCCAAAATTTCTGTATGGTAGTCATAATGAGCATTTGCATCGTATCATTTAGGGTATGGAGGCTGTAATGGTTTTAGGTAAAAAGGGGATACTATATGTGCGTCAAATAAACTTTGATACAACTCCCGATATGTCATTGGAATTGGAGTAAATTGGAGCTTCTTAGTGTTTTTCTTTGTGCCGGACTCCTGCTTTGATGAACCTTGTTGACCATTAGCCACCGCTCTTGGCTGATTTATAGTAATCGATTTTGAGTAACTCGTGTTGTTCACCTCATTTTCCTTTTTCCTCGAAGTTGACTTTCTGTTACTCTCTCCTGCATCTATCTTTCCACTCCTTATGCATTCTCCATTATCTCGCCGGTTATCACTATGTCTGAAAAACTTTTCGTAGCACTTCCTATCAAGTGAGTGATGAACAGAGCTTTTAAGGTGTTGATAAAGAGCATCGTAGTTTCTTTGTCTAGGAGTGACGATTGAACTTGTATGGCAACTTCCCTCCATCTCTGTGCATATTGTCAAAAACTCTTATTCGGTTTCTTCTCCATGTTTTGCAAGGTAATTCTATGAGGAGTCATATCTGTCACGTGATTGTACTGCTTCATGAATGCTTGAGCTAAGTCCTTACAAGAACCAATCTGGGTACGGCTAAATTGGTTATACCATTTGGATGCTACTCCCACCAGACTGTCTTGGAAGCAATGTATTAGCAGTTGGTCATTGTTAACATACCTAGTCATTCGTCTGCAAAACATTGTTATGTGAGCTTCGGGGCAACTGGTCCCATTATATTTTCAAATTCTGGCATTTTTAACTTGTGGGGAAGCACTAGATCTGGAACCAAACTCAGATCTTTAGCATCGATTCCATGTTGCCTATCATTGTTTTTCATGGCTCTGAATTTTTCCTCCAGCCATTTACATCGGTCCTCTAACTGTTTTGGCAATTCTGTCCTTGCCCTTTCTTTTTCTGTCACTTCATCAATGTAAGGGATAACAGGATTAGCTGAGTTATTCCTTGGGTTAGAACCAGATCTAGCTTGGTAGTTTATCAGCATCGAAAAACCATCCTGAAATTGTTGAGGCTTAATCGTGATGGATGTTCTTTGAGGATACACCTCAGGCTGTGTGGGAGTAAAACCCGTTGGATAGAGAGGTTTCTCATTGTCTTCTCCAGCATTAACCATGGCGGTCTTTCCTTTGTCAACTCCTCCAATCAGTAGTTGAGTCAACTGAGTCATCATATGCCTTTGTGATTCTATCATTCGGCCTATCATGTCTTACTGGATTTTAGCCAAATGCTCTTGCATTTGCAATTGTAGTTTATCATGCATCTCCTTTTGGAGTTGTTCAAGTCTTTTCGATCTTTGATCCATATCTTTTGTCTTTGTTCGGGTACCGTAAGGATGTTTGGTTTTGTTGGTTTCCAGGTTATTGCTGAAATAATTTTAACCAATCAGGGTCTTTCTATGAAATTGAATGCACATGATGTAATGTAATGCGAATGCATGAAATGAATGCAAAAAGTCACCGATTCTAATTCAATTTCCTTTAGAAAATTTACTAGAGGACAAAATTCTTTACAAGAAATGGGTTACAAATATATGACTGTAACAATCCGTTTTAGACCCTAGTCAGAACAGTGGTTCCAGGACCACGAATCCGAGTCAATGAAATATTTTAATATTATTTTTTGTGCCATTGATGGGTGATTAAGCATGTGATAAATTTTCGTAAGTTAAATTGTCCGTCTGTATGCTTAATTTGATAAAAAGATTAAATTGCCTTAAATGCAAAACTAGCATGCTATTTGTTAAAGTACCTATTTGATGTGGCTTTTGAATGAGGAGGCCTTAAGAGGCAATTAAACCACTATTTAGTTAGTGGATGGACAAAGGACAAATTTATCCTTAATGCATATTTGTTTAAGTTATTAATTGAAAGGTTAATAAGGTAAATAATTAATATGTATGTTATAATATGATTAAACATGAAAAAATGACCATATTCATTCATCTTTTGATCGAAAATATAAAAGAAGAAGAAAAGGAAACATAAGCTAGGTTTCGACTATATACAAGCAAAATTAAAGTATGTTTTGACTCGATTTTTGATGATTTTTATGTTTTTGAGATTGTTGCTTAGTCTACTATCAAGCCCATGTTGTAATTTGAAGAATTGATGATGTTTATGAGATGAGCCTTTGATGAACTCATGTGATTTGTAATGCTCTATAGTGAAATATGAAAGATATGTATATGATTATCATAGTTTGTCTTTGTAGTTTTGATGAATTTGAGTATATTGGACTCAATTGAGAAAAATGATTATTTGAAGGATTAAATTGTGAATTTGATGAAATGTTTGGACTTGTATGAGATACATGGGCATTCGGCTAAGCATGGATATATGGTTATCTTGTATATTTGATGTTTTGTGAAAAATAGACTAAATTGATAAAATGTGCAAATGTGAGGGTTAAGTTGCAAATAGCCCTAAATGTATGTTTTTGGATTGAATTGAATAATTTTATGAATGAAAGGGTTACATTTGAATATGTATAGATCAAGAACCGAAGAAAATAAACTTAGATCGCGGGAAAGCGAAGGTAGTAGAATAACCGAGTTCGAACGAATATCTGAATCGAGGTAAGTCAATATACAAATAAATGTATGTGTATTGAATTATGTATGCTCTTATGATTATTTATAATGATGAATGTATATGAGATGATGTATTTATGAATTTCGAGATAGAATTGACATAGTGATAATGTCCGAGAAGTCCCGTTTGAACCTAGGAATAGATAGGATAAACTATGTCATGACATAGGTGTCCGTTACATGTTATCATGTAAGACCATGTCTGGGACGTTGGCATTGATTTGTGATTTCGTGTAAGACCACGTTTGGGACGTTGGCATCGATATGAGATTTATGTGTAAGACCATGTCTGGGACATTGGCATCATATTTGATTCGTGTAAGACCACATCTGGGACGTTGGCATCGATATAAGATTTACATGTAAGACCATGTCTGGGATATTGGCATCGTATTTGATTCGCGTAAGACCCTGTCTAGGACAGTGGCATCTATATTTGGTTACATGTAAGACCACGTCTGGGACGTTGGCATTGTACGATTATTTTGAGCACTCTGAGTATCCTATTAGATTCCGAACGGTTTAATGGGAAA
Organism: Gossypium rotundifolium; assembly: GCA_025506655.1. Classification (NCBI taxonomy): domain Eukaryota; kingdom Viridiplantae; phylum Streptophyta; class Magnoliopsida; order Malvales; family Malvaceae; genus Gossypium; species Gossypium rotundifolium. Next base: position 125,406,099 of record CP106727.1, read on the forward strand.
ATCCGAGATACGAACGACTATGTGATTGGTATTTTCGTTTCAGGTACGCTTGTTATGTACACTAAGTGTGTATGAAAGGTAAGTATCTACATGAACTTACTAAAGTGGATATGTGAAATGAAGTGTTAGAATGATATGTGAAATGAAATGTTAGAATGATATGTGAAGCGATAATTAAAAGAGCTATGTCTATAGGTGACATTTGAGTTGAAGAATGTGGTAAGATATGGCTAAGCAAATGAGCCAAAGAAATATATGTGATGAATTTACTATGAGAACCATTAATGTCATTATATCAATATGGTTATGTGCATTTTATGCTAAGTTTATTTGTATATGGCTTACTAAGCTTTTGAAAGCTTATTTTGTGTGTGTTTGCTCTATTTTATAGAAGGATCGGGGATCGTCGAGGATTGTCATCACACTACCCATCTTATTTTGGTACCTTTGAAATATGTATATAGCTAGATATGCCATGTATAGGCTAGTCATTTTGGACTATATTTGAAATGTGTATAAATAGCCATAAGATTTGGCTACATAAATGTTAGTAATATGTATGAGTGAATATGTTATATGATGCATGATTTGATATGGCTTGGTAGTTAATGAAATGGTCAAGCTATGGTAAGCATATGAATGCATTATGAGAATGTATGTTTGAGAAAAGAAATGGTTATATGAAAGGTAAATGTGGATGAACCATGTTTGAATGTATATTTGTTTTTAGTTAGGCAAAGTGGTATGATTGGAAATAAGTTTGGAATATGAAGATTAGTTGATTGTTTGACATGTTTTTGGATGTCAAGTGTGTATAAAATGAATTCGTAATTTTGGTTGTAGGGATTGACCCTTGTTTGGGTGGCATTTTGACCTTGCAAGTGGTCTGTTTTGCCTACATGACCGTGGCACACGGGTGTGCCTAGTGGCCGTAGGTATAAGTCAGTAGCTAGCCTAACTTTACACGGCCATGGTACATAGGCGTGCCTGGTAACCGTATGGTTAAGTCAGTAGCTAGCCTAATGTTACATGGCCATGGCACACGGGCGTGTCTAGTGGCCGTGTGGATAAGTTAGTATACATACTCTATTTTGGCACGGCCAGGACACACAGTTGTGTCTAGTAGCCGTGGGAGGCACACGGCCTGCCTACACGAGCGTGCGACCTCTGCAGCTTTGAAAAAGTTCTAAATTTTGAGAATTTCCATGTGTATTCAATTTAGTCTCGACTCTATTCTAAAGCATCATTAAGGTCTCGTCGACCTATAAAAGGGACGTTCTAATCTGATTGGTTGAGTTGTATTATAAAATGTTTGTAAAAGTTTCCGATCCGTCCAGTAATGCCTTTGACCCTAGTCCGACGACGGATACGGGTTAGGGGTGTTACACGGACAACCGCATTGTCTTCCATTTTATCAAGAAATTCGTTCTCCATGACAAGCTCTCTAATTTAGTAATCGAACGTGAATCGACACTCTTTCAAATATGAAATGACATGTAATGCAATCATAGCCAAAACAAAATGAAACACATTAGTACAAAGTAAAAGCAAGCAAGAAAAAACAAGTAGAGCACTTATTCGGGTGACCACTATGGTTTATCACGGTACTATCTAGGGTGAGCTCATAGGGTCTTTTACATGCGGTTTGGGTTCTAAAGTTGAGGTAGCTGAACCAGCAGATTCCTCTATTCTCACCCATTATAGGCTCATACGGACTGAGTTCAGTTCAAGGGAATACATTTCCTTATGGCTATACGAAGATGAAAATCTCACGAAGACATAGGTACGGATGTATCCCGAAAGTGATCCACTATCCTATATGGAGGTGAATACCTCATGAAAGAATAGTTTTTCACTCCCACTTTAAAAAGGTAAGACCAAATAGTCCTTATGCAATATGATGCGAGACTCAAACCACAGTAATCATATGAAATAACTATACGCGCAAATGTAATAATAGGATCGTAATTTTTCAAATCAGATTTTCAATTTTTGACAACAAGACAGAACATAATCAATTTCATGGCTTGACTCTCTTATTTGTCCCCAGTAGAGTCGCCATGCTGTCGAAACAATTTTTTTGTTGTGTTGAAAAATGGGGTCAACTTTAAAAATGAAAATGGAGTCGCCACCAATCTTTTTGAGGTGTGATCGGGTCACCTTGAGATTGATCGTTAAAAAAATTTGATTTATTAAAACAATGATTTTGGCCTACGAAATTCGAGAAAACAAGTTCGAGAGTCGGTTACGCATGAGGAAGGATTAGCATCCTCGTGACACCCAAAATTGGTACCGAATTGATTGATTAACGTCTTAATATCGAAAATTTGAAAAGATTTTAAAATACGATCCTCTTTGTTAAAAAAGACTTGAATAAATTAAATTGGATGCTGAGACCCGCTTATCTCGAAGGAGTAAAATATCATACCCAGTGAGTTAGGATACGACATTTCGAATCCTCGAAATTGAACTCGTCTTTTGGCTTTTAAAACTCATGCATTTAAATTTAAGAAGGATATTCAGTTATTTGAGTCAAATGAAAAATCGAAACCCAGTAAGCTAGGGCACAATTTCTCAAAATTCCAAATACAGAATATCGCCTTTATTTTTTTATAAATCCTTACCTCGAGATAACAAAATATCACATCCAGTGAGTTAGGACACAACATTTTTAAATTCCCGAGAATAAGTTTTTTATTTGAAATTTATACGTTTGATTTAAAAAGGGTACTCGGTTACTTAGATTCAACGAGGAAAATTGGAACCCAATGAGTTAGGGTACAATCTTCTCGAAATTTCCAAATACGAGTATTGCCTTATAAAATTTTTTGAATAAAATGTAGTAATTAAACGAAATGCATTTTTTTATTTAATGCGATGATTTATTAATAAAACTATTACATTAATAAAATACAGAATACAAATATTAAATGACAATCCACGAAAATTACGAAACATGCTAACTTTCAATACTAATATAGACAATTAAAAGAAAATGTAAAAACAACATGCAAAAGTAGTAATATGAGCATTAATTTGAGGTATCAACAACCAAGTAAATAAAATGACTCAAAATAAATGAAAGGATGAAAATGAAAGATGCATAATGAATATAAATATCATCTAATTAAAATATTTAGAAAAATATAAGAATCATAAATAAATAGACAAAATAAATAATCTTGAATTTAGACGTTTGAAAAGTAAGACGAATAAATAAAAATAGGTAAAATAAATATAAATAATGTTTGATTTTAAAAATTTAAGAAGTTATATAATAATACATACATAGATAAATATACCTAATATTTAATTTATACTTTAAGAGTAAAAATAATGAATAAATAGATAAAACAATATAAATAATATTAAATGTAAATATTTTGAAGTAAAAGAATTATAAATAAATAAATGAATTGGTAAATAAAAAGTCTAAACATAAAAAGAAAGTAATAAATAAATAGATAGATAAATATAATATATGAATATTATTAAAATTTTAGTATTTAAAAGAAAATAGATAATAAAATAAATAAATAATGAAAATAATCAAAACAAGATTAAATCGAAGTCAAAACAAAATTAAAAGGGCAAAATCGAAGTCAAAATAAAATATCGGACCCAAATTGTGACATGCAAATGAGATGGGAGACCAAATGGGATAATATCCCTATCCCCCAAAACGCATAACTTCAATCTGGACTAAAATAAAACGCTACAAAAATTACGAGGAAAAATTAAAAGAAAAAGAAAGGAAATAAGACCGAATTGCAACAGGACATAAAAGCGGAAGGGGCCAGCGTGCAAATATCCCAAAAGGCAAAAACACGCGGATTCCCCCCTGGCAGGCTGGGTTGACTTGCGGGTTAAAGGACCAAACGGCGCAGTTTGGGCGCTTAAAGTCCTGGTGCAAAACGGCACCGTTTCAACATAGTATTTAAGTCAGTTTTTTTTGTAAAAATTTCATTTTTCATTTCATTTCTTCAAAAACAAAAAAAAATTCTCTCAAAACACACTCTCTGGCCCGATTTCCAGCGAGGCCTCTAGCAAGTCTTCGGCGTCGATCGCCGCTGTGAACGGCGGCCGGAGTTCAAAAAAAGTAAGTTTTTTCTTCTTTTTTTATAATATATTTTAGAACCTTTGTATAAAAAAAAGAAAGCTTTAAAAAAAATAAAAGAATAGATTCGAAAAAAAAGAGATGAAAATGAAACCTTTTCTTTTGCTGATTTGCTTTTTTTTATATTGATATTGTATTCGTAAAAATGTCGAGAGAAATACAGAAGCCTTTCTTTCGCTTTTATAGTCGAAAGAAAAAAAATTAAAAATAAAAATAAAAACATACAATCTTTTCTTTTTTGTTATCTCTCTTTGTTGGCCTTTTTGCTGTTTGTTTCTTTATTTGCAAATGAAAACCACCATACGGAGGAGCTGACGTGGCGAGGGCTGGAGGAGAGCATGTGCGGGGTGACTGCAGCGTTGGCTGATCTAGAAACCTCTAGGGTTTCTGCTTGTTTAAATTTTTGGGCCTATTTGGGTTTTAAGGTAGTTGGGTCTAGAGTTTAGGTTTAATGGTTTGGGCATTGTAAAAAGACTTGGACTTTTTATTGGATTGTTATTAATTTTTTTTTATTTTTATTATTTGGTTTTAATTTAGTTTGGTTAATGAATGGGCTCCGGTAAAAATGGGCTCTTACAAAAGCTATTTGGGATGATGAGCACGCGTTAATATTTTGTGAACTTTACATGAATAAAGTCAATGCTAGTAATAGATTGACAACTTATCTAAATTCAAAAGGATGGGAAAATGTTATTGCTCTTTTTCAAGCAAGAACACAAAAAAAATTATGGAAAAGCTCAATTGAAAAATAAGTGGAGGGAGGTTCTTAAGGAATCTACAAGTATAGGATGGTGCCCATCTAAAAAGATTGTCGATGCTACCGAAGAATGGTGGGCTGAAAAACACAGGTTATTATTAACTTTTTCAATACTTTGATGCATAAATTTTATTGAAATTAATAATTTACAGATATAAAAATCTTAGTATAACATTTAACATATTATGTAGAAAAATCCTGATTTTAAAGGATTTAAGAAGAAAGGAATTGAGTCATATTTGAATGAGTTAATGTGGCAAATGTTTGGTGACATTGTAACCACTAGAGAGCATGCATGGGCACCTTCGCCTGGTGTTCTTCCAAGTAGGGCTCCTATGGGAAATGATACACCTAATGAGGGATTTGGTGATTCAGATGAACATAGTAATGAGAATGAGGGTATTCCTTCTAATGAGGCACCATCAAACCCTTCTCATGAAACTCCTAATCGAAGAAAGTAGACACTTGGGGTTGTACACGATAAAGGAAAAAAAATTAAGTTCAAGTAGAAAATCATTAAGAAATTCATTAACTATTCAGATTGAGAAGTTATGTGAGAGTATAACTAGTCTAAGGAAGTCAGTGAATGAAATTATTTTTCCTGACTCTCAATATACTATTTCAAATGCAATAGATGCTTTGTGTGCTTTGGAAGATAAAATTCCAAAAAAAAAGAAGAAGATGAATTGTACTATTTTGCCATCAAAATGTTTCAAATGTCGATGAAACGAGAGGTGTTTTTGAACTTAGATCTAGATGTTAGGGTTTGTTGGCTTCAAGGTGAGCATGCTAAACAAAATTCAATTGCATCATTTCATCCTTGGTAGCAACATCCTCATTTCCCTTCCAACCATTCTATCAACCACCTCAACCATAAGCTCCTTAGGGTTATTACTGTGATATGACTATACTACTTTTTTATGTGTAAAACTAATGTATGATGCTTTTTTATGTGTAAAACTAATGTATGATACTTTTTTATGTTTGGTATTTTATGCTATGCTTTTATTCAAGTTTTTTTGTGTTGTATAGAATGTCACAAAATATTAATTTATTTTCATTTGATTACTTTTTTCAAGTTATGGATAAATTTAACAATATGTATAAGAGTTTTGATATGAATTATGATATCCTTGAATTAAGTAAAGAAGCTCAACGAATAATAGCCATAATTGTTACACAAGTTGAGCACAACAGTCATCATGAAGAGGAAGAATATGTTTTAGGCAGTGTATTGGTACACCATTAAACTTATTTCACTATACAACCTTGTATGGATTCAAATTATACAAGTCAAATGTGGGTGGATAAAATATTAAATGGGCATTATGAAGATTGCATGAATAGTTTTAGGATGCCAAAAAATATATTTCACAGCTTGTTGCATGATTTGCTAACAAATTATATGGCTTAAAGCATGGGAAAGTATCAACAACGGAGAAGTTAACAATATCATTGTACATTCTTGGAAATAGAGAATCAAATTTGAATGCAACAGAGTGATTTCAATGATTCGGGAAAACTCTTAGTCAAATTTTTATTGATATGTTGCATATATTTGCTCGAATGGAACTATATACGATTAAACCTACTAAAGGTCAATTCGAGGAAGTACCGAATCATGTTTGACATGATACAAGATATTGGCCTCACTTTAAGGTAAAATTTACACTATCTTTATATTTTTCAAATATAAATTATTTCTAACTTTTATCTCATTACTTGTACTTATTTTGAAATATTGTATTAGGATCATAGATGTAACACACATAAAAGCATGCATTTCACCTTCTTGTCAAATATCTTATATCAGACGAAAAGGTGAATCAACTCAAAATATTATGGCAGTTTGTAACTTCAACATGTGCCTTATTTTTGCATTTCTTGGTTGGGAAGTAATAACACATGACACTAGGGGTGAGCAAAACTCGATTTGACTCGAAAAAATTGAAAAAAGTTCAAATTTCGAGTTACACGAATCGAATTATTCGAGTTAATCGAGTTATTCGAGTCAACTTGATTTATTTTTTGAATTTCAAGTTCGAATTGAGTTGAGTTTTCAAATTCGAATAACTCGAATAATTCGAATAATTCGAATATCAAAATATAATATTTTATATTTTTACCCCAAACTCCCAAACATTTTTACTTTTCCCTCAAAACTTTTACTCCTTCCCACTTTCCCCAAAACTTTTATTCTCCTCCCATCCCAACCCTCCAATCAACCCAAAATCCATTTCTTACCAAAATTTTACTCTCCCATTTATTTTTTCTCAAAATTTTACTCTAAAAAACCCTCAAAACTTTTTTATTTTCTCCCCAAATATTTACTCCCTCCCACTTTTCCCCTAAAACTTTTACTCCCTTCCTATCTCACCTCCCATCTACCCTAAACTAGAGTTGTACATGGGTTTGGCTGACCCACCAAGGCCCCCTTAGAAATGTGGGAGGTTTGGGCAAAAATATAGGCTGAAAAATGGCTTGGACAAAAAATAAGGCTGTTTAAAAAATGGGCTCAATAAGGATTTTATTTCTGCAAACCAATTCATTAAAGGCAAAAAATTAATTTTTAAATATTATTTTCTTATTATTTTCTCTTTATTTTGTTACAATTTTACTATTATGTTTCTATTATTTTGTTGTTATTGTTTAGATATTATATAAAACTTATTTTATAATTAATTTTGTTATTATTTTAAAGACATTTGTTAATTTTGTTATTATTTTAGAGGCATTTGCTTGTCAAGTTCATCTATTTAGTGTTATTTAAGTCTACATATTTTTAAAATTTATTTTCAATTTGTTGAAAAATATTTATTTTGATTTTTTAATATTTTGATGTATTATATATATTTAAAATTATATAAAATAATATAAAAAATTAATCTGGCCGGCCGGGCCCGTTTTAGTATTTTTATATGGGCGGGCTTGGGCAAAATTTTAGGCCCATTTTAGGCCTGCCCGCCCGAGCCCAATGAACAGGCCTAAATTTTAGTTGGGCCCGACCGAACCCCCCGGCCCGCCCATGTACACCTACCCTAAACCCATCTCCCCCCAATTTTTTTATATTTTCCTCCAAAATTTTACTCCCTATTTACTTTCCTCAAACTTTTATTCCTCAAAATATTTTATTTTCCCCTAAACTTTTACTTCTCACTCTTTACTCTCAAATAAAAATCAAAATTATCCAAAAAAAATCACTAAACATAAATAGTAATAATTTTATTTATATCTACTATTTATATTATTAAATTAAATTTCACATTTTATATTATTTATATTATTGAATTGTTTAGTCATATTGAATATTTATATTAAAATTAAATTATTAATTATGCCATAAAATATTCAGTATTAAAATTTTATATTAGTATCAATTTCACATTTTATCTTTAAAATAACTTTTATTAAAAATTACATTTTACATTTAATATATATTTTAATTCCAAAATACATAGTGAAAGAATCAAAATAATTGAAACAACTAAACAAACAAAGAAGCTAACCCGTATATAAAAGATTAATAAATAAATTATGAGGTGATGAAAGTTAATAAAAAATTTGATTAAGATGGACAAATTTTATTACGATGGGAAACAGTGGTTACAAGGACCCAAAATTATTTTTTAAAATTTAACTCGAACAAATATATTCGATTCGATTCGATTCGAATTCCATCTCACTTGACTCGATTCAAGAAAATTTCAAATTAAAATAGGATGATAAAATATGATTCGTCAACTCAATTAACTCAAAATTTTTCATTCAATTCGATTCGATTCGATCAAATGCTCAGCCCTACATGACACTAGAATTGTTCTACAAGCACTTAGAAAGCAAGAGTTAAAAAATTTCCACACCCTCCACCAGGTTCAAGTTTAATTTTTTTAATTAATCTTTACATAAAAACAATATTAAAATTTTTAATTTATTTTTAAACTTGATATTATGTTCTACTTTTTTGTAGGAAAATATTATCTTGTGGATTCAGGATATCTACAAATGGCAAGTTTTCTAGGTCCATATATGGGGAAACGATATCATTTACATTATTTTCGTCGAGGTAATCGTCGAGTATCTGGAAAAAGAAAAGAAATATTTAATCATGATCATTCTTCATTACGCTTTATGATTGAACAAATATTTGGAATGTGAAAAAAAAAATGGCCAATATTAATAGATATTCTAAGTTATTCAATCAAGAAGCAAGTTTAATAGTTATTGCAACAATGATTTTGCATAATTACATTCAAAAACATGCTTGGTCAAATCATGAGAATTTTCAACAATTTGAGAATATATCTGACATATCAATCTCTTCAGGCCATTTTGATCGAGGTGAGTCGAGTTCTTTTAACAGTAAAAGTAACCTTAAAATCGCAATGTTAAAGGAAACTATTGTGATTGGTTTAATGAATTCATCTTTGTAAAGACTTTTTGTATCGTAACCTAACTTCTAATATTAATGAAACTTGTTATGTCTTATGTTATTATATTCTTTTGTATTAAAAATCATCCGATTAGATATTTTAAAATTTGATCCAAGTATAATATTATTATTTGTGAAAATAATATTTATCATTGTTATAAAAAATTACTAACTATAAAAAATTAAAAATTATTATTTTATCTAATTAATAATTTAAATTGATTATATAATTCATTAAAATATTTATAATAAAATATTAAAAGATACATTTTAATATTTTATTAAATAAATTATAAATTCACATATTTTAATAATTTCATAAAAGTAAAATAATTTAAATTTTTATTATATATTATTTTAATCTAATATTCTTAATAATTATTTTTATTTTAGTCTCATTACTAGTTGCATTTAAATTCAAACATACACTATTATTTTTTAAATCTCATTATCTAATCTCAGTAGAAGTAAAGATATCCCTTCTAAGGTAGCAGAATAGTTATTTGTTGGAAATTACTGCTAGTTTTGAAATTTGAAAGACTGGTACAAGTCTCAAAATCCAAAAATCTAGAATCACGTTGGTGCCAACTGGTTTGGCCGACTGAATTAATTGCTGATTTGATTGACTTCATTTTTTTTTTATTTTTTTCAATTCTGTTTAATCTTATTTTATCAAAATATGTTTCTTTCAATTTTTTTTTGAACTTTCTTTTTCATTTTCTTCTTTTGGGCCAATTCGAGTACGTTAACTTTTGTAACTTTTCTTTATTTTTCTTCAATTTATAATAAATTCAGTCTGTCTTTATAAAAAAAAATATATATATCTAATCTAAGCATAAGTTGTCACCAAACTCCCAGCAGCACAGTGCACGCAATACATTGTAGTTTCTTAACCATGAAAAGGAGAAAGTTCCCACGTGTCAACTCATCGAGTTCGATAGATCTACGAAACCTCTGTAATCCCCGGTGTGAGACTCGCATTTTCCCTTTCCCCAACGCCAAATTCTAAAAGCAGCGAGTGAGCGGACTCAGCGCCTCGCCCCCCGAGTCTCCTCGTCTGACTCACCTCAGCTCCACGAATCATCGTAAGATCATCATCTACGATTTTCGACTCATCAAAACGTCAATTTTGATTTTCCTTTTCGCTTAAAATTTCAATCACGTTGACTTAGGGTTTCCAGCGATTTGGAACTTCTTTTTTTTTTTTTGTTTGATTTCTAAAATGAAGTAAAAAACTTATAAATGAAGTAATCAAGCGATTAAGCTTGAAAATTTTCAATACATTTTTTTTATAATTTAAAATTTGGATTTTTTTTAATTACTACTGAGTACTAACAGTGTGGCAAAGGTACGAAACAATGACGTTTTCTCAGCAACCAAAGGGAAAAAAAATCATTTATGATGCTCAAAACTCTGTAACTTTATGATAAAAATTAGTAATTTAATCTTTGACAAAAAGAAATTAGATTAATACAGGTGCAGGAAATTCAGTTTACTTGCTTTGGGTCGTAACAATTTTATATAATCAAGTATTTAATGATCAGAATTCTTTTTTGTTTGTTGCGATTGCCTTTGTGCTTTATAGATTAACGAGATTCTTGTTTGATGATTTCTTACTGATAATTTACATAGTATTACTGGATTATTGCATAGATTTTATGGTCCATTTATATGTTCGGATTCATCTGTAGTTTTATTCCTTGGAAATGCATTTTCATACTAGTTTCGGACTTTTAAGTTCAGTACCAATAAAGTTGTCACGGTTCCACCCAGCTCGTTGGTCTGCATTGTGATGTATGCTCCGGAACTGTCTTCTTTGGGCACCTTCACTCTTAGGTGTATATTTATTAGATTCAAACCCAGATCGTCACACACAAAGGAATGCATTCTACAGAATTTTGGTTGCCAATTGTCACGATTCCACTGAGTCGTAAGTCATGATTCCACTTGTCTCATTGGTTCGCGATGCATAATCCAGAATTATCTTCTCTGGATATGCATAGGTCTTTCATGGTTTGTGTCTCCGCAGATTCTAACCCACGTCCTCACACGCAAAGGAATGCACTCTGAAGAACTCTGGTTTGTGTCCTCATGACACGATCATCAGGCTGGTTCAGGTCATGACAAAAGTTTTTCCTCTAAAGGAATTAGAATGTGGGGAGTCTCTTACTTTCTTCTTTTTTTGGTAGCAAGGATTTTTGCTAAATTTAAGTGCTCTGTATTTTTCTATTCTTTTGTTGCTGATCTTATGGAAGGCCATTCTACTTCATTTGTGAAATTTTCTCATTAATATGGTCTTGCATTTTATCTATATGATTATAATACCCTATGGTGTGGCTAGTTTGTTATGATTTATCGGTTGCTGCACGAGTTAAGGTTACGTTTTCTTTTTCCAGTGAAAGGATGCTGTAGGCGCTATAGGGGAAGCTTGTCGCCTTGTCCTGTAAGTAGATAATCCATGGGCTTCTCAGTGCTTCAGAATCATTTGCTCAATTATTGTTTGATGGGAAAGCTGATGAAGGTGATTCTTTGTCATGGAAAATATGAAGAACAGCAGTATAGTTTGAGTTGAAGGTATGATTACATTGTTTAGCTTTTCCTCCCTTGTTTCCATTCAGCCTGAGCACTTCCTTATTGGTTCTCTATGTTATGTACCTTGAAAGGAAACCATTGAGTATTCCACTGAACCATTGAGCACTTTCTTTTCTGGGATCTAAGTCTTTAGCATTCCTTGTAGTTCTACTCGTGACTGGATATTAGCATTTATTGATAAGGAAATGATATTCTTCAATGAGTCGAGCTCATTCAAATCGGTCCAGTCTCCAAGATTAAGTTGGATTTTCATTTTTATTTCATGTTCAGTCCAAGAAGAACTGTTAGATATAGTTGATTTTCTTGGTTAGCTTTGTCTAATATTCTTTTTATGTTTTCATCAGTATGTTTATTGTAATAGTGTTAAGCTTTGTGTTTGTTGTGTACTTTATTATTTATTCTTTGTAGTTTGTGAGCACATACGATACCATTTCATTGCGTTTTAAGTTATTTTCTTACATGTTGCTGAATGAACTGGGATTTTATTGTGCTTTTGCTTTCTGTGATGCTTAATACAGGATCGTCTGTGTTAAAGCTTCTTAATTTTATACATTTTCTTTCCAGATGGAAGAAGTTTGCCTCAATAGCGAGCCGGTATTTGATATGGTTGATGAGTATGAGGGTGAGGGAGACTGCAGTGCCGTGGAACATGATGATGAAACTGGTTCAAAACATTCAAGGAAAGAACCACCTCTGCCGACCATTGGTTTGGAGTTCGATTCTTTTGACGAAGCTTATGACTTCTACAATATCTATGCTAAGGAACAGGGTTTTGGCATCAGAGTTAGCAATTCGTGGTTTAGAACCAAAAAGAAAGAGCGCTATAGAGCAAAACTTAGCTGCAGTAGTGCAGGTTTTAAGAAAAAGAGTGAAGCCAACAACCCAAGACCCGAAACAAGAACTGGTTGTCCTGCAATGGTAGTCATTAGGCTTGTGGACTCTAAAAGGTGGAGAATAGTTGAAGTCGAGCTTGAACACAATCACCAGGTGAGTCCACAGATCAAAAGGTTTTACAAGTCCCATAAGAAAATGATTATTGCGGCCAGAAAGGCACGACCGCCAGCAGAACCTGTAACAGAAATACATACCATCAAGTTATATCGAACTGCTGCCATGGATGCTGTGTCTAATGGATTCTCAAATGTTTCTGAAAGAGAGGGTATTCATCAACCAGATCACTCTAAACATCTGGAACTTAAAGAAGGCGACGCATATGCTGTTTATAATTTCTTCTGTCGCATGAAGTTGACTAATCCGAATTTCTTTTACTTGATGGATTTTGATGATGACGGTCGGTTGAAGAATGTCTTCTGGGCAGATGCTAGGTCCAGGGCCGCTTATGGTTATTTTTCCGACACCGTTGCAATTGACACAACATGCTTGACAAATAAATATGAACTTCCCTTGATTTCTTTTGTCGGAGTGAACCATCACGGGCAATCAGTGTTATTGGGATGTGGCTTCCTTGGACACAAGTCAGTGGAGTACTTTGTCTGGATTTTTAGAGCATGGCTTAAATGCATGCTAGGGCACCAACCACAAGTTATTGTTACGGACCAGTGCAAACCCTTGCAAATTGCTGTTTCCGAGGTTTTCCCGAAGGCTCGTCATTGTTTTTGTTTGTGGTATATCATGCAGAGAGTTCCAGAGAAGTTGGGAGGATTGAGAGGATTTGAAGAAATCAAAAGGCAGTTGAATAAAGCTGTCTATAACTCCTTAAAGATAATCGAGTTCGAAACTTCCTGGACCGAAATGATCAAGAAGCACGGACTCGGCAATAACAAGTGGCTCCTAACTTTGTACGAAGAAAGGAAGCAATGGGTACCGGTTTACCTAAAGGATACATTTTTTGCCGGAATGATCCCAATCCGAGAAAACGAGAGTTTAAATGCATTTTTCGATGGTTATGTACATAAGCATACATCTTTCAAGGAATTTGTTGACAAGTATGATTTAGCTCTTTATAGGAAACACCTAAAAGAAGCCACAGCAGATGTGCAGTCAAAGAACTCAAGCTTTGAATTAAAAACAAGATGCAATTTCGAGGTCCAGCTCTCTAAAGCGTACACAAAAGAAATATTCGATAAGTTCCAATCTGAAGTTGAGGGGATGTATTCTTGCTTCAACACAAGGCAGGTGACTGCAAACGGGCCAATAATAACATACATTGTTAAAGAAAGAGTCGAAATTGAAGGAAATAAGAAGGAGGTTAGGAGTTACGAGGTTTTGTTTGAGACTAATCAGGTAGATATCCGATGCATATGCTGTTTATTCAACTACAAAGGTTATTTATGCAGGCATGCTTTGAACGTTCTTAATTATAATGGTGTTGAAGAAGTTCCCTCGCGCTACATACTGCGTCGTTGGTGTAAAGATTTCAAGTTTCAGCATGTCGATCGAGGCTCCACGGACATTGATGTGTATAGCCCGGTTTATCGGCAAAGTCACTTTCATAACTGTGCAGTACCGATTGTAGAAGGAGGAGCACAATCTGAGGAACAGTATAAGATCGCACTGCATGAATTGCAGGAATTATTAAACAAATTTAATCTTGTAGATGACAGCTTAGTGTAACAAAGTGTACCATCAAATGTTTTAAACTATTAATTAGCAAGAAATGCAAGTTTTTTGTTGTAATTGTAAACTCTATGTATGTATATTGTAAGTCTCCAAATAATGCCTTGCACAGATTTTGGCTAAGCTGTTGGACTACTAATAGCCTACACAAACAAGTAGTATCAAGTAGTATTTGGTTTGGTTCGGTTCGGTTCATTCGGTTGGATAATTAGTTAAATCTATTCTTTTAATTTAATTTTTTAAATTGTTATAAAATAAAAATAAAATTATATATATATATATATATATATATCAGTAATAATAACTTAAAAATTATGTTCTAAAGATTTTAAAAAACATTGATATCCAATGGAATTAGATTCGATTTAATATTTTTTCAGATTCAATTTGATTTTTAAAACTAAAATTTTTCAAGGTAATTGAACTTTTTCGAAAACCGATTCGAGTTAGAAATTAAACAGTTATCCTGCCTAATCTCATCAGTGTATCGTATGCATGTAAGGTAAACAATATTGAGTATTCGTGTTATGTTCAAATGTAACTATATATATTATATATATTTATTATATAAAAATGCTACAAGAGCATATATATATATATATATATATATATGAAAATTTCAGTTTTGAGATAATTATTTAAGTTACAAAATACTTTCTGTTTTTTTTCTTATATTTAAAGTGAGTTCTGTTTTTAAATTAAATTTTAAATATGGTTTCTTATCAGTATTAATAATAATTAAAATCTTATCTCACTCAAGAATAGATTTAAAATATAGATATATATTTAAAATAAAATGCAACAAATAATAAAACATATAGTTTAAAACTAATTAATCATAATAGCACATGAAATATGTATTATATTAAAATAAATAAATTTAGATTCAATTATGAGTAAAACCAAATTTAAACACAAAAATATATCAGATTAACAATATTAAATACACTACAATTGTTTATCATAGTGTTATATTCAATTGTAAGTTATTATGGAGTAGACTTGTGACATCAAATCAATTAACAACATTATTAATATTAAAAATTCTATCACACTCGTATGTGTGTGGAACCCATAGATTTAAAACACATATTTTTGTTTAAAAGTAACATCCAACAAATAATGAAACATATGGTTTGAAACTAATTCTAATTGGAGATAATAAATTGTATATTAAAACAAAAGCGTATAAAATATATAAAAAATAAAATTTTAGTTGAGTGGTAAATTTAATATTTTAGTAATTCAATTAAATGCGATTTCAAATCCAAAAATATGCATGTTTTAATTAGTTTTTGTTAAAATGAAAATACTAAAATACTCTTAAATAATATAATTGTTTTTAATTATGAAAGGATATTTTGTAATTTTGACTTGATAGTGAGGGTAACACTAACTCAATTATAAGCTTAATAAATAGTAGATATATAACAAATTGAGATAATGAATTATACATATTAAAATAAAATATATAAAATATAATAAAATAAAACTTTAGTTGAGTAGTAAATTTAAGATTTTATTAATGTAATTGACTTGGGTTCAAATCCCATCAATCATTAAAAGATTTTTAATAATAATAAAATGTTTTAAATTATAATTAAAATTTAAAATTAAATTTTATATAAATCAAAAATAATATAATTACATGCAACAATTAAATATAAGCGCACGGGTAAAAAAACTAATATATTATATTACAAGTTACGCTTACATATAATAGTTTTATTAGTTGACAAGTGGAAATTCCTTTAATGACACATAAGATAAAAAGTATATTTATCTAATTAACGTTGGCAAGAAAATTTATATTTATTAATGGGTATTTAAAAATCATTAATAGATATTAATTAATTTAATCTAATAATTATCACAATCATATGGTTACATTTCTTCCATGGAAATGTTAATGGAAATCAACGGTAAAGGGTGACTTAACCCACTAACATAAATTAATGGTGGGTAATTTACTCATTGGGACATGGTATATTAACATAATAAGGACTTGCCCAACCTCCCTCCAAATTCTCTCTAGTTTAATCATCTTCCAATATAGTACCTTTACTATATTAAATACTTATTTAATTAATTACTCAATGAATCTATTTTCTAATATCGTATTTGTCTTATAAACTTTTTGATTTAAAATTTTGAACAACTCAATTTAAGTAATTTGATTTTGAAATTAATTTTTCTGACAATGATAAAAATCAAGTTGATAAAATATTTCAATTCAATTCCTAAAGTCTTTTTAGATATCGTATTTAATTAATAAATAATTCATCTTAACCAACATATTCAAGATTTTAGTACTCGATCATCCTACGATACGAATTCTAACATTAAAATATTAAGGCATTACATAATTGATGTCTATATGTATATAATATATGTTTTAAGGTTAATATGTTTTTTTTTTTTTTTTTCAATTTGCCAACTTTACAATCATTCTATCAACCAATTTACCCCACTCCATTGCAGAATGTTAATGTGGCAATAATAGGTCAACCCGTGATTGATACGTGACAAACATTTTTTTAAACAAAATTAACCCTTTTATAATTCTTTATAAAAGTCTTGCCCAATGATTATTTGACACCTGGTAGGATAAAAATTTTAATTTTAAAATTATTTTAAATCATTTATATTTCTTGGTAAAAATCATTAATATTTAGAAAATTTTAAAATATAAAATATTTTTTGTAATCTAAAAATAATTTTGGAAAATATTACAAAATAAAAAAAAAAATCTCGTCTTTTCCACTGAACCCCTTTTCAACCCCCAATCCATATCGTTGCAAATCTCTTACCCCCATCTTTGCAAACCTATATTGTTATTATATCAAGAATGAGTGCTTTGTAACTTTATAAAGAAATAAAAGCCTTCTTTCACCATATCAAAAGAAACGAAAGTGGGTTGTCCTAGGAATTTTTTTGGTAACAACCTATTTTATTAATGTTGGAAAATTCGATTGAGTTGAATTTCTTAAATTGAATTATTTTGAAAAATTTGACCGGAAGGTTTTCGAGAGTTGATAAGTTGTTGAATATGAATGTTATTGGTGAGTAATTAATCTTAATTAGGATTATTATATGATTTATTAGAGAATTTAGTTATTAAGGCATATAGATTAAATTGTGAAAGTAGCAAAATCAGAAGGGCTAGTGTGCAAATATTAGAAAGTATGATTTAGGAAGTTACAGGTATTTTCAACCCTTAGGTGAGTAAATAGGGGCAAATAAGTAAAAACAAAGTTATGATTTTGAGTGTTATTATTTAAGTAAATAGGATTAATTGGATATAATATTTGTTTTTGAAGTTTTTTTTTAGTTTCAAGAATCATTAAAGGTTTGTTTTAATGATTTAAACATTCAGTTACATTACTCATCAATTTTCTTTTACATGTAAATTTTTTTTTGGTACAAAAATATATTAAACCATGTCTAAATAAATAGACTTAACATTTTCTATCATCATCCATTATTTGATTGACGGATATCCTCTTCCAAAGCAGACCTCTCACGGAATGAGGTAGATCTTCAAGAATAAACAAGCAATTAACTTTGTCTCCATCCATTTTAGCTAAATGGTTAACAACTTTATTGCTATCCCTCTGAATGTATCGAAACTTAACTTTCCAATCCTTGGAGTACCAACCATGTATCAATCTAATTTCGTCAATACTAATTACTTCTGCTAGGTCATTCCTATTTAGATAGAAATACACCAAGAGGGGGAGAATTGATGTGTTAAAACATTTTTGGGAAATGACGAAAATAAAACGACTCAAGTATTTATAGTGGTTTGGCCTCAATTGCTTACCTCAACTACCTTAGCTTTCCTCAACTAAGGATTTCCCAAATCCACTAGATTTGAACATTTAAGGATAATGTTTAACTTTACAAATTCCTATCTTTTCAAAGATAAGATAAAACCACTTCCCCTTAAGGTTTTCTACCCAAAACCTTAAGTAACACCTCACAAATGAGAGGAAATAATGATGAATAGGATGATACCTTTAAAAGGTAAATAATCAACAATTAAGAACTCTCACACAAAGTTATAACACTTGAAAGAATGATAGAAAACTTAACCTACAAGTGCGTACAAGAAATATTTAGTAAAAGATTGAGAAAGATTGAAAATTGAGTTCTTGAAATTTAGACACTTGTTTCTACATTTTTAATGAGGAACCTTGACATTGTATTTAAATCATCTAACAACCTTGTGGACATTTGTAACTATTAGAAACAAAATAGAGTCATTGCAACTATAAAAACTAGCATTAAATATAGTATGCAGCTTCGTTGTATCGGTAGAAAGAGACTTGTATAGGTAGAAAGGGACTTGTATAGGTAGAAGTCCTTCCAAAATATGACTGTTGGGCTCATTGGCTTGGTAGAGGTCCTCTTGTACCAGTAGAACTTTGAGAGTTTCAACTGGTATTAGTAGAACCCAACAGAGTATCGGTAGAAGTGTAGAGGAGGCTAAACTTTGGCTTCTACTTGGGCTTGTCTCGGTAGAAGTCCTTAAGGTATCGGTAGAACTCTGGTTGTATCGATAGATTAGACCAGGTTATCAGTGGAGATTCTAGGCCAAAACTACCTTGCACACTGGAGTGCGTTCTACCGATAGAAGTCCGTGTTATATCAGTAGAACTCCTACTACTACCGGTAGAATTATGTAGCCTTTTCAAGGTCTTTCCATCTTGAGTTCTATCGATACTTGTCCACCTAAGTATCGGTAGAAGTCCTTCAGACTTGAAAAAATCGTTAAAATTTAAGTTAACTTAAGGCTTTTTAAATGTTTATCTTGTCTAACACTTTGAAAACAAATTTAATGACTTATAAATATTTTTTTGCAAATTTAAGTAGGGGATTTTTAATATACTTTTTGTTATATCAAAATACTTGAAAAACTAGAGCTAACAATCTCTTCCTTTTTATATAACAAAAACATTTTGAAAAAAATTACTAACTCCCTTATCTTAAACATTATTTTCAAAATAAGCTCCCTTTTGAAAAAAAATATTTTAGACATCATTTCATTTAAATTTCCAACTTAAAGAATTTGGCTTTAAGATTAAGTTAAAAGAAATTGTTTTAATTTCCAACTAAGGAGAATTTTGCTTTTGAGTTTAAGTTGAAAAATATATTATGCAAATTTTGTATTTTTCTCTCTTTTGTAATATAAAAAGAATGCATGGTTGAAAAACTAAAGGAATAAGTGCACACAACTTAAACATATGGAGACATAAGAATAATAAAAAATAGAAACAAAAGAAAAATAAAGCATGTAAACAGGTAGATAGAATAACAAAAAAAAAAAAAAAAAAAAGGTAGTATATTTGAAATAAAAGCATCCAAAGGCAATGAAAAAAGAAAACATCTTAAAGAAACCAAATATGCAACCAATATAAATATCCCAAATATCCAAAGAAAGACAACCAAACAACCAAAAACAGTGATATAATCCAACCAAAAAGCATATAAAAATCAACCAAGAAATGAAGCCGTAATCGTCCAATGGTGGGGGAAACTGAGAGGCCAACTAATTGATCGCTCGTCTAATTGATTGTAGCGATCATTGAAATGGGTAGTCAATGCATTAAAACATGCATCGACTTGCAACGACAGCCCATTGATCACCTCGAGTAAATGTGCTATGCACAAGGACGACAGAGCGAGGAGAGCTGGATAAGCCTCATGTGGAGACCTAGGAGCATCAGATGTTTGTGAAGCAACCGGTGGAATCGTTGAAGCTTGAGTCGCCGATGATTGCCGGTCGAACTTGCGGACCCAATTTCCCTTATCATCAAGCTTCCAATTGCAACTATGCATGGTCAATATATCGATAAAGGAGTTTATGGCACGATCGAGGTCTATACTTATGTTTATTTTAAGGGTACGAAAGATATGAGAGAGGAACGTACCATAACATAAGGTTTTTTTGCTAAACAATGGTAACCTAACTGTAACATCCCAGAATCTGGGGTTAGAAGTTTTGAGGTTTGTGGTTAAGGTTAGTGAGTGGGTTGAACCTTTTGGAATCAACTTCGCGTTTTAATGTCAGAATGGGCCTGCTAGTCTAGTGGTTAGTTGTGTGTTAGTGTATATCTAGGTCTCGTGTTCGAATCCCTGTGAGTGTTTTCAATAATTATTTTTTTATTTTTTTTATTTTTTTAAAAAGGGAAGTTAATTTTAGAATAGAAAATACGTACGTTCTTCATCTTTTACTTTTATTTTTTTCCTATAATTCTTTTTCTGTTCTCTCCAATTTTAATTGTGTTTGTTCTTGCTTCTTCTGTTTTATGCAATTTTTATTTATCATTTCATCAAAAGAGATCACTCCTGTGTGTTTCGTGTTATCAAATGTGAGTCAAAATAGTTTTGTAGAGGCAAAGCAGTTAATCCTTGTTGTTTGTAATTCTGATTTAAGGTGTGTTTCCGAAACTGTTGCTTTTAAGTGTTATAGTTATTGATGGATTGCATGATTGTAACAGCCCGACTTAGGGCCAAAATGGAATAGTGGTGCAAGACCACAAATCTGAAGTAGAAAATATGAGTTTTATGATTCCCATGAGGCTTATGAGGTATTTTCATGATTGTGTGAAAATTTCATGAAGGAATTTTATTAAATTGTGATTAAACTGTCCACTAGGACTAAATTGCAAAGAATGGAAAATATGAGATTCTAGAAGATTTAAGTATGAAATAGAATTATGAAAATTTCTAGAAGTCCTTATTTAGCAATTAGACCTTTATATTTGATGATGGACAAAAATGGACATGGGAAGGAAAAATCTTAAGAAAGGACTATTAAGGGCATTTTGGTCATTTGGTTAATAAAAGAATTAAAAGGGAAAAAGAAGCAAAAATCATGTCCAGCTTCTTTCTTCTTGGCCGAAAATCACAAGGAGCCATAGCTAGGGTTTTGTTCAATTTTCAAGCTTGATAGTAAGTGCATTCTAGCCCCGTTTTTAATATTTTTAGTATTTTTGATACCCTCGTAGCTCGATTTAGCTATTTCTAGCTATATTTTGAGCTAAGGCTCATATTTAAAAATTTAGCCATGTGTGACATGCATGTATTTTGATGTTTTACGGAGGAATATGAAAGATTGATGTATGATAAACATCTTTTTCTAAGTGATTTTCATGAAAAATGCATAAAAAGGACTAAAATGTAAAGGTTATAAAAATGGTCATACATGAGTGAAATAGTGGAAATTGAATGTTGCTATAGTTGAGAATATGATTCGGCTAGGTTTAAAATACAAGAAAGTTGAATGAAAATTATTTTACGAGCCTAGGGGAAAAAGTGTAATTATGTAAAAGTTTAGGGGCAAAAATAGTAATTTTTGCCAAAATATGAATTATGAGTCGATTTAGTCAATGTGTATATTTAACAAGTGAAATTGTTATTATAGATCAAGAAACGCGAAGCCCGGATCGAAACCGAGGTAAGAATAAAATCGATGACTAAATCGAGCATTGATACATATTTTGAGATTCGAGGTAAGTTTGTATGAACCTAAAGTTTTATGATGATTCGATGTTTACAAATACTTAATATTATGATAAAGTATGTTATTTCTATGAATAATCGAGTGGTGAAGTCTCGATGAGGAAATAGTGAAAATATGTTGTGTGAATCCCAAATAAAGATTCGGAGAAATGAGGGTAATCATGTATTAACATTGAATAAAGAAGGTTCCATGTAAGACCATGCCAGGGATATGGCCTCGACACCAAAGAAAGATCTCGTATAAGACCATGTTTGGGACATGGCATCGACATTTATGTACGATCTCGTGTAAGACCATATTTGGGATATGGCATCGGCGTCCAGCGGTGATCCCATATAAGACCATATCTAGGATATGGCATTGGTAACCAGATTTAAGCTCAATGAGTTTGAATATCATACGATAATTTGTTTAGTTCATGGGCAACAGATGCTAAGTATGTGAAATGGTATAGAGCTAAATTTTGTTTATGAATGACTTGAGATTTCTTCATGATAAGAATGATAGAGAATTGAGTTTATGTTCATGTTAGCATATATGCTAAGTTATGTGATTGAGTGATACAAGTACCATGAATAAGTACAAGTTAAGAAATCATAAGATAGCATGAGATGGATAAGAAAAAGAGTGAGTAAGTATGAATAAGTATGCCCAAGTAATTGAGAAGTATGTTGCCATTGTTTCATGAGATGAATGAATATAGTTTGAGGATTTATGTAGCTTTAGACTTACATGCAAACTTACTAAGCTATGTGCTTACCCCTCTCTTTTCATTTTTCCTTGTAGTTTCACCAAGTTAGCTCGGGGATCATTGAACGTCAGAGCTCGAAATCACACTATCAATCATTATTTTGGTATAGCAAAGTTAATTTATTTTGAGTATGGAATGTATAGGAATCTTGATCATTTTGAGTTATGTCTTATTGAGAGAAAATGGTTAGTTATCAAGATTATGCATTATTTTGTATATGGTCACTTAGAAAATTGGTCAATATTTGTTAAGTTATAAACACTTCATGATGACAAGTTTATGCATTTGATCCTTTGTATGGATGGAATAATTGAGCTGCTTGAGATGATATAAGTGTGTTTATGTTTCAGGGTGGCAATTGGCTTGGGAAATAGCCATATAATTGTCCACACGGGTAGACACACAGGCATGTGTCTAGGCCGTGTGTGACACATGGCCCGTCCCATGGGTGTGTTAGTTGGCCGTGTGTCCCTTGTATTAATTTACAAGAATATAATTCGTCACATGAGCCAGCACACGAGCGTGTGCCTTGGCCGTGTGCTATTGTGAGTATGATGATGTCATAAACAGAGAGCTCCACGGGTAAGAGACATTGGCGTGTCTAGGTAGTGTGAAGGACATGGGTTATAGACACGGACGTGTGCTCAGCCATGTGGGATAAGTCAGCGTCGACCACGGGTGACGAACATGGGCATGTCTTAGGGGCACACGGGCATTTCCCGTGGACAATACGGGTATGTGGCCCCTATCTAGGCAAAAATTTTCTAAGAGCGTTAAAGTTTTCGGTTGATCTTCGAAACCCTCTAGATGTTAGTTTAAGGCCTCATATGCCTATAATAAGTGTGTTATGATTAAGAAGGTAAAAGTTTTAAGTTGGAACGAAATTTTATGGCCCAAGAATGCATGTTCAAGTAAGCATTAAGCTCGGTAATGCCTCGTATCCTATCTTAGTGTCGGACACAGGTAAGGGGTGTTACATTTAGTGGTATCAGAGCTACAGTTTAGTTGATTCTAGGACTAACGTACCGTTAGCATGAGTCTAGCCATACATTCCATACCTAAGTGTAATTATATAATGATAGTGTGACGACTCCTGACGAATTGAATTGTATTTTTATATAGTTAATGGATCCTGATCCTGACCGAACTGCAACCAATAATGCTGCAAGTAATGCGCCGGCTCCCGCGCAAGGAACCGCGCCAATAGAGAGTAGACCCGAGATTTTGGGTCAGGGAGAAGAGGCCCGAGGAAGCCTTTCTTCGTATGATGAGTAATTGGTGCACAGAGTACATTCGAGCAAATTTGAATGCTCCACCTCCTCCACCCCGGCCTATTCCTCAGCCTACCCATGTAATGCCCCAAGTGGTAGAAGTTGTAAGAAGAGAAAAGCCTCCAGTTGATAGGATTCGGAAATAATGAGCCAAAGAATTTAGGGCTAGTAAATATGATGATCCAGAAAGAGCCGAATTTTGGCTTGAAAATACCATCAGGGTATTTGATGAACTATCTTGCACACCTGAAGAGTGCATGAAGTGTGTGGTTTCTCTTTTGAGAGATTCTGCTTATCAGTGGTGAAAACCCTTGTGTCGGTAGTACCAAGGGAAAGGATCACATGAGAGTTCTTTCAAGAAGAGTTTGAAAGAAGTATATCAGTCAGATGTTCATTGACAAGAAGAGAAATGAGTTCTTTGAATTGAAACAAGGAAAGATGACAGTAATTGAGTACGAGTGCAAATTTGTGAGGCTCAGCAAGTACGCTGGGAATGTGTGTCCTCCAAAGCCATCATGTGTAAGAGGTTTGAGGACATGCTAAATGAGGATATCAAATTGTTTGTTGGTTTCCTCGAGATAAATGAATTTGTTCTACTAGTGGACCGAGCTTGTAAAGTCGATGAATTAGTTAAAGGGAAAAGAAAAGCTGAGATAGAGTCTCGTGATTTAAGAAAGAGACAGTGGAGTAAGTCAATTCAACTCTCGTCTAAGAAGTCGAGAGATTTTTCTACCCGATCGGCAACTATAGCCGGGTTTTCAAGTAAAAGTAAGAGCAAACAGTACTCAGGGTCTAAAGCTCAGACTACATCAGTTGCTAGTGTTGGCAATGCCTGATCGAGTAGACCGGAGTGCCCGCAGTGTAGCAGACATCATTCCGGTGAATTTTGAGCAAATGAGAAGGCTTGTTTCAGGTGTGGATCTTTAGATCATTTTATTAGAAATTGCCCAGAGGAGGATGAGACAGAGAAGCCTCAAGATGTAAGACCGGGAGGCATTACTAGAGGAAGACCATTGAGAAACCCGAGAAGCGGGGCAAGTAGTAAGAATACACACAAAAAGCAGGCTGTGAGATATAAGGGTAAAGCGCCCACGATGACCTATCCCATTCGCCCTTGCGAAGAGGCATCATCTCCTGATGTGATTACGGGTACATTTTCTCTCTATAATACTAAAGTTATTACTTTAATAGATCCTGGATCTACCCATTCATACATTTGCATGAAATTAGTATCTAGAATGAGTATGCCCGTAGAATCCACAGAATTTGTGATAAAGGTGTCTAATCCTTTAAGCAAAAGTGTACTAGTTGATAATGTATGTAAAGATTGCCTATTGATGATTAGAGGTCATTGTTTTAAGGCGAATCTCATGTTATTTCCATTTGATGAATATGATATAATTCTTGGTATGGATTGGTTAACCACTCATGATGTGACAGTAAATTGTGGAAAGAAATATATTAAGTTGAGATGTGAAAATGGGAACACTCTCTATGTTGAATCAGATGAACAAGATAGATCGCCGGTTGTGATCTCTCATATGTCTGCTCAGAGGTATATAAGGAAAGGGTATGAGGCATATCTTGCTTTTTTGATGAATGCCAAGGAAACTGAGTTAAAGATTGAATCATTACCGATAGTATGTGAGTACCAGATGTTTTTCTGAAGGAATTTCAGGGCTACCTTCGGTTAGAAAGGTTGAATTCTGTATCGAGTTAGCTCCCGGTACAGTACCGATATCAATTACTCCATATAGAATGGCTCCAATAGAGTTGAAAGAATTGAAGACATAGTTGCAAGAGTTGACGGACAAAGGTTTTGCTAGACCAATTTGTTCTCCATGGGTGCTCCAGTATTATTTGTGAAAAAGAAAGATGGCTCCATGAGATTGTGTATAGATTACCGACAGCTTAATAAGGTAACCGTGAAGAACAAGTATCCATTGCCAAGGATTGACGATTTGTTTGACCAATTAAAGGGAGCCACTGTGTTTTCAAGATAGACTTGAGGTCGAGATACTACCAGTTAAGAGTAAAAGATTTAGATGTGCCTAAGATGACTTTTCGAATGAGATATGGGCACTATGAATTTTTAGTCACGCCTTTTGGTTTAACGAATGCCCCTGCAGTGTTTATGGATTTAATGAATCACATATTTGCCCTTTTTGGACAAGTTTGTTGTTGTTTTTATTGATGACATACTGGTATATTCTCGAGATGAGCATGAGCATGCTGAGCACTTGAGGACTGTTTTAAAGATTCTACGAGATAATGAGTTGTATGCCAAGTTCAGCAAGAGTGAGTTTTGGCTTAAGGAAGTCAGATTCTTGGGGCATATTGTCTCGGGAGAGGGAGTCCGAGTAGACCCAAGTAAAATTTCAGCTATTGTTGATTGGAAATCACCGAAAAATATATCTGAAGTTAGGAGTTTTCTGGGCCTACTGGCTATTACAGATGGTTTGTCAAGAGGTTTTCCATGATAATGACTCCAATGATGAAACTGCTATAGAAAAATGTAAAGTTTGAGTGGATGAAAAAGTGCCAACAGAGTTTTGAGAGATTAAAGTCAATGTTGACAGAGGCTCCCATTTTAGTATAACTTGAATCGGGGAAAGAATTTGAAATTTATAGCGATGCATCCTTAAACGGATTGGGCTATGTACTTATGTAAGAAGGTAAAGTGGTAGCGTATGCCTCCAGACAGCTAAAGCCACATGAGAAGAACTATCCGACACATGATTTAGAGTTGGCTGCCATAGTTTTGCATTGAAGATTTGGAGACACCATTTATATGGTGAAAGATGTCAGATATTCACTGATTACAAAAGTTTAAAGTATTTGATGACTCAGAAGGAATTGAACTTGAGGCAATGAAGATGGTTGGAGCTAATAAAAGATTATGAGCTAATTATTGATTACCATCCGGGAAATACGAATATAGTCGCCGATGCTTTAAGTAGAAAATCCCTATTTGCTTTGAGGGCTATGAATACACGAATGACTTTGACAGACGATGGTTCCATTCTAGCTGAGTTGAGGGCTAGATCGATGTTTCTTTAAGAAATTCATGAGGCTCAGAAAGATGACAGTGATTTGTAAGCCAGAAGAGCTCAATGCGAGTCTGGTATTGAGTCTGACTTTTGGATCAATTCAGACGGATGTTTAATATTTAGGAACCAAGTATGTGTACCAAGGAATGATGAGCTCATTCGTAAAGTTCTGCATGAGGCACATAGTGGATACCTATCTATGTATCCGGGTAGTACCAAAATGTATAATGATTTGAAGAAATGGTATTGGTGGCCAAGTATGAAGAAAGATATTTTTGAGTTTATTTCAAGATACTTAATTTTTCAACAAGTAAAAGCTGAACATCAAGTACCCTCGGGTTTGCTTCAACCTATAATGGTACCCGAGTGGAAATGGGACCAAGTTACCATGGATTTTGTAATAGGTTTGCCGTTGACACCGAGTAAGAAAGATGCTGTATGGGTTGTAATTGATAGACTTACGAAGTCAACCCATTTTATACCTATTCGAGTTGACTACTCACTTGACAAGTTGGCAAACTTGTATATTTCTGAGATTGTGAGGCTACACGGAGTTCCCTTATCGATTATATCGGATAGAGATCCAAGATTCACATCCATATTTTGGAAAAAGTTGCAAGATGCCTTGGGCACAAAGTTGAATTTTAGTACGGCTTTTCACCCTCAAATCAATGGTCAGTCGGAGAGATTGATACAAGTACTTGAAGATATGCTCTAATGTTGTGTCCTTGAGGCAAGGCGATGGGAAAAATACCTACAATTGGTGGAATTTGCTTATAATAACAGTTATGAGGCAAGCTTGAAAATGGCGCCATATGAGGCTTTGTATGGGCGTAAGTATCGAACGCCTTTATATTGGACTGAACTTGAGGAAAACCAGATTCACGGAGTTGACTTGGTTAGAGAAACCGAAGAAAAAGTAAAGGTGATTTGAAATAGCTTAAAAGCTACTTCTGATCGACAAAAATCCTACTCGTATTTAAAAAGAAAAGAGATTGAGTATCAAGTCGATGATTGAGTATTCTTGAAAGTGTCGCCATGGGGAAAAGTTCTTAGATTTGGTCGGAAAGGCAAACTGAGTCGCATTTTATCGGACCTTATGACATCACTGAGAGGGTAGGGCCGGTAGCCTATTGATTGGCTTTGCCATCCTAATTAGAGAAGATTCACGATGTGTTTCATGTATCTATGTTGTGGCGCTACCGATCAGACCCTTTGCATGTGATCACACTGACAGAGGTTGAGATTCAACCCGACATGACATATGGTGAAGAACTAGTCAAGATCCTAGCACGAAAAGTCAAATAGTTGATAAATAAGAGTATAACCCTTGTGAAAGTATTGTGCCAAAGACATGGGGTAGAAGAGGCTACATGGGAGCCCGAGGAGGCTATGAGAAACTAGTACCCAAACCTTTTCACTGTAAGATTTTCGGGGACGAAAATCCCTAAGGGGAGAGAATTGTAACAGCTTGACTTAGGGCCTAGACGGAATAGTGGTGCGAGACTACAAATCCGAAGTAGAAAATATGAGTTTTATGATTCCTATAAGGCTTATGAGGTATTTGCATGATTGTGTGAAAATTTCATGAAGGAATTTTATTAAACTATGATTAAATTGTCCATTAGGACTAAATTGCAAATAATGGAAAATATGAGATTCTAGAAGATTTAAGTATGAAATAAAATTATGAAAATTTCTAGAAGTCCTTATTTAGAAATTAGACCTTTATATTTGATGATGGATAAAAATGGACATGAGAAGGAAAAATCTTAAGAAATGACCATTAAGGGCATTTTGGCCATTTGGTTAATAAAAGAATTAAAAGGGAAAAAGAAGCAAAAATCATGTCCATCTTCTTTCATCTTGGCCGAAAATCACAAGGAGCCATAGCTAGGGTTTTGTCAACTTTCAAGCTTGATAGTAAGTGCATTCTAGCCCCATTTTAATATTTTGAGCTATTTCTAGCTATATTTTGAGCTAGGTTTCATATTAAAAAATTTACCCATGTGTGACATGCATGTATTTTGATGTTTTATAAAAGAATATGAAAGATTATTGTATGATAAACATCTTTTTCTAAGTGATTTTCATGAAAAATGCATAAAAAGGACTAAAATGTAAAGGCTATAAAATGGTCATACATGAGTGAAATAGTGGAAATTGAAGGTTTCTATAGTTGAGAATATGATTGGCTAGGTTTGAAATACAAAAAATTTGAATGAAAATTATTTTACGAGCCTAGGGGCAAAAGTGTAATTATGTAAAAGTTTAGAGGCAAAAATCATAATTTTTTCCAAACTATGAATTATGAGTTGATTTAGTCAATGTGTATATTTAACAAGTGAAATTATTATTATAGATCAAGAAACGTGAAGCCCGAACCAAACCAAGGCAAGAACAAAATTGAGGACTAAATCGAACATTGATACTTATTTTGAGATTCGAGGTAAGTTTGTATGAAGCTAAAGTTTTATGATGATTTGATGTTTACAAATACTTAATATTATGATAAAGTATGTTATTTCTATGAATAATCGAGTGGTGAAGTCTCGATTAGGAAATAGTGAAAATATGTTGTGTGAATCCCGAATTAAGATTAGGAGAAATGAGGGTAATCATGTATTAACATTGAATAAAGAAGGTTCCGTGTAAGACCATGTCAGGGATATGGCCTCGGCACCAAAGAAAGATCTCGTATAAGACCATGTTTGGGACATGGCATTGACATTCATGTACGATCTCGTGTAAGACCATATCTGGGATATGGCATCGACATCGACCTTTAAAATCCCGTGTAAGACCATATGTAGATATAGCATCGGTATCCAGAAGTGATCCCATGTAAGACCATATCTGGGATATGGCATCGGCATCCAGCGGTGATCCCATATAAGACTATATCTGGGATATGGCATTGGTAACTAGATTTAAGCTCAATGAGTTTGAATATCATACGATAATTTGTTTAGTTCATGGGCAACAGATGCTAAGTATGTGAAATGGTATAGAGCTAAATTTTGTTAATGAATGACTTGAGATTTCTTCATGATAAGAATGATGGAGTATTGAGTTTATGTTCATGTTAGCATATGTGCTAAGTTATGTGATTGAGTGATATAGGTACCATGAATAAGTACAAGTTAAGATATCATAAGATAACATGAGACGAGTAAGAAAAAGAGTGAGTAAGTACGAATAAGTATGCCCAAGTAATTGAGAAGTATGTTGCCATTGTTTCATGAGATGAATGAATATAGTTTTATCATTTATGTAGCTTTAGATTTACATGCAAACTTATTAAGCTATATGCTTACCCCTCTCTTTTCCTTTTCCTTATAGTTTCACCAAGTTAGCTCGGGGAACATTGAACGTCGGAGCTCGGAATCACACTATCAATCATTATTTTGGTATAGCAAAGTTAATTTATTTTGAGTATGGAATGTATAGGAATCTTGATCATTTTGAGTTATGTCTTATTGAGAGAAAATGGTTAGTTATCAAGATTATGCATTATTTTGTATAAGGCTACTTAGAAAATTGGTCAATATTTGTTAAGTTATAAACACTTCATGATTACAAGTTTATATATTTTATCCTTTGTATGGGTGGAATAATTGAGTTGCTTGAGATTATATAAGTGTGTTTATGTTTCAAGGTGGCAATTGGCTTGGGAAATAGCCATATAATTGTCTACACTGGTAGACACACGGGCGTATGTCTAGGTCGTGTGTGACATACGGCCCGCCCCATAGGTGTGTTAGTAGGCCATGTGTCCCCTAAACTAATTTACGAGAATATAATTTGTCACACGGGCCAGAACACGGGCGTGTGCCTTGGCTGTGTGCTATTGTGAGTATGATGATGTCATAAATAGAGAGCTCCATGGGTAGGAGACATAGGCGTGTCTAGGCCGTGTGAAGGACACGGGTTATAAACACGGGCGTGTGCTCAGCCGTATGGGATAAGTCAATGTCGACCACGGGTGACGAACATGGGCATGTCTTAGGGGCACACGGCGTATGGCCCTATCTAGGTAAAAATTTTCTAAGAGCGTTAAAGTTCCCAGTTGATCTCCAGAACCTTCCGGATGTTAGCTTAAGGCCTCATAGGCCTATAATAAGAACGTTATGATTAAGAAGGTAAAAGTTTTAAGTTGGAACGAAATTTTATGGCCCAAGAATGCATGGTCAAGTAAGTATTAAGCTCGGTAATTCCTCATATCCTGTCTTAGCGTCAGACATAGGAAGGGGTGTTACAATGATATTCGACATATTTCAGTATGTTTTCATATTTTCCAAGGGATGGAGACTGTTTCAGTGTCAAAAACACAAATTTCAAGCTGTTTCGGTGTGGTTTCATAACCAAATGGGTGGCTACATGGGCGTGTGCCCCACATGGGTGGCTCACACGGCCGTATGAAATTGGAAAGGGTTTTTGGGCAAATTTTAGTGCCACATGGCCTGGCCACACCAGGCGTGTGAGATCTCCACACGGCCGTGTCTCCTCTACTCTTTATTTTTGGCATTTTTAGACAGTGAGTTACACGTGCTACTCACATGGACGTGTATCCTTCACACGGGCGTGTAGACCCTAACATGGCCTGGGCACTTCCACATAACCGGGGCATACGACCGTATGGCCCTATTTTTATAATTTTTGTTTTGAGTCATAAACTGTTTGTTTTATGTTTCTATGTAATCTGACCCTCGTTCAAGCCTCGGTAAGTATGTTTGAGACACGATTTAGTTTGGTTCGTATATATATATGCGCGTTTATGGGCTTTAATTTTATTGCTCGTTTATGTGATAAATAAGTATGAGTTTATTATTATTGTCATAACTGATTATTAAAATACAAGTGTAATCAAATCTGAATCTATTCAACTGGAACTATTAATGTTCGTTTCTATATAATTTTTGCGTAATGTGTGTATTGTTGCATAGCATGAAAATTTTGGGATCTGGTTATGAAGAGAAGGAAGACAGACTTAGCAGTTTTAACTGCTATACCTTTATATAGCGATTTACCGCACTATCCTTTACGTATATCAACTCAAATATATACAGTTACTTAAGTGGCATAGTTCCGCATTGTGGTGTGTTGGGTGGATGAACCTATTATGGTTCTATGTGGTGTGCATGGTGGACGGGCCAACCATAGCCTTTATGTGGTGTGCTGGATGGACGAAGTGGTGTTTGGTTGGTGGGGTGGGATTTTGACTTGTGCATCTGTTCACATCTGAATATACGTTTGTTTGTTAGAACATTTTGTTTGTTTGTGTGAACTTCTGGTCATTGACAGTATAGTTAATGTCATGTAATATGATCTGATTATTGCATATGACTGGAAAATCATTTCTGTGGTTTGATATTGTATTTGAAATATCGATTGAGACTTTCGTAAGTGATATTTTTATGCACATGCTTGTTTGAAATATTTATTGTGTCACTCCGTCTGTTGCCATCTGTTCATGTTTCGGACTTACACTGAGCTCGCGTAGCTCATCTCTGTAGTGTCTTTCCTTTCAGGTATTTTTCGTGTTTTGGAGCTGGACTCGATATACTGAAGGTCTCAGAAAGATATAGTTTGATTCGGTTTAAGTAAAATCTCATAAGTTTTATACGGTAAATTTTAAGTTAGTTTGTATGACAATTATACAAACTGTGGACTGAACTTTAGAAATTGTGGATTCATTTTTGAATGTTTGACACCAGTTTAATATTGTTTCAAACATAATGAACAAAAAGGTTTTCTTGGTTTAAGTTAAAGTTTTTATTTCTGCCACTTTTGGTGGCAAATGTAACCTCCAGGATTTAGTCTAAATTTCTAGGCTGGGTTTTGGGGCATTACATTTAGTCGTATCAGAGACAGGTTTTCAAAAACTCGGCTTGTGCTTTCACGTATCCGTGTGCGCACATATTTGTAAAAAATTTTGAAAAATTATACCACAGTGTTTGGAAAAAGTTTTTGAGAAAATAAAATGTCTGGGACTCTGATTATGGTCCGTGCAAAACTCTGAACTTGTCAAATTAGTTCTGTAATATTAGAATGATAATGTTTAGTCAATTATCTTTGTTTTCGATTTTGGTATTGTAGATTCTTGAGGTTGGTTTGAAGTTCAATATGGATTCTAGTGATAAGTAAGATTGTGAGGGTCAGTCTGGTGAGACTCTCAAGGAGTCATCGGCTTCTTTGGGACGTGTCTATTTAGGAGTCAAAAGTCTGCAGTTCTGCCAGCTTCGGGTAGCGATGACCTTGAGGTTGGCACTAAAGCGTTGACTCGAGTTATGAAAGCGTTAGAGAAAAGTTTTTGAAGCTAGTTTAAACAAAACTAGAGACATGGTTCAAGGTAGTTGTGTGGATTGTAGGAAGAAAAGAGATCATAGTCCTTCGAGGTTGAAGCCTTGATCTGCGAACCATGTCAGGTCTCAGTGGAATGTCAATAAGAGTAATGTGAGAAGTTCTAGTTGTGGTGCGAGTGTGTCAATATGTGGGCATTATAAGAAGTGTCATCCGGGCGATTGTTGGAAAAGTCAGGAGTGTGTCTCAGATGCGGGTCTATGGGGCATTGGATTAGGAACTTTCCTTGATGACATTAAGTCAGGTATGGTTGTGTAATATTGTTGACTTTATGTGCTATTCTTGTAAATGATTTGACTTTCTAAATATGGCATTATGTTTGTGTGTGTAGTAGAAAAGTAAATTGATATGGTTCAGTGGTTAAGTGTTCTGGGTATGTATGCGAAATCTTAAGGTTTAGTATGATATGGTAGTGTTTCGAGGTCAGAGTGTGCAGAGGGAGCGTAATGGTGAGTTTTATGTTTAGACGGTTGTTCTGTTAGTTGGAAATTTCGGGGACAAAATTTCTTTAAGGAGGGGTGAGTTGTAACATCCCGAAATCTGGAGTTAGAAGTTTTGAGGTTTGTGGTTAAGGCTAGTGAGTGGGTCGATCCTTTTGGGTTCAACTTCGCATTTTAATGTCAGAATGGTTCTGCTGGTTTGGTGGTTAGTTGTGTGTTAGTGTATCTCTGGGTCTCGTGTTCGAATCCTTGTGAGTGTTTTTGTTAATTATTTGTTTTTATTTTAATTTTGTTTTATTTTTTTAAAAAGGGAAGTTAATTTTAGAATAGAAAATAAGTACGTTCTTCATCTTTTACTTTTTATTTTTTCTTCCCATCATTCTTTTTATTCTATCCAATTTTAATTGCGTTTGTTCTAGCTTCTTCTATTTTACGCAATTTTTATTTATCATTTCGTCAAAAGAGATTGCTCCTGTGTGTTTCGTGTTATCGGATGTGAGTCAAAATAGTTTTGTGGAGGCGAAGCGATTAATCCTTGTTGTTTGCAATTCCGATTTAAGGTGTGTTTTCAAAATTGTTCCTTTTAAGTATTATAGTTGTTGATGGATTGCATGATATTTGGCATATTTCAGTATATTTCTGGATTTCAAGGGATGGAGACTATTTCGGTGTCAAAAATACAAATTTTAGGCTATTTTGGTGTGGTTTCGTGACTACACGAGTCAACACACAGGCGTGTGCCCCACATGGGTGGCTTACACGGCCATGTGAAATTGAGAATTAGGATTTTTGGGTGAATTTTTGTGCCACATGGGCGTGTATACCCACACGGGCATGTGAGATCTCCATATGGCCGTGTCTCCTCTGTTTTTTATTTTTGGAATTTTTGGATAGTAAGTTACACAGGCTACTCACGCGGGCATGTTTCCCCTCCACACGGGCGTGTGTGGGCTTCACATGGGCATGTAGACCCCCACACGGCCTGAGCACTTCCATACGGCCTTGTGGCCTTATTTTGCAAAATTTTGTTTTGAGTCATAAATTGCCTGTTTTATGTTTCTATGTAATCTGACCCTCGTTCAAGCCTCGGTAAGTGTGTTTGAGACTCGATTTAGTTTGGATTGTGTATATATGTGTGTTTATAGGCTTTAATTTTATTGCTCGTTTATGTGATAAATAAGTATGAGTTTATTATTGTTGTCATAACTGATTATTAGAATAAAAGTGTAATCAAATCTGAATTTGTTCAACTGAAACTGTTAATGTTAATGTCTGCGTCATGTGTGCATTAGTGCATAGCATGAAAATTTTGGGATTTGGTTATGAAGAAAAGGAAGACAGACTTAGCAGTTTTAAGTGAGGTACTTTTGTATAGCGGTTTACCGCACTATCCTATACTAATATCAACTCAAATGTATACAATTACTCAAGTGGCATAATTCCACTTTGTGGTGTGCTGGGTGGATGAACCTATTATGGTTCTATGTGGTGTGCATGGTGGATGGGCCTACCATAGCCCTTATATGGTGTGCTGGATGGACGAAGTGGTGTTTGGTTAGTGGGGTGAGATTTTGACTTGTGCATCTGTTCTCATCTGAATATAAGTCTATTTGTCAGAACATTTTGTCTATTTGTGTAAACTTCTAGTTATTGACAGTATAGTTAATGTCATGTAATATGATCTGATTTTTGCATATGATTGGAAAATCATTTCTGTGGTTTGATATTGTATTTGACATACCAATTGAGACTTTCGTAAGTGATATTTTTATGCACAAGCTTTTTCTGAAGTATTTATTGTGTCACTCGGTCTATTTTCGTCTGTTCATGTTTCGGACTCACACTGAGCTTGCATAGCTCATCTCTATAGTGTCTTTCCTTTCAGGTATTTTCTATGTTTTGGAGCTGGACTCGATATACGGAGGTCTTAGAAAGATACGATTTGATTCGGTTTAAGTAAAATCTCATAAGTGTTATACGGTAAATTTTAAGTCAGTTTGTAAGACGATGATACAAACTATGGACTGAACTTTAGAAACTATGGATTTATTTTTGAGTGTTTGACGCTGGTTTAATATTGTTTCAAACATAATGAACAAAGAGGTTTTCTAGTTTAAGTTAAAGTTTTTGTTTTCGCCACTTTTGGTGGAAAATGTAGCCTCCAGGATTCAGTCTAAACTTCTAGGCCGGGTTTTGGGATGATACATTAACAATCTCGAGAAGGTTTAGAAAAATAATGGAGGCTAAGTTGAGGGGATGGTTGGTTCTAAAGCAATGCCACATCCAATAATTGGTGTGGCGAAAACCGAAATGTTTATTAGTTGGGGCAACGATCCAAGTGAATATAAGATGGAAGATAAAATCATGAAGGTCTATGTTGTTGTCTACATAAACATCGGGCTTAGTTAAGGAAGTATCGTATGGGCCGTTATGATGTTCGTCACCCTCATTGGTGATAGAAAGAAAAGTAGAGAGAGATTCAACCGAGATAGTAATCTCTTGGCCCATGATGGAAGAAGTAATAGATTGAACTAGTTGGGTGTTCGGGTTGTGTTTAAGTTTGGCGTTGGAGTAAAAAGCCCAAACAAGGTTGTCATAGCAAGGACCCTTAATTTGGAGACAATCGAGCCAACCCCTATCGCGGAGTTGGTCAAGGTATTTGAATTGAAGGGTATTTACTAAAAAGTTGAGATCAACGGGACGGGAGATTTGAACCACACGTGTTGCAAAATAGGTGTTAAATTTTTCGAGGGCATCACTATCCTCTAAACATTCAATTATCGAAGGGTGATCTAAGGGAGCAGAAGATGACTCACCTCTAGCGCGTTTAGGTGCGGGACACTTACAGGATGTATGGGGAAGCATTTTATCTAAAGGATGGGTAGACTAAGGGTTAAGGGGTCGGTTTAAAAAGTGTACCTGCAGAAGAAAACAGTAATGTAACAGTCTGATTTTGGGCCTAGTCAGAACAATGGTTTCGGGGCAATAAATCAGACAAGGAAAATCTTATTTTTATTATATTTTTATGGTCTACGATTTCACGAAAATATTTCGTGAAAATTTTGTTCGAAAATTTTGACGTTTGGCACTCAATTTAGTCAAAAAGACTAAATTGTAAAAAGTGTAAAAGTTGAGTTCTACATGTTAGAGGTGTCCAATTGTTATGAAATTTTAAATTTGAGGTCCTTAAATGATAATTAGACCATTGGTTAATTTTTTGGACAAAAATGGACATGAAATAGGTGAAATAGAATATTTTTAAGTTAGGGGCATTTTGGTCATTTAGTAATTAAAATGAATTAAAAACAAAATTAAATGCGAATTTTTGTCCATCTTCAACCCCATGGCCGAATTTCACAAGGGGAAACCATGGCTAGGGTTTTTCAAGCTTCCAAGCTCGATTATAAGTCCGTTCTTGCCCCGTTTTTAATAATTTTTATGTTTTTAAAATGCTTGTAACAAGATCTATCTATTTCTACCACTAATTTGAGATATGGTTAAAGTCTAGGGTTTTGGCCCATGATGAATATGTGTTTATTTTTTTGTTTAATGGTAGAAAATGCATGTTTATGGTTAGAGAAACGACTTTTACTAAGTGATTTTCGGTAAAAATGCCTAAAAGGACTAATTTGTAAAAGTTATGAAATTTGTCATAAAAGTGTGAATTAGTGGAAATTGTGGGCTATTGTAGTTATGAAAATGGTTTGTCTAGGCTTAAAATATAAGGAAATTGAATAAAAATAATTTTACGAGCCTAGGGGCAAAAGTGTAAATATGATAAAGTTTAGGGGCAAAAATGTAACTTTTGTCAAAATGTGAATTTAGGCTTCTTTGAGCAGCAGGATGAATATATGAGTTAAATGTGTTGTTATAGATAAAGGAAAATGAGATTCAGACTTAGAATGGGGAAAAACAAAGAATACGACGAATAAGTCCTTTTCACCGATTATGCTACCGAGGTAAGTTTGTATGTAAATAATACATCATTTTTTTATTTATGTTTTAATATTTTCTTATATTATATGAGATATGGTTGAATATGGAGTAATTATTTGATGTAAATTATGAATTGTGATTGATTATGGATGAATTGGTAAAATGTTGAAAAGTGAGAGTTCCAGGTTGAACCTTAGGAATAGAAAAGATACGAATGAGGTAGCTAGGTCACATGTGTGGTACTAAGTATAGGCCACTATGTGTACAAGAGAGCTATGAGATGGTTTTAGGTCACGTGTGTAGTACTAAGTGCAGGCTACTACGTGTACCAGACGGATAGGTCGCATGTGTAGTACTAAGTGCAGGCTACTATGCGTACCCAATAGCTTCGATCACATGTGTGGTATAAGTGCAGGCCACTATGTGTAAGTGATGGTTTTGATCACATGTGTAGTACTAAGTGTAGGCTACTATGTGCACCAGATAGCTTTGGCTATAAGGGTGGTACTATGTACAGTCCACCATGTATCTGTTATTATTCTGATGAGTTTTACGGGAAATTGACTAAGTGAAAATACATGTGATCATGTAAAGACTAAGTGTAATTGAATATGACTATGTGATGAATAAGTGCAGGTATAAGTGTGAAAATTTATGAACAATGTGCTTGATATTTGATCGAATCTTCGGTAAGACGAAATGGAGTAACTGAAATTATGAAAGAGTAAATTTAGCAACAAAATAGTTTTGGGCAGCAGCAGTTGTGTGACTTTGAAAAACCTCCAAAAATGGTGGAAAGCAAATTAGAGGTTGAATAAGATATGAAATTAAATCTGAATGAGTCTATTTTTACATAAAAGAAAAGGTGTAAACAAAATAATTTCATATTATGTGAATATTAAAATTTTTGTGAGACGGTCAGAATGATTTCAGAATCCCCTGTTCCGATTTTGGAAAATCATTAAAAATTGTATAAAATTAATTATGGTTTATAATTTATATGCTTAAATTTATTAATGAGTATAATTTCAAAAAAAAAAAAAAAACAAAGGGAACATTATCCAAATTCTATACGATGAGATAATTAATTTTTAGTGTAGAGGGGTAGGAACTATCAGACAGCGAAACAAGGGATAATTTAATGAATAAACTATACTGATTAGCTAAACCAAAAATTCTTAAAATTTTATGGTAAGAATATATGTGAGTATAGTTTTAGGGAAAATTTTTAGATCTTAATTTGGAGTTCCGTAACTAAAGATATAAATAATTTAGTGACTGTGACTCAAGTAGACATCTTGAGATGAACATAGGTAAATAGTGAAATTTTGTGCAATTATGATTGTATTACCTTGGGAACATATTGTGAGGATTGGTAAAAACATATTAATTAATTGCTTATTATTTACATGCTAACTTACTAAGCTATATAGCTTACCCCATTCCATTCCTTTTTCCTATAGTGTCACAGAGGCTAGCTCAGGTTGGAGATTGTCGGAGATTCTATCACACTATCAAGCTTTTGACTGGAATCAATGCCTTCAAGTAATTTAAGTCTATGGCATGTATAGAGACTTAGTCATTTTGTGTATGTGTTATTATGTTTTGGTCAAATGTATTGGCTTGTAATGGTTAAAGGTTATTGTAGTATGTAGCCATGCTAATTGGCTTATATTGGCTAATTGATTGTAAATCTATATATATTATTTATATGCCAATGTTTTGTGATGTGAGTTGTGTTTGCATGATACATGATGAGTTGTGGGTTATGGCCTAAATACCTAATGGTTGAATGTTGCAATAGCCCAAATTTTAGCGATGTCAAAAAGTGGTTCGAGACCACCAAATCCGACAAATAAATTCGCAGATTATATTATTTAATATTTACGAGCCAAATGTAGATTTTAAAAGATTTTTGAAATAGTAAATTGTGTTTTATAAAGATTTATTTGGTCAAGAAATTGAGAAAAAGAGGTATCAAAATCTCGGTGTTATAAACCGAGCCATAAATATTTTTATGAATATTTATGGAGTATCAATAAGGTAGTATTAAAATTTCGTTAGAAAATTTTGACGTTCAGGTGGTTAATTAAATAAAAAGGACTAAATTGAAAAGGTGTAAAAATTGCTAGAAGGATTAAATAGCTCAATTGTCAAATGAGGGAGGACCTAAATTGAAAATAAGCCCAAAGGAGATATTTTGGGTTGCAATAGCTGAGAAAAATCAGGAAATGGGTGAAATAAGGGCAAAATTAGAAAATTACCAAAATTAGTTAAATAAAAATGGGACCAAATTGGAATATCTAGAATTCTCATCATTTTTCTTCATATTCATCAGATGAAAAACAACCATGGAAGAGGGTTCAAGATGGTTTTTAGACTCTAGCTTCATCTAAGTTTAATTCTTGCTTTCTCCTTGAAATTTCTAAGTTTTTGGACTTTTACAATTGGGTCCAACTTATTATGTCATTAGTTTTTGATTCCATGGAAATTTTTTAAAGTTGCTATGGATGAGTGCTGGAAGTATATGATGAATAAACATATAATTGAAGCTTTAATTTTGATATATAATTATTTTATCCAGTAAAATTGATGGAAATTGACTTTAGGACCTAATAGTGAAAGAGTTTGGAATTATGGTCTAGTGCTAAAGTTTTGATTTCCAAGGGTTATGAAGTAGTTTAAAATGATAGAATAAAGTATTAACTGAGAAAAATTAGCTCAATTGAGGGGTTAATTGAGTAAGGACTGAATTGTATGAACTGTGAAATTTGGGATAAAATGAAAATCAACATTTTGCACTAAAATAGTTTTGGAGTGTAGCAGTAGTCTAACTTTGAAAAAACACCAAAAATTGTAGAAATATAATTAACAAATGAATAAAATATAAAATTAAAGCTTATTGAGTCTAGTTTCTTATTAAAAAAAAAACGGTGTAAGCAATGGAATTGTGAATCACGAGATATAATAAATTTTGTGAGACAAGGTCAGAACGATTTTGGGTTCTCCTGTTTTGACTTTGGAAAATCATAAAAAATTGGAGGAAAATAATTATGGTCTTAAATTTATATTTTTAAAATTTTGAAAGAGTCCATTTTCAAGAGAAACAAACGGGAACATCATCCAAATCCCGTACAAGGAGATAATTAATTTTTAGTGAAGAAGGGTCGGAACTGTCAGAGCAGAACAGGGGTGACTTTAAAGAATAAAATGTAGTTATTGGATGAACTAAAAATTCTAAAAATTTTATGGTAAAAAGATATGTGAGTGTAGTTTCAGGGAAAATTAGCGGATCTTAATTTGGAGTTCTGTAGCTTAAGATAAAAATAATTTAGCGACAGCTTGAATATCCATACAAGTAAATAGTGAAAATTATAGATAATTTTACTTACAAGTGTGTTATTTATACTAAGGATGTGGATGGAGAGTAGGAGGAGGAAAACTATATGAATATCTTGTATATAAATTGATCACATGCCCGATTATATCGATAAACGTTAAATTAGAAATGATATAATGTTTTATTTGAATATTTACTATGAAATTGTGATTATCGTTATGATATAAAAATTGAATTTGTAAGTTTGTATGTAAATAATACATCATTTTTTATTTATGTGTTATTATTTTGTTATATTATATGAGATATGATTGAATATGGAGCAATTATTTGATGTAAATTATGAATTGTGATTGATTATGGATAAATTGGTAAAATGTTGAAAAGTGAGAATTCTCGGTTGAACCTTCGGAATAGGAAAGATACGGATGAGGTAGCTAGGTCACATGCGTGGTACTAAGTGTAGGCCATTATGTGTACAAGAGAGCTACGAGATGGTTTTAGGTCACGTGTATAGTACTAAGTGCGGGCTACTACGTGTACCAGACGGATAGGTCATATGTGTAGTACTAAGTGCAGGCTACTATGCGTACCCAATAGCTTCGATCACATGTGTGGTACTAAGTGCAGGCCATTATGTGTAAGTGATGGTTTTGGTCACATGTGTAGTATTAAGTGCAGGCTACTATGTGCACCAGATAGCTTCGGCTACAAGGGTGGTACTATGTGCAGGCCACCATGTATCTGTTATTATTCCGATGAGTTCATTGGGAAATTGACTAAATGAAAATACATGTGATCATGTAACGAATAAGTGTAATTGAATATGACTATGTGAAATGGGTGCTGGTCTTATAAGTTCTACTAGTGGCTGGGTAATTCGGCATGTGTTGTAGATACCTGACAGCTTGTGTGAGCAGCACTGAGTAGTTACGTATGACCGACAGCTTGTGTGAGCAGACATGTGAATGTGAATAGCTCAAGAGTGAGCTCCTATGTGATAAGTGATAAGTGGTAGCTTCGGCTACCTGATCAAGTGAATAGTGGTAGCTTCGGCTACAAATGATAAGTGGTAGTTTCGACTATAAGTGATAAGTGACATCCGTATAAGTCCATAGCTGGGCTATGGCATTCTAGTGAAAAGTGATGAATTGACGGATAAGTCTATGGTTTCACCATGGCATATGATAATGAAGATGTAAGACCATAGCTGAGCTATGACATTCTAGTGAAAAGACTATAGCTATGCTATGACATTAGTGATTATCAATGAAATTTAATGCATACTGGTGCAGACCAATTCTGTAAGACATTCACTAATTTGACAAAGTTTGGTAAGTGTTAAATGGAATTATGTGATATAAGAAAATACGAGTTGATGAGACATGAGCATAAATATTGGTTGATGAATGAGTTCATTTGTGATTATATATTTGTACACCTTGAGTGTGTTATCCGTATGAATTGGTATTCCAAATGAGTTAATGAGAAAAGTTCTAATATGAAATAATCTGAATTCGAAATGAAATATTATGAAAACATACTTGAAATACATTGTTATATCTTATATATGTTATTTGAGTTTATAATGTGAAAAGTAAATGTATGTGGAAATTTGAGATGATGATATCTACACATGGAATTTATTGGTTTATACGTACATCCAAATTTATATGATAAATTTTAGTGAATATTGAAATTGGACTCAATAAGTGATTTGTCAATTTAAATTGTGATTGGCAGGAAGAGTTAGTGAGTTACATGTTTATGAATTGTTACACGTATTTGTCTGAAATATGAGGAAATGATGGTACTTAATACATGGAAATATGAGACTGTGATATATAAAAACATGGAATATGTTTGATAAAAGTGTTTATTCATAATTATAGAATTGTACACCTCAAGTGTACTATTTGTGTAAAGATGATGTTCAAATGATCGATGAGTAAAACTCAAATATGAAGTAGTTAGAAACCAAGAAAAATTGTTATGAAAATGTATATGAAATATAGAGGTATGATTATTATATGTGATATGAATACATAATGTGAAAAAGTATAGGTATAAGAGGAATTTAATAAGAATTGAGCCTATATATGTTTCTTGTTATTTATATGAAGTGTACGGCTAACAAATGGTAATAAGTATAAGGCTTGGTTGAATATCTTAAATTGGTTCTTGACTGTATTAAAATGTTGGTAAAGATAAAGGATCAAGTGAGTGAAAAATATGGCTTGGAAAATAGCCTAATTTGTGTCCACACGGGTAGACACGGGCATGTGTGACAAGCGGTCTACCCTATGGGCGTATGGTCCGGCTGTGTGTCCCCAGTCACACGGGTGTGTGACCCTTATATGCGAGAAAAATTTTAAAAGTCATGAAAAATTTTCCTGAGGATTCGGTTTAGTCTCGACTCGATCTTAATGCATGATTTGGACCTCGAAGGTCCGTTAAAGGAACATTTATAATTAGTCTCAATATTTGAACGATAATTATTTCAAATTATCTGTAAGTGTTCTGTACTCCTTGGTAATGCCTCGTAACCCTATTTCGGCGATGGATACGGGTTGGGGGTGTTACATTTAGTGGTATCAGAGCTACGGTTTAGTCGGTTCTCGGACCGAACGTAGCATATGTGAAGTCTAGAAATACATGTCATTATAAAACTTGTGATAGTGTGATATCTCTCGACCTTGATGAGGATTATTTTACTAATAAATAGAAATGCTTCCAATCGAGCTAATTCCAATAGTAATGAAAGTGATATTTGAGTATTTAATAGAAAAAGGGGAATTGCTTATGATGAGTAAAGATTTATAAAGGTATGAAATAAATGTTTGTAATGAATATAATGATGATAAAAGTTATGTTACGTGTGCATATATGAAATTCTGAGGCTTTATGATCTCTGCCCCCTCATATGTATAGTTTTATACAGATAAATTTACCAGATTTATATTGATTAAGTTTACAAGTGTGAAATTGATTAAGTTTATAAGTCTCATCAATAAGCATTTACATCTACACAATGCATTAATAGGTAAAGCATACATAATAAGGATGTATCGTTTACACATAAACTTACCTCGATACAAAATATGTCAGTTTGAGGTTTAGTTGCCATTTCCCCAGACAAGGTCACTTCCACGTTCTTCTCGATCTATAATAATAAAATTTACTCATTTAATCACAGAATAAATCAAGACACTTTGAAATTTCTACTTCAGCAAAAATAACCATTTTGCCCTTATACCTTGGTAAAATTACGATTTT
Source organism: Gossypium rotundifolium (assembly GCA_025506655.1). Taxonomy (NCBI): domain Eukaryota; kingdom Viridiplantae; phylum Streptophyta; class Magnoliopsida; order Malvales; family Malvaceae; genus Gossypium; species Gossypium rotundifolium. The sequence continues at coordinate 125,450,526 of CP106727.1, forward strand.
GCCCCTAGGCTCGTAAAATGAAATGTGTTCATTTTTCACATATCCAAGCCTAGCTGATTCATTTTCTCTCTTGTAGAAATTCAAAATTTCAATTATTTCATGCATTTATCATCTATTTTATAACCTTTACAAAAAAGTCCTTTTAGGTGTTTTCATGGAAGCACCTTTCACAACAATTGTGTATTTAACACCCAAGATTCATTTTTTCCCTAAAACTCAGCAAAAAAACATAATTAATCTCATGTAAAGTCCCTAAAATTTCAACAATTTTATAAAATAGTTCCCTCATTAGCTAACTTAAGCTTCATGGTTTCTAAAAGTACAAAAATTATCAAGAAAGACCACTAAAATCACTTACTTGCTAGAGGATAGCTTCGCTGAAAGTTTGAGCTTCAAAACCCCTATTTCTTACTTGAATTTTTGGTGGAAGAATAAATGTAAATAGGAAAAGACGATAACTCTTTATTTTATCTTATTTTATTCAATTAAGTCACCAACTCACCTAACCATTGACCATGCCTCTAATTTGTCCTCTATGGCCATCCATCACTTCCCCAATAGCCCAATTGCAATTTAAAGACCTCCAATTTAATATTCTATAGCTATTAAACAACTCTAGCTTGTAAAATAAAATTTTTGCACTTTATGAAATTTAGTCCTTTTTTACAATTAAGCATGAAATCACCAAAATTAATGCACCAAAATTTTCATACACTCACAGAATTATGCTATAACACATAAAATAATATTAAAACTAATTTATCCAACCTCAAATTAGTGGTTCCAAAACCATCATTCCGACTAGCCCCAAAATTAGGCTGTTACATCCGTGTGGTTCAAGGGACATGCTTGTGTGACCCTGAGACACACTCGTGCTACAAGCCGTGTTAAATTTAGGGTGCTCTCTGACTTGTGCCACACGGCCGTGCCACACGCCAGTGTGCTAGGCCATGTGGTCAATTTAATTTTCATAATTTTTCATAAAATAGGTGTAGACTTCACACGGCCGGGGCACATCCCGTGTTCAAGGTCATGTAGCACACTCGACCGAGACACACGCCTGTGTGCTCAATTCTGGACATTCTGTTTCTCAAAATTAAGGTGCAGAGGACACACGGCCAGAACACATGCCCGTGGAGTGGACCGTGTGTCACACACGGCCTAGACACACGCCCATGTGTTTACCCGTGTGGACAAAAATAAGGCTATTTACCAAGCCATTTTCCACCCTCATTTACACCTACACTTACACCAATTCAATGGCACAATTCATGGCATACTTAGGCAACCAAAACATCCACAACCAAGGTTTTAACATCACATCCACATGCTAACCTCTAACATGCATAAACATCATGATCTATCAATACAAGTCATGCAAGTTTCCACATTCATGAATGATATCAACATATAAATATATCTCTACCAACATAAGCATCATTCATGGCCATATAAAAAATGAAATCATTAACCACTACAAGCCAATACATTTGGTCACATTGTAAATGACACATATAACAAAATGACCAAGTTCCTATACATGCCATACATTCAAAATGCTAAGACCATTAATACCCAAAATGAGAGTTTGATAGTGTGATCCGAATCTCTGACGATCTCTGATTCCAAGTTAGCTTGGCAACACTATAAAAACATAAAAAATAAACGGAGTAAGCTATATAGCTTAGTAAGCTCATATGCAAGAAATAAGCCACATTACCATGCATATAACATTCAATTATTATAACATAATTAAATGTAGACTTACTATAGTCACATGATCATAATCTATTCCATCACAAAAGCTTACCTCATATTCATCATTTCACATATTTATTAAACATTAGCTTTATGTACATACCTGAGCCATCTCGAAATGAACTTACACATATTCTCATTTTTGACATACCTGTGAACCACTAGGAATAACAATGTCGGATACTCGGGAAAATTTGCACACCAAGTGCCACATATATAGCCAAAGCTACCTAAGTCTTATATCACATAATCGCTCTCTCTCAAGCTATCGACGGCCCGCTCGGATAAGTCGTCACCAAGACATAGCTACTACAGTCTGTCGCTTACACAAGTCGTCAAGTATCCGCAACATATGGCGGTATACTCAGCCACTGGTAGGACATACGAGACTAACACCCGAATCACATAATCACATAACACATAATGACCCTAGTGAGATGTCACTTGTATACTAACTTATTCGTAAGGTTCAAACGGGATTTCTTGCTTGTCTATTCATCTTCGAACTCGTTCGTATGATTATACTCATTCACAAAATCAAACATACAATTCATGCAATATTAAAGCATTTAGATACAATTATTCTAAAGCTTATTTTTAACATACAAACTTACCTCGATACAAAATGGATAATTGTTCGATTTAGTCCACAATCTTGGTCTTTCCACAGTCTAGGTCAGAACCTTGTCTTTCGAGATCTATAATATCAAATTTAGCTTATTCAATTATCACATTGTTCAATTTAATCCCAAAAACACCTTATGGCAAAAATGTAATTTTTGCCCCTAACTTTTCAACTTTTTACACTATAGTCCCTAGGCTCGTAAAACGAAATATAGTCAATTTATTAAAACCCAAGCCTCGCTGAACCATCTTCATACTCATAACAGCCCACATTTTTTACTAAATCACACTTTTACTACATATTTTACAACTTTTACAAATAAGTCCTTTATGTCGTTTTCATAAAAAAATCACCTAGTAAATGTTATTTATCTAACACCAAACATACATTTTCTACCATTAGACATCAAAATACACAAAAACGTATCATGGGTAAAATTTTGGAATTTGACAATACTTCAAAATAGTCCTTGGAAAAGCTAGATTAGGTTACAAGGATCTCAAAAACATAAAAATCATTAAAAAGGGGCTAGAACGGACTTACAATCGAGGTTGAAAATGGCCAAAACCCTAGCATGTCCTCTCTTGCAATATTTGGCCATGGGGACTAAATTGATGAAGATGAAGACTTTTATTTAGTTATTTTGGCTTTATTTACTAGATTACCACAATACCCTTCACCGAAACTTTGAAAATTTTCACTAACCATGCCCATTTTTGTCCATTCTAAAGCATAATGGTCTAATTACCATCTAAGGACCTCCAAATTAAAATCTCATAGCAATTAGACACCTCTAGCATTTAGAGCACATATTTTGCACCTTTTTTAATTTAGCCCTTTAACTAAATTGAGTGCCCAAACGTCAAAATTTTTGAATGAAATTTTCACGTAATCATTCCATAGAATTGTAGAGCATAAAAATATTATAAAAATAAATTTTACTGCGTCAGATTTGTGGTCCCGAAACCACTTTCTGACTAGACCCAAAATCGAGCTATTACAACTCTCCCCCCTTTAGGGATTTTCATCCCCGAAAATCTTACCAGAAAAGAGGTTTGGGTACTATTTTCTCATAGCTTCCTCAGGTTCCCATGTGGCCTCTTCGACCCCGTGTCGTTGCCATAAAACTTTCACTAGAGCTATACTTTTATTTCTCAACTGTTTGACCTCCCAAGACAAAATCTTTATCGGTGCCTCACCATAAGTCATATCGGGACGAATCTCGTCCTCTGTTGGTGAAATTATGTGCGAAGGATATGATCGATAACGGCGCAACATAGACACGTGAAACACATTATGGATCCTTTCTAACTCTATTGGTAAAGCCAACTAATATGCCATCGACCCTATTCTTTCAATAACTTCATACGGACCAATAAAGCTCGAACTCAGTTTACCCTTGCGGCTGAATCTAAGGATTTTCTTCCATAGAGACACCTTCAAAAATACCTTATCACCGACTTGAAATGTAACACCCCTCACCCGTATTAAACTCTGAAATAAGGTTGCAGAGTATTATTAGACTTATAACACATAATCGTACTTAACTCATGCATTTAGTCCTTTCATACAATCAACATTCAATTTGTCCCTTACAATAGCCTACGAGGCCTTAGATATGCTTTAAGAGAGGTTTGGGACTAAATCGATAACTTATAAAACTTCCACGAATTTTTGAAAATTTTTCTCAATACAGAGGACACATGCCCGTGTGACCAGGCCGTGTGTCTCATACGGCCACCAGACAAGCCCATGTCTCCAGCCGCGTGAAAACAAGGGGTACATACTGACTTGGGTCACACGGCCAACCACACGCCTGCTGTGTCTAGTCCATGTGCCCTTTAAAGTGGCTGCACATGCCCGTGTGCTTGGCCGTGTGCTAGGCCATGCCAAAACTGTAGGGTATACTGACTTATGAAACACGACCAAGTCACACGCCCATGTGCAGGCCTTGTGCCAATTAGGGGGTATACTGACTTGTACTACACTTCCAGTCACACGATCGTGTGTGAGACCGTGTGAAGCATACTGACTTGGTTTTAATATCAACACCATGGGACAAATGGCCGTGTAACATGACTGTGTGTCGCACATAGCTGAGACACATGTCCGTGTGGACAAAAATAGGCTATTTGCAAAGTCATCTTGCCACCCTATTAATACATGCATGCACAAGCATAAATTACAACATTTTATAACCCAATAGGCAGCCAATCCACAACATTTCATACACATTTTATACCAATTCAACATAGTATTCAAATACGTAATTAATATCATGCATTTTCCATTCATATGCCTACTACTTATCAAAACAATATTTGCATATTTCCATTCCATCTACTACTTGCCAAAACATACCACATTTGAACACTTATAGACAACCAAACATTACACCAAGTTAAGCTAAATCACATGGCTTTAACTTATATCATAACATCTACCAAAATCACTATCTCAAGTAATAACTATCATCTTTATAACTAGCCTATACATGCCATATTTGCAAATATCCAAGAGTTCAAAAGTACCAAACAACAACTGGAAAGTGTGATGCGTAACTCTGACTTTATCCGGATCGAGTGGGCTATCGAACCTCTATAAAACATGGAAAAGAAATAGAGTAAGCTTTAAAGCTTAGTAAGCTTGTATAATTCAAAATTTAGCTTACCATTTATACATAATCAAACAATTAAACAAAGTATATCAAATTCACTTGCTAAATGCCTATACACAAGCATTCATCAACAAGTTAGTCATATAAGTGCATATAATCATCCATTATTTCAATTTAATACTCAATACATTGTATCATATCAAATTCACATATAGCATGTACATCATTTGTAACATTTCACTCTCAATAATAAAAACAGTAGATCATTCGATAACAGTAACTCATCCGTTTAAACAATATTTCATCCATATAACAGTAATTCATCCGTATAACACATACCTTATTCACATAATCAATAACATAATTTATGCCTGTTGAACCTATTAGAATATCGAGGGATACTTGGGTGATATACATAACATATAAATTAGTAATCCGTCAATTCATTATCATTTTCACTCTTTCGAGCTATGATCAATAAGCTCCTCCTGAGCTGATGGACAATAAGCTCTATTGAGCTAAAACGGTAAGCTCTGACAAGCTGAGAATAGTAAGCTCTTACGAGCTGATATATCAGTAAGCTCATATGAGCTGCGGTGAGTCTAAAGCACATGCAGGATCTCGACCTAAGCAGCAACCCTCGTGACATGTCACTCGTATCCTACGGTTCAAATGGGGCTCGGTAACCATCAAACCATAAGGCATTTGAATTTCAAGTAGATCATTTACTCAATTACATACATTCATTTCAAATAATTACAAATATTTAAAAGTTTGATTCTAATTATACGAACTTACCTCGAGTTGCTCGGATAGAAATATCGGCTAATCGTCAACCTTTCTTTTTCCCCGATCTAATCCCGATCTCGACTTATCTTGATCTATATATATTATTCAAAATAGCTTATTTAATAAAATATTTATCCAATTTAGTCCAAAACACACATTAGGGCTATTTTACACATTTCCCCTAAACTTTGACATTTTTACAATTTAGTCCTTAGCTTGTAAAAATGTAAATTCATGCAATTAGACCCTTAACTATGCTAGCCGAATGTTAATGGAGTCCCTAGCAGCCCATATATTTTATTTATTCACACTTTTAACCACCATATTTCACATTTTCTCAATTTAATCCTTTTTTGATATTTTTGTCAAAAATCACTTTACAAAACTAGTAAATCTATCAATAAACCTTCATAATCTATCATAATCCATATAAAAGGAAGGAATTAGGTGAGATAGGGGTTAAGAAAATTTTCGGAAGGAACATGACACAAGGATTTAATTGGCATGTTTGGCTTGGTGCGTCAAGGGAGTTTTCAAGGGGGAGAGGTTCGAGTCGTGGGAGTTACAAGGGGGAGGCATTTTGTTTTTGGGCTTTTTGGGCGTCTAAGAAAGGGGCTAGAGTAAGAAGGCCTTAAAAATTAAATGGTGAAGTTTAAGGGCATGAAAGTCGTTTGGTGGAGTGGTTTGGGGCGCCACTTAAGAGCTTGGAGGTGACAATGGGCGCAAGTCTTGGGTTCGAGCTGCCGAGTATGCGCCTTGGGAGTTTTATTTTCTTTTGATTTAGGAAGGGAATCGGCCTAGGAAGGCCATATAAATAAATGTCGAGGTTTTATGACATGAAAGTCGAAATGGTAGGGTGGCTTGGAGCGTTGTAAGGGGCTGCGGCAGTTTGCTCCATTAGGTCCTGTGTTCGAGCCAAATGAACTGCAGATGGTTTTTATTTTTTTTGTTGCACGCTAGCATGAAGAAGGTAAGTTAATGGCCTGATTTTGGACTCTTAAATTAATAAGGATAAAGCTTAATTTTGCTCTAGGATTCGGCTGGAAGAGTAAGTGTTGTTGATAATCTATATTTGTTCAAAGATGAGATTAAGGAAGATAAATATTGCTTTTGATTTTGATTGAATGGGTGATAATTAAAACACGGAAATTATCACAAAGAGGAGTTGGCGAATTTGGGACACCTTAGAGCATTCACAAATCAGCTTGAATATAGCAAGAAAGTGCCAAAATTCATCAAATTAATTCTTTTCTCTTTTCTCTTGTTGTTGGTCAATCCTCCCTAGCCACAATAGCAAAAATTTTCCAAAATTCCTTCTTCTTTTCTCTATTAGTAGAACCTCTTCCACTCTTTTACCGAAATCTTTCCTTCTCCTATTAAGATCCACTTGGCCGAATCCCCCTTAAAGAAAGGTGCTGTTTCACTCTAGCATTCGGTTCTTTTCTCTTCATTGAAGGTAGTCGAACCCCCTAACAACACTAAGTGGTGCTGACTTGTGGTGTTTAGGGGCCTAAATGGTCATTAAGGTAAGGGCAATAACCTCTTTTAGGTTCAAGATTATGGCCGAATGGCCTATGACTCTTATTAATGTGATTAAATCGATTGTAGGGAGGCCATAGCCGATTGAAGGAAGCTTTCGGGATTTGATTTTTCAAGGTAAGGCTTATACATCATTCGGCCAAGGGCCATTTGTTAAAATGTTTATGTTTAAATGCCGAAACTAATATGTGCCATATAAGGATCTCAACGATTTCACGAATAAGTGCCGTTTCGGGATTTGGTAGGAAACCAAATCGGCAACCAAGGTGAGTGTTATTTCGAGTACATCGTATCCTTCAGGATTACTTGGTTTTGCCGAATAGGCCTATGTCACTAACCTTGTTGTTGGCCGAATTTAGGGTCAAAGGATCTAGCATCGTAGATCGGATCTTCGGGATCTAGGAATTTCGGTGGTAATAGGTGTGTAAAAACTCACTACACACTTTATTAGTTAACATGACTATGTTGTTGCCTTTTTATCATTGGTAGTGGTTTGGTTGTGGGCATAAGCATGGTTTCCGGGTAAGTCCCCTATTACTTTGTCTATGATATATGATTGAGTTTGCCATCATATGCTGTTAAATGATATGCTATACATAAATGCATGATATATGGGATTATGATATTGTTATGTAAGCATGATGATGGTGGGATTGATGAGAGGAGGGGGATGATCTTTATGGACTGTCACCAGTGGTTTTGACCCCAAGATGGGTTGGCCCCATCAGATTTATTGTGACTTTGGTCACCAGTGGTTTTGACCACACTGTTGTTAAATTGTGACTAAGTCCCAGTGGTTTGGTACCACCAGTGGTTTTGACCACATTATGATATTTTGTGACCTATGGTCATCAGTGGTTTTGACCACACGATGGGTTGGCCCCATCATTTAATTTGTGACACTAGTCACCGTGGTTTTACCTTCACAAAATACACCAAGTCAACTATAACCTTGACAAATTTTAAAATTGTATATGATCAAACGTTTAACAAGGGTTTATCCACCCAACCATGTTTATGAAAATAATCCCAACTGAGTTTTATCAAACCTCGTTTTAATACCTTAGCCATATTTTAACAAGTTTTCACCAGACACTCAAAATATTTTAAATCATTTTACTCCGTGACATACCAGATCTGGTCAGGACTAATGGGCCGGGTTTGGGGTGTTACATTTTTGGTATCAGAGCCCGGTTCAAAACTCGGCTGTAGGGGCCCAAGGCCCAAAATGTTTTGTTTATGTTAGTAGGCCTTATTAGAATGTTTTGGGACACTGTTTTTGGTTTGAACAGCATGGCACCGAGTCTCGACACCTATCCGCCCAGGTAAGTAATTCTATCTATTTTTGTGAATACTTGATAGGGGTAGAAGGGTAAATTGTGAACGTAGAATATTAGAATAGGATTGTTGAACCATAGGATTAGCATACCCCAACAAACAATGCATAAGATTTAATAATTCCCTAAACAACCCTATGAGTTATCACTGAGCAAGGGATGTGGCAATCGTTATACGCATGTCTAGGATTGGATTCGGTGGGAGCCTAGTATTTAAGCGATCCCTAGTGACTCACCTCCTACTCACTTGAATCCTACCCCATGCAGAGTGACGGCTCATCCTAATTGAGACGACACACTCACAAAGCTAAACTTGATAACTAAAACCCGAAAAGGATCAGCCGTTTTGTTTTTGGAAGTAATTAAAAATTTCGTTTTTTAAAAAAATTACCAAAATACCCCTTAGTTTGAAAAATGACCAAAATACCCCTGGCTTGTAAACTACCAAAATACCCTCCATTTGAAAGATTTCCAAATAGAAAATTTTCAAAATATCCTTCTTTTGTGAAATCAATTAGAATCAAACTTTGGAAACCTTTTTATGGAAAATTACTAAAATACCTCTAGTGGTAAAATTACAAAATTGCCCCTAACCAACAACATTACTAGAATAACCCTGATTTTCAAAATTTTGCAACATCACTGTTTTTGGAAAAAAATGCAATTCTCAAAAAGAACCATCAAAGTTTTACAACTCTTGAAATATCCCTGATTTATTAAATTTTACAAATTCACCCTGATTTGTGAAAAATTACCGAAATACCCCTGAGGTCCAAAATCACTGAAATACCCCGAATTTTAAATTTTTTTTCAAAATACCTCGAGAATTTAAGAGTTCCAAAATACTTTCTGACAAAATCATCCGAGAACTTCTATTTTTGAAAAATTATAAAAAATACCCCTGTAGGACAAATTACGAAAATACCCCGGGTAGTGGAAAAATAATCACAATGAAAACTACAACGTTTCTTTGAATGAATGAATAGAAGAACTATGTGTGTGTATGAATACGAAAGAACCACTCCTAAAACTCCTATCATAAAATTTCTTCGCGGATAATCAAGTGAAACAAGGGTACTAATGCATAAAATTCTTAAACAGATAAACGCAAACGAGAGTAATGAGTACAAGAGGTCGTGGACGTCCGCCCCGTGGCCGTGTAGGGGTAGGATGACCTTGTCGGAGCCAGCAGGGTCTAGTCATGGGTCTAGAAATGAGATGCCGGATCACGTGGTGAAAACCGAGTTTCAAGATCGATCGGTGGTAATGATGTTGTATCTCAAGTCAGACATGAGTGTTTGAGTGAGTTCTCGAGGTAGCGCGCGGGTGCAAGAGCCCAGAATCCATGGTTGAACGACTCAAGCTAACAAAGCGTAAGTATTTAGAGGAGTTTCGGAGTGGCACCCAAGGCTTGTGAGTATTGGTTGGAATCAACCGAGAGGATCATGGGTGACCTAGATTTTCTGGTGAGGAGAAGTTGAAGGGCATAATATCTCCGCTTGGGATGAGTCATATCGGTGGTGGCTCACCGTAAGGGATGGAGCGGTGGCGTAAAATCTCACCGGGAATTCTTCGAGGATGCCTATCAAAAGAAATATATAGAAACTAGTTACGTGGATGCGCTAATGGAAGGCTTTCTTGAACTCGGTTCAAGGCAATAAGACGGTGGCGAGTATGAGGTCAAATTCTTCGGTTGAGTAGGTATGCTCGTGGTATTGTGGGTACCGAGCATGAACGCTATGTCAAGTTTGAAGATGGAAATTTGAGAGATGAGTGAGGGTGATGATAGCTCTACAACAGGAATGAGAGTTCGCTGTCCTAGTGGAGAAATCGAAGGTTACTGAAGGGGTAAGACAGTCGGTTAGACGAAATCAAGATAGGAGTTGGAATAAGAGGAGCTCTGGATCTTTAAGGTTCTCTGGTAATCAGCAGAAGAGAACGAGGTTTGGTGGGTTGGATCAAGCTGCTAGGCCTGCTATTGCTGATAATCTTCAATGGCCGCCACGGTGTGCCCGGTGTGGGAAGTCTCACACGGGAATGTTAGAATGGTAACCGGAGATGCTTGAGTGTGGGTCCATGGAGCATCGAGTTAGAGGTGTCAAAAAAAGCTAGACCGAGATCGAGGTCAAGATCGTGTACCGAATATGAGGGATAATCAACAGCCACCGAGAGGTCGTGGTGCAGGAAGAGGAGGTAATGGTGCTGGCAGAGGTCGTGGGGCACCGAGGGGAGGTACCGGTGGTACTGAGGCTAGGCAACCTGGTTTGGTCTATGCCGCGAGGCGTCAAGAGGAGGGCGACGCGCCAGACGTCATAACCGATATGTTCTTGATCTTTGGTGTACCCTATAGTACCTTGATTGACTTTGGCTCAACCCACTCATACATTACTAGTAGCGTAGTGGAAACTTTACACTTAGACTCGAGCTTACTTCTAGGAAGATGACCGTATTAAGCCCCTTAGGTCACTCTCAGAAGTAAGTAAACTCTATAGGAATGTACCCTAGAACTCTAAGGGTCGTGTTCTTGGTCGACTTGATGGAACTACTGCCCGGAGTTCACCTAATCCTCGGGATGGATTGGCTAGTAAAGTATCAAAGCTAGCTCGGATTGCGCAACTAAGCGTATGGTAATAAAGACCGTGGAAGGTGATGAGGTGGTGATGATAGGTAAAAGGAGAGATTATCTGTCTAATGTGGTTTCTGCGTTAAAGGCGAAAAGGATGGTTAGGAAGGGTTGTGAAGCTTACGTGGTGCATGTCTGTACTTTGGAAGCTAAGGATGTTGCTGTGAGAGATGTTCGGACTGTAAGGGACTATGTTGATGTGTTTCCAGAGGAACTTCCCGGTCTACCTCCGGACCGTGAGGTTAAATTTGGTATCGACTTGCTACCCGGAACCGTGCCAGTATCTATAGCTCCGTATCGGATGGTCCGAAAGAATTGGTAGAGTTGAAGGCGCAGATTCAAGAATTGTTGGATAGAGGGTTCATCCGACCAAGTGTATCACCTTAGGGAGCTCCAGTGCTTTTTGTCAAAAAGAAAGATGGGACAATGAGGATGTGTATAGGCTATCGGCAGCTGAACAAGTTGACAATAAAGAACCGGTATCCTTTGCCTAGGATTGACGATATATTCAATCAACTCAAAGGAGCATCGGTGTTCTCTAAGATTGACCTTAGGTCGTGGTATCATCAACTTAAGGTGAAGGAGGTCGATGTCCATAAGACAAACATTCAGTACTCGGTATGGGCACTACGAGTTTTGGTAATGCCTTTGGTCCCATTTAATGCACCGTCGCGCTTATGGACATGATGAATCGAGTTTTCCAACCCTATCTGGATCGAATCGTCGTGGTCTTCATAGACGACATTTGGTGTACTCGAAGTCAAAAGAGGAGCATGGCACACATCTTTATGTGGTTCTGCAAGTTTTAAGGGAGAAATAGTTGTATGCCAAATTTAGCAAGTGTAAGTTCTGGCTCAAGGAGGTAACCTTTCTAGGGCATGTTGTTTCAGCTGAGGGCATCAGGGTGGATCCCCGTAAGATTGAGGCAATATTGGAATGGAAACCTCTAAAGTTGGTTACGAAAATTCAGAGTTTTCTGGGGTTGGCAGGATATTATAGGAGATTTGTGGAAAATTTCTCCTTAATCGCAGCACCATTGACTAAGCTACTGAGAAAAGGAGTTCCATTTGCATGGTCTGAGAAGCAGCAAGAGAGTTTTGATAAGCTGAAGAGGATCTTGACAGAAGCACCAGTATTAATTTAGCCTGAGGTAGGAAAGGAGTTCACTGTGTATTGTGATGCATCGCATACTGGTTTAGGGTGTGTGTTGATGCAAGAAGGGAAGGTGGTTGCTTATGTGTCACGACAGTTAAGGCCTCACGAAAGTAACTACCCGACACATGATTTAGAATTGGCGGTAGTAGTTTTTGCCTTGAAAATCTGGAGGCACTATCTGTATGGGGAGAAGTCGGTAGTGTACACAGATCACAAGAGTCTGAAGTACCTCCTGACTCAGAAAGATTTAAATCTGAGGCAGCAGAGGTGGATTGAGTTGTTGAAGGACTACGACTACTCAATCGAATACCATCCGGGAAGGCTAATGTGGTAGCTGATGCATTGAGCCGAAAGGTGGTAGCAGATTTGCGAGCAATGTTTGCACACCTAAGTCTCTATGAGGATGGGAGCCTTTTGGCGGAATTGCAAGTGAAGCCGTCTTGGATTAATGAGGTCAAAGAAAGGCAGATGACTGATGAAGCTATGAATACTCGAGGTTGCAAGTATGTAATGGTGAGGTCAAGGTTTCAACTTAGGCAAGTGATGGAGTGTTGTACTTTTAGGGAGAGTATGCATGCCTAAGGATGATGATTTGAGGCAAATAATCCTTAAAGAAGCTCATAGCAAGGCGTACGCTTATGCACCCGGAAGCGAGAAGATGTATCGGGATTTAAGGGAGTAATTTTGATGGTCGAGTCTTAAGCGGAAGTAACCGAGTTAGTGGGCAAGTGTCCGACATGCCGCAAGTTAAGGTGAGCATCAATTGCCATCGGGTCATTGTACCAAGAAAGATCCCACAAGAGAAGTGGGAGGAGATTACTATGGATTTCGTAAGTGGGCTTCCCTTATGCCCGAAGAAGAAAGATGTCGTTTGGGTGATAGTAGGTGGTTGACTAAGTCGGCCAATTTTATACCGGTAAGGGTTGACTACTCGCTTCAAAGGTTAGCCAGTATATATAGTCGAGATAGTACAGTTGCATGGAGTACCAGAATCTATTATCTCGGATCGAGATCCTCGATTTACGTCAAGATTCGAAGGCCTTACATCGGAGTTAGGCACAAAGTTGAATTTTAGACGCTTTTCATCCACAAATCGATGGACAATCCGAGAGGTCATCCAAGTGTTGGAAGACATGTTGAGGGGCTGTGTTTTGGATTTCCGTGGTAGTTGGGAGGAGTACCTATCTTTATGCGAGTTCGCTTATAACAATAGTTATCAAGTTTAGTATTCGATGGCACCATACGAGGCAATCAGATGGTCGAAAATGTCGTACTCTACTTGTTGGTGAACTAGGAGAATGTTGGATGTTGGGTTCAGAGTTAGTAGCGGAGACGGAGGATAAGGTTAGAGTAATTCGAGCTCATCTTAAGGAGGCGCTTGACAGCGTAAATCCTACCGATCTTAAACGAAGAGAGGTTGAATATGTAGTGGGTGATAAGGTCTTTTTGAAGGTATCACCTTGGAAGAAGGTGCTAAGGTTTGGCCGGAAGGGCAAGCTAAGCCCTAGATTTATTGGACCGCATACGGTGTTGAAACGTAGGGACCTAGAGCTTACCGACTTGAGTCGCCAGAGAATTGAGCCAGATCCATGATGTCTTCCATGTTTCAATGCTGAGACGCTATCGATCGGATCCGTCACATGTAGTGCCGGTTGTAGAAATTGAAGTGAACTCGGACTTGTCTTTCGAGGAGGAGCCGGTACAAATTTTGGATCGAGATGTCAAAGTTCTTCGTAGGAAGTCAGTGCCTTTGGTAAAGGTGTTATGGCGAAATCATGGTACGAGGAGGCCACATGGGAACCCGAGGATGTGATGCGTAGCAATACCCCAACTCTTTTGATCCGTAATTTTGAGGTCAAATTCTTTTTAAGGGGTAGAAGCGTAACATCCTAAATTAGGGGTTGTTTGTAATTTAATTATTTTCCCATGTGTGTGCCTAAAGAAATGAATATTATGATTTCTAAGCATGTTCTAGGGTCTAGAAATAACCCCGAGCTAGGCCTGACTTAGGACTAAAAATTTCTTTTTAAGTGCTTAAAAGGAAGGAATTAGGTGAGATAGGGGTTAAGAAAATTTTCGGAAGGAACATGACACAAGGATTTAATTGGCATGTTTGGCTTGGTGCGTCAAGGGAGTTTTCAAGGGGGAGAGGTTTGAGTCGTGGGAGTTACAAGGGGGAGGCATTTTGGTTTTGGGCTTTTTGGGCGTCTAAGAAAGGGGCTAGAGTAAGAAGGCCTTAAAAATTAAATGGTGAAGTTTAAAGGCATGAAAGTCGTTTGGTGGAGTGGTTTGGGGCGCCACTTAAGAGCTTGGAGGTGACAATGGGCGAGGTCTTGGGTTTGAGCTACCGAGTATGCGCCTTGGGAGTTTTATTTTCTTTTGCTTTAGGAAGGGAATCGGCCTAGGAAGGCCATATAAATAAATGTTGAGGTTTTATGACATGAAAGTCGAAATGGTAGGGTGGCTTGGAGCATTGTAAGGGGCTGCGGAAGTTTGCTCCATTAGGTCCTGTGTTCGAGCCAAATGAACTGCAGGATGGTTTTATTTTTTTTTGTTGCACGCTGGCATGAAGGAGGTAAGTTAATGGCCTGATTTTGGACTCTTAAATTGATAAGGATAAAGCTTAATTTTGCTCTAGGATTCGGCTAGAAGAGTAAGTGTTGTTGATAATCTATATTTGTTCAAAGAGGAGATTAAGGGAAGATAAATATTGCTTTTGATTTTGATTGAATGGGTGATAATTAAAAGCTGGAAATTATCACAAAAGAGGGGAGTTGGTCGAATTTGGGACACCTTAGGAGCATTCACAAATCGGCTTGAATATAGCAAGAACGTGCCAAAATTCATCAAATTAATTCTTTTTCTTTTCTCTTGTTGTTGGTCAATCCTCCCTAGCCACAATAGCCAAAATTCTCCAAAATTCTTCTTCTTTTCTCTATTAATTTAACCTCTTCCATTCTTTTACCAAATCTTTTCTTCTCCTATTAAGATCCACTTGGTCGAATCCCCTTAAAGAAAGGTGTTGTTTCACTCTACCATTCTGGTTCTTTTCTCTTCATTGAAGGTAGCGGACCCCTAACAACACCAAGTGGTGCTGACTTGTGGTGTTTAGGGGCCTAAATAGTCATTAAGGTAAGGGTAATAACCTCTTTTAGGTTCAAGATTATGGTAGAATGGCCTATGACTCTTATAAATGTGATTAAACCGATTTAGGGAGGCCATAGCCGATTGAAGGAAGCTTTCAGGATTTGATTTTTCAAGGTAAGGCTTATACATCATTCGACCAAGGGCCATTTGTTAAAAAGTTTATGTTTAAATGCCGAAACTAATATGTGCCATATAAGGATCTCAACGATTTCAGGAATAAGTGCCGTTTTGGGATTTGGTAGGAGACCAAATCAGCAACCAAGGTGAGTGTTATTTCGAGTACATCGTATCCTTTGGGATTACTTGGTTTTGCCTAATAGGCCTATGTCACTAACCTTGTTGTTGGCCGAATTTAGGGTCAAAGGATCTAGCATCGTAGATCGGATCTTCGGGATCTAGGAATTTCGGTGGTAACAGGTGTGTAAAAACTCACTACACACTTTATTAGTTAACATGACTATGTTGTTGCCTTTTTATCATTGGTAGTGGTTTTCTTGTGGGCATAAGCATGGTTTTCGGGTAAGTCCCCTATTACTTTGTCTATGATATATGATTGAGTTTGCCATCATATGCTATTAAATGATATGCTATACATAAATGCATGATATATGGGATTATGATATTGTTATGTAAGCATGATGATGGTGGGATTGATGAGAGGAGGGGGATGATCTTTATGGACTGTCACCAGTGGTTTTGACCACAAAATGGGTTGGCCCCATCAGATTTATTGTGACTTTGGTCACCAGTGGTTTTGGCCACACTGTTGTTAAATTGTGACTAAGTCTCAGTGGTTTGGTACCACCAGTGGTTTTGACCACATTATGATATTTTGTGACCTATGGTCATCAGTGGTTTTGACCACACGATGGGTTGGCCCCATCATTTAATTTGTGACACTAGTCACCTGTGGTTTTGACCACCAGTGGTTTTGACCACACGGGGTAGTTAAAGGAGTACGGATGGTTAGTGGGGTTGCATGTTGCATGTTTATTAATAAATTGTGTATGAGATGCATTTTCCGGGTGGGGGATTTACACACTGAGTCTTGGTGACTCACCCTTCCCATACTATTTTGCGATGAGTAGATCGCAGAGATGGAGCCGGGAGGACTCGAGGTGGCCATGCTTGTTTCTCGATCCGAACTTTATTTAGATCGCTTTTAGTTCATTTATTTTCTAAATCTTTTATTTTGGGTTGTAATAAGGCCACTAATTATTATTTGGATGTTTATTTTATTGTTTTATTTTACTTATGTTATATTACAAATGAAATTTATAAATGTTAAGTGAACTTGTTAAAAGTAACTTTTTCAAACTTAATAACTTCTACGGGTTTTCAAAGATGTTACCATCGAGTAACAAAATACACCAAGTCAACTATAACCTTGACAAATTTTAAAATTGTACATGATCAAACGTTTAACAAGGGTTAATCCACCCAACCATGTTTATGAAAATAATCCCAACTAAGTTTTATCAAACCCCGTTTTAATACCTTAGCCATATTTTAACAAGTTTTCACCAGACACTCAAAATATTTTAAATCATTTTACTCCGTGACATACCAGATCTGGTCAGGACTAATGGGTCGGGTTTGGGGTGTTACACTGTCTCTCATTGAGCTTGGTCCAGTACAACGGAGTTCGACACTTGCGGCCATACAATGCCTCATACGATGCCTTCTTTATACTCGACTGAAAGTTGTTGTTATAAGCAAATTCGACTAAACGTAGATATTTTTCCCAACTACCTTCAAACTCTAAAACACAACAGTGAAACATATCTTCGAGAACCTAAATTGTTCTCTCAGATTGGCCGTCGGTTTGCAGATGAAATGCGATACTAAAGTTCAACTTTGTACCCAAAGCTTCTTGGAACTTTTTCAAAAATCGAGACGTAAATCTCGAATCTCTATCCAAAATAATAGAAATAGGCACTCCGTACAATCTAACAATTTCAGTAATTTACAATTTAGCTAGCTTATCAAGTGAGTAATTGGTACGTGCCGAAATAAAATGAGCCAATTTCGTCAATCTATCAACAACGACCCAAACAATATCTTTCTTATTCGGAGTCAAAGGTAACCCAGTTACGAAATCCATTGTAATCCTGTCCCATTTCCACTCGGGAATCATCACAGGCTGAAGCAAACCTAAAAGTGCATGGTGTTCGTCTTTTACTTGTTGACAAATCAAACATTTCGATACAAATTCGGAGATATCTCGTTTCATATATGACCACCAATACAATTTCTTCAAATCATTGTACATTTTCATACTTCCCGAATGAACAGACAGACAACCACTGTGTGCCTTATGAAGAATTTTTTGAATGACCTCATCATTTTTGGTATGCATACTCTATCTTGAAATATTAAGCAATCATCAGAACTAATCCAAAAGTTTAAATCACTACTCGATTCACACTGAGCTCTTTTGGCTTGAAATTCACTATCACTTTTCTGAGCTTCACAATTTTGCTGAAGAAACACTAGTCTAGCTCTCAACTCAGCTAGAATCAAACTATCCTCAGATAAAGTCAACCTCGTATTCATAGCTCTCAAGGCAAACAAGGACTTTCTGCTCAAAGCGCCTGCGACTACATTCGCCTTTCCGGGATGATAATCGATTATTAATTCATAGTCTTTCAATAGCTCGAGCCATCCCCATTGCCGTGTAACATCCTATGAAACACCCCAAACC
This sequence comes from Gossypium rotundifolium, assembly GCA_025506655.1. NCBI lineage: Eukaryota > Viridiplantae > Streptophyta > Magnoliopsida > Malvales > Malvaceae > Gossypium > Gossypium rotundifolium. The sequence continues at coordinate 125,468,820 of CP106727.1, forward strand.
CGGAGCCTTGACCGGATCTGGCATGCTTCTCGATAAAAACATAGTTAAGTTTCGAATAACATTTTGAAAATCGTGGTGGTTTGTAGAAAAGTTGATTCGAGTTGTGTTTAATTTTGTGCTAAATCGATAAGTTTAAAAAAAAGCCACAAGTTGGAAAGAATACCCAAATTTTAGAATTTCATTATTATTGTAACTTGAAAAACCGTGGGTAATTGAGTTTCAAAACATTTGATGTTGTTTATATCATATCGGGAAAATTTAAAAAAAAAACGCATAAAACAATTAAGTATAATGGCCGTATTACATCAAAGCAAAACCCAAAATAAATTCAAAATACTTAAATATAAACAAAGTTCAAAATAAAATATGAATGAGCATGGCCACCCCTAAGCTCCCGTCAACCGATCCATTTATCGAGTGTCACCGAAAAGATATCCACAACGGGTGAGTCAATGACTTAATGTATAACAACCAACACACAAACTCCCAATGATTTAGGCATACAAATCATATAAGGAAAAACAAAATATATATATATACAATGATGCAATCCGAACCCAAACCTAGATAACCATCCTCTACACATCACCCGCACTCGCCATCACACCGTGGAATTACTATATCGACCCTCCATCCGCTACACACCATCAAGGCGTCCGCCGCAGAGGACTTGAACATCACCCTTATAAATTGTGGCATAACCACGGATAATTGTGGACAAAGTCACCAGATAACATTTTGTGACATAAGTCACCACATTTGATTATGTGACATGAGTCACCGATATTGTGGTAAAACCACCGATCACTTCCCCTTTCATAATCACCCATATGCCCCATGTGTCATACAAATCATGCGAATATCATGCCATATGCCTTATTCATATTCAGTAATAAATTTTCATATATGTCAAGTTTAATTTTTATAATACTATTAATGATCTTTAGAGAATAACATACGAATATGTCGTACCATTGAATGGTACCTTTAGCCACATCTTTCACATTCTTATTAACACACATATTAAGTTAATATCGTAAATCTATTAGGAATTTGTGTAGGGCTACACACCTGGTTACTAATGTGTTTTACTGAATCCCGAAAGTCTACCGAAACCGATTGCACTCCTTCCTAAAAACCACTGTCAGAATTGGCTTGGCACTAATCACTAAATATGGCCTTGGTCGAATGTTTATAACCCACTTACCTTGCTTATCTAAATCCTGAAATGGTCACTTGCTCTTGAAGTTGTCGAAATCCCTTGATTGTCTGGATCCGAGATCAACTCTTGTTCTTGGTGATGTCGAAATACCTATAGACTCTTCTTAGATCCGATTTTCAATTATTTAAACACCATAAATGGCCTTCGGCCTAAGATTACATTCGCTTACCTTAGATCTTAAAATCTCGAATGATCTCCCCTTGAAGTCGGCTACAATAGGAATCCCGAAACCTCCTTCAAAGTTTCGGCCAAAGAACATTAATGGGATTAAAACCTTGATTTTTGATAGATAGAGAAAGAAAAGAACGATAGATCAATCAAGAGAGATTCTTACCGAATGGAGTGATCAAATCGACTTCAACAGGGTAGAGGAGCAATCGGTTATGGCCACCAAAATAAAAGATTCGGCTTTGGGGTTTAATGAATAATCGGCTAGGGGTTACTTTGAGTATTCGGCTTTTACTTTAGGAAAAAGAATTGAAGAGAGTTTTGACAAGAATGGAAAAAGAAGTAGAAGCTTTCGGCTTTGTTAAAATAAAAGAAGAAGAGAAGATTTACTTTCGATTTTTAGTTAGAAGGGAAGAAAAGAATTTTACAGAGGCACCCTTGAAAAGAAAAGAAAGAAAATGGCCTCCTTTCCTCCTTTTGGTGAAAATAACACCAAGAAAGTCCCTAGTCGGCCAACTCTCTTCCTCTCTCCCTTATCCCTTGATCCCCTCCTCCTTAGCTGAATCCTCAACTCTCCAACCCCATCTATACCTCCTCCTTCTAGAGTCCACATGTTGTCCACTACCTTCCCTCCTTGCTGCAAAATAAAACTCCAAAAGTGCTCTCCTTCCTACTCGAACCTAGGCCCCCTTTGAACTGCTTGTGGCGTCACTTCCTAGGGCTTTAAGTGGTGCCTCCTTGCCACTTTAGCAAGCCCATTTGTTTGTCTAATTTTCCCTACAATTGTTCTTAAGGCCTCATTCGCCTAGCTCCCCCCTTTAAGACTTAAAATCTGATAATTTCTAAGGCATTCACCTACACTCTAGAGTTCTCAAAAATTCATACAACACATTCAAACACACATAGGCATGCTACTTCATACAATTAAGTAATAATGCACAAGCCCTAATTTCCTGATATTACAGCTTCTACCCCCTTAAAATAATTTTGACCTCAAAATTTCTCGCTAGAATAGATGGGGTATTCTTTGTCACATTGCTTCTTCCGGCCCCAAGAAGCTTCCTCCGATCCATGGTTACGCCACAACACTTTGACCGTAGGGACCGACTTCTCTCCAAGCACCTTCACATCTCGCTCCAAAATCAATCGGTTCTTCCTCATAGATGATCCGTCTCAGCCCACCTCCTCAACCGGTATTATATGAGTTGGATCGATCAGAACGACGTAGCATCGAAACATGGAATACATCATGCATCTACCGCAACTCTGGAGGCAACTCTAGCTGGTATGCCACTGGTCCAACTCGCTTCAATACCCGATAAGGTCCTATAAACCTGGGACTCAACTTCCCTTTGCGACCAAATCTCATCACCTTTTTCCAAGGCGAAATTTTAAGAAACACATAATCCCCCACAGCAAACTCAATCTCTTTCCGTTTAAGATCTACGTTTGACTTTTTCCGGTCAGATGCCTCCTTCAACCGTGTCTGAATTACCTTAACCTTTTCCTTCAATTCTGCCACAATTTTTAGACCCAAAATCTGACGTTCTCCCAATTTCGTCCAACACGTAGGTGTGTGACACTTCCGTCCATACAGTGCTTCGTACGGTGCCATCTGAATACTTGCCTGATAGCTATTATTATACGCAAATTCTGCTAAAGGTAAGAACTCTTCCCAACTTCCTCTGAAGTCTATCACACGACCCTCAAAGATATCCTCTAACACTTGGATTACTCGCTCAGATTGACCGTCCGACTGTGGATGGAATGCCATACTGAAATCCAACTTGGTACCCAAAGCTTGATGTAGCACTTTCCAGAATCGAGACGTAAACCTCGGATCCCTATCCAAGATAGTCAACATCGGTATTCGTGCAACCTCACAATCTCAGCTACATACAACTTTGCCAACCTTTGCAACGAGTAGTCAACTCGCACTGGGATGAAATGCGCAGACTTTGCCAATTGATCCACTATCACCCATACCGAGTCCTTTTTAGTAGGCGTAAGAGGAAGCCCACTAACGAAGTCCATGGTGATTCTCTCCTACTTCCACTACGGAATCTTAATTGGTCAAGCAACCTCGACGGAACTCGGTGTTTAGCCTTAACTTGTCGACACGCTAAGCACTTCCCTACAAATTTCAGAATTCTCGCTAAGACTAGGCCACCAAAACTGCTCCTTAGATCTCTATACAACTTACTACCTCCGGGATGCATAGCATAAGGGCTACTATGCGATTCTCAAGAATTTTTGCCTTAACTCCTTATTCTTAGGCATCGGACCTTACCCTTGAAACACAATACTCCATCATTGTTAACACCATAATCCTCCAACTCCCCTCTGCACTTGCCGTAGCTTAGCACTAAAATCATTATCCGCCAACCGTCCTCTTTCACTTCATTCACTATAAGCTTAACTTGCAACTCGCCAAGAACTTCCATCATTATAGAGGCTCAAATGTGTGAACATTGCCCTTAACTCCGTCACTACTTTTCGACTTAGGGCATCTGCCACCACATTCGCCTTGCCCGGTTGATACTCTATGGAACAATCGTAGTCCCTCAATAACTCCACCCACCTTCGCTATCTCAAGTTCAGCTCTTTCTGAGTCAACAGATACTTAAGGCTCTTGTGGTCTGTGTAGATCACTGACTTTTCTCCATATAGATAGTGCCTCCATACTTTAAGTGCAAAGACCACTGCCGCCAATTCCAAATCATGCGTCGAGTAATTAACTTCATGTGGCCTTAATTGTCGAGACGCATAAGTGACCACTTTTTCGTCTTGCATAAGGACACATCCCAAACCTGTGTGAGAAGCATCACAGTACACTACAAAATCCTTCCCTGCCTCAGGCTGAATCAAAATTGGAGTTTCAGTCAATACCTTCTTAAGCTTCTCAAAGCTCTCCTGACCATACGAAAGGTACTTCCTTTCTCAACAACTTCGTCAACAGTTCGGCTATTGATGAGAACCCTTCCATGAACCTTCTGTAGTAGCCTACCAATCACAAGAAACTACGAGCTTCTGCCATGGACTTAGGTGGTTTCTAATCCAATACTGCCTCAATCTTTCGAGGATCCACCCTTATTCCTTCGTTGGACACTACATGTCCTAAAAACGTAACTTCCTTCAACCAAAATTCGCACTTGCTAAACTTGGCATATAGCTTTTTCTCCCTTAACACTTGTAACACGACTCGGAGGTGCTCGTCATGTTCTTCCTCAGACTTAGAATACACCAAGATATTGTCTATGAACACCACAACGAACCGATCCAGATAGGGTTGGAAAACTCGATTTATCATGTCCATGAACGCGGCTGGGGCATTTGTCAATCCGAACGGCATTACCAAGAACTCATAATGCCCGTATCTTATCCGAAAAGCTGTCTTATGGATATCAGCCTCCTTCACCTTAAGCTGATGATATCCTAACCTTAGATCTATCTTCAAAATATCATGCCCTTAAGTCGATCGAACAAGTCATCTATTCTTGGCAATGGATACTTGTTCTTGATGGTCAGCTTATTCAACTGCCGGTAGTCTATACACATACGCATAGTCCCGTCCTTCTTCTTCACAAATAAGACCAGCACTCTCCATGGAGACACACTGGGTCAGATAAACCCACGATCAAGCAACTCTTGGATCTGAGCCTTGAGCTCAACCAACTCCTTTGGTACCATTCTGTACGGGGCGATTGACACAAGAGTCGCATGCTTTAATAAGTCAATTTTGAACTCCACTTCCCTATCCGGGGGTATTCTAGGTAACTCCTCCGAAAAAACATCCACAAATTCTCTTACTGTTCTAACTCCACTAACTCCCCATTCCTTTACATCCAACATACTAACAAAGGTAAAAAATGTCTTGCACCCTTTCCGAACCATCCTATCAGCCTTTAAAGCAGAGACTATGTTTGACAAGTAGTTTTTTCTTTCTCCTATCATAATTATAGCCTCATCCTCCGAGGTCCTTAACTCCATTCGCTTAGCTGCGTAATCCAACACAGCCCGATGTTCCATTAGCCAGTCCATGCCAAGGATGAGATCAAATTCTCTGAAGGGTAGTTCCATCAAGTCGACAGGAAATACCACTCCCTCAAGCTCTAGAGGTACACTTCAAATATCTTATTCACCACTATAGTTTGTCCTAATGGGTTCACTATACCATCTCCCTATTAGGCAGCTTCATTGGCTATGCCTAGTGTTTCAACTACTCTACATGCAACATAAGAGTGGGTAGAGCCAACATCAATTAAAGTAAAGTAAGGCTTGTTAGCTAAAAGGAACGCATCAGATTATAAAGTCCTGTGCGTCTCCATCCTCCTCCCATGAATCAGATACACTGCACCGACCGTCTCGCCTCAGATACTAATACCTCTACCCAGTGTTCCCGCCCTCTACTGTAACCATTACCTCGCCACCGAACCACGACCTCATGGTGGTCATTGTCCTCCTCTTCTAGCCCGATTAGGACCACGACTTCTTGGTCGACTCCGTCTGTTTTCATGGGACAATCTTTAATCATGTGGTCCTTGGACCCACACTTAAAACATCCTCCTGTCTTCTTCCAACACTCTCCTAGATGCATCTTCCCACACTGGTCACAAGTACGCAGATTGTCCTCCCATAGCGCCTTGTCGACCTCGCAGCCCACCAACTCTAGGCCTCTTTGCACATTCCTGATGAACCTCGATGGTCCAAAACCTCTCTTTGCCTATTCCGATCCAGATTCGCCTCATTGAGTCCTTAATCCTTCACTACCTTAGCCTTCTCCACCAATATGGCAAATTCTCACTCCTGCTGTGGAGCTATCAATAACCTCAGGTCATTTATTAGTCCATCCTCAAACCGGACACACCGTTCATGCTCTATTAACACAATACCTCGAGCATATTGGCTCAACTTTAGAAATTTTGCCTCGTATTCTGCTACGATCTTATTCCCCGAACCAACCTTAGAAACGCCTTCCTCTGTGCATCCACATAACTAGTCCCAATGTACTTCTTCTGATATGCATCTTAAAGTATTCCCAAGTAAGATCATCAGCGGCAGCACCATCCCGAACCGTGAGCCACCATTGATATGACTCATCACGGAGTAGTGACACACCCCTTTAGTTTCTCATCGGCAGTCAGGTCCAAATTGTCCATAATCTGCTCTGTCGCCTCTAACCAATACTCAGCCATATTGGGCACTCCAGATGTGCCACGAAAAAACTCAGCTCCATTAGCTCGAAGTCGCTCGGGTACTGACTTTCGAGCTCCCATTCCTCCACCTGCTCCAACCACCTTTTTCCAAAACCCGCTTCATCGTCATGGATATCGCATCATCCTCGTCTCGATCTCGATATTCCACATCAGTGGCTAGCGGTGGTGGCATTTCATTTTCGAACCCTTGGCCAGACTTAACGGGCTCCGACACAGTCATTCGGCCTCTTTCGCGGCCACGCACATTACGACCACGTCTCCTAGAATTCATGCTTCCGAATCACGTTTATCTGATTAAAGAATTTTATGAATTAGTTTTTGTTTCACTGATTTATCGCAAACAGTCTTATGTTCAATAGTTCTAAGGAGTAGTTCTTTCAAATTCATACACACACAGTCTTAAATTCATTCATTCATTCATCTCATTCATGAACTTACGTTCATTACAGAAAAGTGTTGTAGTTGTCGTTGTTGTTGTTTTCCACTACCCAAGGGTATTTTCGTAATTTTATCCTACAGGGGTATTTTGGTAATTTTTCAAATTAGGGTATTTGAAAATTTTGCAAAATAAAGATTTTTGGTATTTTTACGAAATTGAATTACTTGGTAGGAAAATTTCAAGGGTAAAATAGTAGTTTTATAAACTGAGGGTATTTTTTTATAATTTTTTCCAAACCAGGGGCATTTCGATAATTTTTTGCAAAATATGGTTCTAGGTGATTTAACGAAATAAGGGTATTTTTTTGGAAACTTTTAATTCGAGGGTATTTCGGTAACTTTCCATACGGAGGGTATTTTGGTAATTTGTACCGGTTAGGGGTAATTTGGTTAATTTACAAATTAGGGGTATTTTGGTCATTTTTTTTAAAATCAATGGCACTTGGAATTTTATAATCATGGTTTGACTTTAGAATTTTACAAAACAAGGTGACGTGTCCCTTTCGGGTTTTAATTATTGAGTTTAGCCTGTGACTGAGTCCTCTTGGTTAGGGTGAACCATCACTACGCACCAGGTAGGATTCAAGCGGAGAGGAGGTGAGTCACTAGGATCGCTTAAATACCAAGCTTCCCCGAATCCAATCCTAGACATGCGCTGCTGGTTGCCACACCTTTAACTTGGCGACTTAGTCATGTGTTTGTTTGGTTAGACTTTAAGTTTTATGTATTTGGTGTTGGAGTAGACTAATCCTAAGGTTCAATAATTCCTAATCTACTAATCTACGTCCCTATAATTTTCCCACATACAAATCACGAAGGGTTAGGAGTACTTACCGGTGGACTTTGAGTAGGAGACTCAAGGTGCCATGCCGAAAAACCTACTCGTTTCTTAGTAAAATCCAATTTCAAAAGAAAGAAAACATTTTGGGCCCAAAAAGCCCTCAAGGCTGAGTTTTGAACCTGGCTCTAATACCAAACTGAAACACCCCAAACCCGGCCCACAAGCCTTGACCGGATCTGGCATGCTTCTCGAGTAAAAACATAGTTAAGTTTCGAATAACGTTTTGAAAATCGTGGTGGTTTGTAGAAAAGTTGATTCGAGTTGTGTTTAATTTTGTGCTAAATCGATAAGTTTAAAAAAAAACCACAAGTTGGAAAGAATACCCAAATTTTAGAATTTCATTATTATTGTAACTTGAAAAACCGTGGGTAATTGAGTTTCAAAACATTTGATGTTGTTTATATCATATCGGAAAATTAAAAAAAAAACGCATAAAACAATTAAGTATAATGGCCTTATTACATCAAAGCAAAACCCGAAATAAATCCAAGATACTTAAATATAAACAAAGTTCAAAATAAAATAAACGCTAAATGAGCATGGCCACCCCTAAGCTCCTGCCCGCCAATCCATCCATTTACGAGTGTCACCAAAAGATATCCCACAACGGGTGAGTCAATGACTCAATGTGTAACAACCAACACACAAACTCCCAACGATTTAGGCATACAAATCATATAAGGAAAAAAACATATATATATATATATACAATAATGCAATCCCGAACCCAAACCTAGATAACCATCCTCTACACATCACCCGTACCTGCCATCACACCGTGGGGATTACTAAATCGACCCTCCATCCGCTATACACCATCGAAGGCAGTCGCTGCAGACGACTTGCACATCGCCCTTATAAATTGTGGCATAGCCACCAGATAATTGTGACAAAGTCACCAGATAACATTTTGTGACATAAGTCACCACATTGATTATGTGACATGAGTCACCGATATTGTGGTAAAACCACCGGATCACTTCCCCTTTCATAATCACCCATATGCCCCATGTGTCATACAAATCATGCGAATATCATGCCATATGCCTTATTCATATTCGTAATAAATTTTCATTTATGTCACGCTCAATTTTTATAATACTATTAACTGATCTTTAGAGAATAATGTACCTGAATATTTCGTACCATTGAATGGTACCTTTATCCACATCTTTCATATTCTTATTAACACACATATTAAGTTAATACCGTAAATCTATTAGGAATTTGTGTAGGGCTACACACCTGGTTACTAACGTGTTTTATCGAATCCCAAAAGTCTACCGAAATCGATTGCATTCCTTCCTAAAAACCACTGTCAGAATCGGCTTGGCACTAATCACTAAATATGGCCTTGGTCGAATGTTTATAACCCACTTACCTTGCTTATCTAAATCCTGAAACGGTCACTTGCTCATGAAGTTCTTGAAATCCCTTGATTATCTAGATCCCGAGATCAACTCTTGTTCTTGGTGATGTTGAAATACCTATAGACTCTTGTTAGATCCGATTTTCAATTATTTAAACACCATAAATGGCCTTCGCCGTAAGATTACATTCACTTACCTTAGATCTTAAAATCCCGAATGATCTCCTCTTAAAGTCGGCTACAATAGGAATCCCGAAACCTCCTTCAAATTTTTGGCCAAAGAACATTAATGGGATTAAAACCTTGATTTTCGATAGATAGAGAAAGAAAAGAACGATAGATCAATCAAAAGAGATTCTTACCGAATGGAGTGATCAAATCGGCTTCAACAGGGTAGAGGAGCAATCGATTATGGGCACCAAAATAAAAGATTTGGCTTTGGGGTTTAATGAATAATCGGTTAGGGGTTACTTTGAGTATTCGGCTTTTGCTTTAGGAAAAAGAATTGAAGGGAGTTTCGACAAGAATGGAAAAAGAAGTAGAAGCTTTTGGATTTGTCAAAATAAAAGAAGAAGAGAAGATTTACTTTCGATTTTTAGTCAGAAGGGAAGAAAAGAATTTCGGCAGAGGCACCCTTGAAAAGAAAAGAAAGAAAAATGGCCTCCTTTCCTCCTTTTGGCCGAAAATAACACCAAGAAAGTCCCTAGGCCCACCAGCACTCTTCCCCCTCTCCCTTATCCCTTGATCCCCTCCTCCTTAGCCGAATCCTCAACTCTCCAACCCCATCTATACCTCCTCATTCTAGAGTCCACATGCCGTCCACTACCTCCTCTCCTTGTTGCAAAATAAAACTCCAAAAGTGCTCTCCTTCCTACTCGAACCTAGGCCCCCTTTGAACTGCTTGTGGCGCCACTTCCTAGGGCTTTAAGTGGCGCCTCCTTGCCACTTTAACAAGACCATTTGTTTGTCCAATTTTCCCTACAATTGTTTTTAAGGCCTCATTCGCCTAGCTCCCCCCTTTAAGACTTAAAATTCGATAATTTCTAAGGCATTCACCTACACTCTAGAGTTCTCAAAAATTCATACAACACATTCAAAGACACATAGGTATGCTACTTCATACAATTAAGCAATAATGCACAAGCCCTAATTCCCGGATATTACATCCTAAATGTGAGCCTGTGCATTTATATGTTAGTTTAACATGTTAGTTCAAGAATTTAAGGCTCGGGCTGAGACCTTGATTAAATATATCGATTAGAGTTTAAATTAATGTTCTGAGTAGTTTAAGTGATATTTTAAAAAATTGGGTTAGGTGGCTAATAAATGGTGTTAGCTTATAATTTAAGAAGATGGATAATTAAGTGACAAGCTGGGCTTGTGGCCCAAAGAATTAAAGTGCATTAAGTGGGCATAAGGTGGCACCATAAGGGGGGAGGAATTTGGGCCCTTGTGTGGCTGATTGGGCCTTAAAAGATGGGTCAAATTTGGCACTTAAATAGGAAGGGGGTGGACGGCAATTAGGCTACCTTTTAGGAGTTATTTCCTTTATTTTAAGTGTTAAGAAGCTGATAATTAATAAGGAGGAGTTGATTTTAAGGTGGGCTCTCCTAAAGGTAAGATAAGGATTGAGTTATCAGATGAGATGAAGGCTATTAGGAGAGGGGAGAGTTGGCCGAAATTCCAACTCCGTGTGTGTGGGTATGTCGAAATTTCTCTATAAATAGGGAGTAGTATTCTTCAATTTCGGTATTCTAAAACCCTATTCTTCTCTCATTCTCTGCCAAAATTTTCAAGCCTTCTCTACAGTTTCTCTTTTTCTTTTTCTAAGAGCCGAATTCATTTGTTCATACCCTCATCTCCCATAGTCAAATCTACAAGGGAGATTTCTATTTTCCCGAAGGTGCATAGTAAGCCGTATACTCCTTAGTAATCTGGTGAGTTTTGGGATTTTTCCTTTTCTGTGATTCCTTTGTTTTGATCAACTCTTAATCTAAATCATTGTTTCCAAGGCCCCGTAGATTATACTCTTTACTCCTAGAAGCCGAAACTATCCCATTAAAGTCGATTTGGTGGAAAAATCAAAGGTAAAAAGTGGTAAGTATGGCCGAATGGTCTTCCATGATTCTTTCCATTTAGTCGAATGGCATATGGGTTAGAATGGTTGTGATTTTTGATTCATTTAATATTTGGGGAATGGTCGAATGTAGGAAGGTTGGTGGTGACAATTTTTAAAGGATATTCGGGATTCGGCTAACTAGGTAAGTGTTCGTTTTAAAGGTTACATTTAACTAATGAGTTAGATCTTATCGTTATTTGGTTTAGTGATTAAGGGATTGTTATGGACTCAACTAACAGTCAAGCAGAGAAGGTTGGATCTGTAAAACCGTTGCCCAAATTTAAGAAGTGATCTGTTTCGGTAGTGCGAGATTGGCCAACGGGGTGTGGGCCAAAATCAAAGTCAGATCGTGGGCCAATAGTAGTTGTTTCAAGTGATAGTAACGTAGAAGTAGCAAAAGCCTTAGTACCCAAATCAGGTGTGTAACACTTCCCCACCATCTAGATCTGATTAATAATAAATGTATATATATGTATATGTGTTCACAAGACTTATATGTTACATTAAAAGCTAAAATCTCGGATTTAAATGACGGACCCTCAGGTTAGTAAATAATTTGACTATATGTTACAAGTAAATTGTTGTACATGTTTTAAATTATTGTGCATGTTGCATGGGGTGGGTGATGAAAGAAGGAAGTTATATGTACATGTATATGAGTAACGGTTTTTACCGTGAACTACTGTAGCGGCTAATACTGTGAATTGTTATACGGGCTTCGGCCATTATATGTTATAAAGGCTTCGGCCAATATATGTTGATGAGCAACTTGACTGCCATCTTGGAGAGAAGTGGTGTGAGTTGATTGTAGAGATCCCCAATGGTGTGTTGGTTGGTACGGGGGCGTGTAGCGTATGGAAACCTAGGTAAATGGGTTGGGCCTTGCATATTATTTGTTATATATGTACATGAATTTATTATTCTATATTTATGGGTTAAGGCCCAAATCTAGTGGTGCATGAGGGTTGCACACTGAGTCTCGTGACTCACCCCCTTCAAACTAACCTTTCAGGTGACGATTAGTGCATCGGACCGGGCCGGAGTGGAGCGCAAGGTGGCCATGCAAAAGAATATGTGGATCCAGCGGAAAGTCTCAGCTAAATAGTTTATAAGATATTTTATTTTATGGACTTTAAACCCCGTTGTAATAAGGCCATGGGCCACTAGTTTATGTTTTGGTTTTATTATGGGCTTGCTTTTGTTTTTTTATATTTACTTCGTTTAAACTAAGGTTTTTTTTTTCTCTTTAAGTTTTGGGCTTTCAATTGTAAAGACCTATTTTATTTTATTTGGGTTTTCTAATAAACTAAATTGTTTTATAAAAATTTTTTTAGTGACATACCAGATCCGGTCGTGGTGTTTGGGTCAGGTTTGGGGTGTTACAATTTGGTATCAGAGCCCGGTTTAAAACTCAGCTTTGGGATTTTGGGCCCAAAAGATTTTCTAAAATGGGTTTTTTAAAACATGGATTTCTCTTAGTAAAGGTTTGTTAGTCCAAAGATGGCACCCACGCCTCCCGCCAAGTTCACCTGTAAGTACTCTAAACCATTATGTGATATAAATGTGGGCTTAACGGCTTATGGGACGAGACTATCTAGGTTAGAACTTGATGGACTCTAGGCTTAGGCAAACAAAATCTTAAAATCCATAAGACTTAACTTCATTAAACAAAACTCAGAACAAGTCACAAGACTAAAGTGTGGTAACAAGCATATGCATGTCTAGGAGTAGATCCTAAGAGCTTGGTATTTAAGCGTCCGAGTGACTCACCTCCTCTTGCAGAATCTCACCCAGTGCATAGTGATTGTTAACTTTAGCCATGACAGGTGTGGTAATAGGCATATGCATGTTTAGGAGTAGATTAGGGAAAGCTTGGTACTTAAGCAGTCCTAGTGACTCACCTCCTTTCAACCAGAATCCCACCTGGTGCAAAGTGACTATTCACCCTAGTTATGAGTACGCGTTGGCGAGTGCCAAAACTACAATTAAAACCCGAAAGGGACCAAATGACTGCTTTTCTCACAAAATTTTTAGAATATCCTTACTTTGAAAAAAAGAGAAAAAATTACCTATGATTTGTGAATATACCCCGATTTACAAAGTCAATGTAATTTTTCCATAGAAAACAAAAACCACAACAACAACGCTAAAATATCCTTGAATGGTAAAATTACCGAATTACCCTCGAATTGTAAATGACCAAAATATCCCCGATTGGCAAAATTATCAAACACCCCTGACTTTAAAATTTCTCAAATATCCCAGATTTTATAAATTACCAAAATAACCCTGCACTTGCAAAATTACCGACATACCCCCAAATTTGTGAAATTACCAAAATACCCCTGAGTTGGAAAATTACCAAAATACCCTTATTTCACCAAATCACCCGGAACCTTATTTTGGAAAATTACGAAAATACCCCTGTAGGATAAAATTATGAAAATACCTCTGTGTAGGAAAATGACGAAAATACCCTTAGGTAATGAATGTTACTTGTATGAACGTTGTGTGTGCATAATTCCTAGAATAGGAAGACTGAAAACTGTAGATAGGTTCGAATTCGAAAGAATCACTTTTAAACTATGTTTCATAAGACTGTTCGAGGATAATTAGTGGAAACAATTAATGACTCATAAAATTTTTAAATCAGATAAACACGAACTAGAAGAATGAGTACAAGAGGTCGAGGACGTCCGCCACGTGGATGCGGTAGAGGTAGGATGACCGTGTCAAAACCCGTAGGATCGGGTCATGGGTCCTAAGTGAGATCTAGGCCCACCACCATCGAGGTGGAATTTCAAGACTGCAGGAGGAGAGGACGTGGTGTCCCAGTGCATCGGTGGTCTTAGAAAGAGTGGTCGAATTTGGTATAGACAGAGGAGCCCAAAATCGGCTCGAAAGGTTGAAGAGCAATGGGGTCAAGTATTTGGGGAGTCTCTAGCGTATCCCCAAGTTCCGCTGAATATTGGTTGGAGGCAGTGGAACGTATAATGGATGAACTAGACTTCACAGTGGAGGAGAAGCTGAATGGGGTCGTGTGTCTTCTTTGAGATGAGGCCTACCAATGGTGGCTCACGGTGAAAGAGGGTACGGCCACGGACCTGATTAACTAGGATCTCTTTAAGGAGTTATTCCAGGGAAAGTACGTTGGGGCTAGTTACATGGATGCTCAAAGGAAAGCATGCCTGAATTTGGTGCAGGGGAGTAAGTCTGTGGCTGAGTATGAGGCTGAGTTTCTACGCCTGAGTTGTTACGCTCGAGGAATGGTAGCAATGGAGTATGAACAATGCGTTTGGTTTGAGGATGGGCTAAGAAATGAGCTAAGGGCTTTGATCGCGCCACAACGAGAGAGAATTTTCGCGGTTCTAGTGGATAAAGTCAAAATAGCTGAGGAAGTGAAACGGGCTGAGAGACAAGAAAGGGATAAGGATCGAGGTGAGAATAAGAGAAGTTTTGGGCCATCGGGAGCATCTGGGAATTTTCAGAAGAGGCCTAGGACTGATGGGCCAGCTCGTGCTCCATCGGGCCAGAGTCAGGCATGTTCTATATGTGGGAAAACCCATTATGGGGAGTACAGAGTAAAAATTGGTGGATGCTTTAGGTGTGGATCCACGAACATCCGATGAGGGACCTGCCTTCGATGGATCGGGACAACCAACGGGTCAAGTTCGATCAAAGCTAGAGAGGTGGTCACCGACCAAGGGGTCGTGGTCAAGCCAGAGGTGGCAATGGGGCAAGAGGTGGTCGTGAAGCACCAGGCAGAGGTGCAGGTTATGTTGAGGCAAGGTAGCCAGCTTTGGTCTATGCAAGACATCGCCAAGGGACGGAGACACTCCAGATGAATAATGGTGCGCACCTACCATAATATACTAAGTGTTTATTTTGGCTTTAGAATTAGAGTCAATGAAAGCATAGTGGTGAGACTTAGGTAGTATGATTTCTAGTTAGCTGAAAATTTCGAGGACGAAATTTCTTTAAGGAGGGTAGAACTGTAACATCCTAAATGTGAGCCTGTGCATTTATATGTTAGTTTAACATGTTAGTTCAAGAATTTAAGGCTCGGGCTGAGACCTTGATTAAATATATGGATTAGAGTTTAAATTAATGTTCTGAGTAGTTTAAGTGATATTTTAAAAAAATTGGTTAGGTGGCTAATAAATGGTGTTAGCTTATAATTTAAGAAGATGGATAATTAAGTGACAAGCTGGGCTTGTGGCCCAAAGAATTAAAGTGCATTAAGTGGGCATAAGGTGGTGCCATAAGGGGGGAGGAATTTGGGCCTTTGTGTGGCCGATTGGGCCTTAAAAGATGGGTCAAATTTGGCATTTAAATGGGAATGGGGTGGACGGCAATTAGGCTACCTTTTAGGAGTTATTTCCTTTATTTTAAGTGTTAAAAGGTTGATAATTAATAAGGAGGAGTTGGTTTTAAGGTGGGCTCTCCTAAAGGTAAGATAAGGATTGAGTTATCAGATGAGATGAAGGCTATCAGGAGAGGGGAGAGTTGGCCAAAATTCCAACTCTGTGTGTGTGGGTATGCCAAAATTTCTCTATAAATAGGGAGTAGTATTCTTCAATTTCGTGATTCAAACCCTATTCTTCTCTCATTCTCTCTGAAATTTCCAAGCCTTCTCTACAGTTTCTATTTTTCTTTTTCTAAGAGCCAAATTCCTTTGTTCATACCCTCATCTCCCATAGCCGAATCTACAAGGGAGATTTGCTTTTCTTAAAGGTGCACAAGAAGTCGATACTCCTTAGTAATCTGGTGAGTTTCGAGATTTTTCCTTTTCAGTGATTCCTTTGTTTTGATCAACTCCTAATCAAAATCATTGTTTCCAAGGCCCCGTCGATTATACTCTTTACTCCTAGAAGTCGAAACTATCCCATTAAAGCCAATTTGGTGGAAAAATCGAAGGCAAGAAGTGGTAAGTATGGCCGAATGGTCTTCCATGATTCTTTCCATTTAGCCGAATGGCATATGGGTTAGAATGGTTGTGATTTTCGATTCGTTTAATATTTGAGGAATGGCAGAATGTAGGAAGGTTGGTGGTGACAATTTTTAAAGGATATTCGGGATTCGGCCAACTAGGTAAGTGTTTGTTTTAAAGGTTACATTTAACTAATGAGTTAGATCTCATTGTTATTTGGTTTAGTGATTAAGGGATTGTTATGGACTCAACTAACAGTCAAGCAGAGAAGGTTGGATCTGTAAAACCGTTGCCCAAATTAAAGAAGCGATCTATTTCGGTAGTACGAGATTAGCCAACGGGGTGTGGGCCAAAATCAAAGTCAGATCGTGGGCCAATAGTAGTTGTTTCAAGTGATAGTAACGTAGACATAGCAAAAGCCTTAGTACGCAAATGAGGTGTGCAACACTTCCCCACCGTCTAGATCTGATTAATAATAAATGTATATATATGTATATGTGTTCACAAGATTTATATGTTACATTAAAAACCGAAATCTTGGATTTAAACGACGGACCCTCAGGTTAGTAAATAATCTGACTATATGTTACAAGTAAACTGTTGTACATGTTTTAAATTATTGTGCATGTTGCATGGGGTGGGTGATGAAAGGAGGAAGTTATATGTACATATATTTGAGTAACTGTTTTTACCGTGAACTACTGTAGTGGCTAATGCTGTGAACTGTTATACGGGCTTTGGCCATTATATGTTATAAGGGCTTCGACCAATATATGTTGATGAGCAGCTTGACCGCCATCTTGGAAATGTGGTGTGGGTTGATTGTAGAAATCCCCAATGGTGTGTTGGTTGGTACGGGGCATGTAGCGGATGGAAACCTAGGCAAATGGGTTGGGCTTTGCATATTATATGTTTCCATGTAAATGAATTTATTATTATGTTTAATGAGGCCCAAATCTAGTGGTGCATGAGGGTTGCACACTGAGTCTCGCGACTCACCCCCTTCAAACTAACCTTTCAGGTGACGATTAGTGCATCGGATCGGGCCGGAGTGGAGCGCAAGGTGGCCATGCAAAAGAATATGTGGATCCGGCGAAAAGTCTCAACTAAATAGTTTGTAAGATGTTTTATTTTATGGACTTTAAACCCCGTTGTAATAAGGCTATGGGCCACTAGTTTATGTTTTGGTTTTATTATGGGCTTGCTTTGTTTTTTTTATAATTACTTCGTTTAAACTAAGGTTTTTTTTTTCTCTTTAAGTTTTGGGCTTTCAATTGTAAAGACCTATTTTATTTTATTTGGGTTTTCTAATAAACTGAATTATTTTATAAAATTTTTTTTAGTGACATACCAGATCCGATCGTGGTGTTTGGGTCGGGTTTGGGGTGTTACATGCCGCAAGTTCAAATCCTTTTGAGTCATGAAATACTTTAAGCTCTTGTGATTGGCAAAGATATGGCACTTCTCCCCAAAAAAATGGTGTCTCCAAATCTTTAAAGCAAACACAATGACAGCCAATTCCAAATCGTGCATCGGGTTGTTCTTCTCATGTGGCTTCAATTGTCTCGAGGCATAAGCTAGCACCTTGCCCTCTTGCATCAACACACATCCAAGACAATTTAAAGACAAATCGTTAAAATTACAAACTCTTTTCTCGACTTAGATTGCACCAACACCGGCACCTCAGTCAACAATGCTTTCAACTGTTCAAAACTCTTTTGACATTTATCAGTCCATTCAAACTTAACATCTTTCTGTAACAGTCTTGTCATAGGTGTAGCAATCATCGAGAATCCCTTAACAAAACGTCGATAATACTCGACTAAGCCCAAAAAGCTTCTAACCTCATATACATTCCTCGGTGGTTTTTAATCAACAATTGTCGAAATCTTACTCGGATCAACCCTTATACCTTCCGCTAAAACGATATGCCCTAAAAATCTTACTTCTCGGAGCCAAAACTCACTTTTGCTAAATTTAGCAAATAATTTCTTATCTCTCAAAGTCTGCAACACAATTATTAAATGTTCAGCATGCTCAAACTTATCTCGAGAATAAATTAAAATGTCATCAATAAATACAACCACAAACTTATCCAAATAAGGTCAGAAGATCTGATTCATTAAGTCCATAAAAATAGCATGAGCATTAGTTAATCAAAAAGGCATAACAAGAAATTCATAATGCCTATACCTCGTTCTGAACGCGGTTTTCGGCATCCAAGTCTTTAACTCTCAGCTGATTATAGTAGGATCTCAAATCTATCTTCAAAAATACTGTTGCCTCTTTCAACTGATCGAACAAATCATCAATCCTTGGTAAGGGATACTTGCTATTTATCGTAACCTTGTTGAGCTGACGATAGTCGATACAAAGTCACATGGATCCGTCTTTCTTCTTGACGAATAACACCGGTGCACCCCATAGTGAAAAACTCGGTCTCGCAAAACCCTTATATGTCAATTCTTGTAACTGAGACTTCAATTCCTTTAACTCAATTGGAGTCATTCCATATGGAGCTATCGATATTAGTGCAATCCCGGTACCAAATCAATAGCAAACTCCACCTCTCTAACCGGTGGTAATCCTGGAAACTCTTCTGGGAACACATCTGGATATTCACAAACTACCGGTACTGTAACACCCCTATCCCGTGTCCGATCACCAGATTAGGGTTAAAGGCGTTACCAGACAGATCAAAAACATTTACAGAATTAATCGTACAACCATTCACCAATATCAATAAGATCATCGAGACCCTAAGCATGCTTATAAACCGAGTCGGGACTAAACCAAAACACATACGAGATTTCATGAAAATTTAAAAATTTTCTAAAATACAGGGGAAACATAGCCGTGCGGGTAGGCCGTGCCTCTCCCACGGCTACTAGACACACCCGTGTGTCTTTCCCATGGCTATATATTGCCAAAACCAACACGGTCACCAAGCACACCCATGTGCTAAAGCCGTGTACAGATAGGTCACATTCTGCCATTTCTCACACAGCCACCAAGCACACCCGTGTCGAGGTCGTGTGCAATTTAATCTACATTCTGCCAATTTACCCATGGTCTTCAGGCACGCCCGTGTGCCTCAACTGTGTGACATTATAGGCCCTTTTTCAAGGCCAATAGGCCACCCATTTTGGGTCTCACCTACAAGCAATACATACCAAAACATAGCATGCATATTTGACAACAAAACCTATCAAATGGTTCACTTCACCCATACATCCAATACCAATTCCATTCATACCAAATTTCAAACTAAATCCTACATCATTTCAAACATGTACCATCCATTTGCTTAACCAAAACTTAACCATTCCATATACATCAAAACATACTAAATATGTATTTCATAACTCATTCATTCAAACATTTATCAACTCAAAAACTTGCCAATACACATGGCCATGCTCACTTCATAAACCTATACACCTATCTAGCCTATACATGCCATATTTAGCTACATACATTTCCAAAAGGTACTAAAATAAGTTTTTGTAGTGTGATGATGATCCTTGACAATCCCAAGCCTTCATTAGCTTTGACGACCTATAAAACAGAGAAAACACACACACAGAGTAAGCTTTCCAAAAGCTTAATAAGTCATATACAAATAAACTTGGCATAAAAAGCATAAATGCAATTTGATACATTTGCACATCTCATTCACTCAACAATTTATCATGTATATGCTTGATTCATACTTATGACTACATTGGTCACATTTATCCATTCAAAACTCATTTGAAGCACATAGCTCATTCACAATCTTCCTTACAGCTCATTCACATTATCCTATTCAAACGTACCTTTCTTCAAACTAAAGTCATATGCATACTTACCATTCATGCATACTTAATGCACATTCAGCGTACCTGAATCAGATATTCATTCACTTAATTGATCATAACTTGGATATACCATTCGTATTGTAGACTTGCCCATTGAACCCTTAGGAAACTAGTAGGATACTCAGAAAGCTCAGAATAGTAGTACAATGCCAACGTCCCAGATGAGGTCTTACATGCACTCAGATATCGATGCCTTCGTCCCTGATGTGGTCTTAAACGTCTGATCATAACGATGCCAACGTCCCAGACGTGGTCTTATACGAGTCAATATGATGTCGATGTCCCAGACATGGTCTTACTCATAAAGTTCATATCGATGCCTATGTCCTAGACGAGGTCTTTTACATATAATTCATATCGATGCCTACGTCCCAGATGAGGTTTTACACGAAACTTCAAATCAACGCCAACATCCTGGACATGGTCTTACATGATAAAACAGAACAGATACCTATGTCATGACATAGCTAATCCTATCTATTCCTAGGTTCATACGGGACTTCTCGACTTTATCACTATATCGAACTTATTTCGGAATTCATGCACTTAGCATCTCATACTCATTCATTTTCATCAATAGACATATGAATACATATATTCAATTCAATACAAATAAGTTTATTTGCATAGTGACTTACCTCGGAGTTGGTTTATCGAACGAAAACGACTACTCGATTATTTTTGCTTTCCCACGATCTAAGTCCATTTTTCTTGGTTCTTGATCTAAACATATTCAGAATTAACCCTTTTATTCACCATTCCATTCAATTCAATCCATAGACACACATTTAGGTCTATTTACAAATTAACCCTCATATTTGCACACTTTAACAATTTAGTCCATTTTTAACAAAATATCAAATTCAAAAAATCCACACACACACATGGTTGGCCGAACCTCTCTAGGGACTATATAAGCCCAAATATTTCATAAAATTTGCTATTTAGTCCTTCAATTTACCATTTTCTTAATTTAGCCCTATTTAGCTAAATTCAACAAAACTTCTAGAACAAAACATGTTCAGCAAGCTTAAATCTTCCATTTAACATCATAAAACATCACAAAACTCAACATAGCATCAATGGAATTTTACACAAACATCATCAGTTCATCAAATTGGGACATGGGTTTAGTAGCTCTCAAAGTAACGATTGCAAAAACGTAGAAATTATCGAAAACCGAAGTCAAAACTTACCATAATCAAGCTTAAAGAGTGCCGAATGCCCTAGCTTAATTTTTCTTTCTTTCCTTTGGTTATTTCGGTCAAAAGAAGAGAGTTAAAAGATGAAAACTCATCTTTTGTTTCCTTAAAACTATTGTTAATAAACCAATTACCAAAATAACGTTCATTCGTATAATTAAAAAAGTTATACTATATGGACATTTAAGACTTTTATCCATCCACTAAACATGATAATGGCTTAATTGCCATACAAGTCCTCCATCTTTTCAAAGCCACAACATATAAGTACTTTAACATATAGCAAGCAACTTTCACATTTAATGCAATTCAATCCTTTTGTCAAATTTAAACACACAGACAGACAAATTCGCTTACGAAAATTTACCACATGCTAATTCACATATCAACGACACAGAAAATAATATTAAAATATTATACAGACTCATATTTTTGGTCCCAAAACCATTGTTCCAAATAGGGTATAAACTGGACTATTACAATTCTCCCCCTTAAGGATTTTCGTCCCCGAAAATCTTACCGTTAAAAAGAGTTGGATATTGTTGTCTCATTGAATCTTCAGGCTCCCACGTAGCCTCTTCTAATCCGTGTCGATTCCATAATACTTTCACTAATGGAATATTCTTGTTTCTTAACTCTTTCACTTCACAAGCTAATATACGAATCGGTTCCTTTTCGTATGTCATATCAGATCGAATTTCAATTTTAGATGGGGCAATCACATGTGACGGATCAGACCGATATCTACGGAGCATCGAAACGTGAAATACATTGTGAATCTTTTCTAATTCAAAGGGTAACTTCGATCTATATGCAACAGGCCCAACACGTTCAATGATCTCATACGGTCCGATGAATCTCGGAACTTAACTTACCTTTACGTCCGAATCGGAGCACTTTCTTCCACGGAGACACTTTCAGAAATACTTTGTCGCCGATCTCAAATTCTATATCTTTTCGTTTTAAGTCTGCATAGGACTTCTGACGATCAGATGCTGCTTTCAAACAATCTCGAATCAGTTTCACTTTTTATTCGGTATCTTTTATCAAATCGACCTCGTGTAACTTATTCTCACTGAGTTCAGTCCAATATAGAGGTGTACAACATTTACATCCATACAAATCTTCATATGGTACCATTTTAATGCTCGTCTAAAAACTATTGTTATACGCAAATTCGATCAGCGGTAGGTATTGTTACCACAAACCATTAAACTCAAGTACACAGCATCTTAATACATCTTCTACAATCTGAATGACTCGCTCGGATTGACCATCCGTCTACGGATGAAAAGCTATACTGAAAAGCAATTTTGTCCCCAAAGCATCTTTCAATTTCTTCCAGAATCGCGATGTGAATCTCGGATCCCGTACTTTCAAATTTTATCCACTAGAGGTTTACTCAATCGAATTGGATCAGTCACTTGTGGCACTACAAGAACTTTTGGGGGTGGAGGTTGTTGAGCAGCCGGATTCATTTGAACGAACTCTGAAAACCACTCACTCATCATTTGGAAGAAGGCTTGCTTAGCCTCTCCCCCGTGGCTACTAGCTATCGACGTAGATTCGGCTGGTGCTATCCCTTGAGCGGGAGTAGGCACATTACTCACAACATTATTGGCAACTGCTCGATCGAGATCCATTTACTATATGAAAACACATTTTTAACTATCAGGATTCATCACACTATCGTAATTATATATATGGCATGTATAGCTAGACTCACACACGCTATGTTAGTCCTAAAATCGATTAAACTGTAGCTTTGATACTAATAAAATGTAACACCCTAACCCGTAACCATCGTCAAAATAAGGTTAAGAGGTGTTACCAAACATTCAGAACATTTATAATCATTTCTCATCTTAACTTAATCATTCACGATCATAGAGTCCCTTAAATAGGTCAACGAGACCTTAAACATGCATTAGAAAGGGGTCGAGACTAAATCGAACACATACGAAATTTTTCCAAAACATAACATTTTTCTAAGCTACAGGGGTCACACGCCCATGTGGGTAGGCCGTGTTTCTCACACAGCCTCGGACACGCTCGTGTGTCCAAGCCGTGGCAAAACAAAACATACATACTGACTTATTCATATGGCTAGAAACACGCCCCTGTGCCTCACCCGTGGTCGACTCTAACTTGCACCACACGGCCAGTCACACGCCCGTGTGTCTAGCCCGTGTGCAAGCCTGACTTATTTCAATTTGCAAACTTAAATGACATGGTCGAGCCACACACCCGTATGCTCAACCTTATGGGCAATTATAGGCCATTTACAAGGCCAATTTTCCACACACACTTTTGAATCACCTACAAGCATCAAATCATATGCATTTATACCTCAAATGGCAACCAAAATATACCAATATATGCACCAATTAATCATCAACTACACCATTTATTTCCATACTCAATTTCAACTCAAACATGTCCATCTAAAATATTAATTTCACATCCCAAATCATATAATCTATTCATCATTTAATTCTAACCAAATCTATCATGAAACATACCATTTCCATTTTGCTAATTTATGCCTTAATGATCACTCACATAGAAAACACACATACACATATGAGTCATTCTTTTCACATGTTCAAAACATATACCAAACCATAAAACTACCAAGCCAAATCAAGTGGCAAGGCTTATACACTTCAAAACATGTCATAATCACTACCCTATACATGCTATAGTCAAATATATACATCTTCCAAAAGTACCAAAATAGATATCCGATAGTGTGATTGAGTCGCTGACGATCCCAGACCCAAGCTAGCTTTAAATATACTGTAAAACAGAGAAAACTTCACACAGTAAGCTTTAAAGCTTAGTAAGTTCGTAATATAATACATTTAACTCAATAATTCAAATTAATATACAAAATAAACCATCACTTAGATTAGTACTCATGAATACACAATCTCATCCATAGCCAAATGCTCACACCATACATTTATCCATTTACAAAATCATCAACCACATAGGTTCTGTACATACCTGTGTCAACACTTAGTAAACGAACACTTTTGCTACTTAATGCTCAAATACCACATTTCAATCAATCTTCAGTAATCATTCAATTTACTCGCACACTTAGTGCCAATTTCTTAGCCGAAGCTTTAATATCATCGGACACTTAGTGCCTTTATATTAAACTAAATTTTAACTCGTTATTGTACACATAGTGCCAATCAATATAGTCGATACTTTCTTTATTTCGCACACACAGTGTCGTTCTTTACTGTATCAATTTATTTCGCACACTTAGTGCCACATCTCTCAATCCATATTTAACATTAATAGTTCACATTGCTCACTCAATTATCACATTCCATTCATTATTTAACACATGAACATAATTAAAACAGTTCGTATTATACTCGAACTTACCTCAAATGTATAAATACCGAGACTAGTCGATCAATCAAGCACTTTATTCTTGCCTTGATCCAGGTCTGAATTTCTCTTTTCTTGATTTATACATATTCAATTTTAGCTCATTCAATTACCAAATCATTCATTTTATTCCAAACAGACATATTTAGGGCATTTTACAAAATAGCTCGCACATTTTCACATTTTGACACTTAAGTCCCTATTTCACAAAATCACAAAATATACACAATTTCATTATTCCCATGCTAGGCCAAATATTCCTCATGTTCATACAAGCCCACATATTTTATTTATTTCACATTTTAGTCCTTCAATTTCTTATTTTCACAATTTAGTCTAAAACAGTCAAATTCACCAAAAATCTAAAGACATAATATGTTAACCCAACATCAACTTTTATATTTCACCAACTATCAACACAAAGTTCAAGTATTTATCAATGGCACTTCTCAAAATCACCAACAAATTCAATAATTAAAGCATGGGCTAGCTAGAACACTATAACACCCCAAACCCGGCCTAGACGTTATGGCCAAATCTAGCATGTCACATCAAAAGAAAGTTGAAAAGCTAAGCATTTGTTAAAAATGTTGCATCTCTTTTTGAAACATCGAACTTTGTTGCTTGTGAAAACAAGATTTTCTTAAAATGTTTCCTTGTAAAGATGTTGTTATTATTTTGAAAACTTTGTTTATTACTAAAATCTGACTCAAAGAATTGCGAAAACGTGTTATTTTGAAAAATAGTTTTTAATATTTTATGAAAACCCAGTATTTAAACATTTAGCGATTCAATAATAGCCGAAATGAAAGTTTAAAAGGAAAAATAAATCCAATGGCCTTATTACAAAATATTAACCCCAAATAAATAATCCTAAAATAAAATAAAAACTGGATTTACTAAGTTTCATGAAAAATAAATCTGATGTTTGGCCACCACCGAGTCCTCTGCAGCTCCAAATCCTCAACGCTAGGGATCACCTGCAAGGTTAAAGTAGAGGGGTGAGTTATAAGAACTCAGTCTGTAATCCCCTAATCGGTCATTAATTGGGCCTGAGCCCATACAGAAGTAGACTGGTCCGAAGCCCTATTCAGTAACAATCTGGGCCTTAGCCCTATAAACATGATCATGCAACAAAGCATGCAACCCAACCTAACAATCCATCCGCTACACACCCCCGTACCATCCCAAAACACCTGTGGGGACCAAGTCAAACCACCCAGCCCAACACACCAATATGGCAGACAAGCTACTAATAACAGAATTTGTGGTAGAGCCACCTGAATAACAGAATATACGTGGCATGGCCACCAGATAGAATGTGGCAGAGCCACCAGAATACACTTCCTCTGATCATAAATATCCCCAAACCAATGCAAAATGTCATGTATGCAAAGCACATATCAAAATGATGTATGAAATAAATTACCATCATGAACAGTTAAACAAAGTACACACCATCATACTAATTAACCCCTAAGGTATAATGGTAATTTACCCACTAAGGGTATTTTAATAATTTACCCACCAAGGGTATTTCAATAATTTACCCTTGAGGGGTATTTCAATAATTTACCCTCCAAGGGTATTTTAATAATTTACCCTCTAGGGGTATTTCAGTAATTTACTCACTAGGGGTATTTCGATAATTTTACCCTCCAGGGGTATTTCGGTAATTTACCCTCTAAGGGTATTTCGATAATTTACCCTCCAAGGGTATTTTGATAATTTCACATCTAACGACCTTTCCGAAGGCCTACTGTCGCCTCGAGCGACATCGGACCCTTTTTAGGTTATTACGTAACTATTGGGCCTAAAATCCATTTTAGGCCCAAATGGGCCCACATGCTTGTGTGGCCCAAAATGCATGGTTTCAGTTTCAAATTTGTAGATTTCACAATTGAACCTATAGTTTGATAGTTTTCCAACGATTTTGCCTAGTGGGTCAGATAGCCCATTGGTCCCATTTGGCCCGTTTTGGTTCGATCAGGCCTGTTACAGCTTCAATTTCGTGAGAGTGCTCGTGACACTCTAAATGACTTATCGTCATTATTCTTATTTTAATTTACCCCTACGAGTGTTCGCATGCTCGAGTGGTCACAGATGCCAATTTTGGCTTTTCGGCTTTCGGTCGAATCATAGAACATTGCAAGCATGCATTCGGAGGGGTGTGAGATTACACACATGATTTGGAATACATAACATGATACTCTCTGAAGCACCTAAGGATACAATCGGTTAACAGTTAGTCTTAACCCTTAACACAACATCTTCCATGCATTGAGATTGATAAAACAATCTACATCACTTACCAACAATCCAAGAATTCCACTGCAAGGGATAGGTGTTCAGTTGGCCCTCTGATTAAGCACGTCGAGACCCTAGCAGCGTTTGGTGCCCAAAAAAGATGTTAGCAACCCCTTAATCATGAATACAAAAGAACTCAAACAGCCATTCGACTTGAGTAAGAACCAACCGAATAATAAAACCCCATCACCTATATTCGACCATCACCTTACTTACCAACCAACTCTCGAAAACCAGAGATTAGAAGAAGGACGAGAGGGTATACTAACCCTCAAATAGATTTGGCCTCCCCAATAGAACTAAGAGGGATTTGAGGTAGGAGAGAGTGAACTGATTAAACCTTAGTCAAAGAGAAATAGGGTGAGGGATTTAGTTTTAGAGAAAAGAAGAGAAAGAAAAGAAGAAAAGAAATAAAAGAGAAGGCCTTACCCTGTGCTCACAGACGAACCGAAAAGGCTAGGTAGATTCGGCGATCAAAGAATACCAAGATTTTAAGCTATTAGTAAGAGAGAAGAGAATCGATTCGAGTGAGAAAAAGAGGAAATTCAATTGATGGAGAAAAGAGTAGAAAATAATAAAAAGCAGAGAAGTTTCGGCTAGGATGAACACAAGAGAGAAAAGTGAGAGGTGAGTAGAAAAGAATGTGTAAGAAGAGGTGGAAATGGAGGATTGGCCAAGAGGTGTTTAGGTAACAAGCAAAGAAAAAAATGCATGAATACAAAATGGGAAAAAGAGGGAGAGAGAGAAACTAACAATTTGACGAAGAAGGCTTTAGGAGAAAAAGACCCGAAATGCACCAGGAAAACAAAAGAAAACAACCCAATGGCACACCAAAGTTTCAGTTTATGCTCCTTACACCAAAATGCTAAATTTATTTCCCAAAACCAACCTCTAGCCAAAATTCTCACCACACTCCCACATTCGGCCAACACCTCTTCTCTCCTCTATCCCCACAATTTTCTCCTCCTTTTCCTCCTAAATTTGCTCTCTATCATCCCTTTGAACCAATTGACTAAGTCTCCAACTCCCTTAGCAGAATTTGTCCCAAACTCAACTACCTCCTCTTCCAAGACATAAAATAAATACCGTTAAAAGCTTGCCAAGGGAATCGAACTCCTTCCCCCTTGCTCTGCCAATGATGCCATAGCCACCACACCATACACTCTACTTGTGTCTTCTAAACACACCAAATTTTACTTAAGTCCTACTTCCAGTAGCCCTCTCACCTGAAGAGCCAAAAATGAAAAATTTTCCTATGGCCTAACTTGAACCCGGGACTTCATAGAACCCGTAACCTTCCAAAATCACCTTCCTCATAGATCCAACTTGAAATAATGCCGTTCTCATATTCCCAAAAATTTTGAAATTCTCCTATGCTCGGGGCCCAATAGGCCCAATTCTCCTAGGCCCAATTTCGATGCGTTACAAACACTAAACAACGATCACAAAAACGTAGAAATCATCAAAAACTGTGTTAAAAGCACATACCAATTGAAGCTCACAAGTGTCGAATCCCTAACTCTCTTTTTCTTTTCTTTTCTTGCCAATTTCGGCCAAATATGATGAGAATGGCCTTTAATTTCTTTTGGTTTTAATTGTAATAACATTAATATGTTTTTACCATTTTACCCTTTGTTATTAAACCATTTAATAACCAATTATATGCTTATATATGTCCATCCAATCTATTAATGGCTTAATAACAACAGAAGGACTTTCTATTTTAAAAGCCATGCTAAATAAGTACTTTAACAATCAGCACACAACTTTTGCATTTTATGCGATTAAGTCCTATTTGCAAATTAAGCACACAATCAATAAAATTTTCACACATGCTAAATCACATATTGTAAACAAAAAATAATATTAAAATATTTTTCTGACCTCAAATTTGTGGTCTTGAAACCACTATTCTGACTAGAGTCTAAACTAGGCTATTACACACAGTAAGCTTTAAAGCTTAGTAAGTTCATAATATAGCACAATTAACTCAACAATTCAAATTCAATATACAAAATCAACTAACACTTAGTTCAAATCATATCACAACTCAATCTCACCCATGACTATTACTCACTTTCATACCATATCTTTAGATTCATGTGCAAGCATTTATAATGCTACTCAATCCAAACCTTTATCATCATTCATTCACATAATCATCCATCTATTTCATACACAATATCATCAACCACATAGGTTCTGTACATACCTATACCATCACATATTTATCTATCACATTTACCATTTAATGCTCGATACCATAATTCATTCAATCCTCTTTAAACATTCAATGAACTCGCACACTTAGTGCCAATCAATTAGCCGAAGCTATAATAATATCGCACTCTTAATGCCATCACATTAAACCAAAGTTATCTCGGTATCGCACACGTAGTGCCAAATAATACAGTCGATGCTTTCTTTATCTCGCACATTTAGTGCCATTAATCTCAGTAACTATTCTATTTACGCACACTTAGTGCCACATATCTTCGTATGCATATTTCACATTACTAAACTCCACAATCCCATTTCCATTCCTTTCATTACATATAAACATTGTTTAAACAATATGTATTATACACAAACTAACCTCGGACGTAGAAACAACAACACTAGCCGATCAATCAAGCACTTTGTTCTTGCCTCGATCTAGGTCCGAATTTCTCTTTTCTTGATTTATATGATATCAAACTCAACTCATTTAATCAGATATTCATTTAACTCAATTCACAAACACATAATTAGGGTATTTTGCACTTTAGCCCTTATAATTTCACACTTTAGCATTGTAGCCCCTATTTCACAAATACATCAAATTCACAAAATCCAATTTAATCCATGCTTAACCAAATTACCATAGTACCCCTAGTAGCCCATATTTCACATTTCAATCCCTCAATTTACACATTTCACAATTTAATCCCTAATATGCATTTTTGCTCAAAATCACTTTACCAAAACATGTATATAAATTATCAAACACTTAGTTTTCATCCTCAAACATCACAAAGCTTAAATCATCAAAAATGGTATTTCATGAAATCATCATAAATTTAGAAAATCAAGGCACGAGCTAGTTAGTACTCAAAGCAACGATCACAAAAACATAAAAATCATTAAAAATCAAGTTCAAAACATACCTTAATCAAGCCTTGTAAGTACTATTTAAATCCCTAAAACCTTCCTTTTTATCAACCAAATTTCGGCAATGGTGAAGAAAGATGAACAAAAATGATGCTTGGTTTTAATTTATTAACTTAATGCATCATTTACCAATTTACCCTCACTAAAAACATTTAAAAATTGCTATCACATGTCCATGAATGTCCATTAACCTTGTTTATGGTCTATTTGATTAATAAGGACCTCACACTTAAGAAGACATAGCATTAAAGTACTTTTAACTTCTAGCACACAACTTTTCCATTTTACGCAATTAGGTCCTTTTTCATAAATCGACACACAGACGATAAAATTTTCAAACTTTCACATACTTTATCACATGCCATAAGCATAAAAAATAATATTAAGTTATTTCTTTGACCTCAGATTTTTGGTCCCAAAACCACTATTTCGACTAGAGTTTAAACCAGGCTGTTACACATCCGAGTATCCTATTTGATTCCGAAAGGTTCAACGGGCATTCCAAGAAATGAATGAGTATACGAATGTGCATACGAATTCTGGTACATATGTTTGTATTTGAAATTTGGCAATGGAAGATAAGTATGAATATAAATATTTGATATGTGAGCTACATGAAAATGTGATATGTTATAAGCAAGTGGTTATGAACAAAGAAGCTAGATGAGAAATAAGAATTTACTAATGGGTTATGCCATAGTTCATATGAATGAAATAGTTTATAATTGATTAGGTGATAAGTTTATTTGTATATGGCTTACTAAGCTTTTGAAAGCTTACTTTGTGTGTGTTTATATTGTTTTATAGATTATCAAAGATACTAGAAGCTCAAAGATTGTCGAGGATCATCACCACCCTATCGAACTATATTTTGGTACCTTTTGAAAATGTACATATTGAAGTATGGCATGTATAGGCTAGAAATGCTAAGATATGTTGTAATATCCTAAATTAGGGGTTATGCATTTAGTGCATAATTCAAGTGACAGTAGGCTTGGAGTGTGTTTGGATAGGTTTGGGAGGTTTTGAGAACCTAAGGATGTAGGAGGAAGTCTTGGAAAAATATTAGAATTTAAGTCTAGAGGAGAAGCTAGGCTGAAGAGGTCTTAAAAGAAATTGAGGGGCGTTTATGACACAAGTAGTGTGTGGTAAAGTGGCTTGGGACGCTACTTTAAGGGCTTGGAAGGTTGCGTCAGGAGGGAGGAGGTTCGAGTAGCAAAAATTGTATTGTGGGCTTTTCTTTTTGCGTCAAGGAGGGGAGCAAGGCCAGGGAGGCCTTAAGGGAAGAATATAGGCATCTTTATACATGGAAGTGAGCCTGGTAAAGTGGCTGCAAGGCGCCACTTAGGGCCTTGGTGATGACGCCATGGGCAAGGGCCTTGGTTCGAATCACAAGAGTGTGTTTTTATTTTTACTCTTTGCGTCAAGAAGGGAAACTAGGCTAATGAGGTCTTAAAAGAAAATCTGTGTGAAGCATGACATAAGAAATGCCTTGGTAAAGTGGCTGCAAGGTGCCACTTAAAGTTTGGGCAAGTGACGCCTCAAGCAATGGGTAGAGGGCCCAGGTTCGAGTTGCAAAAATTGCACTTTGGCAATTCTTTTTATTTTGCGTCAGGTTGGGAAGAAATTGGACGGCACATGGACTTTCAATTGGATAAGGATTTAGCTTAATTCTTCTATTAATATTCGGCTATAAGGTAAGGGATAAGTATTATTTAATTTAATTTATTTTTGAATAGGTAGCATAGAGGAAAAATAGGAGAAGAAAAGGGGATGGAATAGGAGAAAAGTAGTGGCCGAATGTGGAGCTCTTTGGGATGAGAAATTCGGTCATGTAAAGGGGGGAGAGTGCCGAAATTATTTGTTCTTCTTTTAGTCTTCTTACCGAAAATTATAGTTAAGCAAATTCATTCTTTTTCCTCTCTTTTCTTTTAATCAAGAACCAAATATTGAAGTAGCACCATTGCCGATTCAAGCCTCTCCCATCCTCTTAATCTTCTTTTCTTCAACTCCATACTTATTCCTTTGTTAGCCGAATATTCAAGAACCATTGGAAAAGATTAGCCTAATCTTGTAGCCTTCTTTCCTTAAGATCATTGAAGCCGAAACCTGGAATCTATTTCTCTGATGGCCGAATCATCTAAAGCTCTCTCCACTTTTGTGTTTTCTTTCTTCACCATTAGAGTATTGAAGTCCTTCTCTTTGGGATCTAGAAGTCGATTCTCTATGGATGCTTGTATAGTGGTAAGTGTTTCCTTCTTTAGGCAATCGGTTTTATCTCATTATCTTATGTATGCCGAAATCAATGGTTAGGCCTTGGTCTAATTTTGGCTGAATGTCCTTTAAGGCCTTAGTGATGTGTTCTTTTGTGTGTAGCCAAAGGAAGGGAGCATTAAATGAGTCTTGCAGGATTCGACTACTCAAGGTGAGTGATAGGTGCTATTCGGCCAAAGGGCCATTCTTATGGATTATTGCTTAAGTCGATTTTAATGAAGTTTCACTCAGGGATTTCAACAACTTCATAGTTAAGTGGTAATTCGAGATTTTGGTAAGTAAGGTAAGTGATTCATGGTATTCGGCCATAGGCCATAGTTGGTATTAAAGTTAGCCGATTCTAACTATGATGTTTAGGGCCAAATCGACAGAAGTAGCAAAAGCTTTCGGGTTTTGGATCCATTCTTGGTAAGGCTATAAGTTGTGATTTAGTTATTTGTTTAAGGGCTTGTATTAATCGGTTTTGATTAAAGTATTGTTGATGGAGGCGAATACCAGTCAAGGAGGACAAAGGATAGTTCCTATCCCGAAGTTTAAAAGGAGATCCATTTCTGCAGTTCGGGATTGGCCACCGGGGTGTGGACCAACGTCAGAGCAGCAGAGTAGGCAAATAGCCATAGTATCGCTTAGTGATAGCCTTAGTATCGAAAGCATAGTTCTCCAAGTGATCAGGTGTGTAGTTAGCCTACTATTTTTGGGTTTAAGCTAGGAATGTGATATTGTGTATGTGTTATAAATGTGCTATCTAGTGCAGTGGAAATTGTGATATGGATACCCTCATGGGGTATGTCGGCAATCCAGTAAGTTCTAAATCTGAATGTGATGTGGTTATTAATGTGAATATGTGATAATATGCTAAATAACATGTACATGCATTATCATCATGGCATTATTTTATATTGCATGTGCATGGGTGGGATATGATATGAAAGAAGGACAGGGTGTACTTTGAGTACGTGGTTTGATGAATGGCTCTGTGCCTCATCGTGATTGACATAGGCTATGTGCCATATCGTGGTTATTGATGGCTTTGTGCTCATCGTGGTTTTGATGATAACCGACTACATCATGGATTGACGTCGACTAAGGTCGCGTTGTAGATTATTTGCAATTAAGTTCACGTGGACGACATTTGTTGCCTTATTGGAGTAAAAAGGGGAGGGTGATTTAATAATCCCCTGGTGTGTGGTAGGCTGGATACGGGGGTGTGTAGAGGATGGACCCTAGGCTGGGTTGGGCTTCATAATTGCATAATTTTGTATGTGAATACATGTGAAAATGGGCCAAGCCCAATATGTGATATGAATAAATGTGCAAATGGGCCAAGCCCAATATGATATGTGGATTAATGTGAAAGTGGGCCAAGCCCAGTATGTGGGGTGGATTAATGTGGTAATGGGCCAAGCCCAGTATATGGAAATATGTGGTTAATTACACTATTATATGGATGTTATATGGATATGGGTCAAGCCCAATAAGTGAAAGCATGTGAATAAGTTGCATTAATATCTATTATATGGGTTAATACATGGTATGGCATACGGGTGAATTCAGTCGAATAATTACACACTGAGTCTGTTAGACTCACCCAATTTTTATCAAACCTTACAGGTGATGTGCGATGCTCGGACCGGGTTGGAGTGGATACAAGGTGGCCCATGCAGAAGAAGTTTTGCTTGTTTTAAGTACTATATATTTCCAGTATTTATGAATTATTATGTAATGTAATAATGGCCATTTAAAGTATTTGAATTTTGCTGTGGTTCAGTTGGATTTGTAATTAAGTTAATATTTCGTAAGTTTATTTTTTTTTTAAATCTCAAAAGTCATATTAAAGTTTTGAATCCGATATTTTTATAACAACTTAATTTTTACTTAGAATGTTTTAAATTACGAAAATGATTTATTAAAGGCAACAAATTTTTAACTGTTCTTACTTTTAAGTAAGAATATTTTCAAACCTTTTCCGCAGTGGCATTTCAAATTCGGTCGTAGTAAATGGGCCGGGTTTGGGGTGTTACAGTTTGGTATCAGAGCCCGGTTCAAAACTTGACTTTGAGGGATTTGGGCCCAAAAACATTTTTCCAAAATGGGCTTTTCAAAAATATAAGATTTTATGAACTATTTGAGTTGATTACGGCATGGCTTTGTATCTCGATCCAAGTCCACCGGTAAGTACCTCGACTATTGAAGTGATTTATATGTGAATGTTATGGGCTTATTTGGGCTCGTAGATTAGAATATTAGGGCTATTGAACCCTAGGGCGAGTGCACTCAAACACATGCATAAGACTTAAGTGCAACTAAACAAACCTGTGTCTAAGTCGTCGAGTTAAGGTGTGGCAACCATTGTGCGCATGTCTAGGAGTGGATTTGGTAAGAGCTTGGTACTTAAGCAGTCCTAGTGACTCACCTCCTCTTTACTCGAATCCTACCTGGTGCGTAGCTACGGTTCACCCTAACCAAGAGGACTTATTCACAGGCTAAACCGATAATTAAAACCCGAAATGGACTAGCCATACTATTTTATAAACACCTTAGTTTTTTTAAAATCCTTAAATTACCCCTTCGATTTGTAACAAAATCTATTTTGAAAATTTCTTGAAAATTTTTTTTCCAGTTTGCCAAATTACTAAAATGCCCCTATGTTGTAAATTACTAAAATACCCTTAGTTGTTAAGATTTTCAAAAATACCCTCGACTTTTGCTAAAATGTTTTTACTTTACAAAATACCAAAACTTCTGTTTTACAAATATCAAGATACCCTGATTTGGAAAATTTATGAAAATGCCCCTGACTTCCAAAATTACTGAAATAACCCCGATTTCTAAGATTTTTGCAACACTTCTGATTTGGAAAATAAATTTTCAAGATAACCCCCGAGGTTTTGTAAATTTTAAAATACCCTTGATTTGTAAAATATTTTTGAATTAACCCCAATTTATTACCAAAATACCCCTATAGGACGAATGACGAAATTACCCCTGGGTTGGGAAAGAATAAGATGGCCATGGTAGCATGGTGAGTGTTGTGGATGGAAGGATGTGTCCCTATGGATGAGTAAATGTGCCTCTATTGAGGAATAAATGTGTCTCTATCGAGATGGATGAATGTGAATGTGAATGTGAATCTCTGAATTAGAATAGTAAACTTGAAACTAAGACTATGATTGATCGAAAGAACCACTATTAAACTTCTTTTCATAAAATTGTTCGCGAATAAACGGTGGAACAAAGTACTAATGCATAAAACTTTCTAATCAGATTATATTGCGACGTTAGATATGAGTTCTAGTGGACGTGGTCAAGGTAGAATGGCAGTATCGGAACCAGTAGGGTCTGGCCATGGGTCAGAAAGTGATGTGCCACCGCCAGCAGTAGGCACGGAGGATCAAGAACAGACTGGAGGAGATGATGCAGTATCGTTAGCTATTGTGCGAGTGTTAGAGCGAGTCGCAGGAGCTAATGTGAGCAATGGAGCTCAGAAATCAGTACCAGAAAGACTTAAGTCAAATAGAGCCGAGATTTTTAGAGGAGTGTCTGGAGTAGCTCTGAATGTAGCGGAGTACTGGCTAGAGGCAGTTGAAAGGATTATGGATGATTTGGATTTAACTGCTGAGGAAAAGCTGAAAGGTACTGTCTCGTTACTTCGAGATGAAGCTTATCGATGGTGGCTCACTGTCAGGCAAGGTACCCCTGCATATCGAGTGGATTGGGAGTATATCAAGGTTAAGTTTGAAGGGAAGTACGTTGGAGCTAGTTATTTGGACTCGCAAAGGAAGGCGTTCCTAAATTTGGTACAAGGAAGTATGTCGGTAGTGGAGTACAAAGCGAAATTTGTACGGTTAAGTCAGTATGCTAAAGGAATCATGGCCACTGATTACGAAAGGTGTGTTTGATTCAAAGATGGATTGCGGGACGAGCTACGAGTATTGATTGCTCCGCAAAAAGAAAGAGACTTTGCTATTCTAGTGGAGAAGGCTCGGATAGCTGAAGAAGTTAAGAGGACTGTGAGACAGAGCCGAGAAAAGAATAGGAACTAGAATAAGAGAAGTTTTGGATCGTCAAAATCATCGGGAGATTATCAGAAAAGACCAAGAATTGAGAATTCTGTATGTGCACCTATACCAGTTGCTGAGAATCGAAGTCAATTATGTGCTCAATGTGGGAGAGCTCATGTAGGAGAATGTTGGGGAAATAGTAATGAATGTTTTCGGTGTGGATCTAAGGCTCATTTGGTTAAGAAATGTCCTCAAGTGATGGATAGGGCTCGATGTCAAGGTCGTGGAAACCCAAGCAGAGGTGCTGAAGGTTCAGATGCAAGGCAAGCAAGGTTGGCTTAGGCAATCAGTCATAGCAAGGAGAGAGTTGGACCAAATAGGATCGGGTATGTTCCCTAATTCTAGAATCTTTTTATTGCCTTGATTTTTATAAAGTGAGTTCGTTCTTGTGATGATTAGAGAAGTGTATGGAATCTTGAATGCGAATCTTGAGATAGTATCGAGGAATGTGTTAGTTTTATCAGAATGAGCAGTAGTAGAGTAGTGTGATGAGTTAAGGATGCACGATTGTTCGATAGTAAGTAATTTCGAGGACGAAATTATTTTAAGGAGGGTAGAACTGTAATATCCTAAATTAGGGGTTATGCATTTAGTGCATAATTCAAGTGACAGTAGGTTTGGAGTGTGTTTGGATAGGTTTGGGAGGTTTTGAGAACCTAAGGATGTAGGAGGAAGTCTTGGAAAAATATTAGAATTTTAAGTCTAGAGGAGAAGCTAGGCTGAAGAGGTCTTAAAAGAAATTGAGGGGCGTTTATGACACAAGTAGCCGTGTGGTAAAGTGGCTTGGGACACTACCTTAAGGGCTTGGAATGTTGCGTCAGGAGGGAGGAGGTTTGAGTTGTAGAAATTACATTGTGGGCTTTTCTTTTTGCGTCAAGGAGGGGAGCAAGGCCAGGGAGGCCTTAAGGGAAGAATATAGGCGTCTTTATACATGGAAGTGAGCCTAGTAAAGTGGCTACAAGGTGCCACTTAGGGCCTTGGTGATGACGCTATGGGCAAGGGCCTTGGTTCGAATCACAGGAGTGTGTTTTTATTTTTACTCTTTGCGTCAAGAAGGGAAACTAGGCTAAGGAGGTCTTAAAGGAAAATCTGTGTGAAGCATGACATAAGAAATGCCTTGGTAAAGTGGCTGCAAGGTGCCACTTAAAGTTTGGGCAAGTGACGCCTCAAGCAATGGGTAGAGGGCCCAGGTTCGAGCTGCAGAAATTGCACTTTGGCATTTTTTTTTTTTATTTTGCGTCAGGTTGGGAAGAAATTGGACGGCACATGGACTTTCAATTGGATAAGGATTTAGCTTAATTCTTCTATTAATATTCGGCTATAAGGTAAGGGATAAGTATTGTTTAATTCAATTTATTTTTGAATAGGTAGCATAGAGGAAAAATAGGAGAAGAAAAGGGGATGAGATAGGGGAAGAAGTAGTGGCCGAATATGGGGCTCTTTGGGATGAGAAATTCGATCATGTAAAGGGGGGAGAGTGCCAAAATTATTTGTTCTTCTTTTAGTCTTCTTGCGAAAATTTCAGTTAAGCAAATTCATTCTTTTTCCTCTCTTTTCTTTGAATCAAGAACCAAGTATTGAAGTAGCACCATTTCCGATTCAAGCCTCTTCCATTCTCTTAATCTTTTTTTCTTCAACTCCATATTTGTTCCTTTGTTAGCCGAATATTCAAGCACCATTGGAAAAGATTAGCCGAATCTTGTAGCCTTCTTTCCTTGAGATCATTGAAGCCAAAACCTGGAATCTATTTCTCTGTTGGCTGAATCTTCTAAAGCTCTCTCCACTTTTGTGTTTTCTTTCTTCACCATTAGAGTATCAAAATCCTTCTCTTTGGGATCTAGAAGCCGATTCTCTGTGGATGCTTGTATAGTGGTAAGTGTTTCCTTCTTTATGCAATCGATTTTATCTCATTATCTTATATATGCCAAAATCAATGGTTAGGCCTTGGTCTAAGGTTGGCCAAATGTCCTTTAAGGCCTTAGTGATGTGTTCTTTTGTGTGTAGCCGAAAGAAGGGAGCATTAAAGGAGTCTTGCAAGATTTGACTACTCAAGGTGAGTGATAGGTGATATTCGGCCAAAGGACCATTCTCATGGATTATTGCTTAAGCCGATTTTAATGAAGTTTCACTCAGAGATTTCGACAACTTCACAGTTAAGTGGTAATTCAGGATTTTGGTAAGTAAGGTAAGTGATTCATGGTATTCGGCCATAGGCCATAGTTGGTATTAAAGTTAGCCGATTCTAACTATGATGTTTAGGGCCAAATTGATAGAAGTAGCAGAAGCTTTCGGGTTTTGGATCCATTCTTGGTAAGTCTATAAGTTGTGATTTAGTTATTCGTTTAAGGGCTTGTATTAATCGATTTTGATTAAAGTATTATTGATGGAGGCGAATACCAGTCAAGGAGGACAAGGGATAGTTCCTATCCCGAAGTTTAAAAGGAGATCCGTTTCTACAGTTCGAGATTGGCCACCGGGGTGTGGACCAGCGTCAGAGCAGCAGAGTAGGCAAATACCGTAGTGTCGCTTAGTGATAGCATCAGTATTGAAAGCGTAGTTCTCCAAGTGATCAGGTGTGTAGTTAGCCTACCGTTTTCTAGGTTTAAGCTAGGAATGTGATATTGTGTATGTGTTATAAATGTGCTATCTAGTGCAGTGGAAATTGTGATATGGATACCCTCATGGGGTATGTCGGCAATCCGGTAAGTTCTAAATCTAAATGTGATGTGGTTATTAATGTGAATATGTGATAATATGCTAAATAACATGTACATGCATTATCATCATGGCATTATTTTATGTTGCATGTGCATGGGTGGGATATGATATGAAAGAAGGACAGGGTGTACTTCGAGTATGTGGTTTGATGAATGGCTCTGTGCCTCATCGTGATTAATATAGGCTATATGCCATATCGTGGTTATTGATGGCTTTGTGCTCATCATGGTTTTGATGATAGCTTCGGCTACATCGTGGATTGACGTCGACTAAGGTCGCGTTGTGGATTATTGGCGATTAAGATCACGTAGACGACATTTGTTTCCTTATTGGAGTAAAAAGGGGAGGGTGATTTAATAATCCCCTGGTGTGTGGTAGGCTGGATATGGGGGTGTGTAGAGGATGGCCCTAGGCTGGGTTGGGCTTCATAATTGCATAATTTTGTATGTGAATACATGTGAAAATGGGCCAAGCCCAATATGTGATATGAATAAATGTGCAAATCGGCCAAGCCCAATATGATATGTGGATTAATGTGAAAGTGGGCCAAGCCCAGTATGTGGGGTGGATTAATGTGGTAATGGGCTAAGCCCAATATATGGAAATATGTGGTTAATTACACTATTATATGGATGTTATATGGATATGGGTCAAGCCCAATAAGTGAAAGCATGTGAATAAGTTGCATTAATATCTGTTATATGGGTTGATACATGGTATGACATACGGGTGGAATTCAGTAGAATAATTACACACTGAGTCTGTTAGACTCACCCAATTTTTATCAAACCAGGTTGGAGTGGATACAAGGTGGCCCATGCAGAAGAAGTTTTGCTTGTTTTAAGTACTATATATTTCCAGTATTTATGAATTATTATTTAATGTAATAAGGGCCACTTAAAGTATTTGAATTTTGCTAGGTTCAGTTGGATTTGTAATTAAGTTAATATTTCGTAAGTTTAATTTTTTTAAATCTCAAAAGTCATATTAAAGTTTTGAATCCGGTATTTTTATAACAACTTAATTTTTACTTAGAATGTTTTAAATTACGTAAATGATTTATTAAAGGCAACAAATTTTTAACGGTTCTTACTTTTAAGTAAGAATATTTTCGAACGTTTTTGCAGTGACATTTCAAATTCGATCGTAGTAAATGGGTCGGGTTTGGGGTGTTACATATGTTTTGGGACATATATATAGCCATGTGATATGGCTTGATAATAAATGTGAATATGGGTGAATTTGGTCCATACTATGTGATGCAAAAGTTGGTATATTTTGGCTACCTTTGGGACATAAATTGATGCTTGTTTGATGCTTGTAGGTATGACCCAAAATGGGTGGTAATTTGGCCTTGCAAATGGTCTATAATTGCCCACACGGTTGAGCACACGGGCGTATGTCCCAACTGTGTCCTTCAATGTCCCAATTCGAAGCAAGTCAGACTTGCACACGGGCCAGACACATGGGCATGTTACAGGCCGTGTGATTCAAGTCAGTTTTGGACACGGGCCATACACACCGGTGTGTGACAAGCCATGTGATTCAAGTCAGTTTTGCACACGGGCCAGACACACGGGCGTGTGACAGGACATGTGATTCAAGTCAATTTTGCACATGGGCTGAGACATGGTCTAAAACACGTCACACGGCCTAGCCACACGGGCGTGTGCCCTGTTTTGAAAGAAAATTTTTTTGAATCCCACAAAGTTTTCGTATGAGATCAATTTAGTCTCGAACCTTCTCTAAAGCATGTTTAAGGTCTCATAGATTTTCTAAAGGGGATATATGTGTATGAATCATTATGTAATGATGTGGTATGATTGATATTGTGAAATGAAATTAAAATGTTCTGATATGTTCAGTAATGCCTCTTAACTTTAGTCTGGCGACAGATACGAGTTAGGGGTGTTACATGAGCACTAAGGTGCATTACTACTACTATGGTGTGTTGGTTTTTTAATCCATAGAATATGATCTTTATTACTCTAGGCATACTAAGGGCTAAACTTAAAACTGAATTGATTCCTCTGAATTGAAACACTAATTACTGAAATGATTCTAAAACTAAATTGATTCTGTCAATGTAT
Organism: Gossypium rotundifolium; assembly: GCA_025506655.1. Lineage (NCBI taxonomy): Eukaryota > Viridiplantae > Streptophyta > Magnoliopsida > Malvales > Malvaceae > Gossypium > Gossypium rotundifolium. The sequence continues at coordinate 125,510,193 of CP106727.1, forward strand.
ATGATATATGATTGATATATATATGTATATGTATATACAGGTATTTAATATTTTCCTCATAACTGGATGATTTTTGTTTACTAAAATTTTATTAAATAACATTAATATTATTTTCAAGTGCTTAATTTATCTTTTGTATGGGGTCTGAACCATGGTCTAAAAGGTAAGTATAAGGAGTAATTTCCATATTATCTTACTAATTGTGCTTTATGTGCTATTGCTTTTGTGCATAGGTTCTCTAAAGTAAAGCTCAACTCAACTTGTGGATCACCATCATACACTAATGCTTTTGTGCATAGGTTCTCTAAATTTTTATTGAATGACATTAATATTATTTTCAAAAGATTGTATTTTACTCCTATTGGAATGTACTAGAAAGGTCTCTTAAGAATGCATATATGTTTGTTTCATGTTATTATAAATTAGCAATTGATGTGGTGTCAAATTTTATTTTTAACACTTTTGGTAGGCCTTGAACTAAAGATCTCTTAATCTTTATATCGGTTGTATACATGCATATGGATTGCTTTACTTTGAACATAATTGTTATGAAACTTGGTTTTGAATGGTCTTATATATGTTTTACCATGCTAGGTTTATTCTTGATTGCTTTGCCAAGAATTTCTCAATTTTAATGAAGTTTTATGGAGAATGTCACTCGCTTTTTGTTAAACTTAAAGCAAGTGTCATGCTCATGTTAAACTAGGTTTTATTTGATAAATTTTTTAATATAACAAATATAATGTTTTTGAATTAAATTTTTTTTGAAATAAAACTTGATAAATTTCAAAGTAAAATTTGTTCCAAAATATTTCTAAGAGATATAATTTTAAATATAATCTTTCAAACACTTAGAAAATATTTTAGAAGTCATTCAAAATAATAAACAATTTTGCAAACATTTTTAAACATTTAAATGCTCCTAGGGGTCAAAGTATCGACACCCTCTAACGTATCGATACCAATTTGAACTTCGAACTTTAGAAAGATCGAGCAAAATCCAAAGTATTGATACCTCTAACAAAGTGTTGACACCCATGCCTGGTATCAATACCAATTTGAGCTTCTGTTTCTCAAAGGAGATTGAGCACAAATACAAAGTATTGATACCTTAAAAAATTTATCAATACCCTCCATTGCTATCGATATTGTTTTGAGGTTCGATGTTTTAAAAATTAATCGATACCTTGAAAAATTTATCGATACCATTAATTGCTATCGATGCTGTTTTGAGGTTCGATGTTTTGAAAATTAAACAAGAAATTGTCTGAGTATTGATACTGATGTTATCTCATAATCAATTGAACAATTATTGAATCACAAATGAAACAACCCGTATTTTAGTGGAATCAAAAATGATAGTTTCGGAACCCCATTTTCTGATCATCGAGTCATTAAATATTATTTATTAATATTTACGAGTCTATATTAGTGTTATATTGAATTTTGATTTAGTAATTTTGTTGATTGAATGATTAATTAGGTATAAGGACTAAATTATAAAATACATAAAACTAATCGTTGTTGAAATTTTGTAACTAAAAATCTTAATTAGTAAATGTGAAAGGGTTTATGTAGGAATTATGTCATATTTATTCATAGTTGAGAATTAACGCTTAGTTTTTAATTGTTTATATGTTAAAATTTAGTTAAATTTATGTTAAATAAAAATATGTATCTTAAAACATAAAAGAATATGAAAACACCAAATTCATCTTCATCTTTTCTTCTCTCCATTACCGAAACAACCATTTTTGAAACTTAGAGAATTCGACCAAGCTTTCGTTCTTGCATGTAAGTACTCTTGACACCTATTTTTCGTAAATTTTATGTTTTTGAGATCGTTGTAGCTTAATCTCGCTATCCCGAGTATTAAATCATAAAACTGTTAAGATTTAAAAAGTTTACAATTGATGGTTCTTGATATTTTTTTATGTTAAATAGCTTGTTTTTAAGCTTAGATTTGATTAAGGACTAAATTGTAAAGTAATGTTTGTTAGTTTTGAGTTTAGGGACTAAAATGAAAATATTTCAAATTTGACATGAAATTTCTATAATTATTGGTTTTAGAGGTCTTTAGAAGGATGTATTTGAAAATGATCATAAAATAGAGCTTAAATGTGAAAATATGATAGTTTCAATTTTAAGGATTAAATTGAATAAAATGTGAAACTTTAGGGAAATTTTAAAAAATAAAATTAAGTTTTCATATGCCTTGAATAAGGGGCTATAAGGTAATTTACACTGATATTTTGAAATGAATTACCATATAGGTCAAGAATCGAATCAACTAGTAGATAATCGAAGAAAAGGGAAAATTATAGATTAGTCCCTGACACTAAAATTGTTTCTAATCTTACCTGGTAAGTTCATATGGTAGGTTTATATGTATAAATGCATTGTATAGTTTTGAATTATGACTCGTGGATTGTGTGATTATATTGTTAATAGAACAAAATTTAATTTACTATGGTGAGGAAAGGGCTAAAATGTAAAAGGTGATGATGTTATGTTAAATTGTGTTTGGATGAACATAAGATAGGATACAATTGGCATGCCAATAAAGTTAGTTTCATGCTTGTACATGATTCCACTCTGATGCCACTACTTGCACTTTGGTGCCACTGACTTGCATTATGATGCCTACTATTTGCAGTTTGGTGCCTACTACTCAGCATTTTTATGCCTACTGGTGTGGTGTAGTTACCCGTGTATCCGTATTTGTTGATTTAGTTCATCAGGCTAATTGTTTAAAATGAAATGTATTGACTGATTTTATGTGATGAATGGAAATGGATGTGTTTATACAAATAATTTTACATATGACTCTATTGATTAAATGATGTAAATGTTTGACAAATTTGATGAAATTGTACTAAATTATATTGTACTTAGTGAAATGGTAGTTATACGGTTATATACAAAATGCTCACCATATGAGTGTGAAATGTTGTGACAGGACATATTTAAATTGGTAATTTCAGAATGCTTAATTATGAATTGAGGTAAGTTTACCGTTTAAGTACCGATGAGCTTACTAAGCATTAGTAATGCTTACTTTATTCCATTTTCTGTTTCTATAGTTGACGTTTTGCAGAGCTCGGTCGATAGGATCACCTTAAAGCTCACACTACCCAACTTCAGTCTTGGTAGATCTCGAATTTTTTCTAATTTTGGTTATGTGGCATGTGTTTAGTTTTTTGGGTGTGATACATGTTGAATTTGGACAATGGTTTACATGTCCATATATTACGCCTATTTTGAATATGTATATGGTATGTATATAGGTTTGGAATTGTACTTAAGTTATCTTGAATGCTCATGAACTTAGTATAATGATGATGATGATTATGGATGTTTTGGCAAGACATGTATAAGTGTGTGATTAGAATTTGGTGAATTATTTTTGTGGTAAGTGAATGGCCAACTTTGAATGTGGCTTCTTGTGTTAATATGAATAAATGGTATACAGAGATTGACTTGTAAACGTTGACAATGTGATAAGTTTAGTTTGTTTGGTATAAGTGGTTGAATGACTTGAGTTTATTCATGTTATGTGAATTGATTTAGGTTTCATTTGAGGCATATTGGTATAATGATTGAATAGGTTTAAAATGTGGAAAATTGGTATGTTTTCTATTGAGTTTATACTGGTTTTGAGTAGGTTTAATTGTGCATTAGGACATCAAATAGGCTATTGAATTAATTTGGCATGAAGTAGACACCAAATGGCATATTTTGTGTTACACGTCCGTATGTTCCACACGGGCTAGTGACATGTAACACCTCTAACCCGTAACCATTGTTGGTCTAAGGTTAAAAGGCATTACGGGCAAATCGAAACTTTTAAGAACCATTTCACAACACAAATTACATCATCGTCAAAACATAACAAAGTGTAATCATATAGTCCCTTATTGAGGTCTACGACACCTTAAACATACATTAGAAAGGAGTCGGGACTAAACCGAACACATACAAAATTTTTCCAAAACTTAACATTTTTCAAAGTTACAGAGGTCACACGCCCGTGTGGGAAAGCCGTGTACCTCACATGGCCATAGACACGCCTGTTTTTCCAAGCCGTGGTTGAAATTGACTTGGATCACATGGCCTGTCAGATGCCCATGTGTCTGGCCCGTGGTCGACACTGACTTACATCACATGGCCAGTCACACGCTAGTGTGTCTAGCCAGAGTGCGAGCCTGACTTGAATCAGATTACAAATTTTAGGGACACGGTCGATCCACACGCCCGTGTGCTCAACCGTGTGGGCAAGAATAGGCCATTTTCAAGGCCAATTTGCTACCCACACTTTGGGTCACACCTACAAGCATAAGCCAATTAAATTTCATACCCTAAATGGCCTTCAAACATACCAAAAGATACTCAATTTTATATCTTAACATCATCATTCATCTTCCTATTCAAATCCATCTTAACATACCAACACAAAGTATCAATTACACAATCATTATCATATAAATCATGTATCATTTAATGCATACCACAAAGCATACATTTAAACCACCATTCTCATCAACCAATTTAAACGTGAAACATACCATTTCCATTTTCACTAATTCATACTATATTCATCATTCACATAACCCACTTATATATACCAAAATCATTCAAATTTCAAGCCATATCACATGGAAAGATCTAACAACTCAAAATATACCAAAATCTCGCCTATACATGCCATATACCAAATATATACAACTTCCAAATGTACCAAATTAGATATCCGATAGTGTGATTGAGTTGCTGATGATCCCTTGATCTGAGCTAGCTTTAAATACACTGTAAAATAGAGAAAACTTCACACAGTAAGCTTTAAAGCTTATTAAGTTCGTTATATAATACATTTAACTCAATAATTCAATTTCCATATACAAAATAATTCATCACATAGATCAATTCACAATTATACACAATCTCATCCATAGCCAAATGCTCACACAACCATCCATTTATCTATATACAATATCATCAACCACATAGGTTCCGAACATGCCTTTGCCAACACTTAGTTAACGATCATTCTTGCTACTCAATGCTCAATACCACATTTCGATCAATTTTCATTATTCATTCGATTTAGTTGTACACTTAGTGCCAATTTCTTAGCCGAAGCTTAAATCTCATCGCACACTTAGTGCCCTTACTTTTAAACTAAATTTAATTCGGTATCACACACACAGTGCCAATCAATGTAGTCGATACTTTCTTTATTTCGCACACACAGTGCCATTCTCTATTGTATCAATTCTATTTCACACACTTAGTGCCACATCTCTCAAAATAAAATTTAACATTACTAATTCATCAACCACATAATCTTTCATTACATAGCACATGAGCATAATTTAAACAATTCATATTATAAACGAACTTACCTCGGACGTAGAAACACCGAGACTAGTCAATCAATCAAGCACTTTATTCTTGCCTCAATATCAATCTAAATCTCTCTTTTCTTGATCTATATAATGTTAAAATCAACTCATTCAATTACATTTTCATCCAAAACATTTCACAACACATAGTTAAGGCATTTTAAAAATAGCCCTCATATTTGCACATTTTGACATTTTAATCCCTATTTCATAAAATCATCAAATACACATAATTTCAATATTCCCATGCTTGGCTAAATATTCCTCATGTTCATACAAGTCTACATATTTCATTTATTTCACATTTTAGTCCTCCAATTTCTCATTTTCACAATTTAGCCCAAATTACTCAAATTCACCAAAAAATCAAAGACAAAATATGTTAATCTATCACATATCTTTCATATTTATCATCAAATATCACAAAGCTCAAACATTCATCAATGAAACATCTTAAAATCTTCATCAAATTCTAAAATTAAAGCATGGGCTTGATAATACACTAAGCAACAATCACAAAAACATAGAAATCATAAAAAATCGATCAAAAATCATACCTTTATTGGCCAAGCTTAGTGATGAACCCTAAAACTCTTTTTATTTTCTTTTTCCTTAGCAATTTTAGCAAGAACAAGATGAATAAAGCATTATTTTGGCTTTGTTTAATTAATCATTATCTTATTTATCAATTTACCAATCTAACCTTAAAGTTTCCATTTAAAATTCCACTAACTTAACCCATTTTTGTCCATCCATTCTTTTATGGTCTATTATCAACATAAGGACCTTCCATTTAATGAGCCATGACAATTAAACACTTTAACAATTGGCACACAACTTTTGCATTTTACGCGATCAAGTCCGTTTTCACAATTTGGCACACAAAAGATAAAATTTTCACACAGAATTTTTACTCATGCTCTATGACATACTATAAACACAGAAAATAATATTAAAATATTTTCCTAACCTCAAATTTATGGTCTCAAAACCACTATTCTGACTAGGGTCTAAACCGGGCTGTCATATGACACGACCGTGTGTCTACTAGAAATCAGAAAGTATTTGAACCACACGGTTCTTGATTGTCACATAGGCTTTCCACGTGCCCGTGTAAGGATTATAGATTTGGTCATTTAGATTTCACACAACCTTTGCTACAAGGCCCAGACACACGACCGTGTGACTTTTGATGAAATTTTGGTATTTGATTCACATAGCTTCAGAGAGCTACACAACCTAGATACACGGCCGTGGGACCGTATTTTGCATGAGTACCTTTATATTTTAAGAATGTTGCAATTTGATCCCTTTTCATTCCAGGTTAATTTTAGAGCTTTTGTAAGCTCGATTGAGATATGATCTTGTTTATAATGATATATGTAATAATTGTATGTTATTTAAAAATTTTGAATTTATTTTTGCATGTAACTATTCTGTTGACTATCGTAACATCCTATAATTCGGGTCTAGTGACCAAACCAAGTAAAGGGTGTTACAACAAAAGTGGCCTACTCATCTAATTCAGGTTGAAAGATAGAAAATAATAAAAATGATAGTTATAATAAGATAGATAATATAAAATATGGACCCTGACCCAGTAACTATGTTTAGGAAAGAACCGTAGGTATAAATGACCCTGACCAATTTTCTATAAAACAAGTTAAAGAACCAAAGGTATCAAGAAGGAATTTGACCTGTTTCCTATACAAAGGTAAGAACCGCAAATATAAGGGTGACTGTCACACTCCAAAAAAGGATGAAAGGGTGTGATAAGATTGAAAGGGTGAATGCCATAAGATGTGAATCTTGATAAGTTTGATACGTGTTCGTAAAGAACAAAGAGAAATTGTCTCAAAGATGTATATTGATCATTATTTTTTGAATGATTACATATGAGCTCCTATTTATAAAGATAACTAGGTAAACGAATGACCACAACCGGTCATTAAGGGGTACATGTACCCAACCGTCCATGAACTTATGTAATGCATGTATTTTCCATATTTAATGGATGACCAAATGGTCATATACTTCTCCTGTAACAACCCAGTTTAGACCCTAGTCAGAATAGTGGTTTTGAGATCACAAGTTTGAGGTCAAAAAAATATTTTAATATTATTTTTGGTGTTTACAGTAAGTGATTGAGCATGTGTGAAAATTCTGTGTGAAAATTTTATCGATTGTGTGTTTAATTTGCAAAAAGGACTTAATCGCATAAGATGAAAAAGCTGTGTGCTAATTGTTAAAGTGCCAAATTGGCATGGTTTACTAAATGAGAAGTCCTTATGTTGATAATAGACCATTAAAAGAATGGATGGACAAAAATGGGTTAAGGTTAGTGGATTTTAAATGAAATTAAAAAGGGTAAAATTGGTATTTGATTTTTAATGTTAATATAATTAAAAAAAACAAAAAGATGGCCATTTATCATCTTTATTTGGATGAAATTAGCAAGAAAAGAAAAGAAAAGAAAATGAGAGTTAGGGATTCGACACTAGTGAGCTTCAATTGGTATGTGTTTTTAACTCGATTTTTGATGATTTTACGTTTTTGTGATCGCTGCTTAGTGTTCTAGCTAGCCCATGCTTTAATTTTAGAATTTGATGAAGATTTGAGATGTGCCATTGATGAATATGTGAGCTTTGTGTTTATAGTTGGTGGAATATGAAAGTTTAATGTTGGATTAACATATTTTGTCTTTGGATTTTTGGTGCAATTGAGTAAATTAGACTAAATTGTGAAAATGAGAAATTAGAGGACTAAAATGTGAAATAAATGAAATGTGTGGGCTTGTATGAACATGAAGAATATTCAGCCAAGCATGGGAATATTGAAATTATGTGTATTTTTTGATTTTATGAAATAGGGACTTAAGTGTCGAAATGTGAAAATGTGAGGGATATTTTGTAAAATTCTCTAAATATGTGTGTTTGGACTAAATTGAATGATTTGGTGATTGAATGAGTTAAATTTGAATATGTAGATGAAGAAAAGAGAGATTTGGATCAAGATCGAGGCAAAGATAAAGTGCTCGATTAATAGACTCGTTGTGTTATTTCGACGTCCGAGGTAAGTTTGTGTATAATACGAATCGTTTAAATTCATATCTATGTGTTATGAAATGAATGATTATGTGGTATTTGATTTAGTAATGTTAAATATGATTTTGAGAGATGTGGCACTAAGTGTGCAGAATAGAATTGATGTATTAAAGAATGGCACTGTGTGTGCGAAATAAAGAAAGTATCGACTACTTTGATTGGCACTGTGTGTGTGACACCGAGCTAAATTTGATTTAAAGTAAAGGCACTAAGTGTGCAATGATATTTAAGCTAGAACGCCCCAGAAATTTAGGGACTTTAATTTTTCATGTTCAAACACAAATTGCTTGTTTGCTTTAATGGCTACGTGATTTGGGTGTGTATGGGGGTGTGTGAGAAGCTTGGGTTCAAGTCTTGGCTTTTGCAAAATTTTTAAATTTTGCTCTTAAAAGGATCTGGACGGTAGCACCTAGGTCTTATTAATTATTGTGCTTACCTTAAGTTACAAAAAGCTTATTGGTGCAGTGGTGGTGGCGTTACAAGTGTGGCAAGGGGGTCTGAGGTTCAAGTGGTGGCGCTGAGATAGGGGCATTTATTTTGCACTAGGATGACTAGAGTTTGTGTTGCAGTTGGAAGTCGATGGATGAGAGGAGTTTGAATTGGTCATGGAGGGATTTTCGGAACAAATCATGGAGAGGATTATGGAGAGATTGGTGGAGTGAATCAAGGAAGTTTGAGTGTGTGGGAGTGTTTGTGCCGAATGGGTATAGGGAAGCCTAGGAATTTCGACTGAGGGTTTTTTCCCTCATTCTGGTCAATTTTGTGACCAATTTTTGGACTTTTAATTCCTATTTCTTCCTTTTCTCTCTAGTGCCAAAATTGTAACTTACCACTCGTGCATCTTTGTTGTTCGATCTCTGATATTCTTTCTCTAGCAATTTACCATTCCTTTCTTTCTCTTGTATCAACCTCTACCAAAACTCCCTTCTTCTCTGTTCTTTTCAAGTTTTGGTCTACTTCCTTTTCATTTCTTTGTCTTATTGACTATTGTTTCAACCGAACCCCATCTTTTCCTCTCCCTTGTGTTTCTTTTTCTTTTTCGAAATTTGGCAGGTTGTGACCGAAAGTCCCTCTCTTCCCTTCTTGATTTGGCTTCTCTTCTTACTTGGGCTGAAACCCAAGTGCTATCCATCTCTGTTTCGATTTTGAAATGGCTCTGACAATCGGTAAGTGTTCAAAATTTATCCTCTGCTTTACTTTTAAAATCGAATGCACCTATGCTCTTCCTTTCTTTTCCAAAACCGAATAACCCCATTAACCGATTTTTATTTTATTCTTCACGTACTATACTCATGAGATTCTAGGGTCTTCCTCAAAGAGTGGTGAAGTGTGAACAATTTGGAGGAGTCACAGTTCTCAAACGCCCGGTAAGGTAATAAGGTTACCTCATGTTTTTGGGGTTGGCCGAATAGGCCTTACCACTTACTAATCCGTTCTTGACTAAACTTTAAGAAAGCAGCGAAGGCATGTGATCGTTGCTGAACAGTGATCGTTGAGGGATTAACGTTACCCTCATTCAGACAAGGTGAGAAGGGTATTTTGGATTAAATGTTATTAAGAGGGTGTTACCCTAACAATTAAGGACTAACATTGGATCTCGATGAATCTAGGTTAGGTGCTCGTAGATTGTGGAACGACTCTGTAAAAAGTTGTGTAATTACACTATCGTTTTTGTGAGTCGGCAAAAGTGGAAAAGCCAAAACTTCGGCATTTGAGAACTCACGAGTGTGCGATCATTCGTGTGCTAAACCGAGCCTATAATTATGGGCGATCGACTATAGAGGCCACCACGAGCGTTCTCGTGCTCCTGGGCCATTATGAGCCTCGTTTGGCTAAAATAGGCCATGTGGGCTCAATGGGCTCGTGGGCCCCACACAGAATAAATCCATGATAAGTGGAAAATATTGAACTGGGCTATAACGTTCACATAGTCGTGGCTGAATTTGGGCTAAATAGGTCACACGAGTGTGTGGGCCCACTTGGGTCGAATATTGGGCTTTAGGCCCATTTACACCATTTTGACGATATATGTTATCTATGACTCTCGAGGTGACTATAGACCTTCAGGAAGGTTATTATATGACTGAAATACCCCTAAAGAGTAAAATGACTAAAATACCTCTAAGGAGTAAATGACTGAAATACCCCTAAAGAGTAAAATAACCGTTATACCCCTAAGGGTAGGTTGACTATGTGTTCATGATTTGTATATGATTGTTACTGAGTATCACATTCTGCATATATGTATGATTTATGACATAACATACTGCATAATGTTGGGATACTGTTATGGAGGAAGTATACTGTACTGGTGGCTCTGCCACATATGTTACTGGAGTTGCGAGGGACTCTGAGGTGGCCACACATTCGCTAGTATTTTATTTTAGACCTAGTTATTTAAATTTTTATATTGGGTTGATATTTATGTAATAAGGCCTCCGTGATTTAATTTTCTTTTAATTGGGTATAATTTCTTATTTTGAAATTGCCAAATTGATACAAATAAGTTTTCAAAAATAATAACTGTTTAAAAAAGACAAACACATATTTTCAAACTTCAAAATGACATTAATTAGAGTAGCTTTTGCAAGTTTTTAACCAACTAAGAAAGAAACAGTAACAAACATGGCTATCGTTTAAAAATGAATTTCTCTCAACAAGCCTATTTTCAAAAAACACTTCGGTGTGACACGTTAGATTCGATCGTAATGTCTAGGCTGATTTTTGGGTGTTACATAAGCTTCGGCTATGAAATTTGGCACTAAGTGTGAGACTAAATTGAAGGAATAATGAAGATTGATCGAAATGTGGTATCGAGCATTGAGTAGCAAAATTGGTCATTAACTAAGTGTTGGCAAAGGTATGTATTGGAACATATGTGGTTGATGAATTTGGAAATAGATGAATGGATGGTTATGTGAGTATGGGATATAGATGAGATTGTGCATTCTTGTGAACTAATATATGTGATGTTTTATTTTGTATATTGATTTCAATCATTAAGTTAAATGTATTATATTACGAACTTACTAATCTTTAAAAGCTTACTGTGTGAAGTGTTTCTCTATTTTATAGTGTCTTTAAAGCTAGCTCCTATCTAGGGATCATCAGTGACTAAATCACACATCGGCTATCTATTTTGGTATTTTTGGAAGTTGTATATATTTGGTATATGGCATGTATAGGCTAGTGATTATGGCATGTTTTGAAGTGTATAAGTCTTGCCATGTGATTTAACTTGATAGTTTGATGTTTTGATATATGTTTTAAACATGTGAAAAGAATGATTTATAAGTGTTTGTGTGTGTTCTATGAGAGTGATCGTTATTGCATAAATTAGCAAGATGGAAATGGTATGTTTCATGGTGGAATTGGTAAGGAATGAATGATGATTAGATTAGGAGATTTGATATGTGAAATTGGTATTTTAGATGGACTCATTTGAGTTGAATTTGAGTATGGAAATAAATGGTGTGATTGATGATTAATTGGTGCATATATTGGTATGTTTTGGTTGCCATTTGATGTATAAATTATTTTGGTTTGTTGCTTATAGGTGATCCTAAGTGTGGGTGGCAAGTTGGCCTTGTAAATGGTATATAATTGCCCACACGGTTGAGCACACGTGCATGTGGCTAGACCGTGTCTTTCGATTTTGTAATTCAAAACAAGTCAGGCTCGCACATGGGCTAGACACACGGGTGTGTGACTGGCGGTGTGGTGCAAGTCAGTGTCGACCACGGGTGAGGCACACGGGCGTGTCTCAGGTTGTGTGGACAAGTTAGTATGTATTCCTTGTTTTGCCACTGTTTGGACACATGATTGTGTCCTAGGCCGTGTGAGGCACGCGGCCTACACACATGGGCGTGTGACCTCTGTAGCTTTGAAAAATTTTAGATTTTTAAAAAATTTTGTATGTGTTAGGTTTAGTCCCTACCCATTTCTAATACATGTTTAAGGTTTCGTAAACCTCATTAAGGGACTATATGTATATATTTTGATATGTTTTGACGATGATAGACTTTGTGTTGTAAAATGATTGTAAATGTTCCGGTATGATCGGTAATGCCTCTTAACCCTATTCCAGCAACGATTATGGGTTAAAGGTGTTACATCTCCTCTAGGCATGTATGTATCTAATGTATGTATGAAGAGTCACATTCCTTTCCCTTGCAAGTACATTCCCCTTTGTCATGCATGTATCCTTGAAGTTCATCCCCCCAATCGTATGTACATGCATGTTAAAGTTCATTGAATCATTGAAGAGTCAAATTTATCTCCTTTAAATGTTCATGAATGTGGAGACACAATGTATTTTGAAGGAAATACGAAGAGTCATATATGCATGGTTGAGTGCATGAATCCTTAAGTGTAAAGGATGTTACCGTACATGTACTTGGAGGAGAAGGAAAAAGCTTAAATAGTGCATGAATGAGCCATTTTTTGGTCGGCCAATGTACCTACAATACCATATAAATAGAATTCTATTAAGCACAAAATCAACACTTAGAATATAACAACTTGACTCATAAAGAGAGAATAGTAAAGATTATGACTTGGACTCGATACTTATAAACAAGACACAACATATCATTTGGAGACATGACTCTTTAAAATGAGAAACATATGAACATTAGGCACAAATGATATAAGACAATCAAAGAAGCATGGAAACATAACATGATAGAATAAAACAAAAATTAAGATATAAACAAGTTTAAACAAAAAATATAAAGTAAACAATAGGATATAACTAACATACTTGAACATGGAAAACAAAATATTAAAAAAGTCCATAACATAAGTTAAATGAAACTTGAAGTCCAAAAAAATAAATGTCCAATTTTGGCCCCAATAGCCCATCCAAAAAAAATTGTTTCATTTTGCCCTTGGGCTTCACACGTTGTTGGACCCAAATATCTTGAATCTGTCCATAGTTGGCCTATTTATGCCCAACACCTCTAATTCTCAAGAAAGGTCTAATAAGTTCCATTGTTCACAAAAACACAATTTTGTTCATTAAATCTTGGTCTATTTGAGATATATGATTGGGTATTGGACCAACCATAGGCCCACTAAGTTTTATAATCACATGATGCGGTCTAGCACGCATCATACTCTTCCTTTTTAAAAGGATTTGTCCTTAAATTGGGCCATTTGTTTGAAAAATATTTTTGGCGATCACGACACTTTTTGAGGTATTCCTCAGGAATTTTCCTAAGAAAATCAAATCCTAAAACCTAAAAAACAAACACATCTTTGAGAACAAAAGGATTAAGTTCATTAGCAAAAATAAAACCTTCACAATTGCAGGCTAAAAGCTCATTGAAGCTTGCTCAATCCATTTTAATAATTGCACACAAAGATAAAGTTTAGGATTAAAAAATTAACTTTGATCCCCCACATCAGCGTGGACCAACTATGTCTTCTTTAAAAACAAACCATCAACATTAGATAAAGAAAATTTAGGTAAATGGGTGTTTTGACCTGCAGCCAATTGTAGTGCTAGCTTAAGTACATTTTAGCACTTAACAAGCTTGTTTTCTAGGCATTTTATAATTAATTATTTAATTTTAAGTATTTAGTAGTTAGGTAGTAAAAGTTAATAAAATAAGTGTAACACCCCTTACCCGTATTCAATGCCAGAACCGGGTACGAGGCATTACCGAAATTATCTGACTTGAACGTACAACTTTGGGCTATCAAATTTCATTCCAACTTAAAACTTCTCATTCACATTCATAACATCCTTATTATGGGCCTACGAGGCCTTAAACATGCAATCGGAGGGTCTTGAAATCAAACCGGGACTTTTGTATACTTAGAAAATTTTTGCCTAAATAGGGCCACACGCCCCGTGAAATGGGACACGCCCGCGTGGGCAGGCCATGTGGTCACACACGCCCATGTCCCCAGCCTATGTGGGATTTATTTTTCATTTTGAACCTACAAAGGTTTTCACATGGTAGGACATACGCCCATGCCTTTGGCCCGTGTCTTTCACACGGCCTAGACACGCCCGTGTCCTCACCCATGTATGAAAACCTAGGTATTCTATTTATGACATCAGCAACCATATAAAGGGCACACAGCCTAGACACATTCCCGTGTTTAGCCCATGGTCAACACTGACTTGCAACACTAATATACAGGGGACACACGGTCCAGCCACACACCCATGGGACTGACCGTGTGTCACACACGGCCTAGACACATGTCCATGTGCCTACCCTTGTGGACAAGAACAAGGCTATTTGCCAAGATCTTTTCATCACCCAAACTCCTACAACATAAGTCACATTCAACCATTAATCAAACAATCCAATCATGCATCATACACATTCATGAATAACCTCATCTTTTCATTTATTAATAATAATGAGCCATCAACTATGGCTATTTACAAAATTTTATCTTTAAAGGAGCCAACACACTTGGAAAAAACAACAAGACATTTCACTAAGTCTAGCCCCTATACATGCCATACTCAAAATGCTAAGTCTAAATATACCAAGATGAGCTGATAGTGTGGGTGATCTTCAGATTATCTTCGTATCCCGAGCTGGCTCTTTGGCACTATAAAACAAGGGAAAAGAAAGGGAGTAACCTTTAAGCTTAGTAAGTTTACATGTAAACTATAAACATCATAACATATGCAATTCAACCAACAACATTACATAATAAGCAAGAACAAATCACATTTCTATAATAATGCTTACTCATCTCATCTCTTACCACATTCCATCCATACCACAAATAAAATGCTCATATTTACTTGTACAAATCCCCTGCACTTATCACCACAAACGACATGATATATTTACTTAGACAATTTCTTGATGAACTCCTCGCAATGATACTAAGTACCCGATGGTTTCGCACACAGCCCACCAATAGTTAATAATAGGGTGGTATCGCACATAGCCTACCAACAAGAATAATTACGGTGATTTCGCATATAGCCCACCAAATAACAATATAAACGATGGTATCTCACACAGCCCATCATGAATAAATAGTAAGATGGTATCGCAAACAACCCACCAAAAAGGATATTTACGGTGTTATCGCACACAGCCCACCAAATAGTTATTACAGATACTTTTTCGCACTTACGTATTTATTTCGTGGTTCATACGAGGATTACTCAATATTTATC
This sequence comes from Gossypium rotundifolium, assembly GCA_025506655.1. Lineage (NCBI taxonomy): Eukaryota > Viridiplantae > Streptophyta > Magnoliopsida > Malvales > Malvaceae > Gossypium > Gossypium rotundifolium. The sequence continues at coordinate 125,525,858 of CP106727.1, forward strand.
ATTTCCAATCAATCACAATCATAATTGATCTCATTCATACAATGCACCAATAAGTGACAACATATGTATTAAATATGTATTGTTTACACATAAACTTACCTCGGTGCAAAATGTACTAGTCGATGGTTTAGTCCGTAACCTTGCCTTTTCCTCGGTCAAGGTGGTTTCTGCACTCTTCTTGATCTATAATAATAAAATTCACTCATTCAATCACTTTATAATTCATGATACATCAAAATTTCTACTTAGGCAAAAATGACCATTTTGCCCTCATACTTTGGCAAAATTACTATTTTACCCTTAGGCTCGTAAATCATTTTTCATCACATTTTCTCATTAAACAAGCCTAGATGAACATTTATTTCTCTTTCAAAAACTCACAAAACCAATTATTTCATGCATTTATTACTCATTTACAACCTTTATAGATAAGTCCTATTTAGGTGTTTTCATGGTAACACCTTTCACAAAAGTTATTCCTTAACTCTCTAACATTCATTTTCTTCCACAAAAACTCAGCAAAAAACATGAACATCTCATGGAAAGTCCCTAAACTTTCAACCATTTTGTAAATTAGTCCCCTCATTAGCTAGCTTAAGCTTTGGGGTTCCAAAAGTACAAAATTATCAAGAAATACCTCTAAAATCACTTATTTGCAAGAGAATAGCTTGGCTGGATGTTTGAACTCCAATATCCCATATTTTCTCTTCAATTTTTGGTGGAGAAGAAGTTTGAATAGTGAAAGATGATATATTCTTTCTTTTCCTTATTTTATTCATTTTTAATCACCTAATTTCACCAAATTTTTTACCAAAATTAATACCCCTATCCCCCTTGTCTCTATGGTGGCCAGCCAGCACACTATTATTGGCCTAATTGCACTTTAAGGACCTTTAATTTAATATTCTATGGCTATTAGACATCTCTACCTTGTATAAGAGAACTTTTGCACTTTATGTGATTTAGTCCTTTTTCATAATTAAGCATGAATTCACCAAAATTAATGCACCAAAATTTTCATACATCCTTATAAAACATGCTATAACACATAAAATAATATCAAAATAATTTTCTTCAACCTCGAATTAGTAATCCCAAAACCACTGTTCCTACTAGCCCTAAAATCGGGCTGTTACAATAAGTGTTTTTGACACATTTTTGGGTGTTAGTGACCTATTAGGCCGACACGAGCCTTTGGTAGGTTTAATTTGTGTATTTAAGTGTGCAAGATGCTTAATTTTAGGCCCAATTGATATAGGAACTTAGAATGAGTGTTGCACCAGCTTCCTAAGCCATGAAAGCACAATAGGAACTTCCAAACCCACAAAATAACTACTATGGCTCGACATGTAAGTCTATGGTGAGACACAACTCCTATGTTGAGCCATAGCAGCCTGTGTTGAGATGTAGCCTAAACGTGGGTCACAAGTATTGATGACATCAGCGATCGTGTTTGAAATGATTTTAAGATGTCGTTTGGTATCTCACATTTATTAGTATCGGCTGCATATCATGCATAAAGTGCACATATTTTAGCCTATAAATAAGAGGTTCCTGTACAAAAAATTAAGGCATAGTTTTAGAAGGAGACGATTTTATTCAGTTTTTAGTTTTCTTTTCTTTTATGTTTGCTTAGTCGGAATATCTTAGTTCGATATGAAGACAATTGTGAGCAGAGATTGCTCTAGCATTGTGCTTCAATATATTATTCATGAGCATTCTCTCTGCTCTTCTATTTCATTCATTTATTTATACTTACTGATAAACCATAAAAGTAACATATTTTAATCCCACATTTAGTATGGTTTTTGATGATTTAGCCCTTGATTTTATATAAAAGGTGCTTGTAATCCTTTCTTTTCATGTCATATACTCAGGAAAGCACCCGAGGATAAAAAGAACATAAAACGGGCTTAAAACAGGAGCAATTTGGCCTTATCAAGAAACCAACACGGCCTGGCACAAAGCTTACATGGCCGTGTCTCGCCGACTACCTAGAGCACGACCTAACTCATGAGTTGTATGGCCGCGCATCATCTCATTACCACACACGAGCATGTCAAGTGATCTATATGGCCATGTCCCAATCGATAGACCCGAAGCACAGCCTGAACCCCAACTTGCACAGTCGTGCCTCAATCAACAAAATCAAGACATGGCCTGAAGTCGACTTACACGGGCATGTGCCATGGCCGTGCCCCTGCTACGAGAATGAGTAATTTCACTAGGATTTGGATACTTGGAGGCAAAGAAACACATTCCTAAGTCTACTTAAACATCCTAGGAGGAATTCTACTTGAATTAGGATATTTAGGAGCCAAGTAAAGCATCTCAAAGCCTATATAAACACCCAAGGTAGCAACTAAAGAGGGGAGAGTTCGATAGAAGCCGAAACAGGGATGCTTTTTGGTAGAGGCTTTTACCGAAGCTTTCATCTTTTAGGGAGTCACTTGAAGATAGCCAATTGATCCATCTCAAGAAGCTGGAGTTCTATTCAAGATGGAGGATCTCCTCTTCAATTCCTTCAGGGGGTTTTAGGGATTTCTTATGTTTTGTTTTATCTTTTCTCTTGAGATGTTTTCTTATTTAGTTATGAACTAAACCCCTCAGATACCTGAAGGGGATGAAACCTATGATGGATTTTGTTATTTGATTTCTAAATTATTAGTTTTTTCTTAATTATGTTGCTTAATTTAATCTGATGTGCTTAGGTGGAGGAGGAATAGACCTTGCCTAAGAGTAGATCTAGCATAATTGAGCGGAGTTGATCGGGCGCCTAGAGATAGGGTTATGAGATTTTGCTGGATTAGGGTGAAACCTAATATGGAATCCATTAATCGATTTACTGCTTCCTTAGGGGGTTATTATAAGAGAACGAGAGTTCTACTAATTAACCTAAGGTTAGACGTTATCCGCCTCGAGAGAGGATTTAATATAGGTTAGGGAGTCTCACGGATCAACCTAAGTAAAGAAATCATATGGTTTGGGGAATAAATAATAAGTGAAGTCATAGGTGGATTCTTCTTGAGGGTATCATTTTCATCAACTGAGTTTTCCTAAAGTCTTTCTCCAATTCATTCTTTTTTCTTTGCATTTATTTAAGTATTTCATTAGTTTCCTAAACCAATCACTCTATATTTTAGGCTAAATAATAGAAAGAAAGTGAGTAGTAGTACTTTTAGGTTCCTTTGGGTTCGATAAGATATTCTTGCCTAAACTATACTTTGCTTGATAGGTGCACTTGCCTCTATCATTGTCATAGTTAGTCTCTGTGTTCGATCATTCTTTTATAAATATTAAAACTCGACTGTTTGACACTATCACTTAGTTAACCTAATCAATTAACTATTGTGTGAGTGTTAGAATGATTTCTCAAGCTTTATTCATATCTTGCATGATTCATTTATTGAACTAATTAATTAATTAATTAAGTTGATTACTTAACAAAAAAATAAGGTTTCATTATAGAATTAGTTGGTATAAATTATCCATTCTTAAACACTAGGCTTGGAAGTAATCAAAGGTTAAACGAGGTCGAGAGACAAGTTTACCAAGCATAATTCATCTTAGTGGAAAAGTGAGGTCGAGAGATAAGCGAGTATCTATTGATTAATTAATTAGTAGATCCCGAGAAGTAATACTAGTTAATTAATAGCTAATTCATATTAAAACATGAATTTTGAAATCGGCTAATCTTCTATTTATTAATTGGGGATTTAATCGATCATAGGGTAGAGGCTTGCATTGTTGACACTAGAAATAGGAAATTCTATTAGGTTAATTTAGGTTAAGTAATTTAATTGGTTTAATTAATATTTTAATTTGGATTCACACTACTAATTCGTGACTCGATTAGATTAGTAAGTATTTTCTGTAATTAATTTAATAATATTTTCTCCAATTTGTAATCCCTTGGGTACGATTCTTGGAATACTTACTGGTGTTCCGTTGTAACACTTCTATATTACAATTTGACCTGTTCACTTGCAAATACTGCACTTAAATATTTATATTTTTATTTGCACGATTTTTTCTCTAAACATTCACACATGTGGAGGCGGTCATGTTCAAAAAAAAAAATTACTCCACTAACTTTCTTTGAATATGCTTGGTTAACCATAAGACTTTCCATTGATGAGTAAAAAATTCACATAACAATCAAAACCAAGAAGGTTAAGATTTTTATGTGAAAAACTCATCTTTAAAGTGTAAGTTGAATAATCTGGTTGCAATCGCAAATTTATAAACTTCTTTGGTAAGTCTACCACATGCAACAAAAGTACCCCTTTCAAACTTAGTTAAGCTCATAAAATTAATTGGTCTTTCAAACCAAGGTTTAATGGCACTAGACCAATAATAAGGCACATCGTTCAGAAAGACTTTAAAAACAAATTTAGTAGCATACAGGTTAGAAACATCAAGGTATGCATTATTAATTCAATCTTCACTGATTCCTTACCAATCTAATCTTCTGGTATATGAGGAGAATTTTCAATTTCCAACTTACCTCTCTTAAACAAATGAAATTGTCTTTCGAAAGTAGAATTATGTAATGGATATCCCATCAATGGATCCTTGAATTCCTATAGCAAAGAAACACCACTAAACAAAATTGAGTCATGGTTAGTTAAAACATAATCACTCCTATTTTTTGCTTGGGTATTTACTTGCTTTTCTTTTTGTTTCTCATTTTTTCTCTCCCTTTCTTTTTTCCTTTTCCATTTCTTTTTCTCTCTCTTTCGTTTTCTTTTTAGCTTTCATTTTCTTTTCTTTCAATTTTTTTATTGTTTTCACTCTTTTCTTTTAACTTCATTTGATCTTCAAGAATTTGCTTTGGAGTTAAAGACACTAGAGTGATAGACTTCTTTTGGAACTCAAAGGAATAACGGTTGGAATGACCATCATATTTTTCATGGTGATCAAACTGCCACGACCGTCCCAATAAGATGTGATAGACTTATATAGGCGCCACATCACATAAAACTTCATCTCTATACTTTCCAATAGAAAATGAAAGCATCACCTGCTTAGTTACCTTAACTTATCCGCACTTGTTGAACCTTTTGAGCTTATAGTGTAACACCCTCAACCCAATTCAAATCACATGATCCAAATATCAGATGTTACAACACATAAACATTTAACAAAATTTTTACAACCTACATACACCATTCAAAACATACTTCTTATTTCTTTACTTTACTTTCTTAAAGTAAAAGAGAATGTGTAATAATTAAAACAAATTTCAAAAAACAGTATATGACATTACAATTTAAAACTTTGTTAAAAACAGACTCTATTTGGCATAGTGGACTAGGCACTATACTCTTGTGATGCCCTCTATATACATAATCTCACAACTCGAACTGATACCTAGGTACATCCCTGGCTTGGTCCTTCCTAGCATACACACTCTTAAAACGGAACCTAAAACGTAAACAATCACTTGTAAGTTCAAATGAATTTAGTGAGTTTAACTTAGAATACCTTGAACACTTGTTGTTAAATTCTTCATTGTGAACACTCTAAATTTCCTTTCAGTCGAGGGCGAATACTTTTACTAATATTGGATGTATACATATACACCAACTACCTACTTGACCAACGTTCAGCGGATTTACACTAAGATGGTTGTTTAATACTACCCCCAGTACAGGTTCTCATCGATTTATTCTTGGCAGATACTTATACTAGCTGATCCTTAAGATGAACTTCATACAAATCCTACTTTCAAGTATTTCTCATACTGAATTTAACAACTATCAAAACGCCAATTAGATCATATTTTTAAATCGCCCAACTCCCATCTTATCTTGATGGAGGCAACGCTCTAAGTCAATCTAGAAAATTCCAGGCAACCATATCACATATTATGAGAATGCTAAGTTTGGTAGACAACTTAAACTTTAGATAACCTTTATATAGCATGGAGCCCTCAAATTGGCAGATACGATAGAATTTAAATATCTTTAATACATAGCATTCACAAACTTGAGACTGTCAAACACTTTCTTCCTCATAATTATGAATACACCATATTTCCTATACTGAAAGACTAATATGACGGAGTCACCCTACAAATACACTTTTGGGAACTCTTTCAGAAGTTTTATTTAGATCTTATTCAAATTCTATCATAAGACTAACCAAACAAAGATATTGTCAAACTTATCAGATCTTAATCCTTGCATTAGTTAGCAGGGAAGTATCGAAGTTTACCCAAATCACGACATAGAAGCGTTTGACTAGACTTCACCTCAAGGGAGTTACAAAATACGTAACATAAATATCAAAGAATATGTCACACAGGCTACACCGAATACGCCGCAAAGGCCTTCTAGAACACGCCACAAAGGCATCACAGAGAATTACGTGTTTACTGTCCTGGCAGACTATCTTAGAGGGTGTCATGGGTTTCTTCCACATGGTCTTATACATAACTTTGTCGTGATCTGCCAATCCAGTCTACTTCTCACTAGAGGCATTACCATGAGTATTTTCGTTGTCATACAATGTCATGGCTATCAGCCACTTGGTCTTACACATTCTCATATCGTGTTCTTCCAGTCTAGTTTACATCTCACTAGAGGCTACACCATGAGTATCCTCATTATCACTGTGATCTGTCGGTCCTGGTTAGCAATGTACCAACCTTAACGAAGGCATCACAAATGGATGTTCACTCATCTAACACAGAATGCACTTACCCAGATTCATTCACATACCCGATTAGTTCATAGTCTTCTGACAAATCCGTACCTTTCCATGCCTGAAACTCACATGTATACACACCACACATCATCTTATTCTTATTTGTAGACAAGCAACAACTTTAAGATACTACAAATGTAAAATCCTGAAAGAGGGGTTATTTGTGATTGAATTGTTTTGCATAAGTGTGGTTGTTGTGTTGTTGTCTGAGGTGTTCTAGAGGCTAGTTATAAGCCAAAGGTAGGCCCGAGCTGTAGGAAAAATTTTGTTTTTAAGTGTTAGTTAAAGGGAGCTGAAGGAGCTAGGGGTTAAGTATAATTCGTGGGGGATTTAAGCACAAGATTGGGCTTGGAAAAGTGGCAAGGAGGCGCCACTTAGGGCCCTGTGATTAACGCCACATGTAGGGAAGGGAGAACTCATGTTCGAGCAGTAGAAATTCCATTTTCTACTTACCATTTTGACACCAAGGGGGAAGAGTTGTGCTAAGCACAAACTCTATCAGATAAGCATTGAACAAGTCAAACTCATTTGAATGATTGGCGGGGAGTGATTCAGGGAATTTTGACGAAATCTGAACTCTTGATGGAAGAGGAGTGTTCGGTTTGGGAAGCTAAGGAGAGGAGAGTGTCGAATTTCCTTAGGTACTTGGTCAATCTCCACTTGAACTCCCTCTCATCTTTCATTTTTCTTTGAAGTCAAAGTAACCCTCTTCTCTTCTTTTTCTTTTCTTCCTCTCAAGTGTTTGACCGAACCTTTCTTTCTCCCATCTCTCTTTCTCTTTCTTTTCATAACTACTCCAAACCACATCTTCCTCTTCACTTCTTTTGTCGAAGCCCCTTAATCCTTCTCTTTGAACCCAAGGCAACACCATTCATATCTATTCCTTTTCTTTTCTTTTTTTTTGGTGTAGCTAATATTGATTGCTTTTCTCTTCCATCTACCATACTCTGTGTCAAAATCTCCTTGGTTTCTTCTTGTCTTATTTTGGCCGAATAGCAACAAGGGTGGATCATCTTTGGGTTCTTTTCTAATCAGTTTTGAGGAAAGGTAAGTGTCTTAGCCGAATTTCATTATTTCTTTTCTCTCCTCTCTGTCGACTCTGGTGGGTGTAAAAGTTAAATTTTGGCATTTGTTATCAATATTTCTAACCATCTATAGGAACTGATTTCTTCTAGATTCTTCGGGACTTGGGAAGCAGTGGATCTGAGCCATTATTTCTCTGTCAAGCGATTCATTAAGTCAGTGGTAAGGGTTATGCTGATTCAATCTGTCCATTAGATGTTTGAAAAGTCGAAGGCTTTTGAGACTAAGCTTTATTGTTTGCCAAATGTAGGGGGAGAATCGATATCGCATATTTTGGTATTGTGATTTGTTTCGTAAGGCAAAAAGGTAAGGGTGGAGTTGTTTGTGCGTAATCTCACCCTTCGGGATTTATTGGTATGGCCGAATGGCCTTGTTAATGGTTTTGTGGTTTGGCCTAATGTAGGGCAAGGAGATCTAGTATGGGAGATCGAGTCTTCGGGATTTAGTGCTTGCGTTAGTAATAGGTGTGTAACTTACACACTTTATAACTAAGTAAATATATTAATAACCTGAATATGTTAAAAGCTGGAAATTGTGTGGATCTTGATATGATACCGTAAGGGTATGAGTAAGGATTCGGGTAAGTCCGTTTCGATATGATTTGCTATATGATGCTTAATACCATGATCTGTGATATATTTGCTATATGATTCATAATAAAGCATGATGGCATGATTTGCATCAGTTTTACATTATGATGGGTGATATGAGAGGAGGGGGAAGATTTGATATCCGTGTCTTTGGGACACCAGAGGTTTGGCACCTCCAGTGGTTTGGTACCACAGATTATTTTGTGTCTTTAGGACACTAGAGGTTTGGCACCTCGTGGCGACACGTCCTAGTGGCTTAGCACCACAGTGGGTTGGCCCCACAGTTGATTTATCGGGATTGTCGCCAGTGATTTGGTATCACATGTGGGTTGGCCCCACACTTGGATTATTGATATTTCGTGACTTTGGGTCACCAGTGGTTTGGCACCACATTTTTATTGGATATCGTGACTTTGGGTCACCAGTGGTTTGGCACCACCAGTGGTTTGGTACCACACTGGGTAGAAACGGAGTATAGATGGCTAAGTTTGGGTGCATTATATGTATTGCTTGGTTATGATTTGTGTAAGTATATTGCTTTATCCGGGAGGAGGATTTATGCACTGAGTCTTGGTGACTCACCTTGTTCCTTATCTTTTCAGGTGATTCGTAGATCGCGGATAAGGAGCCGGATGGACTCGAGGTGGCCCATGCATTAAAACATTTGGTTTTACTTGGACTTTTAAATTGGGTATTATTTCATATTTCATTTTATTATTTGGGTTTGTAATAAGGCCTTCTAAATTATGTTTTGGATTTGATTTCGAACATGGTTAAGTAAGTTACTTGATTAATTTAATAACATGAGTGCAAGGTTTCCTAAACTACAAAACGCAATGGTTTTCAAAACTTTACCATCGGGTAATACAAATCACTTGGTAATAAATGACAACTCAAATGTTTTTGACCACTTAAATGGTTTCAAATTTTAAGTTCTACACTTAAATGCAATCGATTTTTAACTACTCATGCACCTGGTTTCTACAAACATAGAACAACAAACGGTTTTCTCTAGTTTTTAATCGGTGACTTGATTTTCTTCAACACGTTTTACCTCTGTGGCATGCCAGATTCGATCGTGGTGTGTTGACCGGGTTTGGGGTGTTACATTTTTGGTATCAAAGCCAAGTTCAAAGGCTTGACTGTGGGCCCGAAGCCCAAAATGTTTTAAAGTAAGGTTTTTAAATGTTCTTGGTTGGAAATACATGGGTTGAACAGCATGGCACCGGGTCTCCGGCACCAATCCACCCAGGTAAGTACTTCTGACTATTGTGTGATTTATATGTGGGGGAAATGGGTATTTTGGGATCGTATATTAGTAAAATAGGAATTATTGAACCCTAAGAATAGCCTACCCCAACGCAAGTACATAAGACTTAATGATCCACTAAACAAACTTGTGAGTACGTCACTGAGCTAAGGGTGTGGCAAGCTTTGTGCGCATGTCTAGGATTGGACTCAGGAGGGAGCTTGGTATTTAAGCAATCCTAGTGACTCACCTCCTCTCCACCTAATTCACAGGCTAAACTTCATAACTAAAACCCGAAAGGGACCAGCTGTTTTGTTTTGAAACGCTTTAAAACCTTGGTTTTGAAATGGCCACAGTAGCCTTGATTTAAGAAATGACCAAAATACCCCTGATTGAAAAAAATGACCAAATTACCCTTGACTTGTAAAATTACCAAAATGCCCTCAGTATGGGAAAATGTTCGAAGTACCCTCGAATTGAAAATTTTCAAAATACCTTTATTTTGTAAAATCACCTTGAACCATATTTTGAAAAAAAAATTTCAAAAATACCCCTGGATTATGAAAATTATAAAAATACCCCTGGTTTATGAAATTACCAAAACACCCCAATTTTTTTGGAATTTTTGAAATATCTATGATTTGTAAAGGTTTTCAGATTAACTTTGTTTTATTACTAAAATATCCTGATAGGCTAATTATGAAAAAACCTTCGGGTAGTAAAATGACGAGAATACCCCTACAGGTGGAGTGAAGGTAGGAAATTAAACCGAAAACTGTGTAATGATCGAAAGACCCACTACCAAATTCCTTTACATAAAACTTATTCGTGGGTAATTAGTGAAACAGAAGCTAATTCATAAAAATCTTTTAAACATATAAATCGTAACCATAGACATGAATTCTAGGGGACGTGGTCGTAATGTGCGTGGCCGTGGTAGAGGTCGAATGATCGTGTCAGAGCCCGTTAGGTCTGGTCAAGGGTCCAAAAATGAAATGCCACCACCACCAGCAGCTGATGTGGAATATCAGGATCAGACAGGGGATGATACAGTATCACAAGCGATGCTACGGGTTTTGTAAAAGGTGGCTGGAGCAGGTAGAGGCATGGAAGCTCGAAAGTCGGTACCTGAGCGACTCCGAGCTAATGGAGTTGAGTTTTTCTATGGTGTATCTGGTGTGGCGCCCAATACAGCTGAGTATTGGTTAGAGGCAATGGAGTGAATCATGGATGACCTGGATCTGACTGCTGAGGAAAAACTGAAAGGGATAGTGTCACTTCTTTGGGATGAGTCATACCAGTGGTGGCTCACGATTTGGGATAGTGCAGCAGCGGATGATCTCACTTGGGACTATTTTAAGGCAGCTTATCAGAAGAAGTATGTCGGGACCAGCTATATTGATGCGCAGCGGAAGGCATTTCTAAGGCTGGTTCAGGGGAGTAAGTCTGTCTCGGAGTACGAGGCAAAATTTTTAAGGTTGAGCCGGTATGCTAGGGGCATCGTGGCTACAGAACATGAACGATGTGTCAGGTTTGAGGATGGATTGAGAGATGAGCTGAGGTTGCTGATCGCTCCACAGCAGGAGCGAGAGTTTGCTGTGCTGGTGGAAAAGGCCAAGGTAGCTGAAGGGGTAAAGGAGTCTGTAAGATAGAATCTGGATAGGAATAGACACAAGAGAGGTTTTGGATCTTCAGGGTCGGCCAGTAATTCGCAGAAAAGGGCTAGACAGAGTGGGTCGAATCAATCTGGAAGGCCTACTGCTACTAATCAGGGACTAGTGCAGTGTAATCGATGTGGGAAATCTCATTGGGGAGGATGTTAGACTGGTGGAAAGGGATGTTTTGAGTGTGGTTCACTGGATCATCGTGTGAGGGACTGTCCACGTAAGTTAGCCAGGATTCAGTCTGAGGGTCAGGGTCGTGCTCAGTTCAAAAATGATGGACCATCACCGCAGAGGGGTCGTGGTACCGGTAGGGGAGGTAATGGCTCTAGTAGAGGTCATGAGCACCGTGCAAAGGTGCAGCAACATCAAGCAAGACAGCCTGGGTTGGTATATGCAGCTAGACGTTAAGAGGAGGGCGACGCACCGGATGTCATAATCGGTACGTTCTTAATCTTTGGATTACCCTATATTACTTTGATTGATGTGGGTTCGACACATTCGTATGTTGCTTGTAGCATAATAGAGACCATGAACCTAGACTTTGAAACTACTTCTAGGGAGATGATAGTAATAAGCCCTTTAGGTCACTCTGTAAAAGTAAATAAGCTGTAAAGGGATGTACCTCTAGAACTTCAAGGGGTAGTGTTCGTAGCTGATCTGATAGAACTACCGTTTGGGGAGTTCGATCTGATTCTTGGGATGGACTGGCTGGTAAAGTACCAAGCAAGTTTGGATTGCACGGCTAAGCACATGGTTTTGAAAACGGCTAAGGGGGAAGAAGTGGTGATGATAGGTAATAGAAGAGATTATCTATCCAATGTGGTATCAGCGTTGAAGGCTGAGAAGATGGTCAGGAAGGGTTGTGAGACGATTTTGGTTCGGGTGTGTGCTTTGGAGGCTAAGGAGGTTGCTGTAGAGGGTGTCCGAACAGTAAAGGAATTTGCTGACATATTTTTAGGGGAACTTCCGGGTCTGCCTCCAGATTGGGAAGTGGAATTCGGTATAGACCTGTTACCCAAAACTGCGCCAGTGTCTATAGCCCCGTATAGAATGGCGCCGAAGGAATTGCTAGAGCTGAAGGCCCAAATTCAGGAGTTATTGGACCGAGGTTTCATCCGACCGAGTATATCTCCTTGGGGAGCACCTGTGCTCTTTGTTAAGAAGAAGGATGGTACAATGCGGATGTGTATAGATTACCGCCAGCTGAATAAGTTGACAATCAAGAACAAGTATCCGTTGCCCCGGATTGACGACTTGTTTGATCAACTTAAGGGTGCAACGATTTTCTCAAAGATAGATCTTAGGTTGGGGTACCATCAACTCAAAGTAAAGGAGGCGGACGTTCATAAGATGGCATTCCGTACTCGATATGGGCATTACGAGTTTTTGGTAATGCCGTTCAGGTTAACTAATGCACCGGCAGCATTCATGGACTTGATGAATCTGGTGTTTCAGCAGTACTTGGACCAGTTTGTCGTAGTATTCATAGACGACATATTGGTGTACTCCAAGACTGAGGAGGATCATGATACACACTTGCGGATGGTATTGCAAATTCTGAGGGAGAAGCAGCTCTTTGCCAAGTTCAGTAAGTGCAAATTCTGGCTTAGGGAATTAACTTTCTTAGGTCACGTAGTGTCCGCTGAAGGGATTAGAGTGGACCCTCGCAAGATTGAGGCGGTGTTAGATTGGAAATCGCCGAGGTCGGTTGTAAAAATTTAGAGTTTTCTAGGTCTGACGGGGTATTACCCGAGATTTGTGGAAGGATTTTCTCTGATTGCGACACCGTTGACCAAGCTATTGAGGAAAGGAGTTCCATTTGTGTAGTTAGAGAAACAGCAGAAGAGTTTCGACAAGTTGAGGAAAATTTTGACGGAAGCTCCGGTTCTGGTACAGCCTGAGGCAGGAAAGGTATTCACGGTCTATTGTGATGCATCACATACTGGCTTGGGATGTGTCTTGATGCAGGAAGGGAAAGTAGTGGCATATCGTCTCGACAATTTGAGACCGCATGAGGTTAACTATCCGACACATGACTTGGAGTTAGCAGCAGTGGTTTTCGCTCTGAAAATATGGAGACACTATTTGTACGGAGAGAAGTCGATAGTTTACATAGATCACAAGAGTCCAAGTATCTTCCGACTCGAAGGATTTGAACTTGAGGCAGTAGCAGATGGATTGAGCTATTGAAGGACTACGATTGCTCGATTGAGTATCATCCGGGCAAGGCTAACGTAGTGGCAGACGCGTTAAGCCGAAAGGTAGTAGTGGACTTAAGAGCGATGTTTTCTCGTCTTAGCTTGTATGATGATGGCAGTCTTTTGGCGAAATTGCAAGTTAAGCCGGCTTGGGTTGAGCATATCAAGGAGAAACAGTTGGTGGATGAGGGCTTGAATGCTCGGAGGTTGAAAGTTCAGAATGGTGGTATAGAGGGTTATAGTGTGTCCAGTGATGGAGTATTGTGTTTCTAAGGGAGAGCTTGTATGCCAAAGGATGTCGAGTTAAGGCGGAGGATTCTTCAGGATACGCATAGCAGTCCATACGCTATGCATCTTGGAGGCAGCAAGATGTACCAGGATTTGCGAAAATAGTTCTGGTGGCCGGGGCTGAAGCAGAAGTGACTGAGTTTGTGGGTAAATGTCTGACGTGTCAGCAGGTCAAAGCTGAGCATCAGCTCCCATCAGGTTTACTTCAGCTGGTAAAGATTCCTCAATGGAAGTGAGAAAGGATTACCATGGACTTTGTCAGTGGGCTACCCCTCACGCCTAGTAAGAAAGACTCAGTCTAGGTGATTATGGATCGTTTGACCAAATCAGCTCATTTCATACCAGGGAGGGTTGATTATCCACTTCAGAAGTTAGCTAAGTTGTATGTGGCCGAGATAGTGAGGTTGCATGGTGTGCCAGTATCAATTATCTAGGATAGGGATCCAAGGTTCACGTCAAGGTTCTGGAGAGCTTTGTATTAGGCTTTAGGAACGAGATTGGATTTCAGCACAACTTTTCCCCCGCAGTCTGACGGGCAGTCGGAAAGGGTTATACAAATCCTAGAGGATATGCTAAGGGGTTGTGTTTTGGACTTCAGAGGCAGCTGGGAGGAATTTTTACCATTAGCTGAACTCGTATACAACAATAGTTATCAGGCAAGTATTAAGATGGCACCATATGAGGCGTTGTATGGTAGGAAGTGTCGCACACCTACTTGCTGGACAGAATTGGGTGAGCGTCAGATGTTGGGACCAGAGTTGGTTGCGAAGACCGAAGATAAGGTTAAGATGATTCAGGCTCGTCTGAAGAAAGCTTCGGATAGGCAAAAGTCATATGCTGATCTCAAGCGGAGGGATATGGAGTTTGCCGTGGGTGACAGGGTCTTTTTTGAAGATCTCGCCATGGAAGAAAGTGTTGAGGTTTGGTAGGAAAGGCAAGTTAAGTCTAAGGTTTATTGGCCCGTATAAGGTGTTGAGACGAGTGGGACCAGTAGCCTATCAGCTTGAGTTGCCAGTAGAGCTGAGTCAGATACATGATGTGTTTCATGTCTCCATGCTCAGGCGCTATCGTTCAGATCCATCGCATGTTGTAACAGTGGAGGAAATTGAGGTAAGTCTTGATTTGACCATAGAGGAGGAACCAGTGTAGATTCTAGATCGAGATGTGAAGGTTTTGCACAAGAAGTCGGTCCTATTAGTGAAAGTGCTGTGGCAGAATCATGGCGTGGAAGAGGCTACGTGGGAACCAGAGGATGTGATGAGACAGCAATACCCCCAACTCTTTTGACCAGGTAATTTCGAGGTCGAAATTATTTTTAAGGGGGTAGAACTGTAATATCCTGAAAGATGGGTTATTTGTGATTGAATTGTTTTGCATAAGTGTAGTTGTTGTGTTGTTGTCTGAGGTGTTCTAGAGGCTAGTTATAAGCCAAAGGTAGGCTCGAGCTATAGGAAAAATTTTGTTTTTAAGTGTTAGATAAAGGGAGCTGAAGGAGCTAGGGGTTAAGTATAATTCGTGGGGGATTTAAGCACAAGATTGGGCTTGGAAAAGTGGCAAGGAGGCGCCACTTAGAGCCCTGTGATGGACGCCACATGTAGGGAAGGGAGAACTCAGGTTCGAGCAACTGAAATTCCATTTTCTGCTTACCATTTTGACGTAAGGGGAAGAGTTGTGCTCAAGACAAACTCTGTCAGATAAGCATTGAACAAGTCAAACTCATTTGAATGATTGGCCAGGAGTGATTCAGGGAATTTTGACGAAATCTGAACTCTTGATGGAAGAGGAGTGTTCAGTTTGGGAAGCTAAGGAGAGGAGAGTGTCGAATTTCCTTAGGTACTTGGCCGAATCTCCACTTGAACTCCCTCTCATCTTTTATTTTTCTTTGAAGCCAAAAGTAACCCTCTTCTCTTCTTTTTCTTTTTTTCCTCTCAAGTGTTTGACCGAACCTTTCTTTCTCCCATCTCTCTTTCTCTTTCTTTTCATAACTACTCCAAACCACATCTTCCTCTTCACTTCTTTTGCTGAAACCCCTTAGTCCCTTCTCTTTGAACCCAAGGCTGAACACCATTCATATCTATTCCTTTTCTTTTCTTTTTTTCTTTTTTGGTGTTAGCTGAATATTGATTGCTTTTCTCTTCCATCCACCATACTCTGTGCCGAAATCTCCTTGGTTTCTTCTTGGCTTATTTTGGCCGAATAGCAACAAGGGTGGATCATCTTTGGGTTCTTTTCTAATCGGTTTTGAGGAAAGGTAAGTATCTTGGCCGAATTTCATTATTTCTTTTCTCTCCTCTCTGTCGACTCTGGTGGGTACAAAAGCTGAATTTCGACATTTGTTATCAATATTTCTAACCATCTATAGGAACCGATTTCCCCTAGATTCTTCGGGACTTGGGAAGCAGTGGATCTAAGCCATTCTTTCTCTGTCAAGTGATTCATTAAGTCAGTGGTAAGGGTTATGCTGATTCAATCTTTCTATTAGATGTTTGAAAAGCCGAAGGCTTTTGAGACTAAGCTTTATTGTTGGCCGAATGTAGGGGGATAATCAGTCTCGCATATTTTGGTATTGTGATTTGTTTCGTAAGGCAGAAAGGTAAGGGTGGAGTTGTTTGTGCGTAATCTTACCCTTCAGGATTTATTGGCATGGCCGAATGGCCTTGTTAATGGTTTTATGGTTTGGCCGAATGTAGGGCAAGGAGATCTAGTGTGGGAGATCGGGTCTTCGGGATTTAGTGCTTGTGTTAGTAATAGGTGTGACACTTACACACTTTATAACTAAGTAAATATTTTAATAACCTAAATATGTTAAAAGCCAAAAATTGTGTGGATCTTGATATGATGCCGTAAGGGTATGAGCAAGGATTCGGGTAAGTCTGTTTCGATATGATTTGCTATATGATGCTTAATACCATGATCTGTGATATATTTGCTATATGATTCATAATAAAGCATGATGGCATGATTTGCATAAGTTTTGCATTGTGATGGGTGATATGAGAGGAGGGGGAAGATTTGATATCCGTGTCTTTGGGACACCAGAGGTTTGGCACCTCCAGTGGTTTGGTACCACAGATTATTTTGTGTCTTTGGGACACCAGAGGTTTGGCACCTCATAGCGACTCGTCCCAGTGGCTTAGCACCACAGTGGGTTGGCCCCACAGTTGATTTATCGGGATTGTCGCCAGTGATTTGGTATCACACGTGGGTTGGCCCCACACTTGGATTATTGATATTTCGTGACTTTGGGTCACCAGTGGTTTGGCACCACATTTTTATTGGATATCGTGACTTTGGGTCACCAGTGGTTTGGCACCACCAGTGGTTTGGTACCACACGGGGTAGAAATGGAGTATGGATGGCTAGGTTTGGGTGCATTATATGTAAGAGTATGCCCAAAGATCAATCATGACTTAGACTTGAGATAATCATTATCCCAACATCGTGAGTCGATATTTTGATACGATCAAACGTATAATCAGAATGGTTGTTCTATAAAGGGCGATGTTGGATATATCACAATCAATGTAGAGGGATATTGTTGATCAAAATAGGATAAGTCCCTCCCACATAATGGGAGTAATATCTTAGGCCACTTGATTGAGTGAGACTAGAAATGCATGGCCATGCTCAAATAAGTTAACATGAGATGTCATACTAATTTGTATATCATAGTCTACTCAAGATATCAAGAAACATGGGATGGACTATACAAGTGTGACTATTCCATGACTTGTATCTATTCCAGAGATAAAGGACTTAAGTATTAATGCATGAAAAGTTAATCACAAAAGTTATGTCGAATCATGACTTCTTGTATCTTAGGTAGCAATGATGCATTGTTAGATGCCACTCATTGTTTGTGACATTAGAATTGTTCTAGTATTACTACTAACGTTACAAGAACCTCTGTGGTCACACCCTATGGTTGAAATGAATGGAATGAAACATAGTTGGTATTGTGTTTGATTGTCACATGAATTAAATTAATTAAAGAATTAATTTAATTCGCAATCAAATATTGAATATATTATATGTACAAGGATGTTGTACACATAATGAGAATTAATATATGAATTTGGTTCAGATATAAAATTAAATAAATATAGTTTATGAAATCCATGTTATAATTAATGTAATTATAACTTTTGGGTATAATTAATGTAATTATAATTTTGGTTAAAACATTATTATATTTATTTAATTTTATTATTCATAAATGAAATCTTGATTATAAAAGGGTAATAAGTGAAGAAAAACCTAAGAATTTTGCTTAAAAAAGGTCTAGCATTGGCCAAGCAAAAACACCTCTAAAAAATAGTTTTTGGAGATTTACTGCTCATAGTCAAACCGGTGGATTACGTAGAGGCCGACATCGTAAAGGTTGTGGCTTGGTTCGACAAGAGAAGATATCCATTATATGTATTGCTTGGTTATGATTTGTGTAAGTCTTAGTGACTCACCTTCTCCTTATCTTTTCAGTGATTCGTAGATCACGGATGAGGAGCCGGATGGACTCGAGGTGGCCCATGCATTAAAACATTTGGTTTTACTGGGATTTTTAAATTGGGTATTATTTCATATTTCATTTTTATTATTTGGGTTTGTAATAAGGCCTTCTAAATTATGTTTTGAATTATTTATATGTTTTGGATTTGATTTCGAACATGGTTAAGTAAGTTACTTGATTAATTTAATAACATGAGCGCAAGGTTTCCTAAACTACAAAACGCAATGGTTTTCAAAACTTTACCATCGGGTAATACAAATCACTTGGTAATAAATGACAACTCAAATGTTTTTGACCACTTAAATGGTCTCAAATTTTAAGTTCTACACTCAAATGCAATCGGGATCATCACCGAAAAATAATTCCCACAATGGGGTGAGTCAACAGACTCAATGTGCACAATACTATCATCCAATAAATCAGGCATTCATGTTCAAATCATCAAGTCCATATAATAACGAAATTGTGATGCAACCCAAACCCAAAACCTATAAGCCATCCGCTACTCTCCATTGCGTACAAACCCGCACACCGTGGGGACTACTAAGTCAACCCTCCATCCGCTACTCTCCACGCTGTGTCATTAGACACTATAATCAAATTTAAACGTTGTGTCATTTGACACTATTGTAACCGGTTACCAAAATTTCGCAATGTGACCGTAGTCAACATTTTTCACAGTGAAACCAAGTCAACACCTTCGTTGGTGAGACCAAGTCAACACCGTTCTCCCCTTTAACATAAATCCCAATGCCCCAAAACATGTATATATATATAGCATAATTTAATTTCATGTTCATATTCATATATTCGCATGTTATTAAAATAACATTTTATTTCACAATCCTATCGTAAGTAGGAAACGTACCTTGGTACTTTTTGTCACATGTGTGGTACATAGCCACATTCATATTATTATTCATATCGTATATTAAAATATTTAACCATAATATATCAAGAATAGTAAGGGTACACACCTTTTCGCTTAATAGGTTCCTTGATTTTCGAGAATCCCGATCTAATTTTTAGATCTATTAATCCCATATTCGCCCATCCATTAACACACATTAATAAACCCCTTTTAAACAAAACCAAATCCTAGTAGATTTGTAAGGAAAAACTCACCTTTGCCGATTTGGTGATTATACAAACCCAAAGTTTAGTTTTTCCTCTACCGATATTCTACCAACCTTGTAGTTCAATATGGTTAGTTTTTCTTTTCAAAAATTAAGGAATGGATTTAGATACTCACACAACCCTTAGCCAATATTTTGAGGCTTACCCTAGAGATTCCAAATCCCGAAAGTCCCTTTTTGTCTTGAATAATTGCCAAATCCCTAAAGATCATAGGTTAGATTTGATCTAACTTTAATAAGTGGTAGATGGCCTTTAGCCGAATGTGTCTTACCTTAATTTTCCTCGGATCCAAATCCCAAACTCCTCCTCTAACATTCTACCATAAACAAAAAGAGAGGTTATTTTCAAGCCTCTTTTAAATTGATTTTAAAGAACAAGAATCAATTGTTCTTACCTTAGATCCTTGATCTTTATGTTCAAAGATGGTGGAAACCCGAGATCCCTTGTATATTCGGCCATGATCAAAGAGAATAGGAATTAAGCCTTTTACTTTCTAAGAACTAGAAAGAAAGAAAATTGAATGGCTTAACTTACCTTGAAACCTTCAATCACTTGTTTCCTTGTCTTGGGTTATCGAGATCCGCTATGGAGATCTAACCGAGATTGGAAGAGAAGAGTTTTGACTAGGCAATGGCAAAAGGAAGGAAAAGAAAAGATGGAGTCCTTTCTTAGGGGAAATTTCAGAAAGAGAGGGAAAGAGAGCAAAATTTGACAAGTGGAGTGAATGAGAGAAAAGTCTCTCTTTCCTCTTTTAATGAATCGCTAGACCAAGAGTCCAAAACTTGGCCACTTTTTCCCAAGTGATAATTTAATCTTCATTAATTATCACTTTATTAAATTAAAATAACCTTTAATCCATCCTTTAATTCCTTATTTATCTTAGTAAAATAAATCCTCTATTTATCACTTTAATTTGACAAGTTTTAATAAAATAAAACTCTTCCCTTTCAATCAAACATGTGCCGTCCATCCCTAGCCTTGGGAAACAAAATTAAACCTTCAATAATTGCTTTCCATGTGACTCGAACTCAAAGCCATTATCCATAAGCCTTAAGTGACACTTCGTGCCACTTTTCCAAGCTCGATTGTATGTCAAAATTCACCAACTTTTTCTTTTAAGGCCCTCTTGCCCTTATCTCCTATTTTGGGCTTTAAATTTTGTCATTCCTACCTTATTTCTAAGTTTCCTAAAATTTTCATGGCTCTATAACTTGCCATTTTCCTTACATCTTCGTGTTTCCAAAATGTTTAGGTTTCCAAAATGTTCAGTTTCCAAAATGTTCGTGTTTCCAAAATGTTCGTGTTTCCAAAATGTTCGTGTTTCCAAAATGTTCGTGTTTCCCAAAATGTCTAAGTTTCCAAAATGTCTAAGTTTCCAAAATGTCTAAGTTTCCAAAATGTCCATTTCCATTTCCATTTTCATTTTCATTTCCATTTCCATGCATTTCTAGGTTTCCAAAAGTTTCACAAATTTATTCATAGTACTTGAAACTTGTCATTTCATACAATTAAACCTGAAATGCATAGGCCCTATTCAGATGTTACGCTTCTACCCCCTTAAACAAAATTTCGTCCCCGAAATTTCTTAACTAAAATAATTGAGGGTATTGTTGTCTCATCGCCTTCTTCCTCTCCACAAGCTTCTTCCGCTCCATGATTGCGCCATAGCACTTTGACTAGGGAACCTGCCTTCTTCGTAGTACTTTCACATCACGCTCCAAGATCCGAATTGGTTCTTCCTCATAGGATAAGTTTGGCCTTAGTTCCACCTCTTCAACCGGTACCACATGGGATGGATCCGATCGATAGTGACGTAACATGGACACATGAAATACGTCATGCATTTGCTGCAATTCTGGTGGCAACTCTAATTGGTATGCCACTGGCCCAACTCGCTTTAGTACTTGATAAGGCCCTATAAATCTTGGGCTTAGCTTTCCTTTGCGGCCAAACCTCATTACCTTCTTCCAAGGTGAGACTTTCAAGAACACTTGATCTCCCACTTCAAACTCTATTTCCTTTCGCTTAAGGTCTCGCAGACGACTTTTGCCTATCGAGGCTTCCTTCAACCGTGCTCGAATTAACTCAACCTTCTCTTCGTTTACGCCACCAACTCGACCCAAAACTTGCTGCTCTCCTAACTCGTCCAACAAGTAGGTGTTCTACACTTCCTTCCATACAATGCTTCAGATGGTGCCATTCGAATCTGGCTCGATAGCTATTGTTGTAGGCGAATTCAGCTAAAGGCAAGTAATCTTCCCAACTTCCTCGAAATTCCATTACGACCTCTCAACATATCCTCCAACACTTGTATAACCTGCTCAGATCGCCATTCGATTGTGGATGAAAAGCCGTAGTGAAGTCTAGCTAAATGCCTAAAGCTTGATGAAGTGCTTTCCAAAATCGAGACATAAACCTTGGGTCTCTATCGAGATGATCGACTTCGGTACTCCATGTAATCTCACAATTTCATACATACAACTTAGCCAATCAAGAGAATAATCCATTCGACTGGATAAAGTGTGCGGACTTGGTCAAACGGTCCACAATCACCCATACCGAGTCCTTCTTAGTAGGCGTAAGGGAAGCCCACTAACGAAGTCCATGGTAATTCTTTCCCACTTCCATTGGGGAATTTCGATTGGTTGGAGCAATCTGATGGAACTTGGTGTTCAAGCCTTAACTTGTCGACACGTCAAACATTTCCCACAATTGATCACTTCGCCTGTGTCGCACCACCAAAATTGTTCCCTTAAATCTCTATACGACTTGATGCCTCCGGATGCATGGCATAGGGGCTACCATGCGCTTCCCAAGAATCCTTTGTCTCAACTCCTTATTCTTGACATACAAACTTTACCCTTATAGCACAATACTCCTTCATTATTGACATCATAATCCTCTAATCCCCTTGTCATTGCTTGTCGCAACTTAATACTTAAGTCATTATCACCAGCTGTCCCTCCTTCACTTCCTTTAGCCAAGTGGGCGACTTGCAACTCGCCAATAAAGCTTCCATCATCATACTGAGACTTATATGAGCGAACAAAGCCCGTAGATCCGATACAACCTTCCGACTTAGGGCATCGGCTACTACATTCGCCTTGCCGGATGATACTCTATTGAGCATCGTAGTCCTTTAGCAATTCCACCCATCTTCGTTGCCTCAAGTTCAACTCCTTCGAGTTAATAAATACTTAAGGCTCTTGTGGTGCTGTAGATAATGACCTTTCTCCATAAAGGTAGTGCCTCCAAACCTTAAGGCGAAAACCACTGCTTGCTAGCTCTAAGTCATGAGTTGGGTAGTTAAGCTCATGAGGCCTTAGCTGCCGAGACGATAAGCGATTACTTTGCCATCTTGCATTAGCACACAACCTAACCCCGATCGAAGCATCACAAGACACCACAAATTCCTTTCCTCGCCTCCTATGAATTAACACTGGAGCCTCTGTCAAGACCTTCTTGAGCTTTTCAAAGCTCTCTTGTCGCTTAGTAGTCCATTCGAAAGGTACTTCCTTCCTTAGCAACTTGGTTAAAGGCGCGGCTATTGACGAGAATCCTTCCACGAACCTTCGTAATAGCCTCGCCAAGCCTAAGAAACTTGATTTCAGCCACGGACCTAGGTGGCTTCCAATCCAACATCGCTTGATCTTCCTAGGGTCCACTCTTATTCCTTCTGCGGATACCACATGCCCTAAGAATGCCACTTCCTAAGCCAAAATTGCACTTGCTGAATTTGGCATAGAGCTTTTTCTCCCTTAATACTTCCAACACGACTCGGAGATGCTCATCATGCTCCTCCTCCGACTTCGAATACACCAAAATATCATCGATGAACACAACGACGAATCTATCCAAGTAGGGTTGGAAAATCCGATTCATCATGTCCATGAACGCGGCTGGGGCGTTTGTCAACCCAAACGGCATCACCACAAACTCGAAGTGACCATATCTTGTCCTAAAAGCGGTCTTATGGATATCAGCCTCCTTCACCTTTAACTGATGGTATCCCGACCGTAAATCGATCTTCGCTCTGCGGCTTCTTTGGTGATCGAACAAGTCCTCGATCCTTGGCAAGGGGTACTTGTTCTTAATGGTCAGCTTATTTAACTGACGGTAGTCTATGCACATACGCATAGTTCCATCCTTCTTCTTCACAAAAAGGACCGGTGCTCCCCATGGAGACACACTGGGTCGGATGAACCCACGATCCAACAGTTCTTGGATCTGAGCCTTTAGCTCCACTAACTCCTTTGGTGCCATTCGGTATGGAGCGATTGACACAGGGAGCGATTCCCGTAGCAAATCAATCCCAAATTCCACCTCCCCGTCTGGGGTATTCCCATAACTCTTCCGAAACACATCTACGAAGTCCTCACCGTCCTAACTCCATTAACACCTTCCTCCTTTTCACCTATCGCACTTACAAAAGCTAAGAATGCTTTGCAACCTTTCTTAACCATCTTTTCAAATTTTTTGGTCTTTGAAACTACATTAGATAAATAGTTCTTCCTTTCTCCGATCAATACCACCACTTCATCCTCCGAGGTTCTTAGTTCCATACGTTTAGTCGCACAATCCAACACGGCTCGGTGTTCTACTAACCAATCCATTCCGAGTATAAGCTCAAACTCTCCAGAAGGTAACTCCATTAAGTCCTTTCAAAGCTCACTCCACAATCTCTAGGGTACATTCCAAAGATCTTGTCTACCACTATAGTTTGGCCTAGTGGGCTTACTATCATCCGCCTATCGAGAGTTCGAGTCTCAGGCCTAATGTTTCCACTACACTACTTGCAACATAAGAATGGGTCGAGCCCACATCGATCAAAGCAAAGTAGGGTTTGTCAAAAATAAAGAACGTACCGGTTATTACGTCCGGCGCGTCTCCATCTTCCCTTCGGTGAACCGCATAAACCAAACCCGGTTGTCTTGCATCAGCATTAGTATTACCTCGGCCCTGTGTTCCACGGCCTCTGCCTGTACCACTACCACGGTTATTCGAACCACGACCCCGTTGAGGTTGCTGTCCACCTCTACCGGTCTGGCTAGCATTCGAACTACGGCCGGTCTCTCGTCGGTTGTTTGGGGCAATCTTAAACATATGGTCCTTGGACCCACACCTAAAACATGCTCCTATCTTTTTCCAACACTCCCCTGGATGCCTCTTTCCACAATATTCACAAGGACGAATCGCACTTTGTATCAACTTGTTGATTACTGTGGCCCATCAACCCTAGGCCTCTTGTAACCCTTTCCGGATGACCCAAACCCTCTTTGGTCTTATTCTTGTCCACGATCCGCTTAGTAGCATCCTTAATCCCTCGCCACCTTGGCCTTTTCTATCAAAGCAGAGAATTCCGCCTCGATGCGGTGCTATTAACGATCTTAAATCATTTCTCGGCCGTCCTCAAACGAACACGGCGTTCATGCTCGATCGCCACTACCCTCGAGCATAGCGGCTCAATCTCGTAAATTCGCCTCATATTACTCGCGCGGACTTACTCCCTTGACTAACCCTAGAAAAGCCTTCCTCTCGCTCATCAGATACCGTTCCTACATACTTCTTCCGAAAGGCCTCTTTAACAAATTCCTGTGTCAAGTTTTCACTATGGTACCATCACGATCAATCAACCACCATTGATACGCTTCATCACGTAACAATGCTACCATCCCTTCGCTTTTCCTCAGAGTCGATCAAGCTCATCCATGATGCGTTCGTTGCTTCTAACCAAGACTCAAATTGTACTAGGTGCCACATTGGATACTCCTCAAACATTTCGCTCCATTAGCTCGGAGTCGTTCAGTACCGACTTCGATTTCTATTTCCTCCCTGACCGGCCACCAATTCCAAAACTCGCGAACGACTGCGACATGACCTCTTCCCGTCGAGCCTTTGCTCAACATTGACAGCTGGGGGTGGTGGTGGCGGTGGCATCTCATTGTCGGACCCTTGTCCCGACCTAACGGGTTCCGACACGGTCATCCTTCCTCTTCCTCAACCACGACGACCACGTCCTCTAGAGCTCATTTTCTAGCGGCGAGATCTGATTAAGGAATTTTATGTATTAGTCATTGTTCCACTTATTTATCGAAGAAGTTTTATGAAGAAGAATTTAAGAGTGGTTCTTTCAGATCATACAACACAGTCTTTTCCATTCATCCATTCATCCATCAAACAAATATGAACTTCCGCTCATTCGGAGAAACGTTGTAGTTTTTGTTATTTGTTGTTATTTTCCACTACCCGGGGTATTTTCGTAACTTTATCCCTGTGGGCATTTTCGTAATTTTGTCAAAATAAGGTTCCTTGATGTTTTGTCAAGAATTATTTTGAAAACTTCCAAAGTCTAGGGTAACTTGAAAAAATTTTAAAACCGGGGTATTTCTAATTTTCACAAATCAGGTAAATTTGGAAAAAATTAATAACTTTGGGGTATTTCAAAAGTTGTAAAATTTTGAGGGTTCTTTTGGAAAGTTGTTCCTTCGAAGGTGAGGATGTTGCAAAAATTTGGAAATTAGGGTCATTTTGGTAATTTTGTATGTTAGGGGCAATTTTGTAATTTTTTTCCAAAATCATGGTATTTTGATATTTTACAAATTAGGTTTTTTGAATGTTTATGAAATCATGAAATTTTGGTAAAGTCGTTGAGTAGTTGAACATTTTACAAACCGAGGCGTTTTGGTAATTTCACCGCTAAGGGCATTTTGTAATTTTCAGAATCAAGAGTTTTTCAAAAATGTTGTAAAAATAATTTTTCTCAAATTTAAAAGAAAAGTTTTAAAGGGTTGAAAAACTAGGGTTTCTTTGCTTCGTTCTATTCCCTTTTTTTTTTTAAAACATGGCTAGTTCCTTTCGGGTTTTAGTCATTATGTTTAGCCTATGACCGAGCCCTCTTGGTGGGGTGAACTAAAGCTACGCACTGTAGGATTCGTGTGGAGAGGAGGTGAGTCACTGGATTGCTTAAATACCAAGCTCCCACGAAACCATTCCTAGACATGCGACAGAGGTTGCCACACCACCGAGCCTCCGAGTTATGGTGAACCGAAGCTACGCACTGCTTAGGATTCTGCAAGAGGAGGTGAGTCACTAGGACTGCTTAAATACCAAGCTCTTCCGGATCCAATCCTAGACATGCGTATAAGGGTTACCACACCACTAGCTCAATGACTTAGCCATAGGTTGGTTTAGTACATTAAGTCTTACGTGTTTGTGTTTGAGTAGTCTAATCCTTAGGTTCAAGTTCCTATCATTCTATTCTACGCTCCATGCCTTTTCTTACCCTTATATAAATCACGTAATCACACATATAGTTAGGGTACTTACACGGTGGATCATGGTTTGGAGACTTAGGGGCCATGCCGAAGCTCCTTATTTTCAAAGAAAATCATTTGGCTCGCTTTGAAAACGTTTGGGCCTTAGCCCCAAAGCCGAGAGTTTAAAACTAGGCTCGATACCAAGTTGAAACACCCTACACCCTACCACGAGCCCGAACCGGATCTGGTATGTTCCTAAAGTAAACGATCTCAAAAACATTCGATACTTAGTGAAAATTGTAGATTTTTAGAAAAACTATTATTTGAGTTGGGCTTAGATTGGAAACCCATTTATTTAATCTTGTAAATCCAATTCGATGTAACATGTCCAAAGTAGTTCTTAGCAAAATATCAAAAAAAAGTAATGTAAAAACAAAGAATAATCCACTGGGCCTTATGGCATTATTACATCAAGTAAACCCAAAATAAAATTAAAAGTATTAAAATTAAATAAAGTCCAAATTGAATAAATTCTTCAAGTGATGCATGGCCTCCTCATGGTCTCTACCGGTCCGTCACCGATCATCACGAAAATAATTCCCACAATGGGGTGAGTCAATGACTCAATGTGCACACAATACTATCATTCAATAAATCAGGCATTCATGTTCAAATCATCAAGTCCATATAATAACGAAATTGTGATGCAACCCAAACCCAAAACCTATAAGCCATCCGCTACTCTCCACCCGTACCAACCTGCACACCGTGGGGACTACTAAGTCAACCCTCCATCCGCTACTCTCCACGTTGTGTCATTAGACACTATAATCAAATTTAAACGTTATGTCATTTGACACTATTGTAACAAAGTTACCAAAATTTTGCAATGTGAGTAGTCAACATTTTTCGCAGTGAGACGAAGTCAACACCTTCGTTGGTGAGACCAAGTCAACACTGTTCTCCCCTTTAACATAAATCCCAGAATGCCCCAAAACATGTATATATATAGCATAATTTAATTTCATGTTCATATTCATATATTCGCATGTTATTAATAACATTTTATTTCACAATCCTATCGAGTAGGAAAGCGTGCCTTGGTACTTTTTGTCACATGTGTGGTACATAGCCACATTCATATTATTATTCATATCGTATATTAAAATATTTAACCATAATATATCGAAGAATAGTAAGGGTACACACCTTTTTCGCTTAATAGGTTCCTTGATTTCTCGAGAATCCCGATCTAATTTTTAGATCTATTAATCCCTATATTCGCCCATCCTTTAACACACATTAATAAACCCTTTTAAACAAAACCAAATCCTAGTAGGATTTGTAAGGAAAAACTCACCTTGCCGATTTGGTGATTATACAAATCCGAAAGTTTGGTTTTTCCTCTACCGATATTCGCCAACCTTGTAGTTCAATATGGTTAGTTTTTCGGCTTTTCAAAAATTAAGGAATGGATTTAGATACTACACAACCCTTAGCCAATATTTTAGAGGCTTACCCTAGAGATTCCAAATCCGAAAGTCCCCTTTTCGTCTTGAATACTGTCGAAATCCCTAAAGATCATAGGTTAGATTTGATCTAACTTTAATAAGTGGTAGATGGCCTTTAGCCGAATGTGTCTTACCTTAATTTTCCTCGGATCCAAATCCAAACTCCTCCTCTAACATTCGCCATAGACAAAAGAGAGGTTATTTTCTTAAGCCTCTTTTAAATTGATTTTAAAGAACAAGAATCAATTGTTCTTACCTTAGATCCTTGATCTTTATGTTCAACGATGGTGGAAACCCGAGATCCCTTGTATATTCGCCATGATCAAAGAGAATAGGAATTAAGCCTTTTACTTTCTAAGAACTAGAAAGAAAGAAAATTGAATGGCTTAACTTACCTTGAAACCTTCAATCACTTGTTTCCTTGTCTTGGGTTCTTGAGATCCGCTATGGAGATCTAACCGAGATTGGAAGAGAAGAGTTTTGACTAGGCAATGGCAAAAGGAAGGAAAAGAAAAGATGGAGTCCTTTCTTGGGGAAATTTCGCAAAGAGAGGGAAAGAGAGCAAAATTTGACAAGTGGAGTGAATGAGAGAAAAGTCTCTCTTTTCCTCTTTTAATCGAATGCTAGACCAAGAGTCCAAAACTTGGCCACTACTTTCCCAAGTGATAATTTAATCTTCATTAATTATCACTTTATTAAATTAAAATAACCTTTAATCCATCCTTTAATTCCTTATTTATCTTAGTAAAATAAATCCTCTATTTATCACTTTAATTTGACAAGTTTTAATAAAATAAAACTCTTCCCTTTCAATCAAACATGTGCCATCCATCCCTAGCCTTGGGAAACAAAATTAAACCTTCAATAATTGCTTTCCATGTGACTCGAACTCAAAGCCATTATCCATAAGCCTTAAGTGACACTTGTGCCACTTTTCCAAGCTCGATTGTATGTCAACTTTTAACTAACCATGCATTTCCATGCATTTCTAGGTTTCCAAAAGTTTCTACAAGCATAGAACAACAAAGGGTTTTCTAGTTTTCAAAGTGTTTTCTCTAGTTTTCAATCGGTGACTTGATTTTCTTCAACACGTTTTACCTCTATGGCATGCCAGATTCGGTCGTGGTGTGTTGACCGGGTTTGGGGTGTTACAACAAACCTATATACACTAACCAATTTTTCGAGATGATATCATCATACGGATTTCTATTGAATAACTAATATACATGAGTCAGAATAAAGACTCACCTAAAACTCACCTTTACTGTAGCTCAAAACTTCCATTACGATCTCATTTACAGATAGTTTGTTGACATCTTGATTACAGATGACCCCCATGTAGGGCCTCTTATTCATACCCTACTTTATACAAGCCTCTTAACATATTTACTCTATCAAAATCATAACATACAGAGCTATCAGACTTACTAGGAGGTTAAGACATCCATTTATTAACCCTAAAACCATAGCTTCCAATTTAACAAATCAGGAAAAAATATTTAAGTTTTAGAAGAAGAAATAGAGCATGGAACAAAAGGGAAGAAAGACTATCTGCATGTTCTATTCATACCATATATATATATACTCAGTCCTTCTTATTGGATCTTGACAAGTGTCGATTGTATATAGAAATTTTCATTTAAATGCCCTACAAAATTGGGAAAAATATAAAAGAGAATCCAATGCAGATGTTGCTTGACCAGTTAATCAATTCAGTTAACTCCTAACCAATCACGCTACAAAACTCATCTTGCATAGCACTCAAGCAAGTCAGGCATATCATATCTTTGGTGGTAATTCTCTTAAAGCTTGCTCTTAAAGGTAATTAATTCTTTTACAATTTCCTCATACACTTGAAAGTTTCTCAATATAAAAATTTTTGGGGCATATCCTTTCATAAGCTTACACCCTTATGGGCACGCTCTTTTTTTACTAAGAAACATCCTAAGATAAAAACCTCAAATTATACGCGAGTGGATAAATTATGCACCAGGATTTAACTTGCCAAAATTCTAGAAAGTGGTAGACTATACTACAATAGCACGCATAATCAGGTAACCTTCATACCTATTTGCCTTCTTCTTCAATCCGCCAAATTTGGGGTGTTAGATATAGGGTTGCGGACGCTTTATCGTTGATAGGTGTAACTACTCAACCATGGAGGAACTTGCTAAGTTAGCACAGCTACCGCCGTCAATTATCAAAGTACACACTTTTTGCTTACATGACAACGTGTTTGAAACAAGTTTTCACGTTGGAAGTATCCATCGTTGGTATGTACACATAAGGTCTTTCTTGTAACAATAACTTCACCTAACATGATTTTTTATTCTAGAAAAACAAAATGGATTAGTAGTTAAAAAAAATGCCTCACCATACTCCCTCACGTATTTCTCTCGATTTGGTTAAAACACTCTCACTCGTGTTTCACTCAAATATTGGCTTTTATCCCCTCTAATGCTCTCACGCACTTTTCCTTGTTCTGCTCAAAATTTCTCTGAAGTTATTTACGTAACTTTTAAACTTAGCCAAAAATTTGATCTTTGGGCAAGAATGGTTTCAACAGTTCTAAAAAATTGAGGTACAAAAATGCTTAGAATACCAAATGATGTAAGCATACTTGAAAAAATTTCAAAAAAGATACCAAATTATGTCAATTGATGCCACTGAATAAAAATTTCCTTCACTTTATTTTTTCACTTCAAACTCTTTTTTTAAGCTTTTTTTTACTTTTTCTTTTTGCTACAATTTTTTTCAAATACTTTTTTTCCTTTTATTTAGGAATGACAGATAAATATAAATATCACCTAAATTAGAATCCAAAACTCTGATACCAAATGATGTGATCCCATAATCAGTTAAACAATTATAGAATCACAAAAGTGGCTTGATCATATAATTTAGGTTAAAAGGATAGAAAATAATAGAAAATATGGTTATAATAAGATGGATATATAAAATATGGATCCCGACCCAGTAAATATTCTTAGAAAAGAACTGTAGGTATAAATGACCTTGACCCATTTTCTATAAAACAAGTTAAAGAACCAAAGATATCAAGAAGGAATGAACGCCAGAGATGTGAATCTTGATAAGTTCGGTAAGTGTTCATAAAGAACAAAGAGAACTTCTCTCAAATATGTATATTGATCATTAGTTTTTGAATGACTATAGATGAGCTCCTATTTATAAAGATAGCTAGGTAAACGAATAACCACAACTAGCCCTTAATGAGTATCCAATCATCCATGAACCTATGTAATGCATGTATTTTTCACATTCAATGGATGACCAAACGGTCATATACTCCTCCTCTAGGCGTGCATGCATCTAATGTGTGTATAAAGAGTCACGTTCATTTCCCTTGCAAGTACATTTCCCTTTGTCATGCATGTATCCTTAAAGTTCATACCCCCAGCCTATGTACATGCATGTTAAAGTTCATTGAATCATTGAAGAGTCAAATTCATGTCCTTTAAATGTTAATGAATGCGGAGACACAATATATTTTGAAAGAAATACAAAGAGTCATATGTGCATGGTTGAGTGCATGAATCCTTAAGTGCAAAGGTTGTTGTCAACAAGTATTTGAAGGAGAAGGCGAAAAGTCACATGGCGCATGAATGACCCATTTTGTGGTCGACCAATGTAACTAAAATACCATATAAATAGAATTCTATCAAGCACAAAATCAACACTTAAAATATAACAACTTGACACATAAAGAGAGAATAGTAAAGACTATGAATTAGACCCGATACTTATAAATAAGAAGCAACATATCATTTGGAGACATGACTTTTAAAATGGAAAACCATATGAAAATTAGGCACAAATGATATAAGACAATCAAATACATATGGAAACATAACATGACAGAATAAAACACGAATTGAGATTTTAACACGTTTACACACAAAACATAAAGTAAACAATAGGACATAACTAACATACTTGAACATGGAAAAGAAAATATTAAAAAATGTCCATAACATAAGTTAAATGAAACTTGATGATAAATCATTGAGTAGAGGAAGTGGAAGAAGGATCGTATTAAAGTTGTTCGGCTCGAAAAAGAAAGATTTAGATTTGACCTGAAAGAAGAAATAAACCAATTTAAAAATTAAAGAAAAAAACACTAAAAGAAGAAATTTAAGAACTAAGAATAAATATTCAAAATAATAAAAAAGGAATAAATAGACAAAATTTAAAAGTGAAAGATGGATCGCATAAACCGATGGATGTGATGGATAGTTGGATAAGTGTCCAATTGAACCCTTTGAGATATAAATTCTAACAAACTCAATTAATTGCTCTAATAAACCCTCCAATAAATAATCATTGAGACATTAAAGGATGAAGAATGAATTCTTAGATTCCTTAAATAAAATCGAGAAGAAAATCACTTCTAAAAATCAAAAGAAATAAATCTTGCACAAAGAAACAAACTCCGAGTTGAAAACTTTATTAATGAAAACAATTTTGTGTTAATGAAAAATGAAGAAACCTTTATATAAGCTAATGAAAAATGAAGAAACCTTTATATAAGCTAGCTAAGTACATCCAAATAAAACTCTAAAGTATAATGAAATTCTAATTAATCTAAACAAGAAGTAGTTTTAAACTAAACTTTCTTCTTTGACTAAGAAACATAAAACTCATAAACATATTAAAATACTTAAATATCCAAAATTTTGGAATAAATAAATAATAAAATAATAAATACAATATTGGGATCATATATAATAAAAATTAAGCCTAAAATTTGAACCCAATATGATTTAAACTCGAATTAAAAGCCCAAAACTCGTGATTTTCGTAATAATCCCATCTAGAAATTCTGCTCACATAGTCTTCACTAAAACGATCATAACTTGAGTTCCCAAACTCAAAATCGAGTGATTCAATGTGTATTGAGCTAAGAGACAGATCTTCAATCAATATGGGACATATTGACCAAGAAATACCTATATCCTTCCAAAAATGCACCGCAAGTCAACTGATTATAACATGGCTAAGCTTGTGGGATTGATTGGGGTCATTGAAGTGTAACGTCTACGCTTTTAAATATCTTCCATAAGGACTTTTCCTTATGGATTGATATTTTGAGTCCACGAACAAAATTGGTCCCTTATAATTTATCTTCTCTTCATATTGAACTCTAAAGTCCATCGTCTTAAAGCTTCAGCTCTTCTTCTCGAAATTTCTTTGTGATAAAGTCTTGAACGAATAAGTTGAATTTTCACTTCAATTGCCTAGATTTGGATCTTGTGATTGGAATTTGAGGAAAACTAAGCCCATCTGACTCATGGACTTTGAATTGGGTTGGGCCGCTCATATCACTTAAATCCAAAAAAATAAAATGTCCAAATTTTTTGCCCAAATAGCCCATCCAAAAATATTGTTTCATCTTGCACTTGGGCTTCACACGTTGTTGGCTCTAAATATCTTAAATTGGTCCACAGTTGGCCTTCTTAGGCCCAACGCCTTTAATTCTTAATAAAGGCCCAAAAAGCTTCATTTTTTTAACAAAAACCCAATTTGGATTATTAAAGTTCGGCCTATTTGAGATATTTTATTAGGTCTTGGCCCAATCAAAGGCCCACATAGCTGTATAATCACATGATGCCGCCTTAACCTTTGAAGTTAAAAAAAATCAAGCAAAAATCCAAAGTATCAACACCTCTAACCAAGTATTGATACCTTTCCAAAGTTATCGATACCCATGTCTAGTATAGATACCAATTTCAACCTCTATTTCTCAAAGGAGATTGAGCAAAAAAACAAAGTACTGATACCTTTCAAAATTTATTGATACCCTCCCCTGGTATTGATGCTGTTTTGAGGTTCGATGTTTTGAAAATTAAACAAGAAATTGTTTGAGTATCTAAACCCTTCCCAAGTATCGATACCTCATAGAAAGTATCAATATTTCCTCTATTGTATCGATACTATAGGCTTTAACGATCACTAAATTTAGGCATTAAATGCTAAAAGTATCGATACCCTTTCAAAGGTATCGATACTTGTTGTTGCAAGAGACATTAATGCACTTGTTCTTATATCTCCAACAACTCTATTCAATTTCCTACCAACCCAAATGGTTGGAAATCAATTAAGAGGTATAAATGTTAGCTTCCAAAGCCTCTATAACAACAAGAGAAATTATAAAAGATCAAAAGCTTCAAGATATATCAAAAATTCATTACTAATAGCTTTGTACTTAAAATTATTCATCTTTTCTTGTAAACACTTGTGAGCATTCCTTGTATTAAAAATTATTCATCTTTTCTTGTAAACACTTGTGAGCATTCCTTGTATTCTTTTTATCAGCTCAAGTGTTTTTATTGTGTGAGTCCTTAATTGGAAAACATCATAATCTTGTAAGGATTGTTTCTTTGTTTGCTCATTTGTTTACTCTTTTGAGGGGGTTTAAGTCTTAAGATTTAGGTAGAAATCTTAAGGAAGTTGAAGGTTAAACCTTGTCCTCAAAGGTTGAATCAAATTAGTGAATTTTGGAAAATCCTTAGTGGTGCAAAGCTAAGGTAGTGTAGTAGGCAATTGAGGCTTAACCACTCTAATTTCTTGTGTTCATTGTTTTTATTTTTCTTGTCTTGCTTCCTCTAATTTTTAAAAGGCCAATTCACCCACCCTATTGGTTATTTCCATTGATTGATCTAGCTAAAAATTGGTATGAGAGCTAGTCTCTAAATATGGTCTTAAAACCATGAGAAGATCCTCGACGACGCTCAAATGATCATCAACATACACTACAACAATTATGTCCACTTCCGGGTCAGTTTTCTATGGAGAATCTCAATTTATCTCCAACCCTCCATACTTAAATAGAGTCAACTACTCATATAGGAAGACGATGATGATGTTATTCATTCAAGCCAACTGCTGGTAAAAATTTGATTTGAAAAGAGTTTTCTTGCACATCGAAAAATAAAAATTTTGAAAACTGACTCAATTTTCTCCATTATTCTCGTACCATGAACTACTTTGCGTATGGGATCGAACCAATGGAATCAAAATACAGAACTATAAATTCTTTTATTTTATGTGGAAAGAAAAATTCTCTTCTCAAATAGAAAGCGGTAGAATTGTTATTCCGAAAAAAATATATTTAATAGTTGAGAATAAATTTTCTCTATTTTTCAGCATAGTAACAATATCTTAAAGCGGTGTCAAACTCTGAGTCTGCGAAACCTCAAATCTATTTGGACAATCCTTTAGAAAATTTTCCTTCAAACCACATTTAAAACATCCACCTAACAACTTATGACACTCTGCAGAATACATACGCTTATAGTGTGTACAAAGTGGCCATCTAGGAACTCTCGTCGAACTAGTAGCACTAACAACAACACTACTCTACTGCCTGGACTGACTCGGTTGAGACCCATGTCTCACACCACTACCAAAACTATGGCTATCACACCCTCTCTTAGACGGTCTATCGATGCACCATCAGAAACTCTCTTACCAGAATCAATAACCACCGAACAAGGCATCTTGGCTAAGGTCTCCTCCACTGCCTTAACTCTCTCAACTAACCCATCAAACATCTCCACATTCTGAGCTACTAAGTAAACTCGAATCTCACGATTAAGCCCAAAAAAAAAACCTCTTACAATGGTCTCTCTCAGAAATACCATCTCAGGAGCATACTGACTAAGTTGCACAAACTCATCCTCATAATCAGCTACTGACAAATCGCTCTAAATCAAATCTAGAAACTCACACTTACAAGCCTCTATATACTGCTCGCCCATAAACTTCCTCTTAAAAACTTAGAGAAAATAATTCCAGTTAACCTATCGAAACAGTATCCATCCTAACAGTATTCCGCCAATGATGAGCCTCACGTTGAGTAAGGATACAACACAACCCAACTTCTCCTCGTTAGAACAAGACATCTGCTCGAGGATCCTTTCAACTCCTTCCAACCAGTACTCAACTACGGTCGGATCAGTAACTTTCACTCTAGAAAATTCCTACACCTAATGCCTGAAGACATTCAAGTGGCAACCACGATTCATAGGTGCAGGATTGGTAAGTACAGGAGCAGGATTAGCACCAACAATCCACTGAAATGCTCCAATCATAGCTTCCATCAGAGGGCCTACACCCTCATCAGGTATATTAACTCTACACGATGGCACAGAAGGTGCAGAGGATGTACCATTCTCTTAAGCACTAGCTCTTACATTAACACGTCAATGAGGCATATCTAATAATCTAGCATAAAACAGACAAATAAACGGTGTGAGTGATGAGAAGATGATCCAAGTCTCATTCTTACAAACTAAAGTTAGGATTAATGCAATGCTTTCCCATTACTACCCCACATATGGTTCAATCAGATCATTTCAAACAATTCCATGCAATTCAACCAAAGTCATATCAATAATTGCAAATGATCAAAGAGATTCAAACTCATGAGTTTCTAATAAACCATAATTTATACATATTTTAACCATATACTTGGCTTATTTTTGGATGAATTTTCAATAGATTTGATGAATTCGATGCTTCTAATCCCTTAATTTCATGTATTACACTCAGGAGAGCTTAGGGAGTAGAAAAGAACAAGAAACGGGCCAAAACGGGACAAAATGGGCATACCTATAAAATTAAACACAACCTGGATCAACGTACACAAGCGTAGACCACACGGCCGTGTGTGGTGACAGAAGTGAGCATGACCTAAGGCTATTAGACACGGGTGTGTCCCTGCCGTATGAAAGTTTAATTTTATTCAGAATAGGCCACTTGTGGGCCATGATAGGTGTTCCAAAGCCTATATAAACATCCTAAGGGGCAACCAAAAGGAGGAGGCCGAGCAGAAGGCAGAAAATACTCGAAGATGGCTATTAGAAGCAGCTTAGGAGAAGGATCGCCATCAAGACTGAAGATTTCCCATCAAGTTCTTGAGAAGTTTTTGGGTTTTCTTATGCTTTGTTTTCCTAATTTTACGATGTTTCCCTCTATCAGTATGAACTAAATCCCTTAGATACCTAAGGGGATGAAACCTAAGACAAATCTTATTATTATTTGATTTATAAGATAAATACTTGTTTTGATAATTCAGGATATTGATTCAAGTCGAATGTGCTTATTTAGAGGAGCAAAAGTCCCTGTTTAAGAGTAGATCAACACAATTAAGCGGAGTTGATTGCAACCCTAAAAATAGGGCGACAAAAATCTACCGGATTGGAGTCAAATATAATAAGGGAATCCATAGATCGAGTTAATGCGACAATAGGGGTTTTAATTAGAAAGAGATTTCAATTAATCAACATAGAGTTAGTTGTTTTTAGTCTCGAAAGAGATATTAACATAAATCAGGGATTTCTAAGAATTAAGTCAAGTGAATAAATCATATGAATCAAAAGTAATAAGTGAAGTCTAGGTGGATTCTTCCTTAGGTATTGCCTATCTCATAAAGTTATCTAAAGTATTTTCCCAATTCCTTCTCTGTCGTGTTTTTAGTTAAGTTTTAGTTTAAAAGAAATCACTCCAATTCCTAGGCTAGATGATAAAAAGATAGTAATTACTATTACTCTTGGTCCTTATGGATACGATATTAGCGGTCTTACCATAACTATACTATTGAACGATAGGTGCGCTTGCCTTTATTGTGATCGTAGTTAGTTCGAGACACATTATGTTTTTGGCGCGCTGTTGAGGATTAAGATATTAAGAACGCTAAATTTTTATTACTTTAGCCATTCTTATTTTATTGCAATTTAATTTTACTTTTTATTTGTTTTTACTTCTCTAATTTTTCTTTCTTTGCTTCTGGCAGGAATTTTTAGTTTATGACTAGAAAGAACCCGTCAAGACCATTACTTTTTGACAGTGATATAGAAGGTACCACTCGCAGAAACCAAAGAGAAACTAGGCAAAGTTTACAATAATTCGCTACCTCCTATGGTTCCCGCAAACCCGATGAATCAAAACCCTGCTCCTCGTACTATGTATGATTATGCTAAACCTAATTTAACAGGAAATGAGTCAAGTATTGTTAGACCTGCTGTTACTGCAAATAATTTTGAACTGAAACCTAACACTATTCAAATGATTCAGCAATTTGTTTAGTTTGATGGTTTGTAGGATGAGGACCCAAACAATCACTTAGCAAATTTTCTGGAATTCTGCGACACTTTCAAAATAAATGGCATTTCTGACGATGCCATTTGCCTTCGGTTGTTTCCCTTTTCATTGAGGAATATAGCAAAATAGTGGTTGAACTCGTTATCACGAGGATCAATCACTACATGGGAACAAATGACCAAAACATTTTTACTTAAATATTTCCTGCCGGCTAAAACGGCTAAGTTGAGGAATGATATCTCTTCTTTTGTGCAGATGGATTTAGAAACACTTTATGACGCATGGGAGAGATATAAGGATCAACTGAGAAGGTGCCCTCACCATGGGTTACCATTATGGCTACAGGTTCAAACCTTTTACAATGGTGTGAACCCCTCAACTAGGTAGCTGATTGATTCAGCCGCTGGTGGAACCCTTGAAGCGGCTTATGAGTTTATAAATGAGATGTCACTAAATAACTATCAGTGGCAAGTTATGTGAACAAAGCCAACAAAAGCCTCCAGTGGTTTCAACCTCGACGCAGTTACCATGCTATCAAACCAGGTATAGTTGTTAAGTAAAAATTTTGATGGTTTGTGTGGTTCTTCGCAGGTACATCCAATGATGCAGTGCGATACGAATGGAGGAGGAATGAATAATATAGAATATCCACATTACAACCCTAGCATAGAAAGTGAACAGATGAACTATATGGGTAATAATCCTAGACCTCAAAATAACCCTTATAGTAACACTTATAATCTAGGTTGGAGGAACCACCCTAACATTTCATTGGTTGGACAAGGAAATCAGAGATAACATGTAACACCCCTATCCCATATCCGTCGCTGGATTAGGTTTAAGGGCATTACAAGATAGATCAGAAACTTTCATAACATTTTGTATAATCACATATTAAACACAAACGAAGTGTCCCTTATATTGGTCAATGAGACCTTAAACATACTTATAAACCGGTTCGGGACTAAACATAAAAACATACAGAAATTTTCAAAAATTTAAAACTTTTCCAAGTTTCAGAGGATACACGCCCGTGCAAACAGGCCGTGTGCCTCCCACGGTTGCTAGAAACACCCGTGTGTCCTCTCCGTGTTCAAACCTATTTTAACACCACGGCCACCAAGCACGCCCGTGCAACTTGGCCGTGGTCGATCCTGTCGAAACCACATGGCTACCAGGCACGTCTGTGTGCCAAGGACGTGTACTCTTAGGACATATACTGACTTCTTCACATGGCTACTACACACGCTTGTGTACCATGGCTGTGTGTCCCTAAGCTACCTACTGACTTAGCCCCATGGTCACTAGGCACGCCTGTGTGCCACAACCGTGTGACATTATAGGCCATTTACAAGGCCAAAATGCCACCCACATAGGGTCAAACCTAGAAACCAATCATGAATACCTCTCATGCACATTTGACAACTAAGAACATGCCAAAATATCCATTCAAACTATACCTTAAAAACTAATACCATTCATACCAAATTTACAAGACCAAATATCACATGAACACAATCATTATTCATCCATACTTACCCAAAAACATAACCAACTCATATGTTATCTAACCATGCCAAAAACATTCACCATACATCATCTTCATCATAGTAACATGTCAACTTATATTTAGCCACATCTCATGGCCAAGTTCATATAACAAACTTATACCAAATACTAGGCTATACATGCCATATCTAGCTATGTACATTTCCAAAATGTACCAAAACAAGTTGAGTAGTGTGATGATGATCCTCGATAGTCCCGAGCCTTCAGTAGCTTTGACGATCTATAAAATAGAGAAACACACACAGAGTAAGCTTTCCAAAAAGCTTAGTAAGTCATATACAAATAAACTTATCATGTAAAGCATATAAGCATATGGAAACATTGGCAAAATTCATATTCATAGCAAGTTCGTCACATGTATGCTTAGATCTATTTTCTTGGCCATATCTGCCACATTCATCAATTCATAAATCTTATATAAACATAGCTCTTTCATAACCATTCTTGTATCTTATTCACAATCTTATATTCAATCATACATTTCTTCAAATCAAAGTCACATAGGTACTTACCTTTTATACACACTTAGTGTACATACCAAACGTACCTGAAACGAATATAATTTCACGTAAATGATCATAGCTTGGATCTGCCCATTGAACCGATAGGAATCTAATAGGATGCTCAGAAAGCTCGAATAGTCGTACAATGCCAATGTCCCAGATGAGGTCTTACGTGTACTTAGATACCGATGCCACCGTCCCAGACATGGTCTTACACGTAAAGCTCATTCGATGCCAACGTCCCAAA
This sequence comes from Gossypium rotundifolium, assembly GCA_025506655.1. NCBI lineage: Eukaryota > Viridiplantae > Streptophyta > Magnoliopsida > Malvales > Malvaceae > Gossypium > Gossypium rotundifolium. The sequence goes on from CP106727.1 coordinate 125,566,493, forward strand.
CGTGGTCTTACACGAAATTTCAAATCAATGCCAACATCCCATACGTGGTCTTACATGATTAAATAGAACGGATACCTATGTCATGACATAGCTAATCCTATTTATTCCTAGGTTCGTACGGGACTTATTAAAATCGACACTAAGTCAGCTTTATCTCAGAATTCATGTACGGATCAACTCATAAACATTCATAGTTAACAATAATCATATGGATGTACACAGTTTAAAACAAATACGTTTATTTGCATAATGATTTACCTCAGATTCGATTTTTTAGAAATGGAAACGGCTCTCGGGTTACTTTTGCTTTCCCATAATCTAAGTCCATTTTCCTCGGTTCTTGATCTATACATATTCAGAATTAACTCTTTTATTTACTAACTCATTCAATTCAATCCAAGGACACACATTTAGGGCTATTTGAAATTTAACCCTCACATTTGCACAATTTATCAATTTAGTCCATTTTTCTCAAAACAACAAATTCACAAAATCATCTCATACTCATGCTTAGCTGAATGTTCATACGTCACATAGAAGCCTATATTTTCCATCAACTTTACAATTTAGTCCCTCAAGTTACTAGTTTCTCAATTTAGCCCTAATTAGCTAAATTCATCAAAAATTCAAGAACAAAGTATGTTCATCTAACTCAAATCTTTCATTTAACAACTAAGCTCATCACAAAACTTAACATATCATCAATGGCATATCTCATGAACATCATCAATACACAAAATTGAGACATGGGCTTGATAGTAGACTAAGCAACAATCTCAAAAACATAAAAATCATCAAAATCCAAAGTTAAAACATACCTTAATTTTGCTTAATAAGTGCCGAATATCCTAGCTTCATATTTCTTTTTCTTTTGTTTGATTTTCGGTGGATGAATGCATGAGAATAATGTCCATTTTCATGCTTGATCATATTATAATTCATTACTAACTAATTTCCAATTTTAACTTTATACAATAAAGTTATAAAACATATTTCCCAAGGTTATTATGGACCATAACGGTCCACTATCTATAGTAATGGCTAATTCGCCATATAGATCCTCCATACTTATAAAGACATGGCAAATAGGTACCTTTTCATGTAGCATGCTAGTTTTGCATTCAATGCAATTTAATCTTTTGCTCATATTAAACACACAGACGGACGAATTAACTTACGAAACTTTAGTACATACATAATCTTACATCACAGTCATAGAAAATAATATTAAAATATTATACAGACTCAGATTTGTGGTTTTAAAACCACTATTTTGAATAGGGTATAAACCGAGTTACAATTCTCCTCCCTTAGGGATTTTCGTCCCCGAAAATCTTACCATTAAACAGAGTCAGATATTATTGTCTCATTGAATCTTCCGGTTCCCATATTGCCTCTTCATATCCGTGTCGATGCCATAGTACTTTCACTAACGCTATTTTCTTATTTCTCAACTCTATCACTTCACGAGCTAAGATATGAATCGATTCCTCTTCATACATAATATCCGACTGGGTTTCAATTTTAGACGAAGTAATCACATGTGACAGATTAGAACGATATCTATGGAGCATCGAGACATGAAATACATTATGGATCTTTTCTAATTCAGAGGGCAACCTTAATCTATAAGCAACAGGCCCAACTTATTCAATGATCTCATACGACCCGATGAACCTCGGACTTAACTTACCTTTACGTCCAAATCGAAGCACTTTCTTCCACGATGACACTTTCAAAATACTCTGTCGCTAATCTCAAATTCTATATATTTTCATTTTAAGTTCGCATACAACTTCTACCGATTAGATGTTGCTTTTAAACAATCTCAGATCAGTTTCACTTTCTGTTCTGAATCTTTTATCAAATCGACTTGAAGTAGCTTATTCTCACTAAGCTCGATCCAATACAGAGGTGTACGACATTTACATCCGTACAAAGCTTTATATGGTGTCATTTTAATGCTTGACTGAAAACTGTTATTGTATGCAAATTCAATCAATGGCAGATATTGTTCCCACGTACCATCAAATTCAAGAATGCAACATCTTAACATATCGTCTTAAATCTGAATGATCCGCTCGAATTGACCATCTGTCTGTGGATGAAAAGCTATACTGAAATGCAGTTTTGAGCCTAAAGCTTCTTACAATTTCTTCTAGAACCTCGATTTATATCTCGAATCTCTATCTGATACAATAGATATTGGCATCCCGTGCAACCTCACAATCTCAGAAACATATAGCTCAGCTAATCTATCAAGTGAGTAATCAGATCTTATCGGAATAAAATGGGCAGATTTTGTCAATCGATCAACAACGACCCATATCGCATCTTTCTTTCTCGGAGTCAGAGGCAATCCCAAAAAAATCCATTATTACTCTATCCCATTTCAATTCAGGAATCAGAATCGGTTGAAGCAACCCAGACGGAACTTGATGTTCAACTTTCACTTGCTGACAGACTAAACATTTCAAAACAAAGTTAGAAATGTCTCGTTTCATACCAGACCACCAATAGTGTCGTTTCAAATCACGATACATTTTAATACTTCCCGAATGAATAGATAGATGACTGTTATGAGCTTCGTTCAAAATCAACTGAATCAACTCCGGATTTCTCGAAACACAAATACTATCTCAAAATCTCAAGTAATCATCAACAATTTGAAATTCAGATTCAAAATTTGAATCACACTAAGCTCGATTTTGATAACAATTCATTATCAGATTTCTGAGCGTCACATATCTGCTGTATAAACAACGGTTTTGATTTTAATTCAGCTATCACAGAATTATCATCAGACAAATCTAATTGAGTACTCAAAGCACGTAGTGCAAATAATGATTTTCAACTCAATGCATCAGCAACAACATTTGCTTTACCCGGATGATAATCTATCACAAGCGCATAATCTTTTAATAGATCTAACCATCTTCTTTGACGCAGGTTCAAATCTTTCTGAGTCATCAAGTATTTCAGACTTTTATGATGTGAAAACACATGACATTTCTCACCATACAGATAATGGCGCCAGATCTTAAGTGCAAACACAATCGCAGCTAACTCAAAATCGTGCGTCGGATAATTTTTTCATGAGGCTTCAATTGTCTCGAGGCATAAGCTACAACTTTGCCTTCCTGCTTCAAAACACATCCAAGACCATTTAATGAAGCATTACTATAAATCAAAAATTCTTTACCCGATTCTGGTTGTACTAACACTGGAGCTTCTATTAACAGAGTTTTCAACTGATCAAAACTTTTCTGACATTTATCAAACCATTCAAATCTAACATCTTTCTGAAGTAACCTAGTCAACGGAGTAGCTATCACTGAAAATCCTTTTACAAATCGACGGTAATAACAAGCTAAACCATTAAAACTACAGACTTTAAACACATTCTTCAAAGGTTTCAAATCCAGAATAGCAAAAATCTTGCTCGGATCAACACGAATCCCAGAAGTTGACACAATATGTCCCAGAAAACTAACCTCATGTAACCAAAATTCACATTTGCAAAATTTTGCATATAATTGCTTTTCTCTTAAAGTTTGCAATACGATTCTCAAATGTTCAGCATGCTCATCTTCATCACGTGAATAAATCAATATATCATCTATGAACACCACAAAAAATCGATCTAGGTACGGTCTAAAAATTTTGTTCATCAGATCCATAAAAATAGCAGGAGCATTGGTTAGTCCAATGGCATAACTTATCAATTTTTGGCAACGGATATTTATTCTTTATTGTCATCTTATTCAACTGATGATAATCGACACATTCTCATCATACCATCTTTCTTTGGTGCCATTCTATACGGAGATATCGAAATAGGTTTCGTTCCAGGTAGTAGATCAATACCAAATTCAACTTCACGAATTGGAGGCAAACTCTATAACTCTTCAGGGAACACATCAAAATACTCACAGAGAATAGGCATTGATTCAACTTTCTTTTCTAACACTTTCGAATCAATCACATAAGCAAAATATGCTTCATATCCCTTTTTCACATATCTTTGAGCTTTCAGTACATATATCACAACAGGCAATCCATTCAAACCATTAGACTCAACTCGTACAATCTCATCATTCGAACATCTCAAATCAATAGTATTTCTTTTATAGTTCACAACAGCATTATGCAATGTCAACCAGTCCATACCCAGAATGATATCAAACTCATCAAATGGCAAAAGCATCAAATCAACAGGGAAACAACTATCTCGAAACATTAACGGAAAGTTCTTGCATACTTTGTCAACAAGGACACTTTTACCTAAGGGGTTTGATACTTTTATAAAAAACTCAATAGACTCTACAGGAAAAGTCTTACTGAATACTAAATTCATGCATATATATGAACGCGTAGAACCAGGGTCTATCAATGTAATCACACAAGTATTATAAAGGTCAAAGTACCGTTATAACATTTGGAGATGAAGCTTCCTCACGAGCTCGAATAGCATATGCTCTGGCAGGTGCTCTAGCTTCAGATCTTGCAACAGTGTCTCTCATAGTTCTCTAACTACTACTAACATTTCTTACATTCTTTGAAGGTCTACCTCTCACAAGTGTATTATTAGGTCTCGGATTCCAAACAATCTCTGGCTCGACAGACTCAGGCAATCACGGATAAAATGATCAAGTGATCCACATCTGAAACAAGCTATGTCATTTAGTCTACAACTTCCGGATGCCTTTTTCCACAATGTTTACATTCAGGTCTCTCAGTCTGGACATTACCAACACTGGCCACTGAAATTGCTAGGGTTTTGGAACTCATTTGCGATCTAGCTCAATTTCTATTCGAATGTCCCACATTATCTCCTGAATGACTTTGATCATCTATAAATCTCTTTGAAGCAGACTGAAATGATTTGCTTCGAAATCTCTTTCTCATATCTAGGGCTTTAGACTCAACCTTTTTTTATCTTTCCCAAGTTCCTTAGCTTTGCATGCTCGATCAACGAGTACAATAAACTCTTTTATTTCTAAGATCCCGACTAACAAGCGAATATCTTCATTAAGACCATCTTTGAATCTTTTGCACATTATTGTTTCGGATGATATACACTCTCGGGCGTACTGACTTAATTTCACGAACTCTTGCTCATATTCAGTAAAATCATTCTACCCTATTTTAGTTCTAGAAATTCTTCCGTTTTTTGATCGATGAATCTCTCACTGATGTATTTCTTCCAAAATTTGATTTGAAAGAAGTCCCACGTAACACGCTCTTTTGGAACAATAGAAATCAAAGTTTTCCACCATTGATAAGCTGCATCTCGAAGCAAAGATACACCACATTTTATGCATTCATCCAGAGTCAGAGACATTTCATCAAATACTCTAATAGTATTTTCTAACCAGAACTCAGTCTTTTCAACATCATCATCATTAGTAGCCAGGAACTCTTCGACCCCATACTTACGGATCTTGTCAACTGGAGGCTTATTCCATAGATTCAAATTTATAGTCGGAGGTATATCAAATTTTTGAGTGGGATTAATCGAGGGTGAGGGTTTGAAACAGTCGAGTTATTCTTTACTAATTGAGTGAACCACTCACTCATCATCTGGAAGAAAGCTTGTTTAGCTTCTTTCTCATGGCGGCTCGTAACCGGTCTCGAATTAGAGGGCGTTGTCCCTTGCGCAGGAGCAGGCGCATTACTTTCTACGTCATCAACTATGACTCTTTCGGGATCTATTGCTATACAAAATCACATTTTATACGTCAAGATTCATCACACTATCACAATTCAAGTATATGGCATGTATAGCTAGACTCTGACACGCTACGTTAATCCGATAATCGACTAAACTGTAGCTCTGATACTAACCAAATGTAACACCCCTATCCCGTATCCGTCGTCGAATTAGGGTTAAGGGCATTACTAGACAGATCAAAACTTTCATAACATTTCGTACAATCATACATTAAACACAAACGAAGTGTCCTTATATTGGTCAATGAGACCTTAAACATGCTTATAAACCGGTTCGGGACTAAAGCGAAAAACATACAGAAATTTTTAGAAATTTAAAACTTTTCCAAGTTTCAGAGGATACACGCCCGTGCGGACAGGCTATGTGCCTTCCACGGCTACTAGATACACCCGTCTGTCCTCTCCGTGGTCGAACCTTTTTTAACACCACGGCCACCAAGCACACCCGTGTAACCTGTTCGTGGTCGATCCTGTTGAAACCACATGGCTACCAGGCACGTCCGTGTGCCAAGGTCGTGTACTCTAAGGACATATACTGACTTGTTCACACGGCCACTACACACGCGGTGTACCATGGCCGTGTGTCCCGAAGCTAGCTACTAACTTAGCACCACGGTCACTAGGCACGTCCGTGTGCCACAACCGTGTGACATTATAGGCCATTTGTAAGGCCAAAATTCCACCCACATAGGGTCAAATGTACAAACCAATCATCAATACCTCTCACGAACATTTGACAACTAAGAACATGCCAAAATATCCATTCAAACTATACCTTAAAAACCAAAACCATTCATACAAAATTCACATGACCAAATCTCACATGAACACAAGCATTATTCATCCATACTTACCCAAAAACTTAACCAACTCATATGTTATCTAACCATGCCAAAAACATTCATCATACATCATCTTCATCATAGTAACATGTCAACTTATATTTAGCCACATCTCTTGGACAAGTTCATATAACAAACTTATACCAAATACTAGGCTATACATGCCATATCTAGCTATATACATTTCCAAAATGTAGCAAAACAAGTTGAGTAGTGTGATGATGGTCCCGAGCCTTCTGTAGCTTTGACGATCTATAAAACAGAGAAGCACACACAGAGTAAGCTTTCCAAAAAGCTTAGTAAGTCATATACAAATAAACCTATCATGTAAAGCATATAAGCGTATGGAAACATTGGCAAAATTCATATTCATAGCAAGTTCATTACAAGTATGCTTAGATCCATTTTCTTGGCCATATTTTCCACATTCATCAATTCATAAATCTTATATACACATAGCTCTTTCATAACCATTCTTGTATCTTATTCACAATCTCATATTCAATCATACATTTCTTCAAATCAAAGTCACATAGGTACTTACATTTTATACTCACTTAGTGTACATACCAAACGTACTTGAAATGAATATACGTTCATGTAAATGATCATAGCTTGAATTTTCCCGTTGAACTAATAGGAATCTAATAAGATGCTCAGAAAGCTCGAAATAGTCATATAATGCCAACATCCCAGACGAGGTCTTACGTGTACTCAGATATCGATGCCTCTGTCCTAGACATGGTCTTACACGAATCAATACGATGCCGATGTCCCAGACATGGTCTTACACGTGAAGCTCATATTGATGCCAATGTCCCAGACGTGGTCTTACACAAAATGTCAAATCAACGCCAACGTTCCAGACGTGGTCTTACATGATAAAACAGAACAGATACCTATGTCATGACATAGCTAATCCTATCTATTCCTAGGTTTGTATAGGACTTACTAAATATCGACACTAAGTCAGCCTTATCTCAGAATTCATGTACGGATCAACTCATAAACATTCATAGTTAACAATAATCATATGAACATACACAGTTTAAAACAAATACATTTATTTGCATAATGACTTACCTTGGATTTGATTTTTCAGAAATGGAAATGGCTACTTGGTTACTTTCACTTTCCCGCGATCTAAGTCCGTTTTCCTCGGCACTTGACCTATACATATTTAGAATTAACTCTTTTATTCACTAACTCATCAATTCAATCCAAGGACACACATTTAGGGCTATTTGTAATTTAACCCTCAAATTTGCATAATTTATCAATTTAGTCCATTTTTCTCAAAACATAAAATTTACAAAACCATTCATACTCATGCTTAGCCGAATGTTCATATGTCACATACATATTTTCCATAAAATTTACAATTTAGTCCCTCAAGTTACTATTTTCTCAATTTAGCCCTAATTAGCTAAATTCATTAAAAATTCAAGAACAAAGTATGTTCATCTAACTCAAATCTTTCATTTAACAACTAAGCTCATCACAAAACTTAACATATCATCAATGGAATATCTCATGAACATCATCAATACACAAAATTGAGACATGGGCTTGATAGTAGACTAATCAACAATCTCAAAACATAAAAATCATCAAAACCCAAAGTTAAAACATACCTTAATTTTGCTTAATGAGTGTCGAATACGCTAGCTTCATATTTGTTTTTTTTTTTTTTTTGATTTTCGGTGGATGAATGCATGAGAATAATGTCCATTTTCATGCTTAATCATATTATAATTCATTAGTAACTAATTTCCAATTTTAACCTTATACAATAAAGTTATAAAACATATTTCCCAAGGTTATTATGGACCATAACCGTCCACTATCTATAGTAATGGCTAATTTTCCATATAGATTATCCATACTTATAAAGACATGGCAAATAGGTACCTTTCATGTAGTATGCTAGTTTTGCGTTCAATGCAATTTAATCCTTTGCTCAAATTAAACACATAGACGGGCGAATTAACTTACAAAACTTTAGCACATGTATAATCTCACATCATAGTCACAAAAATAATATTAAAATATTATACAAACTCAGATTTGTGGTTTCGAAACCATTATTTCGACTGGGTATAAACTAGACTGTTACATAACAACCCCCTCTAGGCTTTCAATCACCATACCGGCAAGAGAGAAAGCCAAACCTTGAATATATGCTAACAAAGTTTATTTTGGTGTAAGAGACTCATTTTAGAATACCGAAACAACATTGAAAAATTAGCAAGCATCAATTCAAGGGTTTGAGAATCAAATTGGATAGCTGGCTAAACTAGTTTCCGAAAGGCAACCAGGTAATTTACCTAGTAACACCGAAGCTAACCTAAAAGAACATGTAAAGCAGTTACACTAAGGAATGGGAAGGTGTTGGTTGAAGTCGAAAAGAAGATGCCACAAGAAAATGATAAGGAAAAGGGTGAGGAAGTAAATGAGAATATAACACCGGTACTTAAAAAGTATAAACCACCAATCTCATATCTGGCAAAGTTGAAAAAAGACCGCATAGACGCACAATATGGTAAATTTCTTGAACTTTTTAAATAGTTACATATTAACTTACCTTTTGTTGAAGCTATTTCGCTGATGCCTACATATGCAAAATTCCTAAAAGAGCTTTTAACAAATAAAAGAAAGTTTGAACAACTATCGACCGTGGAGCTTAACGAGGAATGTTCAGCTATTCTCCAAAATAAGCTACCAACCAAATTGAAAGATCTAGGAAGTTTCACTATTCCCTATTTAATTGGTAGTTTAAATATTGAGAAAGCATTAGCTGATCTAGGTGCCAATATTAATTTAATGCCTTATAAAATGTTAAAGCAACTTGGTCTCGGGGAACCAAAACCCATTAGGATGAGTATTCAATTAGCTGATAGATCTATTAAATATCCTAGGGGAATTATTGACGATGTTTTGGTAAAAGTTGATAAATTCATATTCCCTGTTGATTTTGTTGTGCTTGAGATGGATGAGGACATCGAGGTGCCCTTAATTTTAGGACGCCCATTTTTAGCTACTGCTAGGGCTATTATTGATGTAGGTGATGGTAAACTTGTGCTAAGAGTAGGTGACGAGGAAATTATTTTTAAAATTTATGATGCTATGCAATATTCTAGAGATCAAGATTATTCATGTTATTTTATTGATGCTATTGATCATTTTATTCAAGATTCTTTTCAGGAAATCATACATGAAGACACGTTGGAACTGTGTCTTACCCAGGGTGAGGGGGTAGATGACGATACCAATGAGATAGGGGAGATAGAAAGTGAGTTAAATGCTAATCCTTCTTCTCCAAGACAAAAGAAGTATGAGGGCATTGAAATAAACAACGAACTAAAATAAAAATCCTCTATTGAAGAACCTCCCAAATTGGAATTAAAATAGTTACCAAATCACCGGTAATTATCTCTTCAGAACTGGAACCCAAAGAGAAAGACGAGCTACTACAGGTACTAAAGGAGCATAAAAGAGCCATAGTTTGGAAAATTTCTAACATTAAAGGGATAAGTCCATCATTTTACACCCATAAAATTTTAATGGAAGATGAATATAAACCATGTGTGCAACCTCAAAGACGATTGAATCCCAACATGAGGGAAATTGTTAAAGTTGAGGTAATTAAACTTCTAGATGCTGAAGTTATTTATCCTATTTCTGACAGTACTTGGGTAAGTTCGTGCAGGTTTTTCCAAAGAAGGGAGGCATGACTGTTGTAGCTAACGAAAAGAATGAATTGATTCCAACAAGAACAGTCACAGGTTGGAGAGTCTGCATTGACTATAGGAAGTTGAACGATGCCACGAGAAAAGATCACTTTCTTTTACCCTTCATTAACCAGATGTTAGAAATATTATATGGGCATATGTATTATTGCTTCCTAGATGGACTCTCTGGCTACTTTCAAATCCCAATAGCTCTTGAGGATCAAGAAAAGATGACATTTACGTTTGCTTATCGTAGAATGCCTTTTGGATTATGTAATGCTCCCGCTACTTTTTAGCGCTACATGCTAGCCATCTTTGATGAACTTGTGGAAGATATTATGGAGGTATTTATGGATGATTTTTTGTATTTGATAATTATTTCCATATTTGCCTTAAAAATTTAAAATGAGTTCTAATGAGATGTGAGGAAACAAACCTTGTGCTTAATTGGTAAAAGTGTCACTTTATGGTTCGAGAAGGGATTGTGTTAGGTCACAAAATTTCTTGTAAAGGGATTGAGGTTGATAAAGCAAAAATTGAAACCATAGAAAAATTACCTCCTCCTAGTTCAGTTAAGGCTATTAGAAGCTTTTTAGGACATGCTGGATTTTATAGAAGATTTATTAAGGATTTTTCTAAAATAGCTAAGCCTTTAACGAAATTACTAGAAAAAGATGTGCCTTTCAATTTTGATCAAGAATGTTTAGATGCATTTAATATCCTCAAAAAGAAATTAATAAATGCTCCAATTATAATTGCACCCGATTGGAATTTACCCTTTGAACTAATGTGTGATGCAAGTGATTTTGCAAAAGGTACGATTTTGGGACAGTGAAGAGACAAGAACTTTCAGTCGATTTATTACGCTGCAAGACATTAACGGCCGCACAAGAAATTACACCACCACAGAAAAAGAGTTGCTAGCTGTGGTTTTTGCATTTGATAAATTTAGACCATATTTGATATTATCTAAAGTTGTTGTTTACACTGACCATTCAGCTCTTTTCTATCTTTTAACTAAATCTGATGCAAAACCTTGACTCATAAGATGGATTTTGCTCTTATAGGAATTTGATTTAGAAATTCAGGATAAGAAAGGAGCTGAAAATCTCACGGCAGACCATCTTTCTAGGCTTGAAAATCCACATATCAAAGAACTAGACGAGAGTGAGATAAATGACTCGTTTCCTGAAGAACAACTCTTTACTATATCCGACTCTGAGGTACCTTGGTTTGCATATACTGCAAATTATTTAGCTATTAACATCCTACCAAAAGGGTTAACACATCATCAAAAGAAGCGATTCTTTGCTGAGGTGAAAAACTATTTTTAGGAGGACCCTTTTCTTTTTCGTATATGTACAGATTAAGTAATTCGGAGATGTGTTACAAAGGCAGAAGCAAGCAAAATCCTAGAACATTGCCATTCAGGATCAACAGGAGGACATTACAGTGGGACTAGGATAGCACATAAAATACTTGAATCAGGTTTTTATCGGCCAATCTATTCAAGGACGCTAACAGGTATGTTACTTCTTGTGATAGATGTCAGAGAATAGGTAATATCTCTAAACGCGATGAAATGCCTCAAACGTATATGCTATCATGTGAAATATTTGATGTATGGGGTATTAATTTTATGGGACCATTCCCTAGCTCATTTGGGAATAAATACATCTTAGTAGCGGTTGATTATATGTCAAAATGGGTGGAAGCTCAAGATTTACCTACTAATGATGCTAGAGTGGTAGTAAGATTTCTTAAGAAACTCTTCTCTCGATTTGGAACACCTAGAGCAATTATTAGTGATAGGGGCACTCATTTTTATAATACTCAATTTGATAAAATCTTAAAGAAATATGGAGTGCACCATAGAACAACTACCCCTTCTCACCCTCAAACTAGTGGACAAGTTGAAGTAGCCAATCGAGAACTTAAGCGTATTCTATAGAAAATCGTAGAATCAAACAGGAAAGATTGGGCATTAAAAGTAGATGATGTTTTATGGGCCTATAGAACTACTTTTAAAACTCCCATAGGAACATCCCCATACAGATTTGTCTGCGGGAAGAGTTGTCATCTGCCATTTGAATTAGAGCACAAAGCACTTTGGGCTATAAAATTCCTAAACTATGATCTTAAACTTGCAGGTGAGAAAAGATTGATGCAGTTGAACGAGCTAAATGAGTGGCGAGCTAATGCCTACAAGAACTCACGTTTATACAAGGAAGCAACAAAGCGATGCCATGATGCTCGTTTGAAGCAACTGAAGCAATTTGAGGTTGGAGATCTTGTTCTACTATACAATTCGAGGCTCAAATTGTTTCCTGGAAAGCTAAAATCAAGATGGTCAGGTTTATTTGTAATTACAACCATTTTTCCCTATGGCACAATTGAGGTAACTCATCCTACTTATGGCACATTTAAGCTAAACGGTCAACGACTTAAATTATATAATGGTGAAGATTTTAGAGATATGAGAGAGGAGTTTCAACTTTGTGAACCTTCGTATAGAGATGAAAACAGGGTAAGTCTAGCTTAAGACTTTAAACGAGCACTTCTCGGGAGGTAACCCTAGCACTAACTTCACTAATATCCATATTTTTAATTTTTAAGCATCTAACTAAAAACTAGCCAAGTAGGCGTATGTTTTCATACCCATACGACCTTTCATACAGGCGTGGCAGTGGCCGTGCGGCTACCACGGGTAGGTACATGGGCGTGGCAGAAACCGTGAGGTCCAAGGAAGAAAATTTTTCCCAAAACACGGGCTACGATAAAATACCACGGTCGTGCGATGCGATCGTGGTCGAAACTGACTCAGAAACACAGGCTGCGATAGAGTGCCATGGCCGTGCAATATGGCTATGGTCAATACTAAGTAAAAGACACGAGCATGCGACATGCCCATGCCCAGAATCCGTGGTTGAAACTGAATAAATCACACGGCGTGGGACATGCCCGTGCCTTTAGGTCGTGGTTGATACTGATTAATTACCACAGGTGTATGATCCTAAAAATGGGCGTGGGAGAAATAAATGGAGCATCACACGGTCGTGCAATTTGACCGTGTGACCTAACACGCCCTAAGGACACGGCCGTGGTCTACGACTCAGGCGCACCCTAATTCAAAATTTTCAAAACACACAAGATAAATAAAGGGCACACAGGTATGGCCCTTGACTGTGTTCTCTAATCCCTATGTAAAGCACCCCACTACTTATCTTCCCCAAATTTCCCCCCAAAACCCTAGTCGTTCTTCCCCAAACAACCCCTTTTTTCCCATTCTGGCCACCAACGACCCTTCTCCCTCCTTTCTTCACTTCCCTTTCCTCCTCTTCCCCTTATTTTTCTCCTTTCCCCTTTCTCTCCCATGGACACTAGCACGCAGTCCACGCCTGTGTCTGACACCATGCCTGTGCACCACTGCCACGTCTATGCCACCACGTCAACACCCCAATCGGTTCATCTTTCTCCACCTTTATTACTTATTTCAGGAATTTTTTATCTATTTATTTGATCTTATTCTCTGATCCTACTATTGTTCTTATCATGATGTATATTTCTAATTTCTTATTTTATTTTGATTGTTTAGTTTATTTAGTTTGCTTTTATTTAGTCATTACTTCTTCTTAGTGATTTTAGCATTACTTACTCAACTATTATAGGATTATACTATTTAGGACTACTAGGATAGTGCATTTTAGCTGGCAATGATACTTGAAATCTTTGGCATTTCTCATGTACGTAATGACTCCCCTGCGTGGGAAAAAGACTGTGGTTCCCGCTTCAAAAAATAGAAGGGTACCAGTGAGACATCCTCGAGTGCCTCTACCGAAATACGTCATCCCTTCTTATAGTTTCCTTCGGGAACCTAGGAAGACCTCTTTCAGATACTTTGTATGCGACCCCTCGGCGTGGGGTGGTGCGTTGATTGGGACACTTTAGAGTAGGTCCCACTAGCCGACGCCATCCGGGCCCTATTAATGACCGACCCATGAGGGTACTTCTTCAAAATTTTTGAGCCAACATATTTAGAGCTCACTCTAGAGTTTTGTTCAACATTCCATCTTCAGACGGTGATGACCAACTTTGACGACCCAGGTACAGTCCAATTTTGTCTTGGGGGCCTCGTACGAGAAATGAAAATCCCAGAGTTTGGGGTCACCTTGGGACTTTACATTGACGAGTTCATGGAGGAGGAGGACTTCGAAGACCTTCATCTCCACATCCACTAATCCCCTTCGTCGTGTTGGAGATCTTTAGTCCCAGCATCGGTGACATATGATCCCAGTCGCTCCAAGGCCTCGCTCTTGCCCTATCCTTGAGGTACTTACACGCCATCCTGGCTCATACTTTGACGGGTAGGCGAGAGAGCACCGCGTCGTTAACATTCACGACGCCTATTTTCTATGGTGCATGGAAAATGGGCACGTATTTGATCTAACCTATTTCATTGCCCTCGCCATTCAGAGCATCAGACGGAGCGACATCAGAGAGGGGTCATCTCCATGGGCCCCTATGTGACGCGCCTGGCTCACTATTTTGGGCTCCTCAACACTGCTGCTCAGTCCTCCTCACTCACACTTATAGGGCAGATGTCCCCACAAAGCATCGCGATGATGATTCATATGAGGATGATTGAGCGTCACCGTGGGTTCGATCCTTCTCAATACCGTCTGACGAGGACCACCGATCAGGATGACCCAGAGGACATTACTGATGATGTCCCTCCATGTCACGAGAAGCCTCGTTCTGCACCGCCACCGCCCCACCGACCAATTCATGTGGCTTATACACTCAATGACATTTTTGAGGCCTCACTCGGTTCGACCACTACTAAACTCAATAATTTAATGACAACACTCGACAATTCAATGGCATCGAGGCGACTCTGCAACAGATTTGTCAGTATTTTCACATATCGCTACCACCCCACCTCGCGATCTATAACATCCCGATTTAGGGCCTAGTTAGAATAGTGGTGTGAGACCACAAATCTGAGGTATATGTATGAGTTTTTAAGGTTTATGCCATGTTTTCATGTTAGTGTGAAAGTTTCATGAAGCAATTTTATTAAATTGCGATTGAATTTTCTAAAAGGACTAAATTGAAAAAGTTGCAAAATGGGAGATTCTAGAAGGTCCTTAAATAGTAATTTTCCCAAATTCTAATTTTTGGACAAAATTGGGCATGAATGGGTTAAAATTTGAAAGTTTGACAAAAAGGGCATTTTGGTCATTTGTTAATTAAATGATTAAAATGGGAAAAGATGATAGAATTTCATCCATCTTTTTCTCCAAGCTTTCGAAAATTGAGAGAAGCCATTGTTAGGGCTCTTCAACTTTCCAAGCTAGCTAGTAAGTGTATTCTAGCTCCGTTTTTGATATTTTTCATATTTTTGAAGTTCTAGTAGCATGAATAAGCTATTTTTAGCTATATGTTGAGCTAAGATGGATGTTCAAAAATATGCCCATGTATGACATGCATGTATTTTGATGTTTTATGGAAGAATATGAAAGCTTGATGCAGTAGAAACATCTTTTGCTAAGTGAATTCCATAAAAAATGCATATAGGGACTAGTTTGTGAAAGTCTTAAGATTGGTCATACATGTGTGATTTTGTGAGAATTGATGATTGCTTTGGTTGATTATATGGTTCAGCTATACATGAAAGGCTAGAAAGTTGAATGAAAATCACTTTAAGAGCCTTCGACCAAAAGTGTAAATATGAAAAGTTTTGGGGCAAAATGATAATTTTGCTAAAGTATGAGATAATGGCCAATTTAGTCAATGTGTGTATTGATTAAGTTGATTTATTCATTATAGATCAAGAAAGACGAAGCCCAGATCGAAATCGAGGCAAGATCAAGGTGGTGGACTAAATTTTACATCTCTATACTTTTGAGTGCCGAGGTAAGTTTATATGTAAATAATGCATTCATACTTACAATTTGTTGATGCTAGTTAGTTTATAGCATGAATGAGAATGATTGAGAACTGATGTGGTTCAAGTGGAATAGATGTAGTAGATATTGTGAATGGATGAATGAATTATAAAATAGACAAGTGAATGTGTAGTGATAATACTTGATGGTGGACTAAGTGCGATGCCACCCTAATACTTAATGACAATGAGCTGGGCTATGTGGATGCTAACGTTAAGTATATTATCTAGTGGCTAAGTGTAGAACCACTATGATTACTTTGTTGGTAGGCTAAGTGCAATACTACCCTATAATTTAATTGTGGTAGGATAAGTGTGATACTACCCTATAATTTGATTGTGGTGGCCTAAGTGCGAAACCATCAAGAATTTAGCGGTGTGGTTTAGCTATATGGTTGTATTATTGAGTAAATTAAGCTGTGTGAATGTATTATTGAGAAATAATGATGTGATGTATTACGAGTAAATGTGATATTGAATGCAGGGGTGCATGTCAATAATTATGAGTATGTGACTCATGATGTGTTGGAAGTGTGGTAACGGATAGAAAGAATAAGCATAGTTGTGATGTGAATTTATTTGATAGTACAATGCTAATTGTTGTTTAGCTTATACTAGAATGCTTAAATTGTTATGTGTAAACTTACTAAGCTCAAAGCTTACCCCTTTCTTTTCCCTTATCTTCTAGAGAAAAAGGGTTGATTCGAAATACGTGGATCAAACGGATGATCGTCCACACTATCAACACACTCCAGTACATTAGACTCAATGTTTTGTATATGGCATGTATAGGGGCTAGAGAAGTTAGTGGATTTTGTTGTAATGGCTAAGATGTGTTGGCCTTTAGGTGGATAATCTATTTTGTATAATGCCATGGTTATTAGCTATCTTATAATATGAAAAGATGTAGATAACCATGTGAGATTATGTTTTAATATGAATTTTTTATGGATGAGTTGAATGAGTATATGTTATATGAACTTGAGGGGTGAGAAGAGCTTAGCACATAGCTTTGTTCTTGTTCATGTGGATAAACACATGGGCATGTGTCTAGGCCATGTGTAACACACGGCCAGACCACTAGCGTGTGCCTTGGTCATGTCTCTTTGACAGTTTTAAGTAGTATAGGCCATGAGCTAGCCACACGGGCGTGTGTCTAGACTCTAGGTCGTGTAAGATAGACAGTGTTCACCACGGGGCATTAGCAGTATGCTTGGGTTTTCATGCACAGGTTGAGGGCATGGGCATGGGTGACCTCGACGGGCGTGTCTCACCTTACACGGATGTGTAGTCCCTATTTAAGTGGAGAAATTTTAAAATCATAGAAGTCTTCGATAAGGCCTCGAGAGCCCTTGTGAGTTTGAGTGAGGCCTCGTAAGTAGAGAATGAGGTTGTTGAGGTGACTTAAGAGAGTGGTCACGATGAGCATAAGTGGCAACCGTGTGGTTTTAATATAGTAATGTCTCAGGCTCGATTTTGGCAAGAATTACGGGTAAGAGGTGTTACATTTAATGGTATCAGAGTAATGATTTAGTCAGTTTTAAGACTATCATAGCAGGTGTAAAAGTCTAGCAATACATGCCATAAGTGTCTAATGATAGTGTGGTGGCTTCTGATGATTTTAAACTTTTTTATATAGTGTATGGATCCCGATCAATCTACTGCTGATGACATAGCTAGTAATGCACGGGCTCCCGCGCAAGGGACCGCGCCTATGTAGAGTGAACCCGAGAATGAGGGTCAAGGAGATGAGGCTTGGGAAGCCTTTCTCCATATGATGAGTAACTAGTACTCGGAGTATGTTTGAGCAAACCCTAATGCTCAACCTCCTTCACCTCCTCCTATAACTCAGTCAGTTCTAGTGGCTCCTCAAGGTATAGAAGTAGTGAGAGTAATGAAGCCCCGTTGGATAAGATTAGGAAACACAGGGCTGAGGAGTTTAGAGCTAAGGTAGATGATAACCCTGAGAGGGTAGAGTTCTAGCTAGAGAACTCAATGGGGGTGTTCGATGAACTTTCATGTACACCCAAAGAGAGCTTGAAGTGTGTCGTACCTTTGTTGAAGGACTTAGCATACCATTGGTGGAAAACGTTAACGTCAATGATCTGGAGAGAGCGGGTGACGTGCAAATTCTTTCTGGAAGAGTTTCGAAAAAAGTATATAAGCCAACGATTCACTGATCGGAAAAGGAAGGAATTCCTTGAGTTGAAGCATGGAAGAATGTCAGAAGAAGAATATGATCGCGGGTTTGTTAGGCTTAGCAAATACGCTCAAGAATGTGTGTCGACAGAGACCGTTTTATGTAAAAGGTTTGAAGATGGACTGAATGAGGATATCAAACTCCTGATTGGTATTTTGGAATTAAAAGAGTTTGTAGTGTTAGTTGATAGGGCAAGTAAGGCCGAAGAACTGAGTAAGGAAAAGAGGAGAGTGGTGAATAAGGCCCGAGATGCCAGAAAATGACTTATGGGCAAATCACACCAAGCTCAATTGAAAAGATCCAAAGAGGTGAATCCTTGGACCACTACATCAGTGGGATATTCACCTCGAGATCAAGGAAACACTCGTTCGGATTCAAGAGTCCAAGCAACCTCGATGGAAAGTATGGGCAATCCGAAGAACAAACTGGAGTGTCCAAGTTGTGGTAGATATCACACTAGAGAGTGTTGGGGTAACAGTTGAAACTGTTATAAGTGTGGTTCCCCTGACCATTTTATTCAAAATTGCCCCGAGAGGGATGACAAGGAAGAGAAGTAAGAGATAAGATCTAGCAATGTACCTACGAGGGGTAGGCCACCAAAGAACCTAAGAAGGGGAACTAGTGGTAGAGGTGCGTCACGAGATTCTGCTGTGAGACCGGAGGGTCGGGCACCTACAAGGACGTATGCCATTCGCTCGCAAAGATGCATCCTCCCTAAATGTGATAACGGGTACTTTTTCTCTCTATGACACCTTTATTATTGCTTTAATTGACCCAGGGTCTACCCATTCCTATATTTGTATGAGGCTAGCATCTAGTTTGAGTATGACCGTTGAGTCTACGGATATTATGGTTAAGGTGTTAAACTTGTTAGGTAAGCATGTGTTAGTGGACAAGGTGTGTAAGAATTGTCCTTTGATGATTGAGAGTCATTATTTTCCGACAAACCTGATGTTGTTGCCATTTGATGAGTTTGATTTAATCTTTGGCATGGATTGGTTGACTACACATAATGTCTTAGTGAACTGTGGTAGTAAGTTTATCGAGCTAAAATGTGAGGGTGGAGATGTTATTCAGGTTGAATCAAGTGGATCAAATAGTCTACCAGTGGTGATTTCTTCCTTAGTGGCCGAGAAATGCTTGAGAAAGGGATGTGAGTCCTATCTCGCATTTGTATTGAATACTCAAGAGTATGAAGTGAAGATTGAATCAGTGTCGGTGGTATGTGAGTATCTGGATGTATTTTTGGAATAGTTACCCAGATTACCTCCAGTGAGAGAGATCGAGTTTGGGATTGTGTTAATTTTAGGAACGGCACCTATTTCAATTGCTCTGTATAGGATGGCACCTGTAGAGTTGAAAGAACTAAAGGTTCAGTTGCAAAAGTTGACGGATAAAGGTTTTGTGAGATCGAGCTACTCACCATGGGGTGCTTCGGTATTATTTGTGAAGAAGAAAGATGGGTCGATGAGATTGTGCATAGATTACAGACAACTCAATAAGGTGACGGTGAAGAATAAGTATCCTTTACCAAGGATTGATGATCTTTTTAATCAACTGAAGGGAGCTTTAGTGTTCTCCAAAATAGACTTCAGGTCTGGTTATTATCAGCTAAGTGTGAGAGAGCAAGATGTGTTGAAAACTATATTTCAACCAAGGTATGGCAATTCGAGTTTCTGGTCATGCCGTTTGGATTAAGAAATGCACCTGTAATTTTTATGGATCTGATGAATTGTGTCTTCAGACCGTATGTGGACAAGTTTGTGGTTTTCTTCATTGACGACATGTTGATATATTCTCAGAATGAGAACGATCATGAAGAACATTTGAGAATTGTCTTGCAAACTTTGAGAGATAAGTAGTTATATGCTCAGTTTAGCAAGAGTGAGTTTTGGCTCCACTAGGACACATTGTGTCGGTGATGGTATTCGAGTTGATCCGAGCAAGATTTTAGCTATTGTGGATTGGAAATCCCGAGGAACGTGTCAAAAGTCAAAAGCTTTTTGGGACTAGTAGGGTACTACCGATGTTTTGTAAAAGGATTTTCTGTGATTGCTACCCCGATGATGAAACTGTTATATAAGGATGTAAAGTTTGATTGGTCTGAGATTTGTCAACAGAGTTTTAAGAGGTTGAAAACATTGTTGATTGAGGCACCGATTTTGGTTCAACCAGAATCGAGAAAAGATTTCATGGTTTACAGTGATGCATCGTTTAATGGTCTTAGTTACGTGTTGATGCAAGAGGGTAAGGTAGTCGCTTACGCCTCAAGACAATTAAAACCACACGAGAAGAATGATCCGACTCACGATTTGGAGTTGGCTGCGATTGTTTTCGCATTAAAGATTTGACGACATTACTTGTATGGGGAAAAGTGTCGAATCTTTATGGATCACAAGAGTTTAAAGTATTTGATGGATCAAAAGGATCTGAATTTATGATAGAGGATGTGGCTTGAGTTGTTGAAAGACTATGAGTTAGTCATTGATTACCACCCAAGAAAAGTGAATGTGGTTGTGGATGCCCTTAGTAGGAAATCCTTGTGTGCTCTAAGAGTTATGAACACGAGTTTGGCATTATCTGATGATGGGACTATTTTGGCTGAGTTGAGAGGTAGACCACTATTCATCCAACAGATCAGTGAGGCTTAGAGAAATGACAGTGAGATACAAGCTAAGAGAGTTAAGTGTGGATTAGGAAGTGATTCTGATTTCTGAGTGGGTTCGGATAATTGTTTGATGTACCATGATAGAATTTGTGTACCAAGAGATGAAGAGTTAATCTGAAAAGTTTTGCATGAGGCACATAGTGGTTATTTTTCAGTACACCCAGGTAGTACAAAAATGTACAGTGATTTGAAAATGTTTTATTGGTGGCCGGGTATGAAAAGAGACATTTCAGAGTTTGTGGCAAAATGTCTGGTTTGTCAGCAGGTGAAAGCTGAGCATCAAGTGCCTTCGGGATTGCTTCAGCCAGTGATCATTCCCGAATGGAAATGGGATCAGGTTACCATGGATTTTGTGATGGGGTTGCCGGTGACTCCAAAAAGGAAAGATGCTGTGCGGGTTGTTGTGGATAGGTTGACGAAGTCGGCTCACTTCATTCTAGTACGTGTTGATTATTCACTGGATAAGTTACTGAGTTGTATGTGATAGAAATAGTGAGATTACATAGTGTGCCCGTGTCTATAATATCGGATAGAGATCTGAAGTTTACTTCGAGGCTTTGGAAGAAGTTACAAGAAGCCATGGGTACGAGGCTAAATTTTAGTACTACGTTCTTGAAGACATGCTTCGATGCTGTGTGTTAGAATTTGAAGGTAGTTGGGAAAGATATCTACCTTTGGTCAAATTTGCTTACAATAACAGTTATCAGTCGAGTATACAGATGGCTCTGTATGAGGCCTTGTATAGTCGTAAGTGTCGAACTCCTTTGTATTGGACCGAGCTTGGTGAGAAGCAAATCCATGAGGTCAATCTAGTGAAAGAAACTGAAGAGAAAGTGAAAGTGATTCGTGATGGTGTGAAAGCTGATTTGGACCGACAGAAGTCGTATGCAAATTTGAAAAGAAAAGAAATTGAGTTTGATGTGGGTGACAAAGTGTTTTTGAAAGTATCCCCATGGAAGAAGATCATAAGATTTAGACTAAATGGGAAATTGAACCCAAGATTCATATAGCCGTATGAAATTACCGACAGAATTGGACCAGTAGCTTACTGTTTGGCCTTGCTGGTGGAATTAGAATTTATAATGTATTCCATGTGTCGCTGTTGCGACAATATCGCTCCGATCCTTTGCATATGATTCCTTCAAAGGAAATTGAAATAAGACCGGATATGTCTTATGTAGAGGAGTCGATTAAGATCTTGGCTCGAGAAGTGAAATAGTTGAGGAATAAGAACATAGCCCTAGTGAAAGTGTTGTGGCAAAAACATGGTGTGGAAGAGGCTACATGGGAGACGGAAGAAGCTATTAGAGAGCAACATCCAAACCTCTTTACTGGTAAAATTTTCTGGGGCTAAAATCTCTAAAGGGGGGAGAGTTGTAACATCCCAATTTAGGGCCTAGTCGGAATAGTGGTGCGAGACCACAAATCTGAGGTATATGTATGAGTTTTTAAGGTTTATGCCATGTTTGCATGTTAGTGTGAAAGTTTCATGAAGCAATTTTATTAAATTGCGGTTGAATTTTCCAAAAGGACTAAATTGCAAAAGTTGTAAAATGTGAGATTCTAGAAGCTATTTGTGTGAAATAGTTTTAAATTATCAATTAGAGGTCCTTAAATAGTAATTTTCCCAAATTCTAATTTTTGGACAAAATTGGGCATGAATGGGTTAAAATTTGAAAGTTTGAAAAAAAAGGGCATTTTGGTCATTTGTCAATTAAATGATTAAAATGGGAAAAGATGATAGAATTTCATCCATATTTTTCTCCAAGCTTCCGAAAATTGAGAGAAGCCATTGTTAGGGCTCTTCAACTTTTCAAGCTAGCTAGTAAGTGTATTCTAGCTCCGTTTTTGATATTCTTCGTATTTTTGAAGTCTTAGTAGCATGAGTAAGCTATTTTTAGCTATAAGTTGAGCTAAAATGGATGTTCAAAAATATACCCATGTATGACATGCATGTATTTTGATGTTTTATGGAAGAATATGAAAGCTTGATGTAGTAGAAACATCTTTTGCTAAGTGAATTTCATAAAAAAATGCATATAGGGACTAGTTTGTGAAAGTCTTGAGATTGGTCATACATGTGTGATTTAGTGATAATTGATGATTGCTTTAGTTGAGTAAATGGTTCGGCTATGCATGGAAGGCTAGAAAGTTGAGTGAAAATCACTTTACGAGCCTTGGGCCAATAATGTAAATATGAGAAAGTTTTGAGGCAAAATGGTAATTTTGCTAAAGTATGAGATAAGGGCCAATTTTGTCAATGTGTGTATTGAATAAGTTGATTTATTCATTATAGATAGAAATATGAAGCCCGGATCAAAACCGAGGCAAGAGTAAGTTGGAAGACTAAATTGCACATCTCTATACTTTTGAGTGCCGAGGTAAGTTTATACATAAATAATGCATTCATACTTACAATTTGTTGATTCTAGTTAGTGTATAGCTTGAATAAGAATGATTGAGAACCGATGTGGTTCAAGTGGAATGGATGTAGTAGATATTGTGAATGGATGAATGAATTGTAAAATAGATGAGTGAATATGTAGTGATAATACTTGATGGTGGACTAAGTGCGATACCACCCTAATACTTAACAACAATAAGCTGGGCTATGTGCGATGCTAACATTAAGTATATTATCTAGTGGCTAAGTGTGTAACCACTATGATTACTTTGTTGGTAGGTTAAGTGCAATACTACCCTATAATTTGATTGTGGTAGGCTAAGTGTGATGCTACCCTATAATTTGATTGTTGGTAGGTTATGTGCAATGCTAACGTTAAGTATATTATCTAGTGGCTAAGTGTGGAACCACTATGATTACTTTGTTGGTAGGCTAAGTGTGATACTACCCTATAATTTGATTGTGGTAGGCTAAGTGCAATACTACTCTATAATTTGATTGTGGTGGGCTAAGTGTGAAACCACCAAGAATTTAGCAGTGTGGTTTAGCTGTGTGGATGTATTATTAAGAAATAACGATGTGATGTATTACGAGTAAATATGATATTGAATGCAAGGGTGCATATCAATAATTATGAGTATGCGACTCATGATGTGTTGGAAGTGTGGTAAGGGATAGAAAGAATAAGCATAGTTGTGATGTGAATTTATTTGATAGTACAATGCTAATTGTTGTTTAGCTTATACTAGAATGCTTAAATTGTTATGTGTAAACTTACTAAGCTCAAAGCTTACCCCTTTCTTTTCCCTTGTCTTATAAAGAAAAAGGGTTGATTCGAAATACGTGGATCAAACGGAAGATTGTCCACAGTATCAACACACTCTGGTACATTAGAATCAATGTTTTGTATATGGCATGTATAAGGGCTAGACAAGTTAGTGAATTTTATTATAATGGCTAAGATGTGTTGGCCTTTAGGTGGATAATCTATTTTGTATAATGCCATGGTTATTGGCTATCTTATAATATGAAAAGATGTAGATAACCATGTGAGATTATGTTTTAATATGAAATGTTTATGGATGAGTTGAATGAGTATATGTTGTATGAACTTGAGGGGTAAGAAGAGCTTAGCACATAGCTTTGTCCTTGTTCATGTGGATAGACACACGGGCATGTGTCTAGGCCATGTGTGACACACGGCTAGACCATGGGCGTGTGCCTTGGTCGTGTCTCTTTGACAATTTTAAGTAGTATAGGCTACGGGCTAGCCACACAGGCGTGTGTCTAGACTCTAGGCTGTGTAAGGTAGTCAGTGTTCACCACGGGTGGTGAGCATGGGCGTGTGCCCTAACTATGGGGCATTGGTAGTATGCTTGGGTTTTCATGCACGAGTTAAGGGCATGGGCATGGGTGACCTCCACTGGCGTGTCTCACCTTACACGGGCGTAGTCCATGTTTAAGTGGAGAAATTTTAAAATCGTAAAAGTCTCCGATAAGGCCTCGAGAGCCCTCGTGAGTTTGAGTGAGGCCTCGTAAGTAGAGAATGAGGTTGTTGAGGTGACTTAAGAGAGTGGTCATGATAAGCCCAAGTGGCGACCATGTAGTTTTAATATAGTAACGCATTGGGCTCGGTTCTGGCAGGAATTTCGAGTAAGGGGTGTTACACGATCCGGTTGATGATGAGGACCTTTGAGTCCATTTAGTTTTTCTTTTTATTTTATTTTCATTTTTAATTTTTTTTCTTTATCTTTCTTGTCTTTAATCTTTATTAATATATTGTGATTCCATTTTATCTTTGGCTACCTATTATCGAGTAAATATAACAAAATCCATTAATAAAACCCCTTAAAACTTTCCTGATGACTCCGCAGTTTCAAAAGGTTCAAGGTGCTACTAAGGAACGAACAAACTACCGGAGTATTCTCCCCCACCTTCACCTCTGCCTAGTCCATCATGTTTATCATTGGCTCTATTTTCACTCCCTAAGGATTTCATCCTTAATTCAAGAAGTCTCACTTCTCTCCCTATCTTATGATATTCTTACTATATTGATATTATCTATCTTTGTACATTGAGGACAATGTACATCTTAAGTGTGGGAGGTTAAGTGTAGTATTATTAGAAAATCCCTGAATTATATCTTGTTCTTAAGTAATTTTCTCATATTACTATTAGAATGAAATTTCTATTAAATTATGATTTTTATTGATATGTTTTGGATTAAGTCATAGGTAATTATGTATTGATCATTTAAACTTTAAGACATTAGAGAATCAAGCATGTTAAGTCTATTTTCAGGATTAAAAAAATTTCTAGGTTGTTTCCCTAAATTTAAATATTACTTTGAAGTTTGAAATTTGCAAGGTTGACATCAAAAACCATAAATTTTGTGAGCCTTTGAGCCTTTTAGAGCATATATTTTTTTTCATGCTCACTTTATTATTGGTTATGAATGTGTCAATATTGATTTGGTATTCTAGAACTTGCTTCGATTATACATGTCAAGACCACACCTTTGATTTGATATACTGAGATGATAAAGGCACCTAGGTTTTAACCCACTTATTCCATCAAAAGCCTACCTTCATAATTAACCCCTAGTGAACCCTTTTGAATCCTAATAAACCGTTTCTTGACACACCCATTAATATTAACCTAAAACCAAATTTTTACTTCCCCTACTTTATTGACTCCCCTTTTGCCGAGATTTGATTTGATTAGTTGCCTATCTATTTTCTTTATTTCAGTTGTTAAATTCATCTTATATCATGAACTTGTTCTTATTCTTAAAAAAAAAAAAAAAAAAAAGAAAAAGTTTGTGATATATTCATTATTAGTTCTATGATTATTTGAGCTTAAGCAGTTAATTTCATATTTTGAGAAGAAGCTCGTGTTATTATGATAGATTTTCAATTATTGTAATTTTTCAGTTTTAGTTATTTTTCTAGTTAGGTAATTTGTAAATTCAATCTCGATTTTAACCCTTTAATTCAGCCTTTATCCACACCTTTAGCCCAAGCCCCATTACAAGCCTATTTAAAGACCTTTTTGATTTGTGTATCATCTCATTTTATAGTGGTGGAGATTTGATTTTCATGCAAGCCTATGGTAATAACTTTTTATGTTTGACTTTTAAGTGTTTTATCTTGAACCTTAAACACTTTGAGTGATTTGAGTGAATCCTTTGTGAGGATGTCAATTCTTGTCGATTTTGGATCAAAGGTAATTATTTAGATAAGGGGAAACACCTATGTTTTCGTGCTACAAAAATTTGTGACTTAGATTGTTTGAATCTTTAGGACTCTTTAAGTTAAATTATCCATGTATGAATTATTTATGAATTATGATGAGACATTATTGATGAGAATTATGATATGAGGAAGTTAATTTTAATTGTGAGTTGAGGATTTTGCTTGAGGACAAGAAAATGCTAAAGTGTGGGGATATTTGATGAATCATAATTTATACATATTTTAACCCCATTCTTAGCTTATTTTTGGATGAATTTTCATTAGATTTGATCAATTCGATGCTCTTAATCCCTTAATTTCATATTTTACACTCAAGAGAGCTTAGAGAGTCGAAAAGAACAAGAAACGGGCCAAAACGGGACAAAATGGGCCTACCTATGAAATCAAACATGACCTGGATCAACGTACTCGGGCAAACCACATGGCCGTGTGTGGCGAGCAGAAGCGAGCACGGTCTAAGGCAATCAGACATGGGCGTGTCCCTGTTGTATCAAAGTTTAATTCTATTCAGAATAGGCCATTTGTGGGCCAAGAAAGGTGTTTCAAAGCATATATAAACACCCTAGGGGGCAACCAAAAGGAGGAGGCCAAGAAGAAGGCAAAAAATACTTGAAGACAGCCATCGGAAGTAGCTTAGGAGAAAGATCGCCACCAAGACTAAAGATTTCCCATCAAGTTCTTTAGAAGTTTTTGGGTTTTCTTATGTTTTGTTGTTTTCCTAATTTTACGATGTTTTCCTCTATCAGTATGAACTAAATCCCTTAGATACCTAAGGGGATGAAACCTAAGACAGATCTTATTATTATTTGATTTATAAGATAAATACTTGTTCTTATTCTTAATTGTGAGTGCTTATTCTTGTTTTGATAATTCAAGTTATTGATTCAAGTCGAATATGCTTATTTAGAGGAGCAAAAGTCCCTGTTTAAGATTAGATCAACACAATTAAGCAGAGTTGATTGCAACCCTAGAAATAGGGCGACGAAAATCTATCAGATTAGAGTCAAATCTAATAAGGGAATCCATAGATCGAGTTAATGTGACAATAGGGGTTTTAATTAGAAAGAGATTTCAATGAATCGACCTAGAGTTAGTTGTTTTTAGTCACGAAAGAGATATTAACATAAATTAGGGATTTCTATGGATTAAGTCAAGTGAAAAAATAATATGAATCAAAAGTAATAAGTGAAGTCTAAGTGGATTCTTCCTTAGGTATTGCCTATCTCATAAAGTTGTCTAAAGTATTTTCCCAATTCGTTCCCTGTCGTGGTTTTAATTAAGTTTTAGTTTAAAAGAAATCACTTCAATTCTTAGGCTAGATAATAAAAAGATAGTAATTACTAGTACTCTTGGTCCTTGTGGATACGATATTATCGGTCTTACCATAACTATACTATTGAATGATAGGTGCTCTTGCCTTTATTGTGATCATAGTTAGTTAGAGACACATCAGTTTCAAAACTCCAAATACACATCAATCACCTAGGTCCGAGAGTTATTGAACCTAAAGCTCTAGTACCACCAAATGTAACACCATATACTCAGCCTAGTCCCCAAGCCCAAATACGGGATGTCACACCACCATCTCTTGTCACCTACAACAAGTGCAAAGCTCATTCTAAACAAAACATCCATCATATTACCATTCGTATAGGTTTTAAGTCAATCATTCTAGATAGTTACCATTGTTACATGCAAATATTACAGTAATTAATCTTAAAAACAATTTTAAACATGCATAAGGTCCATTTAGCAAAATTTCCAAAACATGTCTGTAGGTATCGATACTGACACTAGGGTATCAATATTTTCTCTAAGTGGGTTCGATACCACCAGGAAAAATGATACTAAACTTACATTCTGTTTCTCGATTAAAAACCCAAAGCCTCGAACATTATCGATACCAGTCATGAAATATCAATACTTTAACCTCGAGTATCGGTACTCGAGCAAAGGAATCGATACCAAATCCCCATTCTAACTCCTTGCTTATTTCGAAACACATAGGTATTGGTTTTAAACCAATTATCGATACCTTTGTCCTAGAACATAAAAATACAACAGACAAGTGTATATATCCATTCCAGATATGTTTCTAATCATCATGCATCAACTACTAACATGAATAACCATCCAAATGGCTTAATCAATAGTTTAAATACCAAAAACGTGTCCGAGAAAGTATCATCATGCCATCATCGATATTCATAAACCTAAGAAATTATATAAACTCATAACCCTTAGAAAAACAAAAACAAAACTGACAAATAGTCCAAACACATCATGGCATTAAACTAGTCTACCACATTGCCTTATTCCTTAATACACAAGTAAATAAATGAACAGCTACGGAATAACACAAAAAATTGCTTGGATCACCTCTCGAAAACCACACCAGCACACAACTGATCTACAATGGGTAAAGAAGGGAGTGAGTAAGCTTAACAAGCTCAGTGAATGATTAGAATGACCACACCACAAACATATCATCATGCATCCTCAAGACAACCATTTATAAGTACAATTCCTATAGTCCTATGTCTAGTGTTGTCGAGTACCTATCCATGCTTTATCTTCAGGTTCATCTACAAAGCATAATACTCATGCAAACATATATCATGTAACGCACATATTTAATCAAGCATATATCACATTTCACACAAGTCACATACAATGATAAATTGAAAATGTAGCACATACTCCATTAAGCATAAAACATGTTCCACACCGTTACATATAATATGATAGATTTACATTTGAGTTACGAAACATATTATGAGCTCTACCATCACACATCGGATACACGAATCTCCAATCACACCAAATGACTCATAAAGTCAAACATGTCCCAAAAGTGAAGCATATAACTAACACTCTCATTATTTCACCTCACGTGTCCCATTGAATGAAGCTTAGCTCATATTTCCTTATCCCTCCAAACATGTCCTAAGGCCTAAAATCAATGTACATATAGGTGAGTACTCACAATTCTATGGCATGCCAACTACATCCAACAGTTTTAAGACACAAGGCCAAAATATCTGAAATCAAACACATATCACTTACCAATTATCCGTGCACAATCACTACATATTTGCATCTTTAGCAAAACACTATCACCAACATTTAACATATACATAACATGTACACATTTGCACTTTCACAACAGTTATCATAATCACATATCACATGTTATAGCATCTCATCTCAATTCACATATTCATAAACACATAAGCACATAGTTCACATGATAACATAGGTATGAGAAAGCTTACACTTGAAGTTTAGAGTAGGGGTTTAGGTTACTACAAAATTCCCAAATAATGCATTGAATCATGTCCACAAGCAATTCTTCCAAACACTCGCCACTTTATGCTTTTGTTGGAAAGCCAAAAGCTCAACTAACTTTTCCTTAACTCGTAGCAGGCTCTAATGAATCTTAGGCTTCACACACAACAATCATAAAATAAATACAATCAAATAGTAACAAAGGACTTACTTTAACCAACCAAAACACAAGCCTAAGCTAAGTTCTCATGTAACCCAAAACCTTTGACATAACAAACTTTAAATTCGAATATCTTGGTCTATACTTAGCCTTTTCGCCTAAAACCAATTATGTTCATCTTATATTTCACCTATGGCTAATTCCCAACCTTTAAACTACACAAAACAATGAAATTCATGGTATTGACATTTTTTGACATGTTTTAAAGCTATTTTCCAAAAATTCATTAAAAAGTTAATAATTCTTAATGAAATATTACAATAAGTTTAGAAACCTTCTAATCACGATAAAAAAAGTTGAAAAACACTTTGAAATCACATTTTTACTCAAAATCTCAAAATCCACCATTAATGGCCCTATTTTCGGCTTTTAACCAAAACTTGCGATTTTGTAACTAAAAACTCCATTTTAAAGTCTAAATATCATTAAAAACCAATGATTAGATGAATGGCTACCTTTAATGAAAGAACGAATGAGTTTTGATGTAAATCCAAGGAACCCACAACTGAAGAAGATGATGAAATCTATGGAGTTTTTGGGTATTTTTCTTGGAGACTTATGAAGGTAATTGACTTGGGATTGATAGGAAATCAAAGTATAATAGCTTGGGAATCAAAAATCAATGGAATGAACAAGGGAAAGCAAGGGACGGTAACACTAAAGAGAAGGGAATAAGCTATCATTAAATAAGCTAGGAGTGGGGTTTATTAGGTTCAATTTTAAAAATTGGTGAAACTGCAACATAAATGTTCACAGTTTTGACTCTATTACAAATCAAACCTTTTTCTAAAATTAATGGTTTCCAAAGCACATTTTCAGAAATCATTTGATTTTCATAAAACTATAATCGAGAACATTATCGATATACCATGTCGCGAAATTCTAGACACTCTAAGGCTAAAATTCCTAAAATACCCTTAAAACTCCTAGGCCCTATTTTGGGGTGTTAAAATCAAACTATACAAGTTAGGCATACATGGTTCGTCATCTACTCAAGATTTAGGTATGTCATACTATGAATGTCACAAATGAATAAATAGATAAATGAATTCAATATTTATTCTTCTTCGGTTTAGTTTAATGTACTGCTAGTCTAGTTAGTCACATATATGTCTCTATCTTCTAGGAGTCATCCGCTCCGATACCCAGGACAAAATATATCCCCAATTAGACTTTATAGATGACATAATAGTCATTCAATTGGTTTGCTCATTTCTAGTTAGACTAAGGACATGTTTAAGTTCGTCTACTAATACAAGCTATCTTTTTGTATTGCGATCCAACCACATGATACCGCTTAGTATTAATTTAAACATTAGACAACCAATGAGAATCATTTACTTCCATTTTTCTTTGCATGCAAAAACCATTTATAACAATCATATAAAGTATATTAATGTAATCAATGAATTTATTTTATTAATCAATTTGTTCGAAAATAATTACAAGTTTACAAATGAATATACCACACTTAGTGCACCAAATCCAACACTAATGACCTTGGAACTTAGAATATCATCATGGATGGTCATTCTATCCCTCTAAAGCTAGAAGGAGAGCTTTTGGTGCCCAAAAGTAAGAAAGAATGGAATGAGGAAGATATGAGTATTCAATTAAATGTCAAGGCCATGCATACGCTATTTTGTGCACTTGGTCCCGAAGAATATAGTAGAGTGTCATCTTGTTCCAAAGCCAAAGAGATATAGGACAAAGTAGAGGTCTGATCGTTGCAAAACAGTCTAGTTTTAATATTTATAAAAGAGTGATCAAACTCAGATCGATCATGCGATAATGATAGAGGCAAGTGCACCTATCGAACAAAGAGCATAGCTCGTGCAAGAATATCTTATCAAACCCAAGGAACCTAAAAGTACTACTACTCATTTTCTTTCTATTATTTAGCCTAAAATATGGAGTGATTAGTTTATTAAACTAAAACAAATGAAATATTTAAACTGAATGTAAAGACAAAAGAAACGAAACTTTGGGAAAAGACATTGAAGAAAACTCAATTGATAAAGATGATACCTTCGGAAGAATCCACCTATGACTTCACTTACTATCTACCTTTTCAATTCATATGATTTCTTTACTTAGCTTGATCCGTGAGACTCCCTAACCTATATTAAACCTTTTCTCGAAGCAAATAACGTCTTACCTTAGGTTAATTAGTGGAACTCTCGTTCTCTTATAATAACCCCCTAAGGAAGCAGTAAATCGATCAATGGACTCCCATATTAGGTTTCACGCTAACCCGAAAAAATCTCATAACTCTATCTCTAGGCGCCCGATCAACTCCACTTAATTATGCTAGATCTACTCTTAGGCAGGGTCTATTCCTCCTCCACCTAAGCATATCAGATAAAGTTAAGCAACATAATTAAGAACAAACTAAGTATTTATCATATAAACTGAAAGAATTAAATAACAAAATCCATCATAGGTTTCATCCCCTTCAGGTATCTGAGGGGTTTAGTTCATAACTAAACAAGAAAACATCTCAAGAGAAAAGATAAGACAAAACATAGGAAATCCTTAAAACCCCCTGAAGGAATTGAAGGAGAGATCCTCCGTCTTGAGTAGAACTCTGACTCTTCGAGATGGATCAATTGGGTATCTTCGAGTGATTCCCTAAACGAGTAAAGCTCTGGCAGAAAACTCTGCTAAAACCTGACCTATTTCGGCTTTTGTCGAACTCCCTTTTTAGTTGCTACCTTGGGTGTTTATATAGGCTTTGAGATGCTTTACTTGGCTCCTAAGTATCCTAATTCAAGTAGAATTCCTCCTAGGATGTTTAAGTAGACTTAGGAATGTGTTTCTTTGCCTCCAAGCATCCAAATCCGAGTGAAATTGCTCTTTCCCGTGGTAGGGGCACGCCCATGGCACACGCCCGTGTAAATCATCTTCAGGCCATGTCTCGATTCTGTCGATTGGGGCACGACCGTGTAAATCGTGGCATGGACGTGTGAAGTAAATGGCAAGGCATGGCCGTGTGGCTTGAAGTCCAGACCGTGTCGATTTCTTGGGTTGGCCCAATTTGGTCCGTTTTAAGCCTTTTTACGTTCTTTTTATCCTTAGGTGCTTTCCTGAGCATAAGACATGAAAAGAAAGGATTAAGAGCACCTTTTTACATAAATAAGGGATAAATCATCCAAAAGCATACTAAATATGGGGTTAAAATGTGTTACTTTTACGGTTTATCAAATACCCCCACACTAAGCTTTTGCTTGTCCTTAAGCAAAATTCTCAACTTACAATTAAAACAAACTTTCCCTAATTCATAATTCCTATCGATAATGCCTTATCATAATTCATAGATAATTTATACATGGATGATTTAACTTGAAGTGCCCTAAAGATTCAATTACGATAAGTCATACCTATATAGCCCGAAATCATAGGTGTCTCCCCTTATCTAAGTAATTACCTTTGATTCAAAACCGTCAAAGACTGACATCCTCACTAAAGATTCACTCAAATCACTCAAAAGTGTTTAAGGTTCAAGAATAAGCACTCTAAGTCGAATCTTAAAAAGTTAATCCCATAAGCTTGCCTGAAAATCAATTCTCCACCACTGTATATGAAATGATAAACAGATCAAAAGGTTTTTATTAGGGTTGTAATGGGGCTAGGGTTAAAGGTGTGGATAAAGGCTGAATTAGAAGGTTAGAATTGAGATTGAATTAACCAATTACCTAACTAGAAACAATGAACTAATATAAGTACTTACATTAATTAAAAGCTAATAAGAATACTATAATACTTCAATACGAGCTCTTCTTCAATCAATTGGAATTTAGATACATGAGCTCTAAACTTTGATTTTTTTAAGAACAAACTAAGTTATTACATCATAAATGATAAATGTAAATACTGAACTAATATAATTCGGTAATTTAATCAAATCAAACCTCAATTAAAGGGTAGTCAAAGAGAACGGTGATAACAAATATAAAGGGATTTTGGGTTGATATTAGTGGGTGAGTCAATAACAAGGTTATTAGGATTCAACGGGGTTCACTAGGGGTTAATTTGTGAAGGTAGGCTTTTTAGTGGAGTGAATGGGTTAACCTAGGTGCCTTTATCATCTCAGTGTATCAAATCATTAATGTGGTCTCTACATGTATAAACGAGGCAAGTTCTAGAATAACAGTTCAAAGTTGACACACTCATAATCAATTAAAGTGAGCATAAAAAGGGGGTATATGCTCTATAAGGCTCAGAATCTCACAAAAAATTATGGGTGTTTTGACATCAATCCTTATAAATTTTGAACTTCATGGTGATACTCAAATTAGGTTCAACAACCTGTCAAAATTTTTTTTTAGAAAGTAGACTTATCATGCTTGATTCTCTAGTATCCTTCAAATTTAATCATCAATACACAATTAACTATGATTTAATTAGAGACATATCAATAAAGATCACAAATCATTAGAAATTTCATCCTAATTAATAATATGTGAAAAATACTTAAGATTAAGACTAATTTCAGGGTTTTGAGAATAATGCAAAAAGTCAGGTACTTTTACCCCCCACACTTATGATGTACATTGTCCTCAATGTACAAAGATAGATAAACTATTATGTAATAATAAAATCAAAAGGGAAGGGGAGAAGTAACACTTCCTGAATTTTTGGATGAAGTCTATGAAAAGAAACCGGATAAGATTGGAGGTGAACGTGGGGAAGCATCTCGAACCATTTGAAATTGTATCCTCGAAGTAGCCGGCTTGGTTTTATTATATCCTAAGCTAAATCTAAATATCATAAAGAATAAGAAGAAGAAAATAAAATAAAATAAAGTAAAAAAATGATGATGAAATAAAATAAAAATAAATATAAATAATGGAAAATAAAAGACAACTAGAAAAATGGGGAATGAGGTTTAAATAGGATGTAGCCCGTGTTTTGGGATTTTGAATTTTGAACGCATTCATGGTGTTTGGGCATGGGCGTGGGTGTCGTGCCACGCCCGTGTCTTTTTTCACACGGTCATTCAATACAGGCGTGCTCCTCCCGTGTTCGATAAGTTAGAATGTTGGCACGGTTGGGAGGCACGGCCGTGTTTAGCCCGTGCTTGGTAAGTCAGTAACCTTACACGGGGCATCGGCACGGGCGTGGATTATTATCGCCACCCATGTTGGGAAAAGAATTTTTTCTATGTCTTGCACGGCTACTGGCACGCCAATGGTTCATCCCTTGGCTTCCACACGGCCACGGGCACGCCCGTGTGTAGGGCTATGTGGCCTAGAAATATGCTCTTTGGTTAGTTTATGGTTAGGTGCTAAAAAGAAACAGATAAGAAAAAATAAAAAAATAAAAAATGTAAAAATGGTGTTAGTGCTCAGGTTGCCTCCCGAGAAGCGTTCGTTTATAGTCTTAGCTAGACTTTACCTCTCATTCGTATGGTCATGGTGGTTTAAGGAGGTGAAAATCCTTTCTCATGCTATCACTTCGGTTATGGATATATAGTTTAAGTCGAGTAATGTTTACCTCAAAAGTGTCGAATTTAGGATGGCTGACCTTGACTGTGCCGTATAGGAAGACATTTAGTACCTCAAAAGTGATTTCTTCATTTGTCTTGAGGCCTGAATTGGTGATTCGAGGGTCTTCCTTATTCAACAATACCTGATCTCCTAATTTGAAGTGATTCCTTGTTCCTATCAGCTCATCTGGGGGCTCCTTCGGCTTCACTTTGTGCGGTTCCTGTTCCTCTTTGATTTGTGCTTCCTCCTCTTTTAGTTTGTCAACCCTAAGGCTTTATTCCTTATGTATTTCTTTTTTGTTGGCATGAGGTCTAGGATCTAGCTCATCTAAGTGATTTTGTGATGCTTCGTGTAAAGAAGGTTGAACCAAATAATTATCAATAGAATTAACGTTCGTACCTTTATTACTCGATGTCTTAGTTGAGTTAAGAGCTTAAAGTGTGATTGTTTAAATGCGTCTACACGAAGTGTGAGTTCACCAATTCTTCCTCTGTGTGGTCTTTCTTTATTGCATCGGGATATGGCACACGAGGTTGGTACTCTATAATTGCCAATTTTGGTAAATCATGGTACACCTCAACCTTACCTTTTCTTACCACGTGTTCTTCCCTTGGGTTTGGATCCACTAACAATTCATTGTTATGAGCTTGTCTGCTTGGGCCCATGATTCGGCTCAAGTTTGTAGCCTTGTGGTGTTTCTGTGGTGAAAGTTGAACAATTTGATTATCAACTAAATTTACTTTCTCACCTTCATCACTTGATGTCCTGGCCGAGTCAAAATCTTGTAGACTGATTGATTCGTCACCTACACGAAAAATGAGTTCTCCTGTACCAACATCAATTTTAGTCCTGGCAGTTGCTAGAAAGGGTTTTCCTAAAATTAAAGGAATCGAATTGTCCTCATTCATGTCTAAGACAACAAAATCTACTGGGAATATGAATTTATCAATTTTATTAGAACATTTTCTATTAAACCCTAGGAATTCTGATAGTTTTATCAGTTAACTGAATGCTCATCCTAGTTTGTCTGGGTTTCCCTAGACCTAGTTGTTTAAACATTTTATAAGGCATAAGATTGATGCTTGACCTAAATCAACTAGCGCATTATCAATAGACAAACTACCAATTAAATATGGAATTGTAAAACTCCTGTGTCTTTTTGCTTACATTGTAGTCTGCTTATAACATTCTTTGAACATCGCATTTAATTCCACGTGGTGCTCCTTGTCTAATTTGCGTTTGTTTGTCAAGAGTCATCTTCTGATTTCCTCGAGTCTGGCGCCTGAAAAAGATCTTCAAGAAGAGGTAAGTTAATATGTAATTTCTTTAAGAGTTTAAGAAACTTACCGAACTGTTCCTCTGAATCGTCTCTTTTCATTGCTTCGGGATAAGGTATGCGAGGTTGGTACTCCTTGATTACCGGTTTTGACTTTTCTTGTGTTACCTCTACCTTACCTTTGTCTACCTTGTCTTTTTGTATTGGATTGGGTTCATCTAACCCCTTACTGGCATGAGATGTGATAGCTTGATTTTGCTCATTTGGATTGATCTCAGTGTTACTAGGTAGACGTCCTTACGGTCATTCCGACATCAACTTTGTGGGTTGTTTGACCGCATTAATGGCTGCCTTGACTGACTTAGTAAGTTCCCTAATCGGTTTTCGTTGCTTTTACTTGTTTTCTTAGTTTCTTGGAGATGATTTTCTGTGTTTGCCATGAATTTTTTCAGCATCTCTTCAAGATTCGGCTCCTCTTCTTGTTGGTGAGGTGGTTGTTGAAAATCTGGAGGAAATTGTGATCTTTGGCTATTTTGATCATCCCACGAGAAATTGTGATGGTACTTCCAACCTGCATTATAAGTGTCATTATAAAAATTATTTTGATATCTGGAATAGTTACCTGTATAGTGAGCTTGCTCGTTTTCCATGCCATATCGGTAGGGTGGGTACTCAGGATTTGCCACGCCTCCTAGATTTAAATCATATTATATTTCTGGATGTACCTGCGAGGGACTATACCAATCATCAATATTTTTATTCATTATCTCTAATCGATTAGATAACTTGGTGACCACGTCGAGGTTGAAAATCTTGGTTACTTTAGTAGGAATTGCCCCATACCTTGCCACCGATAATTATTCAAATTGCCATCTTTCCATAGACTAAAATTTTCTACCAAAAGCAAAATAGAGGAAAAATTAGCAAAGTAAAAGAAATAATAATAAAGAATAATATAATAATAAATTGCAAATAAAAAAAAATTGGCTAAAGTAATAGAAATAGAGTTTTCTTAATATTTGAGTTTTCCCAAGAACGACGCCTAAAAACTTGTTCACGCAAAAGTCTAGTTTTAGTATTAAAAGAATGATCGAACTCAGAGATCGATTGCGACAATGATAGAGGCAAGTGCACCTATCGAATAGTAATATAGCTCAGGCAAGAATATCTTATCGAACCCAAGGAACCTAAAAGTACTACTACTCATATTCTTTCTATTATTTAGCCTAAAATATGTAGTGATTGATTTATTAAACTAAAACAAATGAAATATTTAAACTGAATGCAAAGACAAAAGAATCAAAACTTTGGGAAAAGACGTTGAAGAAAACTCAATTGATAAAGATGATACGTTCGAGAAGAATCCACCTATGACTTCACTTATTATCTACCTTTTCAATTCATATGATTTCTTTACTTAGCTTGATCCATGAGACTCCCTAACCTATATTAAACCTTCTCTAGAAGCGAATAACGTCTAACCTTAGGTTAATTAGTGGAACTCTCGTTATCTTATAATAACCCCTAAGGAAGCGAAGAATCGATCAATGGACTCCCATATTAGGTTTCACCTAATCCAAGAAAATCTCGTAACCCTATCTCTAGGCGCCGATCAACTCCGCTTAATTATGCTAGATCTACTCTTGGCGAGTCTATTCCTCCTCCACCTAAGCACATCGATAAAGTTAAGCAACATAATTAAGAACAAACTAAGTATTTATCATATAAACCGAAAGAATTAAATAACAAAATACATCATAAGTTTCATCCCTTCTGTATCCGAGGGTTTAGTTCATAATTAAACAAGAAAACATCTTAAGAGAAAAGATAAAACAAAACATAGGAAATCCTTAAAACCCCCTTAAGGAATTGAAGGAGAGATCATCCGTCTTGAGTAGAATTCTGACTCTTCGAGATGGATCAATTGGCTATCTTCGAGTAATTCCTAAACGAGTAAAGCTCGCAAAAACTCTATTAAAACACGACCTATTTAAACACGCCAAACTTCCTTTTTAGTTGCTACCTTGGGTGTTTATATAGGCTTTGAGATGCTTTACTTGGCTCCTAAGTATCCTAATTCAAGTAGAATTCCTCCGGATGTTTAAGTAGACTTAGGAATGTGTTTCTTTGCCTCCAAGCATCCAAACACGAGTGAAATTACTCTTTCATGACGAGGGCACGCCCATGGCATACGCCCGTGTAAGTCTTCTTCAGGCCGTGTCTCGATTCTGTCGATTGGGGCACGACCGTGTAAATTGTGGCATGGCCGTGTAAAGTAAATGGCAAGGCACGGCCGTTTGGCTTGAAGTCTAGGCCGTGTCGATTTCTTGGGTTGGCCCAATTTAGTGCATTTTAAGCCTGCTTTTACGTTCTTTTTATCCTTAGGTGCTTTCCTGAGCATAAGACCTGAAAAGAAAGGATTAAGAGCACCTTTTTACATAAATCAGGGATAAATCATCCAAAAGCATACTAAATATGGGGTTAAAATGTGTTACTTTTATGGTTTATCAAGGTCACTCATGAAGGAACAAGCCAAGTGAAGAATTCAAAAATGGGAATTCTTACCCTTAATTATGAAACTTTCAAAATAAAGCCTGATGAGGATATTAAAGCGATGTCTGATAGATTCACCATCATCAACAATGGGATCAAATCCTATGGAAAGACATACCCTAACAAAGAAATGGTGAGGAAAATGCATAGAAGCTTACCAAAGTCTTGGGAAGCTAAATTAACTATTATTAAAGAAGAAAATAATTTAGAGACCCTTTGCTAAACGAATTGATCAGTTTTTTTGTTCACTTATGAGATGTGACTCAAAGAAGGGGTAGAAGAAGGGAAGGTTGAGAATAAAAAAGATCTATGTTTCCCTCAAATCCATAAAAGTCAAAGAAATCAAATAAAGCAATGAAGTGGATGAGGGGAAAAAATGGTCATGTTTGTTAAAAGATTCAAGGTATATATAAAATCAAAAAAAAAAAAGGAGAAGATTTCAAAGAAAATAAGGTTTAAAGATTGATTTACCAAGGAGAAAGATCCAATAATTTGTTATGTCATGCCCCAAATTTGGAAAATCTGATTAGAAGGCGTGAGGATGTGAAGTTATCTATTTGGTGTTGTAACAGCCCGATTTTGGGGCCTAATCGAAATAGTGGTTTTGAGGCCACAAATCCGAGTTCAGAGAAATTATTTTAATATTATTTCAAGTGTCATGGTGTAACACCCCAAACCCGATCAACACACCACGATCAAATCTGGCATGCCACGAAGGTAAAACGTGTTGATGAATATCAAGTTACCGATTGAAAACTAGAGAAAACCCTTTTGTTGTTCTATGTTTGTAGAAACCAGGTGCATGGTTAGTTAAAAATCAAATGCATTTGAGTGTAGAACTTAAAATTTGAAACCATTTAAGTGGTCGAAAACATTTGAGTTGTCATTTATTCCTGAGTGTTTGTATTACCCGATGGTAAAGTTTTGAAAACCATTGCGTTTTGTAGTTTAGAAAAACCTTTTGCTCATGTTATTAAATTAATCAAGTAACTTACTTAACCATGATCGAAATCAAATCCAAAACATATAAATAATTCAAAACATAATTTAGAAGGCCTTATTACAAACCCAAATAATAAAATGAAATATGAAATAATACCCAATTTAAAAAAAAATCCAAGTAAAACCAAATGTGCTTAACACATGGCCATCTCGAGTCCATCCGGCTCTTCATCCGTGATCTACGAATCACCTGAAAGGATAAGGGAGAAGGTGAGTCACCAAGACTCAGTGCATAAATCCTCCTCCCGGATAAAGCAACATACTTACACAAATCATAACCAAGCAATACATATAATGCACCCAAACCTAGCCATCCATACTCCGTTTCTACCCCATGTGGTACCAAACCATTGGTGGTGCCAAACCACTGGTGACCCAAAGTCACGATATCCAATAAAAATGTGGTGCCAAACCACTGGTGACCCAAAGTCATGAAATATCAATAATCCAAGTGTGGGGCCAACCCACGTGTGATACCAAATCACTGGCAACAATCCCGATAAATCGATTGTAGGGCCAACCCACTATGGTGCTAAGCCACTGGGACGAGTCGCCATGAGATGCCAAACCTCTGGTGACCCAAAGTCACAAAATAATCTGTGGTACCAAACCACTGGAGGTGCCAAACCTCTGGTGTCCCAAAGACACGGATATCAAATCTTCCCCCTCTTCTCATATCACCCATCACAATGCAAAACTTATGCAAATCATGCCATCATGCTTTATTATGAATCATATAGCATATATATATAACACAGATCATGGTATCTAGCATCATATAGCAAATCATATCAAAACAGACTTACCCGGATCCTTGCTCATACCCTTTACAGTATCAAATCAAGATCTACACAATTTTCGACTTTTAACATATTCAGGTTATTAATATATT
This sequence comes from Gossypium rotundifolium, assembly GCA_025506655.1. Lineage (NCBI taxonomy): Eukaryota > Viridiplantae > Streptophyta > Magnoliopsida > Malvales > Malvaceae > Gossypium > Gossypium rotundifolium. Next base: position 125,607,992 of record CP106727.1, read on the forward strand.
TACTTAGTTAAAAAGTGTGTAAGTTACACACCTATCACCAACGCAGGCACTAAATCCCGAAGACCCGATCTACCACACTAGATCTCCCTGATCCTACATTCGGCCAAACCATAAGACCATTAACAAGGCCATTCGGCCATACTAATAAATCCCGAAGGGTGAGATTATGCATAAATAACACCACCCTTACATTTTCGCCTTACGAAAACAACACCAAATTATACGAGACTGATTCTCCCCTATATTTGGCCAACAATAAAACTTAGTCTTAATAGCCTTCGGCTTTTCAACCACTTAAAGAATGATGAACCAACGTAGATATCCTTACCACTTGACTTACCGAATTCGATTGTTAGGGAATGGAGGCTTAGATCGTACTTCAAATCCCAAAGAACCTAGGAGAAATCATCCTTAGATGATTAGAAATCTATTACCAAATGCCGAAATTTGGCTTTTGCTCCTATGATAGTCGACAGAGAGAAAAGAAAAGGAACAAAAGGTATTTGGCCAAGACACTTACCCCTTCTCAAAATTGATTGATGAAGAACGAAGAAGATCCACCCTTGTTGCTATTCGGCCAAAATAAGACAAGAGGAAAACAAGGAGATTTTAGTACAGAGTATGGTGGATGGAAAAGAAAAACAATCAATATTTGGCTAGAGTGGAGAAAGAGAAGGAAAAGTGAAAATAGGAGAGGGAGGATTCGGCAAAAGAAGTAAAGAGGAAGATGTGGTTTGGAGTAGTTATGAAAAGAAAGAGAATGAGAGATGGAAGAAAGAAAGGTTCGGCCAAACACTTGAGAGGAAGAAAAGAAAAAGAAGAGAAGAAGATGTCAAGTGAGGGTTTTCGGTTTTGCAAAGAGGGAAAATAGAGAATGCTAGAGAGGGTTTTGGTATGTTTCTTCAGCGAATGCACCAAGGCTTGCTAGCCGAAAATGTCACCTAGCCCCTCCCTAAGTCTCCCAATCGGTTACTCCTCTCATATCAGAGTCCAGATTTTGGCAAACCTCCCTGACTCACTCCTGGCCAATCATTCAAATGAGTTTGAATGAATCAAACTCCTAAATCCCCTCTTCTCCATCTTATCTGACAAAGTTTGTGCTGAGCACTACTCTTCCTCCTTGGTGTCAAAAAAATAAGCAGAAAGTGGAATTTCTGCTGCTCGAACCTGAGCTCTCCCTTCCCTGTATGTGGCGTCAATCACAGGGCCCTAAGTGGCACCTCCTTGCCACTTTTCCAAGCCCAATCTTGTGCTTAAATCCCCCATGAATTATACTTAACCCCTAACTCCTTCCGCTCCCTTTACTTAAAACAAAAATTCTTGCAACTCGGGCCTACTCTAGACTTATAACTAAATCTTACAACACCTCCAATAATAATACAACAGTCCATACTCATGCAAAACAATTCAATCACAAATAACCCCTATTTCAATATATTACAGTTCTACCCCCTTAAAAATAATTTCGACATCGAAATTACCTGGTCAAAAGAGTTGGGGGTATTACTGTCTCATCACATCCTCTGGTTCCCATGTAGCTTCCTCAACTCCATGTTTTCGCCACAGCACATTCACTAATAGGATCAACTTCTTATGCAAAACTTTCACATCTCGATCCAGGATCTGCACTGGTTCCTCTTCCATAGTCAAATCAAGACTTACCTCAATTTCCTCCACTGCTACAACATGCGATGGATCTGAACGATAGCGCCTGAGCATGGAGACATGGAACACATCGTGTATCTGACTCAGCTCTACTGACAACTCAAGCTGATAGGCTATGGGTCCCACTCGTCTCAACACCTTATATGGGCCAATAAACCTTGGACTCAACTTGCCTTTCCTTCCAAACTTCAACACCTTCTTCCATGGCGAGACCTTCAAAAAGTCCTTGTCACCCACGGTAAACTCTATATCTCTCCGCTTGAGATTAGCATATGACTTTTGCCTGTCCGAAGCTTCTTTCAGACGAGCATGAATCATCTTAACCTTATCCTCGGTCTCTGCAACCAACTCGGTCCCAACATCTGACACTCACCCAATTCTGTCCAGTAAGTAGGTGTGCGACACTTCCTACCATACAGCGCCTCATATGGTGCCATCTTAATACTTGCCTGATAACTATTGTTGTATGCGAACTCAGCTAATGGTAGAAATTCTTCCCAGCTACCTCTGAAGTCCAAAACACAACCCCTTAGCATATCCTCTAGGATTTGTATAACCCTTTCTGACTGCTCGTCAGACTGCGGGTGAAAAGCTGTGCTGAAATCCAATCTCATTCCTAAATCCTGATGCAAAGCTCTCCAGAACCTCGACGTGAACCTTGGATCCATATCCAAGATAATTGATACTGGCACTCCATGCAACCTCACTATCTCGGCCACATACAACTTAGCTAACTTTTAAAGTGGATAATCAACCCTTACCGGTATGAAATGAGCTGATTTGGTCAAACGATCGATAATCACCCAGACTGAGTCTTTCTTACTAGGCGTAAGGGGTAGCCCACTGACAAAGTCCATGGTAATTCTTTCCCACTTCCATTGAGGAATCCTTACCGACTGAAGTAAACCTGACGGCAGCTGATGCTCAGCTTTGACCTGCTGACACGTTAGACACTTACCCACAAACTCAGTCACTTCCCGCATCACAGCCACCGTAATCGCTTCAAATCTTGGTACATCTTGGTACCTCTAGGATGCATAGCGTATGGGCTGCTATGTGCGTCCTAAAGAATCCTCTGCCTTATCTCGACATCTTTCGGCATACACACTCTCCCTTGGAAACACAATACTCCATCACTGGACACACTATAACCCTCTACACCACCATTCTGAACTTGCAACCTCCGAGTATTCAAGCCCTCATCCACTAACTGTTTCTCCTTGATCTGCTCAACCCAAGTCGGCTTAACCTACAATTCTACCAAAAGACTCCCATCATCATACAAGCTAAGATGAGCAAACATCGCTCTTAAGTCCGCTACCACCTTATGGCTCAACGCGTCTGCCACTATGTTAGCCTTGCCGGATGGTACTCAATCGAGCAATCGTAGTCCTTCAATAGCTCAATCCATCTGCGCTATCTCAAGTTTAAATCTTTCTGAGTCAGAAGATACTTCAAACTCTTGTGATCCGTGTAGACTATCAACTTCTCTCTGTATAAATAGTGTCTCCATATTTTCAAAGCGAAAACCACTGCAGCTAACTCCAAGTCATGTGTCAGATAGTTAACCTCATGCGGTCTCAGCGTCGAGACGCATATGCCACTACTTTCCCTTCCTACATCAGCACACATCCCAAGCCAGTATGTGATGCATCACAATAGACCGTGAATATTTTTTCAGCCTCAGGCTGTACCAAAATCGGAGCTTCCATCAAAATCTTCCTCAACTTGTCGAAACTCTCCTGGTGTTTCTCTGACCACACAAATGGAACTCCTTTCCTCAACAGCTTGGACAACGGTGCCGCAATCAAAGAAAATCCTTCCACAAATCTCGATAATACCCCGCTAGACCTAGAAAACTCTAAATTTCAGCCACCGACCTAGGCGGTTTCTAATCCAACACCGCCTCAATCTTGCGAGGGTCCACTCTAATCCCTTCAGCGGACACTACGTGACCTAAGAAAGTCACCTCCCTAAGCCAAAATTCGCACTTACTGAATTTGGCAAATAGCTGATTTTCCCTCAATATCTGCAACACTACTCGCAAATGCGCATCATGATCCTTGAGTACACCAATATGTCGTCTATAAATACTACGAAAAATTGGTCCAAGTACTACTGAAACACCCGATTCATCAAGTCCATAAATACTGCTGGTGCATTCGTTAACCCGAACGGCATCACCAGAAACTCGTAATGTCCATACCGAGTACAAAACGTCGTCTTGTGGATATCCGCCTCCTTCACCTTTAGCTGATGATACCTAGACCTTAAATCAATCTTTGAGAAAATTGATGCCCCCTTAAGCTGATCGAACAAGTCATCTATCCTCGGCAACGGATACTTGTTTTTGATCATCAGCTTGTTCAACTGGCGGTAGTCTATATACATCCGCATTGTACCATCTTTCTTTATGACAAAGAGTACCGGTGCTCCTTAAGGCAAAACACTTGGCCGGATGAAACCTCGATCCAACAACTCCTGAATTTGGGCCTTCAACTCTACCAATTCCTTCGGTGCCATTCTATATGGGGCAATAGACACTGGCGCAGTTTCGGATAACAAATCTATACCAAATTCAACTTCCCGATCCGGAGGCAGACCCAAAAGTTCCTCTAGAAATACGTTAGCAAATTCCTTTACTATTCGGACATCCTTTATAGCAACCTCCTTAGCCTCCAAAGCACACACCCGAACCAAAATCGCCTCACAACCCTTCCTGACCATCTTCTCAGCCTTCAACACCAATACTACGTTGGATGGATAATCTCTTCTATTACCTATCATCACCACTTCCTCCCCCTTAGCCATTTTCAAAACCATGCGCTTAGCCCGTAATCCAAACTTGCTTGGTACCTAACCAGCCAGTACATCCCAAGAATCAGATCGAACTCCCCAAACGGTAGTTCCATCAGATCAGCTACAAACACTACCCCTTGGAGTTCTAGGGGTACGTCCCTATACAGCTTATTTACTTCTATAGAGTGACCTAGAGGGCTAATTACTGTCATCTCTTTAGAAGTAGTTTCAAAGTCTAGGTCCATGGTCTCTACTATGCTACTAGCAATATACGAATGCGTCGAACCCACATCAATCAAAGCAATATACGATAATCCAAAGATTAAGAATGTACCGGTTATGACGTCCGGTGCGTCGCCCTCCTCTCGACACCTCGTTGTATATACCAACCCAGGCTGTCTTGCTTCAGTGTTTCTTGCACCTCTACCTGGTGCTCCGCGGCCTCTACTAGAGCCGTTACCTCCCCTACCAGTACCACGACCCCTCTGTGGTGGTGGTCCCTCATTTCAGAACTGAGCACCACCCTAACCTTCAAACTGAATCCTGGCTAACTTACGTGGACAGTCCCTCACACGATGATCCAGTGAACCGCACTCAAGACATCCCTTTCCACCAGCCCAACATCCTCCCCAATGAAATTTCCCACATCGATTACACTGCGCTGGTCCCTGATTAGTAGCAGTAGGCCTTCCAGATTGATTCAGCCCACTCTGTCTAGCCTTTTTTTGTGAATTATCGGCCGACCCCGATGATTCAAAACCTCTCTTGTGTTTAATCCTATCCAGATTCTGTCTTACAGACTCATTTACCCCTTCAACTACCTTGGCTTTCTCCACCAGCACAGCAAACTCTCACTCCTGCTGTGGAGCGATCAGCAATCTCAGCTCATCTCTCAATCCATCCTCAAACCTGACACATCGTTCATGTTCTATAGCCACGATGCCCCTAGCATACCGGCTCAACCATAAAAATTCGCCTCAGACTCGAGACGGACTTACTCCCTAAACCGACCTCGTAAATGCCTTCCATTGCACATCAATATAGCTGGTCCCGACATACTTTTTCTGATAAGTGGCCTTAAATTAGTCCCATGTGAGATCATCAGCTGCTGCACTATCCTAAACCGTGAGCCACCACTAGTATGATTCATCTCGAAGAAGCGACACTATCCCTTTCAGTTTTCCCTCAGCAGTCAGATCCAGGTCATCCATGATTCGCTCCGTTGCCTCTAACCAATACTCAGCTGTATTGGGTGCCACACCAGATACACCAAGGAAAAACTCAGCTCTATTAGCTCAGAGTCGCTCAGGTACCGACTTTTAAGCTCCCATGCCTCTACCTACTCCAGTCACACTTTCCAAAACCCATGAGATCGCTGCGATCATCGCATCATCCCCGCTTGATCCTCGATATTCCACATCAGCGGCTGGTGGTGGTGGCATTTCATTTTCGGACCCTTGACCAGACCTAATGGGCTCTGACATGGTCATTCGGCCTCTACCACGGCCACGCACATTACGACCACGTTCCCTAGAATTCATGTCTATGGTTGCGATTTATCTGTTTAAGAGATTTTTATGAATTAGCTTCTGTTTCACTAATTACCCACGAATAAGTTTTATGCAGAGAAATTTAGTAGTGGTTCTTTCGATCATCACACAGTTTTCAGTTTAATTTCCTACCCTCATTCCACTAGTAGGGGTATTCTCGTCATTCCACTACCCGGGAGTATTTTCGTAATTAGCCTATCAGCGTATTTTAGTAATAAAATAGAGTTAATTTGAAAACCTTTACAAATCATAGATATTTCAAAAAAAATTCTAAAAAAATTAGGGCGTTTTGGTAATTTCATAAACTAGAGGTATTTTGTAATTTTCATAATCTAGGGATATTTTCGAAAAAAAATTTTGAAATATGGTTCAAGGTGATTTTACAAAACAACGGTATTTTGAAAATTTTCAATTCAAGGGTACTTCAAAAATTTTCCCATATTGAGGGCATTTTGGTAATTTTACAAGTCAGGGGTAATTTGGTCTTTTTTTTTCAAATCAGGGGTATTTTGGTCATTTCTTAAATCAAGGTTACTATGGCCATTTCAAATCCAAGGTTTTAAAGCGTTTCAAAACAAAACGGCTAGTCCCTTTCGGGTTTTAGTTATGAAGTTTAGCCTGTGAATAAGCTATCTTAGCTGGGGTGAACCGTCACTACGCACCAGGTAGGATTCAGGTGGAGAGGAGGTGAGTCACTAGGACTGCTTAAATACCAAGCTCCCCCCTGAGTCCAATCCTAGACATGCGCATAACGGTTGCCACGCCCTTAGCTCAGTGACGTACTCACAGGTTTGTTTAGTGGATCATTAAGTCTTATGTACTTGTGTTCGGGTAAGCTATTCCCAGGGTCCAATAATTCCTATTTTACTAATCTACGATCCTAAAATACCCATTTCCCCCACATATAAATCACACAACAGTCAGAAGTACTTACCTGGGTAGATTGGTGCTAGAGACTCGATGCCATGCTTCTCAAACCATTTATTACGAACCAAGAACACTTCAAAAACCTTTTTTTAAAATGTTTTGGGCCCCGGGCCCATAGCTGAGCCTTTGAACTTGGCTCTAATACCAAAAATGTAACACCTCAAACTCGGTCAACACACCACGACCGAATCTGGCATGCCACGAAGGTAAAACATGTTGATGAATATCAAGTTACCGATTGAAAACTAGAGAAAACCCTTTTGTTGATCTATGTTTGTAGAAACCAGGTGCATGGTTAGTTAAAAACCGAATGCATTTGAGTGTAGAACTTAAAATTTGAAACCATTTAAGTGGTCAAAAACATTTGAGTTGTCATTTATTCCCGAGTGTTTGTATTACCCGATGGTAAAGTTTTGAAAACCATTACGTTTTGTAGTTTAGAAAAACCTTGCACTCATGTTATTAAATTAATCAAGTAACTTACTTAACCATGATCAAAATCAAATCCAAAACATATAGATAATTTAAAACATAATTTAGAAGGCCTTATTACAAACCCAAATAATAAAAATGAAATATGAAATAATACCCAATTTAAAAAAAAATCCAAGTAAAACCAAATGTGCTTAACGCATGGCCACCTCGAGTCTATCCGGCTCCTCATCCACGATCTACGAATCACCTGAAAGGATAAGGGAGAAGGTGAGTCACCAAGACTCAGTGCATAAATCCTCTTCTCGGATAAAGCAACATACTTACACAAATCATAACCAAGCAATACATATAATGCACCCAAACCTAGCCATCCATACTCCATTTCTACCGTGTGGTACCAAACCACGGTGGTTTCTACCCAAAGTCACGATATCCAATAAAATGTGGTACCAAACCACCTGGTGACCCAAAGTCATGAAATATCAATAATCCAAGTGTGGGGCCAACCCATATGTGATACCAAATCACTGGCAACAATCCCGATAAATCGACTGTGGGGCTAACCCACTGTGGTGCTAAGCCACTGGGACGAGTTGCTATGAGGTGCCAAACCACTGGTGACCCAAAGTCACAAAATAATCTGTGGTACCAAATCACTGGAGGTGCCAAACCTCTGGTGTCCCAAAGACATGGATATCAAATCTTCCCCCTCCTCTCATATCACCCATCACAATGCAAAACTTATGCAAATCATGCCATCATGCTTTATTATGAATCATATAGCATATATATATATATCACACATCATGGTATCTAGCATCATATAGCAAATCATATCAAAACGGACTTACCCGGATCCTTGCTCATACCCTTTACGGTATCAAATCAAGATCTACACAATTTTCGACTTTTAACATATTCAGGTTATTAATATATTTACTTAGTTAAAAAGTGTGTAAGTTACACACCTGTCACCAACGTAGGCACTAAATCCCGAAGACCCGATCTACCACACTAGATCTCCCTGATCCTACATTCAGCCAAACCATAAGACCATTAACAAGGCCATTTGGCCATACCAATAAATCCTAAAGGGTGAGATTACGCATAAATAACACCACCCTTACCTTTCCGCCTTACGAAAACAACACCAAATTATGCGAGACTGATTCTCCCCCTACATTCGGCCAACAATAAAACTTAGTCTTAATAGCCTTCGCTTTTCAACCACTTAAAGAATGATGAACCAACGTAGAAATCCTTACCACTTGACTTACCGGATTCGATTGTTAGGGAATGGAGGCTTAGATCGACTGCTTCAAATCCCAAAAAACCTAGGAGAAATCGTCCTTAGATGATTAGAAATCTATTAGCAAATGTCGAATCGCTTTTGCTCCTATGATAGTCGACAGAGAGAAAAGAAAAGGAACAAAAGGTATTCGACCAAGACACTTACCCCTTCTCAAAACCGATTGATGAAGAACCAAAGAAGATCCACCTTTGTTGCTATTCAGCCAAAATAAGACAAGAGGAAAACAAGGAGATTTCGGCACAGAGTATGGTGGATGGAAAAGAAAAACAATCAATATTCGGCTAGAGTGGGGAAAGAGAAGGAAAAGTGAAAATAAGAGAGGGAGGATTCGGCAAAAGAAGTAAAGAGGAAGATGTGGTTTGGAGTAGTTATAAAAAGAAAGAGACTGAGAGATGGAAGAAAGAAAGGTTCGGCCAAACACTTGAGAGGAAGAAAAGAAAAAAAAAAGAGAAGAAGATGTCAAGTGAGGGTTTTCGGTTTTGTAAAGAGGAAAAAGAGAGAATGCTAGAGAGGGTTTCGGTTTGTTTCTTCACCGAATGTACCAAGGCTTGCTAGCTAAAAATGTCACCTAGCCCCTCCCTAAGTCTCCCAATCGGTTACTCCTCTCATACCAGAGTCCAGATTTCGGCAAACCTCCCTAACTCACTCTTGGCCAATTATTCAAATGAGTTTGAATGAATCAAACTCCTAAATCCCCTCTTCTCCATCTTATCTGACAGAGTTTGTGCTGAGCACAACTCTTCCCCTTTGGCGTCAAAACAATAAGCAGAAAGTGGAATTTCTTTGCGTCAACTCGAGTTCTCCCTTCCCTGTATGTGGAATCAATCACAGGGCCCTAAGTGGCGCCTCCATGCCACTTTTCCAAGCCCAATCTTGTGGTTAAATCCCCCATGAATTATACTTAACCCCAAACTCCTTCCGCCCCCTTTACTTAAAACAAAAACTCCTGCAACTCGGGCCTACTCTAGACTTATAACTAAATCTTACAACACCTCCAATAATAATACAACAGTCCATACTCATCCAAAACAATTCAATCACAAATAACCCCTATTTTAGGATATTACACATGGCATGATTATGTTAGTGTTTGAAAATTTTGGTGAATTAATTTTAGTGATTGCATGCTTAATTTTGAAAAATAACTAAATCACATAAAGTGCGAAAGTTTTGTTCTACAAGATAAAGGTGTTAAATAACTATAGAACACTAAATTAGAGGTCCTTATTGAGTAAATAGACCATTGAAATTATGGTGGCTGGACATGAATTTTCAATTCATGAAATTGGTCAAAGTTTGGTGGCATTAGGTGACTTAATTGATAAAATTATCATAAAAAAAAGCTTCATCCTCTTTATTCTTTCTCTTTACCACTGAAAATATCAACAAAAAATGGGGGTTTTTGCGACTTAAATTTTCAGCCAAACTTCCCACTTGCAAGTAAGTGTTTTTGATGGCATTCTTAATGATTTTGTATTTTGTGACCCTTGTAGCTTAAGCAAACTAATGGAGGACTATTTTGCAAATTGTTTGAGAGTCCAGGGTTTTACCATGTGATTATTCATGTTGATTTCTGAAATTTTATGGAAAAAAATGAATCATGGTTGTTAAATAAACAACTTTTGTGAAAGGGGTTTTCATGAAAACACCTAAAATGGACCTCTTTGTAAAATTTATAAAATAGGTAGTAAATGTGAGAAATAATTGGCATTGTGAGGTTCTATAAGAGTAATAAAGGTTTGGCTAGGCTTGTTAAAGGAGGAAATTTGATTAAAAATCATTTTACGAGATTAGGGGCAAAATCGTAATTATGTAAAAGTCTAAGGGCAAAATGGTAATTTTTCCAAAGTATAATTTTTGGAATGTCTTGATTAATGTGGTGATTAAATAAGTAAATTTTGTCATTATAAATCACGAAAAATGAGATCTGGGCTTAGACCAGGGGAAAACCAAGCTATTGGACTAAATCAAACTAGTCGCCCATATTTTGTATACCGAGGTAAGTTGTACGTAAATAATACAACTCTATTGTTATTATACATTAAGGAATTGATATTTCATAAAAATTTTGATTATTGTTATGAATATGCATAACAAAATTTGATGTGGTATACTTCCAGTTGAACCTTAGGAATAGATCGGATATCCATGCCATGACATTAGGGATATATGAGAGCCAGTGGAAGACCATGTCTGGGACATGGCATCGGCCACAATATGAGAGCCAGTATAAGACCATGTCTGGGACATGGCATCGGCCTCGACATGTGAGCCAATGTAGGACCATGTATGGGACATGGCATCAGCATTCTACCCTCTTGTGTGAGGCTTATCGGATATCCTATGGTATTCCAACAGGTTTAACTAGTAATTTAAAGCTTGTTTCAAAAGTGAGAAAAGTTACTACTATGATGTAAGTGATATAGGTACCTACATGAAATTCATGAGAAATGAGCTCGATTTATGTTGTATGATTAGTAAGGATGAAAACGAGTAAGTTATGCCTTAAATCATTTGAGAATTATGTGCCAGTTTATAATATGTTATGAGTATGAAAATGCATGGTAATTGTTGTTGATTATTCACATGCAACTTACTAATCTTTATGCTTACTCCTTTTTTCCCATTTTCTTATAGTATCGCTAAGCTAGCTCGGGGATCAAAGGATGTCAGAGGCTCAATCACACTATCAATCTGAGCATTGGGTATAGTTAGATTTATTATTTTGAGTATGGCATGTATAGGGACTTGGTCTTTTTTCAAGTGTCATATTGTTTTGGCCAAATGTGTTGGCTTGTCTTAAAGATTGATTCATTTTGTATAAGGCCATGGATGATGGCTAATACTTGTTATTGATATATGTAAATGATGATGTCTTTCATGAATGTGCAATTTGCATGGTGAAATATGTGGTGTGTTAATGCATGAATGAGCAAGTAGGTCGCATGATTGGATTGATAAAGTATGTGAAGTTTTGCATGTGATGGAGTGTAGTGGCCTTGATGTGTGTATGTCTTGGTTGTGACTTATGTTGGTTCAAGTAAGGGTGGCAAAAAGGGCTTGGTAAATAGCCTTGATTTTGTCCACACGGGTAGGCACACAGGTGTGTGTCTAGGCCATGTGTGACACACGATCTACCCCATGGGCGTGTAGTCCGGCAGTGTGTCCCCCTACACCTTAAGTTGAGAAAACAAAATGCCCAGTAGTAACCACACAGGCTGAGACACAGCCGTGTGTCTCAACCGTGTGGAAGATACGACCATAGGACATAGGCATGTGCCCAGGCCGTGTAAAGTTTGCACCTTAAATGCAAATTAAATTTGTCACACAGGCAAGGCACACGCCCGACCCTAAAATGTTGCTGACGTCAAAAATAGAATGTTAAGGTTTTAACATACGGGCTGAGGCATGGCCGTGTCATGGCCTTGTGAGGGACACGGGCTATGGATGAGGCGTGCAGCAGGCAGCAGACATCCTGAATTCTCACGAAATACAAGTCAGGCTCGCGCATAGGCTAAGGACATGGCCATGCCAGCCACATGACCGTGTCCCAAGTCGACACGGGCGTGTGCCTCTATTTTTAAAGAAATTTTCTGAAATTTTCTAAGGTTCCTAGTTTAGTCTTGAACCACTTTTAATGTATGTTTTGGGTCTCATAGGCTCATATTAAGGACTTTAAGATGAAGATTGAAAAGTTTTAAATTTGAACGAAATTTCATAACCCGAAAATGTATGTTAGTATGTGTTTAATTTAGGTAACGCCTCGTACCCTATTCCGACGTCAAACAAGGGTAAGGGGTGTTACATTTAGTGGTATCAAAGCTATGGTTTAGCTGATTCTCGGACTAACCTGTCGTGTGTACAAGTCTAGCTATACATGCCATATTTGAATTATGATAGCGTGACAACTCCTGACAATTTAAAATGTATTTTTATATAGTAAATGGATCTCGGCCTAAACGTTACGACCGAATCTGACATGTCACATCGAAGTTTTAATTTGAAAATTGGTCTTTTCGATGAAAGTTCGTGACTAAATTTTAAATCCCTTTTAACTAATTGCTATTGAAAATGTTGGTGTTGTAAAATCAAAACATGTTGGCCAATTATTGGTCATATCATTTGTTACAAGTTTTCTAATCAGAATTAAAAACCGCAGAAGCTTTTCTAATTGTAAAATTTAAAATTTGAAATGCTTGATTTTCTTTGGAAACAGTTATTATTGTGAAAAACCCGATTTTCCTAATCTAGCATGTTAAAGTAAGAAGTTAAAACCAAATAAAAGTTAAAACCTCAAATGGCCTTATTACATAATCAAACCTAAGTATAAATTTAAAATATTTAAGTCTCAAGAGGAAAATCAGTGTTCACATGGCCACCACCGGGTCCCTCGTGGCTCTAAATCATTTAAGGCTGAGGATTACTGTATAATTAAAAGAAAGGGTGAGTTTGCGAAATTTGAGTGTGTAATCCCCTAGCAGTAAATAACAATCTGTGTGTAGCGAGCAGATCGGGCCTCATTTCTATAAAATATCAGATCGATGCGGGCTTTAACCCTATACAATAACAAGTGTGGATCTAAGCCCAAAATAATAACAAAGATGTAATGATATGCAACCCTACCCAACCCAAACCTAACACACCATGTGCGGGCTAAGTCGACCCACCCATTAACACACAATATCGCAAAGATAGCTCAATAATAGTAACACAAAGAAAGTCGCTAACAACAGTAAATGTGGCCCAGCCACTAAAATCAAAATACATGGCGAAGCCACTAGAACAGTAAAAATAGTACTCCCTCCAAATCAAAATCCCAACCCCAATGCAAAATGTCGTGTCATAAATATTACGTGTGTGCAGTATTTCATATTCATAACCAGTCATATAGATATTATACACGCATCAATTAAACTATCACTTGGGGTATAATGGTCATTTTTTCGGTTAGAGGCAAAATGATAATTTTAACCCTTAAGGGTATTTTGGTCATTTAACTACTTTTAGGGTCTCGACACAAATAACAACCCTTCAGAAGGTCTACAGTCATCTCAAATGACTCAGATAACCTATATGGCCAAAAAAGTGTAATTGGGCCCAAGGTCCATTACTCGGCTCAAGTGGGCTCACACGATCGTGTAGCCTATTCAACCCAAATTGAGTCATGAATGGGCCCTCATGGCCCATCTCAGCCCAACGAGGCCTATACGACCCAAGCCCATGAGAACGCTTGTGGCGGCCTCTACAGTCTGTCGCCAACAATTTGTGGGCTCGATTTATTGTACGAGCGTTTGCACGCTTGTGAGGCCTCAGATGCTGAAGTTTTGGCTTTTCGGCTTTTACCGATTCACAGTAAAACAAGGGTGTGAATACACACCATTGTCCATCGTTTTGACAGTAACAATACTGGGTGTATGATTACACACCTTTTAGCGACCACTTGCGAAATTCAAAAAGCACCAACCTAGATTTAATCCAACAATTCAATCAGTCCTTAAATCGTTAATAAGATTCACAAACCCTGAATCTCTACACTATCCTTACCACTAACCTTGGTAAATAGGAGTATAGCCTTTAACCCTAAAATTGCTTGGCTAGACTCCCACAATTATTGATCGACCACTCACTGCATAACAACAGATCTCGTTAGAGGGTTGATTAAGGATGTAGTTTACACCCATCAACATTAACTTAAACAAGACAGAGAACAACTTACCGAATCCCTCAGAACCGAATGCTGACTTAAAGGAACGGCACACGTGGGTAGAATATTGTGTTCAATATAAGAGGATAGACTGAAAATAGATCATTGAATAGTAAAAACGATAATCCTAAAAGGGAAAACCACAAAGTAACAAGAAACAACCCAATTACTTACCCCAATATTTGGCTTGGTACAAAGAGAAAGGGTAATAATAGATTCGCAACAAAAATGGAATGACAAAATGAAAGTATGAGAAGGTCTATGCAGTGATCGGCTTGTCAGAGTTTTATAAGGTATGAGGAGAAGGTAAGGTATTCGGCTATTACTCAAGAAGAGAGGAATAGAAGAAACTTATTCGATTTAGCAAAAGAGAAGAAGAAGAATGCCAATTTGGTAGAGAGAGGATGTAAAGAAGAAAATAAAAGTTTTAAGGGAGAATTCAGCACTTGGTATTTGTGTTTTAGAAAAGTGAACAAAAGTTGGGAAACAAAGTTGATAAGAGAAAGACTTGAATGGTCAAAAACACTGCACGAAACTCCACAAGGAAAGTAAAACCTGAAACGTAAAAAGGAAAGAACCCAAAATAGCAGAGAGGATAATCGGCTTTTACACTCTCACAAAATGCCAAAAATGCACCAAATGAGTTCTCTTAGCCGAATTCCCCCACTCTAGCTACCTAATTCAGCTTTCACTCTCCTCACACCTCAATTTCTTAAAAATCTCCACCGATTTATCCTAGATTTACTCTAACCCCCCATTCAAATTCCATTCAAACTCTAATGACCAATTCTCCAACCACCTCTGTGGAGTTTGAATCAAACTCCACCTCTCACGCCATAGAGACATAAAATAAAACCCCCTTTTTACATGCCATGAGATTCGAACCCACTCCCTCTTAAATGCCAAACACACCACTTGCCACCACAGCACAAGATCTCTTGTGTCACAAAACAAATACAACTTAATATATGCCCTTTAAGCTAACATCTAGGTGTCCAAAAGAGAAAAAATCAAAATTTTTCCAAAGGCCATACTTGAACCCAGGCTTCCTAAAACATCCAAACATATCCAGATTACTTGACAAATGAGCAACCGTGATATTTACGTCAAAGATTGCAAAAACAAAGACCCTAAATTTTTAGGGGGTTACAACTCTACCCCCTTAAAAAAATTTTGGCCTCGAAATTTACTTGATCGAAATAAGAGAGGATATTGTTGTTACATCGCCTCTTCAAACTTCCACGTGGCTTCCTCTGAACCATGATTGCACCAAAGCACCTTGACCAAAGGAACATATTTCATCCTTAATACCTTAACATCACGATCCAGTATCTACACTGATTCTTCCTCAAAAGCCAGATTAGGCCTAACCTCAATCTCCTAAACCAGCACTATATGTGAGGGATCAGAGCGGTATCGCCTCAGCATGGAGACGTGGAACACATCATGTATCCAGTTTAACTCAGGAGACAACTCAAGTTGATAGGTGATCGGTCCTATATGCTTTAATATTTGGTAAGGTCTGATGAATCTAAGGCTCAGTTTGCCTTTCCGTCCAAATCTCAGAATCTTCTTCCATGGTGAGAGCTTCAAAAAGACATAATCCCATACATAGTACTCTATCTCTTTACATTTTAAATCTGCATACTACTTCTGCCTATAAAATGCTTCCTTTAACCGATCTCGAATCAACTTTACTTTTTTTCGATTTGAGAAATTAACTCTGGCCCCAAAACTTGCTGCTCACCAGGTTTTGTCCAACAGGTAGGGGTACGACACCTACGACCATATAACGCCTCGTACGGAGCATCTGAATACTAGATTGGTAGCTATTGTTATATGTGAACTTTGCTCGCGGCAAGTAGTCTTCCCAACTGCCTTTGAAATCAATTACAAAGCTTCTTAACATGTCCTTCAATATCTGAATCACCCTCTTTGACTGACCGTCAGTTTGAGGATAGAATGCAGTACTAAAGTCCAACCTTGTACCCACGGCCTCGTGTAACTTTTTCCAGAATTGAGATGTGAATCTAGGATCTCTGTCCGAAATGATAGAAATGCTACCCCATGCAGTCTCACAATCTCAGCCACGTATAACTTAGCCAACTTCTACAAATAATAATCGGTATGATCGATATAAAGTGGGTAGATTTAGTGATTCGGTCAACAATAACCCATACCAAATCCTTCTTAGTCGGTATTAAGGGTAGCCCACTCACAAAATCCATGGTTACCCTTTTTCACTTCCAGAGTGGAATCTTTACCGTTGCAGAACCTGCATAAGCGATTGGTGCTCACTTTAACTTGCTCAGTATGTCGACACTTACCCACTAAATCAAGAACCTCGCTTAAGCCCTCGCCACCAAAGACAGTTCACAGATCTCGATACAACTTGTTTCCACTAGGATGCATAGCATAAGGACTGCTATGCTCCTCCTGTAGGATAGACTGCCTCAAATCATAATCTCTCGGTATACAAACTCTCCCACGGAAACATAGTAATCCCTCACTATTCAGCCCAAAATCCACAGTTTCCCCCTTCTCAACGAATCGAAAAAGAGGAACCAATGACTCATCCAACAACTGTTTCTCCTTAATTTGATCAATCCAGGTCGGTCTCACTTGGAGTTCAGCCAACAGACTACCATCTTCAAATAGGCTAAGACTAGCAAACATTGCTCCCAAATTAGATACAACCCTATAGCTCAGTGCATCAGCTACTATGTTAGCTTTACCAGGATGGTACTCAATCGAGCAATCATAATCCTTAAGCAACTCTATCCATCTTCATTGCCTAAGATTCAACTCCTTCTGAGTAAGGAGGTACTTGAGTCTTTTATGATCTTTGTAAATAACAGACTTCTCACCGTATAAGTAATGCCTCCAAATCTTCAGTGCGAATACCACTGCAGCTAACTCCAAGTCGTGAGTGGGGTAATTCGCCTCGTGAGGCTTAAGCTGATGAGACACGTAAGCAACCACCTTAACCTCTTGCATCAACACACAACCCAATCCAATGTGTAACGCATCACTGTAGACAATGAATTTTTTCCCAGACTCTTGTTGTATTAACACAGGGGTTTCAGTCAGAACTTTATTCAGTTTCTCAAAACTCTCTTACTGCTTATCAGTCCAATTAAATGATACCCCTTTATGCAATAACTTAGTCAAAGGTGAAAAAATCAGTGAAAACCCCTCAACAAAACGTCTATAATACCTAGCTAGACCTAGAAAGCTTCGAATCTCAGATATAGTCTTTGGTAGTTTCCAATCCAATACGGCTTCAATTTTTCAAGGATCAACCCTAATCCCCTCGGCAGACACCACGTGACCCAGAAATGTCACTTCTTGCAACCAAAACTCACACTTGCTAAACTTTGCGTATAGATGCTTTTCCATCAGAATTTGCAAAACAATTCAAAGATGTGCATCATGATCCTCCTCGATTCTAGAATACACCAGGATTTCGTCTATAAACACAACTATGAATCGATCCAAATAGGGCCGGAATACTCAATTCATCATATCCATGAAAGCAGCTAGTGCATTCGTCAACCCAAACAGCATCACTAGAAACTTGTAGTGACAATAACGAGTCCTAAACACAGTATTATACACATCCGCCTCCTTAACCTTTAGCTGATGGTACCCAGATCGAATATCTATCTTGAAGAAAATCGAAGCTCCTCGCAGTTGGTCAAACAGTTCATCTATCCTCGGTAAAGGGTACTTGTTCTTAATAGTCAGTTTGTTCAGTTGACGATAATCGATGCACATGCGCATGGATCCATCCTTCTTCTTCACGAATAACACTGGGGCTCCCCATGGAGACACATTCGGCCGAATGAATCCTCGGTCCAGTAGCTCTTAAATTTAAGCCTTTAACTCCACCAGCTCCTCCGGTGCCATCCTATAAGGGGCAATGGACACCGAAGTTGTTCCAAGTAGGAGCTCAATACTGAATTCGACCTCACGGTTCGAAGGCAACCCAAGAAGCTCTTTAGGAAATACATACAGAAACTCCTTAACAGTTCTGACATCTCCAACAGAAGGACCTTTAGAATAAAAAATACTAACATAAGCTAAAAATGTTTTGCAACCCTTGCAAACTAGTTTCTCGGCCCTTAATGCGGAGATTACATTAGACAGATAATCTCTTTGCTCCCCTAACACAACCACCTCCTCATCCTCAGTAGACTTCAACACCATAAACTTAGTAGTAAAATTTGAATTCACACGGTGTTTCATTAGCCAATCCATGCCCAATATAAGATCGAATTCACCAAACGACAGTTTCATCAAATCTATTGAAAAGACAACCCCTTGGACCTCTAGGGGCACGTCTCTAAACAACTTATTGACCCTAACCGATTGTCCTAGTGGACTTAACACAGTCTGTAACACCCCAAACTCAGCCTAAACGTTACGACTGGATCTGGCATGTCACATGAAAGGAATGTCTAAAAACTGTGCGTTCGTTAAAAAGCTCAGATTCTTTATAGTTGTTGTGAGAAATCGAGTTTAAGTAATTTTGAATAAGAAATGGTTTATTATCATTTTAGGAAAATCCCATATTGATCATTTAATAATAAGCAAGAACCAAATTGAAAGTTGAAACCAAATAAAATACCCAATGCCTTATTACATAACAAAACCAAATTTAAAAGTAAATAAACCCAAAATAGTAATTGAAATAAAACCCAAAACATAGTGCATGGCCACCTCGAGTCCACCCCTGCTCCACATCTACGATTTATGCCTCATCTATAAATGTAAGGGAAAGGGTGAGTCAACCGAGACTCAAAGTGTAAATCCCCATCCCAATAATAACAAGGCACTTTACATTTGATATGCCAATATGCAAATCATGCAAACCCAACCTAACCAAATTGAACTCCTGTGTTCACCAGTGTGGTCAAAACCACCGGTGGTCAAAACCACCGTGACCGTAGTCACAAATCATATAAGTGTGGTCAAAACCTTCGTGACCGTAGTCACAAATCATATGGTGGGGCCAACCCACCGTGTGGTCAAAACCATCGATGCAATCTCAGAATCAACATGGGGCCAACCCATCGTGGTACCAAACCATTGGGACGAGTCACAATAATCCATGTGGTCAAAACCACCGTGACCGTAGTCACAATAATATCCGTGTGGTCAAAACCACTGGTGGTCAAAACCACTAAGACTAGTCACAAATAATAAGGAAAGCGGGGCCAATCCAAAGATGTGGTCAAAACCATTGGTGACAGTCTAAATCATCCTTCCCCTCCTCTCATCATACCCATTTTCATGCCATGTTCATCACCATAATAATTCAGATATGCAGTATGACATGTATGCAAATTATATATCAAAGATAACTTATGAAACGAATTACCATCATAATCAGAATAACAAATACGACATAATCAAACTAATCAACCTCTAAGGGTATAACCGTAATTTTACCTACCAAAGGTATTTTTGTAATTCTACCCTACAGGGGTAGTTCGGTAATTCTACTCGTTACCAATCCATGTAAGCAATGCATCTTAACCATAATCAATCATATGATGAACACATACAACGCTAGTACTACCACAAGAGTACAACGATTATTTTATCGCTTAGGGGTATTTCGATAATTTTACAAACCAGGGGTATTTCGGTAATTTTACAACTCGAGGGTATTTCAGCAATTTTACAACCCAGGGGTACTTCGGTAAATTTACAAATTGGGGGTATTTCAGTAATTTAACAAATTAGGGGCATTTTAGTAATTTTACAAATCGAGGGTATTTTGGTAATTTTGTAAATCGAGGGTATTTTGGTAATTTTGTAAACCAGGGCTATTTTGGTAATTTCATAAACCAGGGGTATTTTGGTAATTTCATAAACCGAGGTTATTTTGGTAATTTCATAAACTAGGGTATTTTGGTAATTTCAAGACCGCAATGGCCTTTTCGAAGGCCTAATGTCGCCATGCAGCGACTTAGCTATCATTTCGGTCGTGAGGACTATTGGACCTAAAACCGATTTTACCCATTCGAGCCCACACACTCGTGTGGCCCACCTAACATACATCTAGCCACGTATATAAGTTCCACCTAATCTAGTTCACTATATACTATATCATCATACAATTTATTAAATTGGGCCCACAGGCCTATTGGGCCCACTTCAGCCCATCGCGACCCAAGCAGCCTCAAACCATAAGAATACTATTGATGGCCTCAACTATCGCGTCGAAGCCCCACACATGCGCTCGCACGCTCGTGTGGCTACTATTGTCGTAATCGGCACTTTGGCATTTGCCGCTCTACAGCTAGAGTAAAGAGAGAGTTACACACCTGATAGGAGTCTGGTGTTAAACCGCGCTGCGACCACTCCTGTGCCCAAACGCCCACCAAGGTATGTTAACTCTCCTCCTGAAATGCTCTTTATCTAGCTAGCTCTTCACCTTCCTTCTTTGTATCTTTCCGATGTGTGATCCCTCCGTCAGTAGAGTTTAAATTCAACTGAAACTCTTGTCGTCCAATCCGCAAAATAAATACTCTATTGCTTGTCATGAGATTCGAACCCAGGCTCCCTTGCAACATAATCCACGCCGCTAACCACTTGGCCACAAGCTCCTCTTGTGTCTTAACCATGCGCAACTAAATATAAATCTATAGCCAAATTCTAAGGTCCAAGTAAAAGAAACCAAATGCAAAAGCCAAGACTTGAACCTTGGACCTCTTTCCTTTTTTGTATGCCACCCCTTGTCTCTTATGTGGCGCCACTTTGCCACTACACCACACACTCCAATTGTGTCATTTTCTCCACATTTTATTCTTAAGGCCTCACCGCCAACTTCCGTGGTTTTTTTCACCTAAAACCAAAATTTCCCCAAAGCCAAAGTTTGATCCCAGACTTCATGAAGCCCTCCGCCTTCGTAATCACTTACCTAATAAGTCTAACTTGCATTAATGCCGTTCTAAAAAATTTTGAACGCTATTACGCCTAAGGCCCATTGGGCCCAATCCTACTAGGCCCAATTTTGGGATGTTACACAGTCATCTCACTATCAGTATTTTCAAACTGAAAACCCAGCGTCTGAGACACAGTGCATGCAACATACAAGTGTGTAGACCCAATGTCAATTAAAGCAGTGTATGGTACATTATAATTAGGAACGTACAAGTTATGAAGTCAAGGCGTCACCATCCTCTCGACGACGAGCAGCATAGACCAAACATGGCTATCTCGCCTCAGTGTTACCAATACCTCTGTTCGGTGCTCCACGACCTCTTCCCAAACCATTTCTACCTCTGGCCTGACCACGGCCTCTCAGTGGCTGCTGACCACCTCTCCCTAGTTGAACATGGCCCTGACCTATGGCTTGCATCTGAACAAGCCTCCGAGTACAGTTCTTAACCTGATGATCCATGGACCCACATCTGAAACACGCCCCAATAGCACTCACCCTGGTAAGCTCTCCCACAATCTATGTAAGGCTGCAGTCTAACCATAGTAACAAGAACTGCTCAGACTGACACATCAAATTTGGCCTTCTTTATAGGCCTTCCTGAAGAACCCGAAGGCCTTGAATCCCTTTTAAATCTATCCTTATCTTTCTCGCGATTCTGGCGCTCAGAGCGCTTCACATCCTCAACAATTTTTGCTTTCTCAACAAGGGCAGCAAAGTCTCCCTCCCTCTGTGGAGCTATCAGCACACTTAACTCATCCCGGAAGCCATCCTCGAACCGCACACAACATTCATACTCAGTTCGACTATTCCGCAAGCATAACGACTCAACCGTAAGGATTCTGCCTCATATGCTGCCACTGTCTTATTCCCTTGGGTCAGGCTCAAAAACTCATTCCTTTGGGTGTCCACATAACTTGCACCCACATACTTCCCTTGAAAGGACACCTTGAAGAAATCCCACATCAAACGGTCGGCCTGCGTACCCTCTCTCACAATGAGCCACCACTGTTATGCCTCGTCTCGCAGTAAGGACACTGCTCCCTTTAATTTCTGTTCCACAGTACAGTCAAGGTCATCCATTATCCGCTCGGTAGCCTCTAACCAATACTCTGCCACATTTGGGGCTACACCAGAAACTAAGGGTGTGCAAAATTTAGGTAAAATCGAAAAAATTTGGTTAACCGATCGAATTCGGTTAATCGGTCGGTTAACCAAATTTTTTGGTCTGGAGTCGATTAATTATTTTGTGATTTTTCAGTTAACGGTTAATTCGGTTCAAAATCGGTTGGTTAATGGAAATTTTTCGATTTAATCAAAAAAATTAATAAATAAAATTGTAATATATAAATAAGCTCAGTATTCATCTAAACCCAATCCCTAAACCCAATCCAAACCCAAATATCCAACCCAACCCAATTACCCGATCATAAAAATTTAAAATAATTTAATAAATAAAAATAAAATTCTAAAACTAAAACTAAAATTGTGTAATTTTTTTAATTATGTAATGATTCATTTCGGGTAATTTGGGTAATTCGGGTAATTCGGGTAATTTAGTTAATTTGGTTAATTCGGTTAATTGGTTAATTTTAACCAAAATAAAAATATAATTTTCGTTAACCGATCGAATTAATCAAAAATTTCGATTCGTTAATTTTTGAAAAATTTTGGTTGGTTAATCTGTTAAAAATTTTGAAAGGTCTGTTAATTCAGAGTTAATGTTATTTAGTCGATTAACCGATTTAACACCCTACCAAAAACACCTCAAGATTTTCGGCCCATTAGACCGAGTCGCTCAAAATTGACCTCGGCCCCGATCCAAAGACTCGCTCCAAAGAACCCTTTCAAGAACACGTAGCATTGCTTGGGATAGAGCATCATCCCTAATCGCTTTGGCCATGAGACCTGTCTCGCATCGTGAGGTGGTGCCTCCCAATGTGCATGTGTCCCGATGCTGAAGACCCAGCCCTAGTACCTTGGCCTCTACCGCGGCCTCGTGTACCCCTTCCATGAGTACCTCTTGGGCTCATATCGATACAACGTATTATCTGTTTTAAAAGTCTTATGAACAGTTCATAATTCCAGTAATCATTAACAATTTTTTATGATAACCAGTATTTAAAGTTTTTGTTTTCCAGATCGAGATATCTCACTACAATTTTCAATCTTCAATAGTCCTAGTTTACCTTAACAAGAGAGTTTTAGTATAGTACTACTATCTATAGTAGTTTCTTAGTATAACATTTTAGTCTATAGTGGTAAACAGTGTCAGAGAACTTACAGATTTAGCGCCGGAGACTAGGTGTGCCACACTTTCAATAACAACCTTTCAATTTTCTTTCCAAAACCAAAATTTAGACAATTTTAAAATTTTTAAGAACCCATTCCACAGTCGAGTTTTGCAACCTCGCTCTGATACCACTAAATGTAACACCACAAACTTGGCCTAGACGTTACAACCGGATCAGACGTGTCTCATCGAAGTGTTAATTTGAAAACTGGTCTTGTCGATGAAAGTTCGTGACTAAATTTTAAATCCCTTTTAACTAATTGTTATTGAAAATGTTAGTGTTGTAAATTCAAAACATGTTGGCCAATTATTGGTCATATCATTTGTTACAAGTTTATTAATCTGAATTAAAAACCACAGAAGCTTTTCTAATTGTAAACTTTAAAATTTGAAATGCGTGATTTTCTTTGGAAACAGTTATTATTGTGAAAAACTCATTTTTCCTAATCTAGCAGGTTAAAGTAAGAAGTTAAAACCAAATAAAAGTTAAAAACCTCAACCCCAAGTATAAATTTAAAATATTTAAATCTTAAGCGAAAAATCAGTGTTCACATGGGTGAGTTTGCGAAAACTTAGTGTGTAATCCCCTATCAGGCAATTAACAATCGGTGCAAGCAGAAATAGACTGGGCCTAAGCCCTATACAGTAATAGATCAGTCTAGGCTTTAGCCCTATACAGTAACAGTGTGGGTCTAAGCCCAAAATAATAATTGTACGGAATAGAGATGCAACCCTACCCAATCCAGCCAACACACCACCTGTACCAACCAACACACCATGTGGGGACTAAGTCGACCCATCCATTAACACACCAATATCGCAAGACAACAAGCATTAGTAACGCAGAAAGTCGCTAATCAACGAGAACGTGGGCCCACCACTAAAATCAAAATACGCATGGCGAAGCCACTAGAACGAAGAAAATATGGCGAGCTACTAGTACAAGATTTCCTCCAAATCGTAATCCCAACCCCAATGCGTAATGTCGTGTCATAAATATTATCTATGTGCAGTATGTCATATTCATAATCAGTCATATAGATATCATACACACATCAATTAAACTATCACTAGGGGTATAATGGTCATTTCGTCGGTTAAGGGTAAAACAGTAATTTCACCCCTCAGGGGTATTTTGGTAATTTAACTACTTTTGGCATATCGGCACAGATGACGACCCTTCAGAAGTTCTATAGTCGTCTCGAACGACACAGATAACCTATATGGCCAAAATAGTGTAATTGGGACCAAGGTCCATTACTCGGCTCAAGTGGGCCCACATGCTCGTGTGGCCTATTCAACCCAAATTCAGTCACTGCTATGCAAACTTTGTAGTACAATCCATTATCTGCCACTTACCGTTGATTTTACCCATGTGGGGCCTATGAGCCTATTGGGCCTACATGGCCCATCTCAGCCCAACGAGGCCCATTAAGGCCTAAGCCCACGAGAACGCTCGTGATAGCCTCTACAGTCTGTCACCAATGATTTGTGGGCTCAGTTTACCATACGAGCGTTCATACGCTCGAGAGGCCTCAAATGCCGAAGTTTTGGCTTGTCGACTTTTACCGATTCACAGTAAAACAGGGGTGTGAATACACACCATTGTCCATCATTTTGATAGTAACAATACTGGGTGTATGATTACACACCTTTTAGCGACCACTTGTGACATTCCAAAAGCACCAACCTAGGTTTAATCCAAAAATTCAATCAGTTCTTAAATCGTTAATAAGATTCACAAACCTTGAATCTCTACACTGTCTTTACCACTAACCTTAGTAAACAGAAGTATAGCCTTTAACCCTAAAATTGCTTGGCTAGACTCCCACAATTGTTGATTGACCACTCACTGCATAATAACAAATCTTGTTAGAGGGTTGATTAAGGATGTTGTTTACACCTATCAATATTAACTTGAACAAGATAGAGAACAACTTACTGAATCCCTCAGAACCGAATGCTAACTTAAAGGAGCGGCACACGTCGATGGAATATTGCTTTCGATCTAAGAGGATAAACCAAAAAGAGATCATTGTATAGTAACAACGATAATCTTAAAGGGGAAAACCGTAAAGTAACAAGAAACAACCCAATTACTTACCCTAATATTCGACTTGGTACAAAGAGAAAAGGTAATAATAGATTCGCAACAGAAATGGAATGACAAAATGAAAGTATGAGAAGGTCTATATAGTGATCGACTTGTTAGAGATTTAGAAGGTGTGTGGAGAAGGCAAGGTGTTCAGCTATTACTCAAGAAGAGAGGAATAGAAGAAACTTAATTCGATTTAGCAAAAGAGAAGAAGAAAATGCCAATTCGGCAGGGAGAAAATGTGAAGAAGAAAAGAAAAGTTTCAAAGGAGAATTCGGCACTTGGTATTTGTGTTTCGACAAAAGTGAACAAAATTGAGAAACAAAGTTGAAAAAGGAAGACCCGAATGGTCAAAAACACTGCACGAAATGTCACAATGAGAGTAAAACCCGAAACATAAAAAGGAAAGAACTCAAAATAGCAGAGAGGATAATTGGCTTCTACACTCTCAAAAAATGCCAAAAATGCACCAAATGAGTTCTCTTAGCCAAATTCCCCTACTCTAGCTACCCAATTCGGCTATCACTCCCCTCACACCTCAATTTCTTAAAAATCTCCACTGATTTCTCCTAGATATACTCCAACCCTCCCATTTAAATTCCATTCAAACTCTAATGACCAATTCTCCAACCACCTCTGTAGAGTTTGAATCAAACTCCACCTCTCACGCCACAGAGACATAAAATAAAACCCCCTTTTTGCATGCCATTGGATTCGAACCCATTCCTTCTTAAATGCCCAACATGCCTCTTGCCACCACAACACAAGATTTCTTGTGTCACAAAACAAACCCAACTTAATATATGCCCTTTAAGCTGACATCCAGGTTTCCTAAAGAGAAAAAATCAAATTTTTTCCAAAGGCCATACTTGAACCCAGGCTTCCTAAAACCCCAAACATACCTAGATTACTTAACCAATAAGAAACCATGATATTTACGTCAAAGCTTGCAAAAATAAAGACCCTAAATTTTTGGGGCGTTCCACCTCAGCCTACCCCTATAACTCCCCAAGTAGTGGAAATGATTAGAAGGGAAAAACCTCCAGTTGAAAGAATTCAAAAGTAAAGGGCTGAGGAATTTAGAGTGAATATAGATGATGACCCAGAGAGGGGAGAGTTCTGGATAGAAAATACCATTAGGGTATTCGATGAGTTGTCTTGCACACTTGAGGAGTGTATGAAGTGTGTTGTGTCACATGTGCAAGACTCGGCCTACCAATGGTGGAACACCCTTGTATCGATTGTACCAAGGGAAAAGATTACATGAGAGTTTTTCCAAGAGGAATTTCAAAAGAAGTATATTAGTCAGAGGTTTATAAACCAGAAGAGAAAGGAATTTCTAGAATTGAAGGCCGAATGACAGTAATAGAGTATGAGCGTGAGTTCGTGAGGGTCAGTAAATACGTTCGAGAGTGCGTATCAATCGAAGCCATTATGTGTAAGAGATTTAAAGAAAGATTGAACGAAGGCATCCGACTATTATTTGGCATCCTAGAGTTAAAGAAATTTGTGGTGCACATTGAGAGAACTTGCAAGGCTGAGGAATTGGCCAAAGAGAAAAAGAACTCTAATGTTGAGTCTCGTGACTCAAAGAAAAGACAGTTGGGAATATCATTTCAGTCCTCATCCAAGAAATTGAAAGAATTCACTACCCGATCAAATGCTTCAGTGGGATTCTCAAGTAGAAATAAGAATAAGCAGTACACGGCATCTAAAGCTCAAACCACTTCTATTGCGAGTGTTGTTAGTGCTCGACCAAATAAACTGGAGTGTTCACAGTGTGATAGACGACATTTCAGTGAGTGTCGAGGAAGTGATAGAGGTTGTTTCAAGTGCGGTTCACTAGACCACTTCATTTGAAACTATCCTGAGATGGATGAGAAAGATAGAAAGCAATATGTGTGAGCGAGTAATGCTCCTTCTAGAGGTAGACCACAGAAGAACCCGAGAAGTAGGGTTAGCAGTAGATGTACGCCTAGAGATTCTATTGTGAGATTAGAGGGTAAAGCTCCTACAAGGATTTATGCCATTGGTGCTCGTAAAGAGGCTTCATCCCCAAATGTGATTATGGGTACTTTTCTCTTCATGATATCTCCGTTATTGCTTTGATTGATCCGGGGTCTACCTATTAGTATGTTTGTATGAAATTGGTGTTTAGTATGAATATGCATGTTAAGTCTACCAATTTGTAGTAAAAGTGTCAAACCCTTTAGGCAAGCATGTGCTAGTTAACCAAGTGTGTAGAAATTGTCCCTTGATAATTAGAGGTCATTGTTTTCCAGCTAATCTTATGCTGCTACCATTTGATGAATTTGACGTGATTCTTGGTATGGACTGGTTAGCGGCTCATGATGTTATAGTAAATTGTGGGAGAAAATTTATTGAAATGAAATATGAAAATGGGGATGTCCTTCAGGTTGAATCAGGTGAATCGGATAGATTGCTTGTAGTGATTTCTTCTTTGGCAGCTGAGAAATGTATAAGAAAAGGGCATGAGTCTTATCTCACGTTTGTGTTGAATGCTCAAGTGTTGAAAGTAAAGACTGAGTTAGTACCAGTGGTATGTGAGTATCCGGATGTGTTTTCGGAGGAGTTACCCGGATTGCCTCCAACTAGGAAAGTCGAGTTTGGTACTGAGTTGGTCCCTGGTACGGTACCTATTTTAGTTGCCTCGTATAGGATGGTACCATTGGAGTTAAAAGAGTTCAAGGTTCAGCTACAAGAGTTAACAGATAAAGGTTTCGCGAGGCCTAGCTATTCTCCATGGGGTGCTCCAATACTTTTTGTGAAAAAGAAAGACGGGTCGATGAGGTTATGTATAGACTACAGACAGCTCAACAAGGTAACTGTGAAGAACAAGTATCCTTTGCCAAGGATCGATGATCTATTTGACCAATTGAAAGGAGCCACAATGTTTTCTAAGATAGGCCTAAGGTCCAGGTTGTTACCAGCTGAGAGTTAAGGAACAAGATGTACCGAAAACTGCATTTCAGATGAGGTATGGGCACTAAGAGTCTCTTGTCATGCCCTTTGGCTTAAAAAATGCTTCCGCCATGTTTATGGATTAAATGAATCGTATTTTTTGACTGTACTTGGATAAATTCATTGTTGTTTTTATCGACGATATATTAATTTATTCTCATGATGAAAGTGAACATGCGGAGCATTTGAGAACTATCTTACAAACTTTTAGAGATAAGTAGTTGTATGCTAAGTTTAGCAAAAGTGAATTTTGGCTTTTAGAAGTTGGATTCTTGGGCCACATCATGTCGGGCGATGGAATTAGAGTTGACCCGAGTAAGATATCGGCTATCGTTGATTGGAAACCACTGAGGAATGTGTCGAGGTGAGAAGCTTTTTAGGCTTAGTCAGATACTACAGATGGTTTGTTAAAGGATTCTCCACGATTGCTACACTGATGACAAGGTTCCTACATAAAGATGTCAAGTTCGAATGAACAAAGAAGTGCCAACAAAGTTTTGAGAAACTAAAACCATTGTTGACTGAAGCCTCAGTTTTAGTGCAACAAGAATCGATAAAGGAATTTGTGGTGTATAACGATGCATCCTTAAATGGATTGGGGTGTGTGCTTATGCAAGAGGGCAAGGTAATAGCATATACCTCGAGATAACTGAAGCCGCATGAGAAAAACTATCCGACTCACAACTTAGAGTTAGTCGCCATAGTGTTCACACTGAAGATTTGGAGACACCATTTGTATGGCGAGAGATACTGAGTATTCACCGACCATAAAATTCTTAAGTATTTTATGACTCAAAAGGAGTTAAACCTATGAAAGTGGAGATGGTTAGAGTTGATAAAGGATTATGAGTTGATGATTGACTATCATCCTGAAAAGGCAAATGTGGTCGCCGATGCTTTAGGTAGGAAGTCATTGTTTGCCTTAAGGGCTATAAATACCCAGTTGTCTATGATTGATGATGGTTCGGTCATAGCAGATTTAAGAGCTAGACCGATGTTTCGCACGATATTTGTAAAGCTCAGAAAAGTGATAAAAAGTTACAAGCCAAGATAACTCAGTGCGAGACGGGTATTGAATTAGATTTTTAGATTGGTACCGATGGCTATTTGATGTTCCAAGAGAGGATCTGTTTACCTAAGGATGAAGAGATTATTCAAAAGATTTTGCAAGAGGCCCATAGTAGTTGTTTGTCTATCCATCCGGGCAGAGCATGAAAATGTATAATGATTTGAAGAAAATGTATTGGTGGTCAGGAATGAAAAGAGACATCTCAGAGTTTGTCTCTAAGTGTTTAAATTTTCAGCAAGTGAAAGCCGAACACCAAGTATCTTCAGGTTTACTTCAGCCCGTGATGGTTTCCGAGTGGAAATGGGACCGTATTACCATGGATTTTGTGTCTGGATTGCCATTGATGCCAAAGAATAAAGATGCCGTATGGGTTGTGGTTGATAGGCTAACTAAGTCGGCTCATTTTATACCGGTGTATACCTATTATCCACTTGAGAAATTGGTCAATTTGTATGTTTCTGAAATTGTGAGACTTCACGGGGTACCTTTATCGATCATTTCAGATAGAGATCGGAGGTTCACATCACAATTTTGGGAAAAGTTGCAAGAAGTGTTGGGGACGAAACTAAATTTTAGTACTGCTTTCCACCTGCAAACTGACGGTTAGTCGAAAAGAGTAATTCAGATTCTTGAAGATATGTTGCGGTGTTATGTTCCTGAGTTTCAAGGCAGTTGGGAAAGGTACTTACCGTTGGTAGAGTTTGCCTACAATAATAGTTATCATCAAGTTTGAAAATGGTGCATTATGAGGTTTTGTATGGGCATAAATGCGAACGCCTTTGTTTTGCTCGAACTCAAGGAAAATTAGATACACGAGGTTGACTTAGTCAAAGAAACCAAAGAGAAAGTAAAAGTGATTCGTGTTCTGTTTGAAGGTCGCCTTGACAGATAGAAATCCTACGCGACTTGAAATGGAAATAGATTAAGTTTCAAGTCGGTGATAAGGTATTTTGAAAGTATCCCATGGAAGAAAGTCCTTAGATTCTAGTAGGAAAGGCAAATTAAGTCCACATTTTATTGGGCCATATGTGAGAGAATTGGATCGGTAGCATACCGATTAGCTTTACCATCGAGTAAGAGAAGATCCATGATGTTTTCCATGTGTCTATGTTGCGCCATTATCATTTTGACCCTTCACACGTTATTTCACCAGCAGAGGTTGAAATTGTTGGAACGCCGGCACCCCCATGGCGCAGCGAAATAAAATTAATCCGGGCGATCCAAACCATGAATCCATGTGTGAGGAACGAATCGGGGTGAAATAAAGGTTTCAAAATCATCGAAATTTCAATCGAGTAGACAGCGACGCCTCGGCAACAAGAGTTCTGATCTACTGTCGAACCAAGCTACAACCTTTACGATGTCGGCCTCTACATAATCCACCCGGTTTGACTATGAATGGCAAAAATCTCCAAAACTGTTTTCAAAGAGTTTTTTTTTTTTTGCTTGACGGCTGCTAGACTTTTCTAAGCAAAATCTTAGGGTTTCTCTTCACTTATTACCTTTTATAATCAGTATTTCATTTATGAATTATAAAATTAAATAAATATAATAATGTTTTAACCGAAAATTATAATTACATTAATTATACCCAAAAAGTTATAATTACATTAATTATAACATGGATTTCGGTAAACTATATTTATTTAAATTTATATACGAACCAAATTTATATATTAATTCTCATTATGTGTACAACATCCTTGTACATATAATATATTCAATATTTGATTGCCCAATTAGATTAATTCTTTAATTAATTTAATTCATGTAACAATCAAACACAATACCGACTATGTTTCATTCCGTTCATTTCAACCATAGGGTGTGACCCTGTAGGTTCTTGTAACGTTAGTAGTAATACTAGAACGATTCTAATGTCACAAACAATGAGTGGCATCTAGCAATGCATCATTGCTACCTAAGTTACAAGAAGTCATGATTCGACATAACTTTTGTGATTAACTTTTCATGCATTAATCCTTAAGTCCTTTATCTCTGGAATAGATACAAGTCATGGAATAGTCACACTTGTATAGTCCATCCCATGTTTCTTGATATCTTGAGTAGACTATGATATACAAATTAGTATGACATCTCATGTCAACTTATTTGAGCATGGCCATGCATTTCTAGTCTCACTCAATCAAGTGGCCTAAGATATTACTCCCATTATGTGGGAGGGACTTATCCTATATTGATCAACAATATCCCTCTACATAGATTGTGGTATATCCAACATCAGCCTTTATAAAACAACCAGTTATGGTGTACGTTTGACTGTATCAAAATATACGACTCACAATGTTGGGATAATGATTATCTCAAGTTTAAGGATCATATACATATTAATCACTAAGAGTAATGCTGTGACAATTACATAATAATCCAAGAAACATACTCATAGCGGGTCAGTCCAATATGTTGTTCTCTAACACACATATTCATGCATTGATTTTGACACTCCATATCAATGACAACTCTTTATCATCAATCAACTACATGTTAGTCTTAATGCATTATTGTTGTCCTAGTCAACAATAATACTTGACTAAGGATATTTTAAGAATAATCATGTTATTCTCGTGACATTATTATAAAACAATTTATTTGTACACACGTAAGAAAAAATCGAAATAATAATGACAACGCTTTATATTAATAAACATGGTAAATCAAGTATGTTATTACAACCGTCTCATGATTGATCTTTGGGCATACTCTTACAAAATTTGATCGGATATGACCTATGGTGAAGAGCTTGTTAAGATTTTAGATCGAAAGGTCAAGCAATTGAGAAATAAAAGTATAGCAGTCGTGAAAATACTATGGCATAGACATGGGGTTGAAGAGGCCACATGGGAGCCCTAGGAGACTATGAGAGATCAATACCCCAACCTTTTCACTGGTAAGATTTTCGAGGAAAAAAATCCCTAAAGAGGGAGAATTGTAACAACCCGATTTTGGCCCTAGTCAGAATAGTGGTTTTGAGGCCACAAATTTGAGGTCGGAGAAATTATTTTAATATTGTTTCAAGTGTCATGGCATGATTATATTGTTAGAAAATTTGGTGAATTAATTTTAGTGATTGCATGCTTAATTTTGAAAAATGACTAAATCGCATAAAGTGCGAAAGTTTTGTTCTACAAGCTAAAGGTATTAAATAGCTATGGAACACTAGAGTAGAGGTCCTTATTGAGTAAATAGACCAATGAAATTATGGTGGCTGGACATGAATTTTTTATTCATGAAATTGGTCAAAGTTTGTTGGCATTAGGTGACTTAATTGATAAAATAATCATAAAAAAATAAGCTTCATCCTCTTCATTCTTTCACTTCACCACTGAAAATATCAACAAAAATGGGGGGATTTGTAGCTTAAAGTTTCGGCCAAACTTCTCTCTTGCAAGAAAGTGTTTTTTATGGTCATTCTTGATGATTTTTGTATTTTTGTGACCCTTGTAGCTTAAGCTAACTAATGGAGGGACTATTTTGCAAAATGGTTGAGACTCTAGGGTTTTACCATGTGAGTATTCATGTTGATTTCTGAAATTTTATGGAAGAAAATGAATCTTGGTTGTTAAATAAACAACTTTTGTGAAAGGGGTTTTCATGAAAACACCTAAAATGGAGCTCTTTGTAAAAGATATAAAATGGGTAGTAAATGTGAGAAATAATTGGAATTGTGAGTTGCTGTAAGAGTAATAAAGGTTTGGCTAGGCTTGTTAAAGGAGGAAATTTAATTAAAAATCATTTTACGAGCCTAGGGGCAAAATTGTAATTATGTGAAAGTCTAAGTGGAAAACGATAATTTTGCCAAAGTAGGATTTTTGGAATGTCTTGATTAATATGGTGATTAAATAAGTAAATTTTGTCATTATAGATCAAGAAAAACGAGATCCAAACTTAGATTGGGAGAAAACTAAGCTACTGGACTAAATCAAACTAGTCGCTCATATTTTGTATATCGAGGTAAGTTGTACGTAAATAATTCAACTCTATTTTTATTATGCATTAAGCAATTGATATTTCCTAAAATGTTTGATTATTGTTATGAATATGCATAACGAAATTTGATGTGGTATACTCCTGGTTGAACCTTAAGAATAGATTAGATATCCATGCCATGACATTAGGGATATATGCGAGCCAGTGTAAGACCATGTCTGAGACATGGCATCGGCCACATTATGAGAGCCAGTGTAAGACCATGTTTTGGACATGGCATCGACATTGAGACGAGAGCTAATGTAAGACCATGTCTGGGACATGGATCGGCCTCGACATGTGAGTGTAGGACCATGTCCTGGATATGGCATCGGTATTTTAACCTCTTGCGTGAGGCTTATCGGATATCCTATGGTATTCCAATGGGTTCAACGGGTACTTTAAAGCTTCTGTCAAAAGTGAGAAAAGTTACGACTATGATGTAAGTGATACAGGTACCTACGTGAAATTCATGAGAAATGAGCTCGATTTATGTTGTATGATTAGTAAGGATGAAAATGAGTAAGTTATGCCTTAAATAATTTGAGAATTATGTTCAAGTTTATAATATGTTATGAGTATGAAAATGCATGGTAATTGTTGTTGATTATTTACATGCAACATACTAAGTTTTATGCTTACTCCCTCTCTTTCCCATTTTCTTATAGTATCGCCAAGCTAGCTCGGGGATCAAAGGACGTCGGAGGCTCGATCACACTATCAATCTGAACATTTGGTGTAGTTAGATTTATTATTTTGAGTATGGCATGTATAGGGACTTGGTCTTTTGTCAAATTTCATATTGTTTTGGTCAAATATGTTGGCTTGTCTTGAAGATTGATTCATTTTTTATAAGGCCATGGATGATGGCTAATACTTGTTATTGATATATGTAAATGATGATGTCTTTCATGAATGTGCAATTTGCATGGTGAAATATGTGGTGTGTTAATGCATGAATGAGTAAGTAGGTTGCATGATTGGATTGATAAAGTATGTGATAAGTTTTTCATGTGAATGGAGTGTAGTGGCCTTGATGTGTGTATGTCTCGGTTGTGACTTATATTGGTGCAAGTAAGGGTGGAAAAAAGGGCTTGGTAAATAGCCTTGAGTTTGTCCACACGGGTAGGCACACGGGCGTATGTCTAGGCCATGTGTGACACACGATCTGCCCAATGGGAGTGTATCTGGTCATGTGTCCCCCTGCACCCTAAGTTGACAAAATAAAATGCCCAGTAGTAATTACACAGGTTAAGACACGATCGTGTGTCTCAACCGTGTGGAAGACACGGCCATAGGATATGGGCATGTGCCCAGGCCGTGTGAAGTCTGCACCTAAATGCAAAATTAAATTCGCCTCAAAGCCTAGCACACAGGCGTGTTCCTTGGACGTGTGACCCTAAAATGTTGCTAATGTCAAAAATAGATTGTCAAAGTTTTAACACACGGGCTGAGACACGGGCGTGTCATGGCCTTGTGAGGGACACGGGCGTGTGTCAGGCTGTGTGACATCCTAAATTCTCGTGAAGTACAAGTCAAGCTCGCGCACGGGCTAAGGACATGGCCATGCCAGCCACAAAACCTGTAACACCCCACACCCAAGACTGATACTAGGTCTGGATACGAGACATCACTATGCTTGAACTCACTGAAACATGTACTTACGGGATATAAAATTTCGTTCCGACTTAAAAACTTCCCTTTCTTAGTAAACACATATAACAAGGGCCTACAAGGCCTTTAACTCATGTCAGAAAACTTTTAGAATTAAAACAAATAACTCATTTTTTTGAAGCAGCGTTCACACGCCCGTGTGACTTGGAACACGCCCGTGTACCCTTAAGCACGTTGATAAACCGTAAAAGTAACATATTTTAATCCTATATTTAGTATACTTTTGGATGAATTATCCTTGATTTATGTAAAAGGTGCTCTTAATCCTTTCTTTTCATGTCTTATACTCAGGAAAGCACCTAAGGATAAAAAGAACGTAAAATGGGCTTAAACGAACTAAATTGGGCCAACCTAAGAATTGACGCGGCTACGGCCCAAAGCCACACGATCGTGCCTCGTCGATTACCTATAGCACGGTCTCAACTCCGCCACACACGGCCGTGCATCATCCATTTACCACACACGGACGTGCCTGGTGATCTACATGGTCGTCTCCCAATCGACAGCTAAAGCACGGCCAAAATCTTGACTCACACGACCGTGCCACGGTCGTGCCCAAAATGATAGAATCGAGACACGACCCAACCACGATTTACACGGACGTGTGCCATGGGCGTGCCCCTACAGCGAGAAAGAGCAATTTCACTCAAAATTGGATGCTTGAAGCCAAAGAAACATACTCCTAAGTCTACTTAAACACCCTAATAGTAATTCTACTTGAAAGAGGTACTTAGGAGCCGAGTAAACCATCTCAAAAACCTATATAAACAACCCAAGGCAGATATTGAAGATGACGATTTTTGGCAGAGGCTTTTGCCGAAACTTTCATCTTTTAGGGAATCACTTGAAGATAGCCAGTTGATCCATCTCAAGAAGCCAAAGCTCCATTCAAGACGGAGGATCTCTTCTTCAATTCCTTCAGGGGGTTTTAGGGATTTCTTATATTTTGTTTTATCTTTTCTCTTGAGATGTTTTCTTATTTAGTTATGAACTAAACCCTTCAGATACCTGAAGGGGATGAAACCTATGATGGATTTTGATATTTGATTTCTAAATTATATGATAAGTACTTAGTTTGTTCTTAATTATGTTGCTTAATTTAATCGATGTGCTTAGGTGGAGGAGGAATAGACCCGCTTAAGAGAAGATCTAGCATAATTGAGCGAGTTGATCGGTGCCTAGAGATAGGGTTACTTAGATTTTACTGGGATTAGGTAAAACCTAATATGGGAATCCATTGATCGATTTACTACTTCCTTAGGGGTTATTATAAGAGAATGAAAGTTCCACTAATTAACCTAAGGTTAGACGTTATTCTCCTTGAGAGAGGGTTTAATATAGGTTAGGGAGTCTCACGGATCAAGCTAAGTAAAGAAATCATATGGTTTGGGGAATAAATAATAAGTGAAGTCATAGGTGGATTCTTCATGAGGGTATCATCTTCATCAATTGAGTTTTTCTAAAGTCTTTCTCCAATTCATTCTTTTGTCTTTGCATTTAGTTTAAGTATTTCATTATTTTCATAAACCAATCACTCCATATTTCAGGCTAAATAACAGAAAGAAAGTGAGTAGTAGTACTTTTAGGTTCCTTTGGGTTCGACAAGATATTTTTGCCTAATCTATACTATTGCTCGATAGGTGCACTTGCCTCTATCGTTGTCATAGTTAGTCTACATGTTCGATCATTCTTTTATAAATTTTAAAACTCAATCGCTTGACACGATCACGTTTTTGGCGCCGCTGTTGGGACCTCTAAAATATTAAGAAAGCTCTAATTTATTACTTTAGCCATTATTTATTTTATTAAATTTTGTTTTACTAATTCTCTTCCTTTCTTTCTTGACTTGCAGGTACCTCTAGTTTATGACTAGAAGAAACCCGAGAGGACCATTAGAATACTGAAAGTGACATTGAAGCTACCGTCAAGAAATCGCAAAGAAATTAGACGAGCTCTAGACTACCAAAGAGAATAACAAAAGAAAGATCCAATCCATCAAGGGATGGACGAAAACAATCCACCGCCAAATGTGTAAGAACAAAATGCTCACAGACTATGTATGATTATGCTAAACCTAATTTGACAGAGCGTAATCTAGTATTGTCGTTCGCTATAGTCGCTAATAATTTTGAATTAAAGCCTAACACAATACAAATGATTCAATAGTTTGTTCAATTTGATGGTTTGCGGATGAAGATCCAAATACTCATATATCTAATTTTTAGAATTCGTGATACCTTCAAAATAAATGGCATTTCGATGATGTCATACGCTTCGATTATTTCCTTTTCATTAAGGAAAAAGCAAAGCAAATGGTTGAACTCATTACCACGAGGATCAATCACCACATGGGATCAAATGACCAAAATTTTCTTTTAAAATATTTTCCACCACCAAGATGGCTAAATTTAGGAATGACATATCTTCTTTTGTGCGTAATGACGCAGTAAATATTATATGATGCATGGAAAGATACAAGGATCTCCAAAGGAGATGCCCACACCACGGATTACCTTTGTGGCTTCAAGTCCAAACTTTTTACAATGGTGTGAATTCTACAACTAGGCAAATGATTGATTCATCAGCCGGTGGAACTTTGAACAACAAATCTCCTGAAGCAGCTTACGAATATATTGAGGAGATGTCGTTGAACACCTATCAATGGAAAATTACAAGGGCTAAACCGACAAAATTAGCCGGAGTTTTTAACATAGGCGTAGTGACAATCTTTGTCAATACAGGTGGAGTAGTTAATGAATAAAAATCTTGATAATTTATGTTCTTCGCAGGTACACCTAGTTATGCAATGCGAAGCGAGCGGAAATGTGGCGAATCCTGAGTACCCACCCTACCAACCAGGAGCAGAAAACTAGCAAACAAACTATATAGGTAACAATTTCTGATCTAATAATCCTTATAGTAACACTTATAATACAGGTTGGAGGAACCAACCAAATTTTTGATGGGGAGGACAAGGAAATCAAGGAAATCAAAGGCAGCAACCACGTCCAAATTACCAAAATCAGCCCTATCCACAGGAAAAGAAATCAAACCTTGAAGAGATGTTGATAAAATTCATGGCAGCTACAGATTCTCGTCTCCAAATGACGGAAGCAACACTTGATGAACAGCAAATCTCACTCAAGGGAATCAAGACTCAAGTGGGAGAGCTCATTACGTTAGTTGGAATACTTACTTAAATAGTATGTGAAATACGGATAGAAATTTTTTCCAAAGACACAGAGCAAGCAAGGGCAGTCACACTAAGGAGTGGCAGAGAGTTAGTTGAACCACAAAGAAAGACACCACATGAGGTTACCAAGAAAAAAAGTGTAGAAGTTGAGAACGATAATACATTGCCTAAAGAGAATAGAACACAAATTCCATATCCAGCAAAATAGAAGAAAGAAAAATTGGATGCTCAATACGGTAAGTTCCTTGAACTCTTTAAACAAATACATATTAAGTTACCTTTTGTTAAAGCTATTTCACAGATGCCAAAGTATGCAAAATTCTTAAAGGAACTTCTCACAAACAAAAGGAAGCTTGAGGAAGTATCAACAGTGGAGTTTAATGAAGAGTGTTCAGCCCTTCTCCAAAATAGACTACCACGAAAGTTAAAAGATCCAAGGAGTTTCACTATTCCTTGCTTAATTGGTAGTTTAAACATCAAGAAAGCATTAGCAGACCTAGGCGCTAGTATCAACTTAATGCCTTCATGATTGTTTAAACGGCTAGATCTTGGGAACCAAAACCCACTAGGATGAGTATTTAATTAGCCGATAGATCTATTAAATATCCTAGAGGAGTTATTGAAGATGTCTTGGTAAAAATTGATAAATTTATTTTCCCTGTTGATTTCGTTGTGTTAGACATGGATGAAGACATAAATGTTCCTTTAATCTTAGGGCATCCTTTTTTAGCCACTGCTAGAGATATTATTGATGTAGGTGATGGCAAACTAGCACTAAGGATAGGTGATGAAGAAATTATTTTCCAAATTTATGATGCCATGCGATATTCTAAAGAGCAAGATGATTCCTGTTATTTTGTTGACACTACTGATCATTTTATTAAAAATTCATTACAGGAAATCCTGCAGGATGACACGATGGAATTGTGTCCGCCTCAAGAAGAGGAGGAAGAAGATGAAGGCAATGAGACAAGTTTGTATACATCAGAATTTAGACAAATGAAAGAAGAAAACATTGAAGAAGATGACATATTAAGGTAAACCCTCCATCAACGAGAGCCAAAATTGGAATTAAAATAGTTACCACAACATTTAGAATACGCATTCCTTGGGGACCATTCTACACTACCCGTAATAATCTCTTGAACTAGAACAAAAGGAAAAGAGGAGATGATAAAGGTATTAAGAGAATATAAGAAAGCCATAGCTTGGAAAATTTTCGATATCAAGGAATAAGCCCGCGCTCGCACTCCACAAAATTTTAATGGAAGAAGAATATAAACCATGTGTGCACCCGTAGACGATTAAACCCCAACATGAAAGAAGTGGTCAAACCGAGGTAATTAAACTTCTAGATGCGGAATAATTTATCCTATTTCGGTAGCTTGGGTAAGTCTGTGCATGTAGTTCCAAAGAAAGGAGGAATGACGGTAGTACCCAATGAAAAGAATGAGTTAATTCCCACAAGAACGATTCTGAGTGGAGAGTGCGCATGACTATAGAAAGTCGAATGATGCCACCAGAAAAGATCACTTTTCTCTACCTTTCATAGATCAAATGTTAGAAAGACTATCCGGACATATGTACTACTGCTTCCTGGACGGACTCTCCGGCTACTTCCAAATCCCCATAGCTCTTGAAGACCAAGAGAAGACGACATTTACATGCCCATACAGTACATTAATGCCTTTTGGATTATGTAATGCTCCTGCCACTTTTCAGCATTGCATGTTGCCAATTTTTGACAAACTCGTAGAGGACATCATGGAGGTATTCATGGATGATTTCTCGGTATTCGGTAATTCTTTCCAGCTTTGCCTTAAAAATTTAAAACAAGTTCTAATTAGATGTGAAGAAACAAATCGTGTTTTGAATTGGGAAAAATGTCACTTTATGGTTAGAGAAGGGATTGTTTTAGGACATAAGATTTCTAGAAAAAGGATTGAGGTAGATAAAGCAAAAGTTGAAACCATAGAAAATTACCTCCCTAGTTCAATGAAGGCTATTAGAAGCTTTTTAGGACATGCGGGTTTTATAGAAGATTCATTAAAGACTTTTCTAAAATAGCTAAGCCTTTGATAAATTTACTAGAAAAATATGTTCCTTTTAATTTCAATCAGAATGTTTAGATGCATTCAATGTCCTTAAAGATAAATTAATAAATGCACCGATTATAATCGCTTTTGATTGAATTTACCCTTTGAACTAATGTGTGATGCATGTGACTTTGCAAGAGGCGCAGTTTTGGGACAACGAAGAGACAAGCATTTTCACCAATTTACTACGCTAGCGTAACATTAACACCCATGCAAGAAAATTACACCACCACTGAGAAAGAACTGCTAGCTGTAGTTTTTTTCTTTTGACAAATTTAGACAATATCTAATATTATCTAAAGTTGTCGTTTAATTGACCATTCACTCTTCGTTATCTTTTAACCAAACCCGATGCAAAACCTAGACTCATACGATGGATTTTACTCTTACAGAATTTGACTTGGAAATACATGATAAAAAGGGAGACGAAAATCTTGCAAAGCAGAACACCTTTCAAGACTCAAAAATCCACACACCAAAGAGCTTGATGAACATGAAATAAATGATTCATTTCGTAAGAACAACTCTTTTCTATAACACATTCGAAGTACCACGGTTTGCAAATATTGCGAATTATTTAGCGGCTAACATCTTACTAAGAAAATTCACACATCATCAAAAGAAGCGATTCCTCATCGATGTGAAAATTATTTTTGAAGATCCATTTCTTTTCGCATATGTGCGATCGTAATTCAAGATGCGTCACAAAGATGAAGCAAGCAAAATCTCGAACATTGTCATTCAGACCATCGGAGGACACTACGGTGGTATTAAACAACACACAAAATACTTGAATCGTGGTTTTATCGCCCACTCTATTTAAAGATGCCAACTGGTATGTTACCTCATGTAACAAATGCCAAAGAACAGGTAATATTTCTAAACATGATGAAATGCCTCAACATATATGTTGTCGTGTGAGATATTTGATGTATGGGTATTGATTTTATGGGACCATTCCCTAGTTCATTCAGAAATAAATACATCCTAGTGGCAGCTGATTACATGTCAAAATGGGTAAAAGCGGAAGCCTTACCTACCATTGATGCTAGGGTAGTAGTTAAGTTTCTCAAGAAACTATTTTCCGATTCAGACACCAAGAGCCATCATTAGTGATAGGTACTCATACAGAATACACAATTTGAAAAGTTCTAAAGAAATATGAAGTATGCCATAGAATAGTCACCCATATCATCCTCAAACTAGCGGGCAAGTTGAGGTAGCAAACCGAGAACTTAAGCGCATTCTAGAAAAAAACGGTTGAATCAAATAGAAAAGATTGGGCAGTTAAAGTAGACGATGCTTTATGGGCCTACAGAGCAGCATTCAAAACACCTCTAGGAACATCCCTATACAAACTTGTATCCGGGAAAAGCTGTCATCTACCATTTGAGCTAGACCACAAAGCTTTTTGGGCAACAAAATTTTTGAATACTGACCTCACAATTGCAGGAAAGAGAAGAATGATGCAGATGAACGAGCTGGATGAATGGAGAACAGAATCCTATGAAAACTCAAAATTGTACAAGGAAGCAACAAAGCAACGCCACGATGCTCGTCTCAAACGATCAAAACAATTCGAAGTAGGAGACCTGGTCCTACTATACAATTCAAGGCTTAAACTATTCCCGGGAAAACTGAAGTCAAGATGGTCAGGCCCATTCATGATCAAAACAATCTTTCCATACGGAACCATTGAGGTAACTCATCCCACAAAAGGCACATTCAAGGTAAATGGTCACAGACTTAAAATTTATAATAATGCAGAATCTGGAGATATGAGAGAGGAGCTTCTGCTCCACGAACCCTCTTTTAGAATCAAAAATAGAGAAAGTCTAGCTTAAGACTATAAACAAGCGCTTCTCGGGAGGCAACCCGAGTTCTAACTCACTAACATTAACTTTATCTTTTTAAAATTTTTCTAAAATAATCTAATAGAAATGTAGGATTATTAACACGGCCTTGAACACGGGCGTGCCCACGACCATGTACAAGACAGGGGACACACTACGGGCGTGGCTGAACCCGTGCATAAACAGGGGAAAAATTCTTTTCAACAACACGGGCTGCGATACCAGACACGCTCGTGCCATTCTACCATGCGAGGCTACTGACTTGTCTAGCATGGGCTTTACTACTACCGTGCCGCACGCGACCTTCCGAAACTCTCGACTTATTGAGCACGGCTAGAACATGGTCGTGCCCCACGACCGTACGAACATATTGAATTATCGAGCACAGGCTACACACGCCCGTTCGACCCAACCGTGTGAATCAACATACGGGTGTGGCAACGTCAACACGGCCATGGCAAATCCACCTGAACGCGCCTAAAACCCAAAATCGCGAAAAGCACGGGCAAATTTAAAAATGACACGGGAGTGGAGAATGACCATGCCTCAGACCCTATATATTAATCTAATCGTAATCTTCCCCAAATCCAAACCCTAAAATCAGATTCCAACCTCCCCCCTTCTCCAATCCGCCACCAAATCATCCCTCTCCTTCCAACCCACCTCCTTTGATCGTTTCTTCTCAAAATGCCAACCAAAACCAACCACACGCCCACAGCACCACCGTGTTCAAAAACCCCACGCCCTTACCAGGCCGTGCCCACACTGAAGAAACCAGCACCACCGCCGTGCCCTTCACCCGTGCACCTCACCCACCACCGCTCTTGATTCCTTTTTCTTCACATTTTTGCATATTTTCTCTTTATTTAAAGTTTTTTTTTTGATTTTAGACTTAAAAATCTGATTCATATTGTTTAGTTTATTTTATTTCTTGTCTAGTCTATGTTAAAACATGATTTTTTTTTTTTGAGTTTTGATCAAGATATTTGCTTTAATTTTCATTCTTGGTTGTTTTATTTTTCTTGGTTGCTTTATTCTATTTTTCTTGTTGATTTCCATTATTTAATGCATTTTCTACTTTACTATTAATACATGTTAGATTTTATTGGCTCTCCTCATTGAAGAATTGATGCTCTACTGCAAATCATAGTTAGCCTTTAAATCATGATTTTTATGCAACATGTTTGGTTCCCATGAGTTCTTTGTATAGCTTTATGATTTTA
Source organism: Gossypium rotundifolium (assembly GCA_025506655.1). Lineage (NCBI taxonomy): Eukaryota > Viridiplantae > Streptophyta > Magnoliopsida > Malvales > Malvaceae > Gossypium > Gossypium rotundifolium. The sequence continues at coordinate 125,651,801 of CP106727.1, forward strand.
GTTAGAAATTGTTCTAATGAATAATGAGATTGTGGTTTGCTGATTTTAGTAATTGTTCTTGAAGAAACATTTATATTGGCTATTTATTTTTTTATAATTGTTAGGAAAATTCTTGGCTATATAAAGGAAGTGTTTTTCTGGTAAGATGTCAACATCTCGAGTAAAACGCTCAGTCCTAAGTACGAAGAGAAAAGGACCCGAATCATCTTCCGCAAGTGCATCTTCCAAGCTTCGGCATCCATTCCTCCGGTTCCCTCAAAACACTCAGGAAGAGCATTACAAGGCATTCCGAGAATAGCCCTTAGGCATCGGAAGGTGCATTGACTGGAATGCCGTTGAACAAATAGGACTAGCAAATGACATCCGGGCCCTCATTTCAACAGAACCATGGGAGCAGTTCTTCTCAATCATCGAGCCCACATACCTGGAGCTAACACTAAAGTTTTGCACAACTTTTACTTTGCAAACAGTGATGGCACGGTTTGACGAGCCGGGAACAGTGCAATTCTGGTTAGGGGGTAAATTAGTCAATTAAGCATTCCCCAATTTGGCATAGCTCTCGAACTTTATACAGACAAATTTAAAGAGGAAAATAACCTCTCTGAGTTAGACCGAGAACTCCCCCGCAACCCTCTTAATTGTTGGCACAGCCTAGCACCCACCACGAATGCTTACAACCCCAGTCGATCGAAGGCAACAGCCCTTTGCCCACCCCTAAGATATATCCACGCCATCCTAGCCCACACTATCACAGGTCGACGCGAAAGCACCGGCGTGGTAAACAAGCACGATGTCTACTACTTATCGTGCATGTTAGAGGGGGACATTTTCGATTTGGCATATTTCATCGCCTGTGCTATCCAGCACCAAATAGAGCCGCACAGAAAGGGGATTCTATCAATGGGGCCATACATCACTAGGCTGGGTCGACACTTCGACCTCCTGAACACTGATGATCTTATCACCTCCCTCACACTGATGGGTAACATGGTGCCTCAAGGAATCTAGACGATGCTACACATGGGGATGACTAAACATCGTCGAGGGACCGACCCCCCTCAATATCGATTAGATACATCTACAGATGAGGGGGAGCCCGAGAACATTACTGACGATGTCCCACCAGCTCCGAGACAGCAGCCATCCCATGCAGCAACATCATGGGCAGATATCTCTGCACGCCTCGACCAGTTCGAGTAGTATTTTGTTGACAACACTCAACATTTTGATGGGATAGAGGCTACCCTCCACCAAATATGCCAACACCTCCATATCTCATCACCAGCCCCACCACCAAATCCAGACGATGAGGAGGACCTTTGAGTCCCTTTAATTATCTACATTTTATTGTCTTATTTTTAGTGTTATTTTTAATTTTATTTTTCCTTTATTATCATAATTTGTTACTTTTCTTCATTGCAAACTTTTATCATTACTTATCTAATCTTCGAAGTATTCCTAACATTTATTTATCTTACACCCCTGAAATATCTAACTGATGACTTCGCAGTTCCGATCACACATTCTACATTTACGAACAAATCACTAGGGCTAATTCACTAAAACATAAGTCATCTTCCATCCCGAGTACTGCCAACTCCCGAAAATCACCCAAAATTAAGGAAGTGGCACTCTATCCCTCTCTTTTGATCTTATATTAATTGTTATTTATCTATCTTTGTACATTGAGGGCAATGTACATCATAAGTGTGGGGGTTAAAAGTGCCTAACTTTTTGCATTATGCTAGTCTTGTTTTTAAGTAATTTTCTCATATTACTAATTAGGATGAAATTTCTAATGGTTTATGATTATTATTGATATGTTTTAGAGTAAGTCATAGTTAATTGTGCATTGATGATTAAATTTGAAGGATACTAGAGAATTGAGCATGATAAGTCTACTTTCTAAAAATTAAAATTAATAGGTCATTGAACTGAATTTGAGTATTACTTTGAAGTTTGAAATTTACAGGGATTGATGTCAAAAACACCCATAATTTTTGTGGGATTTTGAGCCTATTAATTTTACACGGGCGTGTCAACTTTGAATTGTTATTCTAGATCTTGCCTCGTTTATACATGTCGAGACCACATTAATGATTTGATATACTGAGATGATAAAGGCACCTAGGTTTTAACCCATTCACTCCAATAAAAGCCTACCCATACAAATTAACCCTAGAGAACCCCTTGAATCCTAACAACCTTTTATTGACTCACCTCTAATATTAACCCAAAATCCCTTTGTATTTGTTATCAAGATTCTTTTGACTACCTCTAATCGAGGTCTGATTTGATTAAATTACCAATTATATTATTTCGGTGGTTACATTTATTATTTTCGATGTAATATTTTAGTTTGTTCTCAAAAAAATCCAAGTCTATTCAATATTAGTAGTATATAAAAGAGCTTAGAGCAATTAAACTCCAATTGTTGAAGAAAAGCTCAGTATTAAAGTATTATCAAATTTTAAGTGATGAAAATATTCTTTATTATATAGTAATTATCAATAGTAGGTATTATTGGCTTTCAATTGATGTAAGTACTTGTATTAGTTCATTGTTTCTAGTTAGGTAATTTGTCAAGTCAATCTCAATTCTAACCTTCTAATTCAGCCTGTATCCACACCTTTAACCTTAGCCCCGTTACAACCCTGATAAAGACCTTTTGATCTATGTATCATCTCATATACACTGGTGGAGATTTGATTTTCAGGCAAGCTTATGGGATTAACTTTTCAGGTTCGGCTTACGAGTGCTTATTCTGGAACCTTAAACACTTCGAGTGATTTGAGTGAATCTTTTGTGAGGATGTCAATCATTGTCGGTTTTGAATTAAAGGTAATTACTTAGATAAGGGAAGACACCTATGTTTTCGTACTACTACAAAGGTATGACTTATCTTGATTGAATCTTTAGGGTTCTTTGAGTTAAATTATCCATGTATAAATTATCTATGAAATATGATGAGACATTGTCGATAGGAATTATGAATTATAGAAAGTTCGTTTTAATTATAAGTTGAGAATTTTGCTTGAGGACAAGCAAAAGCTTAAGTGTGAGGGTATTTGATAAACCGTAAAAGTAACATATTTTAATCCCACATTTAGTATGCTTTTGGATGAATTATCCTTGATTTATGTAAAAAGGTGCTCTTAATCCTTTCTTTTCATGTCTTATACTCAGGAAAGCACCTAAGGATAAAAAGAACATAAAACGGGCTTAAAACGGACTAAATTGGGCCAACCCAAGAATTTGACACGGCCTGGCCCAAAGCCTACACGACCGTACCTCGCCGATTACCTAGAGCACGGCCTTAACTCCGCCACACATAGCCGTGCATCATCCATTTACCACACACGGACGTGCCTGGTGATCTACATGGCCGTGTCCCAATTGACAGACCTGAAGCACGGCCTAAATCCCAACTCACACGGTCGTGCCACGGTCGTGCCCAAAACGACAGAATCGAGACACGGCCCAACCACGATTTACACGGGCGTGTGCCATGGGCATGCCCCTGCCGCGGGAAAGAGCAATTTCACTCGGAATTGGATGCTTGAAGCCAAAAAAACATACTCCTAAGTCTACTTAAACACCCTAATAGTAATTCTACTTGAAAGAGGTACTTAGGAGCCAAGTAAAGCATCTCAAAAGCCTATATAAACAACCCAAGACAGATATTGAAGAGGATGATTTTTGGCAGAGGCTTTTGTCGAAACTTTCATCTTTTAGGGAATTACTTGAAGATAGCCAGTTAATCCATCTCAAGAAGCCGAAGCTCTATTCAAGACAGAGGATCTCTTCTTCAATTCCTTCAGGGGGTTTTAGGGATTTCTTATGTTTTGTTTTATCTTTTCTCTTGAGATGTTTTCTTATGTAATTATGAACTAAACCCTTGACTACCGAAGGGATGAAACCTATGATGGATTTTGTTATTTGATTTCTAAATTATATGATAAGTACTTAGTTTGTTCTTAATTATGTTGCTTAATTTAATCGATGTGCTTAGGTGGAGGAGGAATAGACCTACCTAAGAGAAGATCTAGCATAATTGAGCGGAGTTGATCGGGCGCCTAGAGATATGGTTACGAGATTTTGCTAGATTAGGGTGAAACCTAATATGGGAATCCATTGATCGATTTACTGCTTCCTTAGGGGGTTATTAAAAGAGAACGAGAGTTCCACTAATTAACCTAAGGTTAGATGTTATTCTCCTCGAGAGAGGGTTTAATATAGGTTAGGGAGTCTCACGGATCAAGCTAAGTAAAGAAATCATATGGTTTGGGGAATAAATAATAAGTGAAGTCATAGGTGGATTCTTCCTGAGGGTGTCGTCTGCATCAACTGAGTTTTTCTAAAGTCTTTCTCCAATTCACTCTTTTGTCTTTGCATTTAGTTTAAGTATTTCATTATTTTCATAAACCAATCACTCCATATTTCAGGCTACATAACAGAAAGAAAGTGAGTAGTAGTACTTTTAGGTTCCTTTGGGTTCGACAAAATATTCTTGCCTAATCTATACTACTGTTCGATAGGTGCACTTGCCTCTATCATTGTCATAGTTAATCTACAGGTTCGATCATTCTTTTTATAAATTTTAAAACTCGACTGTTTGACACTATCACAGGCCCATGTCTTCCAACCGTGGAAGTTACTGACTAATTTCACACGGCCATGACACGCCCGTGGGCTTATTCTGTGTGCTAACCCTTGATATACTGACTAAATTAACACGTTCTGGGCACACGCACATGTCAAAACCGTGTGTATTACACGGCATACACACACGGCCGTGGGATTTTCCTGTGGCCTATTCTGGATACTAATACTAAGGTGCAGGGTTAACACGGCCTTGACACATACTCGTGTGTCCAACTGTGCTAGCACTTATGGGCTATTTACCAAGCAATTTGCCACCCTAAATTCAGGATCAATCCAATACATTTTTCATAGATAATATTCCATACTACATTGACCTCAATAAACCTACATACATAGACAATTCTAGTCAGTCAAATAGCCAATACAAAAGAAAAATTAAAAGGGGCATACACCTTATTAATATCATCTTCATTGCGAAAAGAAGAGTTTGCCAAGCATTTGCCTGAATCAAGAAACCATTACAAAATGATTTAGTACCAACACTTTAACTAACAATTACAACTTGACAAACAACCTAGTCCTATACATGCCATATTCAAAACAAGTCTGAAGTTGTTATACCAAAGTGTTATTGATAGTGTGATTTTCGAACCCCTGCGTCTACAATCTTCGAGTTATCTGGGCAATACTATAAGAAAGAAGGGTAATGAAAAAGGGGCAAGCAATAAGCTTAGTAAGTTGCATGGAAATAATTAGAAATCGTAATCTTCATAAAAGAATAATTCATCCATAACATTAATTAATCGTATACAATCTAAGACTTCTCGATGATCCTTACTTACAATTGTCCATATCTAACATTTACTATAACACATATAGAGTCAATTTCTCATGGCCCATTCCTTAACACTTGTTTTCATTCATATCTCTACTTTTAAATTCATTTGTTCATCCCACCATATGCTAGAAATAATCAAATACATGCTTTTATAATCACTACAATAAGTATAAAGCCATTGTCGCGCTCTCTAGGTGGTCTTCCATGAAGTCTCCTTTAGGTACCGATGCCATGTTCCAAACATGGTCTTACACTGCCACACGTATCAACACTGATACCATGTTCCAAACATGGTCTTACACTGGCACACGTATCAACGTCGATGCCATGTTCCAAACATGGTCTTACACTGGCACACGTATCAATGCCGATGCCATGTTCCAAACATGGTCTTACACTGGCACACATATCAACGTCGATGCCATGTTCCAAACATGGTCTTACAGTGGCACACATATCAACGTCGATGCCATGTTCCAAACATGGTCTTACAGTGGCACACATATCAACGCCCATGCCATGTTCCAAACATGGTCTTACACTGGCACACGTATCAACGCCGATGCCATGTTCCAAACATGGTCTTACACTGGCATACGTATCAATGTCGATGCCATGTTCCAAACATGGTCTTACACTACCACACGTATCAACGCTGATACCATGTTCCAAACATGGTCTTACACTGGCACACGTATCAACGCCGATGCCATGTTCCAAACATGGTCTTACACTGGCACACGTATCAATGTCGATGCCATGTTCCAAACATGGTCCTACACTGGCACACATATCAACGCCGATGCCATGTTCCAAACATGGTCTTACACTAGCACACATATCAATGTTGATGCCATGTTTCAAACACATCCTGGTCCATTAGGACTTCGATATCACATTCATATAAGTTTCTCAATTCATTGAAGTATCATGCATCAATAAGACATTAAGCATTCTCACTTATGCTGATAAAATATTGCATTAAATTCACATACAACGTACCTCGTTTTCAAAATGAGTTAGTTCTTCGGTTTAGTCCACGACTTTATCCTTTCCACGATTGAGGTGAATTCTCGTCTCCTCTTGCTCTATAATAGCAAATTAGCTCATTTTAATCATTTTATTAATATAAACATCTCAATAATCCTACTTAGGCAAAATTACCATTTTACCCCTAAATTTTGGCAAAATGATCGTTTTGCCCCTAGGCTCAGAAATTAATTCTAATCACATTTTTATCTTCAACAAGCCTAGGTAAACATTTAATGCTCCTAAAGCTATCATCAACAATCAATATTTCACATACTTATTACCAAGTTCATAACCTTTTCATTAAGGTCCTATTTAGTGTCCCCATGCTAACACCCTTTTTAAAAGTTGTTCATCTAACAACTAAGACTCAAGTTCTTCCTTAAAAATGCAACAAACAAATAAAGTAGCTCTCATGGTAAAACTCTAAACCTTTCACAACATTGCACAATAGTCCCCTCATTTGAAAGCTTAAGCTTTAGGGATTTCAAAAGTACAATCATTTTCAAGAAAAGTTCACTAGAACACTTACTTGAATGGATGAGAGTTTGCTGAAATTTTTGAAGGTTTCTACCCCTTATTTGCTGCAAATTTTCAGTGGAAGATGATAGGACAAAAAGATGATAACTTTTCTCCCCTTATTCTATTATTAAAAGTCAAATTAGTCCACCTACTACTACTAACCTTGACACTAATTGACAATTTTGTCTCCCATGCTCTCTTATGGCTGGCCAAGCCTCTTTCAAAGGCTAAATTTCCTTTTAAACACCCCCATTTAACAATCCATAGCCATTCAGTACTCTTAGCATATAGAATGGAACTTTCGCACTTTATGCGATTTAGTCCTTTTTCGCAAATTAAACACGAAAACGTTAAAATTAAAATACCAAAATTTTAATGCTCATATGCTATCATGCTCTAACTCATAATATATATCATGAAAATAATTTTTCTGATCTCAAAATAGTGATCCTGAGATCACTATTCCAACTAGCCCCTAAATCGGGCTATTACAATTCTCCCCCTTAAGGATTTTCGTCCTCGAAAATCTTTCCAGTGAAAAGATTGGGGTATTGATTTCTCATCGTTTCCTCAGACTCCCATGTAGCCTCTTCTATTCTGTGCCTTTGCCATAGGACTTTCACTAGGGCTATGCTTTTATTTCTTAACTGATTGATTTCATGGGCCAATATTTTAACCTGGTTCTTCACCATAAGTCAAATCTGGTTGTATCTCTACCTCTATTGGTTCTATAACATGTGAAGGGTCCGAAAAAGATGTCGGTATAACATAGACACATGGAAGACATCATGAATCTTTTCTAACTCAGGTGACAAAGTGAGCCGATAAGCTACCGGTCCTATCCTTTTGGTAACTTTATAAGGTCCAATAAAGCGCGGACTCAATTTGCCCTTCCGACCAAATCTGAGGACTTTCCTCCAAGGCGATACTTTCAAGAACACTTTATCACCCACTTCATATTCTATCTCTTTCCTCTTTAAATCTGAATAGGACTTCTGTCTATTTGAGGCGACTTTCAGACAGTTACGAATCACTTCTACTTTCTCTTCAATTTTCTTAACAAAATCAACCTCGTGTATCTATTTTTCTTTGAGTTCTGACCAATACAAAGGCGTTCGTCACTTACGTCCATACAATGCCTCATAAGGCGCCATCTTCAAACTTGACTGAAAACTATTGTTGTAGGCGAATTCCACTAATGGTAAGTATTTCTCCCAACTACCGTGGAATTTTAAAACACAACATCTAAGCATGTCTTCTAGTAACTGGACTGTTCTCTCTGACTTCCCATCGGTTTGGGGATGAAAGGCAGTACTAAAACTCAATTTTGTGCCCAAAGCTTCTTGTAGCTTTTTCCAAAATCATGACGTGAATCTCGGATCTCTATCTGAAATGATTGACAAAGGTATACCATGAAGTCTTACTATTTCAGACATGTACAAGTCTGCCAATTTATCGAGTGAGTAGTCGACTTGTACTGGTATAAAATGGTCAGTAAAAACCCAACACTTTTCATCGTATAAATGATGCCTCCAAATTTTTAATGCAAACACGATTGCGGCCAACTCTAAATCATGAGTCGGGTAGTTCTTCTTGTGCGGCTTTAACTGCCTAGAGGCGTATGCAATCACTTTACCCTCTTGCATGAGTACATAGCCTAAACCGTTCAAGGATGCATCACTATAAACCACGAATTCTCTTCCTGGCTCAGGTTGCACCAAGATAGGAGCCTCAATCAACAGTGTCTTCAATTTCTCAAAACTCTGTTGACATTTTTCTGTCCAAACGAATTTTACATCTTTCTGCAAAAGTGTTGTCATTGGCGTGGCTATCATGGAAAACCCCTTGACAAAACGTCTATAATAGCCAGCTAAGCCTAGAAAACTCCTTACTTTAGTTACATTCCTCGGCGGTTCCCACTTAAAAATTGCTGAAATTTTACTCGGGTTGACTCTTATCCCATCTCCCAAGACAATATGCCCCAAAAATCCCACTTCTTTGAGCCAAAATTCGCTCTTACTGAATTTGGCATACAATTGTTTTTCTCTCAAAACTTGTAGAACCATACTCAAATGTTCTGCATGATCATTCTCATCTTGAGAATAAATCAATATGTCATCGATGAAGACCAACACAAATCTATCCAAATATGGTCGAAAAATGTAATTCATCAAATCCATGAAGATCGCAGGGGCATTAGTTAGTCCAAAAGGCATGACCACAAACTCATAGTGGCCATACCTAGTCCTAAATGTGATTTTCGGTATGTCCGAGTCCTTGACTCTCAACTGATAATACCCTGACCTTAGATCTATCTTAGAAAAAACTGTAGCTCCCTTCAACTGGTCAAATAGATTGTCGATCCTCAGTAACGGATACTTATTCTTCACTGTCGCCTTATTGAGTTGTTGATAATCTATACATAGTCTCATGGATCCATCTTTCTTCTTCACGAATAGAATGGGAGCGCCCCATGGAGAAAAACTTGGCCTCATGAAACCCTTATCCGTTAATTCTTGCAACTGTGCTTTTAGCTCTTTTAGTTCAGTTGGAGCCATTCTATAAGGAGCAATAGAAATAGGGGCAGTACCCGGAACTAGATCAATTTTGAATTCAATCTCTCTCTCTGGAGGTAGTCCTGGCAACTCTTCTAGAAAAACATCTAGGTATTCACATACTATGGGTACTAACTCAATTTTTGATCTGATTTCTTTAGTGTTCAACACGAAGGCAAGATAAGCCTCATACCCCTTCCTTAGGTATCTCTAAGCTGACATGGTTGATATCACGGTTGGTGACCCATCCAGCTTATCTAATTCAACACAAATAAAATTACCATTTTTATCTCTCAACTCAAACTGCTTCTTCCCACAATTCACAATTACTCTATGGGTAACTAACCAACCCATCCCAAGAATGACGTCAAACTCATCAAATGGTAATAACATAAGATTAACCGAAAAGCAATGACCCTTAATCATCAAAGGGCACCATTTGCAAACTCTATCAACCAACACACACTTGCCTAGGGAATTTGACACTCTTATAATGAACTCAGTAGACTCTATAGACATACCCATGCTAGAGACTAGTTTCATGCATATGTATGAGTGGGTAGATCCCAGATCAATTAAAGCTATAACACGAGTGTTATAAAAAGGAAAGATACTCGTGATTACATCAGGGGAAGATGCTTCTTCACGAGCACGAATGGCATATGTCCTCACCGGTGCTCTACCCTTGCCACTAGCAGCTTGTTCTTTAGAAGGGTTCCTGCTTCCCATCTCAATTTTCGGGTTTCTCAAAGGCCTTCCTTTAGCGAAACTTCTCGATTTTACACTCTGAAGCTTTTCTTTCCCGTCCACCTCGAGACAATCTCTGATAAAGTGGTCTAAGGACCCACATCTGAAACAAGATTTTTCAATAGCCTGACACTCACCAAAATGGCTTCTGCCACACTGGGAACATTCTTGTTTACTTGGTTGAACGTTGCCCACACTAGCAACTGATGTGGTTTGCCCTTTTGATCCTAAAAACTACTTGCCTTTACTTCAGCTTGAAAACCCCGTTGAAGCGACTGATCAAGTAGTGAAATCCTTCAATTTCTTAAATGAGGATTGGTAAGACTTGTTCAGTTGTCTCTTTCTCGAGTCACGAGACTCATACTCAGCTCTTCTCTTCTCTTTAGCCAACTCCTCGACTTTACAGGCTCTATCCACCAACACTACAAACTCCCTTAATTCGAGAACTCCCACATATAGGCAGATATCTTCATTCAATCCATCCTCGAATCTCTTGCACATGATGGCCTCAGTAGACACGCTCTCTCTTGCATACTTGCTAAGCCTTACGAACCCCCGTTCATAGTTGGTCACTGACATACGGCCTTGCTTCAATTCTAGGAACTCCTTTCTTTTGTGGTCGTTGAACCTCTGGCTGATGTATTTCTTTCGGTATTCCTCTTGGAAGAATTCCCAACTAACTCTCTCCCTTGGCATCACTGACACCAAGGTATTCCACCATTGATAGGCTGAATCTCTCAGCAGAGACACCGCATAGTTTAAACACTCTTCAGACGTGCAGGATAACTCATCGAATACCCGGATGGTATTCTCGAGCCAAAATTCTGCTTTCTTTGGAGGCCTTTCTCTTCTCACCACCTCGACCACTTGAGGGGCTACTGGAGCGGGTTGAGGTATAGGCGGGGCGGAGGGGGTTGAGCGTCGGGATTTTCTCGGGTATACTCAGTATACCAGTTTCTCATCAAGTGAAGAAAAGCTTCTCGAGCCTCATCTCTCTGATCCAAAGTCTCAGGCCTACTATTAACTGGCGCAGTCCCTTGAGTGGGAGTCGGCGAATTACTAGTAGCATCATCAGCTGCAGTTCGGTCCGAATTTGAATCCATCTACTACATAAAACATAATTTTATACGTCAGGAGTCATCACACTATCATTACTCAGACACGCTTACATATGGCATGTATGGCTAGACTCATACTCACACTACGTTAGTTCTAGAATCGACTAAATTGTAGCTCTGATACCACTAAATGTAACACCCCACACCCAAGACCGATACTAGGTCTGGATACAAGACATTACTATGCTTCAACTCACTGAAACATGTACTTACGGGGTATAAAATTTCGTTCTGACTTAAAAACTTCCCTTTCTTAGTCAACACATATAACAAGAGCCTACGAGGCCTTTAACTCTTGTCAGAAAACTTTCAGAATTAAATTAAATCATTTTTATGAAGTAGGGTTCACACGCCTGTGTGACTTGGAACACGCCTGTGTACCCTTAAGCACGCCCATGTCTTCCAACCGTGGGAAGTTACTAACTAACTTCACACGGCCATGACACGTCCGTGGATTTAGACCGTGTGCTAACCCTTGATATATTGACTAAATTAACACGGTCTGGGCACACGCCTATGTCCAAACCGTGTGTATTACACGGAATACACAAACGGCCGTGGGATTTGCCTATGGCATATTCTGAATAATAATACTAAGGTGCAGGGTTAACACGGCCTTGACATATGCCCGTGTGTCCAACCGTGCTGGCACTTAGGGGCTATTTACCAAGCCATTTACCACCTTGAAATCAGGATCAATCCAACACATTTTTCATAAATAATATTACATACTACATTGACCTCAATAAACCTACATACATAGACAATTCTGGCCAGTCAAATAGTCAATACAAAAGAAAAGTTAAATGGGTTACACACGGCATTAATATCATCTTCATTGCAAAAAGAAGAGTTTGCCAAGCATTTGCCTGAATCAAGAACCCATTACAAAATGATTTACTACCAACACTTTAACTAACAATTACAACTTGACAAACAACCTAGTCCTATACATACCATATTCAAAACAAGTCTGAAATTGTTATACCAAAGTGTTGTTGATAGTGTGATTTTCGAACCCCTGCGTCTACGATCTTCGAGTTATCTTGGCAATACTATAAGAAAGAAGGGCAATGAAAAAGGCGTAAGCAATAAGCTTAGTAAGTTGCATGAAAATAATTAGAAATCGTAATCTTCATAAAAGAATAATTCATCCATAACATTAATTAATCGGATACAATCTAAGACTTCTTGATGATCCTTACTTACAATTGTCCATATCTAACATTTACTATAACACATATAAAGTCAATTTCTTATGACCCATTCCTTAACACTTGTTTTCATTCATATCTCTACTTTTAAATTCATTTGTTCATCTCACCATACGCTGGAAATAATCAAATACATGCTTTTATAACCACTACGATAAGTATAAAGCCATTGTTACGCTCTCTAGGTGGTCTTACATGAAATCTCCTTTAGGTACCGATGCCATGTTCCAAACATGGTCTTACACTGGCACACGTATCAATGCCGATGCCATGTTCCAAACATGGTCTTACACTGGCACATGTATCAATGCCGATGCCATGTTCCAAACATGGTCTTACACTGGCACACGTATCAACGCCGAAGCCATGCTCCAAACATGGTCTTACACTGGCACATGTATCAACGCTGATGCCATGTTCCAAACATGGTCTTACACCGCACATGTATCAACGTCGATGCCATGTTCCAAACATGGTCTTACACCGCACACGATAACGCCGATGCCATGTTCCAAACATGGTCTTACACTCGCACACGTATCAACCCGATGCCATGTTCCAAACATGGTCTTACATTGGCACATGTATCAACGCCGATGCCATGTTCCAAACATGGTCTTACACTGGCACACGTATCAACGCCGATGCCATGTTCCAAACATGGTCTTACACTGGCACATATATCAGCGCCGATGCCATGTTCCAAACATGGTCTTACACTGGCACACATATCAACGCCGATGCCATGTTCCAAACACATCCTAGTCTATTAGGACTTCGATATCACATTCATATAAGTTTCTCAATTCATTGAAGTATCATGCATCAATAAGACATTAAGCATTCTCACTTATGCTGATAAAATATTGCATTAAATTCACTTACAACTTACCTCGTTTTCAAAATGAGTTAGTTCTTCGGTTTAGTCCATGACTTTATCCTTTCCACGATTGAGGTGAATTCTCGTCTCCTCTTGCTCTATAATAGAAAATTAGCTCATTTTAATCATTTTATTAATATAAACATCTCAATAATCCTACTTAGGCAAAATTACCATTTTACCCCTAGATTTTGGCAAAATGACCGTTTTGGCCCTAGACTCAGAAATTAATTCTAATCATATTTTTATCTTTAACAAGCCTAGGAAAACATTTAATGCTCTTAAATCTATCATCAACAATCAATAGTCCACATACTTACTACCAAGTTCATAACCTTTTCATTAAGGTCCTATTTAGTGCCCCCATGCTAACACCCTTTTTAAAAGTTGTTCATCTAACAACTAAGACTCAAGTTCTTCCTTAAAAATGCAACAAACAACTAAAGTACCCCTCATGGTAAAACTCTAAACTTTTCACAACATTTCACAATAGTCCCCTCATTTGAAAGCTTAAGCTTTAGGGATCTCAAAAGTATAATTATTTTCAAGAAAAGTTTACTAGAACACTTACTTGAATGGATGAGAGTTTACTGAATTTTTTGAAGGTTTCTACCCCTTATTTGCTACAAATATTTGGTGGAAGATGATAGGATAAAAAGATGATAACTTTTCTCTCCTTATTCTATTATTAAAAGTCAAATTAGTCCACCTACTACTACTACTAACCTTGACACTAATTGATAATTTTGTCTCCCATGCTCTCTTATGGCTGGCCAAGCCTCTTTCAAAGGCTAAATTGCCTTTTAAATACCCCCATTTAACAATCCATAGCCATTTGGTACTCTTAGCATATAGAATAGAACTTTCGCACTTTATGCGATTTAGTCCTTTTTCGCAAATTAAACACGAAAACGTTAAAATTAAAATACCAAAATTTTAATGCTCATATGCTATCATGCTCTAACTCATAATATATATCATGAAAATAATTTCTCTGATCTCGAAATAGTGATCTTAAGATCACTATTCTGACTAGCCCCTAAATCGAGCTATTACACAACCGTGTCCTAAGTCCACACGGGCGTGTGCCTTTATTTTCAAAGAAATTTTCTAAAGTTTCCTAAGGTTTTTGGTTTAGTCCTGAAGCGCTTTTAATGTATGTTTTAGGTCTCGTAGGCTCATATTAAGGACTTTAAGATGAAGATTGAAAAGTTTTAAATTTGAACAAAATTTCATAACCTGGAAATGTATGTTAGTATGTTTAACTTAGGTAACGCCTCGTACCCTGTTCCGGCGTCAAACACGAGTAAGGGGTGTTATAGGTGTAGTGTAATCAATCGATTTACAGTATTCTAGTGGATTAGAGTTTGGCGTAAACTATCCTCCGTAGAAGTAATTAAAGATTTTATCTCAAGTTATTCATCTCAGGTTATTCTACTATTTAAGAAAATAATATGACAAGCAAAGAGTAAGTTTGGTGTGAGTTACCACCAAAAGTATAGTAATCCCAATTTGCTTGAGCACTGTGCTAATTGGGTTTTATAATGTGATCTGGTTTGGAGCCAGCTGAATTGATTGGTCAAATTATATTTTTACAGGATTCTCATTTATATTTCTCTCAAATTTTTTAGGACATTTATTAGGACAAATTCTGGATCCAATTAACACTTGTCAAGTTCCACTAAGGGGAATTAGGTGTATATATTTATGGTGAGAAGAGTTTGTCTGGATGGTTTTTCTTCTTTCAATATTACTCTTTGGTTCTTCTTCTTAAACTTATATGTTTTCTTCTCCTTTATTAAGCTGGAAGCTAAGGTTTTTGAATTTATCAATGGATATTCCACCTCCTGGTAAGTCAAATAGCTCTGCATGATTAAGTTTTTGAAAGAGTAAGGATGTTAAGTATGTAAACAATAAGTTGTGAATAAGAGGCCCTACTTGAGGGTCTTCTATAGTTGAGATGGTAGCAAATTGTTTGTTAATGGCTTTTTAATGGTGGTTTCATGTTATTTAAGCAATTGTTGCTATTGGTTCTTAAAGATTGCTCAAGTTTGGAGCTTCAAGCTATAGTATAGGTGAGTACCAGGTGAGTCTCAATCTTGGCTCCTGCATATAAACTGTTCCATTAGAGATATGTATGTTAATAACATCTTGGATAATTGGTAAGTGTATATGTGAAGTAATGTAAAGGTCCTGCATGATTAAGAATGATATGTGCGAGGTATTGTTTGAGTAAGAAGTTATATGGTAAGTATGTTTATGAGATATGATATGATAAAGTCATAATCAGTCAGGTATGTGAATAAATTTGGGTAAGTAACATCTGACTAAAAAATCCCTTTGTTATGCCTTTAGTATGGTAGTTATATTGCTAGACAGACTGGTAGATCACAATATAAAGTGCGTAAGTCCATATGGTAGAGACCCATGACATTATGTGACAACAAATACACTTATGGTGTTGCCTCTAATGAGATGAAGACTGGACTGGCAGATCACAGCATGAGGATATGTAAGTCAATATGGCTAAGACCCATGATATAATATGATAATAAGAATACTCTTGGTGATGCTTTCAGTGATATGTAAATCGGACTGGCAAATCATGACATGGACATATGTATAAGTCCTTAAAGGTGAAACCATGGTAGCTTCTGTGAAAGCCTGCTAGGACAGTAAACACATGATTTTATGTACTATTTGGGTGGCGTGATTTGCTAAGCCTTATTGCCATACTCTATGTTTTCTTTATGGTGAATTCTGAAATGCCTATGTGGCATATTCGAGGATGCCTACTTGGCAGAATTTAGTTATTCGCCTTTATGGTAAGATCTGGGTAATTTTTGAGATTTCTTCGATAGATAATTACAGCAATTATTGATTGGAAACCGCCAAAGAATGTATCCAAGGTCAGAAGTTTTCTGGGCCTAGCTGGTTATTACAGATGGTTTGTCAAAGGATTTTCCATGATAGCTACTCTGATGACGAGGCTATTATAAAAAGATGTGAAGTTTGAGTAGACAGAAAAGTGCCAACAAAGTTTTAAGAAACTAAAGGCATTGTTGACTAAGTCTCTAGTTTTAGTTCAACCCGAACCAGGAAAAGAATTTGTGGTCTATAGTGATGCATCCTTGAATGGATTGGGTTGTGTACTCATGCAAGAAGTTAGGTGATAGCTTATGCCTCTAGAGCAGTTAAAGCGCGAGAAGAATTACTCGACCCATGATTTGGAATTGGCGCCATTGTATTTGCATTGAAGATATGGAGACACCATTTATATGGTGAGAAATGTTAGATATTCACTGATCATAAAAGCCTAAGGTACTTGATGACTGAATAGGAATTGAATCTAAGACAACGAAGATGGTTAGAGTTGATAAAGGATTACAAGCTAGTGATTGACTACCATCCGAGAAAGGCGAACGTGGTAGCTCATACCTTTAATAGGAAATCCTTGTTTGGATTGAGAGCTATGAATACACGATTGGCTTTTTTATATGATGGTTCTATTCTAGTTGAGTTGAAAGCTAGACCTATGTTTCTCCAAGAGATTTGTGAAGCTCAGAAAAGTGACAATGATTTGCAAGCTAAAAGAGTTCAATGTGAGTCAGGTGTTGAGTCAGACTTTCGGATTAATTTTTAAGGATCTTTAACGTTCTAAGACAGAGTCTATGTCTATGTACCAAGAGATGATAAACTTATTCAGAAAATTTTGCATGAAGCACATAGTGGATGTTTATATGTACATCCAGGCAGTACAAAGATGTATAATGACTTGAAGAAATGGTATTGGTGGCCGAGTATAAAGAAAGATATTTCTGAGTTCGCATCGATATGCTTGATTTGACAGCAAGTAAAAGCTAAACACCAAGTGCCTTCGGGTCTACTTCAGCCTATTATGGTTCCTGAGTGGAAATGGGACTGTATTAATATGGGTTTTGTGACAGGTTTGCCCTTAACACCGAAAAAGAAAGACATTGTATGGGTTGTGATTGATAGGCTTACAAAATTGGCTTATTTTATACCAGTACGCATTAACTATTCGGTTGATAAGTTAGCAGATTTGTATGTGTCAGAAATTGTAAGATTAAACGGAGTACCATTGTCGATTATTTCGAATATAGATCCGAGAATTACATCATGGTTTTGGAAAAGGTTACAAGAAGCCTTGGGCGCAAAGTTGAATTTTAGTATAGCTTTTCATCCACAAACCAATGGGCAATTGGAGAGAATAATCTGAATACTCAAGATATGCTCCGTCACGGTGTTTTAGAATTTCAAGGTAATTGGGAAAAGTACTTACCATTAGTAGAATTTGCTTATAATAACAATTTCCAGTCGAGTTTGAAAATGGCACCTTATGAGGCATTATATGGGCGTAAGTGCCGAACGCCCTTGTATTGGACCGAACTCAGAGAGAATCAGATTCACGGGGTTGATTTAGTCAGAAAAACTGAAGAGAAAGTAAAAGTGATTCGTGATTGTTTAAAAGCTGCTTCGGATAGGCAAAAGTCCTATGTGGATTTGAAACGGAAAGAGATTGAATTTCAAGTTGGTGATAAGGTATTTTTGAAAGTGTCACCATGGAAGAAAGTTCTCAGATTTGGCCGAAAAGGCAAATTGAGTCTGTGTTTTATTGAACTGTATGAGGTTACCGAGAGGATAGGGCCGGTAGCCTATCGGTTAGCTTTGTCATCTGAGTTGGAAAAGATTCATGATGTGTTCCACGTGTCTATGTTACGTCGCTACCGATCAGACCCTTCACATGTGATTGTACCAACAGAGGTAGAAATTAAATCGGACATGACTTATGGTGAAGAGCCGGTTAAAATTTTGGCACGGGAAGTCAAATAGTTGAGGAATAAAAGTATAGCTCTTGTGAAAGTACTATGGAAAAGACATGGGGAAGAAGAGGCTACATGCGAGCCCGATGAGGCTATGAGAAACCAATATCCAAACCTTTTTACCGGTAAGATTTTCGGGGACGAAAATCCTTAATAGGGGAATTGTAACAGCCCAATTTAGGGCCTAGTCAGAATAGTGGTTGTGAGACCACAAATTTGAAATAGAAATATATGATTATGGCTTTTATGAGGTCTATGACATGCTTGCATGATTGTGTGAAAATTTCATGAAGAAATTTTATAAAATTAGTGGTCAATTTATCCATAGGACTAAATTGCAAAGATTGAAAATATGAGATTCTATAAGTTTCAAGAATGAGATAGCATTAGAAAATTTATTAGGGGTCCTTGTATAGCAATTAGACCATTATATCTTATGATGGACAAAAATGGACATGGGAAGGAAAAATCTCAAGAAAGGGGCCTTAAGGGCATTTTGGTCATTAAGTTAATAAGTTAACAAAAAGGGAAAAAGAAGTCAAAAATTGTGTCCATCTTCATCCTCCATAGCTGAAAATTTCAAGAGGCCATAACTAGGGTTTTGCTTCACTGTCAAGCTTGATTGTAAGTACCTCCTAGCCCCATTTTTTATATTCTTCGTATTTTTATATCCTCGTAGCTCGATTTAGCTATTATTACCACTATTTTGAGCTAGAGTTCATGTCCAAAATTTACCCATGTATGACATGCATGTATTTTGATAATTAATGGAGGAATATGGAAGTTTGATGTGTAATAAACATTTTCTCTAAGTGATTTTTCATGGAAATGTATAAAAGGACCTAATTGTAAAAGTGATAAAATGTGTAGTAAAATGTAACATCCGGGATTTAGGGGTTGTGCATTTTGCTTAATTGTATGAAGTAGCATGCCTATGTGTGTTTGAATGTGTTGTATGAAATTTTGAGAACTTTAGAGTGTAGGTAAGTGCCTTAGAAAATATTAGATTTTAAGCCTTAAAGGGGGAGCTAGGCGAATGAGGCCTTAAGAAAAATTGTAGGGAAAATTGGACAACAAATGGGCTTGTTAAAGTGGCAAGGAGGCTCCACTTAGGGCCTTGGTAAGTGACGCCTCAAGCGGTGGAGAAGGGCTCAGTTCGAGCAACAAGGGAAGCAAAGGGAGTTTTATTTTGCAAAGAAGGAGGAGAGGTAGTGGGCGGCACAAGGACACTTCAAAGATGAAGTGTAGATTAAGCTAAAAACTTAAGGATTGGCTAAGGTAGAGTGAAAAGGGGATTGAATGGAGAGAAGGAGAGTTGGTAGGCCAAAGGATTCTTTTGGTGGTTATTTTCATCATGTAAGTGGGGGATAGTCGAATTTCAAAAGGGGTTTAGATGTTATTTTGGTTCTCTTTTCTTCCTTCAAGAGTGTGCCAAAATTTCTTAAGTCAAACACCACCATTCTTAGAACCTCTCTTCATCTCTTTTCTTCCATTTGTTAAGGTAGAATATCTCTTTTCTTCTCTTCTTTTTTCCACAACTCTCCAAAAGTCTAAAGTAAGTCTTTTCCTAGCCATAACTGATTGTTCACTAAACACCAAAAGCCGAAACCCATTTGATCAATATCTAGCCTACATAGCCGAATTCCTCTGTAGACCTACGCAAGAGGGCAATCGATTTCGACATTAAGGGTAAGGATCAACAGTCATTTTTTTTTCTTTTCTCTTTAACCAAGTTTAAGGATCTAATCTCTTATTTTGAATTGGTAGAAACTATAAAGGATCTTTGGGATTTCTATTGTGGTGACTTCTAGGGAGACCATTAGGGATTTGGTTATCAAAGGTAAGTAAAGTGTGGTTTAGGTAGAAGGCCATTCATTCAAATGATGGAATCGAATCTAACATAGATCATGTAGGTATTTCGATATCTTCATAAAGCCGATGGCGATTTTGGATTTGGCTAAACAACCTAGGTAAGTGTTTTAGTGTCTGAGATCATTTTCTATTTCGTTCAAAAGTCAAAACTAAACAGTTAAGTGTATTAGTATCTAACCGATTGCAAGGGGATCATCACAAAGTTTCGGATTTGGTTAGTAACCAAATCGACAAAGAAGGTAAGGGTTTTGGTCTCGTTAATCCTTGGGATTTTTATTTAGCGAATAGCCCATTGCCTAATGTGCTTAGTGTTGGCGAATGTAGGAGAAGAGATCTAGTACATTAGATCGGGATTTTCAGGATTTCGGTTAGATCTACGAGTAACCAGGTGTGTAGCCCCACACTAATTCTTGATAGATTTATGGTATTGATTTAATATATGTGTTAATGAAAATATGAAAGATGTGGCTAAAGGTACCATACGATGGTATGTAGTACTGTACGTTCACCTTTAATACTATGTAAATAGTGTTATGAATATTGAATATGACATATACGTGAATTCGTTATGACCATGGAATAAGATATATGGCATGATTTTGCATGTATTGTATTGTGCATGGGCATAAGGGTGATTATGAAAAGGGGAAGTGATCTGGTGGTGTTTACCACAATATCTGGTGACTCATGTCATATAATCCGAATGTGGTGACTTATGTCACATATTATTATCTGGTGACTCTGTCACATTATTTGGTGGCTATGCCACAATTTATAAGGGCGATGTGCAAGTCATCTGCAACGACTGCCTTCGATGGTGTGTAGCGGATGGAGGGTCAATTTAGTAATCCCCACGATGTGATGGCAAGTACGGGTGATGTGTAGAGGATGGTTATCTAGGTTTGGGTTCGGGATTGCATCATTGTTTATTTATGTTTTGTATATATGATTTGTATGCCTAAGTCGTTGGGAATTTGTGTTGGTTGTTGCACATTGTGTCTGTTGACTCACCCCTTTGTGGGATATCTTTTCAGGTGACACTCAGTAAATGGACCGGGTCGGCAGGAACTTAGTGGTGGCCATGCTCAGCTCAGTGTTATTTTATTTGGAATCTTTTTTTTATATTTAAGTACTTTGGATTTATTTCGGGTTTTGCTTTGATGTAATATGGCCATTACTATTAACTGTTTTATGCATGCATTTTTAATTATTTTTATCATGATACGATTGTTATCAAACAAAAGGTTAAATAACTATTGTTTAAAATAAATTCTAAATGTTTTGACACTTGAACACCAACGATTTTCAATTTAATGGTGAACTCTAAAACTCGGTATTTCTTTTAACTTATAGTTTTTGAAATATAATAATAAGGTTTTAATAAAATCTAGTCTTCAATAACAACACCGGTTTCCCTTCAAACTCAACACAAATCAATTTTTCCTCAAAACTACCCAAATTTTCCAAAGTAACAAACAAGTTTCTGAAATGTTTTACTCAAGAAACAAACCAGATCCGGTCAAGGCTTGTGGGCCGGGTTTGGGGTGTTTCAAAAAATTAGTTTTGAAGGAAAGTGTGAGCTATTATAAGCTTAAGATAGGTTTGTCTAGGCTTAGGTAACCAAGGAAATGAGTATATTTCATCATACGAGCCTAGAGACTATTTTGAAAATATGTGAAAGTTTAGGGGAAAAATTATAATTTTTGCCAAAGTATGATATATAGGTTGTTTTAGTCAATGTGTGATCGTTGTTTTGTCGAGTTTTAAAATTTATAAAGAATATGACCAAACCAGGAAACTAACTCTGACAACGATTATAGGCAAGTGTACCCATCGAACAGTAGTATAGCTTAGCAAGACCGGATTGTCGAACCCAAAGGAACTAAAAATACTAATACTCACTTTCTTTTTATTATTTAGCCTAAAATATAGAGTGATTGGTTGACTTAATCTAATTTAACGACTACTAAGCAAAAGAAATAGAGACAAAAAGAATAAATTGGGAAATAACTTGATGAAAAACTCAGTTGATCATGACGATACCCTCAGGAAGAATCCACCTAGACTTCACTTGTTATTCAACACTGAATCATATGATTTATTCACTTAGTTTGATTCGTAAGACTCCCTAACGTATATTAAACCCTCTATCGAGGCGAATAACAACTAACCCTAGGTTAATTAGTGGAACTCTCGTTCTCTTATAATAACCCCCTAGAATAGCAGTAAATCGATCTATGGAATCTCATATAAGGTTTCACCCTAATCTGGCAAAATCTCATCACCCTATCTCTAGGCGTGCGATCAACTCCGCTTAATTATGCTAGATCTACTCTTAAGCAGGGTTTATTCCTCCTCCACCTAAGCACATCAGATTTGGATTAAGCATGCACAATTAAGAACAAACTAAGTATTTATCATATAATTTAGAAAATAATAAAAAGATTCATCTGGGTTTCATCCCTTTCAGGTATCTGAAAGGTTTAGTTCATAATGAATAAAGAAAACATCTCAAGAGAAAAGATAAAACAAAACATAAGAAATCCCTAAAACACCCTGAAGGAATTGAAGGAGAAATCTGTCGTCTTGAGTAGAACTCTGGCTTCTTGAGATGGATCAACTAGCTATCTTTGAGTAATTCCCTGAATTGAACTGCTCTGGCTTCGGCTCTTTGGCCTCGCTGAATGCCCGGACAAAAGCCCTGGCAGAAGGCTTCTGCCGAACTCCCCCTTAAGTTGCACCATTGGGTGTTTATATAGACTTTTAGATGCCTTACTTGGCCCCTAAGTATCCTAATTCAAGTATAATTCCTACTCGGGTGTTTGAATAGGCTTTGGAATGTGTTTCTTTTCCTCAAAGTATCCTATTCCAAGTAGAATTGCTCTTTTCTGTGGTAGGGACACGGCCATGGTACACGCCCGTGTAAATCGTCTTCAGGCAGTGTCTCGATTCTATCGATTGGGGCACGACCATGTAAATTGTGGCATGGCCGTTTCTTAATTAATTGTTGAGGCACAGCCATGTGGCTTGAAGTCCAGGCCGTATCGATTTCCTCTTTGGCCCAAATTGGCCCGTTTTAAGCTCGTTTCTTATTCTTTTCGTCCTCGGGTGCTTTCCTGAGTAAAAACATGAAAAGAAAGGATTAAGAGCACCTTTTTACATAAATCAATGACTAAATCATCCAAAAGCATACTAAATGTAGGCCTAAAATATGTTACTTTTACAGCTTATCAAATACCCCCACACTTAAGCTTTTGCTTGTCCTCAAGCAAAATTCTCAACTTACAATTAAAACAAACTTTCCACAATTCATAATTCCTATCAATAATGCCTCATCATAATTCATAGATAATTCATACATGGATAATTTTAACTCAAAGACTCGTAAAGATTCAAAAAATTCTAAGTCATATATTTGTAACACGAAAAACATAGGTGTCTCCCCTCTTCTAAATATTTACCTTTGATTCAAAACCGACAATTGATTCAAAATCGACAATGATTGACATCCTCACTAAAGATTCACTCAAATCACTCAAAGTGTTTAAGGTTCACAATTAAGCACTCAACAGTCGAACCTGAAAATTTAATCCCATAGGCTTGCCTGAAAATCAAATCTCCACCACTTTAATATGAGATGATACACAAATCAAAAGGTCTTTAATAGGGTTGTAATGGGGCTTGGGTTAAAAGGTGTGAATAAAGGCTGAATTAGAAGGGTTAGAATCAAGATCGATTTTGACAAATCACCTAACTAAAAACAATGAACTAGAAAATAAATGATTCATCAATTGAAACTTTGAAACTAATAATGCTACAAGCTTTTTTCTTTGATAATTGAAATTTAAATGTACAAGCTCACTAATACTGAATATACTTTGATTTTTCGATTTTTTTCTTTTTTTTCGAACAAACTACATAATAAAGAAAGAACTTTATCAACTAAAATAAAATAATTAGGCAACTGATCAAATCAATTCTCGATAGAAGGGTAGTCAAAAGAATGGTGATAACAAATTCAAAGGGTTTTCGGGTTTATATTAGTGGGTAAATCAATAACAAGGGTCATTAGGATTAAAAAGGGTTCACTAGGGTTTAATTATGTGGGTAGGCTTTTTAGTGGAGTGAATGGGTTAAAACCTAGGTGCCTTTATCATCTCAGTATATCAAATCATTAATGTGGTCTTGACATGTATAATCAAGGCAAGTTCTAAAATAACAATTTAGTGTTGACATGCTCATAATCAATAAAGTGATCATGAAAAAGAATATATGCTCTATAAGGCTCAAGTCCTACAAAAATTATGGGTTTTTGACATCAATCCTATAAATTTCAAACTTCAAGGTAATATTCAAATTCAGTTCAACAATCTAGAAAATTTTTTATTCTTGAAAAATAGACTTATCATGCTTGATTCTCTAGTATTCTTCAAGTATAAATCATTAATGCACAATTATCAATGACATACTTAAAACATATCATCAAAATTTCACCCTAATTGATAATATGAGAAAATTACTTAGGAACAAGACTAAAATTCGGGATTTTGGAATAATGCAAAAAGTTAGGTACTTTTACCCCCCACACTTAAGATGTACATTGCCCTCAATGTACAAAGATAGATAAACAATTATGTAATAATAAAATCAAAAGAGAAGGGGAGAAGTAACACTTCCTGAATTTTTTAGATGAAGTCAATGAAAAGAAACCGGATAAAATTAGAGGTAAACATGGGGAAGCATCTCAAACTGTTTGAAATTGAATCCTCGAAGTAGCCGGCTTGGTTTTATTGTATCCTAAGCTAAATCTAAATGCCATTGAGAAAAAGGAGAAAATAATAAAAGAAGTAAAAATAAAAATAAAAATAAAAATAAAAATAAAAATATGAATAAAAGTAAATAATTAAATAGAGATAAGGTCCACGTCCATGTGCCTAGCCGTGGTGTCCACAAGGCCACGGCCACGCAGTAGTATGAAAGGCCATGTCGGTATGGAAACCTATGCCTAAATACGAAAAAGAATAAAACCAAACTAATTAGTCTTTGTTAGTACTGGGTTACCTCAGAAGCGCTCGTTTAAAGTCTTGAGCTAGACTTACACTGTTGTACGCACAATCATGGTGGTTTGAGGAGGTGGAAATCCTTTCTCATGTGATCAACTCGGTTATGGATATAAAGTTTAAGTCAAGTAATGTTTACCTTAAAAGTGTTGAATTTAGGATTGTTTACCTCGACTGTGCCGTATAGAAAGACATTAAGTACCTCAAAAGTGATTTCTTCGTTTGTCTTAAGGTCTGAATCGGTGATTCGAGGGTCTTCCTTATTCAACAATACCTGATCCCCTATTTTGAAGTGATTTGTTGTTCCTATCAGCTCGTCTGGGGTTTCCTTCAGTTTCACTTCGTGTGGTTCCGATTCTTCTTTAAATTGTGTTTTCCACTCTTCTAGTTTGTTGACTCTAAGGCTTGGTTCCTCATATAATTCTTCTTTATTGGCACGAGGTCTAAGATCTAGCTCAGCTAGGTGATTTCGTGATGCTTCCTCTAAAGAAGGTTGAACCAAATGGTTATCAATAGAATTAACGTTCGTACCTTTATTACTCGATGTCCTAGCTGAGTCAAGAGCTTGAAGAGTGATTGTTTCGTCATCTACACGAAGTGTGAGTTTGTCAAATTCTTCCTCTGCGTGATCTTTCATTATTGCATCGGGATATGGCATACGAGGTTGGTACTCTGTAATTGTCAGTTTTGGTATATCATGGCACACCTCAACCTTACCTTCACTTACCACAGATTCTTCCCTTGGGTTTGGTTCGTCTAACCCTTCATTGTCATGAGCTGGTATGGTTTGAATTTGCTCATTTGGGTTAATCTCTGTGTCCTTGCAGTCGTTCAGACATTAACTTTACAAGTTGTTCAACTGACTTAGTAAATTTTTGAACTTGGTTCTTGATCTCTTTGATCGATGCTTGTTGATTATCGAATGTTGTCTTAGTTTTTTGGGGACGGGTTTCTGTGGCTGCCATGAATTTTGTTAGCATCTCCTCAAGACTCGACTCCTCTTCCTGTTGGTGAGGTCGTTGTTGAAAATTTGGAGGAAGTTCCTGTCTTTGGCTACTTTGATCATCCCACGAGAAATTGGGATGGTAACTCCAACCTGCATTATAAGTGTCATTATAAAAATTATTTTGTGATCTAGAATAGTTACCCGTATAGTGAGCTTGCTCATTTTCCATGCCATATCTGTAGGGTGGGTACTAAAGATTCGCCACGCCTCCTAAATTCGAATCATATTGCATTACTGGGTGTACCTATGAGAGATTATACAAACCATCAATCTTTTTATTCATCATCTCTAGCTAGTTAGATAACCTGGTGACCACGTCGAGGTTGAAAACACTGGCGGCTTTTGTTGGCATTGTCCTCATAACTTGCCACTGATAATTATCCAGTGCCATCTTCTCTATAGACTAAAATTATCTACCAAAACCAAAATAGAGGAAAAAAATTAGCAAAGTAAAAATAATAATAATAATAATAAATTGTAATAAAAAAATTGGCTAAAGTAATAAAAATTAAGCTTTCTTAATACTTTAGTTCCCCGACAACGACGCCAAAAACTTGATCGTTATTTTGTCGAGTTTTAAAATTTATAAAGAATATGATCAAACGTGGAAACTAACTCTGACAACGATTATAGGCAAGTGTACCTATCGAACAGTAGTATAGCTTAGGCAAGACCGGATTGTCAAACCCAAAGGAACTAAAAGTACTAATACTCATTTTCTTTTTATTATTTAGCCTAAAATATGGAGTGATTGGTTGATTTAATCTAATTTAACGACTATTAAGCTAAAGACACAGAGACAAAAAGAAAAAATTGGGAAATAACTTGATGAAAAACTCAGTTGATCACGACGATACCCTCAGGAAGAATCCACCTAGACTTCACTTGTTATTTAACACTGAATCATACAATTTATTCACTTATTTGATCTGTAAGAATCCCTAACGTATATTAAAACCTCTCTCGAGGCGAATAACGTCTAACCCTAGGTTAATTAGTGGAACTCTCGTTCTCTTATAATAACCCCCTAGAATAGCAGTAAATCAATCTATGGACTCCCATATTAGGTTTCACCCTAATCCGACAAAATCTCATCACCCTATCTCTAGGCGTGCGATCAACTCCGCTTAATTATGCTAGATCTACTCTTAAGCAAGGTCTATTCTTCCTCCACCTAAGCACATTAGATTTGGATTAAGCATGCACAATTAAGAACAAACTAAGTATTTATCATATAATTCAGAAAATAATAACAAGATTCATCTGGGTTTCATCCCCTTCAGGTATCTGAAGGGTTTAGTTCATAATGAATAAAGAAAACATCTCAAGAGAAAAGATAAAACAAAACATAAAAAATCCCTAAAACCCCTTGAAGGAATTGAAGGAGAAATCTGCCGTCTTGAGTAGAATTTTGGCTTCTTGAGATGGATCAACTGGCTATCTTTGAGTAATTCCCTGAATTGAACGCTCTGCTTCATTGTTTGGCCTCTTTGAACACCCCGATAAAAGCCACGATGAAGGCTTGTAGAACTCCCCTTAAGTTGCACCTTGGGTGTTTATATAGACTTTGAGATGCCTTACTTAGCCTCTAAGTATCCTAATTCAAGTATAATTCTTACTCGGTGTTTGAATAGGCTTTGGAATG